>OX403589.1:14815000-17215000 GCA_948107665.1 Lomographa bimaculata
TTATTTAACTTGCAATGTATGTACCTATGTTTGTCAGGGTGGAATCTTGCAACTCAATTTTGAAGCAGATATTTAACCGATTGAGCTGAAATTTTGTATTCACGTTTAGTTTGGATGACAAGCATAGTTACCTGTGTGACGTCTATCTAAATCCAACATGGCGGAATACCCAAAATGGCGGACAAGTATCTTTTAATGCACTCCTACAACATGGGTATCAAATAAAAGGGCTTGCTGAAAATAACTCGAAAAATAAAGTGACGTCACATTAAATCCATATCCATCCAATATGACGGCGGACTCCTTTAAGCAAGTAATTTATTATAATTTTGAACAGTATTACATATGTCGGACTTGGTAAAATACTAGGAAAACATAAACACGAAAGAGATAAAACACTATTTCTCCATGTGCCATTGCAACGCATGCCGGGTACTTACAGCTATTATAATTATATACCTAAACTAGCTTTTGCCCGCGGCTTCGCTCGCGTTAAGAAGTATTATTTTAAAATTTACAAAGTTTCATACAAACTTTCATCCCCTATTTTTTCCCCTTGGGGGTAGAATTAATCAAAATCCTTTCTTAGCGGATGCCTACGTCATAACATCTACCTGCATGCCAAATTTCAACCCGATCCGTCCAGTCCAGCCCAAACGGCTGAGCGTTGATAGATCACTATGTCAGTCAGTCAGTCACCTTTGAGTTATATATATTTAGAAAAGATACCAAATCAACAATGTCAACCCAGTTGGTGCAGTGGGTAAGTCTCTCCCCTCTGCGCCGTGGTTCCTGGGTTCAAATCCCGACAGGAGCACAATTTTCCTTCCCTAGAAATTGAGAAATCTACGCTGTAAATTGATTCTAACCTCTGGTATTTCAACCCTGTATACATTGCCGTCCATACAAGCAGCGAAGCAGACGTTTTCCTCTAATTTACTGTATTCTAAAGCGTAGATAGGTCTAGGAGGAAACTGAATATTGCGTAGCGTGCACATCACTGTTCCAGTAAATCCATGACGCAGCTGGAAATGGAAGGTGTAGTTGTCAATCGATAAGATTCAATTTAGAACAATATACGCAGAAAATATGACATTTGATTAGACAACTCATATAATCGTCATTTGATCGATATTTTCAACCTAGGTTTCGAGCATATACGATGCTCTTCTTATGGATGAGTTTACGCCGCGAGATCGCTTACATGCTCGAAACCCAGGTCGAAAATATCGATCAAATAACGCGAGTGATAGCCGTATTTTAATAATATTATCATATCAAGGCTTTTTTCAACGTTCTTCGTTTCCACTTTTAGACTATTACAGTCTTATGTTCCGCATTTGAACATAATTGAATAATTTTACATTCGGGTTTTTTTATTTTACCTATATAATTATGATGATTAAGCTTGTGAAAGCCTGCTGACATAGTCGATAAGAGGCTTCTCCTGTAATATTTCACCAAGTTCTAACATCAGTATATTTTTTCTTCAACATAAAATTAATACAAAATACAAAAAAAAAATACAGAAATTGTTTATTTGCAAATAAACATGCTACAATGGCTCCTTAGTTTCTATTGGTCCCCCCCCGCACTAGGGCTAGCCTGTATCGCGGCGCGGGCGACCGGAACCGATTACTATATAACACTGGTAGATGTGGAGAACTAAGAAATAAACTAACAAGAAATATACTATATAAAATTAACTAAATAGGCCTTATTAATGTACGGATGTTTGATATCTTAAGTGTGTGTGTTGGTCATCTTTGAATTATATTATTTTGATACATATTTAGTATTTCTTACGATGTTTTCCTGTTTTAAGAGTAGTCACAAAATTACCCTACTTAAGATAAGATACTCGTATTTAAAAAAGTAAAAGTAAAAATATATTAATTTCCAAAAAAAAGTTTTTACATTTACAAAGTAAACATTATATACAAAAAAACAACAAAATAGATCTTAAACATGCATAATAAAAATTAAAATGTTTACTTTCGATTGAATTTGGCAAAAGGAATACACTCAGCACTAGTGCGCATACTATGTCTACGCAGGGCTGGTTTTCAGTATATCCCTATTGCTCGAGCTCAGTTGTTGTTAACTACATCATGATTATAGCCTACGAAATTCTGCTGCTGGATATAGGCGATGTGAGGCATCTCGTGAAATATTTCTTCAGGTTCTATCATCAAGATTTTTATTTCGTAATCAAGCCTATCCGAGCGCTAAACGGCGATTATATTTATTTACGTAGGTACATTAATTGCTCGTCTGTGTGTTATTTATCTGATGTAGGTTAGGAATGTAGGTAAATACATGAAGTTTTACTTCCACGGTAGATAATTATTTAAATATTTACCGTACTGTGAGTGAGTACGGTAATAGGGTGAAATAAGTTGTTGTTATGTCATAGACTTAAATATTGTTTATTTTTACATACTTATAAACACGAAGATAAAATTGGCGATAAGATTAGCTATAGGTATTCATATTAAACTGGCTAGTTTATATTAGCCTTTCATCAATGCTGGTTTTAAATATTAGTCTTAAACATTTCGTCATATTAAAGCATATAGCGTATTAAAAGCTTCCTGATTTTACCTATTCACATCCAGCTCAGTAAATATCTAATATTTCTACATTATCTAATATATCTATCTCCCTAAATACCTTTTAAATTTTCGCGATTCGAAGACATAGTTAAGGTAATATCTCGGGACTTAATCGTGCTAATAACAATTTTTATTTACCACGACGTTTCAGCCAAGTTGTATTGACCATGGTTTTTGTAAGCGCGATAAAGTCCCGAGATCTAATCTATTGATTTGACCACCTGCGCCTACAAAAACAAAATTCACACGTTCACGGACACTCGTTTACCTGCATTAAGCCAGACGAATAGGCTAGAATAATATGGGCTCCATTTGGCGCGAACTTCAAGGCCGTAATAAAGCCCAATTCTGAGAAGAACCATCTATTATACATGATCTCATTCGGCCCGCCCTTTAGGTACATATCGTAATTCTTCCGTACCCAGGCGTATTCGTCCCGTTTTGCAAACTTTCCAGTGTAGAACATGGGATACCATAATTTTGGATTGTTATCGTCTTCGTAGGATGTAAAAAGTGTTTTGGCGTATTCCTGGAGGATTGGTTTTATCTCGTCCATTGTGAGCCTTGGCCAGCTAGATCAGGTATAAATGTTACTGAAAAGTGCTTGCATATGTATGTACGTACGCTTTCTTACTTATATCTGAGTAGGTACTTATAATGCGTAATCGACATGCATTTACGACCTGATTCAATACTAATCTTAATTGATTAAAAAAATACATTTTCATCGCTGAAAATCGCGAGCGAAGCGCAGCAGCAGAATTCAAATGGTCCTATTATTAAAAAAACTTTTATATAGGTATTGGCCTCGCAATCTTAGAAACTTTACTAGAACTTCTATTGGAGTTTTGGAGCAGGAGAAAAATCACGTTTTTCAACTTTGTATGATTTGCCTACACTTATGCACGTTAACTAAGTATTAAGGGTTAATAATCCACCATTATTACATATTAACCCTCGAAGAATCACAGGTTTTGGAAAATTATACAAAATCAACAACGTTATTTTTAACAACGTCATTTCACTTTCGCGGCAAAACCTAAAAAAAATCTTTTAATACCTATGTTGTTGTAACAGTATGAAAAATATTTTGCCGGTTGGCCTACCTCAGTGACTAAAGGCCGGCTGTCGATCAGATCGACGACGCGACGCGACGCGGTTACGCATGCTGAATCCAACACTTGGCCGGACCTAGACGTATTACCTATGAATATGTTTTGGGATATAAATTAGCAATTGGTCCGTAAATTACATTATTATATACATCATCATACAAGAAGATATTTATAACTTTGAAAATTTCGCGATTGAACACATAATTTGGTAATTAAAAATAGTTTTTATGCAATGAAGTCCCGACTTTTTTGCTAAACTAAGAGGATATTTAGGTACCTACGTAACGAGTAAGTAAGTACCTGAAGATGATGGTAGGCGTATAAGTTAATTTACCTGAATAAGCCCAGACGAATGCCCAACCATAACATATTCTCCATCAGGTGAATAACGTATACAGAATATAAATCCACACTCAGCCATATAGTCTTGCTTTGCCGAAAGAACATTCTCTGTGTTCTCTAAAAACGTTTTATTGTTATCCTGCAGCCACTTTAGTTCTTTGGTGGCGGTTTTTTTATCGGCAAAAGATTTGAATGGGCTCCTATAGGTCTCATCCAGCCATTGCAGCTGATATAGGACGCGTTCTTGGTATTCTTTTATAAAAACTTGGGTATCAGATAAATCTTCATGTAAATTATAGCGACTGTAGGTTGAAATACTGTCTAAGCCGGTCGTCATATTTACTTAGACCGTATTTGTTTCTTCGGCTACGACTGAGATATTAATAAATTGTATTTAAATATATAGGTTTTGAAGTGTAGGAAAGTACCTAATAACTAATTAACATTCAGTAAAATACAAAATTTTTAATTCACAGAACCACAGAGTATGTAGGTACTCAAAGATAATGCCATAATTCTGTTTAGGAGTGATTACATTATCTTTGGTCATAACTACTATGTTTTATTTAATTATACAACCAATTGCGATCGGTTTCAATGTAACATTGACAAAACTCCTAAAAAATAAGGTTCATTTTTGCTTAATTCAAAATAAAGCTCGCAACAAAGATACGTAATAAGGGTCAGTATGTACCTCAACTGGGTAGAAATCAAAGTAATCTTTTCTATGGTACAGATAAGGATTTTGCAGCTTAATATGCTTTATTTTATCTCCTACTAGCGATCCGCCCCGGCTTCGCCCGGTGCATTTGTATGGGAAAAAGAAAAGGGCTATTTTTAGGGTTTTTCCAGCAATAATTCTAATTTTTCTCGCCGTAAAAACCATCCTTGAACTTCAACGAACATTTAAAAAAAAGATTTGGCCAAATTGGTCCAGGCGTTGTTGAGTTATGCGCTTACCAACACATTTTGCGATTCATTTTTATATTATAGATAAGTATCGATGCTAGATGGGATGGTTAGAGGAGAGATGACTTAACCAAAAAACTATCCTTTAGCGTAGCGTTTTATATGGTTTTATCTATCTGTGTCTATGCCAAGGATTTTGTAGCTAAAACGTATGTAGGTTTTTTCCTATCTCGATGGTCTATGCAATGTGAAAGGTCCAGAAAGCTCATTGTCATAAGATGTGTCCCTTTGTCCCATTTCTTTGGGTGATGATGATTGCAAATAATGTCGGTTAAGTCGTGGGTTCCGGAAACATTAACATATCACACAAACACACAATCACACCCAGAGCCAAAAGCACAAATGTCCCATGGAAAAATAAACTTGTGCTCTTGCCGGAAATCGAACCCAGAAACCACGGAGAGGGCAGATACTTGTCCACCACACTGGGCGGCAAACAGTTACATATCTATAAATATAACCTATTATTCTTCGGGTGCACACGAAATTTTTAAATATTTATCCATGACCAGAATGCTGGCTCTTATTTAGCACAAGCATCGCTATTCAACGTGGAAACATAGCCAGTATTCTGGGCACTTTTCCTTCGGCTAGCGGTTTACAATATTTTTGAGTGCTATTTGTTTCATTCCTCTTTTGTAATCTTATCTGACATTATTATTATTATTTATTAGTTAAGTAATGTAGTATGTAGTGTTTTATTTATCCTTAAATCATATAATTAGAAGATTGTTCATAGCGAGTATTGTATTCATAATAATTAATATTTACGTAGAATGGAACGTAGTTTATAATTTTCTTCATGTTGGCAAAAACTAGCCCGTGCATGTGAAATAGAGTCTTATGAATAGTACAAGATAGAAAAAGATAGCTAGATATTTCGCCATGCGCTTAATGTGAAATTCTTGAATCGACACGCCGCCATGTTGTATTGTCAATTTTTGTTTCGGTGGTCGATTTACTTAGCACGAAATTAATTTCTTCGAATCTGAATAAAAAAGTGTTTCTGTAATTCCCTTGCGGCTTACGCAGATAAGGTAAGTCTTATTAAATAACTGAACGATATAATCAGCATGATGAAAGCAGTTAAACGGAAGATAACTCAAAACATCTAAGGGGTCGGGTGTGGTATGGATTTTATTTGGAGCACTGTTTGTTTTGCTTCAATCGATCTATGCAGTCAACGAATGTGTGTCTTGCAAGATCAAATTGGTCTTCGACTCGATGACCCTCATATAATTCCTATGATTAATGTGGACGCTAGTCTAAAATCGATAGGACTGCGTACACGATCAGCGCATCATGGTGTTTTTTTTCTTTAGGCGCAGGGTGCTAGCTGCATCGGCTGAACCATGAGCTATCAGATACCAACGTCGCAAAGCCGCACGAGTAAGTACCTACCTAATTTTCTATCTTACCTCTTATAGAAAATGATGACAACAAAATGGTCTGTTGATAAACCCTACAACAGGCTCAACAGATCATTGTGAAAGTGACTCATGCAAATACAATTTCATTGGTAGTACTAAGTTTAACATGCTTAGCAGTGTACTTACCTGCACAGACCTACTGCATGTAAATTTATATATTTGGTATTATTGTTATTGTATATTGATAGTAATAAACAAAAGTGAACATGACAGTTGGGTAAGCAGCAACACAGCTAGTGATGTAAGGTTATCATTATCAATACAGATGTGCATTCAGTAATAAGAGCTTTTTCCTTTTGGTATATATGCTGCCCTGGTGGTGAGCAGATTGTGATCTAACTAATATGTCAACCCTATCTCAGCTGTTTGAATGACTTTTAACTAAACATGTCTACATCCTTATATCAAATAATGTTAACATTGGGTATGGTGAATGGCAAAAAGCTTTGGCAAGAGAGTTTATTGACCAATGCTAAATATCCAGTGCCATCCATGCTAAATAGCCCAAGAAACCCTTAATTACTTATGGACAATTGAACCCTAACACATATGTTGCTTACATACTTTTAGGTAGCTTTGTACTGTCATTTGTTCGTGTTGACTTGTCACTTAGATGTATACTAACAGTCTTACTTATAAACCCCTCTTAATTTTTAATCAATTGCTTAGCTACAGTTTAGCAAAAATTTCACTCATAAACGCGATTTAGCGTTAAGTAATGCTTAAATAGTTGTCAAAATTAAACACCGCCATTACCTTGTTTAAAACTTACTAAGAGGCAAGATGGCGGGTCTTATATCCTTAAATAATAAATGTGTCAAAACTTTTTACGTAAGGCGCAAAATTGTTTACTTCGACAACCGTTGAATGTCACCTGTCTTTAATTTATATTTCAATAGATTAATAAAACCATATTTATGACAGCTGTATTCGTATAATTTCACTTTTAGTCGACTATTTTGGTTATAATCTGTGGCGATCGTGTAAATTTCGATTATTTTCGATTCTCTGTGCGTTTCTCAGCTAAGCGGCGCCTAACTAATGTTTATGAGTGAAGAAAAGTTAATCATTGATTATGGGCTTAAGAGCTGCTTAACTAAGAGGTGGCTAAGCATTGCTTAGCGACATTTTTATAAGTAAGACTGTAAAAGTTTAATTTGTAGTGGGGCGATAAGTCCTGCATTGATGCCCCGAGGGTTCATTCTGCAATTTCGCTATGGTGGCAACTACCCAAGCAATCCCAGCTTCCTTATGTAATATAGGATGGCTCTGGGTCGCTGTTACACTAGCTTGACGGTCAACAACCAAGTATACTTATTATTTGTAAAAACTTCTCTCCCAATTTAATATTGTTTACAGTGTCTCACAGCAACTATGGTGGCTCCGATGTGCCAATGGCACCAAGCAAGGAGCAGCAGACCCTTATGTGGCAGCAGAACTCATACCTGGTTGACTCTGGTATCAATTCTGGAGCTGCTACTCAGGTATGGACTTGCTACTTACTATATAATGTGAAGAAATTCATGGAGGTGGATGTTTTCAAATGTACGCCTGGTTGTCTACTTCATACCAAATATTAACAGTTTACTACCATCGAGTAGAAAAATTGTTACGAGTCTAATGGTTGTTCTTGATAACTGCGTCCAATCTATGTGTCACATGGTTACCAACACAATGACATAGTCACCACTTTCCAATAGATGAGGTAATAGTTTAAAGCCCCCCTATTACGTATCTTTGTTGCACGCGGTTTCTATTTAAATTAAGCAAAAATCAACCTTATTTCTTAGGAGTTTTGTCAATTTCGTATTGAAACCGTTTGCAACAGAGATAGGTAATAGGGGGTCTGATATTCACAACCCTACACTAATTTCAAACACATGTATCTGTGTGTGTGTACTTATATGTTTACCTTTGTGTGAAACATTAACCTTGCACATATATAATCATGGCTAGAACCAGTACAACAAAACCTTGTACTCCCTGAATCCGGTGGATGGCTGTGTTGTCCAGTCATATTAAAGGTTCCAAACTGGTGGATGGATTGTTATAAGGGTTTTTTGATAGATAACACAAATTGTTCATTGTTAACCTTCCTATACCAATTTTCATTACACCTATACTCGCACATGGTCTCATAGACCGAAAGTTGGGATATTTACTTCTGTTGTTACAAAAAAACCTAGATAGATATTATTTTTTTTAAGCTCCTAATCAAATTATATTCATTAGGATATAATAAAACAGTGAATGTAATATAATGGCTTTATTTTTAGTTATTTCAGTGGCTATTAGTCACTTACAAATAGCCATGTAAATTGAGATTTTTATCTTATGTAAGTACTAAGTACTACAATAACAGAACAAAAAATCTTGTAAAAATCAAATATAATCTTCAAAATTGTAATAAACAAAATATAAAAGTTGTTATATATAAAATTGAGTGACTATATTTCTAACATGACACGGGACAGGAGTTTTGTTTTTACAGACCGTTTTAGGTCAAGTGAACTAGCATATCCCAAGAATATGTGGTGTGCACTAAATTAAAGAAGAAACAAATCCCGCAGCTAGCAAAAGACTTGACTACCTACCATTTCTGATAAAATAAATATATATACGAAAAGATATTCTGTTGGTTCGTATTGTTGACAAAATAACTTTTATCCAACAACACTATCATTGATTTTCCCAGGTGCCATCTCTTACTGGCAAGGAAGATGACGAGATGGAAGGTGATCAACTCATGTTTGATCTCGACCAGGGGTTTGCGCAAGGCTTCACTCAAGAGCAAGTTGATGGTAAGTGTAATTCTCTCCAAAAAATGTACTGTGTTTGATATAGAACTTCTTTTGATATAGGTATGAAACACTTCCAACAAATATAAAAAAAAACCCAAAAATAATGAACTATAATGTTGATTAATTACAATTAGAAATTCAAGTCCATGTCCAATTATAAACATATATGTCAGTATAGTTATAATCAACCAGGCGGACCACACTAAGAGTGTCATTACGAGACACTAGCACAATGAATTTTAAGCGGCCAATTACAACTCCTTGAATGATGTTTTCATATATATCCGAGATGCAAGAATCTCTACAAAAAAGATTGACATAATGATATCCACACTAGAGCACAAAAACAATTTGAAAGGATAGCCAAGATAATATTATTATCATTCTTTTTCCAGACATGAACCAGCAGCTATCACAGACTCGCTCCCAGCGTGTCCGTGCTGCTATGTTTCCTGAGACTTTGGAGGAGGGTATCGAGATTCCCTCCACCCAGCTTGACCCTGCCCAGCCGACTGCCGTCCAACGCCTTGCCGAGCCATCGCAGATGCTCAAACATGCTGTTGTCAACCTGATCAACTACCAGGATGATGCTGATTTGGCTACTAGGTAGGTTGAATAAATGACTATCACGCTCAGAACACTTACAAAAACACCAAATGATCTGCATTAGGTAAGTCTGCTTTATGCACTGTGGATCCTGAGTTTGATTTCCGGCAGGAGCACAATATTTTATCTCGAGGGATTTTTTTTGAGGATCTGGGTTTGATTGTGTATGTGTTTGTATGTTTGTGTGCTAGTCCTAAAGAGACGAGATAGAATTACATTATATACCATTTAAGCTAGAAAGCTAAAATTTTGCATGAGCTTAAAACAAACAAACACATAAAGCCCCATACTAAGTTGAAAGACTTGTAGTTTGGGTACCAGAAATGTTCACATCACACAAGCAGTCAAGTTTTTAAACTACTACTATTAATTTATTTTGTTTCTTTATTTCCAGAGCCATACCAGAGTTGATCAAGCTACTCAACGATGAAGACCAAGTGGTAGTCTCACAAGCTGCCATGATGGTCCACCAGCTGTCCAAAAAGGAGGCTTCCCGTCACGCCATCATGAACTCACCACAGATGGTAGCTGCTCTAGTCCGAGCGATTTCGAACAGCAACGATTTGGAAACTACCAAAGGAGCTGTGGGAACACTGCACAATTTGTCGCACCACCGACAAGGATTGCTCGCTATCTTCAAAAGTGGAGGCATCCCAGCTCTTGTGAAGCTATTGAGCTCTCCGGTTGAAGCTGTCCTGTTCTATGCGATCACTACTCTTCATAATCTTCTGTTGCATCAAGACGGTTCCAAAATGGCCGTGCGTTTAGCTGGAGGACTGCAAAAGATGGTCGCTTTACTACAGAGGAACAATGTCAAGTTCCTAGCGATTGTGACTGATTGTCTGCAGATCCTGGCGTATGGTAATCAGGAATCTAAGCTGATTATCCTCGCTTCTCAAGGTCCGATCGAGTTGGTTCGCATCATGCGCTCATACGATTACGAAAAGTTGCTCTGGACCACATCTAGAGTTCTGAAGGTATGCCAAATCCTACTTATTTTATAAATGGGTTATTTTGTGAGGATGTATAGATATTTGTTACCCTTTTACGCAAAAGATACTGAATGCATTTTAATGAAACTTACAATTATTTAGTTTATACTTTAGAATGACACATAGGCTATAATTTATAATGATATTGTGTAAAAAGTATAACATCTATGCGGAAGAAGTGGCAGACAAAAGTTACATTTTTAATATTTGTTCATTTAATATAAGGCCTACTATGATGTCCTGTTAGAAGTACAATACAAACTTTTTTTCTATTAATTGGTGTAAAAGTGTCAATATTGTTCAATAAGCTAATTGACTAACTGTTACGACTGAACATTATGTGATATAGACATATTAACATTCTGCTCCACTAAAAATAAATAATAACCTATCGCTAAGGGCAATATATTCCAATCTATATTTGGATAGATAAAGAGAAAAATGAAATAGTCAAAAAGAGTTGTGTAAATACACATTATACAACAAAAATAAGTAGTGAAACCAGCAGCCTCTTAACAGTGCATCACATTTTATCCAAATCTACCCAGGATACCTCATTTCAAACATACTTAATGGTCACAGGTCACGTTGAACTTTCGCGATGCGAACACATAGGTTTATTAATTAAGTCGCTAATTATTTATATTATTCTCGAGACCAAAGAAAAAAAAAATTTATATTCTTCTCGAGACCATAGCCAAAGCAACTTGGCTGAAACGTGAGGTAAATAAAAATTGATATTTCTTATTCTACTCTATGTTATAGGTGTTGTCTGTGTGCTCAAGCAACAAGCCGGCAATAGTCGAAGCGGGTGGTATGCAAGCTTTGGCCATGCACCTCGGCAATCCAAGCGGCCGCCTCGTTCAAAACTGCCTCTGGACCCTGAGGAATCTATCCGACGCTGCCACTAAGGTGAGGATATAAATATTTTATAGTATATTTATAAAATGGTTTATATATGTCAATGACTATTTTTTATTTGTTATAATAACTTTATTGCAGGTTGAGGGCTTGGAGGGACTGCTATCGTCCCTGGTGCAAGTACTTGCATCAACTGACGTTAATATCGTCACTTGCGCTGCCGGGATCTTGTCTAATTTGACTTGCAACAACCAACGCAATAAGGTATGTATATAAACATAAACGCTTTCATACTCATGGCCCCACACTAAGTTCAAAGACTTTTGTCGTGGGTGCCGAAAACATTCACATCACACACACAATCACAACCAGAAACACAAATTTTCCATTGGGAGAAAACTTGTGTTCCAGCCGGGAATCGAACCCGAAACCCCTGCTAAATCCAACTAAGCCAACGGGCAGTTCTATATATGTATAAGATTAGCGAAGAAAAAATATCGCGAGGCGCGGGTCTTCTACCCACATCTTAGATAACCGGTTTAAATGCCTCAGTTGTCTACTTCGGACATCCGTGTGCGCGAATTTAGCTCCCTAATTTAAATGTGTCTAATGAAATTATTAAAAAGATTTAATGTGTAAATTACGACGTAAATAAAATGCTAACCAGCCAAACAAGCATTTAAAAATACCCACTGATATAACCAGGCGATTGAAAGTCACTTTTAGGACTCTCCAGACTATTACATATCACTGATCAACTGAGATTTATTTAGAATGCTGATAGTTTGTTAGTTTTTAGCACCATTTATTGCTGTAAATAAGAATATATGTAAAAATTGTTAAATTAAAAAAAGAAATATGTATTTTTAATAAATAAAAAAATTCATCGCTACTTAAGTGGTAATATTTATATGGCAACTATTGAAGATCTGAAGCGAGAGCTAAAATTATGATTTTATCTTAGTATGATTCAATCTTATGGTTCAAGAACTATTAAGTGTTAATAATCCACTAATATTAAACATTAACACTTGATTCGCACGTTAAAACATAAAATAAAACGCATTTTTTTCTTTACTTTGGTGTTAAAACTGTGTTTTTAATTGTGGCTCCGCCATATTTGTGTATTTAGCCAGTGTCAGGTAATAAAACATTTCAAGTTTATTACATAATTAATAAATTAAGTCCTAGTTATAGGTCACTGTCATATTCAAGTAGAGCCTAATAAAGTAGTAGAAACTTTACTGAGTCTTCTGTTGGAGTTATGGAGCGAAAGCGTAAATCACGTTTCTCAAAATTTTTATGATTTGCCTACTATGTATGTTCACGTTCAATAAGTATTAATTGTTAATAACGCACTATTGGTTTAGATTTACACATTCACATGCCAAGAATCACAAGTTTTGGAAAATATAAAAATTGACAACGCCAGTTTTTAATTTCCGCGGGAAACCTCTAAAGGCTCCTTGTATAAGTTAACTAAAACCTCTTTTATAAAACAGGTGACAGTCTGCCAAGCCGGCGGCGTGGACGCGTTGGTCCGCACGGTAGTCTCTGCTGGTGACCGCGAGGAGATCACCGAGCCCGCCGTCTGCGCGCTCCGACACCTCACTTCCCGTCACGTTGAGAGCGAGATGGCACAGAACGCTGTGCGTTTGCACTACGGATTGCCGGTGAGTTGTGAAGAAAATGCCAACACTCAGGCGGATGTTGGCCTAGGCTGTTTCCCTAGGCTAACATCCACAAGTTACCTATGTCGATTTTTTCCTGATGATGGCGAAGCAAAAAGGAGGGTTATGTTTTTCGTTTGCTTTCTCATTTAGGGACCATACTAATAAACCAATTGTAGAGTATAGTTGAATTTCATTTCACAGGTAGGTACACTAGGTTTTCTTTATAAAAAATCTAAATGGCGCCCGTGGTGCTCCATACAGTAGTGACAAAAATAAATTAAAGATTCTTGGTATCAAATCATATCAAATAGGTATCAAATGTAAGAGTTTCAAAATACCATTTTTTTATACTAGATAAGCAATCATTTGACTTCTATCTCACCTGATAGAAAGTGACGATGATTTCAAAAATAAGTAACAAAACATCAGTAATAAAGTATAACATAAAATATTTTTTTGGTTTTAAACTAAAAGAAGCCATATAAGTTTTTAAGCCATGGTCATTCTCACTATAATTGTTTGTGTCTAAACAAACGAAATGCATGGTAAATATCCCTTTATTGACACAAATTTATAGTAAAAGAAAACATTATGTATTGGTTGGGTTTTAGTTTTTATACCCTGCAGTTTGAACACTCCCGCTGCTTTCCACAATGTGTAATTTCAAAACCAATCAAGTTTGAATAGAAGAATAGAATAGAATTAATTTATTTGTCATATAGAAGAATAACATTTTAAAAATTTTATGTATTCAAACATGCTATCCAACATAATATTCATAATAGAGAAAATTTTACAAATCATAGTAAACAATTTTATAGTTAGAAACATCTGAATAATACACAATTTAATTTTTTTAGCATTTATGTATGTCTGATTCTCACATTGGTCTACTTTGTGTGCTTACAAAGAGCGGACTATCCGATGTGGTTCAATAAAAAAGATAAGAATCAGTGCGGAATTTCACAGACACATTTATAATTTTTTTCTACAGCTCCAATCATTCACATTACAGGTGATAGTGAAGCTGCTGCAGCCTCCATCTCGCTGGCCTCTCGTGAAGGCTGTAGTCGGACTCGTCCGCAATTTGGCCTTGTGTCCCGCCAACTATGCTCCACTACGTGAGCACGGAGCTGTTCATCACCTCGTTAGACTCCTGATGCGCGCTTTCAACGACACACAGCGAGTAAGTATCATCTAAATGTGACATGATCGATAACATTTTGGAGAGTGTGCATATGAAATACATGAGTTAATTCCCCCATTTCTTTTACCATCGAACAACAAGACAAACCCTCAAACTTCATCCATTTATGGTTGATATACCTCCAGTTAGCTCAAAGCGATTTGTTTCTATGTTTATAATTTGTATGGTAAAGGAGTGGAACTCATCTTAGATCTTTCTTTCTAGAGTGGTACAATCTGGGATTCTTCTAGTGTAAATACGTAACTTTTAGACAAGCATACAATATTCTCAGCCGCATCGTTATTTTCTATCAAGTGAAATGATGCTTGTCTATCCAGAATAAAAAAAAGATTCGACAAGAGATAACTACAAGTGTTGTTGCTACTGTCAAAGTAAAAGGCTACTGGTTTCTAGGTATTAGTAATGTAACATAACAATGAGTTTTTTGGAAAATTACGAAGAAAGATTGATCAACTGTATCGCCAAATTTTCCGTAATAATGTTAACTCTGTTCTCCTTAAGTTTCGAAATAATTAGGCTCTGTGAGCTGAAGACATCGCTTATTTTTCGTTATAAATTATAATTTCTAGTGACACTAACTACCATTATTTCTCCAGCAACGCACGTCATCAGGCGGCGGCGGCGCGGGCGGCGCTTACGCCGACGGAGTCCGCATGGAGGAAATAGTGGAAGGCGCCGTTGGAGCCCTCCACATCCTCGCGAGGGAAAGCCTCAACCGACAACTGATCCGTCAGCAGAACGTCATACCGATATTCGTGCAGCTGCTCTTCAACGAGATCGAGAATATACAGGTCAGTTGTGACACAAGCTTTTGCGTTCCTTGGATTCACTAAGCGTGCGATCAATCTTGATGCAGAGATGGAGGAACTCGAGATTTTCCTGGGACGCTTGGGAGTTATATCAATTCAAGTCAAATCAGTTGATCAATATAAGCCTACCGCATAATACCGGGGTATTATGTGTTTAACTCTCATAATAATCAAAAGATTTCATATCCAACGAAGTAAAAATACAATCGGTAGGTTTAGGCTGGCCGTCAAATTACGATTGTTCAAATTGATGCGACGTCGATACGACAGTAGATTGGTTGAAAGTTCAGTCGATTTGATGGTTCATAAGAAAAGAAAATCGTTCGCCATCGATGTACATGGCGCTTTCTGTGATGTCTGTGTCCGCCACCCAATTGCAGCAGTGAAAGAAAGTTTACAGGTCATTGACATCAAATACAAAGAGTAGCCAATAGCAGCGTGCGTTTTACGTTTTTTAATTTTCCGTTAATTATCACTTTTTTATGAAAATTCCTGAAAATTAATCATTTAAGTAAGAAAATAATCGTACTTATCTGTTTAATTCTATAACAGTAAAAATTAAATACTTGACGCAGATTCCCGACATATACACGACGAAAAATTATAGACATACCAAAGAGATGCTTGATCTCGACATTAATGTAAAAAATGCATCATATAAGTACCTTCTAAGTTAGTATTTTGTAGTGAATGCTATACATATTCTAACATATTTACAGCGCGTAGCCGCGGGCGTTCTTTGCGAGTTGGCCGTCGAAAAGGAAGGCGCTGAAATGATAGAAGCAGAGGGCGCCACCGCTCCTCTCACAGAACTGCTACATTCGCGGAATGAAGGTCAGTAATCTCTGTTTCACGTGTTTGTGTGTGCGTGTGTGCTTTAAGTGCTTTGAAATTAATACACATAACTTTAACACAAGACACATACATCATATGTAACTATATGTCGCGTTTGGAACTAGGCTATTTTGAGAGACGAAATGTTCATCTAATGGTAAGCATCACCGCCAATAACATTTTCTATTTACGATAGTTTCGACGTTGTGACAAATTTTACAAAGCTACTTACAATCAGAGACTTATTCTGACAACAGCAAAGCTATGCAGTATTTCACGAAGCCCATTTGCCCATGGTTGTACTAGTGTAATATATAGCCTACTGGAAGCGCGTCAGTGTGCCTGGTTGCGATTGAAGAACAGACTTAATGGACTTCATGAAATAGAATAACTATACATGAAAAGAATATGATACCTACGGATATAAGCTCAATAACAATATGTAGTATTTGCATAGTTCAGTAGCTACTATACATCTATACATGCTAATGGTTGTCTTAAAACATTAAGGAAACCAAAACAGAGAGTACTCTAGCTTATATTAAGATTACCTCAAAAGTACTGAACCCTTTTAATGACCATAGGAAGAAAACTCATTAGTACACTTGTGTCGATTAGTAAATTCTTTGTCAGGCTTGTGTGTGTGTCAATCCGCTAGCATTTAGTTTTTGATCTGCAAAGCACTCAAAAGTATTGTAATTTCATTGCAGCACTGCTAGGTGTTTCGGGAGAGGATTCGAGTGAGCGATGATTGACTTTTATTATTTTGTTTTTTCTTATTTCTCGGTGTTGTGATGAGATTTTTATTGAGGAATTCCGCATACGTGTCGTTTTGTGATACTATTGTAAGCTGCTTACTATTTCGATCTATTTAGTCTTGTATCTAAGACCGCGGCCTCGAGGGCCAGGTGAAAGCGGAGTGACATTGGTTGCTATACAAGCATCGATCTACCAATATATGGATTACGGGACCGCGCTCAAAAGTGTCCACGGAAAATAGGCGACAAAACGATATAAGTGACAATCCTGCCTCCGCAAAAAACTTCGTAAGCTGAAAATAGTGCGACCATCAGCAGTCGAAGCTGATAAATTGTTGCAAGCAAAAGTAAGCTGTGTGTTAATGGAGATCAGACATAAATTAAATTGTTTTAGTTGTTTATCATCATATATATTATGACAATACAAGTTCATGTCCACGTTTGTGTAGGGTTTTATAGGTACACTTATATCGTGAAGTTTGTGTTAAACCCGATGTTCAATTGTTTGTAGGTCGATGTATACAAACTATTGTTTATTCAGCGACAATAACTCTATCGTCACCGCTGTCGCTCGCTGTCCGCTTTGTTATGCCGAGGCCTAATACTCAGTTGTATTGAAGTTTACTAATAGCTTGTAAGATACACCATTTGATTGAACTTAGTATATATGATCTATAGTAGTCATAAATAGTCGCGACGGCATTTGTGCGGAATCCCTCTAGTAATCCTGCAATCTGATTGTTAACATTCTCCAGTATATTTTGTTTTCATTGAACAACCATAGATAGCTTGGTGTGGAGTCGAAGGCGAAGACATACGGGGCAACGGTAGCTGATCAATTTTATCATCTCTCTTTTTTTCATAATTAAATGTAATACCGGACCTATAGACCGGAGATATACCGGAATAATAGACCCAACTAATGTTTAGATGTTACATAATACACACACTATACAACATAATATCTAAAATGAAATGCTTTCACACTTAAAAGTTAACTACATTTTTATCGCTTCCATATTAAGTTCGATGAATTGTGTCGCGGGAAACATTTACATCACACACGCAATCCCAATCTCAAGACATTATGTTTTTTTTACGAACAAGAGACACAAATACAAACTCAGACAAAACGCGTGCGTCACATGCGCCTATCATGTGACCCACGCGTTTGTGTGTGACCCACTGTATTTTAATTATTGTTCCGAATGTTTCCACTATCGCTACACTGTGACAGACAAACAATTTTACATTCACAGCCCCTTTCCATTTGGAAATATTCACACACACCCAAGACCCAGAGCACAATATTGTGCAACTTATTGTGCTCCTGCCGCATGATTAACCTAGAACCCGCAGTGAATAAAGCAAGGATCTTCCTATATAACTGCGCCAAATGTAAAAGCAGTAAATATGTCAGTAATGTTGCCCCGTGCGTCAAACCTCACTGTTGTAGTAGCTCGATGTTACGCCACAGCACAATGTGTAACCGTCATTTCGCCACCAGGGGTCGCGACCTACGCCGCAGCGGTTTTATTCCGTATGTCCGAGGACAAGCCACATGACTACAAGAAGAGACTTTCCATGGAGCTCACCAACTCTCTGTTCCGTGACGATCACCAGATGTGGCCGAACGATCTGGCAATGCAGCCCGACTTACAGGTAAGATGGTCAATAAACGGTGTTAAACAAACTTGCTCCATTTGTGCCTAAAAATTCACAGAAGTGATACAGTTGTTTATTACAGTTGATTAGATACTGGTGCATATTCTAGTGTATGTCTACTAACCTTGAAACCAAATTTTATGAAGATCTGCTCTTTTGTTTCTATTTCTGTAAGATAATTATGGAAGAACTAAATTTATGTTGACCTTTGAGATTCCAAGCAGTAATTCCTTTTATAGATGGCATCTGTGCCTATTTGTACTATAAATTTGGAACCGTCTCAATTAAGAGTTTGTTAATTTAAATTGGTTTACTAATTTTACTTACCGAAGTAGAAAGAAATAAATGCATATAGAAAATAGTTATTTTTAATACAAATCCAAATAAAGTAATACTTTTATATGTGTTGAATATTAGGCGTTCTTAAGGTGAATCATGATATTTGTGTGCTGGATTCAAAGGCCCCTAGAATTATCATCATGGTTCTTAGGGACTTTTGAATCAACAAATATGAATTAAAGATAATCCTATTAATAGGTAAAAATGGTCTTTAGTCTTATCAATATGTTCGTTGTTTTATTTACCCAATGTGAAAAGAACTTAATGTAGTTAAACTAAATGTTGTTTATGTGATAAATGTTGTGTCGTCGTAGAGTAATAAGTAATTATTTTTAGTTGATCTTATGTTTGTGTTTATTTAATTTTGCTCAATCCCCCTTCATTAGGACATGCTCGGGCCAGAGCAGGGCTATGAGGGATTGTACGGGACCAGGCCCTCATTTCATCAACAAGGTAAGATTTGGCCAATTTTGTAGTGTTTTTGGTCAACTAACACTTAGGGGAAACAGTTTAGAATTTATTGTACAGGTATCACAGACTTGCACGTACACCTAGAACTTTTACATTCATATTGTTGTGAAATTTACTTTGGTTACATTGTGCCTTATGTTCACATCAACACGACTTATTGTGGCAAAACAACAAATCTTTCGATACAAAATATGCTTCAGTCATGTATTTTTTTTCTGCGTAAGGTAAGTGCAGAGCAGCATAGAACTAATATATGCTGTTCTGAGGATCTAAGTAGTTTAACTGCCCCAAAAAAAAAAACCTCTTCTTTTTCCTCAACTTCTACAAAAATGGCGTTTTTATGGTGTTACAATGCAGCAGTTGCAACAAAAATTTTGCACAGATACCGAGCGGCAAAATCAAATTGGCTCTTGGTCCTATCATTTGAACAATGCGATAGAACCACGAGCAAAAACCGTGGTTTAGATACATAGCTAGAAGAGATTGAAGCATGAAAGGTTCCGTGATCTGAAATATATGTTTGAGTGGACAGGTAATGAAGTCAAATTATGGTGGTCAAAAGTTTGCGAATCTCGAATAAAAAAGTTAACTAGATGGAGCCTAATATTCCCAATGTACCAAAAATGGATCATGGACCATTTTGTGCAGCTATTTGGTCTCATTATAAGAATGAATTGAGATTAGGAAAATCACTAGAATCCTAATACAAGATGAGGTATGCATGTTAGGTACTTCATGAGCGTTTACATTTCACAGCTTGTGAGCGTTGGATATTTCCACCCATTGAATAAAATGACCAAGAGCGCTTTTAATAAAATGTAATCTTCCAAGACTCGATACAACAGCACTTCTTTATATAATTGTATATGTTACGTCGAATACGACTACGTGAGGTTGTAGATATTTAAACTTAAATATATCCCATACATTGTTGTGTTAATAATGGAGTTTACCATGTATTTCGTTTGTTTTAATATCTCCAATATTTCGACACTGCAAGCGCCATGATCATGGAGTAAACTCAAAACAAACTAAATGTATGGTTTATATCCCGTTATTAACACAAACATTTATAGCGAGACTGACCATGGTAATATATGGTAATATATCCTACACAGTTACAACTAACCGTACCTCGTTGCATTAGACTAAAACTACGTTTAAAAGCAAGCTGGTTCTAACCTCGTTAAAGTGAGGTTACAAAGCTAAAGCTGAGCGAAGCTAAAGTCCCGTCATAGACTTCTAGTGCCATAATTTATGACCAAGATGTTTTTTAATGCTGGTTTGTGACTAGGCATATTACATTAAGCGTAAGCACTACCAGAACATGTGTGTGCGAGTAAAAGAACGCTATCACAATTTCTAAAAAGCTCGCTCTTTACCAAGTCTGTAATATCTGCGTTATTTTTGTGGAACCGATGTTATAATTACTATATTATACTTTACTACATGTTATACCAACACTTGCTTAATTAGCTAGCACATTTTTTCCTATCTCTTAAGAATTTCGATGAATTTTCGTTATAAAAACAATGTTTTCTCTCTTCTTTACATGCAGCTTAATCCGGGACCTATTTATCACTAAAACCAGGTGATGGGAATATTATTACTACTATTTTTGTGTTCTAATTTGTTTTTATGTATTTATTATGCTGTCACTTAACCAGGTTTGGGTTTATTTTGTTTACTAATTCTTATCTATTTAAGCATACACTGGCTTGCAGAATTTACCAGAAAAAACGTAGTTTGGTATTTAGCAGCTTGCAGAATGAAGTAAATTCATGATTACCATCGCCTTATTTGCTTCCGATTAACTCTCCAAT
Source organism: Lomographa bimaculata (assembly GCA_948107665.1). Taxonomy (NCBI): domain Eukaryota; kingdom Metazoa; phylum Arthropoda; class Insecta; order Lepidoptera; family Geometridae; genus Lomographa; species Lomographa bimaculata. The sequence goes on from OX403589.1 coordinate 14,836,311, forward strand.
GAGATTTCTTGATTTTGATTCCTTTTCATCTTATTATATTATCAATGCAATACGTGACTTGCATATATATTATGTATTTCATATTATATATTAAGATTAGTGGTAATTTGACATTCATTGCATTAATGAGATTTCTTCAATCATTTTGCACAGTTTCTGTAGCTAAATATATAATATAAAACAACAAAAAAAGCAATGTTTAATGTTTTCAAACCAATTACCAAAAGAAACTTAAACATGTAAATTTATTATGATGATATATTTTGCCTGCGACTTTTCTCGAATAATTCAAAATATAAATAGTGTACTGTTCCATGCTCATAAGATTTAGGGGAGCCATGTAGATAAAAAATATCGCTAACATGGAACTCGATCATGATGATTTATGATATATCTATATGCTAAGTGATCTCGAACAAACAAACAGATAAACACACTTGGTACGTTTTCATATATAGTTTCCATTTCAGACACAAAGTTATTCATTAGCAAATTTAAATAATTAGTAAGGCGGTTCAAAGTCTGACCCGAGCCGATTACTAAAGTTTTGGATAAATTCAAATATATCACTCGCGGCAAATAATTGAACAACTTCATATGTCATAAAATAATGAAGTCATTATTCCACACACTTTACACATTTATTACATTCAACTTACGCCACTACTCGTGTTGCAGGATACGATCAAATACCGATAGATTCGATGCAGGGACTAGAGATTGGAAGCGGTTTCGGCATGGACATGGATATCGGCGAAACAGAAGGCGCCGGTGCGGCTTCAGCAGATCTCGCCTTCCCAGAACCACCACCTCATGATAACAACAACGTAGCCGCGTGGTACGATACCGACCTATAGATACCGCTGATACATTGCCACCATCTAGGTATTGCTGCCTTCCTTGACAGAAATGTACCCTCTCATACAAAGATAAGGTCTGCTTTTGATAGGCAGTTTTTCTAGGCTAAAATGGCGCGCCTCACTTTCAAATGAGACAGTATTTTTGTGGTCCATATTGATAACGTTTGACTCGTTTACCGTCTATTGTGGGCCCAAAAAATGTGTCCTTCCATACTTCTCTATTAAAAAGATTGGGAGGGGTGGAATTTTAGGCTAGACTTCTTGAGCTACGAATGTATTGCATATTAGATACTAAAATAGAATTGGTTATGTATGGAAAACGTTCAGTTCCGAATGATAATTTGTTGTGCCGCCGATGCCATTGGATTGCACTTATCGACTCGACTCGCAATTATTTCGAATTTGAGGCTTAGATAATAGACTGGTCAATGATAGTGCTTGATCAGTATAAGATTTCTTTTGCAATTTTATCGACGTTACTTCAATTGTTTAAAGTTGAATAGATGTACCGGCAACGTATTGTAATGTGTCTTCGGGATTTAGAAACGGAACAGACCTGGTACGATTTTTATTAACTCCGACCTAATGCTGTATGTACGCGTTGATGCCGAATTTATCAATTTTATTAAGTTTTTAGGTACCTAGAGGTTGTTCATAGCCCCTGCATTTTATTATTTACTATTCTTTACTGTCATGAAGTGAATATCCTATGATGATGTTTAATTCTGCAACTTTAAATGTTCAAAGACTAAGCATTTTACAGCATTCGAGCAATGTGTTTTATACAAAATGCATTTTTCTCTATTTTAGTTTCCAAACTACGCTAAGCCTGTCTTAGTATAGCAAAGGAAATGTTACAAAATATCAGAGAACGTGCCATAGGAATGGTACAAAGTTATGTGATAAAAAGCAGCTACTTATTTGTAAACTTGAGCTTATTTTTCTTAATTGGTGCTACGTTCAAATCGCTTGAATATTACGACTCTGTAATCCAAAATTATTTAATTTCACAACGTGGAGATTGCAACGCCCTGCATCGATTATGTCGGCATTTTATACGCGTACGTATGAAATGCGTATAATCGGCTCATAGGGTAACTATTTTAAGTTTTTTTATAGGCTTTAAACTTCGAACGATATCTACGTGTAATTAAAATTGACGCACGAGCATTTAAAGTATTCGTTTTGTTTTAAAAATTCGTTTCGGTGTTATTTATACATTTTATAATTGAACGATTACTTTGACAATGAATAAGACTGTTTGATTGAGTGAGGCATGTATTTAATTATTTAAAAGATTGACTGCCATTTGAATAATCAACATATTGAATTCAATAAAAGAATTGTAGGATTTTGTGTGTATCGGAATTAGCTATTTCATGTATTTGTAATAGATTAAGTTAGTATTTGTTAACGAGAATTGTATTTTCCTTGGCGTATAAGTAAGTAGTTTATATTTATAGGCGTATTGATGTTTTCTAAACAAGTATACTCCAGTTGGACTTTCAGATTTCGATAACATGAAATAGTACTTATTCCCTCATTGATGCGTTTAATCTTTGCACATAAAATACATGCAGTTTTTAGATGCACGTATATGACATACCCATAGAAGAATATACCGATTAGAGTAATGTAATCATTTAGATTTTAAGTAATATTTTATGTAATTTTATTTAGGATCTTCCTATTTTAATTTTTCTATTTGATATTTAAATCGACGCTATCAATGTTTTTGTATTGCGGTTATTATGGAGACATTGTTAGAGTATGATATAATGTATGTGTCCATTATCGCATGGATTTAAAGTAATAAAGTAAATTTAATTAATATTCATGACTTATTTTTTCGTATTACCCGCACATTTTTTTATATAAGTAATATGTATATACTGCCCGCTGGCGTAGTCGGGTCACACTGCACTTCGGCGCATCCGCCTTCTAAGCAACGGGTATTGGGAACGATTTCCGGAACAAAAGTCTATCCGTCCGTCCGTCTGTCTGTCAGAGGCATTTGTAGCATCTAAATCTTACAAGCGAATAACTTTTAATTCTCAGAGAATATGTTAAGATGAAAATGATGCTAATCAAAATATTAAGAGGGCACCTTACATAAGTAGGCGCAAAATATTTTTATTTCTGCCCGTGTAAAGTATCTTTGATGAAAAGAACGATTCAATTAGATTAGAAACCGTTATAAAATGAAATTATAAATGTTAAAACAATTAAGTAGGTCATCAAAGTCACTGACTAAACCTATTTTAGCAGCTGAACTGAATATTGTTTTTTCTCCGAACAGTATAATCTGGCGAGCATGTTAAATTTTTGGCTGCATCATTACTTTCGGGAGACGATAATGTACGGCCCGATTTTGTTTTGTCAATAATGCACACCCTGACAATTCATGTACTTGATTCGAAATATCAGGCCGAGCAATCCCGAGTCGCCAATTATTGCCTGTACAAAATCGGTACGTATCGATAATGTACAGACAATAATTCATGTATATGGCTTCCAAGTATCAGCGTGTGCAATACTGGCTGCGTAAAATCACGCCGTGTCGATATTGTACGGCCAGTATTGCACAGCCAATAATTGAAAGCCAACTATAGACAACCATATGCCGCGGCAGCGGCCGGCGAAGCGCTCAAAACTAAGGGGAAAGCGCTCAAAAATATGGGAGGAAGGTCCTTGCCGAAGGTCTCTCTCTCTTGAAATTACTGGATCATCCAAACGAGGGTTTTACATTTGATTGTACACGAATTATTGGCCACGCATTATTGGCTGTACATTATCTGCACGTGCTAATATTTTCCAACCTGTATTGTATTGTGCCAGTATTGTACGACCGTATAATGTACGAGCCGTATAATGTACGAGTCGTATTGCACAACCTTATAATTGGAAGCCATGTCTCGGAATCCTGGTTGCGAATTATTGGCCGTACATTATCAGGCCGTGCATTATTGGTCGTACAATATTGTACGACATTCAGACCTAATGGAAATTAGGATATAGTGTTAAAATGGTCCTCTATTATCTAAAATCTATTACCTATTTTCACAAGCTTTTTTTTATGTCCGATAGACAAGCGTTTGACCACAAACCACTTCTATTTTGCCATTGTCTGTCTGTAAACAAATCTTGCAAGCTAAATTAGACCCGGTTTCCGAGGTCCGATTGTACAAATGTGGTATATTTATGTATCTTCGGTGGCGATACAATGATATGGTATCATGGAGCTGGTCCGATGATGGAGACGGAAGATGGTCACACAAACTTCTGAATTAAACAAGATCAAACCCAAGTTTGGGCTCGTTTCATTCGTCTTCACAAGTTCTCTGGTTATAGGTATAACATTTTAGTCCTTTTTACCGATTTCCCAAAAAAGGAAGAGGTACTCAAGTCGACTGTATTTTTTTTTTTTTTTATGTTTGTTACCTCATAACTTCTCTCAACATGAGCCGATTTCGAAAATATATTTTTTTAGAAAGATGTTGCTTCCTAATTGGTCCCATTAAAATTTGATCAAAATCTGATCAGTAGAAGAATAATGCCTATTTTGTACGCCTACTTTGACGATGTTCTCGTTTAGCCGACTTCAAAAGTTACCTCATAACTTCTTTCGTTGTGAGCCGATTTTGATGATTCTTTTTTTATTTGAAAGCTGGTGCTTTCCTTGTGGTCCCATTGAAATTTGATCAAGATCTGATCACTTGTTTTTGAGTTATAGTCAGTAATGCGTGTTTAATACATTAAATCTGATCAAGGTTCCTAAGATAAGCGGTGAAGTCGGTTTTTTTAAGCTATGCTTGCGTTTAATTATTTATTTACCTACAACTCGTAAAAAGCATGACTTTAAAATAATTAAGTATTGTTTATGCTGAATAAGCAAGCATTTGGCCGCAATCCCACTTGATGGAAAGCGATACCTAGGTATTTGATAGAAAGATTACGGGTCCTTGTGAACAGTCTCATGAAGACTAGTAAAAGTATTCGGGAGTCCTATTTCACTTGTCCCTTGTATACAGCCCTGGTCAGGCTTGCCCCAGGTGAGATACATCACATAACCTACCTCCATCATAGCCATAGGTAGTCAGCAAATTACTAGCTAGCGAGGTGCGACCGCAGACCGCGAGACACAAGTTCTAGTCTTGCTTCGGTAGGATCACCATTCTATGCAGGACCAGATATTTGACGAGAAATTCTAAGATAACATAAGATAATTCTTTATTGGCTAAAACTGTAGTCTAATATAAACATAAACGCTTTCACACTCACAGCCACACACTAAGGTCGATGAATTGTGTCGTGGGTGCCGGAAACATTCACATCACACACACAATCACAACCAGAAACACAAATTGTCCTTGGGAGAAAACTGGTGTTCCCGCCACGAATTGAACCTGATGGCCCTGCTTAGCCGAGCGCTCACCCAACCAAGCCAACGGGCACTTCATATAAGTTATATAATCGTTATCTTTTCACATGTTTGCTACTTTTCTGTATTAGGGGTTCACATAGGGGTTCATTAGGGGTTCACAATAAAAATCCTCAATTGAACCTTGGGATAAAATTAAATGTTATGTACTAGTTAAGATTTTTTTTGCTTGATAGGCAAGTATTTGACCATAATCTCACCTGATGGAAAGCGGTGAGGCGGCAGAAGATATAATATGTTTGCCTAGAAGATACCTATTCACTCTTGATTTGAAGACTCTCAGATTATATCGTTCGAGGAACAATGATTTGAAATCGGAACTTCGAAACTGCATCAGATTGGTACCAGACCTACCAGAGCACCTAATAAAAGTGGGTACCTGTTATAAAGGCTTGTCGGGTTGTCTAGCTATATACCTGCTAGAATTTAAAATGTTAATTTACATATTAATTTTTGGATTTTGCGTGGCTATATTATATTTCTATAATTATGGGCCGATTAGTATTAGGTATCTAAACTATCAAAAACCAGGTACAGATCGGCCAAACTAAAACAGATTACCATTTTTTTCATATAAATCAATTGGAAACCAACGCTTTCACACTCACAGCCCCACACTTAGTTTGATGACTTATGTCTTGGATGCCGGAAACATTCGCTTCACACACACAATTACATCCAAAACCAGAAACACAAATTTTCCATAGAGAGAAAACTTGTGTTCGAATCGAACCTGATACCCACTGCTTAGAAGATGAACGCGCACTTAACTAAGACAGCGGGCAGTTCAATTGACATTAAAAAAGGATTGTCCCCCCCCCTTTAAAGGGGGAGGGGAAAGCAATCCTTTTTAGATTATACGATACCAACTGCAAGTCTACCACGACCTCATGCATAGAGAGCAGTCTATAATTTCAATATTGTTATTATAGTTGTATAATTTAAGGGAGTATAAAAATTTTTTTAAAAAATGCGCCGCCGAGTTTTTTGCCTTTTTCTTCCCGAGATGGCTGTAATTTTGCGAATTCACTATCATGAGTGCCTCTTTGAGGCCCTTGTAAAATGTGAATAAATTTTGAATTGCAATTGAAATTTCTTACCATAATTTTATTGTTGTTATTGAAGTAGGCTTGAAAAAACTAAATGAAACGTGGAAGAACATAGCACTAGCCTAATTATTATCTATGTGAATTTATTAAACGTCATACTGTGTGGTGTCTCTACTCCCCCACTGTTATTATGCACAATTAGGACTTAACCGAGGCACGCGGCACTAATCTTGTGCCAAGTTCAAACGTTCCCAGAGTGTCTATAGGTAAAATAGTTCAGTCTTTGTCTTGTAATTATTATTGCTCCTAGATGGAACCGTAGGGAAATGGATTCAAGTGTGTAAAATTTTTATTTGTGTTTTTAATCTTATAATTGATTAGTATTAGCCTTAATAACGTTATAATTAGGACTCCCTACAAACCAGCATAAAAAAATACAGGATTTTTTTGTTTATATTATCTAAATAAATAATTACCTAATTAGGTACATTACTACCTTTACTACCGTGGTATATCATTAACCAATACAGTACGTTAAATAACAGAAATCTCAATCAGATCTTTAATAGAGTTTTCCATTCCATGTCTGTAGATACCTACCTAATTACTACCTGTAATTACAGCTAAGTTCTATTAATATAGCTCTAGATAATTTGCCGACTGCTCCGCCTATCATAATTATTATTAGAATCTAACTCAGGTCAAAGATAATGTATTATTCACTGGAGGTTTGGAATCAGGAACCCTTCAATTATCGACAGTTCGTGTATGTTTAATGTAGAGTAAACGGTTTTGGCCTTTTCCCACAGGAGCCCGGCTAATAATTGGCGTTGTTGTTGGAGAGCTGATGGTCTTTTTATGGAAGGTATTTCAGTAAAACATAGTGACTCTACACACTGCTTTCAGTATGACCCGTTTCGCTCCGCTTCTCTACCCTTTTGGATAGACTTCCTTCCTTCTTTCTTTCCAGTAATTGACTTCGTAGAGCCTCGTATATAGTACTCACTAGTAGTCAATAGTGTCACTATATTATGTGATGTTTTAACGCTCTCGTCAGACGTTGTACAAGTACACTAGAGCGGTACATATGCACCGTTTACCGCCGGGTATTGTAAATGAATATATTAATAAGTTCATATTAAAAGTACTCATCAGCATTAAATTGTTTAACAATAATAAGTAGCATTACTTAGCAACATACTTATGACGTTATATTTACACTGTGCTAAACGTTAACAATGTCTACAGTTTGGTCAAATTACGATGATGATTTTTTCAAATTTCAATATTATATAATAATATAGAACTTTTTATATAGTAATAAGACCTTTTTACCTTTTTTATATACTAGATAGTCAAGCATTTGACCGCAATCTCACCTGATGGCAAGTGACGATGTGGCCAAAGATGGAACATGCTTGCCTAGAAGGTACCTTTTTACTCTAGACTTGAAGACACCCAGATTATACTGTTCAGGGAACAAAGACGCAGGCAATGAGTTCCACTCCTTCGCTGTACGGATGATGAACGTAGAAGCAAAACGCTTCGAGCGAACAGGAGGTATGTCAACCATAAATGGATGACGTTTGACAGTTTGTCTTGTTGTTTGATGGTAAAAAGGGCATGGAGGAACTATATCATGTAATTCCTGAGCAGACTCCAAAATGTAAGCGATAGAATACCGATAGGCTTGCTACCTTACTACCGTCGGCGACCAAGACTTTGTAGTTAAGGTAGGTAAGACTAAGAAAGAACCCTAGACTGACATCTTACTGAGAACTACTGTAACCTCATCGGGTATTTTATGATTTCCTTGTACTTATATTAAGGGAAGTATAACTTAAATCGAGTGTTAATTATGAGTTTCCCCGATAATTATTAAGGAGTGAAATGTTGAAAATATAATCATTGTTCGTGTTTAAATGAAGGGTCAAATAAACCTAACAATTCCATTGTTGTAAATTTAATAATTGTGGGGCTGATTGTGTGACTGGAATTACCACCTATTAACTATTTATTATATTCCAAAATTATTAGATTAAGTTTACATGATAAGACAGGTGTTATTGCTACTTAGGTACCAACTAGGTATTACAAAAAAAACATAAAGGAAATTAAACTCATCTGCTTTTATTCAAAACGTAATATTTTGGTTTACACTATTTTTTCGTCTGACTGTACTTTGTATGAGTGGTCGATTTGACTAGGTACTATAAAAATGATAAAATAAAAGGTGACAATTCGATGACGTGGTCGAATTTTTCGCGGTTAAGATTACTATGAACACATTCGATCGAGTACGCGATTTAAAGCGAATAAATTCTAGAGAATTGGGAGACATCGTAACCTATTCTCGAACTTTTAATGGGTGAGATCTCCGGCTTACTCGAATGATGAAGCCGGAGATCTGATAACGGTTCCAAGCGGGCTAATTTTGGTATTCAGAACTGGCGCTGCGGAATGAACCAAATATAGTATTACCTAAGGAGCCTAAAAATGCTCATGAGGTACCATGAAAGGCGTTCTGTTTTTCTAAAGTTAGACTTTTTTAAAGTGACAAAATGAAATGATTTTATTTAATATCAGTTAACATAATATTTAGCCTACTAAAATAGCCTACTAGAAATTAAAATTTGAATTTGTTTTCGTAGATTTTACTTGTGTTTCATGGCTGGTCAGCTGCCTGGCTGCAGTCATAAAAGTCATGTCAAATCGTCTCACTGGAGCCTTGTATGCTGAACGGTAGGGATACCACGTGCAAGTGGTAGGCGGTATTATATGCCCTAAAACTTTATTTAGTAGTGTCACTGCCTCCATACGTAATAGAAAATGTTCCATTTTAAGTGGCCTAAAATATTGATAAAGTCGTACAATACTACCTTTTTAAAAAGATGGTTAACTTTTTAAACTCTCTAGAAGTCTATTAAAAAATCGTTCTGCTAATTCATTCCAATACAGAATTCAATCGTGTTGGAATCGTTCCAGTCTTGGCGTCGGATAATGAAAAAAGTTTTTGATATTCTGTGACATCGAGTTAACCACGCGCCGAAAGCACGCCCTTCCCGACTGGTTCCGACAGCCAGTTAAAGTACTCCTACCTAGGTTAGCTGAGCAATAATCTACATGTATAAAGTAAGTCGATTTCGCAAACCGAACACTGTTAAAAAGAGCATATACATAGGTTGGTTTATATTTTTATTAATGCTCTTAATCGGTTGCTAAAGTTATTATATTGCTAAAAATAAAATTCATAAAAACATTCGATTTCACGGACTTGGGGACATAAGTTTTTAAGTTACCATGGTAACTCTCACTGTAAATGTTTGTGTTAATAATTAGCTATACAAGTACGAAAGCGGGTAGACCGTAATGCTCGTAAATATAAATCTTCGTCTACCCGCACTACTCCAGTTACTCCGTGATCATAGTGCTTCTGGTTCTGGGTGTAATGTGTGTGTGATGTGAATTTTTCCGGCACCCACGATACAAGTCTTTGAACTTAGTGTGGGGCTGTGAGTGTGATTGCGTTTGTTGTTTGTTTGTATGTTGCTTGCAACAGTGCTGAAATATCGGAAACTCAAAACAAATTAAATACATGGTAATGTCCCGTTATTGACACAAACATTAATAGTGACTTGGGGACAGTTTAATAATAGGAACCTTAGATAGGTAACTAAGTATTCAAAGATACCGTAAAGTTAATTTTATATGTATTAAAACTTTATTTTGTAAACTTATTACGATCTGACCGTTGGCTTTGATGGGTACGCGCTCACCTGATAAGCATCGGGTTCGATTCCCGGTGGGAACACTTAGGTACTGTACAGTACTTACATCCCCTCACTATTTTTTTGGGAAAGCGTTTGCGTTATGGTATTAATTATTCCCAATGACTTCTTCTGAAATATATAAATTGTAAGTAACTACAATGCTTGATAATTATTATTGTAAATATTGTTCAGTTGTATTTTTCAGAAAACCATAAGTTGGTAAGTAGATCTAAGCCAAAAGATAACTTCATATTTCGTTTGGAGAGATGTACCTCTCCAAAATCACAATGTACAGTTGGTGCAAACCACACATGACTTTTTTTGTATATGAATAAATTAATAACTAAAGACACGCACCCTGTAAAGTAGGCTATTAGCAAGAAATGTTACCTTATTATTTAATTATTATAAATCCGTAAGTTTGTAAGTGTACAAGTGTGTAAGTATGTTTGTTGCCTTTTCACGCTTTAACGGCTGTACAGATTTCGATGAAATTTGGAATGTGCATAGCTTATATCTAAGATTAACACATAGGCTACTTTTTAACTTGATTATAGCGAGCGAAGCCGCGGTGCACGGCTAGAAATATATAAATCCTTCAATATAACATTTTAAATCCGAAAGTTCGTGTGTAATCTTGTAAGTATATTTTCTCTTTATGCTTTATCGGCTAAACGGATCTGGATAAAATGTGGAACAGGCTACTTTTTGACTTCATAAACGCGAGCGAAGCCGAAGAGCACGTCTAGAAATTATATAAAGCTGAGATCTTAATTTTCTACGTAAATCTGCAAACAATGTTTGACTGTTTCTATAGAAGCTTGTTACAGTTTTTGAGTACCCACCTACAGCTAATTTCTTTTACGAGAGCCATTATCGGCTGCATCCCCCTGCAACGTCGGTTTACGATTGTTTAATAAACCTCAGTTTTTGCGAGTTGAGGGTAGATAATATGGTTTTTATGGTCAGTGTAAACCACATCTGCCGGTTTAGGGGCAGGGTGATTATGCGGAGAGATTGTCTATATACGAACACGTAGGATGTATATTGGATGGCGTCAATGAGAGCTTCACCAATACACATAATGATTATGGTACCAATGGAAATGTTTAAATCGGTAATAAAACGGGCATTTAAAAAAGCTGTATAAAACTAATAACTACATCAATGACAAGGATGCATGGAGGTTAACTACAGAAGCGCTTTCTGACGACTGCATGATTGATAATAACGATATACTTATTGGTAAAGATTATTCTTGTACTGGTAATTTAAGTATGTTATTTTAAAAACGCTATGGATAAAATGCGCCGCTCGAGTTACTTGCCAGGTTCTTTTCGAGATGACTGTAATGTTGCGAATCTGGCAGTAGAGTCATTAATATTCATGAGTGTCTCGTTGGGGCCCATGTGAATAACGGTATTGATTTAGTTTGTGACCAAAGATTTCGAAATGGGACTTTGTACAAAGAAGTACCTTCTTACAGAACCAAACAAAACATTTTTCACCATTGTACAGAACTAACACTTTCCGTACCCTCAGCTTATAGTGCCACCTATGCTTATCTGCGTAAAGATTACACAAAATACTTAACACAATAAAACTACTTACTAACAATAAAAATACTAGCATAAAGTACTTATATATCAGAGGTAAGGGCGTTGGAATTAGTTTTGCCGCGAAAGTAAAAAAATACTGTACGTATTGTAATAATGGTACCATGAATAATTATTGAACTTGAGTGTAAGCAAATCATACAAAGTTGAAAAACGTGATTTTCGTTTTCACTCCAAATCTCTAATAGAAGTTCTAGTAAAATTGTCACCAATTTACTTGAGCATTACTTGAATATGACTGACTTAGACTCTTACTTAACTTTGGTGAATGGTTACTAGGAAGCCCCTGGAAATATTTAACTAGAAATATTTTATAACTTGACACTGCCACATGTCGCAGTCTAAGCGTTGGCGTATCTCAGTGTGCAGGTCTCTGCCCTCTGCACCGTGGGCCCTGGGTTCGATTCCCGGCAGGAACACAATTTTTCTTCCCAAGGGACATTTGTGCTGCTGGTTCTTGGTCTGATTGTGTGTGTGATGTATATATTTCCGGTACCTACGATACAAGTCTTTGAACTAAGTGTGAATGTGAAAACAATGAGTGTGAATGCGTAAATCTAAAAAAAAAGTGTGGAAATATTAAAAGGAGAATTTTGAAACTTACGATAGAAGATTGAATATATGAAAGATCAATGAGTATTTTTGAAAAGCTAAGCTCTACTAGCCTTATCTTCCACAACAAAGTCTCACCAAGCCATTTAAATACACGAAGCAGGAAAGTTTCTTAATTATTTTAATAAGGTAGCATCGATCGGCGCCGCCAACTGTTACCGGATTAATGTTGAAGAGTTTTTACTACTTTTTAAAAGCTTTGCGGTATCTCTACCGGTTTATGTTCTCGGATATTATCTTGGTTTTATGGGGCTGTGCTTACATATTTTTTGTTTTTATTTTAAATTAACATTGTAGGTATTTCGCTTAATGGTCTGGATTTTTTATGGGTTCTTATTGTTCACGTATATACCTAAAGCTTACATTACAAAATATTACATGTGTAGTTGGCTACTTATGTGTGTTTAATACATTACCACATGTTACATAGACCAGGATTTTTTTATGTTATGTTATGACATAACATTGTCGAGCACATCGTCGCTTACCATCAGGTGAGATGATGGTCAAAAGTTTGCTAATAGTGAATAAAAAAATAATTACCGTCTTCACTAATTTACATACCTAACATATACTTATATAACTGATGGAATTATATGATATTTTTATTACTCCGGCATCATCACTGGGCTCTTCATAAACATGAACATAAACGTCATCACACTCACAGCCCTACACCAAGCTCGATGACTTGTGTCGTGTGTGCCGGAAATATTCAAATCCTACTAATATCCTACTAATATTATAAATCCGAAAGTTTGTGTGTAAGTGTGTAAGTATGTTTGTTCCCTCTTCACGCTTTAACGGCTGAACGGATTTGTATGAAATTTGGAATGTCCATAGATTATACCTAGGATTAACACATAGACTACTTTTAACTTGATAATAGCGGGCGAAGCCGCGGGGCACGGCTAGTTACCTATAAATCCGAAACTTTGTGTGTAAGAGTGTGTGTAAGTATGTTTGTTCCCTCTTCACGCTTTAACGGCTGAACGGATTTGGATGAAATTTGAAAAGTACGTAGATTATGCCTAGGATTAACACATAGGCTAATTTTTAACTTGATAATAGCGGGCGAAGCCGCGGGGCAAGGCTAGTTATATATACATATATATATATATATATATATATATATATAAATCAGCTTATTCACTATTAGTACAGGCATTTTACACCCACAAAAAAAAAGAAAAAAAAAACCGACCCAATGAGGTCCTAATAATGAGGTCTTATATGAGGACCGACCGATGACAGGGATAGAATTTACATCAATAATTTCAATAAAAGTGGATTAATTTCAGTATGTATCGTAGACATGGTGTATCAATGAGGTGTACTGTACTCAAGAATTTTAAACCGTGGGGCTATCTCCAATCTCGATGACTGTGTAAAAGAAAGCCATGGAAATTGTGTTTAATTAACGTATTGACATTCGCAGTTCAGGCGCAACCGTTTTTGTTTTTGACAGCTCGCAAGTACACAACCGGCCGGAGTCCGGCTCGATACCTTAGCGTTTTCTGCTTTAGATACCGAATAATCACATCTACCAAATCATTTTTTTAAGCTAGATAGACAAGCATTTGACCACCACCTGATGGAAAGCGAAGATGCAGCATGTTTAGAAGATACCTATTTACTCTAAACTTGAAAACTCCCAGATTATAACGTTCAGGAAACAAGGAATTCACTGGAATGAGTTCCAATCCTTCGCCGTACGGATGATAAACGTAGAAGCGAATAGCTTTGAGCGAACTGGAGGTATGTCAACAATAAATATCTAGATGGTGTTTGACAGTTTGTCTTGTTGTTAGATGATAAAACGGGCATGAGGGAATTAAGTCATCGTCCAAAATGTAAACGATAGAATACCGATAGACTTGCGACCTTATGTCGGTTGAACACAATTCTTTGATATTTTAATGTACTTATGTTTGTATAAGTGTTTGGTTAAGATTCATCGCGCTGATATTATCAATGCGAAAGTTTACTTATGTAAAAGGTGTGTATGTACGAAATGTTTTTTACAAGCTTTTATTTAGCTTGCACTGTATGTAAGTATGTTTGTTCGGGTGGAATCTTGCAATTCAATTTTGAAGCAGATATCTTCAACCGATTGAGCTGAAATTTTGTATTCACGTCTAGTTTGGATGACAATGCATGGTTAGCTGTGTGACGTCATTCTAAACCCAACATCGCGGAACACAAAATGGTGGACAAGTAATTTTTAATGCACCCCTACAATATGGGTATCAAATGAAAGGGCTTGCTGAGAATAACTCGAAAAATAAAGTGACGTCACTTTAAATCAAATATGGCGGACTTCTAAAAGCTTGTCTTTAAAAAAGTTTTTGAACAAACAAACAAACAAACGCATTCACACTCACAGCCCCACACTAAGTTCAAAGACTTGTATCGTGGGTGCCGGAAACATTCACACCACACACACATTACACCCAGAACCAGAAGCACTAATTTCCCTTGGGAAGGAATTAGTGCTCCTGCCGGGAATTGAACCCAGGACCCACGGCGCAGAGGGCGGATACCTGTCCACTGCGCCAACTGGGTCGTCAAACAAGTAACTTATTCCCTTTCACGCTGTAATTTGTAAACGAATAGGATTAACGCATGACAACATCGGTTAACTTTAGCTAATTATCCTTCAAACATTGAAATATAATATTTTATAGTACCTAACCCTAATTGCTCTAAGCAATGATGAAAAAATAATTTTTCAACGATTAAAACCGAATCTGTCATTGTGTAAATCGACCCTTATTTAGAATATTAAATAAATTCTGTGCTCTAAAGGTTCTGCCAACTTCTGCAATTCTTTGTATAATATTGGTATCCATTTTCTTAGATAATTTTCTTGTTTTGTTGTTTGTTTTAAAAACGATGTTTACACGCAGAATGTTATTCTTTCATCTACAAAACTTCAACAAAGTGAACCATTGAAGAATAACAAACATAATAAGTCTATTCTTTTCAATAGAAACTTGGTTTTTTAGCTCCGATATTTTTGAGCCCGCAGATTTTGTAACAAAGGTAACAGAAAAAATGTTTCCTTGACAAAAAATAGTATAATTATATAATAGGTAGGGATAACCTGCACGCCAGTATCTAGGAACCCTTTATTAGATCTTCATTAATATTTATGGATTTATGGAACTAACTAAACTTATGTTATAATCATTCAATTAAAAAATAATCGTCCAAATTAGTTAGCGTATGCCGGATATTAGTTAGATGTTTTTTCTACCAAATAAAGCAAAAATATTGAATTGTTCAGCCGCTTTGAGCATCCTCAAATAAGTCGACTAGAAATGTATATATTTTACTCCCATAATATGCCGGGTTACGTAGTAACTGTTATTTAATCTGTTATAAAGAATCCGTCGCCACGTAATTTTATTGTTAGAGTATGGCCTCAGAGTATGGCAGGACACAGCCAGGTTCCCCGCCAATAGATTGGATTCATCTAACTATTTGTCATGGACTAACAAGTCAAACCTAGTTAATAGTTTCAATATCCTCTTTCATACTTTTTATTCACAGCTCCGCATCAAGTTCTAAGACTTCTATTGTGGTTGGTGGAAACATTTACATAACACACTCAGAACCAGAAATACAAATGTCCTTTGGGAAGAAAATCCCTTGAAAGCAGGACGCAGGTCTCTGGCCTCTACACCATAGGTCCTGGATTCGATTCCCGGCAGAAGCACAATTTTCGTTCCCAAGGGTCTTTTTGTGCTTCTGGTTTTGGTTGTGATTGTGTGTGTGATATGTAAATGTTGCCGGCACCCATGATACAAAACTTTGGACTTAGTGTGGGGCTGGGACTGAATGTGTTTGTTGTTATTGTTCACATATGTACTCTAGCACAAATGGCAAATAAGGTTTCGTAGGAGCTTTTCGGAATCCCCATTTTGTGGTACTAGAGCCTCGTTAGCTAATCGACTACGTTGATTTGATATTCTAAATCGCTCCCGTACATCATCATCAAAGCCGTGAATCTATAAACGCATTTCCTCCTATTTCGTACCCGTTTATATAAATGAAAAAGTAACTCTAGTCAATTTACTTTATCAATGAAATTTTGCCAATGATGAAGGATTTGTTTCAATGAAAACAAGGCTAAGCCATGTTCAGTCAGACTACTTCTTGCATGGGTGACCGTTTAGTGGGATTTTCAACTGATTGTCACCATGCCTCGGAGCGTATGTTAAGCTGTCGGTCCCTGATTGTAGTCGTAAGACAATAGTCGTTAAGCCATGTCGGATGCCTTCAGGTGGCCTGATAAATCCTGGCTGGACTGCCTACTAGTCTATAAGACAAGCTAGCAATGAATAGATCTTTATGAAATTTGATATAAGTATTTAGATTAAATCTTGGATACTTTGCACCTATCCTGATGAACAAGCGAAACCTTAGCAGCACAGTTGGTTTCAATTCAAAATGAAAATGTTACCAATATTTCATTTCGCGCTACTTTTACTCATTTTGTATTATATTATTGATGCTTATAATTTAACTCCAGTTTCTTATATTTATCACAAGGTACGCCGTAACACAAATTCGGGGTACATCGCCCTATATAACGAAGTGCCTCGGGCGGTCTACGGAGTCGCTCTTTTCTTAAAACTGGGAAAATCGGAACAGAAGTATAAATGGAGTAGTCATTTTCATGTAAATGTATATAAATCCTAATTTCTTCTAACGTATTAAACGTTTTCTGTTTAAAATTTTATAAAAAACCTTGCTGGGATTAGCTCCTAAGGTACTA
Source organism: Lomographa bimaculata (assembly GCA_948107665.1). Lineage (NCBI taxonomy): Eukaryota > Metazoa > Arthropoda > Insecta > Lepidoptera > Geometridae > Lomographa > Lomographa bimaculata. The sequence continues at coordinate 14,853,442 of OX403589.1, forward strand.
TTCGTTGACAGCCGAGCTGGGGTCCGAGTCCCTGCCCTTTGTGCCGTGGGTCCATGAAATTTCATCGAAATTGGTCCAATCGCTTGGGCACGAAGAAGTAACAAACACACGAACAAAATTTTCGCCTTTATCACAATATACCTACGAGTATGTTATGCTCCAACTCTGAAAAATTCTGTCAACATTTTTAAATTTCCTTCTCCAACCCATTCTTGTTCAGTCAAACAGCAATTTAAGGGTGATTATTTTAAAACGGTATTCCTTCTGCCTATTTATTACTCCTTATCTTAGTACACATAAATTAGAAACAGGACAAGAGTGGGTACTGTCGCCTTAAGGTAAAACAATTCAGAATTTCTTTAACGTTTTTTTATGTTTTAATTTTCTACGTCTTTATTTAATGATAACTTACGTTTTAATTGATGATAATATGTACAAATAATACACTTATTATACTATAGGCAATATAAAAATTTACACGAACGAAGTAAAGTACCTACTTAGTATAATAATAATTACCTAATTTTAACTGTGCACTGGAATAGGAGCTTGGTGATTGTAAAACAGGCATGACTTAGCACGGCCGCAAGATTTAGTGTATCTACCTTCTTTGTAGAATGTACCTTTAAATGTTATGGCATGTAGATATACTTAGTTATAAAATATTTATATCTATATATATAAAAGAAAGTCGTGTTAGTTACTCCACTTATAACTCAAGAACGGCTGAACCGATTTAGCTGAAAATTGGCAGGGAGGTAGTTTAGAGCCAGGAGAAGGACATAGGATACTTTTTAAGAACGTACATTTCTTTAAATTTTTTTTTTACATTTCGACATGCTTTCCATTTTCTCATACGTCACTCGGATTTGGTAAAGTACTAGGCAAACATAAACATGAAGGTTGAAATAATATAGTCACGTGACATTGTAACGCATGCCGGGTATGGCTTCCTAAATATGCACATTCATTGACTGTTAGGCGGAACGAAGGTCGCCGGGACAGCTAGTTTTTCATAATTAATAAGTGTTTGTTTGTTTGATTTTAGCAGGAGTTGGTTTTTGACGACCCAGTTGGCGCAGTAGACAGGTCTTCGCCCTCTGCGCCGTGGGTCCTGGGTTGGATATTTTGCTTCTGGTTCTGGGTGTTATGTGTGTGTGATATGAATGTTTCCGGAACCCACGATACAAGTCTTTGAATTTTGTGTGGGGTTGTGAGTGTTAATGCGTTTGTATGTTTGTTTTAAAAAATGTGACCTGCTTTTACTCGCCTTACCTTAAATGAGATAAACATATGGCTCAGAGCCACGTCTCATTATTTAGGTTATCATAAAAACATTATTTTTCGTGAGAACTAAACCATTTATCGATATAAGATTTGCAAAAGACCAACTTTGAAAATAAATTGTATCGATTTTTTTTTACCAATCTGGAATCCTATAACAAGTTGCAGCATTTATAGTTGACATACCTCCAGTTCGCTTAAAACGTTTCGCTTCTACGTTCATCAATTGTACTGCGAAGGAGTGGAAATTATTTTCCGCGTCTTTCTGGGAGTCTCTTCAAGTCAAGAGTGAATAGGTATCTTCTAGGCAAGCATGCTACATCTTCAACCGCAACTTCACTTTCCGTCAGGCGAGATTGTGCTCACATGCCTACCGAGCATAAAAAACCTACTTAATTGAGAAATATAGTAAGTTATCGATTAAGTAAAATGAACTTAAATAAAGAACGCTCAAATGTAGTAAATTTAGATTTGGTTTAATTTTTTTCCCTCCCATCATCATGTTTACATCTCCCTCCCAGTCCGAACTCCGAAGTTACTTAAAATTATCCACTCTCTTGAATCATAACTGCATAACACTCAATTCAAATTAGGCAGCTGCAATAAAGGAAAATGAGATTTTTTTATACGAAGAAAAAAGTGTTGTTTTTATTGGACAGGAAAATTTCTGCCATTCTACCCTCCACACTGATTAGTTCGTTTATTCGGGAGAATTTATTATGATTTCTTTTCAGCTTGTTACTAGATAAAGTTTTGTTGATTGCTACTCAATACAGGGACATTTATAATATTATAATAATACCAGAAAGCACTCGGACCTTAATTCTTGTTCTTCATATAGTTCTACTACTCGCTTCTGGATGCAAGGACTAATGGCATCGACGAGTCGCGCCAATAACGTTAGTTGAAACTTAAACTTAACAATATCCGGATGACCGAGCTTTGCTCGGTTTTTTGTTTTTGGTAGAATGCGTTTGAATTTGTAGCCTCAGAAAGCTCCATCTAGTGTCGAGTAGAAACAGTTTTTTTACATCGATCATGGCGTAATAGATGGCGCTGATAGTTTCTTAAACCCGGTTTTTCAAATGTAGTTTGGGAACAAGCATTTCTCGGACCTGGAACGTTGATAAATCGATTCCTTGGGCCGAAAAACCCCTAATCTGTAACTTTTATGAAAATCGTTTGAGCCGTTTCCGAGATCCAGATTCATATATTACGAGAATTGCTCGTTTAAAGATATTAGATAAGACCTGACACGCTACGCCTATAATGATATTCCACTTACATTGTAAATCCGAAACTTTGTGTGTGATTGTTCCCTCCATAAAGAGTGACCTATAAAAATATCAGAAAAGAGTGGTCTATAAAGAGAGTCCGTTGAGTCATCGCGACGTACATAAGCGACTCAACAAATTTATTTGAAATTTTATATGGATCGTTCAGCTTATACCTAGGATTGACATAAAGCCTACTTTTTGATTTGTCTAACCCGGTAACATAGTTAGTTAAATATAAAATCACTTCATTTTACATGATTAGAATTTAAAGTTATTATTGAAGAAAAACTATATTAGGCAAATATTTACTTTCTATGCAACTAATAATGCCTCAATAGGTATAGGTAAAGTATACCTACTCATCATTAACCTCGAGTTACTACTCAGTGGCAATGATGCGTATTATAAATATATGTTTAACGCAAGCAAGACATATAATAGGGGATTTTTCAAATCAACTAAATGAGTCATAACTCGAGTGGAAAGGTTCGAGGCTTTATTTCTTTTGGGTACATCATTAGACCAGCCCAGACAAAGTTATGATATTGTATTTGCTAACATTTAAGACAAAATACTGACAGGACTATCGTGATATTCAAAATGGCGGGTAAGCAAACGGCTTACAGGTATATTTGTAAACTTACCCGCCACGTTAGGGAATTTCAATACAAACTTTCGAAAAATAATTGTAAAAGAAGAAAAAACAAGAGTAGAGTAGAGATATCTAGAACTAAAGATCTCATTTCTAATCAAAGCCCCAAAACTATATAGCACGCTTCAGTTTAATTTGTGTCAAAAGGCACTAAGGTTTTTTTTTTATTATTATAGATAGGCAAGCATTTGACCACTATCTCACCTGATGGAAAGTGAAGATGCGGCCAAAGATGTGACATGTTTGCCTAGAAGATACCTATTGACACTAGACTTGAAGACACCCAGGTTTTAAGAAATTGCTATACACGATAAGACCGCCGATTGTATTACCTTTAATGAACTATAATTCCTTAAAACTGTTAAGTACACTTTATAAACTGGTTGTACAATAAAAAAAATTGTATTGTATTGTATATAATTTTTCGCCGAAATAAACACCAGTAAAAACCAGTCTAAATATTCAAGTTAGAATTAGCTAAGGCTCATTATTTTGATCATTTCGACGGCAGAGTCAAGTAACCGTTAACAAGTACTGGGAACGTTAAAAATCTAATTAGACAAACAAGGGGGAGCGCTACGAGCTCGAGCTACCCCTCACTTAGCGTATTTATTTTGTGTTAGACAACGATTTTATTGTGTCTTCTGTTAAATACTAGGAAAACTTTTACAAACCTAATGAGTAAATTGCCGCGTACTCTGAGAAAAATGTCTTGTTGCTGTTACTAACATCTAGTGCTACATGTGACCACTATAGTTATTTAAATGTAATAACTATCATATTTTGTAAGAAGAACGCAGTAGTTAACTATAATTTTGACTAGAAAATATGTTTCTGAGAACTCTGGTAGTCTAGTTGTACCAATTTTTTTCTCCGTGTAATCTAATGTAATAAATCCTACAACTGTCCGTTGGTTTAGTTGATTACGCATTAGCCTTCTTATCAGCGGGTATCGGTATCGATTTGGAATACAAGTTTTCTCCGACAGGGAAATAAGTATATCTGATATATATATTTTTTACACTCACAGCCCCACACTAAGTTCAAAGACTTGTATCGTGGGTGCCGGAAACATTTACATATCACACACACAAGAATATGTAACGTGTGAATGATTCACTTCTAGACTTGAAGACACCTTGATAACATTTATTTTTATTTAGAATTTATGAGACCTGCCCGTTGGCTTAGTTGGGTGAAGGTTTGGCTATTAAGCAGAGGTATCGGGTTTGATTCCCGGCGGAAACACAAGTTTTGTCCCCAAAATGTATTCCTGGTTCTGGCTGTGATTGTGATGTGAATGTTTCTGGCATCCCCGACACAAGTCATCGTACTTAGTGTAGGGCTGTGAGTGTGAATGCATTTATGTTTTGTTTATTAGAGTTTTAAATCGCCAATGATAGGTACTGCGATTATACGGTCTATATACTCTAATTTTACAAGCACAAAGTCACAAACAACTAATTCACCCTCGTAATCTAATAACAAATAATAACAGAAACAAAAGCAAAGCACTCAATCAAGGAATAATGAGCGGACAGATTAGATAAAGCGTTTTCGCAAGTAAATACAAAGAGACAAGTCTAATAAATCTCCTCGTACCAATTACATACATGATTGCAGGATGACCGGGAAAGGAATCGAACTGGAGTTCGCACGAGGGGTGATGGTCCCGACTCTAATCAGCCGATTAGAACACAATACTGTTAGATATTCGGAGGTATGTGTGCTTGTTTCTCTTCACATCTCAATGGCTGAACGTATTCTATTGAAATTTGGATAGATACAGCTAGAAATAAACACAGACAAAACCTTGGAACACTGTTTATATAGAAACTAAACAATGGAAAAAAATAATAATAATGTGATTCTCCTTCTTGTGTAGGTTTGAAACGAGCTTTCATTTAAACGCTTTCACACTCACAGACCCACACTAAGTTCGAATACTTTTATCGTGGATGCAGGTAACATTTTTTTTTTATTTGTGATAGGCTAGTGTTTGACCACTATCTCACCTGATGGTAAGTGACGATGTGATCGAAGCTGGTAAACACACTAGACCTGGAATACGCAGGCTCTCAAGGATAACTGCCGGAACACCGTATTTGGCTTGGCGGCAGACTTTCAACTTGATGGTGGTAAGCTACTTTGGTAGCAAGCCAGGCGAGCAACTCACAAAATGCTCTACCACCTCTCAAATGTCACCTGATTAGCACCACCCGGGGACCACATGTAGGGACTCGGACTTAGGGGTATCCTCCTACGGACGTGGGTAACTCAGCCCCCAAAACACATTTAGAACCAGAAATATAACTTGTGTTAAAACCGAGAATGGAACTCGATACGCGCTTGATTAGAACGCAAACGCGCTACCAACAATGCCCCAGTTCATTTTGATTTAGGTAGCAAGAAATATAATAATGCCCGTTTCTGTAATTTGTTCAAAACAAAACAAAAATAATTGGTCAATTCTGTTTAATTTAATATAATGTTTGTTATGTGTATGTATGTTTATTTTTGTTAATAAAGTATAATTCCACGCCGTATTTTGTAAGTAAATGCATTTTTAATTAAGACACCGATAATTCCTTAAACCTTAAAATGTTACCGATTTTAATTTGTTATTTTGAGAAGCAGTATGAGTAACAATATTTTCCTTTACTACCAATCGAGGTGGTAGTAAAATGCATTTAAATCACGTTCTAATACTGGTAGTAAGACTTGGGGTAATAAACTGGAATACACCAACTTATTTAAAGATTCCACTTACGGTTGGTTTCTCACATTGTTGCGCGACTAGTTTCGGAGCAGTCGGTGCTCCTTAATCGTCCGTAATAGTCGTGAGGCGTCTCGGCGCTAACAAAATTATTGATCGAAAATCCTGAAGTTCCAAATGTAAATTCCAATCTCTGTGAAAAAGAAAAGTTCTTGTTCGATGGTTGTTTAAACAGCCAATTACTATTGGTGAACATTGCCTACATCCTGCAATACCGAGACAATGGCTCTTCGGGGAAATACAAGACAATTGGGGTCGAAGTCACGGGTTAAAAAGTTATTGGTTTATTGGGGGTTATTGGAGATGTCAATGGTTCATGATTTGATTTTTAACCAGCGCTTAACTATTTTAACGTATATAAATCAAAATCAAAATCGTTTATTCACATGGGCCCCAAAGAGTCACTCATGAAAGTTAATGAATCTATTGCTAAAAGTTAATGTTACAAAACGGCGTATCTATAATTATGTATATAAAACTCGATGTGTGTATGTATGCTCCCTTATGGATTCCAAAACGGCTGCAACGAATTTGATGAAATTTCCAGGCCATCTTTAGATAAGCCCAGTGGAAGATCCTGTGAAGTTTGGTAGCAATCAGATTAACAGATTTTTTGCTAGCTGAGGGAAGCCGAGGCGAGTCGCTAGTAATTTATATATATATATAACATACCTGTATAAATTCTGTTGTCATTATCAAACATAAAATAAAATATATATATAAAGTTATAAGCTTGTAAAAAAGCATGCTCACCTTCGACCACATCGTCAAGGTGAGATAGTGGTCAAATACTTGCCTATCGAAATTTTTTTTTTTTTACTTTTATGTAGTTACGGAATGTAAAGCCTAATTATATAAACATAAACGCTTTTACATTCACAGCCTTATGCTAAGTTCGAAGACTTGTGTTGTGAGTGTCGGAAACATCAAACCACTCACAACCACTAATAAAATTTTCCTAGAGCAGAATACTTATGTTCCTTCATTATTTACCGGATCGAGTTGTGAATCCAAACCATTCTTGAGTCCACCTGAACACACACAAATTCATCAAAATCGGCCATTTAGGAGGAGTTCAGTCACATGCATAAAAAAATTATATATAAAGATATACGCCATATATTATAATAAGGCTTGTCCGTCAATAGCATGCCCAGCGTACTGGTATACATAACAGTGATTTGATCTGTTTGTCAAAGGCAGGGAAACTGCAAATTCTTTCGCATCTCAACCACAACATAAAAACACCCCTTCTAATTACTATCTCAGGTAGCGGCTTAATAAGTCCACAACAAAAATAAAGCTGGCCACGTACTACAAACGCGAGGGGAGTTACGAAGAACTTTTAAGTTATTCGTTTGAGGCTGGCCCCCCTGGCTTAGAAACTTGGCTAAGTCGCGGTTTCTTCACCACATCGAAAATACTGTCGCCATTTATAAAGTAAACGTCTCCTGAAGTTGTGATTATTAATTGAAGCGTTTCGCTTCTTTACTGCGAACGACTCTAAGATAATATGCCGCTCCCTTAGAGCTAAAAACAAATATCCTACTATCCTATCCTATCCTACTAATATTATAAATGCGAAAGTTCGTGTGTAAGTGTGTAAGTATGTTTGTTCCCTCTTCACGCTTTAACAGCTGGACGGATTCGGATGAAATTTGGAATATACATAGATTATACCTAGGATTAACACATAGGCTACTTTTTAACTTGATAATAGCGGGCGAAGCCGCGGGCACGGCTAGTGTACATATAAATCAACATGTACAAATAAAATTTAATAAATACCCCCACAGTAATGGGGGTATGGAATTACGGATATTGAGACTTCACAAATCAGACAGTAAAGTATTACTGTCTGATTTGTGAAGTATTCTCATCGGTTTATCAGAAATTGCAAACATTTTCACTGCTTCACAGAAGCCTTACGGCCCCCATCCAAACTGTTCTATTATTTTCACAACATGTTTTTATGTTTGTTTATTTAGGTCAAATCTTGCAAGGTGAATTAGAAACGTTTTTCTCATGGAGTTGAATTTTTAAGTGTTGGTTTCGTCCTGTAGTATAAAACATACAACATTTATTGTAAGTATGACCTGAATCGACATCCAGGATTAGCTCCAAATATAGGAACTCATCAACAGTCAACAGCACAGATACGCAATTTTGAGTATACATTTAATTATTATAGCTGGTTTAAGTTGAACCCTTATGCCTTATGGATGCCGCTTTCAAGGTAGTTTTTTACCGACTTCCCAAAAAAGGATGTGTGTTTTGTTACCTCATAACTTCTCTTCACGTGAGCCGATTTCGAAATTTTTTTTTTAGTTTGGAAGATGTTGCCGATGAGCCGATTTTGATGATTATTTTTTTATTTGAAACCTGGTGCTTTTCATGTGGTCCCATTGAAATTTGATCAAGGTCTGATTTCTAGTTTTTGAGTTATAGTCAATAATGCGTGTTTAATACATTAAATCTGATCAAGGTTCCGAAGATAAAGCGGTGAAGTCGTTTTTTTTAAGCTAAGCTTACGTTTAATTATTAACAATGTTATTTTACTGTAAATTTATTTGGTTCAAAATAAACACAGCTATTTCTGTAAAAACTTCTCTCATTTATTAACTCACAACAAAAACACTTCTCCACAAAACCGATTGTGACGTTCAATTATTTCGCACCAACTTGTTACGAAATGTACGAGCCTATTATGAATCGTGCCAACGTTATGAATTGTACCAACACGTTATGAATAACACGAATCCCTTGAATTGTATCAACTTTGAATGGAAGGTTTGGTAAATTGGCGTTCATTGGTGTTGAGCCGATTCACGAGATGACATTGATGTGTGAAGTGAGGGTGGACAAATGGTTTATTAAAACGAGTATTTGCTTTATATACTATAACGAGCTATATATGCTATAAAGAGAGGAAATTAAATAAATCGTACTCTTCTGTGATATATGTTTACTAGACTCGAGAATGATATGTGATAGTTGTGAATGCAAGATTTGCGTAGTTAGGTAATTTCTCGCGCTCGTCTGATTAGCTGCCATGTTCCGAAATACACATGATAGTTAACCCTATAGTACAAAAACCAGTCGTCAAGTTATAGTTTGTGTTCCGGTAGATATTTGTACTCGTAGATATGTATCCGGTAGATATTCTAGGCTTAGTGATTGTTGGTTAAATGAGTGTCTTCTATGTTGCGGATGCTCTCGATTATCAATCAATTAATCAATCACTTGTTGACACACATTTAGAGAAAACAATTTATATTCTGAAGTCTCTTGTCCTCAAAGTAGTACACTGTGTTTCGAAATCAAGCGTCTTCTCCCATTCGTGCAACTATTGATTTCCGATGGGAACACGACTGTTTTGTTCTGGTTCTGGTGGTAGATAATCGTGTGTGTGTATGTGTGTGTGTGATGTATGACTGTGTATCCGGTACAAGCCTTTGAAACTAGTGCGGGGCTTTAGGTAAGAAAGCGTTTGTTTGTTTGTTTATCACCACCGACCACATCATCATTTTGGTACCAACAAGCGAGACGATGTTCAAATGCCAGCCTATGACTTTAAAATGATATTGCAATACCACCTCCTTTTTAGATCTTAGGTTATCTTCTTTAGGTATCGCATCGTATTGCTTTCTATCAGGTAAGATAGTGGTCAAATGCTTGCCCATCAATCCAAAAAAAAATCCTATGGATCATTTTATATCTAAGCATGCGAAGCCGCGCATAAAGTATTATTATTGAATATAACATTGAAAAGTCAATATCCGTAGTTCCATACCTCCTACGTCTGGCTCATGAAATGAAGCTTTTGAAATGGAGAACGCTTTGTGACGGCATCAATTTGTATCCACTTAGAAGTTGAACGAATGTTTTGATATTTGAATATTCTTAAAGATGACATAAAAAGATAATTGCTCTACTTTAATCAGCATAATATGAAATGAGACTAATTCTGTTTGCCAGGCTCGAACTTTTCTTTGAATTTAGTATAAATATTGCGTTTTTGAAGGTCTAATGTATACTTTTCGGAAAATAGTTGTTCATTAGTTAAAACAACATCAATAAGAAGGAGGTTGTGTGATTATCGGTTTTTAAGGCATTTATATATACACTGATTATTTCGTGATTTCTAGCCAATCTATGTTATTATTTTTATTTGGTAGATCCGCATGATTCCAAAAGTATCTTAGTTACTTTAGTTAAGTGGAATCTTTTAATTAACATCAAAATTATGTTCAACTTTGATGTCTCTATCAGAATAATAGAATTAGAATAATCCAAGTTCTAGGATCGAGATCCTCATCCACTGGGTCTGGTCTCTATGGTCCTATGTCATTGGTAAAATCTATTAAATGTAATCGATCCGGATCACAGAATACTATTTGGATCCGGATATAGGTATGATACCAAATACTGACAAATAAGTCAGTTTCCAATTTTGAAAAAATATAATAATAGAATTTAAATTATTATTATTAACCAAGCAAGCAGGCTCCGTTTCAGATTAAGCAAAAATGTTTTCATATGTCTGGCGAATTTCCGGCGGATATCCGGCTATTCTCCTCTACAGGTCGCATTTCTCAAGCGATATTCGTGAAATTTTGTTTCAATAATTATATGGCTTTTTTGTCGATTCAGTTTTTGGATATTTCAAAATGGCACAGATAAAAGGATCAACTCGTAACAAGATCGAAACAACCAGTAAAATTATGTACACCCCTGTCACTGTTTTTCGCCCCCATTTTACGGCATTGATTGCTTTTATTTCAGTTCTCCACGCAAAGACGTTGTGGTGCTTCAACCAAAGTACCTGCATGTTACGAATTTATTTGAAGTTTTTCCAAAATATTTAAATCCATTTCCAAACATGTGATCGTTATACAAAAGCTGGATAAGCGCGAACCATAAAAGCATTACAATTTTATTCTAAATTACTTTTGGAGCTACAAGTAACTCTAGTATAAACATTTTGGTTTAAGCAATCTGAAATTGGGCGAATGTGTAACTCATTGCATTACACAAAGATTGGCATTTATATGCTTAAAACGGATTCCTCTGCAGTCTTTTGAAGTTCTTTTCTAGGTGTCCTTTTGCAAGGTCATGTTGATAAGCATGTGTCCCCAATGGGAATTCAACCCGATAACCGCTGCTTAGATTACAGTCGCGCGCTTCACTCACTGTAGGTATACACGGCATCTCAAGCTGATTGAATATATATTCAATCTGACCATTTATCGGCGTGGGGGCATGTACTTAGGCACGAGCTGTGGAAGGTGCTGTTTTGCACGTCGGTACTATTTATATAAATTCTGTGTTGTAGCATTTGTATAACAATGTCGAAATATCGAGTCCCAAAGCAAAATTTACGAGCGGTTATGTATCAAGTTTCCTTAGTACTTAATATGTTGTTACGGGTATATACTATAAAATCGCATTTATTTGCACAGTATAATTACGGGAGCTGATTAACTTGTCCGCGTCGACGTGAGGCGGGAAGTCGTGACCGACCCGATACACCTCATATTAAGAGAAAATCCTTTTAAATGCATAAATAATTTAGCAGACGGCGGATTAGAGTGGTCGCAATTTCATAGTGGTGCAACATTTAAGTTACATAACATTTAAGTTTATCTGATTGAAATGTTCGTAATACAACTGTTTAGATCTTGTGAAACTTTCGGATACTATCGTCTATAGTGCGTTGATATACGACCGTCTTTTGAGGATTAGTGCCTCTTTATCAGTTGAGGACGCGTGTCGAGGCGACCAGCTTCGTCGCTTGCTCTGTTGATATTAAGTTCGTACTTATGTGAATATTATTGTTCTTATGAACCAAATAACTTCGTAATATAATAACTGATATTGATCATAATAGTTATTAAAAGGTTTTGTCTGCGTTAATCGGGATAAAAAGTAACGTATGTCATTTTCCATGAAATATTGTTATTATTATTACTTGAGCTGTTTTGGTGTGATCGAGCGTTGTTCAAACATACAAACATCTGAACTTTCGCATTTATGATATTAGTAGTATCACAAAACAAGATTCACCACTGCAAACAGTTCATATTTTATGCTTTGGTGTAACGGCCGCCCGAATTCGCACTAGACGTGGATACGACCCTCGTCTTCTGGCTGCACCTACTAATCCTCTTAATAGATTCCGACGGACCGCCTAACGTATTAAACGAGCTGCTTTAAAGCGACATAGAAGGCGACAAGTCATATTTGCATACTGTCTGACTTTATTTAGACGCAAGTAAAGGTAAAAAGTCAAAGCTCCTTGAGAAAAACTCAATATCATTTTAATAGAAACGATGGATTTAAAAACAATGGACATAATTGTTTCACTAACTAGTAGTAGGTCAGCGAAGAACAGTGTCTTCTGTGTACTTACAATTGTATTGTTCAAGGATATACTTTACTTTAACTCTATATTTTTAACTGACTTCATAAAATAGAAGGAGGTTCACAAAGCGACTACATTTTTTCTTTCAGGGTGAACCGATTTTGAAATATATTTTTTATTTGAAAGGTGGTGCTCCCCATGTGGTCCCATTTATATTTGATCAGGATCTGACCAGTAGTTTTCGAGTTATCCTCAATAAAGCCTATTTCATTCATTGAATATGTTCATGGGTTCTAAATATATAGCTGTGAAGTTGGCATTTTTAAGCTTTGCTTGCGTTATTATTATATCATCTTAACTCTATATTTTTCGGGACTCAATCTATAAGAATTTGTAGAGTCAGGAATTGGGTACAATAAATGTTATTATTTACATAAATAAGTATTTTTTTATAATATTAAAATCGCAATAATATGTACAGATACAGGACCGATAATTTTTTATTAGTTCATTGATTTTCTCTATCGTTAAAATGATAACACATACAAACACCAAACTAGAAATAATTATAGTATAAACTCTATAATATAAAAAAAAACAATAAAATCAGCCAAGTGTATGTCGGGTTGATACCGCAATGTTATAATTTGGACGCTTTTATAGATAGGTTTTTTAAATTTTTTATTATTTTATCGATCGATCTTTTTTACATCAGTAGCACACATTCTGTTTCTAACTTTTAACTGATCAAATTAATAAAAATGTGCTTATATATACTACAAATCAACACCTAAACACCAAAGTTTCTCTCTCAAAACAAACAAATGAGAATTTCATAAATCCTTTAATGCTCAATTAAGGTCTTACAGAAAATAAAGCAATTAAGGTGATTAATAAAATCAAGTTCGTTACTCTCATAATTAGAGATGAAACGGATAGTAGTTTGGCCGGATACCGGATACCGGATATTCGGCAAGCTACTAGGCCGGAGCGCCGGATATCCGGCTGCCGGATATTCGGCCCTTTATTGCGTTGACGCATACAGTTTGATTTGAATATTGGCGAGGAGAACGAGATCGGAAATATTCAGGCGCATTCGGGTCGCACGTAAGCGGAGATCGGGTCGACTCGGGAGCATTCGAGTGTTATGCGCGTGTCAGTTTGTGTTTGTTTCTCAGTTCGTTTGTTGCTTATTTCATTGTTTATCACTTCTCGTCGTGATTTTATGTTAGAATTCTGATAGATTAATAAGAAATGTCATCATAAAAAACACGATCGCCAATATGGCAATATTTTGATTTAAACAGTGACGATAACAAGTACGCGGTATGTTTATTGTGTCAGGTAAAATTTTCTCGAGGTGTCGCCTCTTACCAACAGACGCGGAAAATTTGGTATTTATACATCACAATTTGCCACTTGTTAATTTTGAGTAAAAAACTAATAATTAATAAAACAAACATTTTTGATGTGCGATTATAAAAATAAACGGTGTCCATAACCAATAGGAGTATGATTTGCCTTGTGTAAAATAATGAGATTTTTTTAAATTTTACTATCCGGTATCCGGCCGGATACTGTATTACTATCCGGTATCCGGCCGGATAGTGAAAACAAGGCCGGATAGGCCGGATACCGGATAGTTACCGGATATCCGTTTCATCTCTACTCATAATACAACTTATATTAAATTCAACGATATAATAAGTAAAAAAATAAATTTATCTCGCAATACTCGATATCGCTTGGCTCCAGGGATTCTGAGAGAAACTTTAGACTGCTGGCACTAACTTGGACTCTACCAATGACCAATAATTTGGGACAGGCTGTTACTAAATGAAATAAAAATTTAGAACAGCCTGGTTTTGTGTTGGTATGATTTTTTTTTAAGAAACTCACAAGCTATACACAATTACACACTTGTCATTACCTAAATTTGATAACAAGAGTTATTTTACCAATATAATATTTTATGTATTATTCAAAATTTCTATTATATTTCAAACATCTATATATATAAAAGAAAGTTGTGTTAGTTACACTATTTATAACTCAAGAACGGCGGAACCGATTTGACTGAAAATTGGTGGAGAGGGAGCTTAAAACCAGGAGACGGACATAGAATACTTTTTAGGAACGTGACATTTTTCATTATACGTCACTCGAATTTGGTAAAGTACTAGGCAAACATAAATATGAAGGAGGTAATAATATAGTAACGTGGCATTGTAACGCATGCCGGGTATGGCTTTCTAAACATGCACATTCATTGACTGTTAGGCGGAACGAAGATCGCTGGGACAGCTAGTAGTTAAATAAATTAACAATGTCAGATAAGATTACAAAAGGGGAATAAAACAAATAGAACTCAAAATTTTTGTAAACCGCTCGCCGAAGGAGAAGTGCCCAATTTTTTATAGAAGAGTGAAAATTCTGAGTGTGAAATTATGATTATGTACGGGTCCCCGCATCTCTATGTCCATCATACCTATACTAATTGCGGTCTGAGCTACTTGGACGTCCATTAGGCTAAACCACAAAGAGAGAGAAGTTACCCGAAGACCTAAAGCACCTACACATTAGAGAGCCGGTTTATGGACTTATACACCAGTATATATTGTAACCATTTCGTTTTTGGAATGAGTAGAAGTTTCGATAGCTAAGGCTCCTTGGGTAGGCCAAGAGTAGGAAAGTTTTCGATGGTACAGTTTAAAATAAGTTGCCGGTGCGCACGTCTGGGACCACTTTTTAAGACGCCCTTAGACAAGGTTGTACCGCCTCAAGTCAACTTTTAACGATGACAAAACACGTTGACGTTTTGTGGACGGGTCTTGTTGAGCGGCCTGAATTAGAAAAGCTCATGCTGGCACATGAGATGTTGAGGTGAGCCGAAATTCCTTCTGTTGGCACACTTGTTCTCAAGAGAATCACCGAGTGGATTTTTCTACAACACGAAAGTGGGAGAAGTATTCCGTTTTATGACAGTACAGACATTACAGACCGGTCTAAAAGTCAGCAATCAAAATTAACGCGAGGGACAACTTCTTTTTATTTTGGTTACCTAAAGGCTAGGAGGTGGGCAATTAAGAGCATATCGTTCTGACGCGTGAATTGGCGATCTTTTTGAGGTGTGGGATGAAATTGCTTAATATTTTCCTAGCCACAGAATAAATAGTAGTAAAATACAGGCTATCTACCACGAGGGTATTAGTAATTGCTTGAACAATCTTGACAGGTTTTTCATTAAAAACCACTCCAATTCAAGGCCTCGCATCTTTAAAAACATTACTAAACTCTTAACTTTACTAGTTATTATATTGGATCATAAGTTGAAATCAATCTGTTTTGCAGACTTAATTTGAAACAAAAATATAAGGAAATCCACGTTTCCTGAATCCCAATAATTTTGTTTTTCCTTGTAGACCAATCTCCGGATGAGTCAGGTGATAGATCCGCAGGTCGAAGTTAAGCTGGACTCATCGTCCAACAAATCAAATTTACGAGTGTCCACTTTATTAAGACCTTTGAATATTTATTTTCTAGCTCCGCAGTCAGATGTTGCGAAAATTGGGAGGTGAATAGGCGGCTCAAATTAGACTGGTTACAAGATTTGTTTGTGCTAGGGGTGGGAATCAGCTACCCGGAGGACGTAGCTTGTTTACACTACTTACGGTATTAAATTGTTGGCTTCATGTTTGCTTTAAGTAGTCTCGTACCTTTTGGACTTTTGCTGTATTTTTATTTGTTGATATATATAGAATATATATTGGGTACATAATTATCGAACTTTTGAATGTATTTTATAGATGTAACATAACATAAACACATTTACACCCACAGACTGACACTAAGTTCAATGACTTGTGTCATGGTTGTCAGAAAATTTGGGGAGAAAATTTGTGTTCCTACGGGGCATCGAACCCTATACCCGCTGCTTAAAAGGCAAACACCCACCCAACTAAGCCTGCGGGCAGTTCAATTAATATTAATTAAAAGGATGGAAAACATAGTATTGGCAGAATTAAAACAAAAGCAATCAAAACTAAACAACAAAATCAAAACAATAGCAATAAAATCACATTTACACTCAAAGCCACAAACTAAATTCAAAGACTTGAATCGTGGGTCCCGGAACCATTTGCATATTATACACACAAACATACTACCACCTAGGTGCCACGTAGCAGCTGCTACAATAAGAGCTGATATAGTAGCTGCTACGAATGCTACGTGCTACGGAGTCATTGAACTAACATGTTTAGCGGTCACACAGTACAGCTGTTTAAGAATAACAAGCACCAATGTTCGTAGTGAAGCAGCCTCCCGCATATCTATAATAAGGCCACACAGGACGCGTTTGGTTCGAACAGTTCAGCATGCGGGTACGCAGGCGCACCGCTGTAGGAGGCGACCGCACCCGCGTTCCCGCATGCCATTCGTTAACCTTTAAAACTAAATGTGACAAATGCGACATCCCGTCACATGTTAGTTTGATAACTCCGTAGCATGTAGCACTCGTAGCAGTCACCTATTATTTTAGCTATCTATATTGCAGCTGCCTACGAGGTGCCATAGTTTACTTGACAGTTACTACTAAACTGCGCCACATGTTGCTTACCAAACAGTATGTTTTTTTTTTTAATATATTCAATATTATATGAATATATGACCAGTTGCCGATTCCAAGCCACCATACGACTAAAACCTATAAACATGAATACTTTAAGACTGGTGTGTGTACTAGATCATGATATTAATTTTTCCTTTTTAACTGTGCCTCATCCTTTAATACCTACTTAAAGTTTTTTAGCAAGCAGGTTCGAATTGTTTTTGATAAGTCCTCTCTCGAATAATTATCCTATTTCATTTCGGATTCCTCGGCGATCCCAAATTCTTAAAGTGATTCGAACTTTAATAAGAGTTCAGCCTTGTTTCAAAGTTTTAAACCGAGTTAATTTGAAGTACAAGATTTTTTGAGAAATGTTCTCTAATACATACTACAAAAGAATCAAATTAGAATGTAAAGTATTTTGTAGTATAATCGTTAAGTACAGTCTAGGCCTAAGCGTTGCTTATGATCACAAATATCTTTGATTTATTAATATACTGTTATGATGATTTGGACGATGAAACGAACAACATCAAGCAGATTTGTTACTTATTTCCAATAAATTGGGTAGATTTTTCTTTGTATAAGACATTGTTTTCTTAAGAGCTACTTGAGACGTAGTTTCTTTGTTAGTTTCCACTTTATCAAGGGTATATATTGTAGTAGACGTTCCTAGTAAAATCTGCAATATTGCAAGTGTACTTAAATGGAATCGATGTTTATGAAGTTAATATTTGATAGATAACTTTATTGTTATATCTTACAAAGATCACTTTTAAATTATTGACATTAACATAAACTGACAAAGTCAACAGCCGCACTGCCTGTGCCCCAGCTATCAGCGATAATTAGGTAAATTAATGAACGGTTTTTGTAGCAGTTTTCACTATATACCTAATGGTCCAATTTTAAGAATGACTTTATGTATGTAAATTATAAATTAGTAGTTTATATAGGCAGAAATTTCATGATTTTGTCTAGAAATTCGTAATAAACCAAAAAAATACGCCGCGCGTGCGTGGCCTATTTGTTTGCTTATAAAGGCTCTGTTTATAAATTACGTTTAAATACCAAAGCTCGCGGAGCTATATTGAGATATAGATATACATATACGGGAATTTAATTCAATTAGGTTCATAAGCTAATTAGCCTCTTAAACAATGCTGGACAGATAAAGTGCTGAAGCATCCAAGTTAACTTAGAAACTTGCTATCTAGGACAATAGGCGTAATAAAACACAATAAACAAAGTTCCTTTCTAAGTGCCTCTTACCTTTCCCTCGTTAATATTTATTAGGAGAAATGCTATTTACAAATAGTTCAAGGTCCCGTAGGTATTCATGAATAGTTTATTAACAATCGCATTCAATCTATTTGCGGCTTCCTTTGAGTTTGCGAGCATTAAAATGGGGGAGCAGTGACTTAACTTAGTACTCTTGAAGAATTGAAAAAAAAGTAAACAAGTTCGTCTTTTTACTTTTATCCATCTAAAGACGGTACTACAAAAAAGTACTTAATTAGCATAGTCATTCAGTTCAAAAATTAAAAATCGTTTATTCACATGGGCCCCGAAGAGGCACTTATGAAAGTAATCGACCTTACTGCCAGATTCGCAAAATTACAAGGCCAGAAACTCTGCGGCGCATTTTTTTATTCATTTTTAAAATACTCTTAAACACTTATACAAGACTTATATTAACCTAGGTACTATATCTATATTATGTGGTCGCCAGAAAGCGCTTGTGCAGTTTGCCTCCATGCATACGTGTCATTAAAATAGTCATACGTTATATAATAGAAATAAGTTTGGTTTTCGAATTCGTTATATAAAAGCTTTCTTAATTAATGCCAGTTTTATCAAATATTATAACTTTTTCATAGGTAATGCAGTTACAATTTTAGAATTTTTATTGTAATATCTAACCCCATTTGCCATAAAAGATTTATTCGTTTTGCTTAATCTAAATGCGCGCACCGCTATTTTATGTTTATATATTTAGTAATAATATTGTGAGCGACGCTTCTTAATTTATATTTATAAATATTTTTGCGAACATGCATGATATTTTCAAAGATGTAAAGCTAAGGCATGGTAAGTATGCCTGTTTCTTTAAAGAATTTTCTGAAAGATTTGCGCGGACCCATATCATAGATGGCATGAACCGCCCTCTTTTGAAGAATAAAGATAGTTTCAACATCGGCAGCAGATCCCCATAGTAAGATTCCGTAACTCATCAAACTATGAAAATGTGCTAAGTAAACCAGCCTTGCAGTCGCTACATCAGTCAATCGTCTAATTTTACGGATCGATAAAATGCAAGCCCAGAGCATTTAATATCAAAGAAATCATAACAACATCCATAGTCCTTACTTGAGTCGTGATTTGTTATGATTAGTTTGATGTCAGAAATTACTATGGTTGGTTGAGAAATTCGTAAGTATTACACATATTAAGGATTTATAAGATTTCACTCACGATTGTTTTCTCGCATTGTTACGAGACTAGTTTTGGAACAGTCGATGTCATCAGTCGAGTACACGCCGAGACAACGGACGGCCTGCACGCGTAGTTCTTGTATATGGAGTGGGAAAAAAAAATTGTAAAAGAAAAAAAACCTATATTTCAATCTCATGCATATTTTCTTATACCAAGATTGTAATTAGATTACCTACGTAATTAGATTTTCAAAAAACAAAAAATTTAGGACTGTTTCTGGGAATACTTAACAACATCAGTCACTGTTTTACAGTGAATTGCGCAGGTACTGTAATTGGCTCTTGTAGCTACTTACCTACTATGAATACGTGAGTGCTTGTTAAGTAGATAAATGTTCACAGTAGTAGGTAATATTAGCTACCTACTATCGACCTGAAATGTCCCTATACTCCATTATATACACTCCCAGCGAAATAATAACTAAACAGTATATTAGGTACATCAAAACTTATTTTATAACTCCATTTGAATGTATTTTGATAGTAGAACATATAAAGATTGAATCATAAATCTATAAACATAAACGTTAACGCTTTCACACTCACAGCTTTAAACTAAGAAGTATCTTGGGTGCCGGAAACATTCACAAAATCATGTCCAGGGTCAGGACGCACACGCAAATTTACCTTGGGGAGAAAACTTGTGCTTCCCATGAGAATTGAACCTGGTGCCTGCTGCTCAAGGCACACGCGACACCAACAACGCCAGCGGGTACATAATATAGTATAATAATACATCACTCCATTTAATGGAAACAACTAGGTATAGACATGAGTTATATCAGTATACTAGCCGTGCAATTATCTACTTTCTAAATTTTATCAAAATCGCTCTATTTGTTGCGGAGATACGTGGTAACAAACATTCAAACACACACACACACACACACACAAACTTTCGTATTTATAATATTAGTAGAAAGTTGGATATAATAGGATAGGATATGCTTCAGTACTCACTAATCCTGAAACAAATGTCAAAACTTAAAATTTTACGCCTATCATACTTATCGTCCTTGACTATTTAATTGTCAACTTGATTTTCATTTACCAACAGGTGAGATAGCGGTCAAAAGGAAGCCAATTAGGTTTTTAAAAATTAGTCCTATATCTTATAAAGGATAATAATATAGCTTTTGACCTATAATATATCACATGATGGTAAGTAATTGTGTTCGAAGATGATAAACTTAACATTTATGTTACAATATTTTATTAGCTTAATTTTAGATACTTCACATACATTTACTTAAAAGCGAATTACTCCAACTGTCTTTTCCGTTATTCTAAAAAACTATAAAATCTAATATTATAATATATAATAATAGACGGACGCATTAGCCTAAAGTAATCAAATTAATTTTATAACAATAAGTTTGATACAAAATAATTTAAAACGTAAAACTTTATAAAACTTACTTTATTAAGTTTCTCTAAACAAACCCGCTTTAAAAGTTAAACAACCACCAAAATACTCTTTTGAAACTATACGAACTCATGAAGAACAAAGTTTATTCGACCTCAGTGACCGATAACATTGCAGCTAAGTTGGCAAGCGGGGCGCGGGACGCGGCAATCTTTCTCACTATGCAGTACAAACCCGTACTTCTTTGTAAGAACACCTAGGAAAACTTTGTAGCAAGTAAACTCTGCCAAGTAGCCAAGTCTGTCGGTAGTCGCCGCCGCTGCCGCCCGCTCCGCTCGCTCGCTCCAAGATCTCAACTCTCCCCCCGCACCACGATCGACAACGATCCGCCTCCGACAAACAAACGGACAAGTTTTAATGTTTTGCTCACAAAGTGTATGATTAAACGCGGAGAGCGGCAGAGAGAGTCGGCCGTAAGTTATTGATTTTCCCCGCCGAACCCCTGTGACTACGCGGCTCGCTGTACGGTTCGAGAGCGCTACGTAAACCTAACTCATCTTAACACTTTTTGAACGTTCAATCTAGTACTTCTAACTACCAATCATAAACAAAATACACTTTTTATAGTGTTTGGTAAAGTTTAAAGATAAAATATTGATGTGTTGAAGTTTGAGGAAAAAGTTGAGATGTAAAAAGTTAGGGGTGGCTGCGCGACCGTATCGCGAGCGGCGCTAGTCGCGCACCCTACAACTTCACGTCGCTCTATGTTCCGAAGTTAACGCAAAGTTCCGCCATTTTGGAACATGCTCACAACCCACTTGTTTTATAAAGAAACTTTTTATTAATTCCTGTGGGCCGCGGAGTGTCAGTAAGATGTTTTGAGGTTATGCTCAGAGACGAATTACGTTTTAATGACTGGAAAGTAGATTTAGTGTACTAAAGTGACTGTGGAAGTGACAAAAACGAATGTTTATGTGAAATTCAAATATTGTTTTGAAGTGAAACTCGAGCGGAGTACCTGGGATGCTCTTGTGACTGTGTTTACTTCTTGGAACTGTGAGGAGAACGCTCTAATACTTTACTGACCTTGTATCTGGACGGATAAATACGATCAAGTGACAGGTAATGACCCAAGAACTTAGTTTCAGTACTTTTTTCGTAGTGTTTGAAAGTTGTCTGGATAAAAAGTTTTGACCAAAAGTGTTAGCTAACTACTAACTTGAAAAAGACAAGTAGGCTACGACACATTCGTGGTTTTGGGGTCGCAATTATTTATACGTCACAGATTTCTTCGTTTCCTTTCATCAATGAAGTTTTCAGGAAAATGTTAACTGGGCAAATGCTTGAATATAGTCATTTATAAGTAAATAGAAATTATACTACTTTATGTAATTTTGCGAATCTGGCAGTAGAGTCATTAACTTTCATGAGTGCCTCTTTGGGGCCCATGTGAATAAATGATTTTTATTCGATTTGATTGATTTGATTATGTAGCTAAATCAGGAGCTAAAATACACGAAAAACCTTTGATCTAAAAGATCTACCATCCACATTTTTCCTTTATGAATGATATAGCCAAGAAATATTAATTATATCCGGTAAAAAAATAGAGCAGTATTTAATGCTTTACCTTTCATAACGCGTATAGGTATAGTATGCTTACCACCCTCGATCTCATCATAACTAATAAGGAAGATACTTATCAGATAATTATCTCAATCTCCAATTACAAATGCTAATGTTATCTCAGTTATGTAAGTCATTGTTACATTTATCGATTATGACTAACCGTCTGTATGTATAGTTCCAACTTTGTTAATTATACAAAGTTTAGCTCGTTAAAACTTAAAGTTACTGTTAAATCACGAAGATGGGAGTTCAACCGTTCCATAATAGTCTCGGAATAAGCGCCATTGTTTCTCAAACCAGCTCGCAACTCACCTAAATCAATGAAAGCACCCGCACTTATTCTATATGGATATGACGATCGTCGTAAACACGGCTACGATGTTAAGAAAATGATAGATTTTTCTTGTTATAAGCATTTCAGCTTATTCCAAGGTAAACATTTCTATACGAAGTATTGTCAAACTATCTCATAAATAAAGTAAAAAGCCCACGATATTGGTTCGTTTTATTGAGGACGCTATTACAAAGTCATTTCAGAGACCGGTCCCAGTCTCAGTCCATTGTAGAAGGAAAATCTTTCTACAGTCACGGCTCTCGATGGGATAACGCAAACTTCCCGCGATTCCGAAACGTCCTAACTCTGATCCCGCTACCAAACAACAATTAACCTAAAAGCAAACAGTTGAAAGCGCAATCTTGTGCGGCTGCCAAGAAAGCTATGAAACTTTGTTAAATAACTTTTCAGATAACTTGAACTCGGCGTATTTGCGCAAAGTTGTAAGCGGAATTCCACCGCGGGCTAATTCAATCTGTACCCGCTTGTAATAAACGTTGTTTTCGCTTAATACCAATTGCGGAGTTAGTTTAGTCAGCGAAGTTGAAAGTTCTGGACTTCACGAAGCAAAACGCGAACTTTTGTAGAACATTTCAGTGTAGTTAGTACAATGTTATAATGGAAATAAGCACTTCAAAATGGCGTCGTCTGCAGCTGTTAGATGTAGGTGTATATGTTTGTTTCGATTTCCGGATGTATTTGTTTGATAAATGTAATAACGTTGTCACGATCGGATTAATCAGCTTTCTGTACATTGTACGAGATTTACGGGATTGGGTTTTTTGATACCTTTAATTGTACTAGGTAGGTATATGCGCTTTGAATCTTATGCGATGTTTTAACGGAAGGCATGATTTAAAAATGTGTAACACAGATAATTTATAAAAAACTAGTTGTTTTCGGAAGATTCCTTTACGTTGTTTAGATTTAAAATATGTTATTTCTGTATATAAGCTATGCCCATTGATACCTAGCGACGACCTACGGGTGGACGGGTGTCTGCCCTCTGCGCCGTGGGTCCTGGGTTCGATTCCCGGCAGGAGCAAAAATTCCTTCCCAAGGGATATTTGTGCTTCTGGTTCTGGGTGTAATGTGTGTGTGATGTGAATGTTTCCGGCATCCACGATACAAGTCTTTGAACTTAGTGTGGGGCTGTGAGTGTGAATACGTTTGTTGTTGTTATTGTTGTTATTTAAAATTTCATTTGTATATGTTTAGACGTTGCAGCGTGAAGAGGAAACAAAGATGTGAAACCTTTGCATTTATCACATTATTGTGGTAAATTATTCTAATTACTAAAATACAATTCTAAATTTGTGAGTGATTGTTTCGGATTTGTTAGGTCCCTAATAGCTGATTGGATTTGAATATACATTTTACTAAGCTGATAGATATATTATTAATAAGCTAATAGTGTTAATTGGTAATGAGAGCGAGGAAGCATTGGGTCACCAATTTTCCAGACGCTTGCACATCACATAATTTAACATTGCATGTATTAGTTACGTGAATGCAATCAATAGCTCTTATTACCTCAGTACTTGATGCGAGAATAGAACGTTTCAGTTCTTCCTCAAATTACCAGTATTCAACCGAGCATGTGATTTACTTACGAATTCAATAACTAATGCCTTAAGCGTAACCTATCACGTCATCAATAGGCCTTATGCCTACTTTAATGCTGTGAACGTGTATATGTTCATTTTATAAGTGTAAAGAGAAAATAAAGTTCCAAACCAGTAGCAATTTAATTGTGTAATATGTTATACATTCAAGCACATTCAGAATTTACTACTAGCTCCTGAATTAAACCCTAATAACCTATTCTACTTAAAACGTTGCAAGTTTTCATCTGTCTGACATGAGAAAAGCTACCTCAACAACTTAAACATTGAGTTTGTTTTCGCTCATTCGAGCGCCGACTTAAAACTTTCAGTCCAGTTTTCGACATTTTGCTCCGTTTCTTTTTATTTGCTCTGAACAATAAATGGGTCTCAGCTAAACAACTGTCTTATATACGTGACTTAGCGATGTCATGCGAATGTAAGCAGAACTACGTCGATTTTTATTGGATAATTCATGAGATTGACATAAAATTGCGATTTTGAATAAATTAAGGTCAAAGGAACGCTGAAAAACAGGATAAAGTAATAAAATCTAAGTTAACTTGAATTGGAACATAAAACTGATAATACTTGTAAAAAGCTTTGACATGAAACAGTTTTATAACCATAACTATAGCTACTTACATTTATTAGGGAATTCGCATAACATTTTTTTATGCATTTAATCCATTGTTTGCGTTAATATATTGCCGATAATTTAAACGTAAGCAAAGAAAAAACCGAATTCACCGCTTATATTTAGGTTTTGGCTTGATCGATTTCTATAAAATGTATATAGGACCATCTCTAAAGTATAATCTACCAAACAAATAATTCTGAGAATATGTCCACAAATGGGGGAAAAAATCGGAAAACATACATAAAAAAAACTACAAACTGTCGAACATAGCATAACCTTCTATTTTGAAGTCGGTAAAAATACGATATAAATCACATTTCACATCAAAAAAAGGTGAGCATGTTCGAGTTCAATTTTAATCGCGGCCATTTTGTCTTTCTGTCATATCAACAATCACCGTCAAGGAAAGTTGACCAATCGTGACATACAAATTATGCAAATGTCATGAATCAGATAAACCAATGGCGTGCGTTTTGTTATATTGAATTTTTCGTACATTTTATATCTTTTCTGCTGACACAAAAAAGAAGGAGGTATTCAATTCGACTGTTTTTCTTATGTGTGTTACCTCATATGTTCTTTCCACGTAAGCCGATTTTGAAGTTTTTTTTTAATGGGGGGCTGATGCTTTCCCTTTTGATTTATCGTCAACAATGCGTGTATAATACATTGCATATGATCAAGGTTCCGAAGATAAAGCGGTTTTGTTTGCTTGCGTTGGAACTGCCCGATGGCTTAGTTGGGTGAACGTTCACCTTCTAAGCTGAGGTATCAGGTTCAATTCCCGGCGGGAACTCAAGTTTTCTCTACATGGAAAATGTATGTTTCTGGTTCTGGTTGTGTTGTGTGTGTGATGTGTATGTTTCCGGCACCCACGTCACAAGTCATCGAACTTAGTGTGGGGCTGTGAGTGTGAAAGCGTTTATGTTTGTGTTTAATAATTATTCATAAAATTACCTATCAAATAGCATTTATTAAAAAAATATATGTTTTAAGTTTAATTCTATATGTATAAAGATTTAAAAAAACCTAACCTATATATAAATCTTATTATACTATTTATATTCCTTATTAACATAACAAGAGTTCTAGTTCAATTTGATAAGGGTTAAGATAGAGGAGAAGTTCGATAGTTGGTGCTTTCAACTTCAACCACCGGATCATGGTTTCATTAGTTGCTACATTGTTGTTGACATAAAATAAACTTAATCTCTATCACGCGTAAATTCAATGTTCTCTGACATTCGCCAACTTGATAGTCTCTAGATACGAAGTGAGCGTGTATTCTAAAATTAACTTTATGGTCATGTTATAAAGTTTAATTTCACTTGATTTATACGTTTCTTCAATACAGACCAGCAGTCTACTTTATTAGTGTGTTTAATGAATATAAATTAAGGTAAATATTACTCTTAGCTACCTACTCGGTACAAATTCAATTATTTATGATCAAACTGATACGATAGATTTTTCCTTTAAAATCTATGAATAATGAATGTAAGGTAGGCAATGTTACAATATTCATGAGGCCGTCAGGTACCTATCAACAAAATGTTCCGCAAAGCAGTGAACAAAATTGTATTATTTTCTTTTCTTCCCATTGATTTTTAGAGTTCCCTATCAAAATGTACAAACGGGTCCATATAAGCCAACGCGTGTTCGGCTATCTGTCGTAACCCAAAAAATCCTAATAACGTGTTAAGTAGTTGTGTTAGTTTTGAATTATATGAATAATAAAAAAGTAACCAAAGGTATCGTAGAACAGCTAGTTAGAGCGAAGCTCCTTTAGATTACTATTAAATATTTATTTCGTTTGGAGGTACAGTAATGAAACAGACTTACGTAAAAATCCTGTATATATTTCTTTACAATTTCCCGATGAACCAATTCGAGAATCACCAAAAACCTCTACAAGAGTTAGGGTTCGAACCGATACCCCTCGGCGCTGAAGCCGAGCGTTCTCCGGTTGGACCGGGTAAGATAGTTTCAATGTGCCGAAATCACTCTACATATTAAACAAGACAATGCTACTTATTGTAACAAAAATAAGTGTCGTGAGGGCTTTTTCGGCCTAGCTCTCATTTGTGAAATGTCCAAAGTAATGAGTAGTTCGTGCCGGGAGTTCCTATACTTTTTGCATAACTTTTACTTTTTTTTTGTGGCCTAGTATTTTATATACAATTAGGTAGTTTTAACTATGGGCCAATGCCTATATTTGCTGATACTAAACTAAAACTATACGCAGAAGACCTAAGCTACCTACAAGACATCGAGCTTATAGGTAACTCAAGTGCTCAAGCCCACTACCAGTTGATAGCGTTCCCATTATGCTGGCGGCATTGCCTCTATGAATTGCAATGCTAATACGTTAAGCTAAATAAATACCAGCATTTTCATCACGCTTCGCCGGAACCAGGCGCCCTGATAGATTTTTGAAAATAGAATGAGCTCCCGGTCCCCACAGGCCCAGTGTCTCAACACCAAACGGCTCAAATATGTAACCACTGAAACCACACCCTAACTTTAATTATTTTTTTTGCTATTTTATAAATATGGACTATGGTCGAAACGGTGATAACGTGAGCAAGGTTCAATAACGATGGGACCGTATAAGTACTTGAAGGAGTGACCACTTGGTAGAATTTGCATCTGCGTGTTACCATGTAACCGGTTATTTATATATTTCCGTGTTACCCGGTTGTGTCTTACCGGTAAAAGTCCATAGCAACCATTGGATAATAATGTTGACAGTGATAGCTGTTTATTAAAGCAGCACCATTGATTAAAGATTAAAAGTAGCACCATTTGCTACTATTAATCTTTAATAAACAGTACCAATGTATAGTTGCCTTACTTTAAATTGTTACCCATTTGCTACCGCAAAATTGTTACCACAATATAACAAATAATTGAAAAACAAGCAAAGCTTAAAAAACCGACTTCATCGCTTATATTTCTGTTTTGGCTTGACCGATTTCGATAAAAAAATTATGGGACCACCTCTAAATTATACTCTACCAAATGTAAAAAAAATCGTTAAAATCGATTTATAATTGGCGGAGATATATACAAAAAAAAAAAAAAACAAAAAGCATGCAGTCGAATTGAGAGCCTCCTTTTTGAAGTTGGTTGAAAATAAGCACTTACATTAAATTTATCCAGAAATTATAACACTGAAACAGCTGGTTTTACAATCTAACTTAACTATGAACCACACATAAAATATATCTCTCGTAACCCCTAAAAAAATAAATCGAAGATTCGCGTGGTGAGGTAAGTTTTCGGACAAACTGCCCGCTGGCTTAGGTGTGTGCGCGTTCGCATTTTAAGCAGTGGGTATTGGGTTTAAATCCCGGTAATAGTAAGTTTCCTTCTCAAAGGAAATTTGTATTTGTGGTTCTGGGTGTGATTTTGTGCGTGGTGTGAATGTTTCCGGTGTCATCAAACTTAGTGTAGGGCTGTGAGTGTGAAAGCGTTTATGTAATGTTTATGTGATATCCAACCATAGTTCAGCGCAGCATCTAAAATCTAAATACACACATGTATAAGTACGATTGATAGTACTAATGGTACACGTCCGATTTTACTAGTACAGTTTGTGTAAGTGCTAAAACTGTTCCAGCGCCGAAAATAGCAATGAAGTCTACTTTCAATAGTAGAACGACAGCCATCCTTTACCATAATTATCCGTGCTTTACAACACAACTCACAAACGAAACTCAACTCTACCCCTCTGTTATAGGGACGGGTTTTCATTAAATGTTGTTTCTGTTAGTATATTCCAGACAGGTAGTTACGAACTGAATAGAGTTGATAAAATTTCGAGCTGTCATTGGACTCGATGAACTTTAACCGTTCAATTATTGTTTGATAAATAATATAATACCTTTGTTGAGATATCACATTCTCTGTCTATTTATAACTTACCGTACTCTACCGTTACAAAGAATCACACGCCAGTTGGCGCAGAAGGCAGGTGCCCGCAATCTGCGCCATGGGTCTAGGGTTCAATTCCCAGCAGGAGCACAATTTTCCCTAGGGACATTTGTGGTTTTGGGTATGATTGTGTATATTATGTAAATTTTAATGTTTATAATATAATAATAAAAGTCTTTGAACTTTGTTTAGTTTAATAGTAAGTTATTTGTTCTGTTTGTTTCACAGACTTTTAAATATAACATAACATAATTAAATCCTACTAATATTATAAATCCGAAAGTTTGTGTATAAGTGTGTAAGTATGTTTGTTCCCTCTTCACGCTTTAACGGCTGAACGAATTAGGATGAAATTTGGAATGTACATAGATTATACCTAGGATTAACACATAGGCTACTTTTTAACTTGATGATAGCGGGCGAAGCCGCGGGGCACGGCTAGTATAACATATTACTGCCAGTCACCTTAGATGTGCTCACAAAGTGCTAATTAAAAAAATATATTTCCAAGGAGGGTCAACAAGTAGGCGGCCAGTCAAAAATGCAGCAAATCTTTTTAGTATATGTATAACAACAATTTATAAGTGTGTCTGATCGAGTGGGGTCAGACCAATATGAGTTCATTAGTCTGACCCCAGAGAAAGACAACGAAATGATAAATTATTTCTATAAACCTGGATAAATGCTATATAGGATTCAGGTGTAGGGATAAAAGAAATCTTATTTCAATAATAGGAATTTAGACTTTAATGCTATGTTAATCGGTGCACGTGAGAAAATCGACTGTGGTTGCAAACGTTGCTCATAGAATGGAAATCTGAACCTTGACGTATTTCAAACTCAACGAGCCATACTTAATATGTCCTGAAAGAAATTACAATATCCAACATCTAGATTGTGACGTCATGCGTCTGGAAAACCTTCGGAAATTTATTATTTTATGCAACCAAGTGATAAGATGAGTAAGCCACTCGCCTGATCTAGAAATGTCATCAGAAAGATTGCTATCTAGAAATTAAAACTTCAATTGTTCAAAATTCAGCGGAGATTTAGGCTGTGCCCGCTTGGTATAGGTTAAACTGAAAATCAGTGTCGAGTTCTCTGCTCGGGAATAAAAACCTGAGTGAAAACTTTTCGGCATCACATATACTTACATATATGCTAAACCTAATTTTGATGTTAGATTTTAAGTTAATGGTTTTTTTTATGCTAAATAAATCTGTTCTTTTTCTTTATTTCTGTGATCACTTGGTGCGTCTCCTTAGAATACAAAATTTTATACGTTTTTAAGCCCTACAAATATACTGTAAACAACGTACAGTAACTAAAAATATTTTTGTGTTTCAAAAGTACTACTTCAGTTAAAGAAATCTTAATACTAAGCTTAGGTAATGTTGTACTTTAGTTTCTAAAATGTTTGTTAACAGAAAGGAAAAATATCGTTTGAGACGAGAATTGAACCGCTCTAACCGCTGAGCTACTCATGCCCTGGCTCAAGCGACGAAATTGTCATTTTCTTATTATTAACGTCATATGACGTCTGCTTTAGTTCTGCCTAACATGGCTAATGCTATAAAAACAAAACCAATTGTACTGTAACGTATGCGTAGTACTCCGAAAGAGTCATACCATTGCTATATTGTCACTACACGGGCATCTTTTGTTAAAATAATTATCTATGCTTAATAAAACGAAATATGCAATAAAACGCGACTCTACACCATTGTAATACGAAAGAATTTTCATTGAGCGTACCGCTAGTGGTTTATTTCAGACAGGTAGTTTTGAATCAAATACAGCTGATAGAATTTCCTGTTACGCTTTCATCGAACTCCAGTCTTTATAAAACCTGTGAGCTTTTACGGTTCAATTATTGTTCGAGATGAAATAAAATACTTATTTTGAAAGGTTTCACATTGTTTCGGTGAAAACTTCGTCGACAATTCTGGGAAAAGATTTAACGATGGTAGCTGGAAAAGCAATTTCAGCTTTTTAACTTTGTTGTAATGTTTGTGTTTAAATTAAATGTTTCATAACTAGTCGTTCGCGCCAAACATAGATCTCGCGCCCATATTTGCCTCACAGAGAAAAACTTTTGAGGTTACTTACTTTAAGAATTATTATATATCAAAAAAGATATAAGATCTTTTTTGATATATAATAATTCTTTGATTTCTATATTTGTGGTTCTAGTACAGGGTATAACGGATATCATACGTACGTTTTAGCGTTCAGTGTGAAGTCGTTTTTGAGATAGGTCCCCGAACAAAATATGTCTAAAAACAAAGACTTTGGTGGCCTACTAAATCGTTATTTTCCAACAGATTTTTTTTAAACTGATTTTGTACTTTACTTTTGCTCCTCACTTACAGGTATGGAAGCTAACTTCATATGTTCATTTATTTAAATTTAAATGTAATTTCTGGCTTTTGGCTGTATTTTTTCATATTCTATGAGAATTTGAAGTCATTCGCTTATATGGTTTAGACGCTTAATGCTTCTGACAGACGGACGGACGGACAAAGTGCTGAACGACCCAGGTCAACTAAGAGATCTCGCTTCGCTCGATCAATTATTAACGCTCGAATGATAACACATTTGTGTAAATACATTGCATTTGAATCTGAAAAGTACATGTACTATTTTTACAAAGAATATTTCATATTCTTATAGAAACATATACATTATCAAAATCCTAAAGTTTGTGTGTAAGAGTATGTGCTAAAAAGTCGAATAACAGCACTGCGCTTACAGAACAGATACGACTTGCCTGTATACCAATATACGAGTATAATAACTTAATGTACAATTGGACTGCCCTTTTTTAGTTGGTGAAATATATGCTTTCTACGTTGTGGGTGCCAGGGTCGATTCCCGTTGGGAACAAGCATTCTCTTCCCAAGGGAAATTTATGTCTCTAACTTTTTTTATTCAATATGTGCAAATGCTTGACCAATCTCACCTGATGGTAAGCGACGATGTGGTTGACGAAAGAGCAAGTTAATCAAGAAGATATTATCTATTCACTCGCGACTTAGACTCCCATATTGATCTTATCAGGAAACGCCGACTCGGGTAAGGAGTTCCATTCTTTTGCGTTACTCACAAAGAATGTGAAAGCAAAACACTTTGTCCTTATTTGTGGAAAATCTATATATAGCGCTGTCGCTTAACAGTTTGTCAATTCTGGTTATAATTATGTGTGCCATACATGTTTTTCACTTACGGGACTGTGTGAACTAAGTTGGGTGAGCTATTTCCGGCAGGAGCATAAGTGTTCTCTTCAAGAAATATTTGTTTTTCTAGTTCTGGTTGTGATTGCATGTGTGATGTGAATGTTTGCTGCACCCACGATAAAAATCATCGAACTTAGTGTGGGGCTGTGATTGTGAAAGCGTTTTTGTTTATATATTGATAAAGGAATCAATGTGTTAAATCCCACAGGATGTCCCGCAAATCCCGGCAAGGGTACAGCATTCGTCACCTCCTGCAGCTTCCAAATGCTCCGCGTAGCCCGCCTTCAGCCCCGCATCCGCCTACGCCTGGTATCAAGGTAAGTGAATGCTTCTTCACTGCCTTATGGAAATGTTTATAAAAGTTGACATTTGTTTCTACTTATTGTATGTACTCTAACTAATGATGTTACACCCGATTCGGCAACAGTCTCTATTTGTACTTGAGAAGCGTCTCGCGCGACCTTGCAAGCATTTTGTTCAGTTGTGTCATAGTTATTTTTACATACTGAAGTTCGGTTTCTATTTTAATAAATATTTGTTAGTAAGGTGTGATAAAATATGAATTTTTCGAAACCTAGAAACCATATTAATTTATCTGATTAACCACAAACCTAAATATTCTGACCTCGATCTGTGTATTTATATATACCTATTAAAAAAAGAACGAGAGGTGTCGAGGTTGGAAAGAAGTTTTTTCGCTATATGTAATGTATCAAATAACATGCACAATGAAACAAATTAACAACTTTTGGGGGTAATTAAATTAAAAAAAAAACTCATAATTCAGGTTCTCCTTCTTTATTTCCATTACAACCTTCTACAAACTTTTTAGGGTTCGTTCTAGTACCTCTCGGCGTACAATCAAGCTGCTGCTTTACCGGTTGGACCAGGTTTGCTTATTTTAAACCGCCGAATATTTTTTACACATCCATTGTTTTTGCGACCTAGTACTTATTCGCCAAATGTCTGGAGTGAAACATGCGATAAGCTTTCCAATAGGATTACAACAATAACACAGTTTTTATTTAACCAACCGAAACGAATAACTAAAGAAATACATTGTTTATAAAGTCATAAAGAGACACGATAGAAGTATTGTAAAACATTTGTATTACAGACGCTAAAACTATAATTCCTATTGTTTTACATCCTGAAAAGTTGCATCTACGAAATGGATCTCGAACGCACTACAGGATCATTTCATTGAGCGTTCTATTTGTTAATAAACAGGCACACATATATGAATCATAGTATGTAGTCATACTCATATGAAGCAGGCAGAATTGTATCGATGATATTAATATTATATCAGTACACGTTTGTCTCCTGTGCCTCTTACACTGACAAGTATTAAACGGATGGGAAAATTGCAAAATTTACCAAATATTGACAGAAAATGATGTTAGTTTTTGTTGTTTGCATCGAACAAAGTTTTTCCGATGACGCGACGCGACGTATAAACGAGCAGCCTATGAGTCGACTATATGCGGCGAACATACAGTACGCGTTCATTACAATAACGGTTTCAGGATGTTGATGGGGGTGCCGCGTTTTTGTATTGCCTATAGTATATTTGCAGAAGCAAGAATTGATGGCTTACCAATAGCATTCTTGTCACGTTGTCTGACCGGTGGGATTGCCCAACTTTTGTACACTGGGTGGCGTCTAGGTCTTTATTTAAAAGCATGCGTGGATGGGACTTATAAAAATGACGCAATATCTTTATATTTATACCTAATTTTTCACTATTATTATCTGTGACATTGTTAGTTAATAGTATTTAAGTGATGAATCTAGTGTTGACATGTTTTTATGTTGAAGTATTTTTTAAGTTTATGTATTTCGTTACTATTTATATGGTATACAATACTATATTGTTGTGTATTATTATGTGTACTAATTGCTTGAAATAAAGATATTATATTGATAAAATAAACCACGACGATAATATGTCTTAGAAGAACGCTATATACCGGTTGGAATTAAGTCTTTTTTTGTATGCTAAATTGGCAAAAAAATTATGACTATCTTACGTGATGGAAAGTGATGATGCGACCGAAGATCTGACAGGCTTGCCTAGAAGATACCTATTCACTCTTGACTTGAAGACAAATCACGGACAATATAACCATTTGACTGTTGGTATATTTTCTCCCCCACGAGAACAACATGCCTTTAATGATTAAATGAATACAGTAGTTATGATTGGTCATTCTTCAACTGACGGAAATCTCGATCGTGCAACGGCCAATCACAAGCATACTTTTCCGTCCTTCTTTGAATGTTTTATTTCGTTTTTTTATTCGTTTTAAGAAAAGTTTTATTTTTCCATTGAATTTATACTTCCAGATCTTTTTTAGAGAAAAAAAGCAGCTAAAACTTGTTTTCGTTTTTTGGGTCTACCTAACATGATCAAAAAGTGCTTTTCACATAGAAATCTGTTTCAATATGAAACACTTTACTCTGAGTTAAAATGTATATTTTTAAAATAGGTTTTTAATTACCCAAATCTCAAATCTAAGGTCAATTTACATATGCTCTTTCCTAGCATGCTACATGCAAGAGATAATTGTGCTATTGAAATACGACCTGAAGGACAATTAAGCAACGCACATTATCTTGCGTTTGCTATTCAGTGTCATACCAATACGAGAATAGGCACTTCAATAAGCATATAATTTTATTATATACACGTGACAAGTTACATATATCTAGGTTATATGATTTTTTTGCGAAAATGGACTAAACCGAAAATGAAATAAAGGATTTTTTAAATTATTGGCACTCTGAAACTCTGGACTCGTTTGTAGAATTTATTAATTACAATGTATACCAAAAATTAAACACAATCAGTGAAACTTAATGCACAGTTTTTTTTTATTATAAAGGAATTCTTATGCGCAGAATACACGTATTTTAGTCGCACAGTGCATTCGGAAGTAGAAATGGCGGCTGTTAAACTATTTTCTCCACATAATGGGGACACTATTCAACCTTGACCTACAATGTGGCAACACAAAAGATTTGAACGAGCCAAATGCATTATGATACTTGAAATTCATTTTTTCCATGTAACTATCAAAGCCCGGTGGACTTTATAGCAATAATTGGAATGAAAAAAACTTGTCTTTTTAAAGGCTAAGCGTAACAAAATTGTTTCAAGAGTATGCTTTTAAAAAATTCACACTTTCACTATCTTCACAAAACAGCATTTTATTTTGCAGATATTTAATCCTCACTAATGTGTTATAACGGCGATGTTGTAGCCAGCTCTCAGTCTAAAATTATACAAGTTTACGCCCAGTCACTCAACGTCAGTGCCGCCTCTGGTGGTGAAAGATGAAACATACTTTTATTTGCACAAGAGAAGAAGCAAAAACTTTTAATTATAAATTGTATAATTTATTTTTAAAAAATTGTTCCTAATTTAATTGATTATTTACTCTTCTTAGATAATAAAATTTTATGTAAAACTGATTCAACCAAAATAGAACCAACCTTGTTTGTAAGCTACGTTGAAGCTCAGAAACTCTCCATTTCCCCATGCTGTTGTTACCGCCCTCCGTAGAGGGTCGCTACGAGAGCGCGTAGCTGTCGTGTGTTGTAGAGGTTAGTAGTTCGCGCTGTAATCGCGAGATGGCGCTGTTTTAAAATTCTGTTTTTTTATTTTATAAACTACGGTAATCATGTTCAGAGGGCACTTAGCAGATTTTAATAATAATTGGAAGCGTTTGAGGATAATAATGAGTTTTAGGGATCAAAAACTTACTTGTATTGTAAAAAAGCTATAATTATAAATATTTTTTTTGTTCTGTAAGTACTCGGCAATTTAATTCGTATATCCAATTGTACCGGAATGACGTAATACCAGCAAACAAAATCTTGTTAAATTGCCGGTGGGATATATTTAGGGGTGCAACGAATGTCCGAATCTATTACCAACCTACGCTGTCTATTTGTCTGTCCAAACGTTTAAACGCCTGTATTTTTAACTTTTTATTTTTATTCCATCGTAAAAACAATAATACATGTACATGCTTTAATCTTATAGTGACTTTAATAAACAGTGATTTTATTATAAACAAACTGGATAGTGTTATACATGTATTTACGATATTGTTTTTTTAATAATTGAAACCTATAAGCTGCTTACAAAATATTACGACATTAATTTTGAATTTGTAATTCGTGTAAAAAAAATATTTTGATTTTTAAGTACGCATTAATTTTTACGTACGCGTCAATTTTTTTTTGTATTCAAATAAAATATAATCACTTTAATAGGTCCAAATAAGCAATAAACAAATCAAACAAACGATTTTACAAGCACAGCCACGTATTCAGTACGTAGTATGCCTCACAGTAAGAATTATATCCCAGAAACACATACATCGTCAGTCCCTAAGTCAGTTTTCTACTCCGAATTGAAGCAAGGTAAACGTAAACCTGAAGGGCAGTTCCTGCGCTACAAAGATGTCCTAAAGCCCGATCTTACAGCATGTGGCATGTCTTTTAAGGGATGGTAAGAGCTTCCGCAACAGAAATCACAGTGGCGTAACGCGGTCAAAAAGGCTGTTACCAAATTTGAAAAAAATCGGCTCTAAGGTCTTGATGCCAAACGCCTTTGCAAAAAAAACCAGTAAGCCTTCGTATACCTATGCCTATAATGATTTGGGCCAATTGTACTGTGCGCCATGCAATAGGGCCTATAACACTAATTTTGGATTCGCCAGCCATCTTCGTTCTCATGTTCGAAGTTAACAAGGGTCGCCGTTGGCGGATACGTCAAGGAGGACATCATTATCACAAACACCATACAACCAGAGTCACTAATTTCCCTTGAGTAGAAAATTTGTGTTTCCACCGGATATTGAACCCGGCACGGCAGCATAGAATGCAAACATGTAACCAACAACGTCGGCGTGCAATCTACTAATTACCTCAGTATAAAATAAGTTAAAGCAATTCACAAAAAAAAGCATATACGAGTGTACATTTCCTAAATGTTCCAAAAATAATTCCGTCCAAAGTCAATCTCATCTCAAACGGTCAAACAGAATTCCTTATACAAACCCATTTAGCCATCGTTAGTTACCCCTGTCGCATTCCACGCGAACTATCCGAGACCTTCAGTATTTATTTACAAAGCAAATAAACTATTTATTTATTGGACGATCGCTTTGATCGACGAACTACCCAGTGCGATTGTCGTTTTTGTGAAAGGGTGGCAATATAGAAGTGTGGACATTCTGCGATTG
Organism: Lomographa bimaculata; assembly: GCA_948107665.1. Lineage (NCBI taxonomy): Eukaryota > Metazoa > Arthropoda > Insecta > Lepidoptera > Geometridae > Lomographa > Lomographa bimaculata. The sequence continues at coordinate 14,890,902 of OX403589.1, forward strand.
TGCACACAGTGATTCTTATAATAAATAGCTTAAACGCAAGCAAATCATAATAAAACCTACTTCACCGCTTTATCTTCGGAACCATTGTTCAGCTGTAAATTAATTATATTCAGATCTTGATCAAAATTAAATGAGACCACATGAAAAGCACCAGCCTTCGAATAAAAAAAAAGAACAATCAAAATCGGTTCACCTACAAAAAAGTTGGAATAAAAAAACATCAGTTGAATTGAGAACCTCCACCATTTTTAAAGTGGATTTTGAACAAAAGAAAATGCTAGTTTTCCTTCAAAAATTATCTGCCTGCAATCACTTGCAGATAATGTCGACACCTCACTTGCGATAGAATGTCCATAATAATTTTGTATATAATTGGTATTAATAGTATTTAAATTTTAATTTGTGAATTTCTTAGTTTGTGCGCGCGTCTTAATTGTTATTTTGTCTTACATGTAATTAACGTGACATTGCATTTTATTGCAAAATTTGAGTAGTACGGCCCTGCTGGATTACTATTCTGGATTTTATTTAATTTCTGTGTCGAATTTCGCTTGCGTTATCTTAAAAATACACATTGCCCTTTATTAAAATCAATAATACCAAAATATAATTGTCTTTATAAGTTATTTTCAGTAATTAAAAATGAAACTGGTTTAATTTAAGTGTTGTCGATGTCTATCAAGATTTGTAGAGATTATGATAAAATGCTATCATATTATTATTATTATAATATCTTATCCATGCAATATTGACGTCAGTAAAAGGGTTTCTTTTCACGGGCCGGTTACGGCAAAGGTTGAGTCGCCCCCTGTGTCCAGCCCTCGTTTGTCTCGTTCCTTATTCTTGTAAGAATTAATGTCTTTTTGAGGGTAGCTCTCTTGTGTCTGAGATTGATGGGTTTGGTTTGCTATTCTCAGATTCTGCTTGAAACTCAAGATATTTTCCATATTGTTATTGGGAAACTTACGGATTATAATTATCTTTATTACGTAAATTTTGTGAAAAACTATAGAATAATCATTTTTGTACCTATATTGTACTTTATATTTTATAAATGCTAAGCTTGACACACAATTTAGGGTCTATACTTGTGACCTAGGTTTCGGGGATGTCCGATGAGCGTCGACCCTAAATTGTTAATCAAACCGTATCATTAATAAAGTATAATATGTCAAACTCACGAAAACTTTAATAGTTAAATATATTGTTACTGTTATTTATGCACACGTTGGAGGTTTTTCACAAAGGAGCATTCTATAAGTATTGTTATACAACAAGCGCGGTGTTGGCAAATAATGCAATTCTAGCATTAAATCCTCCTTGTACTGTTTATTGTGCAAAAGTAATAAATAGGCGTTGTTTATATCCTTTTTTTCATCGAATTATTTTAAAACAAATTATGTTTCTAAATAGCCTAAATACAGTACAATTTGAACTTTAAAAGTCGTAATAGTCCACAGTGTCTTGGGTTTTAACACGGAATAAAAGTATAACCGACCTATAATTTCGTAGCACAAGGGCTATTTTTGTCCATAAATTTTCCGTTAATCCAGAAAGTGTTAAGTGATTAAGCACTCAGCGGGAGGCCAAACGGTCTCTTACATGGCGATTTGTTTAATAGCTGTTAACACCATAGGTACACACCTATTGTTTATTGAGCATATCGATAGCGAATATCATCAATTAATTTTAGAATTAGAAAAATGTATTTATCCATATATGAAAATCTATAGTACCTTAGATTTTTATTATTAACTAGTAGTGCCCCGCGACTTAATAAGGATAAATAGTAGCCTATGTGTTATTCCGGAATCTAAACTATCTACATTCTAAATTTCATCAAAATCGGTTTTTCGTTACGGTGATACGTGGTAACAAACATTCACACACACACACAAACTTTTTAGGTTTTACAGTAACAGTTTTAGGACTCTTTTGCTCAATTTTGTCTTTTGCTCCTAACAACAGTCACCATTTCCAAGTCATCACGCCATCGCAATATAGTTTTATATTGTGTGGACTGTAACCGATTTTTTTTCATCTTAAGCACATTAAACCACTTGTGTTTTTTACTCATAAAACAACCTTCTTTTAAAAAATTACACTAATTATATTTTTTATAAAACCAACCGGGCCCCGCGGCTTCGACCGCGTTTATCAAATTAAAAAGAAGCATATGTGTTAATCTTAGTTAAAAACTATGTTCATTACAAACTTCATATAAATCCCGTGAGCTCTTATAGCGTGAAGAGAAAACGAACATACTTACACACAATTTTTCGGATTAATAATATTAGTATGATCTCTGTTTATCTAGAAAATCGCCAGGTACTAACTTTTATTTGTACACATTTGCCGCAACGTCGACCGGCAAAGCACTATAATAGCAAAATATAATATATCATCGATACCATTCGACTGTTCATTGCACAACCCTAGTGAGCAAACACAGCCGTGGAAGGCAATATTTCTTTCCTGTCCTTCCCAACGTGCTCACCTCGGACCTCCTGTAATTTACTGTTGGCGGAACGGGATTGAAACCTGACGACTAATTGCTATTTATTGAAGACCGTTCAGTTAGAGCGCCGTACATTTTTACTGTTTCTCACTTTACAGGTAAATTAATAAGCTTGTATGTGCTAAATAGTAATAAAAATATTTCATAAAGCGATAATTATACCACTAGCTTACCCGCTCTGGCTTCACTTGGTGTTCTGTTATTGATTTATTTTGAGGCTTTTGACGTGATAACGTCTTATAAATCGATGAACACCGGCTGCACGTACAAAAAAGTGTCATGTTCCGCCTGAGCCTGAGCGTGCAAGCGAGAGCGCGGAACAAGCGATAGAGAGGCACGATCGGCGAAGCGTTCGTCTTATAACGGTATCCCGTAAAATTATCGTCCGTAAACCAAATTTACAGAGAACAATTTTTTCTTAGCCTTGTACTTCAAAATATTCGCCCAGGCTCTTTTCTTAGAACTTCCTAACAATATCATATACCTAACAAAAACAACCAAGACTCAAAAGTTTCCAACCCTTGCGTCGCAACAAAGTTCCATGCGACATTTTGTCGCGGCACGTGACCTACCACCGCAGAATGTTGTCCTAACGAGTTTTTGAAAGGACCCCGACAGACATCTTAAAGGGATTTACACTTTGTAACTAAATTGTCTGCTTGAAATGGATATGACCACTGCCATGGAATAAACAGCTTCGTTGAAGGAATATTGTTTTCAACACTGTTCAATTTTAAAAGACTACGGATAATAAAATACATTTAATAACTATACGACCGTCGCGTCAGACCGAATCACAGAACTATTATAGTAGTAGTTAAGTTTAGAATGGAAAAATTATCGCTAGAGGCGGGTAATTATAGTTATAATTGTTTCTTCCTACATTTTTACTATAATTCTGCCTAGCATGGCTAATGTTTTATAAACAAAAACCGACAAAATAAGCAAATTTCTATTACTGCTTCGAAAATCTTGAAAAATCTATTCAACATTTGGAAAATAAACGCAGATATAATAATAAGTAAATCTATTTACTATATTTCAAGTCAATCCGATAATGTTTCTAGTGAAATCACAGACCTATCTTACATTTTCACAACCCATCTTTTGTATACAAATTTATAACATATATAATAAGAACGTTATGCAGCAGTTTTTTTTTTTTCGCTTTTGTCACTACTTAGTTCATTTAGGCAACATTCTATAAAGTGTATAAATTAAGCGTGAGGAATGATATAAAAGCAATTTATTTAACCTGGATAAAGGGCGCAGTATTTTGAACTATTAAAATTAAAAGTTTTGGGTAGCACTGAACTGTAAAAGGCAAGCACGACCATAAGGTAAGCGACTTAAATACTCGTCTCTCAGTGTAAAAGAAGACAATACAGTCGTATAAGGTACACCAACATTTTACTTATCGTGTCCCATTTATCACACCCAAAAGATTAAAGAAATCGGCAATTGGCTAAAGGTCGCGTGCCTCGCAAGCTTTAGTGGCGTTTAGTTCAGACAAGTGGCCGCGCGGGAACCATAGAACGCATTCGATGGTGCCATTCTGAAGCATTGCGATGGAAACACGTAGTAAATGTAATTGATTGTTTATTGAAGACGTTTGGGACTGGAGCCAAAAAGTTTAGAGTCTTTTTTTAAAATGAGTGAGGAGATAGAATTTATTAGTCGAGGAACACATCAGATTAAATGTAAGTGCTATGAAATAGATATCTGACATAAACATAATTACACTAATATTATAAATACGAAAGGTTGTGTGTTATTTTTTTTAGTGTTTAAGTTTTTTTTTACTCTTCACGCTGTAATGGTTGTACTGATTTAGATGAAATATGATATATTTGTGACTTAATAAACGCGGATGAAGCCGTGGGGCACGGCTATTTGGAGTCACTAAAACATAATTTAACTGCTATATAGCAATTAAAAATTACCTCTGCAATGTCCTCACATTTTTTTTATAGTGACATTGACTACACTTATTGACTATCTCGCCGAGAAGATAGCGCTCTACATATTAGGTGAAGAAATAAAAAGATTTGTGTCAATAATAACGTTATATATAATAAATAGTATATGAATGGAATTAAGAACTAACTGAACTTATACAAGGTTATCGTATTGTGCGATTAATAGCCGGTTAGTAACCGGCTATTAATCGCATGATTTTTGCGTCGAAAATACGCCGACGAGTTTCGAGCGTATCTCTTCTTCTGGGAGTAAGACGATAACACGCCGGCCGACACCAGCCCGCACTCACGCGCACTCCAGGTGCTGCTATAGTCAACTTATAGTCGGTTAGTAATAGCAATCACGATAGTTCTCATAATTAACATTGATATTGTATATTTAAAAACTTATTGGCGCAGCGGGACCTGGGTTCGATGCCCGGCAGGAGCACAATTTTCCTCACCGAGGAAAAATTTTAGTCTGGTTTTAAGAACGCTTCCGGCTCCCTCGATACAGAGGTCTTTGAACATAGTCATTGTAAAAGAATGCGCTCAAAAATGTCGCCATTTTTGTTTAGTTAACCTCTGAAGAGGCAAGCTATGAGTAAGCAAGTACGCTTAGCTACCTGCAATCAGTATCCAACAAACAACAAACCTGAAACAATACATGCATTATTAGTCAAGTCAACCGTCTTTAAGGCTCAGGCAAGATCCTGCGATGATCCTTCCATTAAGTATTCATCTCGCGACATTAGTGGCTGCCGTTATTAAAACCACCTGTAAATCCCACACTCTAAGACTTGTCGACGCTCCACACGTAGTGAGGGGGAGTGGAGGCGTCCCTTCCGCCCTTGTGACTTTTGTCTCGAATCTCGGCGCACGTCTTGGACATCGGGGACACGTCTTACGGAATTAATAATAAGCCAAGAAGCCGGGTGCGGTTTGGGCCGCAATGTGCCGAAATTTCTAACCCTCATTACGAGTCCTCTGCACTCACCGCGCGCCGCCAACTTTAGACGTTCGCGCGCGCGTTCCTTGTTGTTTATTGGTGTTGCCAGCGTCTGGTTCCTTGTACCGGGTTTTAATAGTCAAATTAAGAATGTTCTAAGCGTTCGCAATGGCTCTGTTACAGCGGTTGCGCTAATTTATTTTACTTTGTCACTGTTGCTTTGAGATGGGATTTTGATTTGCATTTTTATTGCATCTTGTTCTTACCTGTATCTTGTTTATCCTTATGGTTTTAAGATTTTTTTTTATATCTTCATTAGGATTGCGGGTTCACGTTTCGAAAATTATATGATTACTGTATAACCTATACAGATTTAAATCACTGCTAACTTTTTGCCCTTCAGCAAATTTAGTATCACGATTATACGCATTTTATACATGTATTTTTTATTTTTGCACGACAACCCAGTTGGCGCAGTGGACAGGTGTCGCCTTCTGTCGCTGTGGGTCCTGGATTCAATTCCCGGCAGGAGCAAAAATTCCTTCCCAAGGGATATTTGTGCTTATGGTTCTGGGTGTAATGTGTGTGTGATGTGAATGTTTCCGGCACCCGCGATACAAGTCTTTGAACTTAGTGTGGGGATGTGAGTGTGAATGCGTCTGTCTGTCTATTTTAATACTGACAAAAGCGAGTGGAACTAAAGGCAATTTATTATTAATCGGCCTTCAGACGTACAATAGCATATTGAAATACAAATTATTTAATAAAATCTCCGGCCATTATCGGAGAAAAACAGGCAAAACAAAAAATAAACATGTTTTTTAGTGTGTATTAAAAACGCAACACGTATAATTTATTAGTATATTTACCATCAGGTTGTGCAATGTAAACAGCTTATTTTAATCGACAAGAAAATTACAATTTTCTACTATCTCTGCTTACACAATATGCTGCTTACATATATATTGTTTTTTTTATACCCGCTAGGCAAGCATTTGACCACAATCTCACCTGATGGACAATGATGATACGAAAAATTATAGCTTGAGGCGGGATTTGAACCTGCTTGAGTAGCGGTTAGAGCAATAGGGCATGATACCCTATGGCCGCGGGTTCAAATCCCGCCTCAAGCGATAATTTTTCCTTTCTAATTTATCACTATAGTTCTGCCTAGCATGGCTAATGCTATATAAATAAAAAATCAAGTGATGATACGGCCAAAGATGTAGCATACTTTTACCTAAATTTCAAATTTCAAATTCAATTTATTCAAAATAACAAGTGGGCACTTACAACAACGTAGACAACTTAAATAATATGACTTATTAGTATAGGTACATAAATATATGCTGTTGAACTTATAGGCTCTCTAGTTCCCACACTAGGATACCCTGTGTTGTGGGCAACTAGTCTCTTCCATGTTCAGGCACTTACAATTAAACTGGATCTCATCACATTAATATTATAAGACCTAGAAGATACCTATTCACTCTTGATTTGAAGACTCTTACATTCTACCGTTCGGGGAACAAAGACAAGGGCGATGAGTTCCAATCCTTCGCAGTAGGGATGATAAACATAGAAGCGAAACGCTTCGAGTGCACTGAAGGTATGTCAACAATATATGGATGACGTTTGAAATTTTGTCTTATTGTTAGATGGTAAAACGGGCATGGGGGAATTAACTCGTGTTATTCCTGCGCATACCTATTCTCTAAATGTAAACAGTTACACAATTAACCGAAGATTATTGTGAAATAGTCATGGCACAATTGAAATCCGAAAAAGCAAATTCAGAAATATCCTCGTCCTCTTGACGGAGTATACCAGTAATAGCAGTAGTATTATCATAAAACATGTCAAATAACAACTATAATCGTTTAACAGGGTTGTTAACAAGAATACGCCTTCGAGGGTAAGGGTTCCGTTGACATCGGCTTGTCACCCCGAGCCTGAGGCCATGATAGTGAGAAAATAACATCATAAACGCATCAAATGTCATCATAATATCATTACGGAACATATTTTTATTTATAAAATTATATTCTTTTAAATAAATTATTAAAATTTAGAGACTTAATATTATTAAGTACTTATTCATCGAAAACCACAGCCCAGGAGGTTGATAGTGCAGTGTTTAATCGGATTAAAACTCCCAATGGTAAGAAGTAAATTAAACACCTCCCGCGAAAAGTTAGTTTACCAAGTTGAGAGTGAATAGGTATTTTCTAGGCAAGCGTGTTCCATCGTCGACCGCATCGTTACTTAACATCAGGTGAGATAGTGGACAAATGTTTGCTTATCACGGATAAAAAAAAGATTTGAATCTCCGTCGATAAACGTGCATGGTGGTAGGGCTCCATAAAAATCCACTTGCAGTACCATCCCTTTGCCAAACACCTGCTTAGCAGGACTGGCCCTGACAGAAAGATCGAGTTACAAGTGTGACTACTGCATAAATAAGATACACTAGCCGTGCCCCGCGGCATCGCCCGCTTTTATCAAGTTAAAAAGTAGCCTATGTGTTAATCCTAGGTGTAAGGTATGTAAATTATAAATTTCATCCAAATCCGTTCAGCCGTTAAAGCGTTAAGACGGAACAAACATACTAACACACTAACACACAAACTTTCGGATTTGACGGCCCAGTTGGCGCAGTGGACAGGTGCTCGCCCTCTGTGCCGTGGGTCCTGGGTTCGATTCCCGGCAGGAGCACAAATTCCTTCTTAAGGGATATTTGTGCTTCTGGTTCTGGGTGTAATGTGTGTGTGTGATGTGAATGTTTCCGGCACCCACGATACAAGTCTTTGAACTTAGTGTGGAGCTGTGAGTGTGAATGCGTTTGTTTTGTTTGTTTGTTGTTATAATATTAAGTAGGATAAACTTTAGTGTCCAGGATAGAAGCGCGTTGCAGACTTACGCAGAACTTTGTTATTATAAGCTCCGCGTGACTTTAAAAAAAGTTTCGTTATTTGCTTTAACTTAAGAAATCCGTCAGTAATTAACCAATATGGAATAGATACAAATCACCTAATGATTTCGTGACGACATTAAAAAACACACACAGCCCAAAACTGGACGTTGAAAGCTCGGGTAGAATATATTATTTTCTATAGTTGAAAGATATCACACAAGCACTATTATACAACTACACACAAAACAAGTCAATGTACTAAAATTCTAAAAATCAGAACCTCAAAAATTTTAACCAGCTTTTTTTATTTTTTTTAATATATTTCGTAATTTTTATGTAAACCATTTTTTAATACTGATATCCTACTCAATATTACTATTTCGCGCCTAAAAACCCGCCATTTTCTTTCAAACGCCTTTCTCTAGACGAATATATCGACCTTAACTGTCGAAATCCATCCAGCCGTTTGTAAGATAGGAGGTAATCAAGAAATTTACAAATATACATACATACAAGATACGCGCTAAAAACAAAGCTCTTCCATGGCAGTCGGGTAAAAAGTTTGTTAGTTAAATTATGAGATAAGTCAGACTGTATTCAAAGCCTGACTTTTAACTGAAATAACCTTTACATTGGGGTTCCATTTTCAAATCGCATTAGTCTAACCCTTCACATACACATCGCTAGACAAAATGTAAACATTGCGAGGGCAAATATTCCCACATCCATGTGAAAAGGCCCATTTATTCCAAGACGCGTTTTAAGGAACGGAAATTCATAATCATTTCACGAGGAGGGAGAAATCATTTTCTAAAATCAAAAGTTCGTTTCAAATTTCAATTACTTATTCGTTCGATGCGTGTGCCTCACTCTGGGGTCCCGTAGGAAATGAAACAACACTTAAACATGATTTACGATAGAAAATATATTATAATATGAATGAGACATTGTTTTCTTGGCTTGAATTAAGGCGTTTCGTATGCACGTGTTTGCGTCTTGATCTATTGCAATGGTGGGTGATTATTTAATTAATTTATGAGCTTCGTGAGATATTGTTTTGGAATTTACTTAGAAAAAAAATGTTAGGGCTATTTAATTGTATCAAACTTTTTACTTTCTATTTACAATCTAGATACCATAGAAATGGAAATGAGGGTTTTTTTTTGCTTGATAGTCAAGCACTAAGTTACCGAGAAATGGAAAGTAACGATGCAGCCGAAGATGTTACATGTTTGTGTAGATAACACCTGTTCGCTTTACACTTGAAGACTCCCTGAATGAACCATTTCGAGTGAACGGGTAAATTCAAGTATACAACAAAAATTTACTTCTCCAACAACCAACAGAATGTATATGGGATTGACTAAACATTAGACTTATTTAAAGAAAAAAATAACAATTAAAAGCAGACACCGTATATAATATATCGCTCCTTGATCACATTTATATAGTGAGAGGACTCTAAAGAATATAATCGTTTGAAATTGTTTAGTGTTATGTAGTGTTTTATAAGTGTTATTCATAAAACACACATGAACAGTGTCTTCGCCTTAATAAATAAGAAAAGTGTTAATGGACACATTCTTGGAAATTTTGAATCTAGCGGAATAAGTTACATTTAAATTATTTATCAGCCTAATCTTGACTATAGATTAATAGTAATAATAATAGGGAACATGCTAATACGACTTATAATAAAGAAAAAAAATACAAACAGACACCGTATACCAGAGGTATGCTTGAACATAGCTCAAAATAGAGCAAACTTTACTATATGAATACATGGTGCAGCTATTTTTATTATGAGCTAAACTGATAATTTTTGTTAGTCGGTTAAAATGCTTACTTAGCATAACACTTTACCTACAAAATACACCTTCCTGTAAAGTTTGTACTTCACAAGAATCGTAATTAGCGTAATTTCGTATAATAAAGCACCTACGACTCCGCAGGCGGCTGCATAACAAATTTCATCTTTACAAAATGTTAAGTCCGAACAAAAACGGAACACAAAAGTTGGGCGTTACGCGCAGTCCTGTAGTGAATTTATATCGCTCCAGAACAAGAAAACAAAAGTGGAGTCGCGCCAAAGGTACATTATCTTAACAAAGTACAGCAATTAGGTACACGTTCCACATCTGACTCTAATAATTTAAATATGATAAAACAAAGTAAGATTCTACGCCAAGTCGAAGAATAAGGCGCGCCCTCAGTTAAACTTATTTATAAATTCTTACCGAAGACGCTAGGGGTAACCCTTCCCCTTATAATGCAATAAAGGGGTACTCATATAAGTATCACCGCTTTACGTGCAACATGATAAAGGCTAATCCTTCTGCTCGTGTGTGCACTGATCTTTATTTATTAGATTTTCTCGTCATTTAGTTCTATTCACGGAGGCATTTTCATATGTGGTGACTCTTTTGGATGTGTTATTTTGGCAAAACCTTTATTTAGTAATTTTACATCGAAATATGTAAATTATATATACTTATTTATAATGTACAAGTAGAAGTTGATATATTACCATTTTATAGTCTGTTTGATCCGATCAATAAAAAAACCTTCATTAGGTTGAAGTTACGTCTTGTCGTACGTAAGAGTTGGGATTTAATTTGTGTGATTCATTAACTAAAGCGGTGATAGCTTGGCCGAAATAAACGCGCCTCCCGATTTCGAATCCTATGACGGGCTCGATCTTTCAGTGAAGGTAATACCCATCCATGGTGGTAGGGCATTTTTTTATACTTATTTAGTCATTTTTCATTAGAAAAATCTGTCATAGACCTCTAAATGATGTTCTGACAGCTATTCTTGAGAGCCAATCTTATTCTAAGCCAATTTACTTACCAACAGATGAGATAGAGGCGTAAAAATGAAAAGTATGGATTTGACCTTGTAGTAAGTATAGCATCTCTCAACGATTTTTCTTATAGTGATAGTACAACTACCAAAACCAAGGATCAGACAACGCTTTGTTCCAGTTTCCGCAACTCGAACAAAAACAGACAAGAAGAGATCAATAGGCCACAATCCACCAAGCGTGAGCAAAGCTGGGGGCGTACTCAAAGCTATAAAATTACAGATCAAAACTCTATCGACCCCGTGGCCTTTATTCGAAGCCAGCGAGGCGCACTATCAAAGAAAGTCTTCTTAGAGAGTTAGCGTCTTAGGGACGGCAAGTTTCTTGGCAAGGGTTAGGAGATGCGGGCAAGGGTGTAAAGGGTACGTTTTTGAATGTAAATAGTGGTATGGGGTCTCGTATGAATTAAATTTAAGTAATTAATGGGCTGAGACGTCGGACAGACTCCCTTTGCGATTTAGATAGCATCGACTGGTTAGTTTGATTGCAATTATTAGATGCTTTGATGTCTGGACGTATATGTCCAAATAAGGATTTAGTAGTCTTCTAATCGAGTCTAAGGAGCATAACTTAGCTTTAGCTAAGTTAATTAATGTTTGATGTCATAGTAATTTTATTAAAAGCAGGTTCCTTAAAAATTAAGAAGAGGAAATTATTTGCGAAATATCTTAATTTTTAGGTAAAGACTCAGGATTATACCCTGTGTAATTTAAATGTTAAATTTTCAGACTGTTCTCTATCCTCCATTTAACCAGTTTCACAATGAAATGAGTTTTACTTGATTTTTTCGACGAAAATTACATAATATTTTTGAGTTTATTTTCGGTAGGTAATACAATTGCTTAAAGTTACCTCACTTATATAAACATACACACTTTCACACTCACACCAAGTACGAAGATTTGTATCGCGGGTGTCTGAAAAAATCGAATCACGCTGTGTGCGTCACACACATCACAGCCAGAACCAGAAATACAATTTTTCCTTGGCGTGAAAACTTATGTTTCCACTGGGAATCGAACTAAATATATATAAGAACAATAATTAATAACTACTTCCAAATCTGCACTACCTCGAACCCTTCAAGATGAAAGTTTCAGTAAACTAAGATTAACTATATAAGTATTTATTTTTGCCTAGAATAATAGCACTAATTCCACATTAACCCGTCGTTGCCTCGGGGGCCTCTCGGGCCATATATTAATTATTACACCATATGGGGTGGGGAAGAAGTCAACAGCTGAAGAAAGGGTAGCCATATTTTAAGATGTCGCCTTCATCTGGCCACCAAGGAATGTTGGCTAAATAATTTATTGCCGTAAAATAATGCGTGTAACATGTGGGGCTAAGTTTGTAGCAATCTGTTAATGTGCTGGTAGGCTTGTGTGTTATTTGTGTTTTGTATGATTGAACCAGTAGTACATTGCTGGTTCTGAATAAATAGTAAACAATAATATGTAATTTTACTGCTTATAAAATTTCCATTAGATCATATTTTGTAAAATAGTATCTATATAAAAACACTTTCACACATTAAGTTTCAAGAATTGTGTCGTGGGTGCAGGAAACATTCACATCACATACACAAATCAAACCTAGAATTAGAAACACAAATTGTCATTGGAAAGAAAACTAGTATTTTACCGGAAAACGAACCCCAAACCCACTGTTTAAAAGGCAGATGCACAAAAAATAACGCCAACGGGCAGTTCAATGGATATAGTTTGCAATATAGCCGTACCCCGTTTTCCAAAGTGTATTCAAATCCTTCCGTTGTTATAGCGTGAAGAGAAAACAAAGATACTTACACATTTACAAACTTTTGAGTTTATAATATTAGTGTAAAGTGTGATATATCGCAAAGATTATCGCAATCACCTTAAGCTTATTATAACTCAAAACGGCAAGTACACTCACTACCCCGCTCTTTCAACCAGATCTATTATCAGTCCTGCTTGAAGAATGTCTACAACATGGTCCTGGGTTCTGGGTTCGATTCCCGGCAGGAGCACAATTTTATGTGTGATGTAATTGTTTCCGGTAACAATTACATCACACATAAAATTGTGCTCCACGATACAAGTCTTTGAACTAAGTGCGAGGCTTTGAGTGTGAATAATAACGCATAACGCAACGCAAGTAACGCATTCACACTCACAGCTTTACACCTTTACACCCACACTGAGTTAAAGACTTGTATCGTGGATGCCGGAAACATTTACGTCACACAAACAGTCACACCGAGAACCAGATTCAAAAATGCACGAACCCAGGACCTACGGCGAAGAGGATATAGATTTGCACACTGCGTTTAAAAAATCCTTCCCAAGTGACATTCTTGTTTAGTGAGGGGTGTAATGTGATGTATTTGTTTTGACAAGGCAAGACAATTACAACGTCATCCATTTATTCGATAAGTGGTCACCGGCTTTCGCAAGCGGACCACAAGAGGCTTCACTGCGCACGGATCTCTCCGAGGCTTTCAGATCGTCACCCTTGCAGGCGACTGAGAGGACGCTACCTTTTCAGGAGCGTCGGGATTTATGGTTGACATACCTCCAGTTCGCTCGAAGCGTTTTGCTTCTACGTTTGTCATTCGTACTGCGAAGGATTGGAATTCTTTGCCCGCGTCTTTGTTCCCCGAACGGTATAATCTGGAAGTTTTCAAGTAAATAGTGAATAAGTATCTTCTAGGCAAGCATGCTCCATCTTTCACCTTTCCATCAGGTGAGATAAAGGTCAAATGCTTGCCTATCGAGTATAAAAGAAAACCTTGATTTTCTGTACTTAAAATCAAAATTTAAGGGTCGAATACCAAGAAGAAGATGTTTAAAGTAGATCACGTAAAGTCAACCAGTACAACGGTTACATGATCAAAGCGTAACCTGTAATCGACAGCCAAACTTTAAACAGACTTCCTCCTGAATGCAAAACGCTTTTGAGGAGTAACGTTCTGTTATTATCAAAGTACTTCGCAAAATTCTAATAAGCGTTTATGTACCTGACCATTAAGATTATAACTAATTATTTTCACCGTCGAGTCGACTCAATATGATCTTACTTCTAAATCCATGTTCTGAAAAGATTTGGGATGAGTTTTATGATAAGCCGTGTACCTGTCTGATATCAACTTTACTTGGGAATGCTTTTCTGAGACAGAGCCGCATTAGTTGATCGGTAGAGGCACTACGTTTAGATGAGGTCGGCTAGAGTAGCTGGAGACCCTTATCTAATCATTTAGATAGAATAATATGGTGCCGTGTCCATCATGCTAGCTGCACTACAGTGGAAATGTCACTGGATCGCTTTGCTAATATGTTTTATAGTAGACTAGTTGTACCCCACGGTGTTACCCGCTGATAAACAATAACTTTATCCTAATTTTTTTTGGGGCAGGAACCATTTATTTCGTTCAAACAATGGCCAAAAAATTGCGAATACGACAAACAAAAACAGCTTAATCAGTCGAGCCATTTTTTAAGTTTGGCGAGACTAACGCACAGCAATTACTTTTTTCATAAACGAGACCTCGTAGAGATTAGTTTTTCAACACTATACAAATGTTATTACTTGCCATGAGGTAGCAACCGAGTGCCAACCGTGTCTTGTGCCGACTTTTCAGTTTTTATTACAGTTTGTACCTTTACGCCGTATTTGGATTAAAGAGTAAGTCGTTTATATAAAATAGGCATAACTTGAGGTATATAATAATATACCCACCTGAGCTATCACTCACTGATTCGAAGTGGAATACGACCCGTTAAATATTCAAAGAACAAGACGGGTCGACTCTCTAGGGTCGAAAAGACCCAGAAGTCGGGGGTAACCCGCGAGCGCTCATGCGTCTCTAATTTCCGATTTGTCGACCTAAAGGGTTGATTAGCATCTGACTTGTCGTAACGCGTCGACCTTTGCCGTTGACGACTGTCAAGCCGGTTTCTATTGGTTTCTGTTTGCGATTGTTGAGACGTGAAATTGGATGATTAGGTCTGATGACTGATAAACGTTAAGGTCGCTCTAATTCGTTGAAATAATTTCTCTGACGTTAGAACTAGATATTTAAGAGCTACACTGAAAAAACTAAGTTAACAACAAGACATCGAGCTTATAGGTAACTTAAGTGCTCAAGCCCACTACCAGTGGGTAGCGTTTCCATCATGCTGGCGGCATTGCCTCTCTGAATTGCAATGCTAATACGTTGAGCCAAACAAGTGCCACTATTTTGATCAAGATCTGACCAGTAGTTTTTGAGTTATCCTCAATAATAGGTATTTATTTCATTTAATCTGATCAAGGTTTCCGAAGATAATGCGGTGAAGTCGGTTTTTGTAAGATTTGGTTATGTTCAAATTATTTCATCTCTGATCGGCTATCATCTCATCATCATCATCATCATCTCAGCCGCAAAAAGTCCACTGCTGGATATAGGCCTCCCCCAAAGACCTCCAAAAAGAACGGTTGTTAGCGGCCTGCATCCAGCGACTTCCTGCGACCTTCACTATGTCGATCTCGCAGAGACACGGCTATCGTCTACTACTGTCTTTCTTCATAGATATAAATAGCCTAAAAATCTGTGATCAGTTGCGTTTCAAGTGTCATCGTGTATAATGTATTTTTTTATGTTTCACTATAAATAACACAAAAAATCGCAATACAAAAACGATTTGTCACTGCGTAAGAGCTGTCATCGTCTTCACACCTACTTGACCTTCGTTTTCCGAGCCATCACGTCAGACCCCCAGGTTTCCGGAGCATTACCTCGGCAACGACACATGTAATCCTGCACGGCGTGGCTCTCACTCAAAAAGAAAAGTTTAATACAGTGGTAGAGGTAAGAAGGAATGTGAATACTTACACTAATTTATAAACATATGTTTTTTATTTATTATATGCGAGTTAAGCAGAAAGTCAGTAATATACACACAGATAAGACATACATCTGTATATAAACAACGACAATACTGATATTTTGAACTACCTCTGACATCTTTTGTAAGAACTAGCTGCACCGATTTCAACCACACTTTCTGGGCTTACATAGTAAAATGTAGTAACTAAAAACCCTTACTATTATTTTTATAAAAAAACCCTGTGATAATACTGTCAGTGTAAATCTATGACTTAAAAAACTACATTAAAATCAGCTTATTCTTTTAGGGCTACGATGCGAAATACATGAGTGCTGAGTGTAAGGTAATGAGATTAATATGATAGAATACATAAAAAATCTACATGTAGTAATAATACATATTATTATTTAGTCAGTTTATTAGTTACAAACAAGTTAAGCTAGTTTAGAGCATGTAAAATAAAAACAGGGTAAGACGTAAAGACACGCGATAGAAGTAAAACTTTTGTATTAAAGGGAAACATTTTACTTGACAGAAACTTCTTGATTATCTATTGCTATTTGTTGCTATGCCTCGGTAAGAAGGTAAGGATTCATAGACATAATATTTTTATTTAAAAACAAGATTAAAACTAAAACTACGGTACAAATTATTTTAATTTTTTTACCACAAACTGGCCATAACTCAGCTCATTGTCGGTTTCAAAAACCAGCGATGGTCTTCCATTAGGAATGGTTGTTGACATCGCGCACAAAAAAAAAACGCTGCACAGTGTAAGATAACTATTATAGCAAGGAAAACAAACACGGAGCTTATCATCTGTTCTGTAAGTACATTGCTTCAGCTCAACGGTCCTACTGCACCTCATGAATGTGTCATTTATCTTCGCTCGCACCTTAAGAGCATTGTCATCGTAGTTTTTCTTTAGGTTTTATTACATAGAAATATTTATAGTAAGTTTATTCCATTATAGTGCGAAGTTAAAAGTCATCGTTTTATTTTGTTATACAAACTGAAGATAAAATTATAAATCATACGAGTAAATTTAATTTAACATAACATATAGAAACGTTTTCACACTAACAGCCTCACATTAAGTTCGATGACTTGTATTGTATGTGCCGGAGACATTCATATAATAATAATATTTAATAATAATAGTAATTATATTTTATTTACTATCTAAGTTACAAGTAACACACACAAATACAGGACACGCAGCTGTGAGTACACACAATCACAACCAGAACCAGAAACACAAATTTTCCTTGGAGAGAATACTTATGTTCCCGCTCTGAATCGAACCCGATACCTGCTTAGAGGGCGAACGCTCACCCAACTAAGTCAACGGGAATTATTGTCTGTTATTTACTTACTATATTACTCTCTAAACAATTTCCTGTTACTTCACAAGGTAGGTAAGTATAATGCATTTTCTGATAACAGAGACTTTTTTTTTTAGCTCCTTAATCTTGTGCATGTAGCCAGTGTCAAGTGAGTCACAAGTCACAAGTCAAAGTTTATTAAAAGATTCCAGTCATAGTCAAGTCATGCCTTAATAAAGTAGTAGAAACTTTACTGGAACTTCTATAGAAGCTTTGAAGCAAAAGCGAAAATCATGTTTTTCAAGTTTGTACGATTTGCCTACACTCATGCACGTTCACTAAATATTAACGGTTAAAAATCTACCAATTTTACACATTACCATTAGAAGAATCACTAGTATTGGAAAATAAATCAACAACGCCATTTTTTTTATTTTTGTGGCAGAACTCTTCAATTAATTCTTCTACAGTTCACGATCCGACACATAACAGAATGTGTCACTTTTGTTTTGACCGGACGCAGGCTCGTTAAGGCGCTGCTGCGGCGACGTATCGGCTGTCACATTACCGCCCGTGCTGTTATTATGAAACTTTTTGAAGGGTCCCCGGTCGACGGAGAGACGCCAACCCGAATGCGGTACGATGGAGGACAGGCAAGAATGGAATCGGCTTATGATCTGAAAACAAATATACTTTGTGTTATTTGTGAAGGCAAAACTAAATATATTATCTAATATTTGGCCTATTTGTTGAATGCTACGCTAAATAGACATTGTAATAGTCCTTTGTCGTGGTGGCGACTTTAACTGCACCTTCACGGATTATTTTCATTAAGTCAGTGTACAGCAGTAAATTGTGCAAAAGTAATAAATAAATAAAAATAATTGCTCTTATTCCCCGATAAAAAAGTATCGTAGCTCCCAAACGGGTGAACTAATTTTGATTTAGTTTATTTTGTTTGAACGGTGCCTTGATTGAGAGTGTTCTTAGCTGTTTGGTGAAAATTACTACCTTAAACCTTATTATACTAAATTTATGGCTCGTAAATTTTTTTCTCGCAAAGATTAAACACAGAGCTACAGCATTTATTTTTTAAAATAAGATATTATCGTGAAGGTTACTTTTATTATTATAACCTATAATTACTAACAATAAGTTAGACTCCCAAACTAAATATTAGGTACGAACGTGATGTAAATGCTTCATATTTGTTATGTACTAGTAATGGGTTTGAATAGTGCATTTGAATAACAAAATAGCTGTATGGACTTTTTACTCATTGTCCTGTATTAATAATAAACACAAACAATAACGCATTCACACTCACAACCCACACTAAGTTTGAAGACATGTATCATGGGTGCCGGAAATATGCACATTAAATACATAATCACACTCAGAACAAGAAGCACACATTTCCTTTGGGGAGAAAACTTATGTTTCCATTGTAATTTTTTATATATATGAAATAATTAGCTTCTTCCTTTGAAATAATTTATATTTCATTTGTGATGTTTAACTGTGTTCGGTATGCAGCCTGTAATTTGTTCATTATATTATTAAATAAAATAAAATGAAATATAATCAAACGAAACGAAAAAAAAAAACGAAAGTAAATGAAACTTAATGAAATAAATAAATATTTATGTAAATAAATACATATGAAATAGTAATAGTGCTTTTGCTGCACTACCACGATTTTTCTTCCACCTCAAATGACTGGCAGAATATGCTGTATTAGCATTAAGTACTTCGTGTACATCTAAATTGTGCAAAATAATATATATATAAATAATTATTTTACGATCTGTTATCCGTCCGTACATACTCGTAAATCTTTCTCCATACCATTGAACCCGCCAACCGCAGTATCTGAGCCGCATATGGTAATTCCTTATTCCAATAGGAAATAGAGGCGGTCAGTGGCAATAATCCATCACTGGCGTCCGTTATTTGTTCCCCGGTCCGGCGCGTGTTTTATGTCATTTTACGTATTCCTTACAGGTTTTGATAAATATTTGTTTCGCTGTTCGGACATGTCCAAGAATTGAATATCCGGGATGGGTTCGTGTTTGTATGATTGGCATGGGTACGGAATGCTAAATTTGGGACAGTTTTGTATTGTATTTGTTTGTGCTAGAGTTGAGTGACTTTGATTAATGTTCAGTCCGCTTGCTTTCTGACCTTATCAAAGTTACCAGCTTTTTTGTAATATCGTACCTGAATGAACTCCAACATATTGGAGACATACATGTTATCAGGTCCTCCTCCTTATAAGGTCCTAATGTTCTGATGATCCTGATTATTTGTATGTAACAAACGAGGCTCTTAATTCTTTTAGTAGAAAAACATACCTACATCAGATAACATACGCCGTAGATATGAGGTAACATTTGTAGTGATACCCAATATGAAAGGTACAACAATAACACAAGGAAAAAAAAGAAATATTCTATTAATTTAAGTCCTCCTCTTTGGCAATAGCGTATAAATGTTCATCAAGTAATAATATATATATGTTACTGACTAAGCAAACGGTTGAATCCAAGACACAAGATGGAAAGTGACGATGTAGTCTAAGGTGGAGCACGCTTGCTCAGTAAATACCTATTCACTTTACTTTTGAACACACCCAAATAGTACCTTTCGGGAAATACAGATGTCGGCAAAGCGTTCCATTCTTTTACTGTTCTATAAATGAATGAAGATGCGAAACGTTTCGTGCGAAAGAATGTCATTTCAACCATAAATAGGTGACACGACACCGTCCGTCTGGATGTAAGGTGGAAAAAAGGTGAAGCGGGAACAAGGTTGTGTAGTTCCTGTGCACATTCACCGTAATGTATTTTATAGAATACTGACAGGCTTGACAAATTATGTGTATTGGACACATCATTTATAAATCAGATCGACTTTATTGCAAAAAAGTTATTGATCGAGCGAAGCAAAAAAGTTATAAATCTCTAAGTTAACTTGGGTCGTTCAGCACTTTGTCCGTCCGTCCATCCGTCCATCCGTCTGTCAAAGGCATCTAGCGTCTAAACCATGTAAGCAAATTACTTCAAATTCTCATAGAATTTGTAAAACTACGGCCCAAAACCAAAATGACATTCAAAATTATATAAATGATGAAAATACTAAGTGGGCCCATGTACACATATACATGTAAGTGGGGAGCAAAATATTTTTAATTTTTTTATCTACCCTTGTGAGGTATCGTTAAAAAGGGCTTGTTTAAAAAATCAAATGTGTTAGATAATAACTTTTAGTAGGCCACCAAAATCACTGTTTTTAGACCGGTCTCGGGGTCTATCTCAAAAACGGCTTTTCACTGAACGCTGAAACTTACGTATAATATCCGATATATCCTGTAGTTGAACAAAAAATACAAAAATCAAACAATTATTACAAAGAAAAATAGTTATAAGCAAGTAACCTCAATAGTTTTTCTCTACGAGGCTAAATGTAGGCGCGAGATCTCAGTCCGGCGCGAACGACTAGTTTATTATTTGACGACAATAGTTACTGTACCCAGTACTTACTTTGTTCTTAAGGTCCGCCCACGCTATTCTAAAAACTACGTCAGTATTCTCTAGGGCTCTGACATCATTACACACGCAGAGGATAGCAAGGATCGCATGCATACAAAATCTACCTAATCTGTTATGCATAATGCGGAGACCCCAAAGGTGAGCAAAATATTGCAGTGGGTTCGCAAAGGATATGTACGGGATGTTGTTATGGTTTTAGTTGTAAATGAAATCTAAGAGAAAAAAAAAATTTCCTCTGGGGTTAGACGGTTAAAGTTAATATTCGTTGAACTTCAATAGTAAAATAACTTTTAAAGCTTGCAAGTAATTTTTTACATAAATAAATAAACACTTTTACAGCCACACACGAAATTTAAGGTCTTGGCCGCCAAAAACACACAAAATCACACCTAGAACTAGAAACACAAATTTCCGTTTTTGAAAATCTTGTGTTCCCACTGGGAATCGAACCTGATACCTGTTGTTCAAAAGGCAGACATGCAAATAACAACGCTTGCGTGCAATTCATTTTAATTTTATTGAGTTTTTTATTTATTTATTTTAAAGAACATAGGTTATAATTATTCTTAAATTGTATATGTAAATGAAATACATTTATTTGGCACTAAGGATAAGATAAACAAACAACAAAAACATGAAATAGACAATAAAAAACAGCTTATAAAGGTAATTAGGCATAAGTAAAAAAATGACAATATGTGACAATCAATTAAAAAAATCGAACGTATCGAACAGTTTTCACAGGTGTAGTCGATTTCTTCTTAAAATATGATCTTGTTTTCTGCAACAGCAGATACTCAAGTTTTATATCAGATTTAGCTAAACCCGGTTAACTAGCTATATATAATTAAACGCAAGCAAAGCTAAAAAAAACCGACTTCACCGCTTTATCTTCACGCTGATCAGATTTAATGTATTAAACACGCATTATTGACAATAACTCAAAAACTAGAGATCAGATCTTGATCAATTTAAATGAGACCAATTAGAAAGCAACACCATTAAAATTTAAAATCGGTTCACGTGGAACGAAGTTATGAGGTAACAAACATTTAAAAAAATGCAGTCGATTGGAATACCTCCTACTTTTTTGTGAAGTCTGCAGAAAAATGGTTTAATTCCGATACATCGAACTATAAAATAATATATATCGGTTCATCAGTTTAAAATAAACGATGCAACAGGCAGGTTCGCATAAGTGTCAAACGAATAATATCCCTTTTTACGAGTCGGAAGCTTTAATACCTATGAAATAAAAACATGGACTTTATCATAGAAATACATACAAATTTAAAATTTTGGTTGTTTATATGACTCAAAAGCGTATACGATTAGGCATAAAAGTTTTAATATAAAAATGCATTCACGAAATTCACCCCTTTTCATCCCCCTGTATAAACACTGTGACGATACCCGCATGTGTCTCCGTCACGTCAGCGTGATGTATTTTGTTCTCTGATTCTATTACTGTTTTTTATTCTTTGGCCAGTGACAGTATCGTCGATCTATGAATATGAATGTGGCAGATCCGAAACATAAAGTCGATGGTTTTGTTTGTGTATTTTGGTAAGACTATTTGATTTAAACTTGGACTATCCGCATAATGATCTCTACAAGGACTTTTTTTTTGTTCTCGATAGATAGATAGATAACGCTTTACTGTTACACCTTACACAAATTACTTACAATAATATTTAAAATCTTAAATTAAAGTGTACAATCGGCGGTCTTATCGCTAAAAGCGATCTCTTCCAGGCAACCTTTGGATGGAGAAGATTTCGGTAGTCAAACATTTGCACACCTGACCGGAAGTGAAGATGCGGCCGAAGATGTAGCATGCTTGCCTAGAAGACACCTATAAATATACCTATCACTTCATATAAAAATAGTTGTCTAATGAAACAGTGAGGACCTTTTTCAAAGGACGAGGGTTCATACAGTTTTTCCGATCCTTCTTTATGTATATAGTTTGCTAGTTCATGAACATAAACTCTTACACACTCACAGCCCCACACTGAGTTCGATAACTTGTGTCGTGGGTGCCGGAAACGTTCACACCTCACACAAAATTACAATCAGAACCAGAAACACACAGTTTCTTTTGGGAGAAAACTTGTGTTCGCTTTCTAAGCATTATCGGGTTCTAATCGGCAGGGATTAGAACCCGATAATGCTTAGAATGTGAACCTGCACTCAACTAAGCAGTTTGACATACAAACGAAGTTAATTTGTTGGCCATAACGAGAGATAGAAGACAGGACTCAGCAGTTAGAGTAGCAGCCCTTGCCATGATAGGTACAAATTTTAATAAGAGACATTATAAAAATAGCGGTTACTCTGACTATTAATAACTTTTGAAGTTTATCTTTTTAAACACTGACAATTATTTTATTTTGTAATTGATGTCTCCAAATACTAATTGTTAAAACTAGACTGAAATGGACTGTTTTCGAGGGCGATCAGTGCTCTTTAGCCTCGTGTTACTCCTACGTACGATCGTAATTTTAAAAAGTTTATGCGATGTTGAACAATAATTATTAGCAGGTTGTTGTTAATTTTAACTTTATACATTGTGTAGCTATACAAATAAACAAATAAGATTTAGTTTGTGACTTTTAAACTTTCGCGATTCGAACACATACTAGTCTTCTCGAGACCATGGCCAATGCAATTTGGCCGAAACGTCCAGGTAAATAAAAATAGTTTTTAGTGCAATTAATTCCCGAGATACCGATACTAAATGTTTACTTGTTTTCAGAATAACAGAATCAAATAAACTAGCTTGTCAAGTCATGTTCTACATTTCATGGTCTTATTTCAATTATTTTATTCATGTGGTTTCAGCTCCTGACAAATTGAAACCATTTTCTTTTAAAAAGAAGAGATAAAAAATGTAAGAGTACCGATAATCTCACGTCTACGGCACGCCATCTGGCGGCGACAAATGAACGCTATTACTTACGCTGTCTTATGTCAACTCGTGAATGTGTCAATGGGTGGAAAAAATATCTACCCCTTGAGACGACATGATGACATAAGCAGAATTGTGCTACCTATATTTCGTAGTCCGAGTGAGTATCAATTTTTTTTTATAGCCATCTTTTGAAACTTCTTTATTGCATTATCTAAATGTAGATAGGTGGTAGAAATAAATGACAGTACATTAGAGACCCTGTTGGTCACTACAATTTAGAGCAGAGGAGGATGACATGCTCAATTAATCATAATGTAGCAATTTAAATCATAATAAGACGTCTTAATTACGTATTGTTATTGTATTTGTGTAAAGTGTTGTTATAAGTGTTAGTGCTATATAATAAATGTCAAGTATTTATTAAATTGTAAGTTTACTCACCTGATGGTAGGCGATGATGTGGCCAACGATGGAGCAAGCTTGCCTAGAAGATACCTAGAAGATAACTTTACTTAGTGAAGAGCACGATTAATCTATATAAACAATCATAAAGAGCATTCCAGATAATTTGATGAAAGCACTTAAGGACGTAAATAAATACAGCATTAAATAGACACTCAGACTTATGTGAAAGATTCATTTGAACAATTACAAAAATCAAGCAAGTATCTGTTTCTAAAAACCGCATTACACGTATGTACTTGATCAAATTTTTATAAACAATAATTAAACAGACAAATGACTTGCTTGTCTCTTCTCTTAAAAGTATAAAAACATCGACTATTTTTTGTTATTTCGTTTCCAACTTTTGTCTTTTAAACGATTTAAATTTTCCCAAGAATTCAGATAGATAAGTTCTTTTTAAAGAAACTACGCATTTCGCAAAAAATCTGTTGTTAATTAAAATTCCAAAAACCAGTCTAAACCTTGTACGCCATTAAACAAACTGTCACCCAACAGGCAACGGCTGTCGATGTTACACTTTTAACTAAGCGCCCTTAGATCGGTTTCCAATTAACATCGGCTCACTTCGTTCTCATTATATTTTTAATTTGGGGGAGGAATCCTAAATTAAACCGGGCGACGTCAAAGGACAAGCTCGACTGTCATTAGAGCTAAATAATTAAAGAATTCGACCGTCTTCTCAGTCGTTAAAAGCATTAAGAGACCGCTTTGCTTAACTTTGTAATTCTGATTTAGGTACGCGTTGTCGAACCTTAAAGTTCTTTTAATATCGTCGAATGAACGTGACTTCTCAAGTGCTGCTTGAGGTGTTGACATTTTAGCACTTTAAATCTTAAAATAGATAACAAAAGTATAGTAAATAACTCTTTTAACTTTCGTTACTTAAATTAATGTTGTTTTATTAAAACGGGGCTTATTCACGCACTGGATCGAGCTTCACGAACCAAAAAATATTTTCACCAAACGACATTACTATCAAAAGCTAGTTAAGGAAGTTATCGAGACAAAAAATATCCCCTATTTTAAATCGCGAAGATGGTTCATAGTTGTCGTCATCCGGTGAGATAGTGGTCTAATGCTTGCCAATTTAGCATTAAAAAAACCGGTCCTAAGAAAGTATTTTGCGATCTAGCGTCGAATATTTCGGAAGACATTATAATAATCGCTTTCACACTCACAGCCCCAGACAAAGTTTAAGTACTTGTGTCGTGCGTGCCGGAAACATCGCACTCTCTTCCACAACCAGAACCCGAAACACACATTTTTTTTGGGGAGAAAACTTGTATTCCCGCCGGGAATCGAACTCATTACCCCTGCTTTAAAGGTGAACACGCACCCAACCAAGCCAAATAGCAGTTCATATTGTTGTATTGTTTGTGTTGTGTGCGAATACCCGTTAATCAAGACAAGGACACCCGCACCCCAAATTTTTTTTACCACGGCCGATGTACCTAACTCTGGCGAAACGTCGAAGTGAGTTGAAATAATAATAATTTGTAAGTAATAATATTATAAATCTATGCGCTAATAAGCCCCATTTTAATAAAACAACATGAATAAAAATAGAGGTCCAATTACTTACGAGTATGTAGCCAGATAACACGATATTGTATCATAATGAACATAGTATGCGCAGACATCATTTGTATACATATTTGATGACATTATTATTTGCTATATTTTGTTTATGGAACAAGCTGACTAACGAGCTTGTACAAACGCATTCATACTCACAGCCCCTCACTTAGTTCAAAGACTTGTATCGTGGGTACCGGAAACATTCACATCACACACACATTACACCCAGAATCAGAACCACAAATATCCTTAGGGAAGAAATTTTTGGTCCTGCCGGGAATCGAACCCAGGACCCACCAGAGGGCGGAGACCTGTCCTCTGCGCCAACTGGGTTGTTATTAGATGAAATATTTCCTACTCAATGAAATTCTTAAACCGTTAGACAGAAATACTTTTTTTGTACTATTTCGAGTTCAAAATGTACACTTAACAGAATTAGTCTTCGACGCAAGTTTTCTTCTAAATTTCAGGTTTCTCAGCTACAGTAAGGTAAATTGATATAAAGGTAACCCAAAACTTCATGAATATAAATTTCAATTTCGTCTAGACGCGTGCACTGAGCGCGTTTACATGCTAACAAGATTCACTAGTTCACCATAAAACTACTTAGTGAGTGCACAACCTCCATCACACTTCACTTCACATTAATGTTATAAAGGCGAAAGTCTGTTAATGTGTTTGTAAGTTTGTTACTTCTTCACGTTCAAAAGGCGCGATCAATTTTAATGAAATTTAGTATGGAGGTAGCCGACACCCTGGATTAACAATTAAGCTACTTTTTGTCCCGGAACTCTCCCGGACCCGAGACTTACGCGGGTAAAACCGCGGGGTGCAGCTAGTTATTTTTCTACCTCTCCTTACCACCAATTGTGGCACGGTACCTTTTTAACACCTTCATTGTTTAATCCAATCTTCTAATACCCCGTACCATAAAACATTCAGTGCCTCTGTGGTGTCGTTTGCGACAGGGTACTGTGTACAGGGTAGAGACGGAATAAATCCGGGTTGGTACTGGGGTCTAGGACACCCGGGGGAGTGATCTCGACTGAGATGACCGCTCTAAAGGTACTCGACACTTAGATTAGACGCTCTTATTATGAGGGATTGTAGACTGGCTAGTTAGACGCGGCGTTTTTGAAGCCCAGTGTATTCAAATAAAAACCCTATCTTATATTAATATATTGTTTTGTTTACTTTCTAATAAAGATATAAAAGTATAGGTATCATTATTCATGTACTAGACATACAAATATTAAACCTTGCTTTATAAATAAGTGACAAATAACTATAGTTTAATTGACTTCTGTAAAAACTTTTTTGCAGGAAAGTAAAACTTAGTCATGGTGGTACAATAATTTGGTAACTGACATTTTACAGATGTAACCAAATACCTAAAGAACGCGAAAAGTATCATGCAATACCCCGTATCCGGAAGGAACAAATTTTTTTTTGCTTTGTATTGACAACTACAGTTATCTCTCCAACACCACACAGCGTTTTTTCTACGCTCGTCTGAAATGATAATAATTTCACAGATAAATGACGTTTCGGCCCTACGGTGACTTAAGGGGAAGGGGCACTGTTTACACTTTAATGTAAGAATCCGGTGCCTCGCTCGTTAAAGGGTAATGTCACGTGCAAAAGCTAATAAATTGGGTCTTTTTACCTCTGATAATAATGAATTCATACATTATAATTTTCGTTACCTTAAATGTGAGTTTTTCTTTTAAAATATTTGCGTTTGTTTTTTTACATCCTGTGCTAAGGTAATTTGTAAAATACAAGAACATTTTTGAGATATTATTTCAACCATTGAGACCGACGTCTTTCGTGGTTCGGCTATTGTAAATCGTGTTTTATGATTTTTCTCATAATTTTAAATAATATGCTTATCTTCTCTGTTAAGTCTAAGGTGTCAAGTGTCAACTGGCTTTGGCGTGCATAATTCCAGTGAAGAGCGTAGTTTAAACGACTGCTTTATAGATTTTATATAAAACATTATCTTAATTTTAATTTTTAAATTAGTTAAAATACATAATTTTAATCGTTTATTCTCTTATCAATCGATCTTGAGATCCGTTGGAACTTAAATAGACGTTAAGTACCTAAGTTTTACATTTTCAATGTTTTAAAGCTAGCGTAAGTACCTTAGGTCAACAACATCAACAATACATCAATAAATCAACAATACTTTCTTTAGACGCGGTACGGACGACTCATACCTTAGCCTATAGGTTACGTTATTTCATCCTTTTTTGTTTAGGTATTTCTTAGTATTGTATAACAGATTTCGCGATTAAGCAGTCAGCATATCTCGCTTATAAACCTAGAGAGTAAACTAAGAGTCTAGCTATCAAAGACAAATCTAGATAAATAGAAGTTTAGTTTTATTATCGAATAAAAAGTCTGCCTCTGAAACAACAGTGATAAAAATAAGTAGCTCAATACGACAATTATTTTAATTTTAACAGCTACCTTAAAATTTTACTAGTATTGAATTCGGACGAGAGAACTCTTTCGATAGCCCCCATAAAAATATTAAATCTGGCCAATAAAAGGCCCAATAACAATTTCAGTTAATATTAATCGTTTTTCTTCGCGACCCTTCCGGAAAAGGCCGATTTGCTTTATTTTCCCTGTTATTTGTCCCTAAGGGATAACTATGATATATTTATTATTACAACATGACTATTTGAAGACACTCACGAGATGAATTAAGAGGTGTTTCTATCGTTTTTGCGAGCCAATACAATATATTGCTGGTTTTATTGGTTTCATTATGGATTACGTCTAGGCAATAAAACATTATTAGTGGTGCGAAAGAATAATACCTCTTCTGGTAATCTCATATACTAACTTTTCAAAATAAAATTAATACTTAGACGATCCTCTGTGTTAGACGGTGATACTCATGAAAGTTAATTTTCAGGTTGCAAATTTTTCAGTTTTTCTTTAACAATTTTGAGAAGAACCAGTCAAAAAACTCAGTGATGATATTTTGTCAGCATCAATCAGTTCACGGTGATTATTACGTTTGCAATATATCAAGTCCTAAAAAGATATGGTAAACTAGCCGTACCCCGCAGCTTCGCCCGCTATTATCAAGTTAAAAAGTAGCCTATGTGTTAATCCTAGGTATAATCTATGTACATTCCAAATTTCATCCAAATTTGTTCAGCCGTTACAGCGTGAAGAGGGAACAAACATACTTACACACTTGCACACTTATACACGAACTTTCGGATTTATAATATTAGTAGGATAGGATATGCCGTTTTCAAATTAATGCAGATATTCTTCCATATTTGTAATCTGACAATCTAACAGTTAGATTGTCTATGGACTTTAAACTCAAAAGGTAGTTGATTTTTATCTGTAAAAGCTCATAATAGAGCAGACACTAAATTATTGATCCGAATCAATAAATTTTCACTTACCTAAGATAGTAAGCCAATAACTAATTATATGCTTGTAATAGGTCAAAATTTCGCTATTTTACGATACTCTACATTATACATTATATTTGCGCGCTAGAAACTAAAACATTTCTGCATAACTATAATTTCGATTCAGTTCATTCATTTCTGCGATTTTCGTACAAAAATTTCCACGTGTAACTTTCATAAAAAGAAATAAAAGCAAACTCGGAACAGAAAAAGGTTAGGAGAAGTGCATATAGCCAGGTATCGATAGCTCTAAAAATGGAAGTAAACGAAACCTTCCGATGAAACACGCCGCTAACGACCAAACTGAGTTCTAATCACGGCACGTCAAAAATGGATATTGAAAATTGAATTCGCAAGCCGAATTTCTTTTTTTCTGTATGCAAAGGGCGAGGGCCGTTACAAATGGCCAGATCAACTCAATAAGGGGTACGTCGACGTGTTTACCCGGAACCCGCAAACTGTGTGCGTTTTTTACATTTTTCGAACGTTATTTGCCCGGTGTCGTAGGCATTGTGTCGGTGGACAATGGTCCGGGGTATTTGGCGATTTTTTCCGGGCGCCGTCGT
This sequence comes from Lomographa bimaculata, assembly GCA_948107665.1. Classification (NCBI taxonomy): domain Eukaryota; kingdom Metazoa; phylum Arthropoda; class Insecta; order Lepidoptera; family Geometridae; genus Lomographa; species Lomographa bimaculata. Next base: position 14,920,799 of record OX403589.1, read on the forward strand.
CGGTTTTGTTCGGTCCCCGCGAGCGTTCGATGGAAGTGATACGATGGATGTCAAGTTGATACCGAGATTTGTTTGTTTTTCAACGGCTGCGATTGGGGAGGTATGATTTGTTGGTTCTTTGAACAGGATTAAATATTGAAAACATGTCGAGTACTTTGATTAATACGGTTGGTATGACATTGGAACAGAATTGATTTTTTATTAGTCAAATAATTTGTTAGTTATATGTAAAAGTAGATTGAAACACGATGGTTTTTAAACGCTTATGATACCGGCAAACCTTATTTATTGAATTATTCTAAAGCTTTGAATTTATCGTTACGCATCCTTATTTGGGTTAGGTGTTTTCTAACAAGTCAGTACTTACTTCATTTTTTTATTTGCACTTTTTCATTAACATGATCTTATATGCGATTATATACGAAATTAACTGAGACATGGTAAGCCGAGGTGATGGTAGAGCTCTGACTGAGTCGATGGCAAACCAGCTGTTCGATGGGTCAACGATACAGAGTTGATCGCAGGAAATACCTGGATGCCACTCAGCTCTGTTTTACGGTGATCGCATCCCTTGTGGGAAGGAGGCTTATACCTTTCAGTGGGTCGAAACAGGCTAATTATAATAATAAGACCTCCATCCTAGCTTTATAATAATGATTTAAAAATTTTGTGAGCAAAAATTTGCTGAAAAAAATTTAATCGTTGCTTGATTGTCTCTCTCTCTTTAACAGTACAATGTTTTCTGTAAGTAATGTAAGTTGCATTGAGGATGGCAATTTACCTATTGACTCTATTATCAATTTACCTTTTCAAAAACTGAAAGCAGGTAAGGAACTTAATTTAAACTTTTATTACCTCACCCCGTCACACTACCGCGGCAAATTATGCAAACAACCGCGACCTGACGCGGAAACTATTATAATATTATTAGACAAGGTCCCTACATGCGAGGGTGCTACTGGTTCTTGGTTCCTATAGGGATGGATACTGTCTTTAAGGGATGTCTTGAGTAGATTTTCTTTATAACTAGATATCTGTTATATATGTTACATAGCGAAGCTTTTTTTCGGTATCTTGGTAATCATTTAAATTTTATAATACTGACTGTGCAGCCAAGCTGATAGTAAACCTAAATAGGGCCAAGAAATTCACGAATGGTTTAGATTTAAGCAGAATAAATTAACAAAACGAAAAGAATGATACTAACTAAGATGAAACATTTTCTCATGGAATTCGTCACTCAGATTTGGTAAAGTACTAGGCAAACATAAAAATGAAGGAGGTAATAATTTAGTCAATAAGTTTTTAGGGAATTGATATACAAAACACCAAAGGCGCGCGACCCGGGCGCGTGAAGGTAAAATGTACGGCGTTAAAGGGACTTGATATACGAGTATAAAGCGGACAAGGCGCGCGGACGTGCGGTGGGCGCGCCTGTGACGCTTCCCCCCGCGCTGCTGACTCTAGGGTATAAAAATACTTAGTGGACATGGAGCTCATATTTATACAGTAGCAGCAGCAGCGGCCGAGGCGCGCGTACAGGTCGCGCGTACAGGGCGCGCGTTCAGGTATATCAAGCTTGTTATCAAGACCCTTAGAATGGTCCCTCTTAGACGTTTATGGTACCAGGTAACCATAAACGTGTAAAAGGTAAATTGCTTTTTTACGTGGCATTGCAACGCTTGTCGGGTATAGCTAGTTTCCATAAATTTTAGCACAAGCCTCAAGCATACATGAACCTAAAGGAAAGGGGAAACTATAAACTAAGACAGGGGTGGCAACCGCATCGTCTAACATGTTTATGTAAATTTTGTAGCTTCATGCCTATCTAGTGATAATTTAATAGGTACTTAGACTACACTTCATTATAAAGCTTTATAATATAATAAACTATTCCCGCATTTTTTTCTGCGTTTATTGAGATATAAAGTAGCTCATGTTCTTGTTTGAAATCTAAAACTCTAAATGAAGCCGAAACAATTCTCGATCTAGACACTGACAACGGGTAAGTCACGTTTATTCCCGTTTTAATTTTAATTCTAAAATATCTATATACAAAATGTCTTTAAAATCCGTCCAGATCATACTGAAACATTACAAATATAATACACATCATTGGGATTTATATAAAAATATAAGTATAATTGATTGATTGGTATCACATTGGCAACCCTGTTTGCGCAGTGGGTAAGTATTTGCTTTTTACGCTGCGGGTTTTGAGTTTGAGTCCCGACAGGAGTACAATGTTTATTTCAAATTTTCCTTCCTATGAGATATTTTTGCTTCTCGTCCTGGTTGTGTTTGTTGTGGTGTAAATGTTTCCGGCGCCTATGATATAAGCATACAAACTTAGTGTGGGGTTGTGAATGTATCTATATTGTCTCATAGTCTCAATAATAAAATACTTTGTCAAGCATTCATCGCATTTCATTCAAGTATAATATTATGTATCTTAAAATCAGTGAAGCATCACTAAAACATCCACCCGGAGACACTGAAGAGGCTGCGCAAAGCAAACACAAATGTAGTCTGTGAATTTTTTTAAATCTTACAATAATAACGCTGCAACGAATGTTTTCTACAAGTTTTTGCATCCAAAGCAATAACTTCTTACGAGTTGCATAAACATAAACCTACGGTAGTTTTGGCAGATCGGTAGCAGTAGACCCCGAGCAGGCTGTGAATATCAAGTTCAGGACTATAAAATAAAAATAAGACATTTAGATGAAAAGTAGTCGTGACAATTACCTAATAGGTCCAAATTTACGTTCAATAGTAACCGTGCATGTTAATATAATGTCGTGTTTTGCAATAAAATGCATCATCAATTGATCATAAAAACCACGATCACAATTGCTGCATAATATACAGGTTTGTAGACTTTCATAAGCCCATCAAAACTGTACCAAAGTGGGGCGAGCGAATTATAGCAGCACGATGGGGCTGAAAATCGACCTTGAAACAATGATTAACTTCGGGCCCACAGCTTTAACACTGGAACACAGCATACCTACATATAATATGATGAATGTGGCCAAATATCAGCAACAGATACCGTTTTCATTAAACTCAAACTCAAAATCTTGTACTTTTTTTGCTTGTTTATTGTAGAACAATGGAATTAGAGTTAGTGAATACGGTTTGACTCAGCACATTACCAGCGCGTACTTGAATATTCCAGTCTTGGCTTTAATAATAAAGAAGCAATAAAGAGCTTCGTTCGTCCTTACCCGTTTTCAATAAACACCTTTATCGATTATTCAGCCCGTCGTCCATACTTACAGCCTCGCTCCGCCATAGACAGAGAGTTGGCAAACTAATTCACGACACAGGCATAGCTTGCTGGGTGGCTGTAGGTGGCCGCGATAGCCGGTGGCCGCGGGGAAAGGAAGAAGGGGGAGGGGGTAAGGGGGGCGTGCCCCCGGCTGGGCGGCGCCGACCAATCCACGCGTACCACCCACCCAACCCCGCCCACCTCACCTGCGCCACACCATTAAGCCTGCTTTCCTCGTACTTTTTTCACGGACCTCGCATCCGTTCGCTGGCGCCGTCTTTATTTTATTTTCTCCTTTATGCCTCCTTCTCGGCTCGCCTCCTATTTTACGCCCGCCGCCGGCGTAGGTAGAAAAACCTTTTGTGAATACGAATGCTGAGCAGGTATTACGCTCGTTAGCTACGGGCTCTGATATGTAAAGTAAATAAAGGTTCCTTTGAGTGACGACGAGCGGCGGATGATTAGATCCCGCTATCGCTCGTGCTCCGATATAACCGCGGGGGTAATTAAAGCCGGCACAGACAAAGTTCGCTTTACGAGCGCTGTCGCGCTGCGGCCGGTAATAAACTTTTGACTTCCATATCGATCCGCAAAAAGTTCCAGTCGAAAGTAATCTCGGCCAACCTTGCTCCACATTTTGTTTCAATGGCCCGACAAAGCCGGAGCCGTATGCAAGTGTCCCTTCCGAGTCCAGGGTGAACGATCCCCACATCGATGAACTTCAACTGAACTTGGAAAAAACTTGGTGGAAGTTTGTTCGCGCCGCGTGATTAGGAAGACTTAGTTTTGAAGTGAGTTGAGAACTGTTTTTTCAGTTTTGAAAGTGGGTGGCTCAGTTTATGATCCGGGTGAAAGTCGCGCCGGATCGATGAACTCCGCCGGGGTCAACTTGATCAAAGTTTGCGGATTAATAACCGAATTTAATACGCGAGGGAGGCCGTTGCACTCCGTCTACAGAATGGGGCCTATACCTACTTACGTATTTGATATAACGTAAACAAGGGTTAAGACTAAACTTTCAAAATATCACAAGTTTCAGAAGGCTGTTGAGTTAAATAAAACAAGTGGACCAGAAAAGAAGTCACAATGGCTTTTTTATGTTAAATTTTTAAATTTTATGTTAAATTTTCGTTTTATCTTGTTTGTCTAAGCCTCAGTGGTCTCCATCTCGTTTTCTATTTTGCAAGAAATTCTGTAAATCTCACAACATTCGAAATCGAGTTCAAGATGCCTCAGTCCACTTTTATGTGACAATTCTGCCATAGAAGCACGGAATCTGCACATTTTTTTATGATTTTTGACCAATGTACATGTATCTCTTAATCTCGGCCAATTGCCTATGTGCTTTTTAAAACTAAACTAAAACTATGTACATCTATACAGCAAAGACCTAAGTTACCCCCAAGGCACCGAGCTTATAGGTTACTCAAATGCTCAAGCCAGTGGGTAGCATACCCATTATGGCAAGCGACATTGCCTCTCAAAATTGCAATGCTAATAGGTTGAGCAAAATAGTACCAGCATTTTGGTCACGCGTCGACTTAACCAGGCGCTCTAATAGATATTTGTGTGTTGATTGTCATTTCGGTACAAAACAATAGCAGTTACGTATTGTAAACAATATAATTATTATAATCGTATACAAAACGCTTCAACTTGCTTTTAGTCTGGCGACTTGATTAACTTTATAAAAACATTGTATTAAGCTATTGCAAAGCTTCTATCGCGGGCCTTGAGCGTGGAGACCGAATCCAGAAATTCCGTAACGAAAATAACCTAACACCCCCCACTCCGACCGACACAGCGGTGATACTTTTTAGTTTTGCCATCTATCGATGAATAGCAGAACGTTTTATGATTTTTTCGAAATATCACGCTTGTCTCTTTAATTCAGCAACTCGCCTCTAGGTGGCAGGAAAAAAAATACTGCATAAATAAAATAAATAAATAATTATAATTGCATAAGCTGATAAAAATGCTATTTACCGCGGAAATCCCCGAGTGCCACACGTCTTTTTTTATATAAAATTATATTTAAAAAAGATATTATATAAAGGTATTTTTGTATGGGGCATAGCAAGTACAGTATTGTGAAACAATTGAAGAGATTAACGATGGTGGCAATAAGCAATCATATCACTCTTAAACTGAATTTAATATTCTTTAATGTATTGTCCTGATTTTTCATCATTATTCTTAACAGCTATAAATAACTTGAGTTGAAGTTCTACAAACTCCGCTAAAGTAAAATGTGTAACAGTTATACATAACTTTATATAAATACCGGGGTTATAAAGTAGCTGTCAAAATTAAACGTAATTAGAGAAAACGGTAAATAGCCATTAAGATAACCAGATAATTAAGCAAGGGAACGGAAGTTTTGGCATGAAAGTAAAAAAAAAATAGTATTCAAAACTTGTGATTTTTCGAGGATTCATTTGTAATAACGGTGGATTATTATTAACCGTTAATATTTCTTAAACATGCATGACTGTAGTCAAATCATACAAAGTTGAAAAACGTGATATTCACTTTCTTTCCAAAGGTCTTATAAAATTTCTAGTAAAGTTTCTACAACTTTACTAGGGCATGACTTGACTGTGACTGGACAATGACTCTCTTACAAGTAATAGAGTCTTTGACTGTTACTGGTGACTAGGAAAGGTTTTATGAAATACTAACTTGAATAATTAAACGCAAGCAAAACTAAAAAAAAAACAACTTCACCGCTATATCTTCGGAACCTTGATCAGATTCAACGAATTAAACACGCATTATTGACAATACACTAGTGATCAGATCTAGACTAAATTTAAATTGGACTACATGGAAAGCACCAGCCTTCAAATAAAAAAATAATCATCAAAATCAGCGCACAAAGAAAGAGGTTATGAGGTAACTTTTGAAGTCGGGTAAACGAGAACATCGTCAAATTAGTCCACAAACTAAGCATTATTGACGATATTTCAAGAACTACTGATCAGATCTTGATCAAATTTAAATGGGACCAATTAGAAAGCAACATCTTTCAAATTAAAAAAAAATTTCGAAAGTGGCTCACGTGGAGAGAAATTTTGAGGTAACACATTAAAAAAAAACTACATACAAATAATACAGTCGACTTGAGTACCTCCTCCTTTTTTGGGAAGTCGGTAAAATAATTATTACTTGACACTGGCCAAGCCAACAAAAAAAGTATCGGATTGCTTAATTGTCTTAGCACTATCACTCATTGTGTACTTGCAAAGTTTGACTGTAATATTAAATTTATGGAGATATTTTTGTTTTCACTGTTTCCTACATCCACGCCCTCATCCTAATCGGGTTCTTATGAAAGTGTTTCGCAGATAAGAAAGTTGTCCGTTGGCAGCTGACTGTACCATTAGATTGTAGATAACGAGAGCACACGGAGCATGTTTTGTTTTGTCATCAAGTGATACTCGTAAGTCGTAAGCAGTTTGGAGATGTGCCGGTGATAGTGTTCAGAAATATACAAAGATATCAGTTGTTTTGTATGTTGTAGTGTTATGACTAAGAATCAAATAATTCAAGTCTAAACAAAATAAAATGTTGTTTTGTTAGGTTTTTCCCACATATGTACCGAGTTTAATTTACAACTTTTGGATTGTAAGCTACGTGGGTAGGGTGTACATACTAATGAGAATAGAGAATTAAAAAATATAGGTATGTAAGAACTAAATAATACTATACAATCCCGCGGCGTCGCCCGCATTTATAAAGTTAAAACGTTGCCTATGTGTTAATCCTAGGTATAAGCTATGTACTCATACATTCCAAATTTCATCCAAATCCGTTCTGATGTTACAGTGTAAATAGAAAACAAACATACAGACTTAAAATATTAGTGTGAACTGCCCGGCTTAGGTTAGCGTTTGGGTTCTAAGCAGGGTATCGGGTTCGATTCCCGGTTGGAACAAGTTTTCTTCCTAAAGAAAATGTGTGTTTCTGGTTCTTGTTGTGATTGTGTGTCTGAAGTGAATGTTTCCGGCACCCACGACTAGTCATCAAACTTAGTGAGTGTGGCTGAGAGTGTGAAAGGGTTTATGTTTATAAAAAAAAATGGGATTTTACCTAAGTCTATGATTAGAACGATTACATTGAATCATATAAATCATGGTTTTGATGGTTTTGATTATGTGTGTGAATGTTTTCGGCACCCACGATACAAGTCATTAACTAAGTGTGGAGCTGTGTACGTGAAAGCGTTTAAGTTTTTTTATGTTTTGAAGTTTAACGCGGTAATAAAGTGTAAGTAAAAAAATCACTCATATTTATCGTAATTGAGTGCGTAATTATCATCGCATTGCTGTATTTGCATGAATTCTAGTCCATTACTCAAATTATCATGTTTCTAATCGGAATCAAACCCTTTCTTGTCGTACAAATGTAAGGGTCTGTCCAATTTGAATAACACAAAGATCGAGAATGTTCGAGGCGGACCTTGCACCGTCTTAGAATAGCTAATCAATTATTTAGAGGTAGAGATGTATTTCGTATCCGCTGATTTCATCGACAATCCGGCATAACTTTGAAAAACAAACATTAATTAATTATCATTTAATGTTCAATGGATTAGTACTTAATTACCGTGCCTAAGCATACCTTACAGTAACGTTAGTTTACACTACGATATTTTTATGCTCGATAGTCAAGCGTTTTACGACAATCTCTCCTAATGGAAAGCGATGATGTAGCCAAAGAAGTGGCATGCTTGGCCAGAAAATATCTATTTACTCTTGACTTGAAGACTCCCAAATTATATTGCATAGATCACGTGTTTAGACGTTTTGTAGCTATGATATTACATGTATTTACTTTTTAATAATATGACCTAAACTATTAATAAATAATTCATTTTAGTAAGTAGTTCTGTAAGCTTCAGACCATATTTTTGAAATGGTTAAATATTATTTTTCGTATTCCGCCTTTTTCCTTTAGTTACCAAAAACTGAATCGACAAAAAAAAATAATTCTATAGTTAGTGTTGCCCATGGATTAGGACACAGAGTAGGTACTATTTATGTTCCCAAATAAAGTGGGTGAGGCCGCAAGCACATATATTTAAAAATATTATAAACACTATGACATCATCATCATACAATTTCCGACTGACCCGCCACAACGAAATCCCTTCCATCTCTACTTATACGAAGCCTTTCATCTGCATTGGAAATAGGTCGTACTTCGTGTTTGATTCCAATTGCGTAAACATAGCTGTTACCTTAGAGTTTCCGAACTTTACGCAGCGGTTATCCTTGTTATTTTTATGGAAACTCATATATTATTTGTGTGGATATAGTCCGATAGGTACAAAGATATATACGAAACGGTGCTAAAATCTTTCTCTTTCATTTTGTTTTACCATAGCCGAGTAAAAGTTAGTGTTGACATTTTGATATTTTTGGTCACTAAATCTTTTGATATATAAATATCTCGTGTCACGATGTTTGTAGTCACACTCTTGCGAAACGGCTGCGATTTTAGTATTTTGTATGAACAATATCCAAATAGATTTAAGTATGGTATTAAAGTACTAGACAATCATAAACGTGAAAGAGGTAAAAAAGTTTTTCTTTACGTGGCATTGCAACGCATGCAGCTAGTGGTTTAATTAGTATTTATGTTTATTAAGAAAGCACGAGCAAATTGCCCATGTAGTGTTTGAAAAATATTATATAAATAATATTAATATATAAAATTTGGAACAATTATAAATCAAGACTGCGCAATGAACTTTCAAAATATAATGGAACTAATGTGTAGTCTAACCCGAGTTAATTTTTTTTATCCCTGATAAGCTAGCATTTGACCACTAACTTACCTGAAGGCCGAGGGTGGTAATCACGCAAAGCTACACATTCGCTATAACCTTCAGTTTCATAACTTCCCTGCACACACAATAAGCTATATATTACCCATTTGTTTACATAATCTCTAAGAAACTTGCAAATATCCTATAAATCAAGCCAATAGTCTGAGCCATCGTTTCTTATTAGCCATTGTCCCGCTATTGTCCCGCCACTGTCCTACTATAGTACTACCATTGTCTCGTTGGTAATTAAACGATAACCATTAAGGGAAGGGTAGAACCTTACCAATATTGACGTAATAAATAATATGTTGCAGGGACTATAGGGTATTTAGGTGGGCCGTGAAGTGATTAGGCTTTATACTACCTGTAAGTTTTGTGTGTTTACTGCCTTATTCACTCCGTGATTATAATTTTACGTTCAGGAAAATTATTTGAGAGCTTTTCGACACAAACTCTTCACCGGTGTGTAAGAGTGAGCTTGGAAGGCTAGTATCACGCGTGCTAGTACCATGGTACTGCACCAAAAACAAGATCGGGATCTATTTAACTCTTCCAACAGGGCGGCGATCAGGACCGGATTACTTTCTGTCCTAATTCTAAATTTTAAATAGTCTAAAATTTAGTTTTTATAACGTTTGTTTTTTAATAAGCTAAAGTTTTGTTTTTATAAAGTTTGTAGGTCGTGTTTTAGTTTTTTTTTTTTAGAAAACTGGGGCGCCAATTTGCGATAACTGTGATGCCAACCTATATCTATAAAGGTATAAACAATAAAATAAAATGATTGGAGAATACTTTCATTGGTAACGCTTAACACTCACAACCCCATACTAAGTTCAATGACATTGTGCCGAGGGTGCCGGAAATATTAACATCACACACAAATCACACCCGTCAATCAGAAATTTCCTTTGCGGAGAAAACTCGTATTTCCACCGGTAATCGAACCCGATACCCGCTAGTTAGAAGGCGAACTAAGCCAACGGGCAGTCTCCAATTATCTGACAAAACCCATTTTCCACAATAAATTTAGATTTTAGAACCCTATTTCTATCACTCAGATCATCATATAATATAATAATATACATCTATGTATCTACATCATAGCATTTCTGCGGCTTCTCAAGCATTTCATCCGCAACATTGCATCTTGACTATAAAATCTTACATTAAAACGCAACAAATTCTTGTAGAGGAATGCACTACGGTCCGTATTTCAAGAATTCCTCGCTGTAAAGGCGGTCTAAGGCGCTATTTTAAGGATTTAGGGCACTTTATAGCGTGAGTAGACCCGTTTTAGGACCGTAGCGTCTTTGGTCCGGCCACATTAGACGTGATAATTACTTTACACGAATGCCTTGCGGTTCGGTGTTCTGTGGACAGTACACTACTGTCCGAGGCGTGTTTTCGCCTGCCAACCCTTGTCTTGTGGTAGGGCTGCCAAGACTTTATCGTCTGTGAAGTTTTTGGAGGTTGTTTGGACGTGTCGTGTTCGGTTAAGTAGTTTTACGTGTGGTAAATACGAGTGTCCGTTTAATTGAGGTTCATTATTTGTATCAGACTTAACAAAGAACATTTGCATTGTTAGGACACCACTCTTTATTTGATGGGAGAGATAAACGATTAACCCGATACTATTTCAGATAGATTCTATCTCAATGCAGCTTGGAAAATAAAATTAACGAAACGTTATGATAGAAAATTAAACTCAAAGATTGTGTGTGTAATCTGAATGTTTCCGGCACCCACAACACAAGCCATGGAACTTAGTGTGCGGCTGTAAAATTAAATGTGAAAGCGTTTGTGTTATGTTTTTTTTATTTTTAACATTTACAAAGTGTACACATTTTTAAACACGTTTTCTTATTGACATTGCAATGGTCGGATTGCGTAAACGCATAATGGTTACGCTGCACACATGCTACGTTTGAATACTTGAGTCTTTTATAAGTTATTTACCTTGTAGCAAGCTCATACTTTGCTGTAACGGCATCTATTAGGTTAAATAGGTTTAAAAACTAAAGATACTAGTAATTATTGTATTATTAAGAAAATAAATATAATGTTTGTTTGAGAAATAATTATTAGTATCAATAAAGGAAGAAAAGTTACATTATTCACAAAGAGCAGTAGGCAAGTCTGTGCCCTCTGTGCCGTGGATCCTGAGTTTAATTCAGCAGGAGCACAATTTTCTTTCCCTAGGGACATTTGCGTTTCTGGTTCTGGATGTGATATAAATGTTTCCAGCACCTATGATATAAGTCCTTAAACTGTAGGGCTGTAAGTGTAAATGATTTTGTTTTCTTGTTGTGTAATCAAACATGTAGGATTATTTATTGTAATTATGAGGTGCTACAGTATTAAAAATGACATTTATAAATAAAAAAACAGTAATATATTAAAATTAAAATCAACAACGTTTTTAATTATCAATGCCCAAGAGATTTGACGAATGAACAAACAAGATAAGATCAAGATAATGGACGCCCAAAATGATCAAGATACTGTCTGTCCAGTTGCAAAACGTTAGTTTATTCACAGTCACGTTAACATCGTGATTGGATTTGTCCAATCTCGGCATCTGAAAAACATTGGTATGACATTTAACAGCCCTAGAAGGGCCCCCAGGGTCCTCACACTATAATGGGGTTCAGATTAAATGCGTTGAAGCTAGTGCCTTTCTAAAAGCGAACTGTTGTCGTCGGCAATGGTTTATAATATCATTATCACGATGTCCAGTATAGATTAAGAGATACTTTCGTTTAGCTGCTTTTGCTCGAGAAAGGGGGTGTGGGTGGGGTAAGGTATTAATGGAATCAGGACGCGGTCACTCCAAGCGGGAACTTGGCTGGATCGCTCCGGTGATTTTAAAGGATTTCCTGGCATTTCAGACGCGCTTTATAGTAGGTACGTGTGGTAAGGATTGGACTTCGGAACGCTTTGCTGTTAAACTTAATTTCGTGTTTCGGATTCTGCTCAGTGGGTTTGAGTAGCATAATTTATCCAAGTAAATATAAGATACGATTGATATATATTAATGTTCTTTATTATTAATATAGTCTTGACTTTCTAGATCTGCTCTGAATCAAATTTTTGTACCAGTAACTGATTTGTCTAATTTTGCACATAATTTTATTGACAAATATAATCATATTAGTTGCAAATAATTTTACTTTGATAAATAGATTGCTTTTTTTGCACAAGCAATATTATAGGTACATAGGCGAACTTAATGATATGCATCTTCTTCCAGTTAACCTTGGTGTATTGTGGTAATATGGTAGTGCACATCACCGGCAAAAAGAGGATTCTTTTTTTTATCTGTTTTGGTGTAACAGTTTTTCATCTACATATTGCCTATACTATTATTTTAAAGTGAGATTTAAACATTTAGTTTTACTCTCCCGATGAAGTTGGGAATACAATTTGGTGCCCGCCGGCGCAGTGGGTCCAAATCAAACATATCCGGGTCGGTACAATGTACATAGTGAAGATCCGTACTTTGTATTTAGTTTACACTGTAGTTACATACTATGCATAATATTGATAGGCAATAATAAACTGCCATTTAGCGTAGTTGAACATCTGCCTGCACCTGCAGCAGGTATCAGGTTTGATTCCCGGTAGTAACACAAGTTTTCTTCTTAAACACTGTGTTTCTGGTTATGGGTGTGATTTGTGTGTGTAATATGAATGTTTCCGGTAATCACGATACAAGTCTACGAATAGCATGGGGCTGTGAGTGTGAAAGCGTTGATGATCTTATAAAACACATTATCATCATCAGCCGTGTAGTTCTCCGACAAGCACAAGGCATAACATGAAAGGACTCTTTTAAATCCATATTAAAAAATATATTTGATAATTCACCCTTCTTTCGGAATCCTTTTATGATTCACATGAACCTCGTTAATCAATCAACTCGGTGCGATTGGTTAGTGTATACCACCTTTAACATTAATAAGTACTTCCAAATCACAAATACAAAACACAAAATTATTTATTTACCAAAAAGGATACAAGTAAATAACTACAAAAATAGGTATATACTAACAGGAAAATTACTAAAGGACCCCGCACTAGGGCATGCCTGTATCGCGGGAGACCGTAGCCTTTTACTATAACAATAATTATGAGAACTTCAGCATATTTGAAATAAAAGAACAGAATTATTTACCTACTACAAATTGAATTTAATTTGTTTTAATTTCATATAATTTACGTGCTAAATAGTGTACCCAAGGATGACACGGTAAAATCAATTATTCAATTGGATGCCTAGGCTTTTAATCAAATGTTGGCATTCACTCAAGCTGAACGACGCTGAATTTTCGTATAAATAAATAATCAAACAAGCAAGTGAGTAAACATTTTACTTCACATTGTTACCTTATCCAATAAACAAACTAATTTGTCACTTATTTAACATGAAAAGTTTAAATTGGATAATCTGAAATGCATTATACGGATGCAATCAAGTTGTTCATTAAAAACTTTGCACATTGTCCATACTCGGCTGCGCTTACAATATTTCGTTACTTCCAATATCGAAGAACGAAGCTCAACGCCGCGCGGAATGTCTTGATACTTTGGAATTAATTGGCAAATATGCTTGTTGTAAGAGATAAATTTTATATATTATGATTTTCGGCAAAGATTTCCTCGAAATTACTACAAAATTAAGTTACAGAGAGTGCATGATCCAGCGTCATTTAACATCAGGACTTTTAAACGGATTATTTTACTTATTAGATACTGTTATTATGATTCTGCACGTCTTATATTATACTAGCCGTGGCTTATTATATTATGCTAGCCCGCGGCTTCACCCGCTATTATCAAGTTAAAAAGTAGCCTATATGTTAATCCTAGGTATAATCTATGTACATTCCAAATTTCATCCAAATCCGTTCAGCCATTAAAGCGTGAAGAAGGAACAAACATACATACACACTTACACATTTACACACACACTTACACACAAACTTTCGGATTTATAATATTAGTAGGATTCTGTTAGGAACTGCCCATTGGCTTAGTAAGGTGCGCGTTCGCCTTCTAAGCAGCAGGTATCGGGTTCAATTCCCGCTGGAAACACAAGTTATCTTTTGTGTTTGAATGTTTCCGGTGTGGTGTAGAACCACGGGCAATAAATCGTTCCTACAAGCTTCGAATGCTATGGCCTGTGCCATGCATACTATGAATGTGCTACGTTTTTTTGTAGCACGCTACGAGCATTATGTTTTCACCCTGTATTATTACAAATCCGAAAGATGCTGTATGAAAGAGTCTCGTTCTTTCTCTCTCTTTTACACTCTCTAGTGAGTATGTTCAAAATTAAATACAATTGGTAACGGCTGACCGGATTAAAAAAAAGTTATCTACATACTCTCGAGACCCTGGAATAAGGCAAGAGAGCAAAGTCGCAGTGCACGGCTAGTCTCTTAATAATAATAATTGGTGAAATATCAGTGATTAACATTAATTATCATTTTTATTATCTAAGATTACAAAAAAGCGCAGAAAAAATAAGCTGAGCAAGGTTCTTTTTGATCGAGGTTGACAGATTATTTTGGGTAAATAAAATTCCTATTGTATAAAATCAACTCGATAACATATTATTTTCACAAGTATTAACTACGCCCATTCGTCATAAGCGCAATCGGCCGCTCAAGATGTCCAATACTCCACAAGGCGCCGCGGCTTGCGGGGGCGCGAGGGGGGTTCAAATATGACATATCTGGGAACCGTCACCGCAACACAGGCAGAAGTAGCAGGGGCAAAACTTGGTCTGCGGCCAGCGCAGATGTGTGCACAGTATGTAGGTACCTAAAGTTTTCCAGTTTCCAGTACCGAGGGAAAACGCCTCGAGCCTACGGTTATTAGCGGGCATTGAGACACGACTATTTACTTACAAAGGTCTGATGGTACGTGTTAAGGTATTGCCCAGTGGCGGTTCGAGTTGCTGGATTGTGTTAGGAGTTTTTTATAAAGAACTAGCGTTTACCCGCGACTTCTTCCGCGTAGATGTTATATTTTAACCGGTGATCATAGGTGATCCAATAATAATCGCACCGTTTATGGTTCACTATTTTGGCTATAATGGCTGACACATAAATATCTACATATAACCTGTCGTGGAATTTTTTGTGGAAGTTTATGTTATTATCCTTATATGTAATTAAAATTCATTAAGTAGTTTTTCCGTGAAAGAGTAACAAGCAACCATACAACAAACTTTTGCATTTTTAATATTAGTAGGATGGGAATCCGTACATAATAGGTATATTTTGTAGCTCTCGTTGTTTTTATATTACACACTGTGTTAAGTGTATCGACCTAGTTGGCGCAATGAACAGGTCTCTTCGCCTTCTGTGCCGTCGGTGCTGGATTGATGCCCAGCAGGAGCACATGATGCCTTCCCGAGGGACATTTGTGCTTATTGTTTTAGGTGGGTGTGATTTTGTGTGTGATGTAAATGTTTCTGGCAACCATGACAGAAGTAATTTTCCATGAGGTGAGATAGTGTTCAAATGTTTGTCTATATAGCATAAAAGAGTCTTTGTACTTAGTGTAGGGCTGTAAGTGTGAATGCGTTTGTTATTTGTTTGTTTGTCTACTTCAATATAAATACATCATAATATAACGCCAAGTTATACATATAGCCTAACCAGCACGTGGTTCCCCCTGCCGTCCTAAGCGACAAACAATCTAAGCTTTGGTCATTCACAAAAAGCGACTAATCTTAATACTCTTGCTAAACAATTTTATTTTTACAACTAAGATTCGGAAGTAGAAATGGGTTGGCCATTTTGTGGAAAAAGGACAGGATGATGAAAATCTGCACATGTACATATTTTTTACATATATGTATGTCAGCACATGCAGCGCCTATAGCATGCTTGCCAGCAACAATTTTGTAAATAAAATAATCTCTCCACGTAGCCCCAAACAAAGGGGCAACAAACCTTTCAACTCCAAAAAGAAACATTTTCAATAACTCCAATGTTATTCGAAGGTCCACTGCTTCTATTATGCTCTCTAGACCCATTGAATTTCTCTCACGTCACTATCCCGTCCAATTTTCAATAGCAAACATTTGGTCGAGTCTCAAATCAAATTTAAAAATATGGATATTTTCATGTAGATTTGGCCGGTTCGCCCCTCGTCGGACCCATGTGGGTGACATGTGGGTAGTTATAGCTAGAGGCAAAATCTTTATTTGTGAAGTGTAGAGCTATTCAAAATATTAACTTTTTATATTGAACTGAAATCTTGGGATGCAGAAGTTGGGTTGTTTTTCAAACGACTTCAAAAAAGGAGGTTCTGAATTCGACTAAACTATTTCTTTTTGTATGTATCTTACGCAATATCTTCACCATTTATAAATCGATTTTGATGTTTTTTTTATTGGTAGATTATACTTCAGAGGTGGTCCCATTTGAATTTTATCTAAATCGATCCAACCAATACCAAAACATAAGCGTTGAAGTCGGTTTTTTTAAGCTTTTGCTTGCGTATAAGTATCTTTAAATGTCATACTAATACTGCTGTAAATATAATATTACTGTTCAAGTAATTTAAGTACAATAATATCATAATACTGGGTCTTATAATTGCAAAAAAAAATATTTGTATGAGTATGTATGTTCAAAGTAGTAATAGACAGACCATTTTTAATACATTATGGTTCGTGGATTCTTCTTTGAAATTTTGTTCTATATAGTCTTGAAGTGTTATAAGTAAATGTGTAAGATTTGACTGCTATCTTACATGGAAAATAATGCGGTCAATGATGTTGATGTAAGTTATGGTTTTATTAAGAATTTTTCACCGGCATGTCCTAAAATTACAAAATTCTATTTATACCGAAGAAAAAGGAAAAACATTTATACATTACTCTTTTTCAATAAATAAAACTCAATAGAAGTTTACTAACAAATACTACGTTTTATGGTTCACTGTACTATAGATAAACAAATTTCAGTTCGCTGAAGACAGATGGCGCTCCGGATCACGTAGGACGCATGGGCTTCAGCCCTCAACCCTTCTCGGATAATATCTTTAAAAGTTTGCCGGGCCCCTCGCCTCCCTGGGGCACAGCGATCTCTTTAAATTATTCTACCAATCAAATGTTATTAGGAGAAAATCAAGTTAATGTGAATCTATAGTTTACAACTACTTATCATATGTTTACATAATGTTGTGGTACAACCACTATTTTCTGTTCAAAACTACTACATATCCTGGCTCTAAAATAAATCTGATTATATAAAACAAAGAAGTCTATTTATTACCCGACTGTCAACGAAGGATTGTGTTTTTCCGCGCGTATCTTGTATTTATGTATATTTGTAAAATAAATTGCACGACCTTAATGTATCCCTGCCAAAAATATTGATAGTATCATGTCTTTATTTTAAATTAACAACTCGAATACCAATTCTCATCAGTGTGACTGCATTAATCAATAACTTTCGATATGAATTTTGACCCCCCATTGCACCACCTTTATGCACCCTGACAAAAAAATATTGATAGCTTAATTTTTATTATTAGATGAACTACTCAAATACCAATTTTCATCCCTATGAGTTCTAAAACAAAGAACTTTCACAGAAACGTTTTCACCCCATTTAACCCTCTTAGGGGTAGAACTTCCAAAAATATTTTCTTAATACACATCTGCGTACTAAGACAAAGTAGATTGAGAAGTAAAGTACGAAACCGGTTTAAAAAAAATCTATGTTGCAAATAAAGATTTGGTCGGCCAACAAAGTCATTGTTTTTAGACTTATTTTGTCCGGGGTCTATCTCACAAACGGCTTCACACTGAACGCTGAAACTTACGCATAATATCCGTTATATCCTGTACATGAACAACAAATGCAGATATCAAACAATTTTCAAATAGAAAAAAGTTATAAGTTACCTACCTCAAAATACCTCAAAAGTTTTACTCTATGAGACAAAATGTAGGCGCGAGATCTCAGATCGGTGCGAATGACTAGTATTAAATTGTTTCCGGCACACACGAAACAAATATTTGAACTTAGTGTAGACATGATAGTGTGTTTGTGTTTGAGTTTTGAGTGTTAAAAAAGGTTCTTGAAGTCATCTCTGTCATTCTTCAATAAATAACAAAATAAAAAGTCGTAGGCTTTAAATTAATTTTGAATATTTATTACAATCTTCTTTTGTATATTGGTTCTGTCGTATATTGGTTCTTAAAAATAATGAGATCATTATTTTTAAGAACCAATATACGACATGTGGTTACTGCAACTTTTCAGATCAAAAAACACTACAAAATGGTCAAATTTTTTAAAGTTATTGCATAGATTCTATCGCTGGCCTTGAGCGTGGAGACCGAATCCAGAAATTCCGTAACGAAAATAACCTAACACCCCCCACTCCGACCGGCACAGCGGTGATACTTTTTAGTTTTGCCATCTATCGATGAATAGCAGAACTTTTAATGACTTTTTTGAAATATCACGCTTGTCTCTTTAGTATAGCAACTCGCCTCTAGGTGGCAGGAAAAAAATACTACATAAATAAAATAAATAATTATAATTGCATAAGTTGATAAAAAATTCTATGCAATAGCTTTACCGCGGCTGGCCCCGAGTGCTACACGTCCTTTTTTACTAAATCACAAAACAACGTCATTCTCAGAATAAAGATATCAGCTACAAAACACAATTTGCTAGAAACTTTCCCTTCGAAATCCAATATAAGTTCTTAAGATGTCAACTTTACCATCTCAAAATTCCATTCCAAAAGGCTATCGAGTTCAAAGGATTCGTTTAACAGTATTTAATTCTAACTTAATTACATCGAAATGATTATACACCGCGGGGTAAGAATGATTGATCTAATTATTCTTCTTAGACGTGTCCTGTCTTATAATTACGGTTCATTACTTAAACATCGCTTTATGCTGCCTAATTACTTAATAGAAGTAACGAGCTATCCGTCCGAAGTTGAGAGGAATGTAATCAACATAAAATAGGGAACAAATTATGGACGAGTAAATAAGATCGAACTGTAAGTCTCCTTAGATTGAACATCTACAGAAAAGGCTCTGGTATTTAGAATGTTTGAATTAGCTATAGATTACATTTTGATATATCTACGGCCCAATTTCCTATATTTCCTAAAACTAAACTTAACATAACTATAATATACATCTGTACAACAAAGAACTAATTTACCTACGAGGCATTGAGTTTAAAGGTACCTCAATAATACATTATTATTGCATATATCTATATTTATGGAAGACACTTTTACTGTTAAGTTTTTATAACTGAATGATGTCATTGTCACTTTAGCAGCTTTAGAACTTCATCAGTGGCATTGATTGACCCTCTTTTGTTGACTCTGAGCATAAACGACAGTTAAATAAAATTAAACATTAAAATTGTATTACTTGTATATAATCAAAGATATTTGATATTACTACAATCTAAACCGGCATTTACTCACGTATTTAATTATTGTCGAAGATAAATGCTCCGACCAGGTTTCGGACATATTCGATGTTTTGATATTGATGATTTAATGTAAACGGAAAAAATAGAATTATGAAAGGTTTCTTAAATAGAATAAGAGAAACGTCCAATACATTCTCCTGTAAATATATCCCGGTCCCAACTCCCAAGAAACTTCCATAACTCGATAAGTAAGCGCTTGTGACTGAATGCACTCGTAGACGTGTATTTATGGCTGTCGGCCATTTTGGATTTATGTGTCCTTGTTGAATATATGAAATGATTTTGTATGATACTATAGATTCCTGATACTATTTATTACTTCCATCTGATACTCTCGCTTCTTTAGACGAGAAGACAGTTTACGATATGGCTATGTATGGCTATGTCATGCATGGGCATGCATGTTGGTATGTGAAATGATTTTACAAGATACTTTAAAATTGAAGTAATAACTTCCTACAGTATAAACTCCTGTTACAAAAATTTTATAATATTGGTAGTATCACATTGGCATTGGTAGGTATCACAGGTACATTTTGAAGCAATCTTCTTCTTATTTTTAGTCGGGCACTCCTGTCAGAATGGTTGTAGTTGTGCATCTGCACAAATTTACAAAACCACCGATCATCCATCTGAATGTGTTGGTTTTGTACCATTCTCCGTTTCGATGGATACTGAGTGTGCAATGCATCGCCATTTGTCACGGTTAGTGTTTAGTGGTATTTTGCAGCAAAAGGTTCTTTTTAATCGTAAACAAAATATGATGTTTTACCTGAAAATAAAACAATTATTATATGCGAAACCTTATTCTAGACCTTAAACAGTGAGATAACATCACTTCCGGAACGACGTCACGACCTCTTTTGTCTCCCTCCCATCCGGCTCCGCCCCACTTGAGCCGGGGGAGGGGGGGTGAGCTTGCCCGAACTGTCAGGCGCGCTCCTCACATTGCATCTCACTTTCGGTGGACAAGATAAAGAAGTCCACCAGGCAGGATTCTAAATATAGGTCTAGAATAAGGTTTCGCATATAATAATTGTTTTATTTTCAGGTAAAACATCATATTATATGCTACGAACCGTTATTCTAGACCTTAAACAGTGAGATGTGTTTATTATCGCCTGGTGGCAAGCTAAAAAGTATGCCAATGTGTGAATAAATATAATTGATAGTACCAGGTACTTTATAATGTGTACCTAGGTTATGTAAATCTATGATATATATCCCATGAATAGGTGTACCTACAGAATAGAGGGATGAAAGTCACCTTGAAATTAGAATAATTATAATTGTAACTCACGGCAAATACATTTTATTATTATGGTTCCTTACCTTAAATAATGTTATGACAAGGAATTAACAATCGTAAATGTTAAAATGACTATTAGTTACAATGCTATCACATGCATAGACAGGTAAGTAAAGAATTTGATCATTTATTGATCTAATAACAGTTTAGCAATGACACTTGTATATATATTGTTATATATGTTTATGCTACAGTGCTTCAATTCGAATAGGCTCACACGTAGGAATACGTCATAAATTTACCTTGAGAGGCCATTGTAAAAATAAAAGCACTTAATTCAAACATCAAGTTATTGCAAGTACTGAAGTAGTCCAAGTACAAAGTATGAAGAGGCTTCAATACTTGCCTCTTAAAATCATCTTTACCCAAACCGAATCATTATTACATGATTACTATAGAGATTTAGGTGCGGGGGTTCACATTGAAGACACGGGGAACGTAATATTGAAGCACTTTTATTAAATACAACCGGTACATTAGCTCACACACTAAAGAAACAGCACGCGGTTAGCGTGTGGCACAACGCGGGGAGTGCGGGGGAATGTTCATACGTCTGCCTTGGTCCGGCTCTCGATGGCACTGACTCGAGCGATGCCGCCGCGCCGGCCGCTACTAGCAGCCGACCGCCGCGCCGCTCGCGCACTCTCTCCTCCTCCCCGACTAGATTATTGCATACCCTACGAGATGAAAACACATTTCTTACGTCTACATCATTAAACAAGACATATCACAACAAGACATTTATTCTATTAGATCTGTAATCTCCATAATAACTGCAACGGCAGGTTTATACTTGTGGAGTAGGTAGACCCAAAGAAAGGATGTCAATAAACATGTTTAAATTCGTTTTTGATCTTGGGTCGATAATTAAATGTGCAAAATTGCGGGCTTCACTACTACATTCGAGAAGCAATAAGAAAACCGTACTTTATGTAAGTACTCATCTGAAATATTATTTTAAAGAAATGGTTGATCACTTATCCATTCAAGTACAATAAAATTATAAATGTCAAGACTGGGATCTATAGCTAGTCCTTTCGTAATATATCTGGTCTACGTGACCGTTACACACCGGCTAAGGTAAAACTCTTATTGGCACTCCATTGGAAAACGTCGTTGTGGTAATTCCTTATGGTAATTAAAAATAAAATATTTAAATAATTTTAAATGCATTTAAGCAAGAAATTAACGAGTGCTTAACTAAGCAAAGGGAGCATGTGAATGTGATTGATATATGATCAACATTATCATTATTGCCAAATACCAGATAAAACTTTGTACTAAAATGACGGAGAAATTAAAAATGTGATCAACCATTAAAAAAACATCAGAAATGTTCCGCTATCAGCTCTTTCGAGTTCCAGACGCCAAACCATCGAGTAAGTTGAAGCTTTTACTAAGTATCAGAACCGTATGAACCGACGAACATAGCGAAAAAGAAAGTGTGTGCTCGTTGAAGCGAGAAAATCTATCTGCGTTTTAAAATTCACAATGTCTCTTCCTAAGCCGTTTCAGAAGAGTACACTTACTGGACAGTTTGTGTAATGATAACAGGATGGTGTACATATTGTTAACCAGTGTAATGTAACACACTAAATAAATACAGCTATAACACAAGCTATAACACACTAAATAATGCATATATGAATATACAATTACTATGGAATGTATAAATAGTAACTTCACTACGTATGTGAATATCGGCAAACCCCCACTAGTACATCAGATTGCAGTAACGTCTTTGGTGCTTAGAAGACATATAGTGCCATCTAATAAGTTCCACTGTAACGCATGAGACAACGGTCGTTACAAGGTATGAAACAAGAACTGATTGCATTCTTTGTATCTATTAAGACCAAGTACTTACTTAAAAGAAAAGACTTCGTTATTTCAGTTAGGTAGTCTGCAATTTAACTGCAAGGAATGGCAAGTGAAACAGATACCTTCAGTTACTAACTAGGCCGAAACCGTAAAGTTTAATATGCTTACCAGGTATTATCAGACTCCACCAATTTGCTTTTAGATTAGAGCGAATATTTTTGAGCCATATTTACTTCTTATACCCGGGCAAATACGTGGAGTTTAGGCTTGGATTCCATTTGATAATAAATGACTTTGGTTGGGATCAGAATAGACTTCTCATAGTTCACAATCCACCCGATCGAGGTTGGGACATGAATATCTTCCGCAGCTTAGTCCTTCAAGGAAAAACAATCCCTGGTTGGCATCAGAAAAAATAAATTAAATTCATTTATTGGCCATTACAACTGACTGTTACACAAGGCAAGTCAATGTTACAGAATTATTTGCAATTGTATATTAAAAATTGTAACACTCGAACGAGGTTAGGACTTGAATAGCTTCCGTAGCTTAGTCCGTCAAGGAAAAACAATCTTTAATTGGAGTCAGGCTAGACTTCTGATACTTCATCACTCACTCGAATGAGGTTAGGACATAATAGCTTCCGCAGCTTAGTCCGTCTAGGAAAAACGATCCTTAGTTGGCGTCAGATTGGACTTCTGCATCACTCACACGAACGAGGACTTGAATAGCTTGTCGAGCTTGGTTCGTCCAGGCAAGGCGATACTTGTTTAGTGTAGTCGCTCTGTGTTCGATTTCTAGTCCAACGCGTACAATACCTACTAGAACCGACGGTAGATGGGCGCCGGCGATAAATACGTAAACAAAATATCCGGGTCTATGTATATTTTGATCACAATTCGATCGCTTACAATAAGTCCGATCCGAGAAACAAAAAATTAAAATGTTTGGTTTCAATACCAAGTAAAGTTTGATATTGTTTCGATTATTGCTAAATACACGCTCAGCTACCGGGGTACTGTTAAAATATTTAAAAAAGCGAGGGTATTATAGCCAAAGAAGCAATTCGGTAATATTATTAAAATGTAGGTACATTTCAATAAAGTCTCATAAAAATATTATAATACAATCTAAGATATAACAGATCGCTCTTAGCGATAAGACCTACATATATTTATAAGTTTCTCTGTAAGCTGTATTTAGCTTTTGATGTCAATAAATAGTAATTGTATTGCATTGATATCATAAATATTAAGCTAATATGTATCGAGTTATCGGGAATTTTTTGCTACTGTAATTTTGTCTCGGATCGGATTTATTTCTGGCAG
This sequence comes from Lomographa bimaculata, assembly GCA_948107665.1. Classification (NCBI taxonomy): domain Eukaryota; kingdom Metazoa; phylum Arthropoda; class Insecta; order Lepidoptera; family Geometridae; genus Lomographa; species Lomographa bimaculata. The sequence continues at coordinate 14,944,860 of OX403589.1, forward strand.
CTTTTGGTTCTTACCTTTGGATGAAAATTCGTTGACGACCAGCTTTTAAAGTATGTAATTGTGACGGCTCAGTTTCATTGTTGTTGCAATAATAGGACTTCCGCGGTCGCTTTGCAAACATCGTGCCTATTCCGCATAGACACGAATAAAGCTCTTTTCCACAGCGTTCGAGTTGTTAACGACATGCTCGACAGCGAGAGATCGTGGCAGGCGGAGGCGGTGCATGGTCTTTTTCTGCGTTTCCGACTGAGAGGCCGCGGAGCGGGCTTTTCAGTCTGACCCGATCCGGCGCACACGTCCGGGAGGGAGGATGAGGCAGTTCGCCCGCCTCCTCTCTCCTCTTCTGTAGTGGGACCACTGGTGGAACGCCAGGGGGCTCACCCTCACGTTCGAGTTGTAAACAGCTTTTTTGAACCTCTGGCTCTTGGTAAGAAAGAAAATAGATGCTGTGGATTGAAAAGGTTAATGCGTGGATACTTTGCATGTCCAGCCTTTAAAATTCAAAACAAAATATACAATTAATGCGATATCTTTGTCGTATCTATTAACTATAATTTGTAAGAAAGGAAAGAAATCCTGTGAATTGAAAAGTTTAAATTGCGTGGATCCTTTGCGAGTCCAACTTGAGAAATTCGACTCTTATTATACAAGTGCGACTGCTTCGGATGATTTGGTTCGCATCATACAATTCAGTTAGGAAAGACAATACACATATTTTTGAAACAAGATTGTTGGTTTATAAATCGAGCGGGGTAAGTAGGCTCATTCCAGAAACCGAATCCTAGTTGAATCTTAAAGCTGCAGTTAATTACAAATGTGCAACTTACCCTCATGGGTTTTTTTTTTTTTTTTATCATTTTCGTTTTGTGAAATAAGCAAATTTGAATTCGCATCGAACCTGACCGCATCCCCTCTGCTTGTCTCTCGCTCGATGACCGCGGTGACTTGACGGTGTGGGGCTGGGTTACACGACGACAACGATGAAGATGACGAAGATATCAGTGGTGAAATTAGCGGAGGCGGGCGACCCCGTTCACCTACTTCAATCTTGAAAAAATATTACGAGTGCTACAATAACAAAATAAAAGCACAAATTAGTCACGTAAATATTATAAAAGTTAAATTGTTAACATTTAAATATTTTTTAAAATAAAAATTATAAAGAAGTTTATTACTTTATAATAAAAATTTAAATTAATTGTTAAAATTATAACATTAATAAAAATTATAACCAACAGCAAAGCTGTTACCCGCTTTTAAAGAGGTGTGTTCACGCCGAAAGCAAATGCCAATGTGAGGAGCGCGCCTGACAGTTCGGGCAAGCTCACCCCCCCTCCCCCGGCTCAAGTGGGGCGGAGCCGGATGGGAGGGAGACAAAAGAGGTCGTGACGTCGTTCCGGAAGTGATGTTATCTCACTGTTTAAGGTCTAGAATAACGGTTCGTAGCATATAATAATAAAGTAGACTCTGCCATCTGCAATGTTCTCTAAGAAAATGTTAGTCTTTTCTTGCTTTATTTAAATCTTTCCAGGCCTTTTCAAAACTAGTTAATAAATTATGTTACTTAGCGTCCCGTATTAAATATTTCATTTTATCCACTTTATCTTGGGGCCTTAAAATTTTCTTCAGCTGACTCCGGAACAACACCTCAGCGAAATAGGTCAAAGGGTCCCTCCCTTCAGGGAAACTGTGATAAAACTTTGTACAACTTTTGTTTTGAGCACCTTAGGAGCACAACGTAACAAAGAGTAATTTATTCTTGGACGGAAACTCAATGAAAATTGCGAAAAAGTTGAACAATAACTCATGGTTTCTATTTTGGTCGCAATTAACAGAGAACATAACATTATGGTCTATCTATGGTATAAAAATATCACCCTGACACAGAGATGAGAGAAAAAAATATTTCCCAAGCTCACGACGCCTCTAAGAGACAAAGTTATATTATGTTGGGGGCACTAACGTATAAACTATGAAATTAACTACATTATATATATAATGAATCAATGTTGATGTTTTGTTTGGTAGAGTATACTTCAGAGGTGGTCCCATATAAATTTTATCGAACTCGGTCAAGCCAGAACCGAAATATAAGTGATGAAGACGATTTTTTAAGCTTTGCTTGCGTTTCAATTATTAAGTTTTTTGACTATCCCATTGATCAGTAAAATTATAAACATAACTTGGTCAAAGCAGGACTTTTTTCGTTAAATTTCATCGTATCATGTTGCAACTACGTCAATTACATTGTATGAAAAATAATGTTTTCTTTTCTTGATTTCAAATTGGCATCACGAGTTTAAATTTAAGGTATTCATTTAAAAGAAAAAAATACATCAATGCGAATCGGTTCACATTTAAGTAGAAAAAAATTAGAAGGACCAAAATATAGCTAAAAACAGTGTAAAAAAAATATATTTGTCCCAAAAAAGGGAAAGTAAACACATTATTTGGTTGCTGGCAATCAGTTACTTCGCTGCCCAGTGGTTCGCGCGCAAATAGGGGGACATAAAATGTGAATGGATGTTAACGTGTTTTTTACGACGCCACGGTCAACATATCGTTTTGTTTGCAACCACAATATCTTTATTTCCCGTATTCCCGCTCACCCTAGATTTTCTGGAGGCAATTTTTTGGAAGGACTTGTTTGAACGCGGTTTTGTACTTAGTTTGTGAGTCGTGATATACTAGTTCATAGATATTGTTATTATTTGCTTGTCGTAGTTTGTAACACAAAATAAAAGCAAATGGTAATTTTTAGGCTAACTACTAATATATTATTATTCTTTGCCACGTCCAATATTTTGGAAAACTCAACCTGACAATATTTTTTTTTATAAATAAAGTATGGAGACTGGCACCGTATTTATTTTTGAACTAACATTTATAAAATCCTATCGAGATAAAATAAGAGCATATCATTCCGAAGATGCATAACCCATAAGTAAACTTGAGCTGAATAAAGCATATAAAATTAAGAAACTAAAAGGGTCAAATATAAATAAAAAAAAACGGCTTAGATCTTATTGTAACAAATTTTCAAGTTAATAATTTAAAGCAAAGCTTAAAAAATCTGACTTCATGGCTCTATCTTCGTGATTACACATGATTAAAGATAACTCAAAAACTACTGGTCAGATTTGGAAAGCACCAGATTTCAAATAAAAAAAATAGTAAAATAGGTTCACCTATTCACCTTCGATGTCTTGTAGGTAACTTAGTTCTTTGCTGTACATAGTTTTAGTTTAGTTTTAGGAAATATAGGCAACTGGCCCGTAGTTAGGCAGCCTAGAAAAAAGTTCTGAGGTAAACACATAAAAAAACAGTAAAATTTTGAACATTCTCTATTTTTTTTTAATCGGTTAAACACAAACAATAAGATAGAAAAAATAAGAGTATAGTTATACAAAATAAGCTAACGTTGCTAAATACTCTTTATTAGACATTGTTGTTTTAGTTTTTTTTGAGTCAAACTACGGCCCAATTTCCTATATTTCCTAAAATTAAACTAATACTATATACAGTAAAGACCTAAGTTGCAAGACATCGAGCTTATAGGTAGCTCAACTGCTCAAGCCCACTACCAGTGGCTTGAGCAGTTGAGCTACTGTTGAGTTGAGCAGTTGAGCAGTTGTTGAGCATCAGCAGTTGAGCAGTTGAGCTAGTTGGCGTTCCCATCATGCTGGCGACATTGCCTCTCCGAATTGCAATGCTAATACGTTGAGTCAAATAAGTACTAGCATTTTGATCACGCGTCGCCTCAACCAGGCGCTGTTTTATTTGACATTTGATTTTGACAGCCCTCTATTTAACATCGATCTCTTGTTTAAATGACTGTTGTGTCACAGAGTAGTATATACTCGCAGGATGTACCATATGTATATTATGGTTATGTACGTAGCTGCAGTTTGAACTTCGACCTAATTGGGTAACACACAACTAACAAACGAGAACGTATGAGATTGACAAAGGTGATTTATTTATCCGAATCGGTCGATATAGGAAGGGAGAAGAACTAACATTGACTCACTGTCACAGTGTTTGCTCTGTGGAAACGGGATGGTTTTCAAAAGATTCGAGGTTTTTTAGCTAACAAATAAAACTGACCTCTCATTTGTTACCATTAATGAATATTTTATTAAGGCACTCTTATACGTGTACAGTAGCAAAATAGATTTTAGCCGATCTACGCCGTAGACGTTCGTAGACCCGTTTTCCATACAATATAACCAACAATCTCACACCGACGTAGCACTCGTAGAATTTGCAACGTTATTACCATAATTTAAACATTTTCACACTCATAGTCCTGCAATACAACAGGAAATACAACACACACATACAATCACACACAATATATCACAAATATCCCTTGGTAATTAAACATTGTGGAAGCAGAAGTGCAGTGCTAGAAATGATTGATACCAGAATCAGTTGAACTCGCTATGAAACCTACACTATGATAGTTGCTACACTGAGGTGTTTTGCTCACAGACATTAGTGAATTAATAAAACACAATGTTGGTCCAACAAAATAATTAAGTATGCCTAATCACATCATCTAACAGCCCCTACGCACACCCCTAGCAAGCCTCTATAAATATTTCCCTACATGCCTTTCTTCCCGGGGGCCTATTGTCATGTCGCATTAACGAGAATCGCATCATAACTCCCAATAATCTACGTTTATTGGCTCCTGGTTTATTGCACTCTTCAAATATATGCCTTGTACGATATACAAGAATGTGGTAATAATGTGCGGAGCATCAGTATAATGTGAAAAAATATCTAGTCAAAACGACTCTTTTATTGATGACATGTTTGGTATGATAAGATCTTGATAAGATAACATTTTGAGTGTACATGTGTGTGAAAATAGTTTTATTAACAATGTTTACCATTGGATCATGATCAGTAACGATGTTTTTTAGAGAATATAAATCTCTCTATGTATGTACAAATTAAACACGGTTCATGAGGTAACTGAATTTATAAAAATATTGACAGTTACACAGCCTTGGTGTTTTGTACCCTAAAGTGGTAATTTGATATAAATGACGTATAGTTTTATTTTACATAATTTAACGTAAATAACCATCATGAAACAAGAGACAGATTGATTCTGGATTTAAACAAATTCCCTTACTCAAATGGTTTTATAATAATAATAATAATAATGGTTTATTAGACATAAAATCTTAAGGCTAGTCTATGATTTATACAATATCTTAAACTATTTTTATTTATACATATATTTATTTTAATTTTTCTCATAGACATAGGTAGATGATCCCTGAATGCCACACTAGGGTTCCCTGTGTTGTGGAATTCAGTGTCTTCCTCCCTTTCCTCCCTCTTCTTTAGTTTAAATTACAATTTTCTATCAATATAACGTGAACAAAAGCATTATGGCCATTACAATCACGACGTGGCATTATACTAAAGACAATTCATTATTAGAGTGCCGTTACACAAGCCATAATCGCCATAATCGCCCTTTTATAGCGGATTTTATGGCGGAAACTATTCACCCAAGAAATGCGCTCTTATCTCGAAGACGCTTTTGTTGGACTAATTATGTGGATGTTAACAGTATCGATAAAGATAAGACATTTAAATACAATGCGGTTGATGTGGATAATGTTTGGTCAACAATGTTGTTTAAAATGAGAGGACTTATGTGTTCGATATTTCCTTAATTTAACAATACTCGAAAAATTCGCCTATGATTTCATTATGGACCTAAAATTTCATTTAAAACCTTTATTCGTTAGTTTGTGGCATTAATCAGACTAAACATCAATGTAAGTTACAAACTGCTTTCTGGCATAGTTGGGTTAGCTTACTATTTCTAAGCAGCTGGTACTGGGTTCAATTCCCGGTAGGCACACAAGATTTCTGCCCAAAGAAAAATTGAGTTTCTGGTTTAGGGTGTCTGAATGTTTCTGTCACCCATGACTCAAGTCATCGAACAAAGTGGGGGGCTGAGTGTGTTAGCGTTTATGTAAAAAAAAAAACATGAAGAGGAAAGATTAAGCAAGCATGTTCCATCTTCGGCCGCATCGTCACTTTCCATCAGGTGAGATAGTGGTCAAATGCTTGCCTATAAAAAATGCAACGGAAAATTGGTGAATATCGCCTCTCCACCGAATTTATAAAACAATTGTGTGAGAAACTTAATTTTATAAATTATTTTTTTAAACAGCAAGATCTATTCAGACTTTCAAGATACAGCGCACTCATATCTATCGCCTTTAGTAAAGGTTTTCCGAAAATATCTGCTAGCAATAAAAAAAGTTTTCTAAAATCAAAAATAAAACGCTCACCCCATCCCCATTAACTTGTAATAGTTGTTTACAACCCGCGTTTACAATATATTACGAGCTTGTCGGCAGTAAAAAAGGGTAAGAAAAAAATGAATAAAGCAAAAAACGTTAAAATAAAACCCCGGAATATATACGACTTCCTTGAGGAAATAATAATGCTGTTTGCAATTCATTTGGCTACCTGGTTACCCTCCTTTTTACAAGAAAACAACGGTACCGGTATTCCTTTTTCTTCCCTCTCCGGCTGATTTTTCTTAGAAGGGACTTGATTTTATTTTTAACCCTTTGCTTTTTTGGAATCAAAGCTCAATGACGGTTAAGACGAAGAAGGTTCGAACTGTAAACTTTATGATCTTTTTTATGGTGTGATTAATAAAATCTATATAACTGTAATTGTAAAGAAACAATTATATTATAGTTCAATTTGTTTTTATCGTCAGATATAAGTTGGTTTGCGGTTTTTTTTTTATTATTACAAGCAATATTTAAAAACAAACTAAAATAAAAAAACGAGAAAACGACGGTAAAAACCTCTTTTAAACGTGTTACAACATACATAAATGTCTATATAAAAAGGTCGGATTTTGGATCTACAGTCTAACCCACTATGGATTTTGGATCTAACCCACAGTGTTATTGCCAACCTAAATAATTAAAATATTTCCCACGACAAATCGCTTAATTACTTAGGTTGGTCAAGTAATCATTTTGTTAACCCGTATTGTATATGGCAAATCATTTAATTAAAGTGTAGGCTTACAATTTTACAACTTAAAATTTAATTGAGAATGTAAACTGTACTGTCTTAAATAAAAACAAATTAATATAAAAGGATGTAAAAAAAAATTTCCAACTTACGTTATCTAGTTACGTTCTTATTCATAATAGACCTAAAACGACAAATGGGTGTCGCTGAAAAATCACAGCGTAACAAGGAGCCGGCTTGCTTACATTTAAAAACGTAATTGTAACTAACCACCCCCTTTCTTTTATTAATTTACCTCATCCAACATCGCCCCTGACGTCACGTCTGATCGTGGAAAAAAATCGCGACTTTAGTTTAAAATATTCATGCCACCGCGACCTCTGAATACGCGATTGTTTATTTGAATTTTAACGAATTTTGTGTTCAACTCGTTGCTGAATTTCGTGGACTGGGTTTTTAATTTGTGTATAAATTGTTCAATAGATAAATCTTAACTGGAATTATTTGTCTATGTAATAATTTATTGAAATAAGTTTGTGGTATTTATGTGAGAGCTGACCTTCCAGTTGAATGTAAACATAAACAAAAACATAAACTCTTTCACACTCACAGCACACTAAGCTCGATGACTTGTGTCGTGGTTGGCGGAAACATTCATATCACACACACACAATCACAACCAGAACCAGAAACACAGATTTTAGAAAACTTGTGACCCCGCCTGGAATCGAACCCGATACCCCCGCTTAGAAGGCGAACGCCACCCAACTAAGCCGACGAGCAGTTTATAATGTACTTCCATTGTAGTGAAACAAAATTTATTTTAGCATCGCCTAGTACATATGTGTGTGTGCTTGTTTGTTTATTTGTCACTTAAACACTCCATAAAGGCTAAATAAACCTTGATTGGAACCACTGCCATATACTTATTTATTATCATATACTTATTTCTCTTTTATTATAGATGTAAAGCACAGCTGTTCCCATTTTAAGAGATCTATCCTATGACATACTCCAAAAGCCTTTTAAAACGTCGATTTCTTCGCGATGAACCTTACTTATTACTTTTCATTAATATAAGATACCTAGTATCTCAGCTACATATAAGTAAATAACTTGGCCCATCAACGATCTTAAGTGACTCTCGAGACTATCAAAAGAGCTTCGTAAATATTCCAGCCCTCGATTCCCAATCGCGACTCGCTGAAACTTTTCACAGCGCCCTCTTATTAGGAAAATTGAACGCTTTCAAACGTTTACAGTTTTTAGTTAATTAGAGGGTTGCAATTAGAAAATTGTACGAGTTAAAAGTTAAACGATGGTACTTGTAGATGTAAGTTGTGTTTAGCCTTGTTATTTCATTGTTGCAAATAGATCTCTTTATAATAAATACGTTTTAAGTTTAATCATAATTGTTTATTCAGACTTCAAGTCACGAGTAAACAATGTCTATTAGGAAAACGCCCATCATCAACCCCATCATAACCAAACAGCAGGTGAGATAGTAATCAAACATTTATCTATCTTGACTAAGAAATTTATCTTATTTTTTTATTTATTTTTTTATTTGTGACAGGCTAGTGTTTGACCACTATCTCACCTGATGGTAAGTGACGATGTGATCGAAGCTGGTAAGCACACTAGACCTGGAATACGCAGGCTCTCAAGGATAACTGCCGGAACACCGTATTTGGCTTGGCGGCAGACTTTCAACTTGATGGTGGTAAGCTACTTTGGTAGCAAGCCAGGCGAGCAACTCACAAAATGCTCTACCACCTCTCAAATGTCACCTGATTAGCACCACCCGGGGACCACGTGTAGGGAGTCAGACTTAAGGGGTATCCTCCTACGGACGTGCGTGACTCAGCCCCCAAAAATTATATTTAATATTTATATAATTTATATTGTTTTATTTCGACAAGATAAGAATCAAAGAAGTTATTCAAGTGGTATTAACCGTCACGTTTGCTTATTTCATTTGTAGTGTTCACTCGTTAGTCAAATTGTTAAAATAATTCCAAATCAAAGTGTACCTTATCAAAATGTTCGAAATCAGGCTCTTAATAAGAGAAATATATTAAAACGGTTGCATAAATGAACATCAGACCAAGTGGCCCTTTTTTAAAACCATCAAACGGCAACCAGCATTCGCATTCCTGCGCGTCCCGTCTGCTTCCATCCTTTCCCCAAATCCCGGCAACAAGCCAATAAATCCCTCGCATTTTTCACTCGCAACCCCTAAAAAAACTCACTCCGATTACATCCAAATTTACTTAACACCTACACATTAAACCGGTTAATAAGGATTTTTAAAGCAATTTTCTTATCCGACGAATACCCGCCGGATATACCCGGGCCGTTTTAATTAGATAATCGAATGAATTTTGGGTCTTGTGCAAATTTTATTATTTAAATTGAATTCTCGAACATGATTAATGGTGGACAAAGGCGGAATTAGGCGTACATTACGTTGATTGGTATGACTTGAAGGGGTGCTTATTGTATAACATGATTGAGAAAGAGGTAAACATACTGATATTATAAAAGAATCTTGTTGAGTAAATAGGGATTGTTGGAAAAGAGTTCAGAATGGAATAAAATTCCATAGAAATAGATTTTACTCTTCTTATATCCAAAGTGCCGTATTATTGTGATAATATTTTTTGGAAGTTCTTACTTCCATTTTAAATAGTTTGAGCGCAGCGTAACAAGGGATTTAATAATCCTCAGATAAACGGCAAGGTTCGATGATAGCTGGTTGTAAACCGAAATTATTTGCCACAGTTTTAAAAACGAAGCCTTAGAACTTTGGCCTTCGAAATGTTTTGTTAATATTATCTATACAATATTGATTATCTTTATTACAATAATTTATGTTTAGTGTAACTGATCAGTTAATTGACACTTTGTTTCGTATCAATTTTTTTTTTTTTTTAACAAATTTATCAGTTTTTAAACACAAAAAGGTGAGACAAAAACACAATGAGGTTGTCGCTTATGTATATGTCTTTCGCTTAGTGTTCGTTTTTTTTTTCATTTCACAGTTAAGATTATTGATCAAAATGACGTCAGTTTTTATATTAAAACTTGTCTGTCAATACAGTGTAGGTAAATTAGGAATTTTGCGTAACCCGTGTTGTTTTGTGTAAAGCACATTTGTATTAATGTGTGCTACAAAAAAAGCTTTATTGTAAATTCGTCAACTAGACGCTAAACGATGACATTAGTAGTATGACGAGTTTAGAAATCTTGTTAATGTCACACTTAGCCGCCATTCTGTCGCCTACTTTCAACATCTTAACGAGTAGCGGTGATTAAAAGTAGTTCGTTAGCCGAACAAACATCGGTGTCTTGCTCAGGTAAACAGGAGCTGGAGATTGGAGAACTCGAGTACTCTTTTAATTAACTAAGTGTATGGAGAGTGCACATCCGCACAGCCTGGGGCGAAGTTGGTAACAACATTTGTTAGTTTTCTTTGGGCATCAAATTTATTGGGTAAATATAATGCAACTATCAAACTACAGTTTGTGATTTCTAGCATAGTTAGTACTACTATTAATTCAGAGCTTGTAGAGAGAACTATGATGATTAAAAGATATTTTACTTATCATCTTTATTGATGCTTAGGAAAGATAGATCATTCAGTGTACGGTCGAAGGTTTTTTTTTTTTATTTGTGACAGGCTAGTGTTTAACCCTATCTCACCTGATGGTAAGTGACGATGTGATCGAAGCTGGTAAACACACTAGACCTGGAATACACAGGCTCTCAAGGATAACTGCCGGAACACCGTATTTGGCTTGGCGGCAGACTTTCAACTTGATGGTGGTAAGCTACTTTGGTAGCAAGCCAGGCGAGCACAAAATGCTCTACCACCTCTCATAAGGTATTTTGAATGCTTTGTAGTTACTGTAGTTATGTACAAACTTACATTAATATAAAACAACTAAAACAAGAAGTGTCGGAAGATCAGACATCTGATTGAAACAATGTTGAAACAAAAGTTAACAACGTAAACACTTGTATCGTGGTAACCGGAACATTAACATCACACATACAACAACACTTAGAACCTGAAACGTCCCTTGGGAAGACAAATTGTGCTCCTGTCGGAAATCAAATCCTTGGACCTGCGGCGTAGAAAGCGAAGATTTGCCTGCTGCGCCAACTGGGTTATTAATCAATCAAAATCATCAATATGTGCTCTTGCAAACACCACAAATGCACTACAATATCTCAGCAACCACATCAGCATTTTAAAGCCGTTGCTATTTATTCGTTATATATAAGGAGTCTCGTATGAAACTGTGGCCTATGAAATATCTCATAAGTCAGCAATAAATATCAATATAGGTAGCATAAATATCCAATCTATTACTCATTGGAGGATACATAAATCACTTATAATTCAACAAACAGACCTGCTAAACTTCGAAACTCCAGTCTTACCTCCACCTACATCCAAGTATCATCAAAGTTAATAAATTATAGAACCCTTAAGACTGTCCTTATTACAAATTCACTTTGGTCCTAAATAATCTGCGCCATTAGTGAAATGTGACCCCTTGGATAATTACGTTTTGATAGTAATCAGGTGATTAGAGTCATCGGTTGGTAATTTCGTTTGAAACGTGGTCTGACGGGTGGTTTGTCAAACCAGTGGCCAGTGGAACCCATGTTCGATCGGTCAATTGATTTGACATGATTTGCAAAGGAACCTTTTCGCCCGGGGCGTTCGAAAACCGGTCGAATTATCTTTTCTGTAATGATATTAAAACCCGATCTCGAATTCGTCTCTCGACAGGGCTAACATACAAATAAAATAGGCTTTGTCTATACGACTTTTAAGAATATTGGGCATCAGATGAACTGACTAATCTTCTTTTATTTTGTATGTAATACATGATAATTCTAACAAATCCTATTTTATATCCTTATTTTTTATGCATAATCATTATGAACAAGCAAGCATTTGACCACTATAATGATGCTGTCGAATGTAAGCTTGCCTAGAAGATTCATATTCATTATGTCTTGAAGACTCCCAGATTATAAAATCCATTATACTCATACAAAAATGTATTGTAATGTTTTTTTACAATATTTCTATAATGTATTTATTTTTTTATTTATTACGTTTTTTTTATTTATGTTTGCCTCTTTATTAACTTTATCACAATGTTATTTTAAACATAAGTATACCTACCTATCTTGCATCAAATTATAGGAAAATAAATGTTATATTTGGCAATTAATTATTATTCATTTAAAATATTATTATTACAAGCAGCCACATGTCTTCATCTCTTACTTACTAAGGGCTATTTACCTCGCAATAAATTGCCAGTAAAAATTATTCAGATCCGTCACCGGACGGTAGATTAATAATAATTACGACTCGCGACAAGCGCAGGCGGCCGCGATTAGCAATACGTCACTAGTAAATATGGCAACACTTATTCCACAATTTATGTAGGGAGGGGTGTGTGGGGTGGGGTGTGTGCGGTGGGGTGTGTGCGGCAAGCATACGTTCCGATTTGGGTAAGACTGTCTAACTTACAGAATATTTACAATTTTGATGAATAATTAACAATGTCTAGTCATGCAAGTATTAAAAAAAATTCATTTGTGCTATGGCAAACAGACATGATTGTTAATATACATTTTCTTTTTTAATACCTCTTTACATGTTTATGTTGGGTTTTATTAACGAATACTACTACTACTTTTTTGTTTTTGGTAGAATGGGTTTGAATTTGTAGCCTCAGAAAGCTCCATCTAGTGTCGAGTAGAAACAGTATTTTACATCGGTCATGGCGTAATAGATGGCGGTGATAGTTTCTTAAGCCCGGTTTTTCTAAATGCAGTTTGGGAACCGAGCATTTCTCGGACCTGGAACGTTGATAAATCGATTCCTTGGGCCGAAAAACCCCTAATCTGTAACTTTCATGAAAATCGTTGGAGTCGTTTCCGAGATCCTGATTACACATATATATATATATATATATATATATATATATATATATACAAGAATTGCTCGTTTAAAGATATTAGATATAAACTAACTGTTATTACATTAGGGGTTCTTGTTTTTACTTCAAAGAATTATCTCAATCACAATTTTATTAAAATGTAGAGTAATCTTTATTTGCGCAATTTATAGTTGAATTACAGGCCTCAAAGAGATTTAATATCTAATATCTCAGGGTGACGAGCATAGTGCTATGCCGCGCAGGAGTTCGTATTATATACGTTCAAATACCTGGGTGGGACTGAACTGGAATGGGCAAGCGTGACGCATACCATTAGGCGAGTGAATTGCTCATCTTGTCTCTCAATGACATAAAAAAACAAAAATTTATTTTTGATTAATTACTAACACCATATTGAAATTACTATTATGCTTACGTAGATAAAAAAAAATACAACATCAATAACTGTAAAGGATACCTAACAATAAGCTATATTATGTGTTACCGGAGAGGGTTGCTGTAACCCAGCTATACAGGCTCTTAGGAGACCTAGTGCTGGGGACAGAGAATCACAAAGGTACATAATATCGCAATTATTACTAACATAAATATTTTATCCCTAATCAAAATGTACCAAACACTGTTCTTCCTGAATAAATAACTTTTTATCTTTCAATTGGGTCTTGGAGTAACTATATATAAATAAATACACGATTTTTCACAATTTCTTTCTTATATTTAACACTCAATCGTTTTGACATATTTTGTTGAACGGTTTTGCCTCTGCCTATACCTTTACAAAGATACTTGTATCAAACATTCAAATTCAAATTATTTTTACTGCCGAAAAACATACATGCTCACAAACTAATCAATATGAACACGGATTTAAAATAGTAGTAAGGATCGCAATTGGACAAAGTAGTGCGTAGATTTAAGTCCTATCTGCAAATACAGTTCTAAAACTCACTAACCTATTTAGTTGGCTTATGGAATTCAATGTCCCAGTATCCCGTTATCCACAAGCCTTGGTCACATTACACAAGCAAGACTTGGCAATAAATCTACGCGAAGTGATTTGGTACAAAGCACTGGGCCCTTATTGTAAGCTCGGCGGTCAGGACATCCATTGTGGGCCGGCTCCCGCGGAATCCGATAATGCCTCGGAGATTGTCCCGACTTTCCTTTAACACCTTCGAACACCCCTTGTATGAACAGTCTTAGGTCTGAATTGATAATGTATTGATTTTGGATGATATTCTGTTTAGGTTTATTTGACTGGTTTTAATAAAGCGAGCCTTGGCTTAATTTTTTTGCGGTACAAGGTAAACAATCCTGCCGACTACCATGAATACACATACACACATAGGCAATTATTGTCATTTCATATTTATGTTTATCCATTCTCTGAGAATTTGATGTTAGTCACTTGTTTGGTGTAGACGCTAGATTCCACTGACAGACGGACGGACGGACAAAGTCATAAAATAAATCACCTAATTCGAATAAGAGATCTCGCTACGCTTGATCAATAAATACAAGATAACAGATAACAAATAACAAAAAGATAAAGGAAAAATAGCCCAAAGAGTCTCAATGCAGCATTATTGTCAATAATTGTTTTGCTTTTGATTGTTTTTTATATCTCTTATCAGAGGCTTGCATTTGTCCCCTACCCTAAAGGTAAGTGATATTTGAAGATACAAAGATTTCATGAATATAACTATTATTAAATAATATCTAACGATTTTATTTAACTAGCTGTACCCGGCATGCGCTGCAATGCGACGCACAAAAAATACCTCTTTCACGTTTATGGTAGCATAGTTAGTTCTTACCTGAGCCTGAAGGACCTAATCCTGTCAAAATTAAAAAAAAAAACCATTTGCAACATTTCCGATTATTTTTGGTCAAGGCACGTTTGCTTCCTAACCCAGAACAACCTACTAAAGTTTCATCACAATCTGATCAATGATTTAGGAACGCATAGAATAAAAAAAGACGTGTGGCACTCGGGGACTGCCGCGGTAAAGCTATTGCATAGCATTTTTTATTTTTCAGTTTCATTTTTCTTCACAAAAAGTTTTCGGTCACGTTGAGATGCGAACTCCGTACCGATGCATACGATTCAGTATCCAGTACCAATCGGCTACCGAGTCTTCTAACTATAGCTTCGAAATAAGCATATAGATCTTGACGTTTACTTTAAAAACGTAAACGTCAAAACCTATACGCTTATTTTGATGGTATAGTTAGAAGACTCAGTAGCCGATTGGTATTGGATACTGAATCGAATGCATCTGTGCGGAGTTCGCAACTCAACGTAACCGAAAACTTTTTGTGAAGTCGTGGGGGGCGTTAGGTTTTTTCGTTACGAAATTTCTGGATTAGGTCTCCACGCTCAAGGCCCGCGATAGAAGCTATGCAATAGCTTAAAAAATTCAAACATTCTTTTTAATTACGAAGAAGAAAGATAACAATAATACGTCGTAGCTCATTGGCACACATATGGTACAAAATGCCAGAAAGGATTTTAATATGTCACTGGTGTACCAAGCGCCGCGTGTACGACCCGCCGGCTAAACTTGCTCTATAAATCAAGAAGTGAAACTATTCCGTAATTAGATCGCATTTAGGACGGGGCACAACACCTCGGCTCCTTGAGAAAACGCCTCCCAAAGGGTCCGAAGGTAAAGCTCCATTGCCTTTCAAGCACCTCTTTAACGGCTAATATCCTTGGTAAATGGATCTCAGATATTTTACCCAATAGTCGTTATAGCTAAACGATGTTATCATGTTTATTGCGATATCTCACTGGTTTTATATTAAATATATATTTCAATAAGGAACAGGCAGACAGTTTCAAGTATCTTGGCAGCATTTGAACATTGGTTAGCTTAGTATATTATATGTTATAGGTATTATAGTTTTTTTATTTATTTATATTTATTATTGGATAAATATTTGTAAAAAAGTTTACTCACATTTATATATCACCCGCAGGTTTGCCTGAAAATCAGCGTCGAGTTTAGTGCTTGACTTTCATGAGGCAAACCCATTTTTGCTACGTGTCGAAATACATTATTTTTCTTTCTTTCTTAAATATATTAATGATATATCATTTATAAATTTAAATGTAATAATAATTTAAATGTGTTGCAAACTTGCAACGTCACATTTTATTTATAGTTAGCTACCTGGACCGAGCTTTGTTCTGTTTATTTTTTTGGTACAAAAATAATAATAAAAAAATAATTTGAAAGATATAATCACCTGGACTCGAACTGGGGTCTTCTGGTTTCGGGACCGCCCGATTTCTCACCTGAGCTATTATAACCTTGTAGATTCGAAATTTACCTTCGTATTCAAATGATATTTTAGCAGTTTTTAATTGCCTGAAAACACGGATAAAACGACGTTTTCTAAAAATGAGAACTAGCTAGATCGATTTATCGCCCCCAAAACCCCCTACGTACCAAATTTCATGAAAATCGTTTATTCAATTATTTATATAGGGAATGCAAATCTGTGCGAATACATACTGTACTGTAAATACACGAATATTGCGTTAAGCTGTTTCCCAGCTATTGTTACGCTTTCTGTAAAAAAGTTACAGGAAGAATACGTATATGAACTAGAATATAGACTTAAACAATCTATGGTGTGTTTCTTTAGCTCAAGCAATCTCCCAATGGCACAGGGTGAGGTCGGCACAAAGTGAATTCACTCGAATTGTAAAAAAACATTGACATGCAATGAGTTTTTGTCGCCTATTTGCCTGACACCGACCTCGCAAGTCCTTATCGTCCGTTATCTTCGATATTTTAAACTATTTTATATATTTCATTTTCACTATTTAGAATATTTTGAACGTATATACTCGTACCTAACCTACTGAGCGATGAGTTGTTACGTCCCCATCAACAGAAATATATTAAAATAGAAATCCTCTTAACAAAGCGCCATTCTTTCAGCAAATGCTTTTGATGTTGCATACTTAGTGTTTAATAAGTTGATCCTATTACAATGTCCAGGTAACGCGTCACAATGGAGTCGTCGAGCGCTAACAAGATTATAACTTTATTTCGTAAATTAATAAAAAGTAGCGGGCCCGTGTGTTCCATTCTCCCCTCTCTCCTCTTCCGCGCCGGTGATATTGTAAATTGTTAATGATATCAAAATCGTTTTATTTTTTTTGTCGTTCCCAAAATGTTACCTTTGTGATGTTAATCGATGGGTTTGATATGAAACAAACGTGATTTTTTTGTTTAATATTTGTTGTAATTTTTTTGAGTTCAAAAACAATCGGTTTACAAATATTATTTTGAACTACCCGTTGGCTTAGTTGGGTGAGCGTTCACATTCTAAGCAGCGGGTATAGGGTTCGATTCTTGTAGAAAAAGACAAGTTTTCTCCCCAAAGGAAAATCGATTTCTGGTTCTGAGTGTGATTGTGTGTGTGTGAATTGAATGTTTCCGGCACCTAAGACACAAGTCACAGAAATTAGTGCGGGGCTGTGTGTGTGAATGCGTTTATGTTTGTTTTGTTATAAATTACTAACATTTGAAGCACGTCATCTCAGGCACACGGGTGTACTCGTTTTAACAAAGCATAACTTAGAACCATTCAAATAACACCAAATATAACTATCATATAAAATATCGAATGATATGTAAACTTTATTGCGGTGTTTAAACCACGTGTGAGAACTTAGATACTTCACACAGGCATCATAGTGTCAAACTTATACATAACAACCCTCTTATTAGGTCAAAATGTTAATAAACCTAAAATAAACCTATTATTTGTTATAAGATCTACTGTATTATGATTTATTTGAATAAATTATATCTGATGTCATTATTTCACAAACTTATCGCGAAATCTCAAAAAGTATGCAACTGGAGTAGTTGAAATTTGGCAGGTACGTAGTTCATGGAGAGTAGACGTAATCTCAGTAAGGTTTAGTTTAGTCGTTTATAACATCTCCACCCGGGCGAAGCCGGGGCAAGCCAACACCGGCAGCAGAGCAGTAGTGTAATGTAATAGCTAATACTTTCTATAACGTTGTTACTAAATCCTGTGATAATGAAACAATACATTTGTATTCCGCCTCAGTTTACGAGGCGTCACAGTCCAATATTTCTCTCCCTTTCTAAGTGCAGCAGTGACGTCTCTCATTAACTTAATACGCTACGGCTTGTTCGAGTAATATGTGCGATATGAAATGTTTGTTACATAAAGGGTGTTTTAGGTTTAATAATAATAATAATCATCACTTATTTCAGACAACAAGATCCACAATGAATGCTAATACAAATTTTGAATAATGAATTTTGAATAAAACAAATTTCAGTTTCATAATAATAAATTAAATACAATTAATTAAGTCATCACCTGCCTACAAATTTTTCAATTAGGCGGAATTGGCAGGTGCCGTAGTCTCGTGCCATAATTCTGATATTTTATAAACCATAAAATAAACAATGCAATACTCTTAGTTTGTATTCACATAAGTCACAGTTATTGTCAACCCAATAATATAATCTATCCCCTAGTCACCTAGTCCATAGTTAATAGTACATAATTATTGTAAAGGCGTGTACAAGCATAAAGCGGCGTCAACTTCTAACATAAGAGATGTCCATCGTATGTTTAGAAAAAGGGCCTTCTCGCGTTGGCTACGGCTCGGCTAATGCCTTTTAAAGGTCCGGACTTAGACCCGTGAGATGAATAATTAAACACAATTGCACACATAATAATTACACTTTCAATAAAAATAAACAATAACAAAATTTTAAATAGTCGAAGCATCGAGCACATAAACATTTAATGATCGCATCTTCAGATTTTAAGAATGATTATCTAAATCTGGCAATGCGATGTCTGATCAGTGTATTGAGAGCCGGCACGCGGGCCTCGGCGAACATCGCAGAGGCGCTGCAGTACCGCGGCAGGTGGAACATTATACGGAACGCATCATAGTACCTTCAAAGTGCGGTAGCTTTCCTCCTTGTACTTGCATCATAGCTAAGGGGTATACACAGTAGGTTTTAAATAACAAGATTTTAGCTTCAGGCGAGCACTTACAGACGTTCTGCCGAGCATGTTAGCGCGGACAGCTAGCAATGTCCTGGTCGTCCGACAGATCACTGGCCACTACGTGCCCTAAATATTTAAAGGTTTTCACGTACTGAAGCGTGTTGCAATTCAAATAAAGAGGTAGAAAGATTTTATCTTTACGCGACCGCCCAAAGACCAGATGTTTGCCCAAAAGAACAGCTGACGCCGGTACCGTTGAGCTCCTCGATCAGTGCATTTACTAAAAGATTAAAGAAAAGGTTGAGTACGTACTCATCAGACAACGCGTCGCACCAACGCACAACATTCGTCTGAGATATATACTAGCAACGAAGAAGATTTACTATGTCATTAGGAACACCCGCTTCCAGAAGTTTCCCCCACAGCAACTGATGGTCAACCCTGTCAAATGCACGGCTAAGATCTAGAAATAAAGCAAATACTTTTGTTTGTTTTAAAAGTAATAATCAACTACCGGCAAGCCGAATATTGCCATGTCTGTAGAACTATGCTTTTTAAAGCCAAATTGTGTATTGCTAATAACGATATATCAGACAACGACTCAGCATGATAGAGTCAACCACTTTTGAACAGGTCGTAGCAATAGTTCTCGTAGTGGCAAAACTCTTGCAGAGTACGCCTGGGGTAGAACCACAACATTGCCAGACTTTTAACCGCCAAGCAGTAGTACAAACATTACTGTTTTACGGATTGTAGGGAAATATTTCCAGTGAAATTACAGGAAATATAAAGATTTAACATTCAGTATCTCAGGTTTACAAGCACATTGCTCTGTCGCGCAAGATTTCAGTAACCAAACCACACTTTTTTTTCCTAATTCACCGATTTCTTAAACCGACGCTAACTCACGTATTATTGAAGGAAAAGATTGCTTCGTTCAGGTTTTTCCTGCGTGCTGAAACCATTAAACTCCAAGAGGAAGGACATCATATAATAGTAATAATATGTCCGACTTAAAAAAAAAATGCTAGACACCGACTCTAGTCAAGATGTAATAATGTATTCATAAAACGCTTATATTTATTTCTTCTTATTGTATTATGAAATCCTCAGGAACACCCTGTACACATCGCTACTTAACGCTCATCAACAATATTGCCGCTGTACACCGAAGTTGCTGTAACTCGCATCAAGACGGACACTTGTGGTAATTTCATGAACATCCCCAGGCCTTCACCAAGACTAGCGGAAATAACAGATATTACAGTACTTGCCTGTGTTAGCTAATCTTCACGTATACGCATAGCTAGGTAAGATTTTAATGGTACAAATGGAACTCTTTGACTATATGAACCGTAATAAAGGCAGGAAGCGAGGTCAAATTTTCCCGCAACGGCTATCCTGCCATTAAAAAACATGAAATATTTATATATATTTTTATTGTTGCAATAAATAATTAATTAGGCTACCGCCATTAAATGATGGCACAAAACCCTTAGCGTCTGAGTCAGTTTTACTCTTGGCTAGTTTTATTTTAATTTGTTTGGTTGTACTTGGAGTGAGTCTCATTTTATTGCATACGCGTATTTATGTATTCTCCTAATTTATTTAGATCGATTTTCTCAATGGCTAGTAACTTCTTCTCTACATACTATATAAACGGAATTATAGATTTTTTGGTTTTTGTAATTTTGTGTTTTATCTTTAAAAAATAAATGAAAGATGCAATGGCTGCAATTTTGTGAATCTGGCAGTTAAGATTCATTAACATTCATAATTGCCGCTTTGTGATAATTGTGAATATACTATTCTGAATTACCACCAACGTTGTTACATCGTATAAAAAAGACAAAAGCGACAGCTTTGAACATATTATTATGAAAATATACAATAATATATACAAAATATCCACAAAAACATCAGATTTGTTCATGATAGACAAACGTTTAGTGCGGGGCTGTGATTGTGAAAGCGTTTATGTCTATGTTTCATTCTATTCGCTGTCCCCCAATAACTCGCAATACATATCGTAAACTAATCTAACAGATCGACATAAGGCCCCCCGTACACTTCCCGGGTTAATGAGCGTAATGAGCCCGACATCAGGACCCGCGCGACGCATCGGACGAGACGTTAAGGATTACATGCAATGTGTACGCGCGTTCGATAAGCCTTATTTTGTGTATTAGCTGATCTTACTCGTCAGAAGTCATCAGAGATAAGTATTTTCTTGATGTGAAAATGCTTTTAGGTATGAAACGTATCCACATATAAATAAAAGTTGATAGTAAACATAATATTCATGTATGTTATTGGTATCTACTTTATAGAATTGTACGTGTATGTGTTATAAAAAAGGTTTTTACTAAACATATTTATAGGATATCATCGCGTATGGATTGCAATAAATATATTTTTTTATGTAATGACATTTCCAAAATTTCGTAATATACTCTTCATAATAAGCTTTTTTGTCAATAAAAAAATTGTTCATCAAAATGAAAAAACGAATTTTTTAGTAGTATTGTGATTTATAGATCGCTAAAAATAATTAAAATATCCACCGATAAATACCAAAATTTTTGCTGACTGACTATGCTATCAAATAGGGTTAAACGACGATATAAATGTAAACCTACTCGTGCTTAATATTTGTTTCCATAGCTTAAGATTAAGAAGCCGTTAAAAAAAATACTAAGACTATTTAAAACGTCACAAAATAAACAAGTTATCTATTCATTCACCATATCCCCTAATTCTTATCTCTACACAGACGCGCAGAAGAAGTTGGCCGCCGCGAATGGTCCTTAATGACCGGAGTCCGGCGGACACAATAACGTACGAGTGTGGCAGAATGAGCGCAGAATGCGAGCCTGATTTCGCCTTCGCCGGGTCTCGCGGGAGTTGGGTGAATGTAGAGTTATGATGTTTTTACTTCGGGGAGGTTTGTGGAAATCTAGGCTCTGGAAAGATATATTTATATGGAAAAGAAAATATAAAAGTACGCATCGGGTTTGAATCTGCAATAGAGAATGTTGTTTATTACTGTAGGTATACAGTATTCACAATCACATTACAAATGGTGTTGTTAAGATTCGTATACTGTAAAATTGAATTATGTATAAGATAATTAAACGCAAGCAAAGTTTAAAAAAAAACGACTTTAACGCTTATATTTTGGTTTTGGCTGGATTGATTTCAATATCATTTATATGTGACCACCTCTTAAGTATAATCTACCTAATAAAAAAAACATCAGAATCGATTAATAATTGGCGTAGATATCGCGTAACAAACATACAAAAAAAAACATGCAGACGATTTGATAACCTCTTTTTTAAAAATCAGTTGAAAATATAAACGCTTTCACACACAGTGTGATGTCGTGGATACCGGGAACATTCCCATCACACACACAATCATACCGAGAAACAAATTTTCTTTACAGAAAAATTGTGTTCCCGCCGGGAATTGAACCGAATACTCCTACTAATAAGGCGGACCTAGATAAGCCAAAGGACAGTTCAGATGTATACTGAATACCTACAGAACTTTTAATTAGTTTCTCTTGGTAAGTTGATTGTCAGGTACATGTAGCGATAAGTTGTTACACGTGGTACTGATCTGCTTATCTTCCTGATTATGAGGATAAAAAGGACATTAAAAATATACTCACTTTACATTTACAAACGAAGTTTACTTTGTAGCTACTGGCTAATTAATTTTAATAGCATCTCATACGCAATTACGCAAAGATAACATCAAATTTTGAAAGCAAGCCAGGTAGGGGTTCTCTAATGGTCAGCGAAGGCACATTGATTAGCACTACCTGCTGACTAGCCTATTAACAACCCTTCTAGAGTTATGATCGCCGAATCGGCAAGATAGCCGCGTATTTACTTTGATTCTCGTCGTTAAAAGTTTGCGGGGGCTGACGAGGCCCGTCGTTAGGGCTCTAATGGCCACCATTTGTCTTGTCCGGCCTCTAGTTGTGCCCCGCTAATGAAATTATTGCCGCAACTATACTAAAGGTTATAAATACGAGGGCCCCCAGCGGACGCCACCTTGTTTCGCACTAATGGACCGGTCAAACTGTAAACTGTGTTATCAATGAAATTACAATTAGTGAAGGGATAAAAATTACCGAGGGTCGGAAGTCGCATTACCAGCTTTTGTTTACGTAGGGATATGGTAATTGGTGTGTAGTTCTTGATTGTAGTGCCTTTATTTGCAAATTGTTACCTAAATATACTGTGTAGAGATTTACCTAATAGGCATTGTAGTTTTCATTCTGGTTTTGTATTTTAAATTTCGTTTATCAATATTTTTACGTCTTCAATCATGTTAATATTATAAATCCGAAAGTTTGTGTGTAAGTGTATAAGTATGTTTGTTCCCTCCCTCTTTACGCTTTAACGACTTAACGGATTTGGATGAAATTTGGAATGACATAGATTATGCTAGGATTAAAACATAGGCTACCTTTTGTTTTGATAAATGCGAGTGGAGCCGCGGGGCATGGCTAGTAAGGAATAAATATTTGATCAAATGTGTACCTATCCAGACGGACGTTTACAGATTCGACAAATTGTGTAGCCCAAAACACATAAACATAAATGAAAAATCTCATCAACACTCCCATGTTCACAAATGACAGTTGGCGAATTCACCAGTAGAAACTTGGACAATATGAACACAATAAAACGGGGTATTCTCAACAGATCCGTGGAATGTCCGCCAAGAACGCCATCTGCTGCGGACAATCAAAACTTTGGAAGGAATTTTCTGCTCAGCGTCCAGTGTATTGGTGTGGACAGACCGCGGTCCTGTCTTGGACATAACGCGACTGGAATATTGTTTTGTGTTATTTAATTTTAAGACTTTACACTAATCGTAAAATTTACTACATTTCGGATAAAAACAGCTGCTTCTAAGAATATATTTCAAACAATTTGTGAGCAAATGATTATTATAATCTACACATTCTTGAGAAGGTGTGAATTTTTGAATTAGGTTATACTACTCTTTCTATGTAAGGCTTTTTTGTAGGGGCGCTTATTTTCTTGTTTACTAAATTAATTATTTTAATTTATATAATTAGTTTCATTACGACAACACTCTTATGTTTAACACAACATTTTAAATTAAAACCAATAAGTTCCATAGCGAGATAGTCATGTTTACAAACAAGCCTTTATTGCGTCACAGAACAAACTTTAGACACAAAAATATTAACGTACAGACCAATGGAACAACCTCTCAGAAATATTTATAGACATTAAAGTGGCCACATCAAAAAACCATTGCAAACAAAGTCGGCGCACCGCAAAAGGGATCCGCGTATCGACGCTTCTGTTTTTCCCTTTCATTTGAGTGAAAAATAGGAGCTCATCCTCAAATACCGTAATCTTTCTGCTCGTACATCAAACGAAAGCAAACCTTGATATTACACGCGTCATTTGAACTGTTTCAAAGACATTCCTGGGCGGGAAAAAATTAAAATAACAAAGAGTACAATGGATGGGAGGAGCGCGCTGATTTGCGGGAAGCACATACGAGTATGAAGAGATGAAATTGAAATTCTTGGCACGTTTCTTTTTCAAGTATTAATTCGCTAAACATATGTATGTTAGATATTTAATTACAAATCTTTTGAAGTTTAATCTAAAGGGAAATTTGTATGTTTAATTTTCAAGTTTAATGTTTAATTTTGTAAATTTTTATTTCAACGTAGTAAGCAGACTATGATGTGATAGTCTCCGAAAGTTAAGCTTTAACATTAATTAAAAATCTAAGAGTATTTAGAATATTTACGATGCTCCACTAGCCACACTTTTAATGGCTTTGCCAATAGCATTAAGTTTTTTTTTGCATAATTAGAATATATTGAATCTCGTTACAAACCGTTGAAAAGTCGACCAAATAAAAACGGCCACCCTCAAATAGTGTTGAGTGTTGAGCAAGTTGAAATCTACTACAATATTTCTTTTGTTGAACTCTGTTCAAAATCTGATTGAATATTTGAAGTAAAACCGTTTGTTGTCCCCTCTATCAAAAACTGGCAACTGAAATGGTTTCAATAGTGATTGATACAAACAATCATACACTAGATTCCATGTGAAAAGCCTCTCACATAATCGAAAACATTCTATACGGGCATATAAATTGGACTGCGCCACGCCAATACAGTATTGTGGCCGGACACACTGACGTTCAGTACTTTATTTGTATGATCTATTATGTTGATAGAAGTGACACAGCTACGTGCTATTCAAAAAAGGTGTACGTTATAACAATGGGTTGCACTCGGGGAGTGCCGGCAGAAGTGAAAACTTGAACATTTTTCGCCGCGCGGTAGAAAGAGAGGGGAATATTACTTCCTCTCCTTCGTCTTACGAATTTTCGATCAGGTCACGTGTCCTGACGCGAGCTTAACATTTTTTGCCCATCCCAAAAAGAGCACAACGCCGCTAAAGAAGTTTTAACTTCAAAAATGTTAATATGTGAAGTTTATGGTGCTTGTTTTTTCTTTGTTTCTCTCAAATTTGATATTTTGACAAAACGGAAGTTTTTAAGAAAGTATGTGTCCGAGTGTAAATCAACAAGAGATGTGTTTTTTAATGCAAGATAGGTAGGCATTTTTCCTCTACGGCCTGTATTGTGAATGAAGCGGGCAAAGATGTAACATGCTTGTCCACAAAATACATTTGTATTGGTAGGACCTTAATGCAGACTCCACCTGGGGCAGTACCACACCATTCAACCGCCAAGCAGTAGTATGCGAACATCACTGTATTTCATATTGAAAGGCAATGTTTTCAAAGTCATAACAGGACTTAAAGAGATTTAACATATAATATCTCGGGGTGATGAGCGCAGTGCTTTGCCGTGCAGGATTTTGACGTATATAAGTTCAAAACTTTGGGTGGTATTGAACTGTAATGAGCGAGCGTGACTTTTACCAACAGGCGAGTGACTCGTTCGTCTCGTCTCTCAATCACATAAAAAAATACTAATTCGCTCTGCACTTGGAGAGTCCCTAATTATACCGATCGGAGAACAGAGACTTGGGTTTTTAGTTCACACTTTCGCTTCATTGTTGGTGACTTCTGACTCTATTTAGGTTGACCATTTGCTACATTAGCTATTTCGTAGCTATCTCCGATAGGACAAATTTACTAATACGTCATATTTTGTATCCTTGATCAGATACATCATCGACTGCCATCGTTTCATTAGGTGCGACAGTGGTCAAAATTTGTCTATCTTGCATAAAAAAAATGTTATTAATATACGTCCGTCTGTCAGAGGCATCTAGCGCCTAAAGCTAAACCATACAAGCTAATAACTTCAAATTCTCAGAGAGATGTAAAGCTGTGGCTCAAAGCCAGAAATAGCGATAATTTTTTTATAAATTTAAATATCAAGGGGGTACCCATACACGTAAGTGGGGAGCAAAATATTTTTTATTTTTTTATCTTACCTTGTGATATATCGTTGAAAAGGGTTTGAAGAGTAGAGCACAAAACCGGTTAAATAAAAACTATGTTGGAAAGTAACAATTTGGTAGGCCACCAAAGTCCCTGTAAAAACAGGGACCTATTTTGTCCCGAAGCTTATCTCAAAAACGGCTACACATTTAAAGCTGAAACTTACGTATAATATCAATATCCTGTAAACAAAAAAAGTTACAAGCATTTAACCTCAAAAGTTTTTCTTTATTATGCAAAATTCCAGGTCTAGTGTATTTACCAGCTTCGATCACATCGTCACTTACCATCAGGTGAGATAGTGGTCAAACACTAGCCTGTCACAAATAAAAAAAAAATAAAAAATTTAGGCGCGAGATCTCAGTTCGGCGCGAACGACTATTATAATATAGTCTCGTCTCTAGCGTGCACCGTATAGTTCAACGTACCTGACACATGATGGATCAGCCGGCAGCGCTCGCTTTGTGCCATTTCCGAACGGTTACCTCCGAATGCCCTCGAACGTTGGCAGATTTTGAACGCATTCCACCATTTTGTGGCCCATTAGTCGAGGTGAAAGAGCCTGTGATTATGATTGATCGCGTTTCACACAATGTGGTAACTTGACTTGTTGAATAGCGCCCCTCATGTGTGCTCACTCGGCTTATTTGTTGAAAACTTTCTAAGATGATTATGGAAAAATCTAAATGTTTCAGCTTGATTATATCAAAAAATGCGTCTGTGTGTTGCTTCGTAGATTTCAAACGGATTTATCAACTTAGGTAGTTTCATCGAGATAGATGTTAACTTTGTTTGGTGAAAATCGTAGATCAAACTGTGATTTTATATATTTCACATGTTAATAATGAAACTAAATTGTATTGAATACGTAACATATTGAATGCGATAATATGTTTTAACACTATTAACGTTAAAAATTGCAGGTAATAGTAAAAAAAAAACACACTTTAATATAATTATTGTAATTATCATCATCATCATATATATACACTGGTAGTTCAGTCACCTATAAGCTTGATCACTTGTATAGTAGGCAGAAGACTCTTGCTGTATATAGAAGTATATAGTTTTAGACGAGTATACAAGCATTGAGAGTAATCTATCAAATGAAACTTTCGAGTAAAAATTATAACAGGATTTAATATATAAAATAATTAAATGCAAGCAAAGCTTAAAAAAACCGACTTCACCGCTTTATCATCGGAACCTTGATCTACCAGCTTTCAAATAAAAAAAAAGAATCATCAAAATCGGCTTTCAACGAAAGAAGTTGTGAGGTAACTTTTGAAGTCGGGTAAACCGACGATATTTCAAGATCAAATTTAAATGGGACCGATTAGAAAACAACATCTTTCAAACTATAAAAAAATATTTCAAAATCGGCTCACGTGGAGAGAAGTTATGAGGTAACACACATAAAAAAAAATACAGTCGACTTGAGTACCTCCTTCTTTTTTGGGAAGTCGGTAAAAAGAAGAGTTTTTTTATTCCAATGTATTTTTTATAATTTTTTTTGCAGATAGGCAAGCATTTGGCCGCCATCTCACCTGATGAGAATAAAATAATTTTTTCCTCTAAGACTTTAATTGACTGCACTAAATACGATACATGCCTCAGACACTTACAGTCAGACAGTCCAGTATTTAAACATTAGTGTCGCTAGACTAAGTCTGGTGGGAGTTTAATAGTACGCAGGCAAGTGCATCTATTGTGAGCAGGCAGTCGATAGCATTCGGAGCAAATCGAGAATGAACGTAGTTTAACTATTGAGAACTTTGCCTAAGATGTTAATATCGTAGTGGTCTGTTTCCAACTGAATTGGAAATATAATACTGGCTTGATGTGTTCGATATCAGAATGAACTGAATACTAAATAACTGATTAAAATGTACTTATTGCTTTTATTCATAGATAAATGAGATATTAAGAAGAGGAAAAACATATATCATGCGCGCGCTTCAACATGACTGCTACGACAATAGCTGCGTCCAAATAGTTATGGTAAATAGACAAAAATCTTAACTGCTCAAAATACATTTGCTTTTAAAAAAAGTCTAGTCTTAGTTTTCTAACTTTGTTAGTTGTTACGAGACTAGTTTCGGAATAGTTGGTACTCCTTTATTAGTCGAATAAGCGCGTAGTCCGTTCGTACGCCGGACAGGTGAAATATCATATCAAAATACTATTTAACGTGGGATATACTTATGTCATTGTTAATTTTTAGGAATAAGAAAAACTATGTTTTAACTATCAAACGTCATCCATTTATGGTCGACATACCTCCAGTTCGCTCAAAGCGTTTTGCTTCTATGTTCATCATCCGATCAGCAAAGGAGTGGAACTCATTGCCTGCGTCTTTGTTCCCCGAACGGTATAATCTGGATGTCATCAACTCTCGAGTGTATAGGCATCTTCTAGACAAACATGTCACATCTTCGGCCGCATCATCACTTTACATCAGGAAAAAAAAAGATCAAGCCAAATAAACGCATTCGTGTTTTGAGCTCACATATACCCTTGAGTATCATTTTCTAGGAGGATTGCAGTAAGTTTTGATCACTTGCCAGATAATGGTATTTTAGAATAATGTGATGCTAGGTGATAGGTTATATATTTATGCTGTTTAGACACAGCACATTATTTGCAAATTAATAAGTCGTCAGAGGCTTAAGGTAGAGTTTTTAAATAAGAGAGACAAGTCGACCAAGTTTTTCGCCTGATGGTAGGCGTCACGCTCGCCATTACAGTTTAGTTCCACCAAAGGATTTTATTGCCGCGCGGCCAAGCACTACGCTCGTTACTATATAGTCACGTTGAGCATAACAAAATGCTCAGCAAGTTTTGTAGTGCATACAACTTTTCTTATCCATTTTTATTTTTGAAAGTGGTGATAAAACTAGTTTTTTCTACCGACTTGACAAAAAATTAGGAGGTGCTCAAGTAGAATGTTTTTTTTTTTATGTATGTTACCTCATAATTTCTTTCTACTTGAACTGATTTTGCTTTTTTTTTGTTTGGACGATGTTGTTTTCCAATTGGTCCCAATTTAATCAAGATCTGATCAGTAGTTCTTGAAATATCGTCAATAATGCGTGTTTAGTACATCTAATCTGATCAAAGTTCCGAAGATAAAGCGATGAAGTCGGTTTCTTTTAAGCATTGCTTGCGTTTAATTATTGAAGTGGATATAAAGCTAGATTTTTCTCAGATTTTAATTGAATATGCTTTCGCCTTACCCAGTATAATTGCTTTAGTAATAGCTCCCAACGTTTTATGATCTTTAGTAGGGAGACAGTTTAATTCATATTGAAAGATACGGTGAACTATTTACTGATTCATCATCATCATCAAAAATGCGGTGCGGCCTTAAAGTAGGTAAGTATATTATTCCAAAGAAATGTGTTTTTGTTTCGGGGTGATGGAAGCAATTATTTTTTATCGACACGCACGGACAACCGCACGGTGAAGCAGTACTAGGGGAAAAGCAGTATTGGTCCGTACTGTTTGGTACCACTACACGGTATACAGCAGTAAGTTGGTTACAAAATATATTCCAGTTTGGATTTTTGAAAACAAAAAAACCGAATATTCTATCACCTTTCCCATTATGGTTATAATGATGTTGTTCGCGTAGTGGGCAAGTCTTTGCTTTCCCCGGTGGTTCTGGGTTCAATTTCTAGTAGTAACACAATTCTCCATTCCAATGGATAAGTGTGCTTCTGGTTCTGGGATTGACTGTGTGTGTGATGTAGATGTTTTCGGCATCATTGTACCTGTATCATAGATTTATATAATATGACTGTAATACTTGGAGTGTTTTTCAGCTGTTAATAAAGTTATTTTCATCTAGGATACAAGTCTTCGAACTTAGTGTGAATGTGTTTATTTGCTTTTTTGATTAGATTATGTCACAGAATTTATATATATTGTTGCTATTTCCTTCATTTAAGTCTTCCGGCCAATTGCTTAACATTTCTAAAACTAAATTAAAAGTATGTTCATATACAGCATAAGACCTAAACTACATATAAACTCAATACGAGCCATTGAGCTTATAGGTAACTCAAGTGCTCAAGCTCACTACTAGTGATATATTGAAATTTAATATATCTTTTCTTTGTATATGATATCCTATTTTATCTAGTCCGGTGCAACATATGCATCCATGTTTTGTGCAGAATACAGCGTCCCAAACCCAATTAACAGCAAACAGATTTTTTTATATCTGATAGGCTAGCGTTTGGCTACTATATCATTGGACGGTAAGTGATAGAAAAAATTAAAAGCCTTCTAAAGATACTGGGGTTCGATTCGCGATTGTCTAGGAGAAATTTACGATGCTGCTTTTCAAATCTTCGAACTCAGTGCGTAAAAACGTTATTGCTTATGTTTAAATCGTCGACCCCAAGTACTGTCGATAGATTAGTATATGTCAGAACAACGGGACACCAACGCATTGCACCCGCGGGACCGAATACAGATAGTGAGGAACAAAAAAGAAGGTTTAAAGGGAAAACTGCGTAGCGGGGACCTTCGTAGGTAGAATTATAAGATAATTCCTAATCCTATGGTTTTTACATTAATATGTAAGTCTATGTTTTGTCTATTTTAATGTAAGTTATTGAGAAGAACGAAATTTTAATTAGGGACAAAATGGTATCAGTTTGAAGTTGTTGATTTTATTTTCCGACTTTCCAAAAAAGGAGGAGGTACTCAAGTCGACAGTATTTTTTTTTTTATGTTTGCTACCTCATTACTTCTCTCCACGTGAGCCGATTTTTTTTAGTTTGAAAGACGTTGCTTTCTAATTGGTCCCATTTAAATTTGATCAAGATCGGAGCAGTAGTTCTTGAAATATCGTCAATAATGCCTCTTTTGTGGATTACTTTGACGATGTTCTCGTTTAACTGACTTCAAAAGTTACCTCATAACTTCTTTCATTGTGAGCCCATTGTTATAATTATTTTTTTACTTAAAAGTTGGTGCTTGTCATGTGGTTGCAGTGAAATTTGATCAAGATCTGATCTGTGAAGTTGTTTTTTTAGCTTTGCTTGTGTTTAATTATTATTATACCTGTACACATAGAATAAATAAGAAAGCCCTGTACACTGCTATTTTATATGAATAAAACTTTTTTAGTAACAAATTAAGCTTTGACGTGTTTAAGCATGCTACATCTTCCTCCGCATTATCACATTCTATCGAGATCGTTGTCTATAGAGCATAAAAAAAAAATGTAACAGACGTATAAAAACCCAAACTTTTGCATTTAATATTATTAATACAAAGTACGCAATTATGGTCCATAGAGCGTTATGATTGTTTCATAGAAAAAATGCTAAATATATACAAAATTAAACAAAATATATATGAATTAAAACTTTATTTTTAATCAAAAAAAAATATCAAATTTATAGTTTATTATGGAAATAAAACAAGATCCGTAATTGATACGACTAAATTACTAAAACGGCAACTCTATTTAGATTTGCCGTTTTGGTAATTTAATACTTATTTTACATATCCAAAATTCTAGATACTCGTACAATAAAACCTTTCAACATTTGAAAATATACGTAACAATGTACGAAAGAGCAGGATATTTTCCGAGACAAGAACATCTCAATGAATACAAGTTAGCCTGAAGGGATGAGACGGGGGTTTGAATGTCTTTTTTATAATCTGTTTACATTTCCCCGCTCTTACCAGATAATATTCTTACTAAACTTCCGATGTGTTTGCAGATTTTGTGGTGTTTTCGTTTATTTTTGGGTAAAGGAAGTTATTTTTACTTTGTATGGAATGAGTCCAAATAACTTACTGTGCTTTTGTTATTCCTATATCTTTTGAAAAATATCTACTGGTTTGTTTAGTCTTTTATATTATTATCATTTGATTGTGTATTATTATTCTCTTTTCACTTCCATTGACGTAAGTTCTATGTATATAGTAGTTATTGCAGTACAAATTGCTTCGTGAACTTGTAGACTTAACTAATTTAAACTATGTTTCATTATTTTTTTAATTAAATTGGATGTTTGATTACTTATGGTTCATTTTATATATGTTTCAGTTGATATAATATTTTAATGTCTATTCTTAAAAAAATATATTTATACTAGCCGTGCCCCGCGGCTTCGCCCGCTATTATCAAGTTAAAAAGTAGCCTATGTGTTAATCATAGGTATAATCTATGTACATTCCAAATTTCATCCAAATCCGTTCAGCCGCTAAAGCGTGAAGAGGGAACAAACTTACTTACACACTTACACACAAACTTTCGGATTTATAATATTAGTAGGATATGTATGTCATGACTCTTTGTATTTTTTATATGTACCTAGTATTCTCGCTGTTTTAGAACGTACAGTGTTTTTAAATATATGTAGGTACGGTAAAATATTATGTACAATAAAAAAGCCATATTTAGGAAAAGATATATTATTATATAGATGATAATTTAAGTTTACAATAAAATATAATAATAACAAGCAAAATGGTAATATTTCCATTATATGCCTAATTTTCTGGCAGGATGCGAGCCGTTTAACAAAGTTTAACTGTACATAAAATTTTATTGACCCATATATGAAATAGTGAGACAATCCCGCCTCCGAACCGGCGAGTTCCCGAGTCATTAGGCACATTTTTATTGTAGCTTGTCTGAAAATACAAGCAACGTAAAGAATCTTGGCGCTGTTACTGCAAGCATCTACAAGATCTACATCGATACCTTTGGTGTATACAATCTTGTGTTTTACAAAGTTAAACAAAGCTTTAAAAAAACCATCTTCACCACTTATACATTGGTTTTGGCATGATCGATTTCGATAATAATTTATATGGGACCGCCTCTGAAGTAACAAAAAAAGAAGTTTGAGAATCGGTCCACAAATGGTGGAGAAATCGGTGAACATACGTAAAAAAATACATACAGTCGAACATAGAACCTCCTTCTTTTTTGAAGTCGGTAAAAAATAAAAGTCACGGAGCAAGCTTAGACTAGTCACAAATTTTATGAATGACAACCTCCCTTAGATTTTGCCGCGTTATGAATAGGACCAAGCCATTACTTTCTCTTTAACAATAATAATAAACAAGAAATTATATGAGTACTTTCTCTTTAACAATAATAATAAACAAGAAATTATATATATTTACTCTGCAAGAGAAATTTCTGGTGTAATGTGAACGGGTAAACTTAATGTAGTTTGGCAGCGTTTAATGTTAAAAAAATATTTACCGACAGAAAAAGGCATTTTTAGAATTGTATGTGCAAAAGTTAATTAACATATCTAATTTTCTCATGTGCAATCGTTAATTAACAATCTCGAACTTAGATGAACAAAATAAAAAAATATAACCTTAACATGAATTTTTACTTCTTTATAACTAGCATTTTACTTGCACGTTATGCCTTATAATGAACTTGTATTTAAATATTGTTACTAAAATTAAATAATATATGATTGCGTATCATTATTTTCTATGATTTTATGCACGTTGGTTCTCGTTTTAGACAAACTAAAATCCTCGACGATAAACATGTCGTAAGATATCGACTGAAAACATTCCTAGAATTAGTTCCCCCGATATTCGATAATAACGTTTATTGTATTCGATTATCGAGATCTGTTTAGCTTTTATGGGCCTATTATTCTCTTAATAGCGAGTGTATTATTGTTTATGAGCTAATGTGGATAACAGTTTTTTTAACGTCGTCACTTAATCAACATTGGGATAGTTTACTGGATTCTGTATAATAATTTACTGTGCCCAACGACATGACGGCATTAGTCGTGATAAAAAGCATTCTTCGTCTGACATTCTCTGAGATACTTTGTATAAAACACATATGTATGTATGTACACATACACTCCACCACAAATACAAAAGGCATTATTCATATAATTAGATATTATATATACGTTATAAAACTTTCAAGATAATGTCTTAATCTTACATTATTCTCTTTTAAATAAACCTCTGATGTCACTTTAAAATTCAAAGCTTGAAAAAACTTAAGTCCTCCCGTACTTCTCAAGAGCACTTGGACATTATTTATAGCAAACAATTTTGCTTACACAGGGGAAATATCGTCGTACATTTTTCCTTGGCTTCACTGCGA
Source organism: Lomographa bimaculata (assembly GCA_948107665.1). NCBI lineage: Eukaryota > Metazoa > Arthropoda > Insecta > Lepidoptera > Geometridae > Lomographa > Lomographa bimaculata. The sequence continues at coordinate 14,979,524 of OX403589.1, forward strand.
ACTCCTAATTTCTAATGGGCCATTGCCACTTTGTCAATTGCTTCAATAAATCTGGACGCGGGGCACTGAGTTATTGCCACGTCTTAGACTGAATCGTTAGATGTTCTTTTGTTTTTATTTAATTCTTGACGATCGTCGATGATGGATGTAACATGCTTTCGTAGATTTTTTTACGAGATTTGATTAATTCAGGTAGGACTAATCTTTTAAGACGACCTAGTTGGCGCAGTGGGCAAGTCGTTGCTTTCTACGTCATGAGTCCTGGGTTCAATTCCCGGCAGGAGCACAATTTTCCTTCCCAACGGAGATTTGTGTCTGGTTTTTTTTGTGAAAATGGAAATGTTTTCGACACCCATGGTACAAGTATTTCTACTGTGTGTAGTGCTGTGAGTGCGACTTTGATGTCTATTTGCTACGGTATTATATTCGATCTATACAGATATGTTGAAAGTTTTTAGTGAAATCCAATGTATCCTTCAATAATAATTTTAAATTCTAGGAAAACAAAGCTGAAATCCTAAACTCCGATTTGAATTGAACTGTCTAGACTCATGTCGTAATTTAGGAACGATGTACCTAAAATACGATTCCATTAAAAATTGACGTCCTGCCAAAGTCGTACGTCGATTAATTGAAATTAAATCGAATCGAAAATAAATGGACCCCAGTCATTTTATTGAAACTTCCAATTCTATTTATGGTTTTCACTCTAATGGGTTGAAAGCAAAGTTGGGAGCGTTTTCTATTTTGGAAATTCAACTGCTATGTACGAGTAAACTTACAACGTGATTTGTGGGCAATATATTTCATCATACTTAAATCATAGTTATTGATCAAATAACTCAATTTAGTTAATTTTTAATAAAACTAAATTACTTCTCATTAGGTTAATTGGGTGAGCGTTCGCCTTCAAGCACGCATCAAGTTCGATTCCCGGCGGCAACATAAGTTTTCTAGTTCTCGTGTGATTTGAATTTTTTTTTATATGCTGTGGCAGGCATTTGAGTACTATCTTACCTGTTGGGAAGAGATGATGCGGTTGAAGATATAGAATGTTTGCCTATAAGATACATTCACTATTTATTCGAAGACTCCCAGATTATTTCTTTCGGGGAACAAAGACTCAGGTAGTGAGTTCCACTCCTTTGCTGTTCAACATCACAGATATATAAAAAAGCTTTCGCATTATATTAATTACCTAACGGTACATATTTATCTTACTTGAAAAACAGTTTATCTAGATTATCACTTCAATACTGAACTGAAATTAAATATTTAACATCAAAGTACAGAACAGTGGCGTATGTGGAATAAAATGTCGCATAAATAAATTTAGTCTGGCGTTCATATACTTCATTCCTATTTCGACACACTTGGAGTTGGCGAGTCCATAGCAACTTCATTAAAATTTCGCACACAAAACATAGAACAAACAGTGGCTTACATAATGGTTGTTTATTTAAGAGCCCCAGTAATATCCAGCTGAATTTCAGAAGCGGCAAATTCCAGTCTTTGATTCACAAATCAGCTGGACTCCGACATGTGGACGCGCCGCTTGTCTTTGTACCTTGAATTTTGGATGCGCCTAACGTCAGAGTTCGCCGGTTGTTTTCAGGTGAACGGAATATACAACTACATTAGAATTGTAAAATCAGTTTAGGCATTAATGTACGCTAAATCAGGGTCGAGGCTCCATTAATGATGATGCGCTCTCCTAACTTTTTAATAGTTGCGGAAATTTAATTAAGGCAAGTCATCAGTCACCGCTAGGACCCGGCGTCACTGCTCGCTCTAGATAACGTGGGGTCAGGCTGCACTAACTACCCGGCCGTGATGAATGTGCCCTTAACAGACCTCAAATATGCCGCCGTTGACGGCTCCTAGAAATGTTTGAATAACCCATGCAATTAAAGCGGGATAGTGGGCTGTGTGACGAAGGCGCCCAAGGAAATCGATTCATCCTTAAGTCAGGCTTCAACTTATGCGGCACATTATTCATAAGTTTGTTACTCGCCTCGGAGCGGACCGTCCAAATGCAAACAAACCGCGATTCTCGTTATTAATCATTCACTGCGTCTTGTTATCGAATAGTGGCGGCGTGATGAAGTGGCGGTTCGCCTAATTGTAATCATCGCTAACTAGGTGTTGACCGCCGCTGGACACTGGCCATCCGTAATGCACGGACTTCGGACACCGGTCCGCTTCTTGAACTTCGGCTATGATCTGCCGAAACTTAATTGAACTCAACGCGATCCCTAACTTCTAAGCATATCGAATCCGATTTATATTTCAATAAATAATTCTCGTTTTTACGTGCTCATTATCAAAATGTATATACTAAGCAAATTGAACGCTTCGAGTTACAACTTCGCTCTGCGTATTGAAATATTAAAATGTCCATACAAAGGCCTCATGCTCGTTACACGATACGTTCACCTTCTCACTCCTCATTAAAATTTGTACGACAGCTTCTAAATTCTACTCTTTTCTCCGCACCTCCATTTCAATATACAGGAAAAAGTGGAAGAGCGATGTGTACGGAGTACCGAGCCGGGCTGGCAAAAGTTTTACCTCCTCACCCCACTAAGGGGGCAAAAAGTGTTGCCGACGGGTGAGCGTAGCCGTAGGTATAGCTATGTTGGGAGAAAGTTTTCCGTGTTGCGGGTTGGGGTGGGAGGGGGTGGCACGCATGCGCGCAACTCTAGCCGCAGAGCTGACATGACAGTCCTGTACAGGACTTTGGCATCAACGCTGGGACTTTGTCGCTTGGAGCATAAAATGGACAGCTTACGTAATTGGAATGATGATTTTTGTTTGGTTATTCTGAACAATACTGTTGTCAAATATATTTTTTTAAGTCAATTTAGAACTAGTGTAATAAGTAAGTTGTTTTTGTTAAAGTAAATAATTTTGTTACTTTTAATGAAAATTAAATACATAGTCCAAGTTTTTTAATAGAAATCTTAAGGGCTATTTGCAAAAATCTAGATGGGTTATTAAGAAGATATAGCAATCAATACGGTCCTCAACTCCTCACACTCCGGCGAAGTAAAGTAGCGGCTACGAAACGGCTAGCTTTTGGCACCGCCTACAAGTTTTCGTGGCGTAGCTCGTGGCGTAGTTGTAGTGTAGCTGTGTATAGCTACGGAAGTCCGTAGCGCCACTAAAACTTTGTAGCCTCTATTTTTGTCAACTCCTTTTCACTGCAGTCTAATGTAATTTTGCTATTTTTTATTTTGTTTATAAACTGTTTGCCTTTGTAACGTAATACAACATTTTATAATATCGGATTTATAATTTCCATTTCAAATCAAATGAAATAATAAATGTATGTCTATAAATTGTCAACAATATAGTTCACATAATAAATTACACGGAAATGATCATGGGATCATGTATAGACTTGAAAGCCCACTTTTATTATTAACTTAACATTGGTAGGCAAAAAAATACGAAGAATTTTTATAACTATCACTTCATGTTGTGCCTACACCACATATAGTGTTTTTATTAATGCAAGAAAATTGTGATGTCCTCGAGCCGTAATTTCAATTAAGTAGGAAATATACATAATGTGACCTTAAAATACTTGACGCACTAGGTGAGTATAACCTGCCGTGGATGACGTAGTTCTCAGACAGCCCCGTCTGAACTTGAAAACGACTCGCGCGCAACTTTCCGCCGGGATTTGTTGCGACTTGTTGTTGCTGTTTGTTACCAAACTAAATTTGAGTTGCTAAACTAAAGTTGTGGATATTTAAAGGGAACTTTTTCACGGAGTCAACGGCCGGTCTCGCTTAGACCGTCACCCAGTTTCGGAGTACCAGTCGAGTTATGGCACTTGTTCTCAAACTACTTGGACCAGGCACAGCGTGTCTACAGTAGGGGATATTGGTAGAACTGGCTTGCTTTACCTTCTGTTACTTTACTAATTATTTTCGTAATACAGTATTCATATTAAAATTAGGAGCAAGTGTCTATTTGATGATACAAGGTATGTTTACATGACTTTTTAATAAACTTTGACATAGTCACAAATGAACAAAGTTTACTTTAGATGTTATTTCCCTTTTAAGTTTAATTCAGTGATGACATTAACGGCTTAGTGAACGTTTTGTGGATGTCATTCGACATTAGGCCCAAAGATTTTTAAACTTTTAAAAGCTATGTAAAAAATTTAATTACATAACAATGTAATTAATTGTTTTACGTGTTTCAACCCACATATAACATTAAATCATTATAAAATATAGTAAGTCACAGTAATGTCAAACTAGTTATTATCAATTGCTTACAAAATAATACAGGAGCGTAAGCGTTTTACCAAAGAACTTACTTAATGTCATCTGTAACTCTATTGTGAGTTTAGACATCAAACAAACAAACAAACAAACGCATTCACACTCACAGACCCACACTAAGTTCAAAGACTTGTATCGTGGTTGCCGGAAACATTCACATCACACACACATTACACCCAGAACCAGAAGCACATTATTATTTGCGATGAAGTTTCGTAAAAATATATATCTTTTTTTTATGCTCGATAGGCAAGGCCTTTGACCACTATAACATCTGATGGAAAGTGAAGGTGCGGCCGAAGATTTGCATGTTTGCCTAGAAGATATCTATTCACTCTTGACTTGAAGACTCCCAGATTATACCGTTCGGGAAACAAAGACGCGGGTAATATATTAAATTGTGCGCAGATTTTGTAGCGATATCTACGAGTAACCAAAAAAATCAAATATTATAGTTGATAGCGAATAATAAACTCTATCTCCTATTATTTATCAGAAATGTAATAATTGGTTATACTAATGATAACTATAAATTTTGTCTGAGCTACATATCGTGGTGTGAACGAACAATATATATTAGAATTTCGTTACTGTCACGTTTTTACCAACATATTGCACTTTCCTTACTGGTAGCGTGATGCTGGGGACCAACAGAAGGCTGCAGTAGGAAGGTCATGGCGCTAATTTGACCTTGCCTACTAACTTCTGGAGCGTACTCCTCTGTAACAATAGTTTGTTGTTCGTAATTGATGTTCGGACCTTTTGGACGCTCTGTCGGTACGGATGCACAACGTCAAGAAAATAATTAAAATCCCGGGCAAACCGTCGCTCAGATTTCATTATGATTATTTTTCTCAGGTCTCAATATATATTTCGAGCAAAATACAAAATGATTTTGTTAAATATGTATATGATATTAATTAAATATATAAAAACGCAGTCACACTTCCCCAAAAGATACTAATGTTAGGGTTTTTTGTAATAAGTATTTGAATTCAAAATGATAACGTAGTTGATGAGCTCGAACGAAGAGTTATATATTTGAATTTGAATCATACCACTTAAGGTCTAGACCGTTAATGTTGATAATAATGGTCTTTATTTTGTCATTTTAAAAAGTTGAAATCAAATATTACAACAGAACTTGAACTCGGTTTTTCAGATCCGCCTGAAAATGATGTTATGGTTTATTGGATTATTTCTTTCTACAAAAACATCTAAGTTTGTATACGGAAGTTGTTCATTGGATTTTATAATCATTTCATTAATATAATCATTATATAGGTATAAATATTACTTATTTCTCTATAAACGAGTATACTTGTATTTTATCCTTAAAGCTTTACAAATCATTTTTCTCTTTTCTTCCATAAAATTTCCAACTTCAAAATGATCTCTTATCATTGACTTTATAAACTCATCTACCAACAAAGGCTCAACCAAATTGGCTGGAGTACAATGCGGTGGATAACGGCTATTTATTCCTACGGAACCACCGCCTTCGGGCCTGGCATCGCACCTGACTAACAAAATTAATTACAGGCCAATATAGGTGTGGAGTAATTGGTTAGTTTAATTACTCATTTTTTTTTATTCAACTCAATATTACTCCTACGTTTTTCGACAAACAAACAACACTTTGGTTTTATCATACATTCTAGCATCTACATTTCGTGTTGAACGACGCTAGCCCGATGGTATCCTTGCCATCCTGCTTGTATGACATTGGAGATGCTGGGATCTATGTTATGTCCTCTTCAACTTAACAAGCTGAAACTGCGCAGATATTTAAATCACTTGCCTTTTTGTTTTTGTTTATTTAGCATTAGGCATGCTAGACAGAACTATATTGATAAATTTAGAAAGAAAAAAGTATCGCTAAGCGATAATTTTTCTTTTCTAAATTTATCAATACACTTGCTCTTGTGATTAAAATTGCCAACAACTCCCGATCTTAATGGAAAATATTAACCGGGCAGTTAATAAGCCGTTTCAGGATACGCCACAATTAAATTGGGAGGGTCTCAGAGTAATTATTTACAAACAATAATATATCAAAACGATGCCTTCAAGATGGCGCTCGCCGCAGACCGAACGATGCGTCATAAAACGCGTTCAAAATGTCTCAAGGTGGGGCTAATTTATTTATTGAGTTTATTTTAGAAGTTTATTATTTAATGGGTAATAAGCTACAAAATTATGGAGATTAATTATTGAGATGTCTTTTGTAAGGTTCAAGGAACCATGACACTGCGCATAATACTACTTTACTGAAACAAAATGTTTGAAACGAGGTAAATTTCTGTGTAATGGCTTAATTCATTTGCATGAAGTTTGGTTTGCAAATAGGTAGTTTTGATCGGAATATATTGATCTCCAATAACTATTTTTTATTAATGCAATTGAATAAAGATAAGCACGAGCCTCGCCTGATACCATCAGCGTCACGCTTGCCCATTACAGTCCCGTGCCACCCAACATTTTGAATCAAACAATTTTAAATCCTGTAAAGCGCTCGTCACCCTCAGATAAAAGATATTAGATTTCTTATAAGCCTTGTTTTTTCACTAAAAACATCACTAACCTAATTCTCCTCATTTCTCTTTTTTAATCCAAATTACCTACAGCTTTGTAGTTGAAAGACTAGGATAGGTGTGGTACTGCCCTTGGTGGACTCTGCAAAAAGTCTTATCATACAAACATTACACACCACACTTACATTATACAATATTACACATCCGTGTTGTTGTATGTTTATTATAATTATTTATAGATGAAATTTTATGTGTAAATAGATTATTCCCAGGACTAACACATAGACAAATTTTAACTTGAAAAACAAGGGTGACGCCGCTGGGGATATCTAGTAAGCTAACATTATAATCTGTATAACTTCATTTGGTAAATTATATTCTCAGTGAAAAAAAAGGTTTTATTAAAAAATATAGATAAAATAATTTTCAGCTTCTTAGTACATTTTCACTTAAATTCACTTTTTACGATCACATAATTTTAACAAAATTACAGACATTGGTCTAATGAAAAATCTTTTGCAATAAAAAACCAAATAGCGTAATATAGCAAGAAAATTCCAGAAACCCGATGTAGGTATACTGTTATAACAGCGAGAAACACGAGGCTCGTACAACTCGTATTTATGGTTATATGGCGCAAAAGTTTCCCAGCGTAGGAGCTAAAGCCATCGATTTTCAAAACTTTTTCATGGAAATAAACCTACTTTCGTTGTGTACGCGGCCCCGTTTTAGTGTGTGCGTGAATATTGCCACTCACACAGTTGAAAGGTTGGAGGTCACACAAATCCAACGAAATCCAAATTTTGTAATCAAGCGCGAATAGGTGTTAAGAACCTACATTTATACATACCATCAGATAACATATTGGTCCCACGTTATTTGAAATTAGGATACGATGTAGATAGTGTTTTTTATTTTATATCTTGTCGAGTGAAACCCGTATTAGTTCTTAACGTGTCAAGTAGCTTATAAGATTCCTTGTGATAGCCCATTTTCTTTATGATTTTTTGCGGTTACAAACTTTACAAAGTCTAAGTTGTAGATCGTCTTCAACATTTCGTGACCAACTTTTAAGTCTTTGCAGCCTATTATTCCGAGCATACAAAATGCGTTTCTCCTTAACTTCTCCATCGTTTCACCTGCATTTTTTAACAAGTGCTTTGTTTTACTTAGTCCCATGACACATCACAGGTCCATCGACCGTTTATATCGAGCGAACTCACACACACAAAGTCTACTTGTAATGGGTCCGCAAAGAAAACTTTTTAAAACTTTTCCAGCGAGGCAATATGGCTTGTGTTCTCAACCGTAATGTTTTATTTAGGCAACGTTAGACCGTCTCGTTCTGGTTCATGGCAATATATGCGCGATTGAGCGAGATAGTCATAATTTTATGTTGTGCTTTTCAGTAGAGCGATACGGCTGCCTTGCCCGGGATACGAAGTAATTATTTCTATTCTGTCATTGCCGTGTATTTTTTATGTGATGTCGTCATTTTGCAGGTTGCGTTGCGACAGGATCTACTAGCCTACCTTGATAATAAAGTTTCTTCATAATAAATTATTTTCTATAGAACATATGTTATCAAAATTATTAATTATTATTATTCTTATTATTCTTATTAAATACGTGAAATCTATGCCTTTCGCATTTAATTTAAATATAAAACCGCAGGGCCTTTTTAAACTTGAATTGTTTAATTAGCTTTTTACAATTATTTGAATTTAACATTGTTGGAAAAATTAGCATTGTTTGAATGAAAATATAGAAAAGAGTTTTTGATAGATCACTGTTTTATACGGTCGTTGGAAGACAGACCTGCAAACATACTCGTATATTAGCAGGTAACTGGTTGATAACTTACAAAATATAGTCAGTGTATGCCAGCGCATTAACTTATGTTTTTCGAAATTTAATTCTATGAAAATGTAGGAATTACAAAAGAAACCGGCCAAGTTCGAGTCGGACTATATAAGTAAAAATAATGGGGTAGTAAGTTTAAAATTACTAAAAATAGTTATTAGATATTTATTATAAGATGTAAATAAAAATGTATGCTTTTTGCAATGTTTCCTTTATCTGTGATATAAGACGTTGCTTCGTACCAAAAGATTCAAGATTCTGAGTTCACGGGAATTACCCTTTAGGTTTCGAATCCATACGAGTCACTTTCCATCAGGTGAGATAGTGGTCTAATACTTGCCTATTTAGCAAAGAAAAATAAAGAGTGTCGAAAATTTGCAGCATATAAAATAATCGGCTGTATTTTTTTATTGTTTAATTTTTTCATAGCTACAAGGGATAGTAGACTTGAGTATTTCATATGAATTTTAGCTTGATACCTCCACACGTTCCTGAGAAAAAGAGATCCGGAATCCTAAAAAAGAATAATTTTATAGAATATTGCAACAATGTTAAAAGAACAAACCAGTAAGAATTTATAATAAAATGTTGATTAGCCGTTACTAGAATCTAAATATATTATGATTCATAATATATTTAGTGTTATCTTTCTTAACACGTTTAACTTATTTATATTTCATCTTACTCTGACCTCTCTGGGTCGCTTTACGTTATTATTTTAACTAGACGTGCCTCGTGGATTCTCCCGCGTTTATCAAAGAAAAAAATAGCCCATGTGTTTATCCTAAGTATAAGCTACACTAATATACGTTGCGAACTTAAACATAAATTCAAACAGAAAACTAAAATACTTACAAACTTACGCATACAGTTTCGGATTTTTAATATTAGTGTGATGTAACACATTGTCAATATCAGATTATATATAATATTTAACTAGTTCCTAACAAGTATGTATTTTTTTATATATTAATATGTATACTAATTTATTTAAATTAATTGTATCACAGTAATAAAATAGTGAACATTGATCGATATCAGATATAAAGTAGCATCTGAAGTTGGTATCTCACTTTCTCAACAGTAAAATATATGTAAAAAAAACTTAAATATATGATAAAATATGATAAATATATGATAAAATATATGTAAAAAAAACTTAAATCAAAAACGTGTGAAACTAAGCACCGTTCAACAAATGCTGAACAGAGTTGACCAGTTATAATGATTGTATATTGTATCTTCTTGGTCATTTCAGATTGTTAAAAAAAAAGAATGGAAATATGAGCCGCCGAGTTTCTTGCCAGGCTCTTTTCGAGATGGCTGTAATTTTACGAATCTAGCAGTCTCTCAACTTTTATGAGGATCTCTTTGGGACCTTTATGAATAAACAAATTTGTATTCTTGCTTTTGTATACCCCAAGATCCCTGCAAGATTCCAACGATTCCAAGAAGCAAGAGTGCAGTCTCATGGCTTTCCTCGTTTATCACGATCGCCGTCCGATTGGGGCGCGCCTCAGCTGCGTTTTATAGGCGCATTACCTTCTCCCATTCAAATTAAAATTTATATGAGAGAGTCATACTTGAAAATTGGATTGAAATTTCTGAAATAAATGTTTTCCCTGGAGCAACAATAAAGGTACTACAATTTTTGTTTGAATGGATTGGTGTACTGACGTGTAATATGTGTATATGTGAGTATGTATGATATATATCCGTAGAAACGCAAAACCATCGAAATATTTATATATATACAAAGCAAAAAAACAGCCATTTAAGAAATATACTAAACTAAAACTACAATCATGAATACTATATGATATTCACTAATATTAACTGACATTAACGAATCAATAAATACTTGACAATTATACTAAAATAATAACACTTACACTAAAACAACACTATGCATAAATACATCAACAATATAAATAAAACATAGTTATAACATTTTAAAATTAATTAATTAATTTGATATATTACTTAAAAAGCATAATGTTCTCCTCTGCTCTTAATAGTTGTGCCCAACAGGGTCTCTAATGTACAGTAATATATTTGTACAAACTATCTAGATTTAGACAATGCAATAAAGATTTCAATTTGATTTAAAATGGTAATAATATTGTGAATTGTTTCTAAATACAAGTATAAAAGTAAAAAATGTAATAAAAATGTGTTTAAAATAGTTGACGTCTAAAATAATTGTTATTGCTTCCAATTTCAGCCAGAATTTACTGTCATAAGCTTTTTGTGGTTTTTGCGTTTCATATTTTTAGCAAATAAATAGATAGTTGCCATGAATTAAATTTCCACTCTCGATTTTTAACCCCCCAATAACATTAACCTTAATCTTAATGCCCGTTTTAAAAGCCCCAATGTTATAAAGCAGAGGATCGAGGGCTGTGTTAAATGGGTAAAGATAGAATTAGAATAAAGGAACAAAAAGTACGTTTGGTGTGACAGTAAAGTAGTACAAAATCTTATGCTAAAACTTACTATAAATATTTAAGATAGTGTAAGATTTTTCATATGTAATAAGGTTTTATACAATGTTATCTTTTACATCATTGTTAAAAATTGTATTACATTTAAGTTTGTCTAACGTAACTATCTACCAAAATAATACATTAAGTAATACATTTAGACATTTGACTACAAAAACTATAAATATATTCAAAATTCTTATCATGTTAACATCAATTTATGAACCACCAGTGAGAGAGGCACCATCAGTTTAGTAGCTTTGACATAAAATTATGATCATTTTTCATATCTTTATTTTATTTGTAAACATACATATTTCATCATCTATTTTATCCAAAAAATGTATGATATAATTAAACGCAAGCAAAGCTTTAAAAAACCGACTTCACCGCTTTATCGTCGGAACTTTGATCAGATTTAATGTATAAACACACATTATTGACTATAACTTAAAAATTAGAGATCAGACCTTGATCAAATTTCAATTGGATCACATAAATAGCACCAGCTTTCAAATAAAAATAATAATCAAAATCGGCTCACAACGAAAGAAGTTATGAGGTAACTTTTGAAGTCGGGTAAACGAGAACATCGTCAAAGTACGCATCATTCGTCACAAAATAGACATTATTGACAATATCTCAAGAACTACTGATCAGATCTTAATCAAATTTAAATGGGACCAATTAGAAAGTAACATCTTGCAAACTAAAAAAAAATTTTGAAATCGGCTCACGTGGAGAGAAGTTATGCGGTAACACACATAAATAAAAAAAAATAAAAAAAATACAGTCGACTTACGACGACTTACGACGAGTACCTCCACCTTTTTTGGGAAGTCGGTTAAAATGAATGTTACATTTGACAAACATTAAAATCTTCGTTATACGACTGCCTGCAGCCATAAGCTATTGCAATTATTCAACTAACTGCAAAATAAACAAATCATTTGCCCATTACTCACATTGCATTTAATCATCGCTTATTACAGATACCGTCGGCATTCTTTAACAAACAAAAGGCTTCTTGCTCACGCCACATAATAAAACTCACTGAAGCGTTAAATCACAAAATTCACAGCGAAAATATACAAGTCACGTTCTTGGGGGGCATAAACGGTGACATTCCGGTTTTATCTGCGGAATCAATTAATGTAAGGGGCTAGGCCGTACCAGTCGAGAACCGTAGGCTCGTAGCACGTAGCTTCAAAGCTCGTAGCACAGCTACAGTCGTAGTAAGATACGTAGCACAATTTTATAATCTGGATAAAATTATTTCCTAACAGTCAAAAAACTGTAGCAGAGTACCTGTTAGTCTTTTACGGTATCGTTAGTAATAAGATAAGCGTAAATTTGAGGGATTTGTCAACAGAGTACATCTGCTTCGGAGAGCACGCTTAGGCAGCACAGTACCTATTGTTAATCACAATACAAGTAATACAACTGAATAATCGCCAAAATCTAGGTTACACAAACTACACTAGACAATAGGATTCGTACTGTCTAAAGATTGATCCAAGCAATACGACCCCCTTAAGTACACGTTAACCTTTCTACTTTATTTTTATTATTGTAATTTTGTGTTCAATATAATCTATTTATATAGGTATCTATCTATCTAGACTTAACAACCAATTTAGAGATTGCCCTTGGTGTAAGTAACAGTTATTTATATGGTAATATCACTGTATTATTTTGACCTGAACTGTTACATTATTTTAATATTAGAAATTAAAGAGAAGCATTTTTTTCTAAACAATCTAGAAAAGGGCTTTCAGATATCTCCACAATTCCGAACGTTCGTATGAATTTAAAATAGCACTATACAACTATAATAATAATTGCAGTTAATATCTAATTAAAACATATATTTTAATAGTATTCACGGATGTTGCCATCAGCGGTGCATCCGGCCAAGCGAGTTGCATCCGGCACCGACGCCATTCTCCGTAAGCCCTCAATTATATAGATGTACAAAGATCTATAAACGTAGCTACAATAGTAAAGCATTAGTTATAGTGAAGATTTTTAGGAAGAAATCACAACATTTTAATTTTTTCATCATTCTCTATCCAAAGGTTGACTCAGAGAGATCGTTCTTAGCGATGAGTCCGCCCATTATACTTAGATTTAAATAAAATGTTTTTATATTAACATCATTTTGGTTTAATAAAGAATTTGAAACTGTATTGTATTGAATATTTATTATTTATAGAAAATATAACAGAACGATAAGTTTTACAAATATCGTACTTATAGATATTGAAACCTGCACATTTTCAATTAAATTTTACTTTAATTCTGTTCAGTGAAGACGTCTTCAATAATATTTTGTAATTTTATTTGGGTTTGTTAAGTTATGTTTTGTATGTATTTATTTTTACCATACACACAACACAATTTCATTTCCAACTTCCAAAATAGGCGAGCTTGTGTCGTGAAAGATTTGATGACTTTCGTTTCGCATAGTATTTATTCATCAAGTCAATGTACTAAAAATTTAAAATAACTGACTGAAAACTTGTTTCTTGTTCAAACATATATCTAAGGACACTTAAGTTTTTATTACTAATATAACAGTACCTTAACTGTAAAAATCCATACAGCCGTTACAAAGATACAAGTTTATAAAGAAATTCACAAATATACATACATACATACATACATACAAGATACGCGCAAAAAACATGAACCTTCCTTGGCAGTAGGGTGAAAATACAAAATCATCACTATGCCAAAGATCATGCCAGACTTGGCTAATTTCCACCACACTATGTTGAAACGTCTGTTCTATCTATTTGACATCTATTGTTTCCATCGCTGAAAGCTTTATGTTGTAGGTTTGCAAGCTTTGATTATAAAATTACCGTTGGTGCTCGTAACTTCGTAATGGAGTGCTGTTCGTTGCTCGTTACAACAGATTTCGTTAGGTTGAAAGCATTGCGGACATAGTATAATGTTGGGCAGAGTATAACATAAGTTTTAAAACTAAAAACTGTTGTCTGGCATCGCTCTCTCCGAGGCCTTTTACACTACACCTTTACAAACAAAACAAATAAATATATTAAAAAACTCCACTGCAAAAAATGTGCTCGTGCCTTTGTGTAATTCTCTTTTAATTAACTTAATTTTGATATTCTACTCGATAATAGGTTTCGAAATATTTTTTACGTAAAAGTATTTGACACCAAAATCCTATAACACTGTAGAGATACGTGCGTCAGTGTGAGTGTAATGTGTAATGTATATTCTACTCGATCGATGAAGTAAAGCTTATAAATTATTGATTTAAAATAAAACATGCGGTGCAGTTTTTGAGGACTGTGAAAACTATATATAACATAACATAAACGCTTTCATACTCACAGCCCCACACTAAGTTCAATGGCTTGTGTCGTGGGTGCCGGAAACATTCACATCACACACACAATCACAACCAGAACCAGAAACACAATTTTTCCTTGGGGAGAAAGCTTGTGTTCCCGCCGGGAATCGAACCCGATACTCCTGCTTAAAAGGCGAACGCTCACCCAACTTAGCCCACGGGCAGTTCAATTATATAATTTGTATATACACAGTATACATGTTTGTATATACATAGCTCATGGGAAGCGTTCGGTGACAATGACGCGATTTTCAAGATTTTTGTTCACCCAAAAAGTACACATATATTATACATAGTATACATATAGCTCATGGAAAGCGTTCGGTGAGAATGACGCGAGTTTCATGATTTTTACTTCAAATACTTCTATTTATATTTAAGGAAATCCCACTTTTTTTCTTAGTTTAATGAGTATTATTCTTTGTAATTAATGTTATTCCCATTTTTGTTTCAGGTAACGTCATCACATAACCAGAGCAGCATAATAATAAAAATAGCACACATCTTTTGAGCTTTTTTTTATTCTATTCATATAACGCATCACTGATTGTAAGTAATCAGTACGGTATTCAATATAATTAAAAGCAAGCAAAGCTTAAAAAAACCGAATTCACCGCTTTGTCATCGGAACCTTGATCAGATTTAATGTATAAACACGCATTATTGACTATAACTCAAAAAATAGAAATCAAGCCTCGATCAAATTTCAATGGGACTACATAAAAAGCACCAGCTTTCAAATAAAAAAAGAATCATCAAAATCGGCTCACAACGTAAGAAGTTATGAGGTAATGAAGTCGGGTAAACGAGAACATCGTCAAAGTACGCATTATTCGTCACAAAAATAGACATTATTGACGATATTTCAAGAACTACTGAGCAGATCTTGATCAAATTTAAATGGGACCAATTAGAAAGCAACATCGTTCAAACTAACAAAAAAATTTTGAAATCAGCTCACGTGGAGAGAAGTTATGAGGTAACCACACATAAAAAAAAAATACAGTCGACTTGAGTACCTCCTCCTTTTTTGGGAAGTCGGTAAATAAAATACGAAAAATTAATATCTTTTTTAGCTTCATACCCTTATAAATTAGCGTTTAATCAATATTTTAATGGATTCCAGGGTGGTAAGAACGTTATGTTTTGCTAAGATTAATTGAGATCTAAAAGTATCCGTCGGAATATGCTTGTTTGTTATCCGCTGCTCAAAAGAACGGTTATTTTTTTTTTTGTCTTGTGTAATTAGTAAAAAGCTTTGCAAATCAACGTGGCAAAGCTGCCAGCATTTCGGGTACTTTGCCAACGAGCAGCGGTCTATTAGATTAGTTTTAAATCATTGTCCGCATCTTTGTTTCTTTAGCGGTATAATCTGGCAGTCTTCAAATCACAAAGCTATCTTCTAGGCAGGCATGCACTTACACATTGCAATCTTCAGCCGCATCATCGCTTTCTATCAGGTGAAATAGTGGTCAAATTATTGCCTATCAATCATAAAAAAAAGTTTTGAACTTATTTATTCTAGTTATAATTATACCTGGTTAGAGTTAATTTAGATTTTAGTTTAATACTGTCTTCGTATTTGCATATATGTATTAAAAGATAATATACTACTTTGCTAAAGTTTCAACACAAAAGGTACAAAGGTATAATCTCTACTTTTTAAGAGTCATAGGCAATATTTTAAAATTCCAAAGAACTATGAATTTCATTACTTTGGGTAATTTACCAGAAACTGGCCTTAAGAGTCAGTTATTTTGGGCCAGCGTTTTCCATACTTTACCATGTCATTAATTACCATGAGGTGAGATAGTGCGCAAAAAAAACAAACCCAAACGCGTGGTAGAGTTAGAAAACGTGACATCGGCAGCTAACCTCCACTACTCATACACGTAAATCTTTAGAAAGTCATCTCTCGAGACATAATCTCCGACTCTAAAGTGTAAATATATGGTTCTTCACGTTGTTAATCTCGGTACGTCATGTGTGAAATCCGAGGAACAGCAACATTGTCACGCGCGAGAAAATACTTTAACTTAGCCGCGTTTTGTATAGCACACCTTACTTAGCATATTTTGACATGAGAAACAAAACATAGTTCATAATATCTCGGGACTTAATCGCACTGAACACTATTTTTATTTACCTCGACGTTTCGGCCAAGTTGCATTGGCCATGGTCTCGAGAAGACTTCTCGAAACTGTCTTCTGTAGTATAGGTTTTAGCGCGAGATATTACCAAAACTATAATTATGTTTTAATCGTTGGCATGGAATGACAAAATCAACATTTTCAAATTACGTCATATCTGGAAAATGGCGGCAATAAGTTTCATGAAACTTTGTAAAGTAACCTTTACAATAAAATCAATAATTTAAGTAGGTAAGCCATCTTTACAATAAAATTAATCAAAATTATTTCAGTAGCTACAACTCCACAGACAATTTGATATACAAGATAAACTAATAACATCCCTTTTTTTGCATCGGGGGATAAGTAATACATACCTAAGAGGTTTAATGTATATGTGTTATAGAGATATTGTACACATAAAGTTAAGTAACATAGTTATTTTCTTTGTGTTGAAAATGTCGCTGCTAGTTTTGTTTGTTGAGGCCGAAAATAAATGGAATTTGTACCATTGTTATAGCTACCAATACCTTAGTTCAAGGATTTATTCGTTCCCTGCGGTGACGTCACAGAGAAGGCAATAGTAACAAGGCGGTGTCTCAAAACGCGATCGCGGTTGCAGTCGCATAAATACTACTGTAATTAGCATTCTTTGCTAGCCTGCGGCACTGCCTTAATTTGTGCTTTTCGTGATCCTTATCGTAAAGAAAATGCTTTTCAGAGTTCTTTGTGGTGCAAATATCACCTTGAGATAATGGTATTTTACGTTAGTTGTTTATCTCCTAAGCTAGTCGTTCGCGCCGAACAGTGATGTCGCGCCTACATTTTTGGTTAATTGCTTATAACTTTTTTCTATAAAATATTTGTTTGATATCAATGTTTGTTGTTGAAGTACAGAATGTAACAGATATTATACAGTGTAAGTTTCAGCGTTCATTGTGAAGCCGTTTTTGAGATAGATCCCGGGAACAGTGACTTTGTTGGCCTACCAAATCGTTATTTTCCAACTTAGATTTTTTTTTAAACCGATTGTGTACTATACTTTTCAAGTCCTTTTAAACGATACCCCACAAAGGTAGATAAAAAAAAAATATTATGCTCCCAACTTACTTGGAGCCCCTTAATATTTTCATTTATAAAATTTCAAATATCAGTTCTGACTTTGGGCCATAGTTTTACATATTATATGAGAAATTGAAGTCATTCGCTTATATGGTTTAGAAGCTAGATGCCTCTGACAGACGGACGGACGGACAAAGTCCTTAACGACCTAAGTCAACCTAATAGAGATCTCGCTTCGCTCGATCAATTAAAACCCCAAATTTGATTTAGATTTTACAATAAGAAATCAAATTTATTTTCTTTAAAGCAATTACAAACGATTTATGAATATAGCTTTGAGATTCATACTATTATACTTCTTATTTATGCATTTCGGATTCAGACTGAGATCGAATGTGTGAGAATGTAAGTATGTTTTAACCATGGTAGGTATTTCAGTAACCATTGTATATATTTGCATAAAATGTAGCATATAGATCGTCTTATCACTGCCATAGGACATAGGTTGCTTTTTATCTAATTTTTCAAACAAAACCGCTGGACTTAGCCAAAATCAACAAATGTTTTCTTTTATGCTTTTCTATTCAATTTAAGGAATAAATTTATCCATCTGTTACCTTATAATAGAGCTATATTTCACTTTACATGATAAATACGCACAAATTACTATAAAATTACATCAGGAAGTATAGCGACATTTACTATCACGTGCGTCGTCTAACTGCCGTAGATTAGGGCAGTGTTGACAGCATGCGTGCGCGCCGCCCGCGCCTGGCACCGGCCTATCGCGCCACCATCGATGACTAATAAACACAAACCGAGAAACACAAACGAAAATCAACCTAAGCATTATCCAACCTAGAGTTGATACTCAAAGTTTTACTTTGCCAACGTAATCCAGCGATTTGGTAATCACGACAATGCAACCCTGCTGCCTAAAACAACCTTAAAAGTTCCATTTTAAGGATCAATTTCAAGTATTTATAACACGTTCGTAAGTTTGTAAGGTTATAATCGTGACCACTTCTAGCGAACACTTTAGAAGTTCAACCCCCGAATTGAGCGGTCCGTGTCAGATTCGTGTATACGCGTATCTATCGACGCACAATTTATTTTTGCGTGGGAATTATTATTTCTTCATTCCCATTTCGGTTCTGCGGTGGTAGCGGAACAATTTTATTATTTTGGGTCTATGAAGTATGGTAGCAGATCACGCATTGACGATTTAATAAGGAGGAATAATATCTTATAGAATTGTAAGTGAACAACAACGATGTTTTAAATTTCTGCGTATTGGTATAATAGCCGTAGAGTCCTGAACTAAGTACAACACAATGACATAGTGTTTTTATGTTAAGTTAGAAATAACACAGTTTTTAAAAGAAAAAGCGAAAATTGAAAAGTAACATGTTTGTTTCCCGATAGATACCCAAGTTGTACAATGCACAAGTTCATTGAACCAGCTAAGTGTTTGTCACGGCTTTTCTCTTAGATCGAATATTGTATATGTACCTTTTTTATAAGTACCTAATTGAGAGACTAGGCAAACATGTCACTCGTCTTATGGCAAGTGTCATCTTGCTCATTGAAGTTTAGTGCCACCAGAGTTTTGAACAAAAGTCGATATCATGATTGCTAATTAAAAATACTGACTGAGCTTATTTAGGCTAGATCAAGCGAAATAATGGCTCCGGCTCAACGTTCCAAGATATTTCAGACTCAAGTTTTATCTCAAGTAACAGCCGAGCACCTTTAGATTACTCATTTCACCATAGCCCAAGGCAATTAAAAAGGAAGGGGTAGTGGTATCATTAACCGGAGGCCAGCGTCTTAACAAGAATATAATGCAATTTTAAAATAATCCCCGCAAAAAAGAAATTAATGCTCCGGATTCCCTTTTTATCTCCTTAATTGGTTTTCACATCTTCCAGTGAAAAAAAATATCATGTTCTTTGTAATCTCGGGCGATGTTTTAATAAATATAACGAAGTGATCTCGAACTTGGGGCTGGAAAAAATATTGCCGCCCTTAAATAAACGTTCACACTTGAAAGATCAACGTGGCAACCGGTGCGTGCAAGATTTATTGAGAAATAATTAAGGACCGACACCTTTGAGGAAAGTAATTAAAGTGAGCGAATTAAGAAATGTGTCTGAGCAAGGCATTAAATAAAAAGTTGGACTAAATTACGTTTCGAACCCTCACTTTGTATCGACACTGGAGATAAAAGTTTTTAGATTGTTTTGAAATTACGAGTATCATTTTGAAAATAAACAAGCGTATTACTTCTCAATGTTGTTGTGAGTGACTCACTTAAGAAGTGTAAGCATTTTTAAATACTACAAATATACCGATTAAAGTATGAGAAACGAATAACGTACCGTACGACTAGTGGATACATTCATAGATAGGGGGCCATTTTCATGGCTTTTTAACCGACTTCAAAAAAAGAGGAGGTTCTCAATTCGACTGTATTTTTTCAACTAAGTGATGAGTATACGGATTCCCATTTTATAGTCGTAAGACAAAAATAGTCAACCCATATCGCTTCTTATTGGCTTGGCTTCTAACACAAGCAGTCTTTGTGTGCTAGTCCAGACGACAAATTATTAATCAACACCACAAAAACATGTTTTTTAATCTAACAGTCTAGCATTTGCCTTTTAACTTATCTGTTGATAATATGTTTATTCTTGAATGGAATAACTGCCGCATCAGGCGCGGCTTTGGGGACAAGTTTGAGAAAAAAAGTAATGTATTTTTTAAACTTTTAGTTTATTACGACTATGACTAGAGATGGTGTCTAGCGAGCATTAGACAATTTAGTCAATCATGAAGGATAAAATCACAATATTGTCTTCAAGCTCATAGCAGAATTAAAAACCGCGAGCGTCGCATGACGCCCATCACTACGACTGATTATTTATAGAATCCTGTAAAGATTTGCCACGATTAAGTTATAATTTTGCCCAAAAAATAAGAGAATTTGTGCAAAAAACCATGTTCTCGCTACTGTAAACCGATTCTATCGCTTTTTATATCTTACGACGCAAGTTTATCTATTTTATCGGCTAATACGTTTGTCTGTAGGTTTATCTCTTCTTTAGAGCCTCTTAACGGTTTTTATAGTCGAAACTTTCTCTTCTCTTGTACATCGAAATATGGAATAGTTGTTTTGTCGATAATGACCGCTGTGTCTGTAGTGGTATATTTATTTTATTAGATATGTATATTTGATGGTATGACCAAAGTTTTTATATTTCTATTTTAGTTAGCTGTTAAAAGTTCGGTGCAAAATTTAAGTTTAAGTACAGATTTCAGTCAACTTATTATAATAATACAGTAAAATATGATAAAGCACTATTGATTTGGTTTTAGGGTGAAATATTTGTGTTTCTATTGTTATAAACATACTTATTTATCAATATTTGTGTTTTGAGGCTCTTCTCGTTATGAGTATGGATAAACAATGGCAAAGTTTTGTTTGATTTTGCAAGATTAAGAAGATTTTCCAAGATGATGAATTAAAAAAATAAAAAAACTAAATTAAAACTAACCAAAAATTACTTTAACTAGATATAAATACGTGCAAAACTTAATCTAATAGACCGCTGCCAGCTGGCAAAGTACCCAAAATTCTGGCAGCATTGCCACGTTTAATTCTCAATCTCTATCCAAATTATTTGCCAGCATTTTGGTCTCATTCTTTGAAGATCGTATGTGATCCCGGTCCCCACGGTCCCCACATCTATATTTGCGTCTTTTGAGATTCTCTCCTGTTTCAGCCTGCAACACCTGCCTTATTATTAGTTCCAGAAAGATGATACGGTGCCAGGGTGTCTACGCAAGTTGCATCCCAAACCAAACCACTTCCACAATTCCACGGAATCAGAGTCATTCTGTCTGGCCTTATACCATCACGTGTTAGACCATTTGGTTCCAAAATAGTTGTGGTAAGAGCCCGACGTATAATATTGTTAAGACGGGCGTAGGAATACGTCCTGCGCTCCTAGAGCAAGACAGACCGTGATGACCGAGCCGGTCGACAGCAGTACCGCACTGACAGCGGTGTTGTCGACAGCAGTACAACACAATGCGCTCAATCGAAGTGATGTTTTGAAACGGAAAGCCGATGAATCCAGTAGCGTTCCCGTATTTGGCGGTGGGAGAGCCTGTAGCCACAGACCCGATTCCCATTCCGAACTTGCAAGAAGACGGGCACGATTTGCGGAGCTTAAGCACGTTTGAAATAAATGATTCCGTACTTTGTTGCAGAGCGGCCCGTCCCAAAGCTTCTGAGAAGACAGACTTTTTGGGAATTCATTTCCTGAACAGGTTACCAACCACGCTTTCTTGGCCTCGTCTATAAATTATATTTTTGTGTTTAATGGTAGAGCTACTTGTTTATTAGTAAATTTTTGAGTACTGTGTACTGATGACAAGTAAACGCGAAGGCCACTCCCGAAATTGATCGGATGTCAAGGCCTCCCAAACGCACTGGCAGTAAAGTTAACAACCACGACCTCTCGTCTAAAAAAATCAATTATTTTTCATAAATCATTTACACTTTTCTCTTGTTACATCCAAAGGTTGATTTGTTAAGATCGCATTATAGATTGGTTTGTTCCGGTCCGATCTCCTAAAGAGATCAATTAACGCTTGACCCACCTATTGTATATTCTTAGTTATTATTTTAAGCAGGTTTGCTTATTTTGGTATGTAACAGTACATTTTGTATTGTATTGTTTATGCTAAGACTTATTAAATTAAGATCAAAAATAACATTAAGATAATAGCAAAGCTCCCGTCATGGTGGTGGACTTCATCCGTCTGGCACTGCGGGCGCATCCGGTGCCCCGTAGCATATTATTAAATTTTATTATCGCCTGGACTAAGTAATGGCAATATCGTGTAAGGAGGCCGGCCGAGCCCCAGGGCGACTAAGGGGCCATAGATAGGGAACCACTGCTAAGTTTCATAACGATACAAGAGCGTACTTGTAGCATTTTTACTAGTGTGTTTGTACAGGTATGGATCTTTAAAGCGGAGTCAATTACATAACAACCTAAAAACCAATACTACTTATTCACCTTTTTAATATACCAATATACTTTTACACCAAAACAAGTAATATACGTCAGTAAGTAGTATCATAGTAATATGTCGTGACAATAAGATAACTGACGTATCAAAAAATTAAAAATGATGAATTTATTACGTATTATATATATTTATACGCATTCAAACTTACAGCCCCACACTAAGTTCAAAGAATTGAATCGTAGATGCGGAAAACATTTACATACACACAAATGCCAGAACTAGACAAACATAATGATCATGAACATAATAAACTTGTCGTTTGTATTTATACTTTTTTAATTTAAGATACAACGGAACTTAACCACGCCATATGTTTTTCATATGATTAACTTCGATGTTTCGGCCAAGATAATAAGCAACCATAAATGGTGTATAAAAATCGAGACAGTTCAAAATTTACTTTTACTTAATGGAAATAAAAAAATGCATACTTATAATAATAAAAAATACAAAAGCTTAGATGTTTGATTAAATAAAAACAATTCCACAGCATCTGTCCTTGAGATTCTCTAGTAAAATTAACGTATCGTTATCTCCCTGACTACCCGGGGACAGAAAAGGGGGCACAAGGGGTGTAGGGGGTGATTAAAATTTCGACTACCGTTGATGACACGAGCATTGCAGAGTGGAAGGATTAATGCAGGGTTTATGAGTGGATTACATTACTCCAGTGCTGGAATGGTTGCTCACTGATTTTGTAGAGTTTGGACAGTAGATTGGTAAGTTGGACTGTTACTTGGTTGATTATTATTTATTTATTCTGTGTATATTTTAGCCGTAGTTATGCTATGATCATTACTGATAAAAAATGCAAATAGATAGCTATTGTAATAGATTTAGCGTCTGTTATAGAATGTCCAGTTAAGGTTCCAAATAAACTGTTTTCAAAGCTTATCTCATTAGTAAACTTTGCGTTGCCCAGTAACTAATTAGGGCTAACCATCCGTTAAATTTACGCAAATCAATATTATAATTGAAATGTTTTATTTCTATTTTCATAAATGTAGCAATTATATAAGCACTTTATTATTCATATCAATTATTTTATGCTACCTATGTAAGCATTTCACCATCAGGTTGAAAGTGATGAAACGGCTTGCTTGCCTTGAAGATACCTATTTAGTTTAGATTCTTCGAGGATTTACTCCACAAAGAAGGGCAATAAGTTCCACCCTTTCGCCCTACCGACGATTAACGTATAGTCGAGTGAACTAGAAATTATATTAACAAACATTTATATTTATATACAGTTTGTAGGTAATATATCTTCTCAAACATAAAAAGCATGAGTTTTAAGCTTGATAATTTTCAAGATGATTGAGAAGATGTAAATATCTAGACAAATATTATTTAGAACGATCATAATTCAGCTGCAGCAAGGGATATGCTGAAAATGAGCTACGCATAAACTATTTTCTTCATGTAAAATCATTGATTTTTGTTTTATGTTCATTTGAGCGTGATCTCATTTGATGTGCGACGATGCGGTTGATGTTTTTTTTATAATTTAAGATAAGCAAACGCTTGACTTCTACGGTGTCCCAACACGGTGAACACACCTGGCAAAACACTTATTATTATTGTCTTTTATTATTTGTAACTATTTTATATGTTAATTCATTTATTTAATTTTCTTTTTCTTCAATCCAACAGCGTTACATGACATAATATAAAATTACAAAAGGGGATTAAAACAAATAGAACTCAAAAATTTTGTAAGCCGCTTGTCAAAGGAAAAGTGCCCAGAATACTGGCTACGTTTCCACGTTGAATAGCGATGCTAATTTTTTGTACTAAATAAGAGCCAGCATTAATATAGTAATATATGTTAATATAATGCATATTCATCTGTTATATTTTATTGTAATTTTACTGTACACAATGTACTGTAATCATTAAGAACCAAATGTACAATTTTTTAATTGTCTATGGCGATTTTATTATAAGTATTTCTATCAAATTTCATTTGCTAAGTATAATACAAAGAGCCTATTTAAATTAAAACTCGATAGGCAACTCTCATTATCTTTATCTTACTTACACAACCTGCCTATTAACTCTCTTCCGTCGTTTCCATAGACGCGTTCCCCGCAAAATTCTTCAGAGAAGCAATAAAAGACCACGGCTCCTGACTTTGGAACGCCGCCGGCGGAAGGGTAACCGATAGTGTATCTATTGTACGTCCATCTAAAGGGGTTCTACCGGGGAAAATTGAGAAATGGACCGGTTAACATCGTTACAGCTCCCTGGAGCCACTGGATTAAGGAGCAAGGAAGAAAAATGTTTTGTTTTGTACATAGATCATTGTGAAATTTATTGTAGCATAAAGTGGAGACAAAATCTGATTTTGTTTGAAAGCTTGGGCCACTCGTATCAGACAAATCATATAATGCGTATTCCTTGTGTATTGTTATTCACCATTACCTACATCTGTAGAAAATACTTAACCTTTCATTGCTATTTATGGATAATTCGGCGCTTATTTCGTCAATTAAATACTCAAGTTGCATTGGAAAGTCTTGCTCTTCACCAGAACGACTCAACCTTTTATTTTGTCCATAAGCCTCGTCGACGACGATAAAAAAATCAAAATGTTTACTTTTATGTAACCAATAACGATAATACATATTTTTATGATTTCAAGCGATTGTTTACGTCTACACATAGCTAAAAATAAAAAATTACGCATAAAACATTACATTTCTTATCAAAATATATATTAGATATTTAAACGCAAGCAAAGCGTAAAAAAACCGACTTCACCGCTTTATCTTCGAAACCTTGATCAGATTCAATGTATCAAACACGCATTATTGACAATTACTCAAAAACTAGTAATCAGATCTTGACCAAATTTAAATGGGACCACATGGAAAGCAAAAGCTTTCAAACAAAAAAATAATTATCAAAATTCGAAATCGGCTCACGAGGAGAGGAGTTATGAGGTAAATCACATTATAAAAAAAAAAAACAAACACTTGACTCGTGTACCTCCTCCTTTTTTGGGAAGTCGGTAAAAAATGTAATCAGTATCGGAAAAATTTAAATACGGTCACAAAAAGAACGTCAAAATAGTTTGACGTTCTTTTTGTGAAGTCAGGGTCACAATGGCTATCGTGAATGAAAATTGACAGGTTATAGACATCGAAAATGAGGAAACTGACGTCACGAGTAAGTCTAAACAATCGCGTAGCGTGCGTTTTGCCACATTCATTTCCCATGCATTTTTTATCACTTTTTATATATTTAAATTCCTTATTGAAAAGCTTTTTAATAAGAGAATCTCATTCATATTCCCTACAGCACGTACGAAGCCATGTATAGTGCGCTACACTATTATTACATTACATATATACAACACAATACATTTGGCACTAAAGACTAGATCTTCGAATCTCGTGAAATGCATTATTAAGTAGGTACTTACCATAATTTCCCGGCCTAGCTACAGAATCAAAATAGGTGTCATATTTTTAAGTTATATTTAAATGATTTTTGACAAACAAGCTTTTTTCAGTATTTATTCAGTACATACGCCTTCAAATTGTTGAATTATGAATCCAACTTTTTTTTTCAAATTCCTATTCTTATAAGTAATAAGCCACGTTTGCAGATGTATGAAATACACTTTTATTTTAACTATTGATTTAGACTGAAAAATTGTATGTCCTTGCAATCGAGATATGAGACAAAGCTATGAGCTACAAAAGTATTGGCCTTTACATACAAGACAGACATAGTTTGTATATCTAAAAGAATAATAACATATTCCAAATTGTTTTCAAGGAATAACGTTTTTATCTAAGTACATCTTCCAAATGTTGCTAACAATTCATTGAACACAATATAAATGTCTATATCCAAATTTATTGACATCTTTGATACACTCTATTGAAAAGATTTAGGATCTCAATATAGTTTTTACCAATTTTATTCACCTTGGTGTACAAAAGTCAAATAAATAACTCTGAACATGAAGAGCAAGTTTAATTGCCGACAGATCTTCAAGTAGCTTTTACGATTCTACAAACTTTGCTCTACGAACAAACTACAAGTTTATAATAGTGAGAGTGAGCGTTTAGTAGAAAAGATATATAGCACTGAAAATAAACAATAATATAAGTTCTATCTACGGGCCATGTGCCTATATTTTCTAAAACTATATAAATCTATAAAGCAAATACCTAAGTTACCTACTAGGCACCGAGGTTAGAGGTAAGTCAAGTGCTGAAGCCCACTATCAGTTGGTGGCGTTCCCATCAAGCTGGTGGCGTTGCCTCTATGAATTGCAATGCTAATACGTTAAGCCAAATAAGTACCAGCATTTTGACCTCACGTCGCCTCAACCAGATGCTCTGATAGATTTTTAAAAATAGAATGAGTTGGTCCTTACGGGTTAAGCGTCTCAACACCAAACGGCTCAGATTTGTAACCACTGCCGAGGTTACCGCGTCGCCAATCCCATTCTGTGTTTCAGGAAGATGTCGTAGGCGTGGAACTCATTGCATGCGTATTTGTTCCTTGAACGGTACAATCTAAGTCTAGAGTGAATAGGTACCTTCTAGGCTAGCATGTTCCATCTTCGGCCGCTTTGTCACTTTCCATCATGTGAGATAGCGATCAAATACTTGCCTTTCCAGCATAAAAAAAAGATGTGACTTGAACCTGCTAGTAGATGAGCACGCTCTGTATCAGTAAGACACGTATCTAAATATCCACAGTAGCAGCCCGTTGTGTCCCCTTTGCAATTTTTGTACATGCTATCATCTAAAAAGAAGAACTCGTGTAAATATCTATCTAGTAGATACCTTACCGTGCACTCGTAAATCACAGAGCATTTGCACGTACAGCACACGTCGTAATTAACCTTATGACTGGGGTTTTACCTCGGAATGCGAGGGAATGTTACCGTCTTACGCTTGCTTACCTTGATATGAAGTGTTTTGTAGCTTTCGTCTGGATGGTTTGGAATAATAAAGTGTAGGTAAATAATAACATTGTATAGAAAATTGGGGAAACTTTCCAATTATATTCACAGTGAAGGACTATGAGTTTCAAAGATTAACGACGGGAATAAAATATATTATTTTAACATCTGCAAGCTTGAGTCTTGCATAAATGCTGATTGGTATGTTAATATCATTTAAACATTACATATTTTTGGATTATAATTAATGTCTGAGTATTGCCATTCAACGTGGCAATGCTGCCAGCATTTTGGGTACTTTGCCTACTGGTAGCGGTCTATTAGATTAAGTTTTGTACATATTTATATCTAATAATAGTTTTTTTGGTTAATTTTAATTTAGTTTTTAGTTTAATGTAATATATGATTAGAAATGTTTTATGATAATAAATAATAACCATCTATTAATGTAAAATTACTATGTTATTGTTTTATTACAATTAAGTGTATTATAATTAGAATTGTTTATTAGCTAAGTTTAATAAACAACATAGTTGTTATACTGGGCAAGTCATATTACATGTATGTTACACAGCACCCAAATTATATTGTAAAACAATAGAATTTTATATCGCACGAGGAATTCTGATGTGCTTTAAAGATAATTATATATAACCTACCATCAAAATCAGTTTTTTATACGTACTAGCTGCACCCCGCGTCTTTGCTCTCGTTTATCGTGATAAAATGTAACATTATGTCATTTTCATGTGTCTAGGCTATCTACATACCAAATTTCAACAAAATACGTATACCTCAGAAAAACTTACATGTGTATTTAAACACAATAACAAATTCATAACATTAACGTAATAATTCAAAAAAAACAAAACGCTAACCTTTTTTTATGAGCGGAGAAAATGCTTTGCACTTCCTTTCCTTCACTTCACTTTCCTAGTTCAGAGCCAACGAGCTGACTTGGCTTGGAGCATTCGTCTCGAATTATGGCCGCCCGCAAATCCCAGCAGACAACAGCCTCACCTGCACTCATTATATTTACGCCGCAATAATAAAACTTTCCAACTCCGAATATTGAATTCGCTGCGAGGACCGCCTTACTTATTGCCGTCAGTTATGCAATATGCTCGGGCCGTAGGTTTAATAAAGGCCCGGCCGACAGCGTTTCAAAAAGTTTTCGTTTCGTGAAGGCGTATTGCGCTGACAATGAGCCGCGCTAAGCCCCGCCGAGTTGAAGCGCATACCTAATAACTTCTTTTTTTCTGTCGTGTATTCAGTACAGTGCAGTATATCGCCCTTTAAACTGCAACGAGGATGTTACGAATATTTCACATACCAGTTTTCTGTGAAGTAGGCAGCAAGCAAAAACATCACGACAAGGCGCTTGCTGAAAAGCCTATAGAAATCTGACGAAGCACAGACGTGTTGCTAACTTTTGAATGCTCTTTTTACAACGTATTTGAATAATTTCATATTTTAACACTTCGTTGTATTGTTATCATCTTATTAAGTACTATTAAAATTTTTGACACGTGAACATCTTTATAATATTGATAGGAAATTAGTTTTATTTATTTTAATTTTTATATAATTATACATAATTTTGGTACAAAATCCCATCCTATTGCGGAAATATAATATACATTTTATTGTCAATGGCCAGTTTTGCAACTAAATTTGTACGCCTTTTCAGGCAAAGACATGTACCGCCGCAATCGAATTGTTACCAACCAGCATGAATATTTTTTATCTTTAAATGTGTATCTAAGCGCATGTTTTTACCAATAAAATGATCTTTATCTGTATCCGTTAAGTCATAGCAAATAAACTCATTTCTAAAATTGAAATATAGATCTTATCTAATTTTTGATAAAGACTATATTTTTCTTGAATATATTTCTTATTTAAATATATATTTGTCTAAAATCTCCAAACAAAAGATACGAATCCCTGTATTTCCTTGCTATCTGAGTTCTTATTATAAAGAGACGTGTTTCGGTGAACCCAGTGCAATGAGTGCATGTAATGCGATCTTTCGTCTAGCGAATTTGAACCTCGACATGCCTGTTTACACTCATATTATCATGTTAAGTGACTAGTCCCATATTATATACTATACTAGCCGTGCCCTTCGCCTGCGATTAATTAAGTTGGGAAGTATCTTATATATGTGTTAATCCCAAGGTATAATCTATATTCATTCCAAATCTGTTAAGACATTATAAACGCTTTCACACTCACAGCCTCACACTTAGTTCAATGACTTGTGTCGTGGGTGCCGGAAACATTCACATTACACATACAATCACAACCAGAACCAGAAACACAAATTTTCCTCAGGGAGAAAACTTGTGTTCCTGCCGGGAATCGAACCCGATACTCCTACTTAGAAGGTGAATGCTCACCTAACTAAGCCAAAAGGCCTATCGTAAATAAAAAAAAAAAAAATTACACATTTACACACAAACATTCTGATTTATAACATAAGTGTGATAATTTCTACTTATATTATAGTTCCGAATGTTTGTCGTGTGTGGGTGTGTGTGTGTGTGTGTGTGTGTGTGTGTAAGAAGCTACTAACAAAATACATGTATTAAGTTTGAAACAAAGTATTTCTGACAGCTGTATACGGATCCGTAAAAAATTGATATGTAGATACTTAAAATATGGTATTTTTATCCCAAATCACAAAGCCGCCCGGCACATACAATTATATATCTGTTGTTGATTTCTTCTTATATAAATAGCATAATTATATTATTATTAGCTTCACACACATTAATTAACACAAAAGGCATTAATATAATTGTAGCTTATATAGAAAGGTCATAGTTTAACAATTCACAATTTTTATTTTATTAGTAATTACTGAGTCCACCGTCGATTTTAATTATTTTTATAGTTGTACCAGATCTTTATCCTCTCAAACGATAGAAGAATCATCGAAATTGGTTATTTATTGTTTATGAATATCGAAATCCCTGCCAAATTTCATTAAAACCAGTCGTTTTAGCATCATTGAGTTACAAATAAATATCGAAATTTTAGCATATTCTTGGATTAATCTTATCTACCGGAGATAATTTACAGGAGTAAGACCACCTGATTAAAAAAACTAGACAATAGTGTACCAATAAACGCTTTCACGCTCATAGTGAGACAAAAGTGTACTAGTATCTTAAGTAAATTTTAGGCCTGATATTATCAAAACAAGATAACGATTCTTTACTCAATTCTCCGGTTGAGCCTCAATTGTCAATAACTGTTGCATGACGTTTGATTTTGGTTGCTATTCAACAGTTAGTTAACACCTCCTCCATTTACTTAGACATATTATAGCATTTACTGCCCGGAAATAGCTTTATATACGCACCCACGCTCTGCTTTTTTCCACGTTTAATTATGGCAGACGAGTTTAAAAATATTGATATAATAATATATAAAATATATAACGTAATACAGGCTTTTGTCTGTAGATGGTCCAACTCTGTAGCTTTGTTGCTAATGGTACAGTTAGCGTTTGGTATTTGATTAATGATTATTTAATTATATTATTAAATATAATTAAATAATCATTATTATATTATTTAATAAATAATAATTATATAATTATTTTTATAAAGTAAGTTAGGAAAGCAGCCCTGATAATATGTAATACACAAAAAACGCATTCAACTATTTCATTAATAATACCGGAAAGTTTTATCTCACTGAGAGAGCTGAATTCTGGGCCCTCTAATTACGTATAGGGTAATGGCAATATTATATATTATTATTTATTTCAGATGATGTTAACCATGATATTAATTAAAAATATGACATCGCCATTAAAAAACATGCAGTGGCTGTATGTGTTTTTTTATATTATTATTTATATTGATATAAAAACACTCAAAAAGGCTGCAGTTTCAACTGCAAACACAACTTTTGAAATTCAAATTTCTAGTAGCAGTTGCGTTTAGCACGCCCGTGCACAACCACAAAGCGATAGCCTGTTTGCTTACGGGCATGTAAGCGCTACCACACTCCCGCGTAGATGCATCGGATTCCATGACGGGTACAGCATTCAAAAGTTCCGCGGAAGCTCAGTCTCCACCAGGAAATTGAAGTCACCTCGCGCTCAGAACAATGCTTTGTGAAAGAACGTCTAATTTATCTACGAGTTGTTTTGAACGATTTAAATTGAATATCGATTCCAGCAGCATCCTGTATTGTGTGGCTTTGTTGTCTGATTCCTTGTTTCACTTTGTGAACGGAATTGGTTTGTGTCTTTGTTGGAACTATTAGAATAGCACAATGTTGTGGCAACATATTCCATTTGTTCAACTTATTTGTCTATTTGTTGTTTGAGAATGGTAATGATGTGGGTAAATAATACAGGGACTTGAATTGGTTTGATTGAAGTCAATAAAGCGAGGGTTATGATGCATTTATATCATTACTAGCTGCGTCTTGCGGTTTTACCCGCTTTAGTCCTAAACCCGCAGAAATTAAAAAATAGCATAATAATTTATATTTATCCAGAATGAAAGCTATCTTCATAGTAAATTTCATCAAAATTGGTCCAGCCATTTGAGCGTGAAGAAGTATCAAACATACAAATACACAAACTGTCGCCTATATATTATTAGTGTGATAATATGTAATATTCTTACGCTTTCATTCACAGTCTCCCGAAAATGTGTCACGATTGTTGCAAATATGAACAACATACACAATCATACCCATAACCAGAAGCACAAATATTCCTAAGTGATGAAAATTGTGCTTCTCCTAGAAATGAAACCCTGTGTTGAAATCAAGAGGCTGAAGCCCACTGTCAACAAAGCCGTCATATAAAACAAACATATTCAGTCCGATACTGAATATGTATAAATAAATACATTTTTATTTTTAATTTTGATGAATTTAGTCGAAAACCTATTAACATATTTTTCGGTTTCATATCAAGTGTCAGTATCTAACAGTAGGGGTATTGACGTTAATACGTTGCAGCGATACAAGATACCGGATATATATTTTGACAATCTCATAAATCCACAGATCTGCTATCGCTCGATTAAACCAATAAAATCAAAGATCTTAAAACTAATTTCAAACAACGCTAATATCTGATATTGCATAAACGCGCCGAATAACACCGACCACAAGTTCAGGTGGTAAAGGTACTCGCGCTTCCACGCACTCCTCCTATTGTAAATATTAGTTCGCGAAACTCATCAATTCCGCGCTCGAACTTAATAAAATACTTGGCGCTTAATTGAAAATGAATACTCGGATCGATAAAATATTCCGCAGCCTTAATCCGCGATAATGAAGCGCCGCGAAGGGTTGCTTCGAGGGGCCCAGTAATAAATGTTGCGTTCCAAATTTAAAATCAAAGTGCGGAATAAATTTTGATTAAGCGATTAGCCGAGAGCGAGGTGTTTGTGTTTCTTCGGGACGCTATTAGTGATGCTACGCCTCGGTCGTGGTGACACTCGCCTTGCCTCTATGGTGTTCGGTAATCGAGTATCGGAAGCGAATAAGCGATAAAGCAATTTAAACGCTGATTTATGAAAAACATTTTGGATTATATGAAAGCGTACATAATCGTACGGAATGAGAAAGTTATCCTTTTGTAAGCTTACAAAGGAGCCGAGACTTTTTTCATATACATCTAGAAAAATAACCAAATATCACATACTTGAAAATAACCACATTACTCTATAGTAATGTGGTTATTTTGCCATGAGCAAGAGCTCAGTCTAAACTTCTAGATTTACTTCGTAGTCTTTTTTTTAGAATTACCAATGATGAAAAAAATATTGTTTATCATACAGAAATTAAAAAATCGCTCTTTAAAGTCATTTAAAGTTACCAAATATGGAAGTTTTAGTAAACTCTGCCAACAAATCAAATAATATATTACGTATTAAGACCCCGAGATATTCCCATCATCCCACTGGTGGGTATCATGCAAAGGACGCGAGGTGGGATGCCATCGTCTCACTGGTAGATAGTGTATGTAGCACTAACCAAGTATTGATGGTTGAAGTATCCCATGCAACCATCAAACAATAATTTGACAAAAATAACTCAATTTCACAATATTATTATGATATTATAATAAAGCCTGTTTCCCCAGCTGCGGGTACATTCTGCGGCAGACCTTCGTCACGCGACGACGCCTTTCTCCGCTAATGCGGTTTTTAATATACCTTAACACTGGTACGAAGCAAATGTCAAATGTCAGAACAAACGTCAAAAACTAAGGGTTTACTTATGATCATTATTAGATTAGCTTTATGATACAAAATTTTAGATTTGTCATCCTAACTACATATATACCGACATTGATTAGTAGTGCATAATCCAGCAGATCCCTGCCCTACTTTTTACATAATTAACGCGGGCGCGAGGTACAAATATTAATAATAATTTCCGACTATTTTAACATTACAAATGGAACTACATTCGAATTATGGCCATATCAAATAAAAAACTAAACACACTTTGAACTTCAAATTGTAATCAATGTGCGTTGAAATGTTAATCTTTACATCAATTAAGTTTACTTACTTATTAAAATCTTTTCTAAAACATTTTTAACACGTATTTTTTGTTGCTATTATTTAACACTCAAGCATGTGTTACATCTACTCCCGCGTCATCATTTACTGGATCAAATGTGATAGAAAGAAGCAAAATAGTAGCCAATTTCATATAAATAATAGTAACTAACATTTAATTTAAGGGGCCAGCTGAAGACGGAAGAGACTGTATCCCACGACACAGGACTTTTCCTAGTGTGGGATCCTGGGCTCCCCTACACAAAAATAACATTGTTTTTATTGTAAGTGTTAATATCAATAAGTTACAAGAAATAAATTATTATTCTCTTTATTCTCTATTCTCCCATAATTGGTAGGTACATAATTTTAAGTTTACCATCTAAGTTACATTGTGGAATGCAAATAAAATATGAATATGAATTTGAAGACATATGAAATAAAAATATAAATACACCTGAGTTCACTTTATACATCCCCACCTACATAATTTTAAGAATCTGATGTGCCCATTCCAAACCAAGTTCCGAACCATATTTAAAAGAGCTAGCCGTCTCATAAATCAATGTAGGCCCGAGGTGGGCATATTTCATACTTAATTCTTTCCCGTTTGAGAACACCCTGTGGTTTATAAGCCGTCAGTCTTGCCGTGTGGTTGCATGCACCTGAACAGCTTGCCTTTTAGTGTAATAGCCTTTTAAACGGTTATTTGCGTTGATGTTGTCAAAGTTGGTAAATAATGTTGTTATTTTTTATACTACAATAAGAGAAATATAATATCTGTTTAGTAGAAAAAACAGGAAGTGTCCTAAACATACCCATCCATACGTATTACAGGGAAACATTTTAATTATTCATCACAGTGTTTCCCCACCACTTTTCGTCACACAAAAAGGTTGCGGATCAGAATCTCAAAGCCCTCTAATAAAAGTTGCACTCCAAATCATGTTTGATACTTGGTTCTCTTTTCACTAATAGATTGACTCGTTAATGAACACTTTAGTTTTAAAAAAATATTCAAATCAGTCACACAATAGACGATTTTATAGCTATATATATATATATATAAATTATCATATACTTTTTGTAAATATACACAACATATACAAAAAGTATTTGATATACCGTATATATATTTGTAAGGTATATCATAATGTACCTTATAATATATACTTATTAATAAAATAACCAATCACAGTAAAATTTTAAATTTGTGTATGTAATAAGAAGGATACATAGTTGTCAAAAATTCAGATAAATAATAGAATCAAATTGGCAATTTACCGTTATATTTCCCGCCCAGTGAAAATTGATTAATATTCGTGTAGGTGCGGCCATAAATCTATTGTTTTGTGAATCTCAGCTGTTCCGACGTTCGGCTCTCCCCAGGCAGCCATACATCGCAATATCACGGCATCGCCCTTTGAGAACGCAACGTCTCAGCCCTGTGTTTAGGAAACATCTTGAGACGCACACTAACTTACAATAGGATCAAAATAGATCGATCGTTTGACGTACTTCGATAGATAGATAGATAAACTCTTTATTGAACACCTTAACAAATACACGACAAGGAATAATAATTTAGAAAATAAGTGTAACAACATACTCAAACAAGTGAAAATCGGTAACTGTAAAACGCGTAAGCGTGTGACCAAACGACTTCGAACAATTCAACCTCTAAGTTAGTCCCTTTAAATTACCCATCTTTCATTTACTAGGCAGAACGTTAATATGAATGAGTCCACAAGATAGGTGGCGTGAGGCATCCCATGTAAATGATGGACAGTCACAATAGACTGGGAACAACTACCGCCAGCTCTTTGATTTCCAAATTCGCACCCCGTTTTACGCTCACTAATTTTCTTGTTCGGACACAATTTCGCTGGCGTTGGACCCCTCACAATAATAATTTCGCAGGGAAACTATTATAGTCGATCCTCTCTAGCCAGTAATTAATTTTGCCATAAACCGGCTCAATTGAAGCGTAAAGATTTCGTGTAGGCTGACTCCCGAGAGAGTTTTGTGAATGATAATTAATTTTCAGCTGAATCGTTCGTTGTATTTTTAAAGGTTATTTATACGAAGTTTTGCAGAACAAACCCGAGGTTTTGGGTTACTATTGATTGAAGTTGCTCGAAATTTCTCATTGCGAAACCAGTTCATCCGAGTCTAGAATATTCCATCGAAAATAATTTCTCATTTTGTATTGTTGTTTGTTAGGAATTGTAGCTGAAACAAAACTAGAATCTTAGAAAAATAACGACGGAAAAAGAAAAACTTTTTTAAATAAAACACTGAATTGTAATACTATATCTCATAGATAGCTCTTTGCCAGTATAGAGCTAAAGGCAAGACACCTGAAGTATTATATTCGCATAAGTCAGTTACCTCAAGTCTTATGAGTATATGCAATAAGATACATCTCAATACACCGGCGAAGTTTCGAGAACAAAGCCGCAGCTCGCGTCCTCCACTTATACTGTACAAGTACCTATTCCTGCATTGTCGAATTCACTTACACGTCGGTGACATACGGGAGAGTAGTAAATCAGCTAGCAATGTTTATGTTTCTTTAAGACTGGGTAGACATGTAATAAAACAGCATTCTTTGTATGAATTATACGAACTTTCTTATATAGTTTAAAGAAGGTAATTTAGAAAAAAATCATTTTCCGTTCTTATATTAGTTCTGCCTAGCACGGCTATTGCTATATAAATAAGAAACTATGTTTTGTAAGACGGTAAAAGTGATGGTAATTATCCCAGAAGAGCTAGGTATAGTATTTACTTACATTGACGAGATTGGCTGACAAGCTAGCGATGTCATCCTTTGCTCTGCTTACTCTTACTATAGATTTTTTGTACTTTCACACATATATATCAATACATAGGGCATAATCGTAAAAATAGCGCCAATTCACTACAAGTTTTCGACCCATACCAACAGCAACCGTAAACTCCTTTCACACGTCAACCACACACTCGCAACTTCCCCAGTTCGACAACCAAGCCGTCATTGTGTCAGCACGTTAGCATGGCATTATTGGCTCGCGGGCAGTCTAGCCGACTCCAGTCAGCGCATTCTCACCTGGGGCCCGGACTTGCTAAGACTTCGCAACTTTGACGTCACTCGCGAGCTCGAATTGCTGAGGTAACCACATCAATCGATTGCCTTTGAATTAAACGTCTTTAGAGTAGTATAGAGTAGTGAACCTTAAAAAATATGGGATAATTTGGCTTGCATTAGAACAATCAAGTGAGACAGCTCACTTGATAAGAAGTGATGATGAGATCAAGAGCTGTAATTACGAATGACTGGCTCGAAACATCATTTAGTGATTTGACGAAAGATTTTTTTCTACTTGAGGGTACTGTATTTTAGTATAGGGTAAACACAAGCGAGCATAAGAAAATAACTCACTATCATGGATTTAATTTCCTCACGATTGCGATGTTACCCTCACCGGAAGCCATCTCACCTGATGTTGTGTACCTAATCGACTCAAGTTTGACTTTTAGGGTAATAAATAACTCATGTAATAGAATTAGGCTCATGGCTATCAGTAATTGAACAGACCAGTAGTCTATAAAACATTTCGATATGTGCCTAATGTTTACCGTCGAGAATAACGCCAACTACATCGAATAGAGCCCATTTAACCTGTCGGCAGCACGTCCCAGTTTTTATTCCTCCTAATTAACTGGCGAGCCATCCCGGCACGTAACAGCCACGCTCCACCATAAATACTGCAAGAAATCGGGACCATCCCATAAATTCCTCTCGTAAAAGGCTCTGCGATTATGTTAGGGGGTGGTATTAGCAAAGTTTGTCCGATCGCGGGAGGCATCACCCCCTCTATAATACATTTTTCGTTGATGTAACACGATTTCTCGACGGTTCTCGGTTACGTGATGGATTAAGAAGCGACTTGCTCTTACCACCATCGGATTAAGATGGGCTGCTATATTTAGGACATCGCTAGCTAATATACAATGTTTGCTAGTCGATAGACTTAACGTGTAATGTGCAGGATCCGATGGATAAAGGAATTTATCCGTAGGGGCTTTGTGCTACATCATATAAGTAGTAAAAGCACGCAACTATATAACGTGCCAGTAGCACTCATATTAATCACTTTGTTGATAGGTATATTTAGTTTTACATATGATTTGTAGAGGCAGGAATGTTTTGCTGAGTCTGCCTAGCAAAGTAAGACACTTCAGCTTGTAATTTACCGCCAAACAGTAATGTTTTTCGGTCATCAACCATTACTATTTGTCGGATGGTAGGAAAATGTTTTTAATAGAAGTATAGGGTTCTAAACTTACCACAAACTCTTATAGCAGTTTTAATTTAATAATATGTTGATATTCTACGATTCAAATATGTAGTGGTAATATTATTACAATAAGAAGTCTTTGATATCTAATATAATTTAGGTATAGCTAAGTGCATTGCCATGCAGGTTTTTGTTGATGTTTGAAATTCTGGATTACACTCAACTGTAATGGACAAGCGTGAAGCTTACCATCAGACCAGCAACTTGTTTGTCTCGTTTCTCAGTAGAAGAAATTAATAAAGATCATGCACTAGCATTTAGAATCCATGTTTGTTTAACAAGGAAATAAAAAAATATATTTTTCCTAATCGGTTAAAAATAATAGGTTACATTCATAAAAAACATACAACTATGTATTGCACTATGTAATTGAGAATATCCTCCTTTTTTGAAGTTGTCTAATATTTCGAAACTATAACTGTTACGCTTTAGCAGTTAACAAATATTTGTATCATTTCCAGAAGAAACTGTTATGTAAGGTATCAAATACTAAGAAACTGCGAGCCCGTTTATATTGCCCATGTCAATTTTCACAGCATTAACTCCGCAATCCCGACGAATAGCTGCGTAAATACAAATATCGCCTTGTACATTCAATTTTCCGAACATTTTCCTTATACGCCGAGGCTGGCTCGAACAATAATCATAAATACATTACGCGCTATTGAAGATGTGATCCGGTTCGTAAACAGAGCTCCTTCCAATCTAACTCTTTATGGCCTATCTAACTTTAGCGGATTTTAATAATGTGCCACGTTAGCCGCGCCTTTAGGGAGCTCAAGATTCGATCAAGTGCTTTGTACTCTTTTTTGGGAAATAATTTGAAATCGAGCAAGAAGTAATGCTCATAATTTGAGAAATATTATATATATACAGGAGCAATAACTGAGCTTTATCGTTTGGTGTGTAATATAGACGACATGACAACCTGCGTACTCCTTTATAGACTAGACTGTTGGCCACACGGCCACCTCGACGAACAGCGGAGAGCGTGGCGAACGCGACAGCGGTTTCGAGAACAGTGGCTATATGTTATTTATGCTGCGACAATATTCATAGTCGCTACCGCTGTCGCTCGCTACCCGCTGTGATCTAGTCTAAGACCTTAGACTGGTAGCGGACCTACTTACTTATTAAATGTATTCAAACCTTAAATTAAAAAGATTGAAAACTAAATTGTCTCTTAATTATTCCAAACACTGCTAAAATTGGCTGTAACAAATATGATACAAACTGATGTTATCAACTCTTGAAAAAAAATACCTAAATATTGCCTGTTACACTGTTCATACACTAAATTCAATGCACTACATTGCAAATAATAAATGATTTATAATAGTAAAAAAATAGACAAATAGTAAATAATTTGGTTCAACCTACAGAAAATTAACTTTGCGAATACCATTTCAGAGTTGAATATTTTCGCAAATTCCAAATAATTTATACTCAGTTCATTAACAGCTATAGGGAATAATTAGCAGAAAATTTCCTTGCATCGGCCGATGCCTAGAGTCGAGTGGCAGCCCCCTAAACGTATAAATACTGAATAAGCAGTAAACTGTATTACTTCGACGAACCCTTTTCACTTGGCGAATTAGTAAAAAGCTATTGGGGAGCGAAAATTTTAACTTAAACGCGGCAGTAAGGTTCTGTACCTGAGTGTGTTTGACAGTACCATGTGATTACATCGCAAACCCTTCCTTTTGTTTGTTTTGATTTGGCTTAATTTGATTTGTGACGTTTCAAGAGAATATACTAAAGTATATAAATACTAGCTGACCCGCCCGGCGTTGCCCGGGTAAACAAAAGCTTACATATAAACGCTTTCTCACTCACAGCCCCACTGTAAAAGTACTATAAGTTGTGTCGTGGGGCCGTAAACAATTAACACCACACACACAACATTCACGTCATACCCAGAACCAGAAACATAAACTGCCCGTGGGGAAAAAACTTTTGTTATTGTGTTCCCACCGAGATTCGAACCCGCTGCTTTAAAGACGAACGCGCACTCATCTACGCCAGTGGGTAGTTCAAAGTGCAAAGATTCCCCACCCTGCGTCGCCCGGTAAAAAAATCTACACATAAACACTTCCACATTCACAGCCCCACACTAAGTTCAGTGACTTGTAGCGTGGGGCCGTAAACATCCAAGATTCACAACATATTAAAAACCAGGAACACAAATTTCCCGTAGGGAGAAAACTTCTGTTACCACCGCGAATCGATCCCGCTGCTTTGAAGGCAAACGCGTACCCATTTACGCGAGTAGATAGTTCAAAAGATGACCCGCCCGGCGTCGCCCGGTTAAAAAATATACAAATAAACACACTTCCACATTCACAGCCCCACACTAAGTTCAATGACTTGTATCGGGGGGCCGTAAACATCCAAGATTCACAAAGTATTCACAACATACTCAAAACCAGGAACACAAATTCCCGTGGGAAAACACCTGTGTTCCCACCGGGCATCAAACCCGGTGCTTTAAAGGCAAACGCCCACCTAACTACGCTAGCGGGCAGTTCAAAGTTCAATGATAAGACTAAACAAAAAAAAACAGTCGAATTTATATCCCCCTTCTTATGTTAGTCGGTTCAAAACATAGACGTATGCCGGATTACGCAGTAACTGTTCCATTCTGTGATCCACCGTTTTCACCGTCAAATAAACTTAACGATTTCTCCTAGACTATAGGTCCAAATTATGTGCAGTAAAGAGCAAATTAAATCTACCTGAACTACGTAAGCCGATGAAATAGGTTTTTTTGATAAGGATTAATATTAAATACTTAAAAAAAGCCAACGAAATAGAAGCCGCTATTTTTTAATGAGCAGGAATTCGTAGTACGTTTCTGTACATTTCTGACCCGTCCCGTTTACGGGCGGGCTCCCGTGAAACTAATTTCACGATTTCTCATAGACTATTTATCCAAATCATATGCAGTAAAAAGAAAAATGTATCTACATGAACTACGTAAGACGATGAAATAGTTTATTTTGATAAAGATTAATACTGAATGTCTCAAAAAGCCAACTAAACATAGGCCGCTTTTTTTTCAGATATTTTACAAAGAAAAGTATTTTTTCTGAGCTATACATACATGTTAGATATATGCTGTCGCGGACTTTTTTGTAAAACTCATGAAGGCCAACATTTTTGCCATACATTATATTCAACTATGTCTTACCGTTTAGTCAGCGTACGCCGATAAAGCGGAAAGTTAGCAAATTTTTCTCCGACTTGTCTTACGAATATTATTATTTCGAACTGATAACTAACTTCTATCCCGACAAAACATAGCCTATGGCACTCAGTGATAGTGTAGCTATCTATTGGTGAAAGAATTTTCAGAATCGGATCAGTAGTTTCAGAGATTACCTTTTACATACAAACAAACAAACAAACAAACAAACAAACAAACAAACAAACAAACAAACTTTACCTCTTTATAATATTAGTATAGATTGTATAGATTTTTTTTTTTTTAGAAATATTACTTTTTGACTATTATCCGAACTAAACAAAATGATAATTTTTTAACGTAAAACAAAATTATAAACCACAATGAAAGGAGAACGGAATATTAAATCGTGTCTAAGTAAACATTTAAAAAAATACTTGGTTTCTTTATTCCGGTACTTCTTAGTATTCTACGTTTACTAAAAACTTTTTTATTGGATTAGTATACCAAATTTAAACATAACAATCATAGAAGCATGCTAACTTAAATTGTCATAAACATAAATTAATTATTTTTGAACACTTTTAATGCCAGAGAAGACGATCATGGCCTACGAGCAAGCACCTTAAAAAAATATAAAACTTAGCATTTTTTTTTAGTGTTTTATTTTCTTCATTTAGCCAGTTTTACGTTTAAATGAGTTAAATTCTAAAGTTTTTTTTTTCGTTGAATTGACCTTAGCTTTATGCCTAAAGCAGACTGTGTATAACACGCCTGCGATGACAATCGTGCTCGAATTGTGTAAATGATAAAAAGCCGCAGTGCCACCTAAAACTTTAACTTATTATTAAGGCATTGTACTACAATTATCCTCATCAGGCATGGCACTTAATAACTCCCTACAAGATCATTAATCTAGCCTAAAATAACTAAATGACATACCTTTTTGTTGGCACATATTATAAAGTATAACTTATTTAACTGTCCTATTCAAGCCTGTCCATTTCGCTCTCAATAAAACACTTGATCCAAATTAGTCAGCAATGATGTTAATTGCGCCATGTAGCCAACCCAACGGCGCAACACACTCGTGCGCCAGCCAAAATTATCGTGCGTAATTAAAAATGCCAACATACTAACAGACGGGCCCCGGGCCTGTCTAATTAGCAAAAAGTTAATAAACAGAAGTACACGCTTGACAGTGACAAGCTCCCGTGAAAATGCCAAGATGAAACACGTTTAATTTGCTCGTGCGAGTTATGCGGGGCATACATGCCGACGGGCTAATAGACACCGGTGATGCAAGCTAGGAGTATTCAAGTTTGGACGACGTTTGATGATGTGTTTGATATTTTTACAATGTGAATTAATCGGGTAAGATTTTTCCATCTAAATCTATTACATACATCCGCACCAAAAAAGAAAAAAAAGATAACACATGAAAGAAGTATGCATTAAAAAAAAAAGATAAATGACCTTACTATTGTTAAAAAACAAAACGTTATATTCCAATTTTACTTTATACAATTCATTGTATTTTAAAATACAAAAAACACTTTATTAACTTAAAAAATTTTAAAATGAAAAAAATAGCTAATAAGGCGCAATCTTATCGCTATGAGCAATCTCTTTCAGGAAACTTTTCGTATATAGTAATAAACAGGTTTTAAGAAAAGGCTGTATTCATTTATCGTTAGTTAAAATTTACTGAGTTGAAGCCCTTTACGATCTCTACAAATACTTTATGGTACCTATACCTATCATCTTAAATGGCCCACGTCAAAATTTTGTAAAATACCTTCTACTTTCTGTATTTATTATCATCATTAATTTATGCTTTAAAACGAATAATTAGCAATGCTATACAACATTTTAAGGATACAATTCAAATGTAATTTAATGTGGTTTTGTTGGTAGCTTAGGTGGATTCGTCTTTAACTTAAACATAATTTTTATACCAGAAAAAATAAAATGAATAAAACATTTTCGTAAGTTTTCTAAATTATTTCTTTAGAGATGCCTACATAAGTTCATGTTAGTACAAAGTATACTCCGCGTAATATATTCACCACCATTCCTTGGCAAAGTTCATTAAACTGAATACCAGCCTTTTGTACACAAAATAAAGGGTAACGCCACTGGGGTGATCTTCCACACACACGGAACAAATTTGACGTTTCCGTATGTCATAATTTGCATGCAATCAAGTGGAATGAGCTTTTATTATTATTGTTACAGCTACACCCACAAAGTAGACACTCGAGGGTATCTCGTACTTTGTAACCTAGTTGCGCTTTCGTTTGAACCTACTTTTGAAACTTCTAACTTGGTTCGTGCACGAATACAACTTCAGTTCTGCGGTAGGTCTACAACAACCATCGAAACAACAAGTCATTAAGGTCATTTCACACAGTTCGAGACGTTCGGCCGACCACCGATCTGTCAAATTAGTCGCCGTACGGTCGTGAGTGCGCTCTCAGGTGCCGAAGACGGGCATCGCTAACAAAGCCAATCAGAGGCACACGTCGGTACCCTAACGGATAATCTATCATAATGACATCGATTTCCCATCTGGCTTCAAACCAGGGCTACGTGACTGACGTGTCATGAGAACTTGCATCTTAAGAAATAAGGGTCTGTGCGTGAGAGCTCTCTATATTAAACTAATTGACAGAATGATAAAAGCGAGTAGATATGTTTTAAAACTACTATCATTGCAAAAATCGTTTACACATATAATAGAGACTATACAATGATATCGAGCACATCAATGAGTTTGAAATAAATATTTTATCTTGTTAAGATAAGATAAGAAACAATATCAATGCTAATATAAATGTCGGCGTTCTAAGCAGCTGGCATCAGGTCCGATTCAAGGTGGAAACAAGTTTTCACTCCAAGGGAAATTTGTGGTTGTGCGTGTGTGATGTGAATGTTTTAAGCACCTTTCGTTTGCCAAGACTTCAAATCTAGTGTGGGGCGGTGAGTGTGAAATATTTAATATCTTAAGTTTAACGTCAGGTATAATTTCAATACTAACAATAACTTCATTACTAACACAAAAAATGCTTGCACAAATAAATTAAACGGCAGCTGTATACAA
Organism: Lomographa bimaculata; assembly: GCA_948107665.1. Taxonomy (NCBI): domain Eukaryota; kingdom Metazoa; phylum Arthropoda; class Insecta; order Lepidoptera; family Geometridae; genus Lomographa; species Lomographa bimaculata. Next base: position 15,024,489 of record OX403589.1, read on the forward strand.
GTCTGCAAAATAAGTCTTCTATATGAGTTGCAGTGCTAAAACAAGTGCTACGAGATCACTACATAACACACGCTTACCTGTACTTAATCCTATCTACTCATCTTTTAGCTTCCTCTTGCATTAGTTTTACACGCGGCTACTGCAACTTGCTCACTACATCATAATTATCTCACATTCTCTTACACTCGTCGCGTCACATTTGACGCGCGCGGCCGGAGGCACGCCCCGCTACGTGTGTAATAAGACGCTGCGGCCGCTTATTGCCGTCGTATCAGAGCAAATTAACGCCGCGTGTCGTCGTACAGTGTAGATGTTCTGTTATATTTTGTGCAGCGTTTCGTTGGTAGTATTATAATAGGAGCAAATTTTCCAGACGGTTAATAGTTCAACCGTCTATGTGGACCGCCAATTAAACATGAATAGGAATGTATTGATTCATCCTCGAACAGACATTCAAATACACATGTATACTTGGCTCTAATCTATTTTATAAGTTAATCAGTCTAAAATGACCTTTTACTGTTTATGTCACAACTTTTTTTGGTCATAAGGCAAGTATTAGACCTCGATCTCACGTGATTAAAAGCGACGAACTATTATTATAGACTCGCTTGATTGCATTTTGTTATAATCATGACATCGATTTAATAAGTTTTAAAACTGTTAATAACACACAATATGTAGGTACACAACTTAAAACAAGTTAAATAATGGTGATGTTTAAAAAAGCCTGTGACTTCCAACAGATAGACAAACATACCTGAAAAAAACTGGGAGTGTCGTAAAGACACACGATAAAAGTAAAAAGCCCTCTTTTAAAGGTTTCACTTCAATATAATGCTTTTAAAATTAACTTTAAAATACAGTGTAGACGCATATGCTGCGATATAACAAAAGCCTTAAAATGATCAGTCAATACAATACAAAACACTTTATTGTATACCAAAAAATATAAACAATGACAAATAAAATATTACAATAAACGTATTCAATATGAGTCAATGTTAAAGAAATATCATTACTGCGAGTAGATGAGTATCGAACACTCGCATTGTCTGCGAGAAATCTGATTAAAATACAATATCAATATCAACTCCCACCCAATATATTTCATACTTTAATTTTAGAGATGTGTCACAGAAATGGTGTACGGTGAGATGTTCGACTTTTTTTAGATTTCTGCAATAACAGCACAGACGATTTTTACTTTTTTTTTTATTAACTGACGTCATCAAAGCATCGAGCACCGAAGCACCAAATACCCGCATTGCGCTAACTAGCACTAACTGGTACCCACTTAGATAACTTTCTATTAGTGTTCGCATTTACGGTATTGCGCTATGCTGTTCATTAGAGATACAACTTAGTAATGAGAGATATAGGGAACTTACAGGAAAGCTTTATTATTTGTAGATGCTCAGTAATAATTCTGAAGTAATAATGGATTGTAAATAATATACGATGCTTTTGAAACCATTAGAAATTTAGAACCATTCGTTTCGATTGCCGTAGAACAGATGCAATACATAGGATGTCTTTAAAGGCATGAGAGATTAAATATTAGTAAATTTCCATCAGGTAATTAAACGCTGAACTGTAAACACCAAGAATATGTCCTAGCACCTATACATTTGCCTTAATTTAGACCAGAAAAATATGTACATAATATTGCTAATAACAAGAAAATTCTAGTCCATATGACATTGTTTTCAATACGGTTAATAATAGACATAAAAGGTAAATCATATTTTTCTCAATTACATATTTGAGTTTCCGTGATTTAATTCAAAATAAATAAATAAAAACCAAAAGGAGAGTATAAACTATGCAATCCATGCGTAAACGAAAATATCCGGATGACCAAGCTTTTTTGTTTTTGGTAAAATGTGTTCGAATTTGTAGCCTCAGAAAGCTCCACCTAGTGTCGAGTAGAAACAGTTATTTACATCGGTCATGGCGTAATAAATGGCGCTGATAGTTTCTTAAGCCCGGTTTTTCGATTGCAGTTTGGGAACCGAGCATTTCTCGGACCTGGAACGTTGATAAATCGATTCCTTGGGCCGAAAAACCCCTAATCTGTAACTTTCATGAAAATCGTTGGAGCCGTTTCCGAGATCCTGATTACACATATATATACGAGAATTGCTTGTTTAAAGATATTAGATGTGTTACCTATTTAACCCAGAAGACCCAGTTAGCGCAGTGAACAGGTCCTATCCAGTGGGTTCTGAGTTCGATCCCGGCAGGAGCACAATTTTCCTTCCCAAGGGCTATTAATGTTTCTGGTTCTGAGAGTGATTGTGTATGTGATGTAAGTGTTTCCAGCACCCACGATACAAGTCTGAAAATAGGGTGGGGCTGTGAGTGTGAATGCGTTTGTTTATTATTCTTTACTTTAAATAGGCAAGCCAAGTTTATGAATAAATAAACACAATTCTCAAAGCATAAGTATATCCCCAGAAGTGACAGAATACACTCTTTGGGTTCTTCACTCTTTCTCTCTAATGAAGCCGCAGTGCCGACGACGTCGAGTGCCATAATGGTTTCCTCCCGAGCCTTTGTCGAGAAGCCAACTTTGCAACTCTTAAGCCGGAGTAACTAGAAGTGACACGCTGGTAATGATTTAGTTGGATAGTGGAACGAGTTGGCATTTGCACGCTCAAAATAATAATATGGTTCTGTGGGAGGCATTTGCACGCTCAAAATAATAATATGGTTCTGTGGGAGGCATTCCAACAAAGTCATCGAACTTAGTGTGGGGCTGTAAGTGTGAAAATGTTTATGTTATATTAAGTTTCATTCAATTTAATTTTGTAAATCTAGCAGTAGTTTGTAAGTAACTTTCAGGCGGTCTCTTTGGGGCCCATGTGAATAAACGATTTCCAATTTTGAATAACAATGACGAAAATAATAGTTAAGAAAATACTTAAAGATTTAATAAATCTTTAAGTATTTTCTTAATAGTTATTTTTATCATTATTTATGTTTATTAATTTTCACGCACACTAGTAAAATAGCCTATAAAGCCGAAACCTGTTTGGAAAACCGAAGCCTGTAAGGAAAGTTCATAAAAGAAAATGAAAGGCAGTTTTATAAATTTCCATTAAATGACGGTTTTTAATTTTCTTGACGAACTATATAATATGTCTTATTTCTATGTAATGACGATTTTAAACTATCGTGACATGATGTAGGTATTATATTGCTAAATGGTGTTATATGTAGCCATATCCATCAACCTAAATCCTTGTACGCAAAGTCATTTAGCACACAAATAAACACAGAAGCCTCATAGTTTCTTAAGACTTCTTCAGCTTCATTCAGACGCATGCAGATACGTTCGCTGATTAAACACGCCTTTATTTGTATACGTCTTAATTAAGGAGGCCGCAACGTAGACGCAATCTCAAAAGAAACTCGGTATTCATTAATTTGTAGGATAATATTTGCTTTTAATAATCGGTGACGTCTATTAGGCCTTTGAAATGTATTCAGTGGTAAATATTAATTAAGGTTTAATGATGCGTGATTTATCTTGTCTTGAGTTTAATTTATGGAATCTAGTATACTTTTACATGATTGTTTTAAATTACAAAGATATTTTATTACAACTTCAACTTAGGGTGAGGCTTTGAGTGTAAAAGTGTTAATTTCATACAAATCATATTTTTTAACCACAAGCCAGCCCATATCATAACTTAACTAAAATATTATTATATACAACAAAAAACCTATGCCAATTATTTCTTAATCATATCTACTAAAAGCAATGCTGCCTCAGATGCTGGACCTAAAAGTGCAGTAAACGCTTTAACATCGTATTGACCCAAACTAAGTGACAGCTTTGATGTTTCTTTATGAAAAAAATACTTTTTCTCCTACCTAACAACAGAAGTAATGTTATTTATTCTTTAAATTTGTAGGATGTATATTCAGTGTGATAATTAGGTAAACTGTTATCATACTGCGAATAGACCAGACTTTTTACGTTTTCCTTTTAAGGATACAATTTGGAAATACAACTGTGTTTATGTGGAACATTTTGATCATTAATAGAAAAAATCTTACTAGTAACTTTTTTTATAATAGTACTATGCATAGAAAATAATTTACTCTACCCGGTGCTATGAGAATACAAAATATGGTTATTTTTTTAATACAAAACCCCTAATTTTTTACCATTTTCTCATTATTAATGTGGTGGTATCTGAACGATTCTGATTACTGAGCATTTTCTTAATTTACGGTTCAGATAAAAGGGTAATCCTTTATACTGATAGATATTGCACTTTCATATAGACATAAATAACATTATTATCTTTGCCCAATATTTACACCCTAAACGTTTTATGTAGTCATTGCAAGGTCTTGAGGAAATTGATACATCAAATGAAGACATTATTGAAATGAATTTAAGCTTCAATAATGTTTATTTTGAAGAAATAAAGCGGGTAGTTATATCGTTTTTTCAAGATGGCTAACATTACCGATTTTAATATACAACTGCTATTTAGTTGTTATTGTACTTATAGGAAAATAGAGTAACAAATCGATGTCGAATTTCTGTTGTTGGATGAGTGCTCGACGTATTTTTTCCTATAATAAGGTGCAGAAATGTTACCAAAGTGAAAGACTCGTTTGCATAGAGTCGTTTCGTTTGCAGGTGACGCCACTGTAATTACATTCGAGAAGTTTCCGATGAGAGTTTATGTAGGTTGTGTATTGAATTTTCAGTCAAATTATACAGTTTTTCTTATAAATACGTTAAAAATATATAAACAAAACACTAGGCTAAAATCTTTTTGTTTTTGTATATTGCTTATATTATTAGTTTCCATTTAAGAAATTGTAGATATACAATACATGTTATAATAGTAAACTACAAATACAACACTTTTATGATGTTAACATATTTGTACGTGATCCATAAAAATAAAACTATAAACTATATTTACAATACATTTTAATACACGACCTCAAGAGAGTCGAACTTTGTAGGCCGAAATGAATCACAATACATTTCGGCCTACAAAGTAATATAATTCAACTTTTCTGCGTCAATAATTTAAAGGAAAAAATACCTATGCAAAATAAATTGACATCAACTCCGCACGGCAAACATGTTTATTAACATTACATAAGAAAATATCCCGTACCTGGTAGATATTTTTCCGATAAGTAATAATGTCGGGAAAATTGTTGGTGCGAAAACATAATGCAAGTTTTGATCGAATAAACAACATGTTATGATCACGTTACTCGGGGCAAGTTTGCAGATGTTTTTATTTATGCAGAATTATAATATCGGGAGCGGAGAGGAAGGCTTGTCAGAACCGCTCACCTTTTCCTGTATTACTTTCTTCAGGAAATATGAGTAGGAGCGATATCAGAACGCAGGTCGCGCCACCCGCAGATTGGATCGAGTTAATTTCGCTCCACAAACAAATTGACAAAGTTTAGAGCGAGGCATATTTCTTCGCCCGCTGTACCCCCACCTCCCCGCTGACAGATTCCCGCATAGCGGAAATTAAATTTCACATCCGAACAAGAGCGGGAACACTCGCCGCGACGAACACGTGTCGCGCGACAGGCTGCGGTGACGCGCGATGTCGCAGCCGCGAGTGGGACGCCGCCTTTATGACAGGCATGGCTTGATTAGATATTGTTAATACGTCGATGAAAGTTACCGAGCGGAAGTTAGAGCTGATCTGTGTTGATATCAAACAGCAAGTTTGACGATAAACTCACAAGGTAACTAGAGCTAGACGAACTTTTTCAATAGGAAATATACATAAAGTATTATTTTGTAATCTTCATAGCTATAAAATGACACCATTAACATTATTATCTTATTGAAATGCTTTCTAATTAGGAATTTTATTGAAAAAAATGCATTAACTATTTATAATAGCGTCTTTCCACCTATGTTTGATGTCAATGATTGGTTAACTTTCGTTTACGGCAGCCGTGATTGTGGATGTCACAGAAAGAACATGTATATTAATATAAAACTTAATGTTTTTATGAATGAAATTATATTATTGGCAAAGCATTAAATTTAATCATAGTTTAAGAGCATAAAAAAAATATGCATATTGCGTATTCTGCCTTAACAGTTCATACCAGTAACATACGATTAAACGTTAATCAAATAAATTACAAACACGCACGTTTCTGGTTCACAACCAAGAACATAGCAAAACTAATCCGGGTATGCTCTATCAAAATTGCAATTAAAAGCCCATTTACAGCGGCGGGCCGAGACAGACCTGGGGTCACCTCGAGAAGGACGCCCGAATTGGCCATTAATGGGCGCTTCGGACCTTGTTTACACCGCGCTTGCCCTAATGACGACCTTTGCTCTGCTTCCCTTCGTTAAGGCGAGCGAAAACCTCACACTAAAAGGCGCGGGTCCCAGGACTGACCCGTGGAGACGTGCGAAACGAAATATCCCAGCCCACAGCTGCGGGAAAAGGACAAAGGGCGATAGCTTTCGGATTAATGCCCATGTACGACGCCGTTAAAAGGCTAGCCCACTCGGTGCGCCAGGGTTAACAAGGTTATTACGGGATCATCCCGGCCGGCCGCCGCCGTAAAAGTGTTAATTATGTTCCAGAGAATGTTGTTATTTACGCTTGACGTAAGAACTGTGGTCGAAAAATTTAATTTGACTTGAGCGATTAGTGGTTACGCGGCTGCCCTGTGAAATAAAATTAAAAATCTCGACATCAATTTGTGCCAATAGCTTTTTGTTTTGCCCTAACAACATCGAGGCGGTCAGTACATACGTACATTAAAAAACTCCCGAACTCCGTAGAATTCTAATGGACTCCATTGACATAAATGTTTTATTCAATTGGTGCCCGCGCCAAAACAAAAGAAAGTATGTCCTCATCATTATGAGTTGGAAAAGTTTTTGCATTTTTACTCGTTACCGGTTCTCGGTGGAGAAATAAGTACGTAACCTAACACAATGACGTAAGTTTCACATTTTAGAACTCAAGTTTGTTACTTACTTTAGCAAATATAAAGGGGATGTAAGCCTCCATAGCTAACTAAAATTGAACCTCTCCTACCTAAGTTGATTACAGCGCACCACGTGTGCAAATCCACTATAAATCCTCACATTAGGTAAAAGCTTTCATTACTTAAGTCCCGTAAAACCCTTATCCCATAACGTTAATAACACAATTACTATAAATCTATCATCGCTGAGCAAACACGGTCCGAATCTCAGCCTAAGCTAATACATTTTGTCTACACCCGTATACTTAACGACCAGGGTAGTAGGAGTAGGTAGTAGGTAGTATTTGCTTGGTACACACGCGGCGCCCGCACGACGCAATATAACCTGGAAGACGGCCGGGTCGAGCCCCGGGGTCCTTCCCAACCCGAGAGGACAGTAATTACGGTAGGCAAATTAAGCAGTAAGGGGCCACACCCGTGTCCGTCTTTGTGTGCTGTGTTGCCAGATTAAACTTTACTAATCTGAAATCGATTACAAAAATATCGGGTTCTAGAAGATTTAAATTGATTTCATAGAACCGTTTCACCTACATAGTGAAGAATATAAACTCCTACCGCGAAGTAGTGGTAGGCAGAGTCAGAGGGCGAGTGTTACTTAAAATATAATCACACTAATATTATAAAGGCGAAAGTTTGTGAGTGTGTTTGTATGTTTGTTACTTCATCACGCTCAAACGGCTGAACCAGTTTTGATGAAATTTAATATGGAGGCGGCTGACACCCTGGCTTAAAATATAGGCTTCTTTTTATCCCGGAATTCCTGCGTGTCCGAGACTTACGCAGATAAAACTGCGGGACGCAGCTAGTTGTTTATAAACGCAAAAAGTAAAATATTTTGTTTTATTTATTTATTTTCTGATACTAAGTTATCTTAATTCATTTACATCAGTATTACGTCTAACAACACTAACCGCGTCCATCTTTACATGGCTCGGTTTATTTTAGGTTATTCTCGTCTTAATACAATGTGGCCTCCCCTGCGGCGCACACCTTCTCTCCGCAACTGATTTGGTCCCGGCATCAGAGTTTCATTACGGTCTGTCGAAAACAATCCAGTCTAAATATCTATTCTTGGGCGCGCACTCGGGAATTACATTAGTCTGAGGTGGCGAAGGCTCGACTCAATTTGTTTGGTGGTAATAACCGTGCTATCAGGTTATAACAAATGAGCTATTGTGAATCGGAAACGGTTTCGCTGTCTGAGAGAGTTTATAGTTGCCCGTATATCAAAACGATATCATTTAGCTGAATGTGGGATAAAATTTATAAAACAAGTCTAAGTTTTACAATATAAATATTTAAGTTATAAAAAGAAAGAAAAAAGAGGTTAAAGATGGTTTAGACGATCTTTAATGTTCGGCTAATTGCCCAAAATGCTTGCTGCATTACTACGCTGTATAGCAAGACTTATCCTCTGCCCCAAATCGTGAAAATTATGGATGTGAACCTTGACACATGTGACATTTAAGTTTATAGAGCGTTGATCGTATTGAACGTGTTCACGTACTACTTAGCTCAGTAATTTAAAGTTTCGACTTACTGGGAAATTCCACACGCCTTACGTTCCAATAATTACTGCTACACAAATCCTAAAAGCTACATATTAAACTTGAGCTGTTCGATATTGGAAACTTTAACAAAACCCTTCGATCCGAACACCTTTCATCGCATGCAAGGCTCGCGTGTCCCCTACGGCTTTAAAAGGCTCACCACATTCGACAATGGAGCGTATAACAACAAGTCTTACGCCACGCGACGGCAATGGGAAAATCTACAGGGATTTCTGAGCAAATTTGTACATTAAAAAAAATCCACAAGCACTGACCACACTCGAGATGGTGGGATGGTCACAAAGCGTCTCGTTAGCGGCGAACGTGCCGGTTGTCACACACTTCACCCATCGGCCCTTCGTAAATAATGAGAGGGCGGCTCTTGAACTAGAGATGTGGGACACAAATATCTGATGGAGGAGGCGTGTGGGATGACGCGTCATTTTATTTATCTTTCTTGTCCGAGATTTAAAAAACTTCAAGATAGAACTGAAAATGATCGCACCGAAAGTTATGTAATTACTTTGGCATTATAAAGAAAATACTTTTGTGTTTCCAGTGCGTATGAACAATGAAGCGGCAAGAGCAGTCCCTGTTGTAGCATAATCTACACATAACACCGAACCCCAATTTAAATATCTCTTCTAAATATAGTAACCTTATGATCAACTCTACATTCACACTGATGAACCTACTTACTTAAACTGTACATCCTAAAGACACTTTCTAAATTAATTGTTTTTTTCTTATGCTTTAATAAGCACAATGACTAATGGCAGGTATTTGACAACAACGAAAAACGACGATGAAGCTAAGTGTAAAGAAGTCCTGAATAATTTACAGCACAACAGAACAAAGATGTTAGCAAATTATAGTATTGATACAAATACCATTTCGGCATATCTTAATTTTCATACCTCCTATAAGTTGCTCCGTAGCTTTCGTAGGTCTTAAGCCCTTGGGACTCAAACCTACGTGGGTCCGACTTGCCGTCACCGACCAAGTCCGAATTCCTCTTAGATAGCCTCTGACCTCCAGAAATAGCGCAAACAAGGAGCTGCATTAGGTGTGAGAAGTACAATTTCCCTATAGACTGAGATATATTATTATAGGTAGGCAAGAAATTTTAGAGGCTTTGGACAGCAATCTGTTCAATTTGCCTTAATTATACGAATGCTAACATTTGAAAACCTACATATTTGGTCATAAACAGTAAGTCCGATGAGAAATATTAGTAAAGTCTGCATTTGCATAATTTTATTGTTGCATTTGTGGATGAGATTCTTAATTCATTGGCAATTAAATTGTTTATCTATAATTAATTTATAATTATCCTCAAGAATAATAATCATAATGGAACTGGTAGTGGGCTTGAGTACTTGATTTACAACTTAGCTCCTTGCTGTGAAGATGTATATAATTAAAGTTTAGTTTTAGGAAATGTAGGCAATTGGCCAGTAGATAACTGTTCTAAAAAAATGATAATAATCTATACATTGTAACATCACGAAAATGCAAAGAAAATTAAACAATAGATAAAAATAATAGCATAGTGCATTTTAGAAAGTAAGATACCATCCTTATTTCTCTATACATAAGCAACGGTTCTTTCGTACGTAACTAGATATTTCAATGATGTTTGATTCACAAGTAGTAATTCAAAAGTGGAATTCAGAGCAATTGCATCCCAACTTACCCGAGCAGGCTTCTTACAGAAAGCTCAACGTCATCGGGAAGATCCTCTTAACGTTCCACAATGCTCTCTATCTCACTTCAATCAATCGAAAGTGGAGTCTAAAACAATCGCGTCCCGACTTGCCAGAGCGTGCATTTTCCCATGGAAGGCATAAATTGGATTCGGAAGCAGATCACGTAACGGTTAAGAGTTCACAAAACTGGGTAATAAATCGGACGCGCGGAGGTGCGCCGGAGACAAACGGCGCCGGACCGGGACAGGGAAGCTGTTGAGTTATTTTCAATCGGTAGAGCGGAGTTATTCATATGATAACACGTTTTATGGAACAACTAGCTGTTCTTCTAAAACTCGAAGTGGATTTGCCTGTATTTGTCTGCACATATGTTGTCCTTTTTCAGCAAAGATTATATTATAACCCAACATACTGTGAGTGCTGGGTGTAAAAAAATATATATAATGATAGTAGCATTTACGGTTACTAAATTATATCTCTGTTATACATGCGTTAATATTTTTGATCAAGACTAAGATAATGACGAAGAACTGCACGTTGGCTCAGTTGGGTTAGCGTTCACCTTCTAAGCAGGGGTATCGGGGTTCGATTCCTCACGGGAACATAAGTTTTCTCCCCAAGGAAAATGTGTGTTTTTATTTCTGGTTGTGATTGTGTGTGTGATGTGAATGTTTCCGGCACCCACAACACAAGTCATCGAACTTAGTGTGAGGCTGTATGTGAGAAAGCGTTTATGTTTATAATGATCAATACTGACACTGCCTGTAATTAATAAATTTTAGATATAAAAAAAAGTTTTAAAACTACACGAAGTTCTAATCTACGGGACAATTTTTTTAACCTTTATTTCCTAAAACAATATAAATCCATATAGCGAAAACCTATCGATATCATAAATGTAACTTAGAAATAACAACGTTTGATAATAATCTAACGCTATTATTTCTTCATTAATTATATAAGATTTAGATTTACGCTAATAGCGCAACTATTACGTTTTTTGAGAGTAGTTACTACCCTAAGATTAAGGTTGTTTGATAAAACCGTACAATCCCGCAAAGCACGGATATTAACATACACTTTCTCGTGCGACGTTTTAGATTCCACAAAGGAGTCATTTAGATAATGCTCTGAAAATTCACCTCTATGTATCATAGGGCTGAGACACAGAAGATAAAAAAATTGGTGGAAAAGGTTATTTAGTAGTCTTTGTAATAATTACGTGGCTCTGCAGGCAATTTTATTTTAGATTAGCAAGACACTAAAAATTTAAAATTGTACCTACAATTTGAGACATAAATTGTTATATTACTACTTATTGTAAATAATAAAAAAAACAACGAAGTTATTGTAAACAAAATGTTTCAATAAACATTAAGATATAGATGTGCTATTTGATGAATATATAAATAAATATTTGATACAAATAGAATGCGCTTCTGCTATGGTGAAGATAAAAATACAACATTATAAAAATACTTAAGCTAACTTTTCCTATCCATTACTTACGCTAGTTAAAAAAATATTATTCAACAATAAACACCGAGAAACAACAAATTATAAATAATATATAATGCTATACATCGTTTTTTATCTCTAATACATTTTTATCAGGTAATCGTATTACTTTCTCCAATAAATATATACAATTTGAGGTGTAGCAGGGTTGGAGGCGACGGAGCGCGTAACGAGCGCGTAATTCTCGCCAGGTGGCGCTGCGGCCTGTCTCAGCGACGTTAATGACAGCTAATTCTTGTTTAGATGTACTTCGAGTTTTATAGATCACAATGTTGAAGATATTTAATTTGTGAAGAAAAAATACAGTGATTGTTTTTTAAATCATCAAATGGACGGATCTTTAGTAAAATGTATTAATTAGATTATTATCTAATAAAACATATTACCGAAACCTCTTTCACCCTTGCAGCTCCTAAGCTCCAGCTGAGTTTGAAGACTTGTTGTTGTGAAAACAATCACATCACACCAATCAGTAACACAAGTTGTCCTTGGGAAGAAAACTTGTGTTTCCACCGGGCATCGAACTTGATATCCGTTGCCTATAAGGCATATGCCCAACCAACTATGTCAACGGGCAGTTCGTTATCGCATTTAATATTTTATCAAGTTATATTCCTTAGCACAACTCAATATATGTTTACGTCTAAGTAATTATACAAATAATTAAAATAATTTTTGAGTTTACAATATATGTGATATATGAAGACACAAAATTTGGTAACAAATAACATTATAAGTTACTACTGCTATTGACTTTGATTGATAATAAATAAATTTTTTGTCCCCATACGACAGTCACTAAAACAGATCGTGTCTGGGCATGCGAATCAATCATACAGCTTGCAATCACTCCTCTATTGATAATTCCTTATACAATAACATCTTAATGCAACCCTATTAAGATCCCTCAATATCCCCTAAGACTTGACCGGAGATATGTATCAGCGTAGGTAGAATGTCTTTTCGTCTGTACCCATACCATATAATACAGATAAATAAATGATCAACTGAACGTCAGTATACTCGTATGTTTAAAATTTACAAAATTTGTTTTGGAAAAGACACAAGAATTTAAATTTGAGAGTTAAATCAGTAAAACGCTATTTTCTTTTATTTTAAATAAAATAACACGTAGTAACTTATCTTTATTTGCTTAAATAAAAAAATCAAGATGTCCTTATAAACATTAATTTTGCTTTATTTTATTATCAGAACAATTAATTGAAACACTTGTTTCTACATAACTGTACTAATCAGTGGTCCATCCTACAGTGGTCGAGTTAACAACCAAAAAAATAAATTAAAAGTGGTGACTCGACTGCGCGGTCAAGTTCTACTCAGTCGAGATAACAACCAACACAATGAAACGAGTAAAAATGGCTTGTATAAAGAGAAACTTGATTTAAAATATTGTCTTTTTTAAGCCCGATAGGCATGCATTTGACCACAATCTCACCTGATGGAAAGTGATGATACGGCCGAAGATGCAGCATGCTTGCCTAGAAGCTACATATTCACTCTTGACTTAAAGACTCCCAGATTATACCTTTCGGGTAGCAAATGCCGTCATAGAGATGTATATAGTTGTAACTTTAAAGGTATTCACAGATTACCTGGATGTATTGTGGATATACCAGGCTGTTATTTATATTTATATTTACCCACATCTTTTAGCTTCCTTTGAGCTCAGCGTTATTTTCCACGAGACGAGATAGTTACCTAATGCTAAATGATGTACTTTTTTTAGAAATTTGTTACTTCTTACGAAAATAATTTATTGCCAAATATGTAATTTTGCCAACCTCTGTCATAATTTTACATATCATAATTCGTTTTATTTTTCTGAAATCCCCAAAGAAATCGGAAACGTAGTTGTACAAATCAAAGCTGGTGGCAAACCATCATTGCAGAAGCAGAGGTCCTCGCGAACTCCTGGAGCGAAATTAAACAAGAACCTCAAGATCGAACGGGATGATAAAACATTGTGCACACCCTCAGCCAGTCTGGGGACAATTAACAAAATAACTTTTTTTTTTTTTTTTGCTAGATAGACAATCTTTTGACCACTATCTCACCTGATGGGAAGTGAAGATGCGGCCGAAGATGCGACATGCTTGCCTAGAAGATACCTATTCACTCTAGACTTGAAGACACACAGATTGTACTGTTCGGGAAACAAAGACGCAGGCAATGAGTTTCACTCCCTCGCTGTACGGATGATAAACGTAGAAGCAAAACGGTTCGAGCGAACCGGAGGTACGTCAACCATATAAGGATGACGTTTGATAGTCTGTCTTGTTGTTAGATGGTAAAAAGGGCAAGGGGGAATTAAATCATGTAATTCCTGCGCACACTCTCCAAAATGCAAACGGTAGAATACCGATAAGCTTGCGACCTTACTTAAATAAACGCTTTTACACTCACTGCCCTACACTAAGTTCGATGACTTGTGTCGTGGGTGCCTAATAAATTCACATCACACACACAATAACAACCAGAACCAGGAACGCAGAGAATCGAGCCTGATACCTTGCTTAGAAGGAGTACGTGGACCCAACTAAGCCAACATGCAGTAGGAAATGAACCTTGTACTTAATTTCAAATGCAGCTAACCTACCCTAAATCCTCCGGTCAACAAAATCCGTTGATTAGGGGCATCGTTCATTAGAAACAGCAAACGAACCAACTGGAAGCGGGTTGATTCGGGCAAGTGAATGTCATGTCCTAACAAAATAGAACCTAAATAATTTACGCAGAAAACTTGATCGTTACGAAAATAGACAACTCATGAGCCAATGAGTTTGGGATGTTAATATGTTAAGAGAAGCAAGAAGAGCACAAAACTAAGTGTTGACCTGTTATTTACTCGTTTCTCCGTAGAAAAAGATAAAAATAATAAACAATACAATAGATAACATAATTTAGGTTAGACAATTATACTTCTATTGATTTAATAAAAATCATATTGTAATCATAACAAAACTATCTCTATAGAAAACCCTGTTTTCTGTCACACTCAGAGATGTTAAAGAGAAATATCCTAGCTCTACAAAGAATTAAATTGAAATAAATTGTTTGACCAACAAAAATATATCGAAGTCAGGAGCGGACCGTGTCGGCGCCAGTCCGCCCCAGCCTAAACGAGGTTTGGCAAGAAAAACAGAATGGACACTGCAAGAATTAGAGTTACAAAAATGACGAGTTTAATGCAAAACAGACAAAAAATATAACAAACGGTTAAAAATTGGCTTATACGTTATGAAACTTACCTACTAATAAAAAGTTACCTTATAAAACTACTACAAAGGTTCGTGCTACGAGAGTCTACGACCAGAGTCTAAATTGTATACGGCCTACGATTATATGCTACGTTATCTTGAGTTAAAATTATTTGTACTCTAACACAGTACTCTGTAGTTCAGCTCGTAGCTACACTTTTAAATGACAATTTATTGAACGTTTTTGTATAGTCGTTGAGAGAGTCCTTACTTCTTACCATTGTGTATAGTTTCCCCGGTCACCCGATGAGCATTTAGCATTATTATTTATTGACTCGCAGCAGACCCGGGATTCGCCTTTCACTTCACCCCTCGAGTGGGACGCGCAAACAAATCGGAAGAAGTAATTATTAAGAATACTGCAAATAGGGGGCATTGGGCAAGTTTATTAGACGGTTCGAGGGATTGCAAATAAGATCGCCTGTGAAATTCAAAATACTGTGAGGACCGGTTTCAATATTGTCTTGGGTAGTTTCATATAAAGTTCATAAAACATTTTAGTCGGGTTCTAGTTTATGAACTTTCATCTTATTATATTCTATACTTTTACTGCATTTACAATTGTCTAGATAACTATTGTAATAATAAGTAAAATAATCTATAACAAATACACCAAATTCACACCCGACCAATAAAAGAAACATCTATAATGCCATTCCTCTATTCATTCTATCTATTCACTGCAGTAAAATCAACATTCATCTCATACGGATTGGATAGTTCTGTTATTTCGCGCCAGAGCTCCTTTGTTGCACAGATTCGCGTTAAATGGGACAGAAGTTACTACACGGAATGCGCTCAATCGGCCGAACAGAGCAATCTTTGTTTCCTAAGGCCGTATACCGACCACTTACGATTGATACCTGACGAACTATCTTTCACCTATTGCTATGCTTCTGTTTGAATAGCTGAGAAGATCAGAGAACTCTGGTCGTCAATCACCGAAAGGAAAGACCTCGTCCACCCTTACACGGTTGCTGGCGAATAAATCAGAATCTAATACGGGGCGACAGGGTTGCAAGGATTTTTCCGTCTTATTGAACTTCAATTCTCTGTATCACTGTTTTAAAATTTATAAAATAGGCTTTGAATCGTACAAAGTAAGTGGTTATTTCCAATAAGTTAGTCTCAGTGAAATGTTACAGTGAAAAATGATGTTATAGTTATAGTATAAAAACAATTAATTACATTTTTGAACTTAGTTTATTTCCACCTAGTTCAAGTCAAATCTAGATTGAATAGGTATCTTCTAGGCAAGCATGCTAATTTCATTGCCCGTATATTCACTTTTCATCAAGTGAGATGGTGGTCAAATCCTTGCCTGTCTAGCATAAAATTAAACCTAGTTATTTTTTTAAGGATAACTTACGAACGAATTAAGAAACTAAAATTGCATGGACCATTATTTTCAACATATTGAAACAATCCCTTATGAAGAAAATTTTGTTAGATATAATTTTCTTATACAAGAACTGACCAATATCCTAATTAAAAGAAATATACTAATTAAAAAAATATAAATATTCAGGTGAATTCAGAACCTCCCCTTTTGAGAAGACGGCAAAAATTTATGCGACTGAAGTAAAATTAAAAATTTATTGATGAAAAAATCACTCAAAATATTTTTTCTCCAAACTGTTTTTAACCTTTTGAAATGTCAAAGTATATACAGTTTATGAGATAAAATGTTCGACTTTGTTTCTAGACTATCGCGGTGGTAAGTCAAAGGTCGTCTCATTACACGGCGGTACACCGAATGGAATTAATTCCCGAGCTTGCCGCAGACAAACCATTTCCACGTTTCACCCATCCAGAGCTCAGACTATTGTATCTATTGATTTATTGTTCCAAATAGTGGGAATATGTTTATCCATTTATAGTCTGAATGAGGGCGTTAATTTTGACAGCAAGTACCATTTTGTGCCTCTATCTATGTACATACTATGAAAGTACCTATTAGTATGAGTAGTTAATATTAATGGCTTAGTTGCTTAGTCGCTTAGTTTTAAGTTTATAAACACCGTGACAGGCTTGCTAATTACTTGCATATTTGCTTGAACTGGTCGTTGGCTTAGAAGATTGCTCATCTTTCTTTTAAGCTGTGGGTATCGAGTTCGATTCCCGGTGTGAACATGAGTTTTCTCCCCAAAAGAAGTTTACGTTTCTAGTTCTGGGTGTGAGATTTTATAAGTGATCTGAATGTTTCTGGCACCCACGGTGAAAACTTGTTTCAAATTGAATGTGGGGCTGTGAGTGTAACAGCGTTTATAATGCTGATAAATGTCTAATATTGCATCTATCAACAAATATAAATATAATAACATAACATAATCAAAGCTCCTCTATAAGTAACAAGCAGAAAATATACATACACATTGCTTTGAGCACCACATATACAAATGTCCTTTCGGAAGGAAATTTGAACCCTATTGGGAATGAAATTCAATACTACAACTTAATAGGCAAACGTGTATAATACATACATCCAGCACGTCTTTCCATATCATCCCCAGATTATTCAATTTGGCTGTTTAAATATAATTCAAATATTTCTCATATGCATTTGTACATTGTCAATTAAGTTATCTTGAAATAGCCATGTCGTCCCGAAGAATTCAAAAACCATAGCTAAGTAGCCACTTAACCCGTCCGCAAAGCTAACTCAGTGTTGCCACATGAGTGAATTTGCATAGTCCATACATGCACGCTCAGAATCACAGGACGTCAGGGACGGAGGTAGAACTTTGTCTTGGGGATAAATAACACGAAGTCCACCTTACGTCATGATAAGTATACCCATTTATTAAAAGATACTTTGTTAGTAGGATAAAATATATTATATTAGTAATACCAATAATCACTTTATGTAAGAAAATTAACTTCTTTTTTATACAGAAAAAAATTAACCACGATTATTAGGATAAGTTGAGGCTGAGTATTAGGCTTACAATGAATAATAATAAGGCTCATATTACGTCTTGCTAGTGATGATGACATAAAATAAAAAAATTAAAGCAAGTTTAGAAACCTCGAAAGATTGTATCAGAAGATCTCCTACTAAAAAATAAGGAGCTACTAAATAGTAAAAAAAAATTAAGTTCGTACAAGTGTCAGAAGTAAAAGTTCTTGCTTCTCAATACTTACATGTTCATGTTAGATTAATTCCTTGAAATCTCATTCAATCAATTGAGTTTACAAATATTTATGAATAAACGTTGTTTCAAATTTAAAAAAACAGGGTACCTACTTAGTTAGCACTTAAAAAATGTACCAATATATGTTGATATGACATTTATAGGAAAAAAAAAAAATTAAAAAATTTATAAATGTACCAATATATAGGATATCAATGGAAGACGTATTTTTAGTGTTTTTTTTTATCGGTTAAAAAACGTTGAAAAGTGAAAAGAGTAGCTATAGTGAGACCGTTTATCTAAATATATTTGCTACGTAAATTGATGATTATGATAATTACACAAGCTCACTCCTTGTTTCCAAGGGAGGTCCATTTCGCCCCCATAGCTACGTCCATGTAGGACGTGTGTGAGTTTGCGAGCCTTATTTCATGCTCCATGGAACATCTTATCGCCGGAGGTCGCTGAAAGCTCTAATTATAATTACTAATGCTCGTGTGCTCAAAGTCGTTTTTGAGCTTTGCGTTTTGCTGCGGGTTGTTTAGTGAGGGATTTTTAGTGAGATTAGCTGTCTATTTGTAAAGGGTTGGCAAGAAAATATTTATAAAGAATTTAAATACCTTATAATTTTTATGCTAGATACCCCGCCCGGTGACGCTGCAGAGGCTACACACAGCTAGCAGCATGTAGTCCGTCAGAAAAAAAATGCAAGGCAAGCATTTAACCACTCTGTCACGAATAGTTCGTCTATTTCCATCAGATTTCATGATACTGACCTTAAAAGAAATATAATATAACTACTTTATTTTCACGCTATTTTACTTATTTCTCGACCTTAATTATTACAAGAAGACTCGATTCCTCGTTTCATTAATATCCGTAAATTCTCCAATGAGACGCATTAACACAGTGTTTAAGGCTGCTTTTAAATTAATTGCCGCGCTCAAAATAATGGAATTAACTTAATCGAATAGTTGTTTACATTGTGTCACTGAAAGCAATTAAAATTGTTTCGGAACACCATAAATCATTGGTGCGAAAGTGAAACATCAGAGTTGTGTGCACACCTTGCAATAAATTTCCCAATTACTGGGAGAATTCTGCGCTGGAAACACAGGGGAGCGTGCTGGCGGGAAATAAAATGAAATTAATTATAGGTGCTGGTTACTACAGACAGTTGCTTCCACTATTCAGAAGTGCCTAAATTGCCGTCTTCATGTCGAGTTAAATATTTATCTTAACCGTTTCAGACGTAAACAAGACACTTTAATATGGCAACTCTTTGGTAATCAACAAAATTATCTCAGTTGCAAGGCATCCACTTAATTTCATTAGTGTCCCGACTCTGAATGAACTTAGTTAGATTTATTCTTCGCAAACGGTACCTAGAGTGGTTGTAGATTTGTGCTCTCATTATAATTATTTATTTTTATCCAAACGATGCCTAAAACATTTAAGATTGTATATGTAGTTTATGTAACTCTTTGTCTTTTCCCTATTTCAAAAACATTATCATAGCTATGGCTAAACTAATTAATAAACAACATCATGACTAACTTATCTCGGTGTATAGATGAATATATATAGTTTTAATTTACTTTTAGAATATACAGACAGTAGGTTGGGATAAAAAAATATCAAACATATTCTAGGCTAGTAGGCTCTTGTAGGTAAACTAGCCTACAAGAGAGAAAATTTTAATACAGTAAAGTAAAATTGATTATAAATTAAGTTTAACAAAGTAGTTGATTGCGCGTCTATATACTAATCAACGGGTATTCATTTTTGTAGGTGTGATTTTGTGTGAAGTGAATGGACAAGGATTGCAACTATTGCATTATACAATAAAAAAGCCACACTATTAAGTAGTACACACTAAAAATAATGTAATGTTACACTTTATAATTTAAGTAATACCTGTTTAGTAAACAAAATGTTACAAACATGATTGATACGTAATATTAAGATCACCATCATCTTATCGCACAACATGTACACTTCCTGGAGAAAGAGTTTTAGCAAATAATGAATTCTTTATTTAATCTTCAACCAATGAATAAGATTGGCTAAAGTTTATATGATCGGCCGCTTGCTTGACAGCTTGGGAGTGCTTGTTAAATCATAATAACACCTAGATTCTTAGTCAATCTTTTGCGTGTGAAAGTATTTAAGTTTGAAATAAAATGTATGTAACACTTAAATGCATTTACGTGTTTGGTTTGTAAATAGCCTAGCATAGATCCTGAAATATGACATAGGTTCCAGCTGCTTTTCTTTAAAACAGCATAGCACGTATATCAAAATAATATTTGTCAAATAAAAGTACCTTTTTAGAATTAATAAGAAACATATATACAGAGGATAAAGTGGCCTCAACGTTGTGAGAAATGAGCGAATTAGTTTGTAATTATCAATGTTTAGTGCTCCCCCATCAGATGTGATTGTGGTCAAACGTTTGCTTGGTCTGTAATAAAAAAAATAAAAAAACAGTCATTCAAGAACTGTTGAACGTGCTGAGAGCTGCACTACTATAACGGTTTTCTTGAACCATAACGAGACTATGAAACCTTATCTAATACATGACCTTTAATTAAGGGTATCAAATGTTGTTTGAATAATTCATAATGTTTTAGTCTGTAAATTTGTCAGCACAGTATAAGTTGTAAACTAACCATATTGAGTAAATAAACTTCATAGTATATTAGTTCCAATAGTTCCAGACCTCCAATATTTGGCGTAATCTCTTCTAACCATTCACCAAACAGCTAATACCGATATGATATAGTAATAACTGATATGGACCTAACAAGCAATTTTGTCAAGAAATACAACACCAAACGCCAGAGCTCACTTAACCTCGGCCGCAGTATTATTGTTGGTGCCAAGCTCTCGCCAGACGAAGCCTCTCAACCAGAATACCAGGGTTATACAGGGTACCAGGGGGCAGGGTACCAGGGGCGCAGGCCTGATCGAAGGTGGGCGAATTAGCCCAACTCTAAAACCTCAATTAAGTCTCGTCTAGAGCGCATTCAGAGCGGCCACATCCAATTATCGCGGGAACCTTTGTTTCCATTCGACTCCGAAGTTTCGGGCCCGGTTCGATAGAATATGTAGCATCGATGTAGACTCATTGTACTGGGAGCGTTATTGTGTGATTACGCTCCAACTTACCTGGTTACCTTTCAATTTGGTTGGAATTGCGAATGTCTATTTTAGGTCCTGAATTCCAAATGCTAAACTGTAACTTTAAATTTAACATTATCTTTGTTTACTTAATGTAAATCACGCCGTAAAAAAACATCAGCTAATGTAAACAATTCACTTAGCATCTGCTATCAATCTTTGATATAAAAGTGCAAGCGACTGACAGCAGTGACAGCTGAACAGATATATAATAACATATACGCTGACTTCGTGAGTTGGTATAGGTCAGCATGAGTATCAATGCATTCCTCGCTTAAAATCCTAATTATTTTGGTACAGAATGGTCAATTTCATATTTATATAATATGTGAAATAGCATCAAAGATAATAAGCAAACATTAACGAGTTTACAAGGCCAGTGATTAATAAAATAATTGAGTGTAATAAATACCAAAATTGATTATTTTATTATCTTTTATTAAGAAAATTATATAAAAACAATTAGTTGAATAAGTTCAAATTTTTTTTTCCAGACAAGCATTTGTTTGTTTGCTGTAAGCATATCAAAATACAAACATTGTCCATTATACATTATTTATCGAGGATTTCTTATGACCACCTTTTGGCTCCACCATTAGACAGCTCCACCACTATTTACACCAAATATAACTCCATCGGAGGTCAGCAAAATTATAAACCGGACCGAGATCGGATAGAGACAGACATAATAACGTAGTAAATAAGTGAAAATATATTTAGGTTAATAAAGGTGACTTCACTACTTAAAATAATTTAATGAATAGGAAAATGAATTACACACAAAGCAGTCATAAGCTTCGGCTCATGAAGGTGGACAAAAATTGCTAATCATTCTCTCACAATAAGTCACCCCTTCTACAGGATGATGTTCAAATTAGACGTCATAAAGTCGCGTCACACCTAGGGCTGTCATCCTGGATGTTTTTAAATACTAGGAAGAAAGTTTATAATGGGTATAGTTGTATATTTCTCAGTAATATCTGAATGTCTTATTTTAATATAAAATCGTTTTTTGAAATAATTTTAAATGTCTTATTTTTATTTGGATAAAAAGTGCTATATGGGAAAGCTATTGTTCTATAGTGTAGTGTGTAGTATCATTTTCCTCAAATTTGTTATAATACAAAAATAAACATAATTTAAGACGCTTTACTAAACGTGTTATCTTTAGAAATGACACATATAACGATAAAACAATTGAAATCCTTTTAAAATGTGATAGAAAACGTGCACAATTGCTGTCTATCACAATACATTTGTTAACAAACTTTCACATTATTTTTACTTTATTATAGTGGTAGCCCTAAATTTTGAGCCCCAGGCGATGACGGATGGAGGAACGCGACAGTCATCGTCAAATTAACACGAAGCTAAGTGCGGAAGTGTGTACACAATGTCACATCTCACGTCTCGAAATTGATGTAAATAACACCCTGTATTCGGCGATTCCGGGTAGTTGAATGTGCGTTCTGTAAATTATAATGCAATGTGTAGAGCTATTTTAATTTGAATAAGCTATTAATATTATATATACATTCACATTCACATATTTAAGCCTCGTTAGCAAAAAAAATACAAAATCAAATTATTTTATTCAGACATAGTATATAGAGAAATTACACAATATGTGTTACGCACATTACAAAACAATGTTAAGTAAAAATTACATCATTTATTTATTTAATATATTAATGCAGTATCAGCAGAAGGAAAATAACAAATAGCTTTATTAGATAGTTTTATACTTCGTATCCAAATATAATACAATGCAAAAATAGCACAAAATTTCGCTTAAATATATATTTCTGTAAATAAATTCAGATCTCACTAGAAAGCCGTCTATGATTAAGAATTCTCTCACGTGCGCCCTAACAAAAAGTAACAACTAAATATATCGGAGACGGACCGAGGCCGGGTGCGGATAACAAAAAGTAGGGGCCTATGCAGGGGTCCAGAACACCCGAACAGATATGATAATCCCAAGTATGTAAAATAGTGAAATTTAAGGTCTCTCCATGTGAAGAATTGGACCCATGCTGAACGCAAATTATTCTAATGCGGCCCTTTTATTCGAAGCACACTCCATACGGGTCGCGGAGCTTCTCTACTCATTTGTATTTCAATAAAACACTAGCCCTATCTAAACAAAACTATGATATTTACATACACAATTGTATAGAACATGGTAATTATAATGGATTGTTGTTCCACTGTTTTCAGTAGGAGTTTTGGAACCGGTCATCCGTCAATGAGTCAATTTATTCAACGAAGTTTACCTTTCAGCGATGAATATAGATTTTGTGAATAAAAATCTCTGCAAACTCCCCTAAAATGCGGGGTATGGTTTTGTTTACGCCGATTTCGTGAAAAGTGTGGTATCGGCGCGACAGGATACGGCGACGTATATATCGTCTCGCTTGTCCGATTTGCATGGCATGGAAAAGTTCACAATCTCATTCACCTCATCAGCCTGCGGGGAGCATAATTCTTCGTTCCATCTGGCATCTTCCTGTATCTACCCTCTGCACCTCTTTTTGTTGGGGTCCGGCCGGCGGCGCTATTCGCGATACATAAATTTCCAGGATCGGTCATCCCTTAAAAACAAGTTTAGCTCTTTATACTATAGAGAGTAAGTTAAAGAATGGCTCGGCCGTACGTTACCCTCTCATTACGTATTCAAATTATTCGCTATGGTGTTTCGGGTCCATTTGTTGCGTTGGGTGCTTACAAATTCTATGGGTTCGTTCGTTGCTATTGATTTTGATTAATTAGTGTGTGCATTGTCCGTAAGTTTGGAGTTACTTTTGCGAAAGTATTGTTTGGTCTTAACAATAGTCATGGTCATTCTATGAAGGTTATAGCAACAGTTTCAGCATATTAATCTGCTTTAAAGAGCAGCTTTAAATATGTTAGTATTTATGTTTACAAAGATTTTACATTGACGTCCAAGATTTTAAAACCTCAATAAAAATGAATAATAATATAATAACTTTAGCGGAGTATTAAACATTATTAACATTCAATATCCTATTTAAATATAATAATAAAATGAAAAGTGAAAATATAAATATTGAGATATAGGTATTCAACGTCCTCTGTAATGTTATTTTAGGATTCCGTACCTCAAAAAAAATACCCCTTATGGAATCAGTTCCTTATCCGCCGGTCTGTCTTGACCTTTTTCCCAGGAACACGTAGAAAGATGCAAATTGAAATCAATATCAGATAATTACTAAGAACTACGGTCTTTTGGAGCTATACAAAAACAAAGCTTCTATAAACCAACACGATCAGGAAAAATGGCCACTTAAGCTACATATTCCTGTTGCGCTATAATTATAAAATTAATTTAAAATAATGTGATCTTCCTGCCAAAAAGCAAAATTTCAACCACACATAGGTATAGTAAAAATGTGAAACAACTTAGATTCTTGTGATGGACGAACTATCTACGTACAAGTTAAAACGGAACTCTCAGTGCGAGAGTCAGAAACACACTTGTCTGGTTTTATTTTAATGAATAAATATTCACAAACACCTAACTATATATAAAGTCGTACTATAAAATCAGTGACATAGATAGACGGGGGCACCTCAGGAGAAGTTAGCGGTATGCCTAATTAATCGCGGCATCTGCGAGGCCGGCCTAGACAGGTCGGAGTTGGACGACTTACGACTCTCGTGTGATTCCCGCTGGGTAATTAAATAATGAGGCTTAAATCCGTCCCTTTGTTGTACTCGATACATACTTGGATAAAAATGTATAAAGTGTGCAACTGTCTTTAAATACGTTGAAAAATGTTCTTATGGCTCTCTCAAAGATTCTTTTCCAACGCAACTTATGAGTTTTTATATATATTTCTATTCACTACTAAAGCTTTGTAGTTGATACCTACTATGTATTTGGGTTATCGATTGTATCTATAAATTCGTCTTTACTTCTCCAAGATTTTTACATCTGCGTGCATGCATTAGTTTAACGGAACCGATTTTAAACAATTTACAAATGTTTGCATATATTATTAGCCTTATAAGTAGCCACCTCAGAAAATAAAACTTAATTTTTATACAGACGTGTTTTTATTAACTTTTCATTATAATGTTATTTTTTTCTTATCTGTAGGCACCATGGCTGTAACAGTTCTCATCACAATGCATCTCGCCGCGCGCCGCACCGGTCCGCCTCGCCTAATCTACATCCCGTACCATTCACGGCGAAAACTTTGCAACACGTGTAAGAGCACCAAGCTTGCAAGATAAAGCGTGGTCATGCATGCACCGCACGTCGACTCTTTACAAATTCAGCACTGATGTGAAGCCATTCATACGCGGATAAGTTTCGCGGCGAGCGACCGTCTGAAAGCGGTGATAACTCGCTTCCACTTGACAATGCGTCGACACTTGATTTCGCGTTATGTATGCAGAATTTACGTGATTTCACTGAAGACGGACAGTTTAAACAGATATCTAGCTTCCTTGTAACTGCAGCGTCCAATTCACGTCCTACGTGCAACGTATATATCATCAATATTAGCTATTGGACTTAAAATATTTTCTATTCCACTCCAATGGACCGCAACGAATCTGACGTTTATCTACAATACTTCGGAACTTATAATCATGACAAAAGTCGGAGTCGCGGACACATGTCGCCGATGGCATTAGTGGAATAAAAAGCGTGGAACGCAGAACGCTATAGCGGAAACCCGGGAAGTTTCTGGAACGTTCGACGGTCGAACAAAACGTATGGTTTGGGGGATCCAGCGGAGCATGCAACGGTGATTCATGCAGTTATTCAATAAGCCAAGACTGTCGTGTCTGGATTTACGATTCCTCGAAATACTGTTAAAGCAAACGGGGCTATCAGTATTCACTAAATAACAGCTTTTAAAATATATTTGTACCAAAAATACTCATAATAATCTAAGCATATAAGTCTTTAGCATGTAGGTGTAAGGTTCTATTCCCGGTGGAAGCAAAGTTTTCTCAACAAAGAATATTTGTGTTTCTGGCTTTATTTGTGATTGTGTGTGTGATAAGAATGTTTCCGACACCCACAACACAAATCATCGAACTAAGTGTGGGGCTGAGAGTGTGAAAGCGTTTATGCTATATTATTACTAGCCGTGCCCCGCGACTTCGCCCGCGTTAATTAAGTTAAAAGTAGCCTTTGTGTATATGAAGTAGTGTCACTAGTACCATCAATAGTACTAGTGACGCCTTCTAAAGGAGTTCAATTCCCGGTGGGATCACAAGTTTTTCCTCAAGGGAAATTTGTGTTTCTGGTTCTGGGTGTTATTGTGTGTGTGATGTGAATAATTACGGCACCCACAATACCAATAAATAAACATTTATGTTTATGTTTTATTTTATGTTAATATAGACCTACATAGGACCTATATGGTACTTAATTAGATTTAAACAACAAAAAAACAAATTAATTTGGTTACATGATTAAATATAAAAGTACAGCTGAAAACATACTAAAAGCACGACAAAAACAATATTTATGGAACTCAAAGGTAAACAACGTTAATGTAACCAACATTTGAAAGTATTTGTATGACTTCTTGCTCAACTTTATCGTTCCGAGTTAAATGAAAGTATGGCGTAACGTAACCTTTACCAAGTGTACCGGAAAAAGTTTATTTTTTTCTTTCTGATTGCGTTGGTCAGCACACGTGCCATCGACACGGAGACCTATCGAGGCGACCCCTGGAGCCGAAACACACAAATCATGCAACATACCGTTTGGGCCGTTGTGTCACTGATTTAGAGTATAGTATTCGCAGGGAGTATGAACCAAGAAATTGATAGGAGAAAACACCTCGTAGCATAAATGTTGCCAGTAATATCTTACAACAAATCAAGCGAGAAATCAGCGCCGTTGTATCAGGAGTTCAGGCCTGGCAATAAATATCCGCTATCGTAACCGCGGAACAACTTACACCTCCCGAGGCGGCGATGCGCTCAAATTTGTCAGCCAATACCCACTGCAGCCCCAATTTTACAACGCTATAAAATATTGAAATAAAAATTTGTTCGGGAACAAGCAATAAAATAAAACGCTAGCCGTTTTTACGGCGCCGACAATATAATGAAATAATCGTAACGGCAGTCGATGTCACGTTGAATTGCCCGATAAATCTTCCTCGGGTCATATTGTCCGCAGTCCTTGGCAACACTTTAATATCGAGAAATATCATCTCGGTAATCGAACGAGCACTACTCGCCGCGTATAAATCACGCCGCCCGCGCCGCACTCGGCACTCGTTTATTTTTTTAGACTTTCCATTTCCAAATAAAGTCCCCGAGCAGCGGGCCAGTGCTTCCTCCTTCCGGGGCGGTTTTTGTATGATTTGTCGGCTGTCGGCCATTTCCCTTAATATTGTCGATATTTCAAATATTAATTGTTATAAATCAGAGAAAGTTTCCCGTTTTTATAGCCGCTCTCGAGATTGGATTTTTATTACAAAAAAATTAGCCATATTACGCATCGAGTTCCACCTATCGTTCCGTCGTTTATAATGGAAATACGATCGACGAACGAGTCATAGGTACTTCCTGGGGGAAACGTGTTGAATTATGTAGGTACACTTAGCGCGTCAATCTACGCACTACTTTGAAAAAGTTCCGCCCATAAAACATTAACAAGCACTCAAGAAAATTCCCGGGCGGTGGTCCGTTCGTTAAGTAGTGTCAGCCGGTAGTTTTTCCCACCTCGTCGTCCACTCGAGGCCGAAGGGTCGCTGTCAACGCGATTGGCGGCCGATATCTCCCGAGAGTGCCGCCCTCGGGCCCTCGCGGGCTTTCAGCGCCAAGATCATCGCAAAGCCCTCAATTAACGACAAACAATGCCGAGAACGTCGCGCGTTCAATTTTCAGTTGTCGCTCTCGTTTTGCTTGGTGACAGTTGGCACGGGTCGGCCCACTCACGCGAAGCTGTCTATCTTATTCCCAATGCCTGTGGAATTAACTTTTGTAACGAAGGATGATATCGAAACCCGACGTTGTTTCGCAATCACAAGGCGAAACAAGTTGGTCATTACAGTTTTCCACATGAGGGTTGAGAAATCGTCGTTTTTCTTTGAAAGAATCCTGTGAAAGTCTTCGAGTTGCGAAAGCATTCGTAGCAGTCACGTTGCGTCGGACGTTGCGAAAAGTCGTACATAATGATGTTAGTAGGTCAGGCCAGATAGCAACAAAGCAACGTTTACTATAGTTTTCATTTATTTAGTGGTAGAATCTCGCAAACACCCATTGAAATTATTCGAAATTCCAACCACAAAACACGTCATGGTAAAGTGTTGTCCGGTATTTTCATGAGGCTGAGATCTGAGAGTTGGCGCTCTCTCGCTCGACGCCCGCTATCGATCCAGGGGTGGGCGGAGGGGAGCGGGGGCTGAAATTTGGGAAAACTTTGAAAGTTTCGCGTCTAATTCAGGCGCACGCACACAGCCGCACAAACAGCTCAACTTCGCACACAGCGGTGAGTGTTGCGTCGTAATTTTGTTTTGCGCCTGTTGTTTTCGAAATGTCACGTGTCCTCGACCTACGTGACTGGACCGATCTTGCAAAAGGGTTCGCAAGCAAACAAGTTGGAAAATAATTACTGTAACTGTAATCAGAGGATAAACATTTTCCTATCCTCATCTTTTCGTTTACAGCCACTTAGGTTTCAGTAAATACACACTCTAAAATTCTAAAGTAAGACAGTATCATATATGATAATAAATTGTCTCTGGTCTCTCTGGCCAATGCCTCTTTTCTCGTCTAAAAAGTCGAGAAAAATTTATTTGATTATTTTTCTCACTTGGATTAATTAACATAACACCAACCATTGCCTGATGTCAATGTTGATAAATGCAGAAAAACTGCATATTATAGGTGTAACGCATTACCGATTAAGTTCCTGCGACAGTGAAGCTGAGCGGGGAGGGGCATGCTGACGTAACATAAATTTTTCGCGGCTCACACCCTCCCGCACAGCTCCACTACCTCAGGATTTTTTTTAATGCTGAATAGAACACTATCTCACATGATAGATAGTGACCATGCGGCCGAAGACGGAACTACATATGCGTACCTAGAAGGTACTTATTCACTCTAGACATATACATACATACTCAAATACACATAGAAGCCTTCATATTTATATATGAAGCTGAATCCTCTATGACGCTAGCCTCGTAGCTGTACGCCCGAGGCTTGGGCCTAAAGCTAGACTATATCCATTACTTTGGCTAATAAAAACTGACCAGCCCTTTGTACCAGTCTAAATTAAACACACTACACACACGTAGATCAAAGCGAATGATTACCCATTGTGGCGAGAGTGCTCTAAAGAAAACAATTAGGAAGATGAGCCGAGGGTGACCAGCCGTGGCGACGTCGAAGCCGAGGACAATGCGCCGGAGACAGCCACTTCCTGTACTGAGATCAAACAGGATCCTCCACAATGTCTATATTCGCATTGTAGCCAAAATCAAGCATTTATTAAGAAAGCTACTAGGCTGATTTCAGAATATAAATACGTTCTTACACCTCTTTCCGTATTACGATATTACAACAGGCTTGCATGGCAGTAACCTATATATACATATATTTTATATAAAGCTCGCTGGGCTACACGGAGAAAAAATGTGGGAAAATTAGACTACTAACGTTCTCAGATACATATTTTTTAGTCGAAATTACAGTTATTACGTTCATTTTACAAAATAAGCTAGTAATTACCAAATAATTTTGTAATTTTGTAATTGTTAATAAATATGTATAGTTGTCACATATACCTGTCACTAGAATTTTAGTTACAGTAACGAGATATTTCTTCTCATTGTATCTTTCTCTCTACTAGTGATAGTATTCAGTCGTAGTTTACCAACATTAAAAGCTGCCTCTAAACAACGGTGTTCTTACAGCGCTCTTTGAGTCAGTTTCTTATCTAGATAAGTCTGGCTGACCTCCCCCGACCACAACACAACTAGCAAATAATAAAATAATCAAAGCCTATTAAATATCCATTTCTAGCCGTAGAAATCTGTTAGATATAGTATTATTTTTATGTAAAGTTCTACGAAACAACTACGCCACATCCTGACTTCCTCCAAAGATTTAACGCATTCACACTCACAGCCCCACACTAAGTTCAAAGACTAGTATCGTTGGTGCCGGAAACATTCACATCACACACACATTACACCCAGAACCAGAAGCACAAATATCCCTAGGGTAGGAATGTTTGCTCCTGCCGGAAATTGAACCCAGGATTCACGGCGCGGAGTGCGGAGACCTGTCCACTGCGCCAACTGGGTCGTCAATTCAAATTTAAAGTATCACGAAAATGTACACGCAATTCTTTAAAACTATTTTTAGCCCCTTTGCGGATTACCTACGGAACAAACTCCGTGGTCCCAAATCTCAGCAAGCTTCTTAATTATTATATCAGTTGATACTTGGGGACTCATTGCAAGGTTTTTGCAGAAATTTACAGATTTATTCAACAGTTCTAAAAACCTTGTGAGTCTTACTAAGTAATGGAATGGCTACTATATCATAGAAATAGTAGAATTCATTTAGATTAGTAGACATAGTTAGTTTATGTTATAAAAAGTAAGTGAATTTATTATGTCTGATACAGTTTACTATTGCATATCATGCTGTTTAAACATTTGTTGTAATTATGTTTTTAGCATGTATCCCTATACTTATTATTTGTAAACCTAATTACTTACATAAAACCTAAAAATCTAATTACTTACATATAAAGTACGTACCTACTAGGTAACAAATTCACACTAAATAATAACATAAATCCAAAAATTTGTGGGTAAGTGTATAAGTATGTTAGTTTTCTCTTCATTTTGAAAAGTACATAGGTTATAAGTAGGATTAACATTTATTTTAAATTGATAAATGCAAGCCGAGAGGCACCAATACTAGTTAATTAAAATTACTATATCATGCCACAAAATATAACAAAACTTATTTCCTCAAAAGCTTATAAATGCAAAGTCTCTAACCGAAGCCACTAAAATAACAATACATATTTCTAAATCCCACAACATTGCTGAAATTTAAAAAAATCTGCTCTCGATTTATGGACGGCATAATTTTAAAACGTCCTTTGTCGTTCCCGCTTTCGGTAAACAGCCTGTTTGTTCAGCAAATAAAGGAATTCCATTCAAAGCGAGCATTTTCCCGAACAAAAAAAACGTCCACAAAATAAAAACAAAGCGCAATTAGCGTGATTTAACGGCCATTTAATTAGACTATAATTAATGTGATATTTTTCAAGTTGTCGCCTTTTTTGTACGCCGCTTTTGTCGGGTTTCTAAGCCGCATTGTCTTTGAGAGATTTATTTTGCTCGAAATGTATTCAATAGGTGTTTATCTTAGCTAAAAAATATATAGATGTGGTTGATTTTGTATGTCATTGGTAAAACATCATATAGGAAAAAATTATGTCATTATAAAATGACACAGATAGTTTTATTAGAAGCATTACAATTTTACATTTTATTACTATTTTGTTTGTACACGATAAATAAACGTTTGTATTATTTGTAATAATGTGTGTATGGTGGTATAATTTATTTTCTGACTCCCGCGATACAAATGGTCAAACTTAGTGCGGGACTCTGAGTGTGAAAGCGTTAATGTTTAGATTCAAGCAAAATATCAATTCACGGAAAAAAAATGCGGAAGAAACGTTTTCTCATGGATATAAATACTCACTCGGATTTGGTAAACTAGGCAAACATAAACGTAGGGTAATAATTGAGTCAATAAAATTTTGATATGGTATTAAAGTACAAGGAAACCATACATGTGAAAGAGGTAAAATGACGTGAAGTGAAACATCTCATGGGATGGCATTGAAATTCTGATCCACAACCTTTTAGTGTGACAAAAAGTGGTAAATACAAACGTCATCACATGCAATGAAAGGTAAATTAAAATTAAGAATGTTACAAAGAATTAAGAACCGAGCTTCACTCTTCACACTTTCACTCTTGAGTACATTTTTATTTCATTAACAATTAACACTTTTTCTCCTATGTACATTTTTAAACTTAGAAGTCAATTTATAAATAGAAAATTGTGTTTTGTTTACAGCTTAGCAAATGTTGTTATTAAACCATTGTTATTTTACACAACATAAATAAGAAAACAAAACGTTGTATGAATCAAAAGTTAACGCTTTCTTTGTGCAATTAACAAAGTAGCGTTATAACGATTAGTTTCTTTATGTTCTTGTTATTATGATTTAGTTATTTTTAAATGTGATTATTCAAATAATTTACTAATAGATTGAATACCAAATTAAAAGATTACATTAGCTGTTAAAGCAAATGAAAAATATGTTGTTAAGTTCTTTATTCATTATATCTAAATGAATTTAAAGTGCTAAAGTACTAGTGATATAAAGGTTTAAAGTAATGTCAGTAGTACCATTAATGGTACTATCCGATGGTACTAGTGGTATAAAGGTTTATAGTAGTTTCACTAGTACCATTGATGGTACTAGAGATATAAAGTAGTGTCAGTAGTACCATTAATGGTACTATCCGATGGTACTAGTGGTATAAAGGTTTATAGTAGTTTCACTAGTACC
Organism: Lomographa bimaculata; assembly: GCA_948107665.1. NCBI lineage: Eukaryota > Metazoa > Arthropoda > Insecta > Lepidoptera > Geometridae > Lomographa > Lomographa bimaculata. Next base: position 15,057,504 of record OX403589.1, read on the forward strand.
ATTGATGGTACTAGAGATATAAAGTAGTGTCAGTAGTACCATTAATGGTACTATCCGATGGTACTAGTGGTATAAAGGTTTATAGTAGTTGCACTAGTACCATTAATGGTAGGTACTAGAGAAATAAAGTAGTGTCAGTAGTATCATTAATGGTACTATCCGATGGTACTAGTGGTATAAAGGTTTATAGTAGTTTCACTAGTACCATTGATGGTACTAGAGATATAAAGTGTCAGTAGTACCATTAATGGTACTATCCGATGGTACTAGTGGTATGAAGGTTTATAGTTGTTTCACTAGTACCATTGATGGTACTAGAGATATAAAGTAGTGTCAGTAGTACCATTAATGGTACTATCCGATGGTACTAGTGGTATAAAGGTTTATAGTAGTTTCACTAGTACCATCGATGGTACTAGAGATATAAAGTAGTGTCAGTAGTACCATTAATGTTACTATCCGATGGTACTAGTGGTATAAAGTTTTATAGTAGTTTCACTAGTACCATTGATGTTACTAGAGATATAAAGTAGTGTCACTAGTACCATCAATGGTTCTAGTGCGCAGGAATTATACGAGTTAATTCCACCTTGTTCATTTTACTATCTAACAACAAGACAAACTGCCAAACGTCATCCATATATGGTTGAAATACCTCCAGTTCGCTCGAAGCGTTTCGCTTCTACGTATAACGATAACATCCGTACTGTGAAACTCATTACCATCGTCTTTGTTCTCCGAACGGTATAATCTGGGACTCTTCAAGTCAAGAGTAAATAGGTACCTTCTAGGCAAGCGTGCTACATCTTCGGCCGCATCATCACTTTCCATTAGGTGAGATTGTGGTCATATGCTTGCCTATCAGGCATACAAAAAAAAGTGGTATAAAGGTTTAAAGTAGTTTCACTAGTACCATTGATGGTACTAGAGAGATAAAATAGTGTCACTACTACCATCAATGGTACTATCCAATGGTACTGGTGATATAAAAGATATGAATGCGTTTACTTCTTACAATGCACAAGTTTTTTTTTGTCTCTGATAGGCTAGCGTTTGACCAATATCTAACCTGATATTCTAGTCAAGGATGATAAACACTCTAGGCTTGGAATGACTAGCTCTCAAGGATAGCTGCAGGTATATAATTTTTAGTAAAGCCAGAAGCACCAATGACCTGCCGTGCAGAGATCAGGGGTTACCAACTGGGTTGTCATTATTGTCTAATTTTCTCTTGAATTTAATTAATTACCAAAACAAATTTTGGCATATAATACAAAAAGTATCAGTCTTCCATTTTGGCAAGTGCCTTCATTACCTTTAATATAGCTCATATAATTAAAACATCCAAGGCCAATGGAAAAATCAAAAGGATTTAGGCCAGTACGAATCTATTTCTATAACGGGTTGGGATCCCATCGTCTGGCGGCCTCATTAGCCTGATTCCTGATATAACACCATGCGGCTAATATTAAAATGTCTGTGTTTTGGTTTGGGATTGAATATGGAATAAAAACCAAAGGTCAAGCTAATCTAGCAACAGCCAAATCAGTTACGTCCCTTTACGCTGTTTTTAATCCGAATATTATACTGCATACAAACAAATTTATGTTAGTGTGATAGTATTGTATGCATCCCTCGAAAAAATATTGGGAGGCTTTAGGCAGAAGCTTTTTTTTTGCTATATTGGCAAGCGTTTGACGACTATCTCACCCGATCGAAATCAAAAATGCGGCTGAAGATGTAGAATGCTTGTCTAGAGGATACCTATTCACTCGATAGATTTGAAGTATAGAATAATAGTTTTTGAAGCGAATGTTGTACTCGAATACAAACGATTTTATGTAAGTTAGATAAAATTGATTATGTCCCTTGAAAAAAATTGGGAAGAGCTTAAAGCAGAAGTATATGATGATAGAGATTAGATAAGGGTATGAAGTACTTCCACTTTCTATTATGCTCTACAATAGATGCTCAGATGTGTATATAATTAAAGAGTCGTCTATTTCTTTCTACTGTTTCTAAAATGAGACGGAACTACAATCATAAAAGAGAATTTAAAACAATCAAAAGCAACCACACTCACCGCCTACACTAAGTTCAAAGACTTGTATCGAGGCTGCTGGAAATATTTACACATCACACACAATCAGGCCCTAAACCAAAAATGTCACCACAAATGTCCGGACCCACGGCGCAGAGAGCAGATATTTTTCAACCACGCCAACTGGGTCGCGGGTTTGAAGCCGAGATGGCGCCGTTCGTCGGATACCTGTTTTATTAGTTGCAGTATTGCCAATACACAAAGGTGGTTCAAAACTAAACGTATGTAACTATTCTCAAAGATCTTGAAAAAGATAATGAATAAAAGAATGATCATGTATTCTTTAAAAGATATCTAGTGTTCCTTTTTCTTAGACTTCTTTTGGATAGTATAGTGAAAACTATGGATGACGGTCAAAAGTGAATCAACATGTTCCTCGATATAGCAAAGGCGTTTGATTCGGTTTCCCTCAAGATCCTGCTGAGAAAGCTGGAGGGAATTGGAATACGACGAATTGCTTTGGTATCGTTTGAAATCTATCTTTCGGGTAGGACAATATGTAGTTTTAGATGATCATGAAAGCCAAGTTAGAAATATCAGTTTTAGAGTACCACAAGGAAGTATCCTTGGGCCAACCCTTTTTATAGCATATATGCCCTTTTTATATAGACATAGTGAAATCACTCCAACCTCACGCAAATTTACAATAAAGAAATGCTCCTATCTTAATGATGCCACTGAAGCCTTGTTTATCGCTCAAAAGTATACTGGAACAACGTTTTTATTAATTTCTATAACACACACCCTCTCAAATACATTTTGTTTTTCTCCAATTAATTTTTTAAATCTTTATAATTTGTAGTTCTCCGTAATTGTTACATGCAAATCGATAAGTGGCCTTCAGCCCTAGTACCGTTAGTAACTAGGATACCTATGATCGTAAAGTGTTTCTTTTTTTTGGAAAACAAACTATTTTGTAGTTTGGGCCCATATGAATAATAAAAGATTTTGATTGATTGATTGATGATATCCATGTTGGTCAGTTTCGTGTTTGCCTAGCTAGCAAACTTGTACAGGAATACAGTCGTAGTGCCCCACCCTCAAAAATAAAAATCAAACTAAAAATGATGTCCAGCATCTAAAAGCAGCTATTACTTATCTAGACATAAGTATTAGCTGCTTTTATCACGTGAGGTAATTCTTAAACGCTTGTCTATCAGAAATTAAAAAAAGAACAAAATACACATTGTTAAATATCCAGCAAAATGTACCTATTCTCCAACCACATCATAAAACCTGGGGTACACGGTGAAGCCCTGTCAGACATGATAGCTACCGGCACATTTCAATTTAGCACCGCGTTTTATCTTTAATGCCTGGCTGGTAATTATGCCGCCAGACAGGTTCCTACCCCTTTAGAACTAGGTATTAGTGTGTTCTGCGGTTAAATTGATACCTTTCAAGGTTGGAGGATGTTTTGGATCGTTATTTTTATAATGCAGTATTCGGAGTAACATCGATTTCCCTCACTTGAGGGTGTCGTGATCACTTAAAGAATTTTTATCTGCATTATAGATCTTAAAGTTGGATTATATTAACCAATCTATTGATTTTAAAAATCCCATCGAAATACATAAATAATAAACAATTGTCGCACATGAACGATCACTTAAGAACGGTTTGACCGACTTGGCAGATTTTTTCTTGTGTTGCGTTCGTAATTGTCAGGACAAGGTTTATAATATGTAGGTATGTATTAATATTATGCTATATCTTCAGCCGCATCATCTCATACCATCAGGTGAGATGTGGTCAAATGCTTGCCTATCGAGCATGAAAAAAACGACCTTGGGTCTCAAACATCACGCCACTCAATATCAAAGCGTACGATAATTTGGTGTCACCTACCTACGCTACCGCTAACGCACTGGTTTTAATCCAACTAATATTTATTATTGACACCATCCATCAGCTCGTAGAGATTAGAATTCAGAGTATGGATAATTGGTGCTTACGTCAATTGGTAATACTATATTATAATCCGAAAAATACACATATATACATATAGGTTCTTGTGACACATAAACTCAAGGCTGGACAAGGCTAAACTGGAATAGTAACTGTAATTATGTACTTTGTTAAATTTTATGTACCCTTATTATGTAACAGGTTGTATATACACATGGCGAAACAACAGGTATAAATTATACAAGTGAAACTGTATGGCTTCTTCGTCGACTATGGAAGACTAATTATAGCCGTTATGATGAAACATTGTACGGCTCACGTTATATGTAATTTTGTATTTATATTTTCCTATGGACTTTTATAGGTATTTCCGGTTTGGGGAGCGTTAGACCACTATCTCATCAGATTTCATCTGTAGATTTGTTACGCTCAGCATTTACTTTACTAGTCAGTTACTACAGAGACACATAACTATATACTCATAGGGAGCACTGATTTGTATTCTATACAAAAATAGATATTTCCTCCGAGCAAAATTTTAATAATTTATTACATTACAGATTTTAATGTATTTTTTATGACGAATAGGCAAGCATTTGGCCGCTATCTCACCTGCTGAAAAGTGTCAAAGAGTCAAGATAACAATTCTGTCTGACATTTTTACTCTTTCAATCGTTAAATAAAGAAGCATAAAGATTATTTTACTTGTTAAACAAGTTTGAACAAAGACCTTGTGGTGGTATATGTCTACGTCTAAATGCGCAGGTACACATTTAGTTTTCTCTAAACCGCCATAAAAGAATATTTTTACATGATAGGTCTCGGGTCTTATAATTTTTTTTATTAAAGCATTTATACATGAAAACAGAAGAAAAATAATAACAAAGCATACGCATGTCAAAATTCAAATATGTAATTACCGTTGAATAAGCAATTTGATTGAATACCTCTGGTAGTTTAAACAAAAGAAGATTCCAATGTTCATCATCTAATTTGACACGAAACAAAGTGCACAATCTTTTTTGAAGAGTTTGAAAGCTCGATGTCTAAAATCTCATTTTCTATTTAACAAGATCTATGGCAGCCACACACGTTGTGTTAATATGACGTAGATTTAGGGTGAGTTTAAAAGAGAGGCAGCAAATAAAGACGGCGAATCTACAGGCGGGTCACGGCGGGATCAAGTGCACGACGGTTTGCGAGTGGCGGTGTATAGCGAGATATGTCGATAGATGGATATAATGTAATAGTCGTATTAAAATTACGTTTTTAAATTAAATATAAGAAAACTGGTTACAAAATTCAGTTTCTGTAATAACCGTTCGGGATGATAAGTATGGAGTATAAATTAAATAAGCCCGTGATTTTGCAGCGTTTTTATACGGCTAGTTGACCGTGGCCCAACTCCGTTGTCCGACTTGTTTTGGGGGTTGCCCCTGGTACAACTGATAGATACCATTTTAACAACGCAGTTTCACGACGGGTTACAAACAATAACACAGATATTATTAGATTGTTCTTACAACTACTTAACTGATTAGATTTGACAATGTTATTATACGATAGAATACAATATATTTTTGTAGGAATGTGATTAAAGCGGTGATAGCACAGTCGTTTGAACGTGCCTCCTATTTGGTTAGTCGTGGTCACGAATCCTACGTCAGGCTATGGCTACCGACGATGATAAAATATCTTGACAAAATGACGATGAATCGGCTTTTATATTTGTGCTCGTCTGTCTAGCTACTCTAAACCTAAATAGAATCAAAGTTTACGTAAAATAACCCGTCGCCTAATAACATTTTGGCAGTTAGCCTAGAGAGCGCATCAGATTTTACGCCTAGCGTTTTTGGCCCTATGACCACATCATCAAATACCATAGGGTGAGATAGTAGTCCAATATTTTACATGAGTTAATTCCACCATGCCCATTTTACCATCTAAAAACCAGACAAAGTGTCAAACGTCATCCATTTATGGTTGACATACCTCCAGTTCGCTCCAAGCGTTTTGCTTCTACGTTCATCGTCCGTACTGCGAAGGAGTGGTATTCATTGCCTGCGTCATTGTTCCCCGAGGGATATAATCTGGGAGTCTTCAAGTCAAGAGTAAATAGGTATCTTCTAGGCAAGCATGTCGCATCTTCGGCCGCATCTTCACTTTCCATCAGGTGAGATAGTAGTCGAATGCTTGCCTATTTTGCATTAAAAAAGTTGGTCTTTGTATTCAGGAAACAATATTACCCATTAACTCGTTATATAAGTATCTTGTCAGACTAGTAAGCGGCTCAGGTATCAAAATTTCAGTTCTTCATAAATGTTAAATCTTTCGATACATTCGACGAAATATCATCTCGTGCATACCGTTCACGAGAAAACCGAAGTGAAGTAATAAGAAAGGTAGGAGTGCCCCGTTGAATGATAACTCCCTGCCCTTTGTCTCGCGAGTCCGTCTTGACGAATCGAATTAAAAGGCTTATTGTGTCTACGTGACAGCCGTCCCCTCCGAGAGAGTTTTTGTTTCAACCAAACTAAAATATTACCGACCATTCACTAGAACCCCTCCGGATTCGAGATTTCGCTACTTGAATTTGTACTCAATTTTTAACAGGGACTCTTAATTAAAGCTTTATTGGCAGAGTAGTCTTAATGCGTTAATTGTCAAAATGCAATCTCGGGAGGGCCTGTTAATCATTCGATTGCGTTTCATTTTAATTTTGAAATGTTTGAAGGCTTGTTTAGACAGGCGGTGTTGATAAATTTTCTGAAATTAATAAATTATTAATTAAGAAAAAAGTTTATTCATTATACATTTTAACAGTCATTTATTTTTTTGTTGCAGGCGTCTTTACGGCATCGGCTTCCCTCGACATCATCAGATCAAGGTAAGGAAGATTCTCTTCTCTCTAGAGTTAGCAGTGGTAAAGTTAGTTTTTTTTTATTCAGTATAGGCAAGAATTTGACCACTATCTTACCTGATGGTAAGCGACAATGCGGAAAGTTAGTTTTGTTTTAGTTTCCAGAATGTAAAAAAAAAAATATAGATATATGATAGTTTTTTTTATAAATTCAGAAAATATTTTTCATTATATTATCTATTACGACGGTATACGTTTAGCTCCATTACATTACTACTCCTTAAACATTTTTGGTGAAAAAGGGGAAACTTCGGTTCGTAATCAATACCAAAAAGCCAAATTTCATCGCAGTCCTGTCATAAAGCCGCGACCGTCCCCCTAACAACATGTCTTAATTATTCATTACATCCCACGACGTCTTACCGCACTGACGTCTACCAAAAACCGTCCGTAAAAATGTAGGTACCTATAGTAAAACGAACACGCACATTAATGAGAACCGTGCAATATTTATACACAAGCTACCCCTAATTGCAGGGGTGGAGAGTGGAAAAAATGGGCAATTTCACGTAATGTAATATGTATATTTAAGGTATACGAAAGCCAACGGTGAATTTTGTCGCGTCTGTACTTAGTACAGACCACTTCAAGCTACTTTTCTGTGGTTCTGGTAACCGTAAGTTGCTTTGGTTCTGCGTTTGTGGTTGATGTTGAAATTTAATTAAGTTTTTGTGATGATTACGATTTAAATCGGAGTCCGAGGTATAAATACCATAATACTTGAGCTTATATTCTTCCAAAGTAATGGGTCTTCTATCTAGTTATCCAAAGCAAAAAATAGATAGTTCTAATAAAATTAGTAATACTACCTTTAAACCGACTATAAAGAAAGTGATTTCTTGCTGGCATATAATTTCAAACCAACATCAAATAATTATTTTTTAAGTATTTGTTGAATTTTCAAGTCAAGCATTAAGTAGAGCCACTTATCCGACGTACCGCGCAATAAGTAGCTGGGATTTTTATTTTTTCAATATGTTTAGGTGCTCGCTCCCCTCGCCGCCACAATTTCCTCTTGACGGAAACCCTCAATCTAATGATACGGCTGTGTTAAAAAACACAAGGAAATTTAATAACGCCAAAAGCCCACAGCCCGCAAGAGAAAACAAAGAAAATTTAATTTCGCCGATTCCCACATGCTCGATATCGCTCAAAGTTTACGCCCTTGTAAACTCTACGTGCAAATTAAAAAGTCCCCCGCAACATAAAGATTTATTTTATTATAATAGCCAAGATTTCCCACTCGAAGGAAAAACCGATTCAAATCTGCATATCACTTTACGGGGACGTTTGTTCAGCAATAATTATAAGGGACAAAGGTTAACACATTTCAAAGGTAAGCAAATTAGTTCCGCACTTAATGATCCGACAAAGCGCGTAAATCTTTTTAAAACGCGCACCCGGAGTGTTTCCTTTTCCGTAGGGTAAGTAAACAGTGTGTAAAAAAATATTTGCATAATCCGGTGGCACGTATGCAAATGATGCGGGAGGACGGCCCGCACGGGAAAGTCGGTGAAAATTGTATGAAATTGTTACGGCGACACGTAGGCTTTGCGGCAATTTGTCAGTCGAGCTATAATTATTTGGAGCCCCACCGCGGCGTGAATAGCTAATATAATGTTTCCAGATTGACGTTAACAGACGGTTTTGTACTGAAATTAACCGCTTTTGACGTGAAAAATTAAAGGTTTATGCGAGAGTTTTAGCTATTTATATATCGTCATGTGAACTCGGGGCTCTAGATACTATTAGACTATTTAATACTAAAGTTTACAGTACGTTTCTTCAAGGGGAAGTATCTAATATTCTAAGTAGAGTAATTTCATTTCAAATTGATACAGTGCTCGTAATGCCGGCGAGATTTTTCATCGTAGTAAATCGAATTAAAATACAAGATTTTATTAAAATTTGACAAAAACAAAGAGTTTATATAAATTAAAACTTAAATCTACCGAATAACTATTAGTAGATATTTTAATCTGTAAGCTATGCTGGGCTGAAAACAAGTTCATATATAAGAAAAGGGACCTCAGAAAGGGATTCGATCCCGCGCGTTTGTAACACCGACCCAACGCCATAACCACTTCGAAATCTCCCTCTGTTAATAAGCATCTTACAGGAAGGCATTGTGATTTGAGCCCTTTTAGAAAATCAATTGCGGCTGTCAAATAAAGGATACCCAAAAACAAGTCTCTCCAAAACACCATCGCTAAAAATCACAACATTTTTTCAAACATAAACCTACCGGCATTTTCCCACGGTTTTCAATAAAAACAAACTGTGCAAATCGGTGGGCCGGCCGAATTAAGCCGTGCATGGCAGCGAGCCGGTTGAAAAATGTTATTCACCACCTGTGGATCGTACGTGTAATCGTATGCGTTTATCTCTGCGGGACCGCTGCAACCTACGACAAAGATGTAGGACTTGGTGGAATGCTTGGAAACGAACGATGGAAACTCTGTTGTTTACTATCTTTAGTATGAATAAGTTCGCTCTAATTACTTGATAAGTTTTTTGAAGTGGGAGTGGTTTATGGGAGGGCTTTGAAAGTCTAAAACGCAACCTTTTTGTGTGACGAAAAGTGTTGAAAGCAAACACTGTAATGAATAATTAAAATGTTTCCCTGTAATACAAATTTTTTCTCGTTAAGAAATTTTAAACCAATAAGCACACGATCGGATATAGACTGTCGCGTAGTAAGAATATGATTGCTTTGCAACTTAGCAAGGGAGGCTGCTGTTGCGGTGATGATGTGGTAGAGGGTGACCATAACGCTGGGTCTAGCTAGAGTAAGACAAGCTCTTAAGCTGCCAGAACACCATGTAGTGCTAGGCTACATGCAGGTAGCAAATTTTGTTACTTGTACGTTGAAAATACAACTGTTTAACGGTACAGGGTAGTCAGATGAGCATAAAGAATCTTCCTACCACTGGATTTTACCCCGTTAGTATCTTCACCAGAAGCTCAATCCACTTTTACTCACCTTGTTAGTTACCAGTGTTACCAGAATACCATTTTTTATTTTTTTTTTATGTTGAATAGGCAATATATGATGTTATATTACATAGTTTACCAGCTTTTAGTAAAAAATAAGTATTCTAACTCACAGTCCTTGAACACTTGCGGCACGAATGCCGGAAACATTTATACAAATACACGCAGAATACAATTCTAAAAATGGTGCTGCTTTTAAATATCTAAATATTGCCCGCATAGAAGGCGACTACAAAGGTGCAATCAATATTTGCAATGAAGTTCGTGTAGTTTGCTTTAAGTTGTGGTTGTCATGTGGTAATTTTCATTTTTTTTTTCGAAAATGCTTACAATGTTATTGATAAACATTTACTGATCACATCCAGCAAATACGATACATCTTTGCTCTCACATATACCAAAACGTGTTTGCATCCATTCAATTCCACACCAATAGCTCGAATTTATGCGGCGGGCGCCGTGCAATTATCATCCTCACAGTGACTGCCCAGTGTCCACTCTCCGAGTCCCGAGGGCTGGACGGCCGATACATCCCGCACCCAACCAATTAACACGCCTATCGCGCTCGCTCGATTGACCAAACGATTTATTGACTCAATCCAACACATTTTATTTCCCTTTTTCCAAATTTTCCCACGGTTATGAGGTCTTAATAGTGAACCGCGCTCCTTTATGAAGCCGAGCGGACACAATAACGATAAAGGTGAGTAGAAAATCCGGACAATAAACCTCCACAAAAAAGCTGTGTTCGGCTAGTGCAGGCCAAATAGTTCGTGAAATTTCGAAGGGTCCCGTAGAGGGGCACGTTCGGTGGACGGGACACTTTACGACGGTCCTCTCAGTAAACCTGCCCATTATGTTGGGTTAAAGGATCGTGGTCCTCCAGTTATAAAGATGCCGAACGCTCGGCTAAGATTTGTTGCCGGTTTATGGATGTAGAAGGGTTGTCGGATGCAGCGGAGGGTATTATGATCATGTCGAGTCGAGAGGTCGTATCGTTTCCAAGAGTCAACATTGCGAACACGAGGGCCTTTCGAGTATAGAAATATGAAGCTGATTTTCCAAACTGAAATGCTTTTTGCGAGAGCAGTTTCATAACGAAGTGGAGAGTTCCTGGATAGATTTATAATGAGGCACGTAGCAAGTAGGTGGCAATAGAATCGTATTTACTTTGCATTTCAAAAGCAATGCCGCCCGACACCTTGGATCTCGATGAAGCTCAAAAGGCTACACCATCAAATGTTACCAGAGTAAAACTGTCGACTAGTTAAACCACTCTGACTTCTATTTCAAAGATGCAGCGACTGTTTTGGCGTAAGCCTTTTCTGCTTGAATGCAGGTGTGTGTAGGTGTTGAGGTGAGATATCTAAGGCTAATTGTACACGGCAGTCGTGACCGTCCAGCGCAAACAGTCGGCGTCTACACTACAGGTGTTTGCTATCGGCCCTCTAGTAAACAGCTCAGTAGCAGCTCCTTTTGCAGTTCACGTCTAGTGTCGTCTGTGGTTAGCCGGTTTGTTTGCCGCCCGTCTTGTCGGACATAAGGGCTGTTTCTTCATTTCGTTCAATTAACGCTTGTATTTCACGATTAGAATCAATTATGCTTGTGCAAATATTTCCGTATGCACTTATGCAATAAGTATCATATACAAGCTTTTTGTACATTATTAAGTAAATGTGTATGAAAGGTTGCCATGCTTGGTTACTTCTGATATAACATATTTTATTGATGGCTTGGTATGTCCCAGTGTTTTTCTGAATAGAAATTATTTCAGTTCTGGAGGTTTCATCAAAATAGTCAACATATTAATATTTATAATATGTATGATTTTGGGCTAAAAGTGTGTTAGGGACACGTACTTTTAAAAAAACAATACATTAAGTATAAGAAATGTTTTTATAGCGTAATTTAAGAAAATACTTAAATCTGTAATGATTATGATAGAATTATAAAAGTTTCAAATCTATGTTGTACAATTTTTAAGAGCATATATTATGTTTATGTAAAGAAACAAGACTTTATCGCCAACCAATAGCAAATTGCCTATATATTCTACATTTTACGAAAACTAACTAGACACGGGAATCGTTTTCCCATAAAGCTGTGTACACAAACGTTTGCGGTCGTAGGTGAGAGCTCAAAGGGCAGGTTCACACGGCAGACTGGCGTCAAAGGATTGACCGAAGCGGGGACCGCAAACAGCCTAGTCGAACGTTTTTGGTCAATCTTGGGGTTAATTTAGGCTTTGCATCTATGAATTTTGAAAATATAAAGCGGAGATAATAATATATGAAATTTGTGAATATTGCATTTAGAATGAGTAGCATGATTCAAGGTTAATAGCACACTAAGACCGAGAATATACTTTGATAAGGCTCATAAGGTGTAGTATATAGTACTATAAGTAGTGTATTATTTCTTATATGGTACTGGTTAACTTAATACTGTTTAAAAATCCGTAGTCTTTTTTTAAATTTATTGCGATATATTGTTTTGGATATAAGGTTGTTTATTACATAGTTTACACATTTAGTTAGCACATTAAGGTAGTTTAAAATTGTTATCTGAAAAACACAAGGATGAAATAATTATGCATTTATAACCACAGAAAGCTTAATAGAACCTATAACTTGAATAATAGTAACAGGGCTCAAGGCCTAGTGTTGATACTACATGGTATATATTATCTTGTTCTATGGCAAAGCAAGTATACAGTACAGTCCTATAATTCTACTCCGCTAAGGTACGTAGGCACTTGACCAGTCATCTGCTTTGTTAACTTGAACAACTTTAAAAATGCTTATCAATGCGAAGATTGCAAACCCGCAAGAAAGCTAAGGTTCTCTAAAATAAAAAAGCCAAAACGAAAAGAGCTTAAGAACTTCAGAGTATGCGGATCAAGGCAGAAATATGCAAGTACGCGAGGCGGTTTCGAACGGACCTCCCGCACTGCATATTACATGAGACCAACTTTTGCCGATTCCTTCAATATTTCAGCCTGGGAATCCGAGGCTCGCCAACTCGAAAATTGAATTTATTTAGCGTGTACTTACGTTGTACCGGTATAACGAGTCTAGAGCGTGGAAATCGACTGGGTTACGTAATAGTATCTTTTATCTTGTTTGTAAAGGCATGAAATTAGGATAAGAGGAAACACTTGTACCACACAAATTTGTACTCATTGATAGAAATATAACGTGGAGCCATCTACTTTATGTTTCTATTATAATTGTGGATCCAAAAGAATATTCAACAGACAGCCATATGTCTTTAAATCCACTAAATTGTGGGTAGTTGTGAAATAAAAACTGGCGACTTTTTTACGCCTTCGCTTATGCCTTGCTGTGGATTCAAGTACAATGGTCACTGTGGTTTAAATGAAGCAAACTGGAAGTGCACTCACTGTAGATAGCTGATGTTGAGATTTTCTGGATACGGTTTTGGAGCACGTAGCACTATCGTATAGGTAAACTAGTAACATCAATGCTTTTTTCTTGATTCTTATTTTAAAATTTGATGCATCCCGTGGTTCGTATTATTAATTGTAATCCAGCGATCCGCATGGTTTCGCACGGCACCCAAACATTTTCTTTCAATGTATGAAAGAAAAATATTGCCTGAAAAAAAACAGACATGGGGGCAATTAGTTTTTCTTTACAAAAATATATAGATTTTTAATGATGTCATCACAATGACGTGACTTAATACTGCAACAAAAAAAAAATTAAATGTCATACGATACCGTAAGGTGAAGTAGATAAGTTCATATGATTTGAATCTAGAGTAAGTTTAGATAAGGAACTTTTTGTTACGATCACTTTGAATTTAGATTATATTTTCTATATAGCTAAAAAAACACTATAGTTAATGGTTCATCAATAGTTCGTCTCATAGTAGGTTATTCTATTTAGAAAACCAGCGATTTCTGGCAAATATAAGACAGCTCTCTCGACAATAGAATAACCATTCGCATTACAATGAGTATAACAATAGCGTAGTTTGCAAGGGAGTTAATTTCATTTCTAATACATTCTCCTATTTGCTCACCATCCGTGCTCCCATCCGTCCGTGTTTGTTCATTCGTTTCTAGACGGATACCATATTTTCCTTTTGTCTAGACGAAATCTTAACGAATATTTAAGTAGAATGAATCTTGGGCGGTGTGTGGGGGCAATTATAATAATATGCAGTTTTGAGGTTGCCTGAGTAATGTGAGATCGTAAATTTATGATGTGAAAAGAAGTTAGAAGCAAATTTACTATACAAAGAGAACATTTAAATACGTACGCCGTAACCCCGCGACTTCACCTGCGTTTATCAAGTTGAAAAGTAGCCTTTGTGTTAATCCTAGATATGAGCTATGTACATTCCATATTTCATACAAATCAGTTTAGCCGTTAAAGCATGAAGAGAAAACAAACAAACTTACACACAAACTTTCAGATTTTTAATAGTAGTGTGTATTCGAAGAAAGGCTTTTGTTTAGAACCTGCTACATGAAAAAAACAGAACTAATGTCACATGTTCTCTTAAATAAAAGTTTATCGATTTAAGAACATAGAGTTCGCAATTACATATGATTACTTTATATATGAGCACTTATCGTTATTTTAAGCTCATATCTGAATCCAGTCGCTTCAAAATAAGACGTTCCGTTTCAGGGTCTCGCAATATCAAGTCTCTATAAAAGTAAACAGCATCTTGAGCCTTCGCATTAACAAAACACAATACCGCATATAATCGCAACAAATATAAGTTGGAAACAGGGGCGGTATCTCCAAATTGCTCATGTAAGACGAAATTAACCCTCACCCACATTAAGGCAGATAAGTCGGTGAGCTCATTTGCGGGCCTTCCGGCTGCCGTTCGTTACATCTTGATATTCTTTACCCCTTTACCGATACCACCACATGAGCAATAAATGGCGTGGAACGCTGCTATCGCACCCGCCCGATATCTTCCATCCGAATTAATTTCAGAACCGAGAAACGAACTAAGTTCGCGGACTTGTTATTTCTAAGTACAGCCGAGCGAGTCGGTGTGGTGCTGCCAGGTTATGTTCGAAGATTTGCCACAAATTATTATCATTTCGATAACAGTAAGTAGGCAGGTTCATGTACCATCGAATACATACCAACGAAGTCTCGAACCAAGTTGTGACACTAATTGTTTCATACTATACACATTATCCAATTAAAACTATAAATTGAGGTTACTATCCCATAAAACAGTCAAGTGCGAATCGATTTCGTTTACGGTTGGTATTGTACCACCACTCGCACATATGTATGTTTTTATTTTTTTATTTAGATTTTGCACCAATATTAATTTAAGTTTATTATAGTTTTGGCGATAGAGCAAAAAAAAACTGTCAGTTTTTGGACATGTTTCTTACTGAAATTTGATATCCGCCAACGAAAACCAATATTCTACGCAAATATCAGATACAAAAAAGAAGAAGAAGTTAATGCCTCTAATTTGTATGACATCCAAACAGATGACATCATATTTTACATAGTCATCATCTTTAAAACGATCATTTCCTTTTGTTTATTAAATGGAAATCCTGGATTATGCTTACAAAACCTTTTCAAAAAACCAAAACACTTGATACATATTAGTAATTAACAAAAATCATAACAGTAACGGCAACCCAAACTAGCAACACCAAGGGAGACCGCGAGCGCGCGACTTCTAATCGCAAAGACGAGATAAAATGGCGACCCGTAATTACCATAACGCGCCTTTCGAAGATATGTGGAGAATCTTAATGGTACGGTGGCTCCGTAAATAATGGGCTCTTATGGGAAAGTTGGCAAAGAGCACTGTTTCGTGCGTAATTTTAAGGGCTTCCTCACGTGCTTTTTGAATAATGTGCTAAATGCGGGTGCGATGGCGTTTGTTTTCATATAAAGTTTAGCCATTTTATGGTTGAGACTGTGTATGAAAATACCTAACATGTTTACTTGAGTCTGATGATATTGATTCTACTCAATAATTAACAATTATATTTTATAAGCTTTGTATCTTTTTTACAATATAGTTTATTGAAACCTATGATGACGCCTTAGAAATGACTAGAACCATTTTTGATTTGTTGACACATTCACACAGTCACAAAGAGGAAAGGTACTTGACTCGCCTTTAGGTAGAACAGAACAACATTCTTTAGTTTTTAATTTCCTTCCGCTTGATTGCACCCAGACAAAACGGTCCTAGACACTAAATTATCCTAGGAAAATGCATCTAAGACGGCACAACAAAGCGTTAATAACGCGATCGCGCTATCTCGCGGCAGGATGCACTGTCGCGCGACTGTCGCAGATTACGCGTGAATTATGAGCTATTTCTGAATTGTGGTCGCCCGCGGCGCGCGGTCGTCGCGTCTTTTAGGTTCTGTAGAAAACAGTTCGCAAGATCCTTAGCTTGGAGGAAATGGAAATGAAGTACCTGCTTAAACATGTGTGACTTGACTACACTTGTCTTGTCTACGGATCTTGGCAAGCTGCAAAATCCACGAATAGTCGAATTTGTGCTGCGGCTTTTTGTAAATCGCCCGGACTGCGCTGTTATCGCTACAATTGTGGTTTTGAGAACACAATAATTTATTAGATTTATCCCGCGTCTTACTGCTAGTTCGGACTAATTATATGTGATTATAAACACTAGGTTTAAGCAGGAACTTTATCACTGTTTCACCTGATGAAAATTAACGGTGTCCAAAGATTATTTCTGCCTAGATGACATTATGCTACAGACTTGAAGAAGCCAGATTATTATTACCATGATACTGCATCCAGGTTGCATCGGTAGCTCTTTTCACTTCATCTAAAATATTGTGGTTGAAGGTGGAACATGCTCTAGAAGATGCCTACGCGCTCTCTTTTGAAGAAGACCTAAGGCCATAAATATTCAAGGGAAACCAAGAACGAAGGCCATACATTTTTGGAAGCTACGATTTTGTCGAGAATTACGGTACTGTCTTCAGAACCTGAGGTATAATTAACCCTACATTGTAGGTACAGGCGGTGGTTTTGAATGGAATCACGTTTGCTCTACGTGCCACTGACTATGAATGAGGACTGGAACTGACGTCACTGGATCCCTAAAGCCTTTGTGTTTCATATAAAGGTATATGTGAATACTTCTCAAGATTGTGCATAAAGCTAAGAGGCTAAGCGTGACCACTAATACATTGAAGCTGTAGTATATATATAGTTGTGTTAGTATGTAGTAGTTCACAGTTCTAATTTCTTGAATTTAAACGCATTAACAATGAATGTGATAGTGTGATTACATATGGTTTACGTAGATTAACATTTCATTAATAAAGGTTTTCACAGCGCATTAGGGACTTTGAGAACCCTAACATTTGCTCGCCACATTGTTCCACTATGCATATTTGCCGACTCTAATATATTTCACAATGCTCCCAACGTACACAACACCGAGCACCTCGTTGCACGGAACATGTTCCCCCAAATTACAAGCATTGTAAATTAGGCACCAAAAACAGTCTCATTTTCCACCCGGGTGCAGCTAATATTGTCTCGCTCCTGAAATATGCAGCCTTACCTGCGGCAGCCGGATATACTGTAATTGTCGAATAGACTGCATCGTTTAATCCCCGCTACATCTTCTGGAATGTTCGAGAATGCACCGAGATTTGCGGCAAACACTTGGCCTCGGGCCTAACGCTGCTACCAACGAATCTGGCTTAATGCTCAGCTTAACTTCACAGAATTCCTTACAGCAGTCTCAAACACTAAGCACATCTGTAAACAAACATTAAAAGCTCGTTTACTTTTCTCGAACCCTTTTTAAAAAGAGTTAAAGTTGTAACACCCCAAACCTCCTTCGAGTGTGCCGAAACTCTCGCTACTGCAAACAGCCACCAGGCGTCGTCGATGAAATTGCAAAAATGTAAAAGAGCTAATGTTTGCGCACCTTAAACCCCTTCCCGACCCGGGTGCCAGCGTGACGAGCCGGATAAAAGGCTTTAATACACCCTCATCCCTTATTACGAAACTTGAAAAAGACAACAATATAGATCCAATGTGTCGCGGGCGCGGGCAATCATACGCGCATCAAAGGTAGCGCGCCAGCGAGCTAGCCAAGTGTGGAGACGGCTTTATACCGCTCCGTTAGTAATGCCATTTTGTATGGAAATGTCGAGTCAAAGGGCCACACGTTATGAGATCCGAAACAATACGGATTGTGACAATCCCGTTTCCTTCGTACGTGAGGAAATGTTATTTGAATGTTTAATGACAACTCTCACTTTGTATCGTAAATATGAATCTAGAATTTCTGTATCTGTATTGTTAAGCTACTTATGAATATCAGTTGCGTCTATATTGGGTAGTTTCTAGTGTTTCTCAGAAAATTATTATGTAAAGCAATTGCGCTGTTTGAATTTCATCTTAGTTCAAGGAAATTGTTTATATTGAGATCTAGTCGTGAAGGGATAATATTATATGTCTCATATTCCACATGACGCGTTTGTATGTATTTTTGTCCAAAATCAAGTAAAATTTTTGATTTATATTATTTGAGTATGTAGTGTACCATAGGGCCAAAACTGCGTTAAGTGGACACCCTTAAAAGAAACTTGGCTAGCCGCGCGGGCGTCCGTTTAGCTCAGTTCATTATAAGTATTCTGCGCTAAGTGTTCTACTAATGCTTATTAAGAGAACTTTATTTGTTTATTTAATAGTTTAGCACAAAACAGTACAAGGAATAGCTTAATGCTATGAAGCATTATCTACCAGCTTTCCTGGGCGTGTAAGAAAAGTGTTTGGGCGTACAGCTAATAGATACGCGTTTCTTAAGTTAAGTCTTTCTATTAAGAGAACTTTTCACATACAGAAGAAAATTACAATGTTAGTTTCGAATCCTGATAGAAATTCAAGCAAAGCTGAGAAAAATTTGGCAAAGACAGAATTTTTAACAATTTACACGATTTCACTCACAGTTGTTTTCTCGCACTGTTAAGAGTCTAGTTTCGGAACAGTCGGTGCTCCGCCATCAATCGAGTAAGCGCAGAAATCGTCCGGCATCTCGGTGTGAACTGGCTAAGCATAGGATTATCCAAGTAGATCTGATGAGAGAAGATCAGACACCATGAAAATATTTTTACGTACCTTTTCCATACTTGTTAGCGCTAGAGCACATCAAGGAGTCATTACCTCCCTTCTGAAAAATCTCAGAGGCTGCTTTGCAAGTCAAAGCTCCTTGACAGGCACTCCCGTCGAGTGTGTGAATTTTCATATGAGGCGTGTAGCAGGTGTGACAGCTTAGTGCTTTTACAATTCAAGGTTCTAGAACAGAAGAATGAACACCTGGGTAAGCACTTGTACACTTGTAATTTGCAATACCATCGTTTGCAATAAATCGCTTCGGCCTACGTAACCAGTTATTCGTAACTAGTTGCCAACGAGAAATAATAATCTTACACCAACACTGATTGCGATTGGGGAACTGTTTTAGCGTATATGAAACCAGCCAACTTCATAACCAGAGAAAGGATATATGAAATGATTACCTCCTCCAAGTTGCAAGTGACACATTATCTATATTCGTTATTGTTATTAACTAATAATTAATCGAGACAATAACGAATATAGATAATGTTGGCTAGTTAGCCAGCTGGTTTTTTTCAAATAATAATGCATTCTTCATTGTCGACCGCATCGTCATTTGCCATTAGATGAGATATTAGTCAAATGATTACCTATCCCGAATAAAAAAACAATTAAGTGATAAACTGAACTTATCGGACAGCCATATACCTGTAGTCTTTTTTTATGTTTCTAATTAAATTGCTTATATCTATAAAACAATGAAAAAAATATATAATTATAATAAACCATCGTGTTCTTTCCCTAACATTAAGGTTTTGTCCACACGTTTCCCCAGTTTTTCCATAATGACACCTGCAAAAGACGAGATAGGGCCTCGGCTGATTTACTGCAGTGTAAACGTCACAGCAGATGGTGGACTTAAATTACCACACCTTTGACCTCTAAATCACCGTTTAATTTCAAACGGAAGACTACGAACCTATTTCTTACCCGTAGATAAATACACATAAAATGTGATTTTATATCGTGTATGTGCCAAGTTATGTAATTCATACCTGATGGCTCCAATGAAAGCCATCATTATGCTGAATTAGCGTTCATTTGTAGTTATCGATTTTGTATTTTAGTATAATGTCAGAAATAAATTGTTTATTATTCTTTGGGTAAAATAAACACAGTAATTTTTTGCTCCTATTTTCTTGTCGTTTATAATCTGTAGACATCAGAGTAGAAATTAAGTCAAATCCATATTTTTAAAACTGTCATCGTTTTGGACCGTATAACACCAAACTACCCAAATTGACTTCACCTACACATGCTGTTCCTGCCGATCAACGAACGCCGTCCCGTTTACTTGCATCAAACCTTTCCAAGAGAGTTTTGACCCCAAGCAAGTTGGTCACAACGATGTATACCATGTCTCATTCACAACACAAATTACGAGTAATCGAAGAATTTATCCTTCATTTTTCATTTTGCCTCACAAACACACTTAGAAGAAAAAGGAAAGCAATGGAGGCGTAGTTGAAATTATCTTAATACAAAATTTTCAAGAAGTTTATCGAAGATTTCTACTATCATAAAAGAGACACACACTGACAGAGCAGAGCAGAGCATACTGGCAGGAATACAGAAAAAACTGGCAGAAAAAGTCTCATTAGGATTCATAATGATAGTGATTATTCGGTAACTCGCCGTAAGTAGGTATGTATATTTTTTTCTTAATTAAGAAATATGTATCTATATAAATATTTATCATTAATATTATCTAATTTAGATTTTATATTCCCTACAAGACATCGATCAATAATGATTCACATGTCTTCAAGCAACGATCTGAAGTTCTCAAAAAATATAATATTTGGCACGAGACGACATTCCGATCACGCCGCCGATCCACACGTCGTTAACGCGACGTGTACGCCATTACGAGAAATTATTCTCGCAACATGCCGCGACATCCCACGACACGTCGCCTCCTCAAATTGACATTCAATCAGCGTCGCCGCATTGTTTCCCTATCAATCCTTATTGGGAGAAGACGGAAGCATTTCGAGCTACGCACACGCGCTATCGACGATATTCCGCCATCAAATCGCAATTTGTTTATGAAAATTTATTGTATTCGCCATTACCGCACGCGGATTCTTTTCCTCCGGGAGCGACCCCGCGGAACGAAATCACCTTATTCAATTCCCTTTTTGCATACATCACACACATGGGTGTCTTCGGAGGGGAACACTCACGGTTTTTGTCTGAACACGTGAATCGCGTTTGGGACCCGTGTTCGCTTCTTATTAGTCTGGATTGCGTAGAGGTTTTTCTTATATCGCTCGGGGGTTGGAAATTTACATTTCATCATACTTTGGTTATCCTCACACAAATTCTCGCTAATTTCTGAGGCTTCTGTCGGTTACTTTATAAAGTTTTTACGCAAGTCGCAGATGTCAAAACACGAATTGTGAAAACAACATCGTCTCCTTACGCAAGCGATGAAAAATAGATACATTTATAATATGAAGCACAGACAAAATAGCCAGATCTTTGTGTATGAAGTACATACTTAGAAGATATAATACAATAAAATGGATTTACTGTAACATCTGTCGTGGTACCTGTATTACTTATAGTAATATTCAATTTTATGAAAATAAATAACCTTAATTTTTTTTTATAAATATCCAACTGATAATTCAAGTCTCTTTATCCAAACCCTTATCCTTTTTCCCACGGCTTAACACCTGAAAAGAGAGTGAGACAAATCACACGAAAATTTCCAATTCGGAATTCCACGGAAATCATTTATCAGCGTGGAATTAGCACGTCACATATGCAAGGTGTCGAAGGCAAGCGAGCGCGCGATATGACGCCCCTCTGTTTTGGAGGATTTGAGAAAAGAATTGTCGCATATATCACGGTTAATAGGGTGCGGAGAGAGCACTACTTATGCCTAATGTGACAAGGAAACATGCTACGCGCCCGCATGCGAATACATTTGCAGAGAACTGGATTTTCAATGGCAATAAATACTCGCGAGCGGAGTCAGCCAAGTGACTTTGCAGCCATGTTTTGGCTGAAAATATGCTTGGATTATGCCATTTTGAGAACATATTTTGGAAGATAACTTTTACAGTATTTCCATTCTGTTTCATGTTAAAGTTGGTATGTAAAGATTCTTCTACGATAAGCTGATTGTCGTGGAAAAATACACCTGCATCATTATAAATATGCGGCATTAACCCCTTTGGCTGTACATAACTATAAACCAGTGACTTGATCGTAAACACGACGGAATGATGGTTCGTAAAAAGCAACGATCTCGGTAAATACAGACAGGCGATGTCTTGCCGACGTCAGAGTGACGTTAAAAACTGTAAAGACGCTTTTACCGTGGTCGTGCAGACGTGCAGGTTAATTTTTTATTGATATACCGTGCACCGCTTAGTGGGAACACAAAATATGATGTCGCCTCGTAAAACAAACCATAATGCTTCTTCAAAATCCAGGAGAGGCATGTTAGTTATATATTGCCTAAACACATGTTAATGCTATTAGAACGTTATTCGAGGTGCAACGTAATTAAGAAGATAAAGGAAAATATAGGACCCGAATATAAGAGGATTTTTTTAAGATAAAAAATCAATAGGGTAATCTTTATTACCACGTACTGAAGATTATGCTAAATGCTCATTCTCGAGACGAACACTCGAGTTTATCAGACCCTCGCTAAAAAGCTGTTATATTTTCCACACATGATTATGTAAAAGAATTCGGAGATTTAGCGTATGAGTCACTGTGTAAAGAAGTACCTAAATTTTTGACAAATACTTGGTTAAGGTTTTTTTTTTTCTATTTAAAGTTATTTTTATATTCTTTGGATTTGCTGTATGCTCTTGTAAATTATGCATTAAATACCTCTCAAAAGCGATGGTAGAAGATAATTTGATATGTCTACTTCTAATTTTCTTTAATCTGATTGTATTGATTATAGATTATTCACATTTTAGTGGCTTTTAGCTATAGTCGTGTTTATGAGAGGAGACCACCGAGACTTGGCAAGTCCAAATTTAACTTGTCAGCAAATCATTTAACGGTGTTCTAGAACCTGTCCTTGAAAATTAGTTGCCATTTAGTTGATCATATTACCATTTACCAACTTGTTAGATGTGGTCCATGCTATGCTGTCAGATGCCGCCAGCTAAAATTTTTTTTATTTAATTATTTTAAAATTATTAAAATGAGTAAATTAAAAAATGGCCTAAATATTCTAACACCAGGAATGCTCACTAGTCCATACGAAAAGAAAAAGCGAGCAATATAATATGTGCTAAAATTTATTATACATAACTTGAATAAATAAATAAATTAAATCCGAAATGATACTAAATCAATGTTCATAGCGATTAAAAGACATGTATTTTTTTTTTCGAAATGTTCGCTACTGTTTCCAAATATATCCACATGTTAGGGAATGAGAATGTGTCGTTAAGACGCGGAGCCCCGACGATTTGCATCTTTACCACTCTTTCGAGGGGTGTGCTTTCTCACGATAAAGCAGTGTTATTATTAATATGTACATTTGTTCGGGAAATGTTTTTGAACCGAGTTTTTAGCCTTATTTTAGTGATATTTTAGCATCAATGAATATATTACCGTACAAAGCCTTTATAAAAACATCAACATTTGGAATGTTACAGTACGTTTTGTGTGCTGATATTTTCAACGGAACTACCAAAGGTCATAAGTAACCTTATCCAAAGACTATTGCCACTAATCTAATGTTTCACTAGTCTTGAATTAAAATAATATTAAAATAAATGAAAACACATTTAAACTCACAGCGCCAAACTAATTCCAAATACTTGTGTCGTGATTGCCATAAACATTTAAATTCTACCAAAAACATAACGTGCATATGCAACATGTACAAAAAGGCAAGCGTCGCAGCAAAGTTCTTCTACTGCAATAAATTGTAACATTTAAGAGGGCTTATTTCTTTTGTCTTCTCTCTCGCTCACACATTTTGATATTCATAAACATCCTTGCATTAATTAATATTCATATAGTTAGCTGAAAACAGTTAAAAAACACACGTACATAATTGTATTTATTAAAAATATCGGATTGTGCGAGCGAGAGAGAAGACAAAAGGAATAAATCCTCTTAATAAAAAACCATCTACCCAACTACTTTCTCATAAATTGTTACTTACCTACCTAATAAGTTAGCTAACAATGTTTTATGATGAACGTATCAATATTAGACATCTATATTTCTTTAACAAGTAATCCTTTTAATGTTTTTAAAATTCAAGCTTTTACCAGTTATAAATAAAAAAATATCAAAAAAGTTATATAACCAGAAAACTTGAAACTAAAATAGAAAATAGAATGATATGTCACCTGCCGTTCTCAACGGAAGACCAGCGCTGGTTTTTTAAACCAGCATTATGCTGAGTTGAGGACGGTTTGTGATAAAAATATAAAAAAAACAACTATTTGTACCCTTTTGTAAATTTAAATTTTTGCAACAAATAAATCTATGTCTATGTCTATATCATCACCACATACGGGAATAGAACTTACAACAAAATCTACTAATAATATTAGAACTTCTGAGCTATACGTTAAAGTTCTTTGTATCTATTTTACATTGTCACCTGTTAGTTGAAGAAAAACAATATATATATATATATAAAATACAACCACAAACACCGAGACAAACGATACCCGTCACGTGAACGTTTAAAAACAGATTTGAATAGTCGTGAACAAAATGATCCCAATTATCCGACCCAGCAAACGACCTCGTCAAGTTAATAACAGAAACAAATCACTGAAAATCTTTACTCTACAATGAAACAATTAATTAAAACATTACTCAGAAAAAATTGCTCTGCGCCCATAATTATTATTTAAATCTTCAAAATTGCTGCAATATAGATATAAGAGATATAAGTCAGCCGTAACCCATTTTCGAGGATAAGAAAAAGGGATGGTAGTCATTAGCATATAATGACAGTAATTAAAATACACAAATAGAGCTATAAAGACGGTCGGTGAAGGGTTGTCTTCATCATCTCAGCGAGAATTTATACACGGCAAATATTTTGAGTGCGGCTGAAGCAAGCCGCGGCAGAATTAAGAACGGCATTGTTTAATTTATTAATTAATGGACCCACTGTGGCGGAGACGATGACGCCGGCTCTATTCGACGGAACGGATTAGGATACTGCTTCTACCCGACTACGGTGAACTGAAAAGAAGGGCTATAATTATAACAGCGAATGTATTTTGAACTGCCCGTTGGCATAGTTGGATGCTCGTTTTCCTACTAAGCAGCAGTTATCGGGTACGAGACCTGGAGGGAACACAAATTTGTCCCCCAGAGAAATTTGTATTTCTGGCTGTGTGTGTGATTACAAATTTATACAACATTAATTTTATTTTATATTATATACATTTTTTTAAAATAATTATGTGACTGAAATGTTTAAGATTTGCACGCCGTGACTTGGCAAAATATATCTCGTACTGCACTAACCATCTTGTTAACCTACATTTTTAGCAAACAAATGATTCTGATTCTGTTACTGTAGCAAATAGAAAATTCTATTGATAACTTTGTGATCCTGGCACCCAAAATTTACACAGGCGTTGCCTAGTTTGGGGCCCAGAGAGTTCCCTTTATGCACCTGACCTGTACCTGTCTCAGTGTGCATGTGTATTCATATTTCAGTACCATTATACCGGAAATAAATACGCACAACATAAGTTTTCGAACTTAGTGTGGGGCTATGAGTGTGAATGTGTTTATTTTTATGCCTATTCGTTTGTTCCCAAGCTATAAGCCAAATGCAACATATAAGGTCATGTAGGGTTGCATTTATCGATTCACCGGGTGCATAACCTTAGCTTTTTAAAAAAATCACATTATCGTGTTAATTGCACTTAATACATTTGCCCTTCTTGAATAAAAAAAGTTAAAATAACCAAATGAGCCAAAAAATAACAATTGGTTAATATCGTCGAGATACCAAACCAACAACTCCAAGCATAGATGAATAAGTTATATACCTAAGGGCTCCAAGGAATGTTACTTGGAGCCCTAAGGTATATAACTTATTTACCCGAAAACGTCTTCAAATACTTTAAAACAAAAGAAATGCTTACGTATTTTGTTACTTTGATATAATTATGGTTATACCAAGGTAACAAAATACGTAAGCATTTCTTTTGTTTTGAAAATATCTGAATCCGTTCTCGGGTTTTAAACTTTCGTTTTGTTTTCACTGGGTTATAAGTTGACTAATGAGTATATTGTGAACATATAGGTACTTCTGAGAAGATAAATTATTAAAATAAAAATTTTAATTGATTAAGCTCTAGATACCAATGACAAGGCCTAAACATATTATTACTGTTCGTGTTAAACATTCGCATTTACAAATATTACAATGCAATAGACAAACCTTACCCAAATTATTTCAATTCATTTCACCGCTCGAGCGCCTCGCAGACAATGGCGGCTAATTACGAGATGTAAGGCTTTATTAACGCAATCGAGCGGTTATTAACATAAAAAAATAATATTTACTGGCCCAGAGCCGGCGTGCTTCATTCAAGAATATTACGGCATTAGGTTTATTGCTATCCTCAACCCTTCCATCCTCGGTTTTACAAATAATTGCAGTGATGTTACGCCAAGAGAAATGGATGAACGTTGAGATTAAGGCTCATCGCAGTTGTTGTACTGAAGCAAATTTTGCATTGTAATAGCAGACATTAGACTTTACCACTTTGACGGAGATTACGATTCCTCCCACGGCCTTTTTAAGGAACGTCTTTAACGGGAACCTCGCAAATTACCCATTGATATTTTAATCAAGCATCCCTTCAGATTTCAATATTAGCATATAAATAGAGAGTAAAATATGACATCAGCATTTTAATTTTTCGATATTACGGAGCGATTTACAAATTAGCGGGTAAGAAAAACGCCGTAGAGCGCCTTGAGAGGGTCGATTTGTTCGCAGATGTTCCATTTAAATGTAAATTTTGCACCGACATGACGACGACACGTATAAAAAATAATTTAGAATCAAATATTTGACATCTTATGATCAGTATTTCGTTCCAACGAAATACTGATCATAAGATGTCTGTAATAAGATATTTTAGATTTTACATCAACGTAATACATCAAAAGTATAATTGTTTTCTCCTAGGAAGGCAAAATTAACAAATTTTGACAGGAGTATTTAATCAAAGCTCTCACCAAATACTACCGGAGGGTGACAATTGCAGGCACCGGATAAAAAAGAAAAGAAAGAATTCTTTTCAGTGGAAAGGGCAACAATAAGAGAAAGAATTGCGGGGAAAAGGTCCGCGGCGGAAGTGGAAGTGACAGATCGTCGACAATGGTAAGAAGTCACACCTCTTGTTTACGGGGCGCCGGGCACGCGCCAGAATTAGCTATCATTTACTTAAGCACTTTATATAATTAAGTAGAGCGGCCATTAGTGTCGGAGGGTCGTTATATTCTTTCGTGAAAGTCTCTAATTGCTCCCTTTTAGTTTGGTGACTTTTCCTCCTCATACGAAGAAACATATAACGCAAAGCGACTATAGCTGCTTTAAATTGGCAACATTTCTTTGTCGGTTTTGTAAAACTTAATATAATTACTCGATTCCTTTGTTGTTTCGAACATTAATCCCCTTTGCATCTCAAATTAACGAATCGGCTATAATTGATTAAGTACAGCGAGCAGCCGAGAAGCACCACAAAGGAGTCCATTCGGATCACCTTGGAAAACAAAAACAAGCCTCACTCCCCTCCTTTTTTGACCGAGCTGTCGAAAGCGAAATCTGGCTTTGTTCATTTACTCGGTAAACCGATAATTTCATTAAACAACAAAGTGGGACTCGTCGGGAGCCTTCTGTAAATACGGCAAGAAGCCAATGTCCCCCAAGATGGGAAATTCATTTGAAGAAAAAATCTCAGACTTAACACAGCGCGACAAATTAGGAATCTTGGCCCCCTTCTTGTTTATGCTTTCCGCGTCCGAGAGCATTTTGATTGGACTGCTAATTAGACTCTTTAAAAATGTGAAACGCGCAATGGAAAAAATAATTTACTTCCGATTGAACATTGGGATCTTAACCCTTCTGCCGCAGCTTGGGTCCGTATAGCCGCGGCTCCGGTTAATATCGGACGAGTAACCCGAACGGGTGCATTCCGCACGTTAAAAATATTGCGAAGTAATTTGGAGCATTCGACCGGCTACTCGCATTAAAGTTAGGTAGCGGCAAATTAAGCCCGACCCCGTATATTGCGTTTGTTCTTTTGAAGCTGCCAGTGAAGGGTTAAAGCTAAGAATGCTTTGGTTTTTACAGAACTCAATAAACGGGGGCCGGAAAATAAGAGTAGCGTGGGGATTTTATTAGTTCAAATAAAGATTCAATTGTATTTCTACTCGCCATCGCAAAGTAAATAGTAATTTAAAAAATATATATATACCTTGCATGTGTATATCTTCATTTATTGAAATACCTAAAGATATGAAAATTTTGGAAGGAAATATTTTCAAGATAAATTTGAGTGGCTGGCTCTATTAAGGAATTTATAAACTTTAGAAACAATTTTTTTTTTTTATATTTGCACGTCTGTATCCAGGCTAAATACATTGTACACATTTTTTATGAGACATTTATGACATGTATTCTGGCAAATAAACGTCAGAGTTTAGAGTTTAGTAAGATATATACATTTTGAAAACAACACAACATTACAACAATGAGTGGATATTTAACCAATTAACAAACATAAAAACAAATAAATTTCCCACATACGTGAACCCACAAATACTCGTTACCAAAGCCAATGAATTATACCTCAGTCAGGTAATTAGACCGAAAATACCATTAAATTAATAAATAAAAAACAGAAGCTTGCCCCATCGGCTCTCGAAGCGACGCATGGCCCCCTCAGTCGAATAAATTTATGTAAAAATTTTCATTAATATTTTTGAGGCCGAGCGTCCGTTCGCCCTTGGGAGTGAAAATCGAGTTCGCGGTCGCGATGGAAAAATGCAAACCAAAAATTATGGCGACCCTCGCCTTGTATTTGCTTATGAATACCAGCCGTACCTGCCCCATATTGTAAAATATAAATATACGATAGGATACGGGAAAATAAAATTAAAACATTGTTGATGGAGTCATTCCATATTAAAACCCATTACTCAAACATTTGTGGAGAAACGTATACTGCCTGCAAAATGGTAGCATTTATATCATTTTGCTGGAGTAGTTTTTTGCCGGTCCGACCTCTAAGGTACACTATGAAAAACGCCCCTCGCGGGATCTTGTGAGATTATGAAAGATTTGTGAGTTCTCGAGTGGCGCCCGCGGCCGGTCGCAGTGAGCTTAAGAGATTTAAATCGGTCGCTGGCCCGGAATGCCAGATACAAACAGATTTCTTACTGCCCCACGGTTAGGAGAAATGATACGATAAGACGAGGAAGAGAGAGCGGAGTTGAAATATGTTTTTTGTGATAAAAGTTTTAGGGTTACTTACCTGTAATCAAGATATTGTAAAGAATATTACAAGTAGGCTTTAATGTTTATTTTAGGAAAAATAATTTAAAGATAACGTTGTTAAAATTATTATATAATTTGACTTTTATTTCCTATTTTACATTTGAATTTACATCTGAGATTCTATGAATAAAATAAAAATAGTTACAAACAATGTAACCTGTAAGGAATTGAATTGTTTAGAATAATAATAAAAAAACTATACTATTGTATTCAAAGAGAAAACTAAGTCTTGTTTTAACAAAAACATCAAGACCTCGTCGAGCTGAACGTTTTCCAATTGTGCACTCAATTCAGCGAGCGTTTCTAATTTTTGTGTTGGTATTAAAATAGTTTTACTTAAAAATCACAGCTCTCCACTCCATCGTGCGGTTTTCCGCCACAATGCATCCGAGATCGCAAGCGATATCTTTCCGCGAAACCTGTAAATCTCTCAGGCATTTTTATATTCGGCGTTTTCCTTGAGTCTGGGGGCTAAGCAGCTCGCGCCGCGCCGCCATCCCGAGATTATATCTTGACACTTGATGGATGAATGGTTATTGGATCTGAACATTTTTATCATTTTGATACAGTCAGGGGGCAAGGTGAGGTTAAGTTTGCGCTGCGGGGGACATAGTTCGCCGATACGCGTAGCAAAATTGTGTGCGCCTAGCTTTATGACACAGTATCATTTTATCATCTCTGGTGATTTATAACATTTCAACTATACTTATTTTTAAATTTTCTAAACATACAAAAAATTAGTATTTGAACATTTTTCATCTTTTTTTTATATGAATTAGTTCCGAATATTATTATGATAATTTCCCGAAAGCGCCAAATATTTTTATTCTTATGGCATTAGGGTCTAGACCCTAATGCCAGAAGAATAAAAATATTAGACTCTAGGTCTAGACTATCTACATACCAAATTTCATTAAGAACTGTCCAGCTTTTACAGACTTGGTTTCAATTAATAATTAATTTTAAAATGTGATGATCTAAATGGTACTTTTAATTTAAGACACATACGCCTATTATACATAATGTACCTGCAAATACTTGCATTATGATATAATAAGTTCATTTAGTGTCTTCTCTACTTCGACTTGTAACATCAGATTAATTTTGTTGGCTTCAAATTATGTGATTCAACAATATCTTCAAAAATCAATATCCATAAATCACTATGATATATTTCGATCGCAGGTTCGAGGTGAAATATGTAGGATTGGCAATGTTCTTAGCGGGCGTCTGACACAGCGACCCGCTCGTTTGCACTCTTTACTACACCCCTATCGCACACTTCATATCACGGGTAAGGGTGGAAAAACAAGAAGAAAATTTTATTATTTCAAGTTTGGTATATTTTTTAACTTCAAAGAATATTTTTATAGGTAAATCAAGTAAATACTCTAGCTATACTTGGGATACTTTTTTTTCATCGTTTAATTATCCTAACTACACATTTTCGAACTGATGTTTATCTACAATTAACTACGTACTTTTAAGGGATCTCCTTGTGATAACCATTCATAAATAAAACGTTTATACTTGATTAAGGTTTGATTATTTACAAACCACTTTTACGATAAAAGTACAATGTTCTTATTTTTTTAAAACATAGATATTTCTGAGGAATTTAAAAGCTAAGTTTCCGTATCTTAAATACGAAATGATTAATTAGTACACGAGTTGTTTAACAAATGCAAATATAAATTGTGTTTCTGGTTCTGGGTGTGATAGTGTGTGTGATGTGAATATTTCTGGCAACCACACAAGTCATCAAACTTAGCGTGGGGCTGTGAGAGTAAAAGTATTTGCTTTATGTTATATTATGTTAAATGTAGTTTTTATCCTTCTATTCCTATATGTTTTACTTTCTAAAGGTTACAATACGTGGAAAAATACGTGGCAACAAATGGAACCCACTTTTTTTTTAGTCACACCTTGCTTCCTTCCAACGTTACCGTTTTCCGGGCACTTACACGCGCGTATCATACGCGATACGGTCTGAAAAATGCCGCGGCCCACCGTTAGCGGAAACATATCAATTCAATTTGGTACTCACATACGTGAAATAGGGGTAGGGTTACCAACGTTTTATATCAAAGTGACATTCTGTATCGTTGACGTATTATGAAGTTACAAGACAGAACGTGTGTCATAAACAAAACACAGATAATTAAGAAACGAAACAAATGTGTCGCTGCATTAAAAAATATAAAAATAAATTAATTCAATGATAATTAAATTAAATGATATTTAAATCCAAAACAATTTGTCAACTAGCATATCATAATTTATTCTCTGTAATTCTGCTTATTCCGTTCCGGTTACAAGGAATTAATTAAATTATAATATAGGTATAGGAAAAGATTTTTGACAAGAAGTTGACTTTCGAGAAACATTTTAATTATTAATTGCAGTGTATACACCAATTTTCATTGCACCATAAGGTTACGGATCAGAATTTCAAAGCCCACCCATAAAAAGTTAATTTTATTCTATTCAATAAACAACTAGTGACTCTGTCAGCTGAAGTCCATTTGTATTTTGACGACCCAGTAGGCGCAGTGGACAGGTGTCCGCCCTCTGCGCTGTGGGTCCTGGGTTCGACTCTCTGCAGGAGCACAAATTCCTTCCCAAGGGATATTTGTGCATCTGGTTCTGGGTGTAATGTGTGTGATGTGAATGTTTCCGGCACCAACGATACAAGTCTTTGAACTTAGTGTGGGGCCTGTGAGCGTGAAAGCGTTTGTTTGTTTGTATTTCGAAATAGCTAACGTTATTTAATTTACGTTTGTAAACCATTTCCCCCATATCTCAGCCATTTTGAAAAAAATGTAACTACTGAATCGGTAAAAAAAATCTACGTAATTATTGAACTTGCTCACAAAATTTCACGAGAATCGGTTGGAAAATGTGACCTGTAGAGAACAACCGGAAATCCGCCGGACACGAAAGCAATTTTGGAGACGCTTCGCTCGCTCTGTTCGCTCGGTCAAATACTTTTGGCTGTCACTAAAGTGAAAAAAAAAATCATTCCTTGAAAATACAAATGGTAGCTCTACCCAAAGCCGTCATGGCTTAAATCATGGGACCGGCAAGTGATAAACATATCGGAAGGGTTTATGTTTTATTAGCTGCGACGGAGGATTTTCTCCTTATCTTGGACTTTTGCGAGAGTTTGGAAACCTTTTGCGATAGAACAAATTTCTATAGAATTGTGCAAAGGAAATTGAACTGTTAAACGTAGATTAATAAAACATGAATTGATTTTATTTATATAGCATTAGCCATGCTAGGCAGAACTATAGTGATAAATTTAGAAAGGAAAAATTCACGTCCCCGTAAGACGTTAATAATAAGGAAAGGTTAATTTCGTCGCTTCAGGCAGGGCTTGAGTAGCTCAGCGGTTAGAGCAATAGCAATAATAAAACATGGTTTAGCATAATAACGAATATGGAATTGTTTTATTTATATATAATCAAAATATTGTTTCTCAAGTTGTTGCATAAAATATCAATTGAAAGTTGAAAGTCTGCCGCCAAGCCAAATACGGTGTTCCGGCAGTTATCCTTGAGAGCCTGCGTATTCCAGGTCTAGTGTGTTTACCAGCTTCGATCACATCGTCACTTACCATCAGGTGAGATAGTGGTCAAACACTAGCTTGTCACAAATAAAAAAATAAATAAATATAAAATGTTGTGCATAATAATGCAGTCAATGACAATCAATTTTCATGTCTATCTGTTTTTTTTCAATTCCCTATTATTATTTATATCTTTGAACTTTGTTATTACTTTTATCGTTAAGATAAATCTTGACAGTCCCACGGTTTTAGCCGTAAAATCGTTCGCATGATGGAAGATAAATATTTGGCAAATTGACCTACAGCTAAGTTTGTAGAAACACAGATTTCATATGTGATACAACTAACGATATGAAAACAAGAATTTATTAACAAAAATTTACGAAGAGTTAAAAGACGGCGCATGGAAGATAGCCATATCCAGCAGAATAATAATATAGGTCAGTATTACCTACCTATTTTTATTAAATATCCATCATCATCATCATCTCTTTATTATCCTTCTTGGGAATGTTTGTTGTGATTCACTGGAGTCTGGTTCGCTGAACGGCAGGGCAAAGCATGCGTGGAAGATAGGTTTGGACGACAAAGTTTTGTACCATTATTCCCCTATAAGCATTTTAATAACATATTAACAATGCAGCTACAATATTTTTGTATTCATTAAACGCGAGAAACAAACACCCACACTACCTTACCCTGTTTCCATAACCTAATATCAACTTGAACTCCTCGCCTCGACCTAATCTTAAGTAGCGTTCGTATAAGTTTTACATGCAAATGAATTAATTCTTCGTCTGATGCATCTCGGAGGCGATGCCTCGTTGCATTTATAATGTGAGTTCATTACAGGGAGTCTACAAGACTCCGCAGACTCTAGACTCCACAGGCGGGTAATGGGTTTGGAAGAACGCTCGCTTCAATTATGAGTGGGATATTAAATCGGTAGGTATCGGGAGCTCGTTATGTGAGGTGGGAATTTATCTGAGAGAATTTGCATGTATGGGAATTAAATTATACGGATATCCGGCGAAAACTACCTGCACTTATGGGAAGCAGTGTTGGAAGTTAGTCAAATATTAAATTAATCGTGCAGTTTTGTAACTCTTGTAAACTCTGTAAATCATAACACCTACTATATGTTAAAAATGGCGCATTTGTATTAGTTTATCTCTTATCGTATATCAAGATAATACATCTTTACAGAAAAAATATACAGTTGTAACTACAAGACAATTTGATGCTTAGAGATAACTGAAGTGTTTAATTTAAGCTGGCATTGCCCCTCTGAGAAAAAACCAGTTATATCACATATACATATGAACTCATAAACTTATATGATATAAATATGAACTCATCAATATGAACTGCCCGTTGGCTTAGTTGGGTGGAGTTCGCCTTCTATTCAGGGGTATCGGGTTCGATTCCCGACGGGAACACAAGTTCTGTTATGGTTTGGTTCTGGTTGTGATTGTGTGTGTGATGTGAATGTTTCCGGCACCCACGACACAAGTCATCGAACTTAGTGTTGTGCGAGTGTGAAAACGTTTATGTTTTATGTTATGTTTATATATATAGACATCATTTTGTAGTAGTAGGGCTCTTTGGCAGAGTAGGCCTGGGGCAGTACCATTACCAGATATTCAACCGCTAAGCTGTAGCACAGTTTTACAATCCATAAGTAGTGTGCAAACATTTCTGTATTTCGGATTGAAGGGCAATATTTCCAGTGAAATTACAAGGCTTAAAGAGATTTAACATCCAACATCTCAGGATGATGAGCGCAGTGCTTGGCTGCGCAGGAGTTCGAATTATAAAAGTTCAAAATTCTGGGTGTTACTGAACTGTAATAGGCAAGCCTAACGCTTGCCATCGGACGAGTGACTTGCTCGTCTCGTCTCTCAATGACAATAAAAAAAACATTTTGTACATAGAAATCTATATATCTCGGAGAAAAATCTGATCTTTTGACGTATAACTTAAGTACGATATTAATAATATTATTATATTTATTTGAAAACGATTTATTTAA
The DNA here is from genome assembly GCA_948107665.1 of Lomographa bimaculata. NCBI lineage: Eukaryota > Metazoa > Arthropoda > Insecta > Lepidoptera > Geometridae > Lomographa > Lomographa bimaculata. The sequence continues at coordinate 15,092,712 of OX403589.1, forward strand.
TAGAAAAATAAAATGGACATGCAAGTGTCTTCGCCTTAATAGAGACAATAAGCAAAGTGTTAATGGACACATTCTTGGATATTTTAAATCTAGCAGAATAAGTTAAATTTAATTTACTTATTAGCCTAATCTTGGCTAGATTGTAACAAAAATAGGAAACCCTCTATTGTGACCTATAATAGTGAAAAAAAAAAAAACATGCAAAAGGTCCGATTTTCATTTTACCTACTCCTAAAATTAAGAACGTAATCTTCAAAGGCTTTTAAAAAACAAAGTCTCTTTATAATTTTAGCATGTACACTTGGTTTAGCACTTTTCCTTGGGCGTCGCGGGCGCGTGTGCATTTTTAATTTTAACAACCACTCAGCTGTAGATGACTCGCTGAATTTTAACTGAAGACTTTCCATCTTATTAAAGGGTGGGTTAATTGTAAAGCTAACTAAAGCGGACATTTGATGTGGAATATTTAGTGGAGGTAGTTCATTGGAAATTGTAAGAGGTTCAAGTTCACGTAACGCGTGAGTTATGTTAATAAATGTACAACATTAATTTTATTAGGTCCGTTTGATTGTACATTATAATAATAATAATATTCTTTTCCATCCAAAGGTTGTCTGGAACAGATCGCTCTTAGCGATAAGACCTCCCATTGTACCTATTTATTAGTAATTTCTTTTCTGTACTTTTTTTATTATTGGTGTCAATAAAGAGTTATTGTATTGTATTGTATAATAATGCGAAGAAAGCATTTTCTTTGTTTCCTGTGATTGTCTAGCTTTCAAGACTTATGTTATGTTGTCTAATTAAATTGTATTATTTTTATTGGTCCAATGTTGAAATGCTTTTAATAATTTGCTGATCGGTCTTAAATGATGTGGCGTAATGGTAAAACTGCAATTATTTAGAAAACATTTGTACCATTGATGGTAAACTGGAACTTGACTAGTAACAGTTTAACATTAATAGGAAAGCCTCGTCGTGTCGTTAACCTCAAAACTCAATTTTGGGTCTTACATTGAGACGAAAGCCCAACTAGCCGCCAAAAAGCTGGGAATCCTTGAAAAGGTGAGACGGTACTTCACTCCGGAACAATTCCTCGACTTGTACCAAGCGCAGGTGCGGTCATGTATGGAGTATTGTTCTCATCTTTGGGACGGGTCAGCTACCAGCTTGAGGCTCTTGAAATCATTGAGAGAAGAGCCAAGAGACTTCAGAGCTTAGGGCATCGTCGCATGGTTGCGAGGCTCTCGCTATTTTATCGGATCCATTTCGGAGAGTGTGCAACGGAATTACACAATCTAATTCCCCCATCCCCATTCTATAATCGGACATCGAGATAGACTCTTAAGCGACACCGCTATATGGTAGATATTCCACAAATGCGGACGAAGCGTTTTGCCTCCACATTCATTATGCGAACTGCAAAAGAATGGAATTTCTTACCTGAGTCTGTGTTCCCTGATAAATACAATATGGGAGTCTTTAAGTCACGAGTGAATAGGCATCTTCTGGGCAAACGTGCTCCATCGTCGACCGCATCGTCACTTACCATCAGGTGAGATGGCGGTCAAAGGTTTGCCTAACTTTAAAAAAAAAATACCCTAATGGAAAAGCTGGTCCTTGGCTGACTTCAGTTGTTTCTTATATGAATATCAAAAAATATTCAAATCTTACTGCTAAATATATGTATATTTTAGAAATTTTACTTTAAATGTTAACAAAACTCTAAGCCTTATTTTACTACTAACAACGAACCGCGTTCGTTGACTTTAACCGCTAGACACCTGCTAATGGGTTCCTCCCTACCCCTTATAACCAGTTCCTAATTCCACCTTATCCAGTCAAGTGCTTTTTACAGACACTTCTGCTCTCTTGAGGACAATCGGAGACTTCATTCTCCGGAGTGATTGAGAGAATTTTTCGTTGAAAAAGTCTGAGGGGGGAGCTAGCTCATATTTTTTACATGATTGATTGAAAAGTTAATTATATATAAGGGATTTTACATAAAATAGGTAGTGTTGAAGACCAAAAATAAAATGACGTATCTATTTCATTTGTGTCTTTTATTTCTGCAAAAAAGTACTTTCTCTTTATTCAAGGCAATGCCATTATTTTCTTAGTTAGCGTTGTTTTTTCATCACATCATGAAATTTGATTGCCAGCAATAAGAGTACAGTGTAAACGACTCGCAAAATAACAAAATAAATTAAAGAGGGTTACACAATAGCCGGGCCGCGCAAATAAGCCCGCCCTCGGATGAGTTTAAGAAAAAGCGGTAAAAAAGGCAGAATGCGCATGATCGCTCCCCTGGGCGCGCACTTATCATTGACATTAACTTTTTTGTTGTCCATAACATTTGCATAACTCTTAAAGTCTGTATCGCTTCGAAGCCTCGAGGCGTCAACCGGGACCACACTTTGTAAGATCATTTTCAGTCTCACTAAACTTGGCACAGGTCTTCAGGGGGTCTTTGAACAAGGAAGATAACCATAAATTGCTATGATAGCTGGCATATAAATGAAAATTATCTCTACCTTAGTCTTAAGCATATAATACCATCAAATTATACTCTTCCCATATATCTCTACACCTTTTTCTAATTTATAACCAGGGGTACCTCGTAAGGGTAAAATATCCCTGAACCATCCAATACCCTGAAGTCAGCGGATTAATTTAAAATTAGAATATTTTGACAGCTGTCACATTCAGACAGCCCTTCGGCAAACGAAGCTAATTCGGACCCTACGAGTTGCTTCGAGGCTGTCTCAGATGTAATAATGCCATCATTCATTTGGTAACACAGATATCGATGTGATATAAATTCCTGAAAAAAAAAACGTATTTACTTGGAGCATATATGTTTTTATACAATGAGTAAATCTATTAAAAATATGGACTTAAGTTTGAAAGAAATTCATTAATTACACAAGAAACATTTTTTATATTTTAGAAGGCGGCTGGACGTTGTTTACACTTATGAGATTTGGGTGTTTTCGTAAAAGATCCTTACTTCTTTATCCTACGTCTTTATAAGGAAACATTACACAGAAAACTATGATTTGGATACATATAAAATAAATGTACATAAAAAAATAGTAAAGCGCTCGTGAAGCGATGTCCACTATTTCGTGGGGTGGAATGGCATAACCCGTTTCTAGTGGTCTAGCCTGAATCGCGAACGACAGGGTCCAAATTTTCTATCATCACATGAGGTTTTCAGGACTTATAAAATAATAAACATCCTATTTCATTAATATTTTTATCGGCGCCTGTGTATAAGGTAAGATTGAATGACAATGAATTGCTGCATCGACCGATGGTTTTTATGTGATATTACAATCCTGTTATTGATAAGTTTGTCAAAAGGAGGCCAGGCAGCATGCGGCCAGTAATAAAAACTCAAGTAATGTCAAAAAAAAAATCACGAATAAATGAAGACCTGTCTATCAATGTAACTCTTTGTCCAGAAAGGAGAGTATACTAGTTGGAAAAAGAAAAGAAATCATTTTGAATTCTAATTTATTATTCATACTTATTTACGTACGTTTGTTTATGTTATGTTACCAATTCCAACCAGTATTAAATAAATAACCGAAACTTCGATACTCCTAAAACGCTATCATCTCAGGTAAATTCCAAGTTAATTGGCTCCGAACGTCCCCTAATCCATCTGGCGATTATAATTTAAAAACATGAGGAAATAGGCATAAGGTGGAGGACAGAGGCTTGTACTTGAGGTCTTTATGTATAGCGGCTTTAAACTGCTCGGAAATTGTACGATGTTATGCCATAATCTTGATGTTAGGTCTTTACAACCTCAGCACGTATTAACAATTGAGATGGCCTTCATCACCAACATGTATATGAGTAATACAAATAGGTGTTTCGGATATTCCTTTTTTTTCTACAATATCAGACACTTTGAAACAGATAACACTTAAAAGAGATTTTAAAATTAAATTGTAAATAAAAAAAATACTAAAATGTTATCTAACCAGAGAACTTGTCAAGATGAATCAAACGAGCCCAAACTCGATAGGTTTATCTTGCTTAGGTCAGAAGCTCCAAAGGTCAACTTTCGTCTTCATTATCAGACCAGCTCCATGGTACCATATCATTGTATTATCACGGAATATATATAAGTAGGTACATTAAATTTGATTCCAATCGGACATCGGAAAGTGGGTCAAATTTAGTTCAAAGATTTGTGAGATTTGTTACAGACTGACAGATAACGGGTTAAGTAAAACTAAATAAAAGCTTTTAAAAAGAAATGGCGCGCTATATTCTTCTTCTTCTTAGCGTGTCGATGGCAACACTTACACATTTTTTGCCCAATACTCGGCGACACAAACAGCATTCGGCCTAGCTTCGTACAAGTCTTCTAGTGTGCAAGAACTATGGCTTGCTGAGCATGATAATAAATGAGTCATAGTTTGCGGTGACGCTCCACATTCGCATATTCATTTATATAGAAACTATAAAATTAAATAGAGCTTCAGTAAAAATAATCATATGTGTTTCTGAGTGAGTCTGAAGTAGAGAAAATTTTGTAGTGTAGCTTTTAATTTTATTTTGTAACTAGTATGGTCGGGTTTTCAAATAATCACCATCTGTAGAGGCTTTTCCGGATACGGCTTAATAAGTAGGTATCGTTGGCAGCAGCTGTTGTGATACCGGCCGAGTGTCGCCGCACTCGCCCTTAAAGAGCTTTTTTCTTGGCGAAATTAAGGTGGAGATGGCTTTTAATGACACTTTGTTAAGAGCGGGGAAATAGTAGGATTTGCCTGAACTGCCTGATTTAAATTTATACTATTTTAGGTGAGCATTTAAATTTAAGTAATCGATGGTTTTAAATACTTGTTAGGCATAGTTTTAATAGTTACTACCTTGTATCTTTTATCCAGCTTTTTGTTGAAGTAATTAGGTAGTTTTTTGTGCATGTTATATTATTTTTAATGAACGCCAATTTTTGAAAACAATGGGAAATTCTTCCACTATGTGACGCAACACCATTTGCAAAAAAACACCATTCCACATTTTGATATCCCGCTTTTACTAAGGCGATCGCCTTTTTCTCGCCCCAACCTTCGAAAAAATAGGGGAGATTCCTATCTTGTCGCTTCTAATTTACTTATTCCTCTTTTAAAGACTTATTTACCTTCAAAATCCCATTGTGTCTCACGCGGGGCCAAAGAAGGACCTTTAGTAACGAGAGGGCCTTCGAAAGGCTCTTCAAACGTGTCAAACGAGGATTTTCTTAAAAAAGCAATAACAATTTACATAAACACCCGGTCCTAGTTAACAGTTAATAAAGTAAACGGTGTCGCAATTGACGGAGCGTCTTTTAAACGCCTTTTAGATGGAAATGTTAATGGCATATTGTTTAACAAGACGTCTTCTTTGTGATGTGATAAAATGAATGTTGAATGGAATTGAGAGGTTCTTATTGTTTTAGTGTTCTGCTTTATGTGAGCATGCGTTAAACTGTATTTTTATCATACAAGCTTTCAAAAAAGTGTCCATAACAATTTAACACTCGCTAAAACTAAACATAAAACTACCAAAGATACTAATTATAGCAAAAAAAAATTATTTTAAAAGTTTACAACAAAGTGAACTACACTAGTTTTACAAGAAAATACAGCTTTACAACAAAATATCCTTAAATATAAAAAATCCATTTAACATTTACTATATAAGTCACTATCAGCCGAGTATATTATCAAAAATGATAGCGTTTATATTAGTAACGATGATGTGTTAAATGAGTTATATATTGAGAGCCTATATAATTATATATAAATGAAGCCGAGTTAGTTACAACATTTATAACTCAAGAACGGCTAAACCGATTTTTATGATCTTCTGTTGATATTGCCTTCACCCCAAATGGCAGAACAGCTTTCAAACAACGGAAAAATCCCGATATAAATGATGTGAAATAAAACATTATCTTATGCATTATGACGAACAGGGTTTTAATTATATTTATAGAGCGGATTCCATTTTATTTTATTTACGTAGGTGAAGCCGCGGGGAATAATTAGAACGATATTAACGACTATTTCTCGAAACTACTATATTTAACATTGTGTTATGTGAGTGACGTTTTATTTTTATTGAGATATACATTGAATCATTTCATTCAACCTGAAAGTAAATAAAATAACTTTATTGACGGTGTTAATAATATCACGTCAATCTTTATCTAAATTAATAAAGCAGATATGAAGTGTATTATTTAAGCTTTGTATCTCTACCTAAGTATTTTAAATGTGATGATGTGAATCATCTATTACGTAACACGAAAGTTAGGAAAATGGCACTTAAATACATCATGATTCCAGGATTCGACGATATCTTTTTTCAGATAAATAGACTGACTTAAATATACAGATTAAAATTATCCATATGAGCAAAGTTTTGTTCACCTTAAGCATACACATGGTTTAATGAAAGCTGAACGAGCCGACGAGCAGCACGCATACTATCGCACGCTGTGACCTAAATACGGTGAAGTTCCGGAATTGTTTCATTAAAACCGACCCAAAAGTTTGAGTAGGTCCGCGGGCGCTCTCTGCCCATCCACGATCGATTCTGGTTCATCGCACCCTATTCGCAAACGTTAAACGTACACCAAGCACAAAATCAAACCAAGAACCCTCTAATAAGCATATATCCCCATCATATTTATGCCAACATAATGACACAAACCGTCCGCGCCACATCAACCCATCGAAAAGGGGGCAAGAACTTCCCGTTTCAACTAATAGTAATCTGAAACAAAGTTCAACCGGTTCAAGGTCGCAATTTAAAGTTTTTCCAAAACTTCTTTTCCCGTACACTTTTTATAAGTATATAAATCTTTTTGCCGGCAAAGTTCTACGAAGTTTTTGGCCCAGATTGTCATCGATTTTTGTTTGAAGAGTTTGTTTTTTCATTGTTCTTCTTTACTTGTTTGACGGTTAATTCATAAAACTTTCCCGCCTGCAATCGATAACGATCGTACAGTCAGTTTGTAAACAAAACCACGCTATCTTTACTATGGACTAAATGCCGCGAAACGGTAAATTAAAGCGATGTGTCACTTCAGTACTGCTATCTTCATGATTCAACTCAACTCTTGTATGGAGTACTACAGTTAGCCCTGGGATGGATCTGCCAACTAATCTTGAACCTTTAAATCCAATATTCAATGAGTAATACAATTATTTGGTGATAGAAAGATAACTGAATACAAACTTGTTGTCTATTGTTTACATTTCAGAGTGTGCGCAGGTATCGCTGTACGTATAGCATAGGATAACGAATTTTAAGCATTAGATTTTTGTTTGTATAATCGTTTCCCATCAGAATGGTCAATTTAAAACTTGTCCATCATATAATAAAAAAGCCTTAGGTACTTACTCACAATGTTACATAGAATCTAAAAAATAAAATTGAATATTCATGCTATAGAAATAACGACCAGTGATTTGAGTTTAAACACTATAATAACTTACAATTTATCTCTATCCCAGTATAAAACAATAAAGCGTATCATCGCGAGTTCCCCACATGAATTGTGCTACTTTCAGCCTTCATAAATATAGCGTTTTCGCGTCGGCTGTAAATATTTTCCCCATCATAAAGGCTATGCATGCAGTCGCCCGAGGGCTCTCATCACCTCGGCCCTGAATATTTTTGTATGTATTGTACGAGACCCTCTGTCGCAACTTATGTAAATTCTGCCCTAACACTTTCTCAGTTTTTCTCGCATTTGACGCACAATACGGTGCAATTTGATCTGAGATCGTGACATCACCCGGCGTGGGCTCTCCTCGGATTCCCAAATGGATATAGTGATTTTGAATGTTCAGAGATTCTAAATAAAATGTTGCAAATCTTTTCGGATTCGAAGTGAATTGTTGTTTTTATGAGTAGGGGAAATCGAAATGCATTAACATTTTTTTACATTAATTGCTACTTGTGTAGACAAAGAAAGCGAAATGAATAGCCGTCCCCACTGTCCGTCTCGGCTGATTTATTTCATGACTTTTCGGATATGCAAATAACATTAACGTTCAAAGATGTAGGTCCGCTTCCCCTTGGAAGAAATCCGCGCGACCGCAGAACGATGCCAATCCAGGGTGAATCTTAATATTTTATGTTGTGTTATTTCCCTTTCTCTTTTCCATCCTGCTATTATTTATTTCCTCGCCGACAATGAGATTCCCACTTTGGCGCGTAATAAAAAAGAATTATTGTTCATCTTTTTATAGCATGCCGTTTTGTTGAGCTTTATATTATCGTGATTGAAGAAGTGTTGGTTTTACAAACTCCCCGTGTTATTTTAAGGTTTATCTTTGGAACAAAAAAGGTCGTCTGGTTATAATAATATGGCGTCTGATTATCGTCGTATTTAATTTTGAATACTGTCACGTATTTAGTGACATTTGCGACAAATCGATTGACAAATCATCAAAGTCGGCCCATGCGTTTGCTATCTAGAGAACCACAAAAGACAAACACATACATAGACCGATAAACACATATTGATAAACTGATAAACCCGCCTTTGCTGCGCAGTCGGGTAAAAAGAAACAGAATGTAAATACAAAATTGAGGAAACACGTATCAGGGACACGTTTCCCACGCGAGTGATTAAAAGGTCCCCAGTGGAACAAGGAAAAAAATCATCGAGGTGCCGAGCCAGGGGAGTGATCGGCCCGATGATAGATCACTCGTCTAATTGGAAGATGGATGATGGCCGGTAGCTGGCTCTGGTAACACTGGCAGAATGATGTTGTCATTTAAAACCTAGTCTGGATAATTGTGTTGATATTCATGAAACAATGCTAAACATAATATATACGCAGAAAATTGGTAATTGAAATTGGGTTCGCTGAATGTTATCCGAAATATTATGATTTTATTCTAGAACTACGATTACAACTTAGCTGAAGTTAAGAGGGATTTTGAAGTACGTTTTTAAAGTAAGTTCGCTTACATTATATCCAACTAGCTGCGCCCCGCGGTGCTACACACTGTATAGGGATAAAAAGTAACTTAAGTGTTAATCCAGTTTGTCAGCTACTTTCGTACCAAATTACATCAAATTGGTCCAGCCGTTTAAGCGTGAAGTAACAATCATACAAACACACTCACAAACTGTCGCCTTTACAATATTAGTAGGATAGGATAAAACCTTTGACAGACGAAAGGACATAACATAAAACCACATACTACTATATCAGGATATAACAACATTTGAAAAATGTAAAAAAAAAATAGGCACCTACTTTAATTAATACATTTTTCAATGTTCAAATTGTTTATTATGCCCAGTGACTGACAACTATTCCACCTTCGGTAAGTACTTATCGATGTGGTCGATGGTAGTAAGCAAACTAAGCTAGCTAAGAAGTTAGGATACTGTTAAATAATGTTTAAAGTATACTGTAATCAGATACTGTTGCATCTTTGTGGTACTAAACGGCTATTAATCGCGTGATTTTTTACAAGCTTTTATTTAATTTGCAATGTATGTATGTTTGTCCGGGTGGCCTTGCAACTTAATTTTGAAGCAGATATCTTCAACCGATTGAGCTTAAAAATTGTATTCACGTTTAGTTTGGATGACAATGCATGGTTAGCTGTGTAACGTCAATCTAAATCCAACATGGCGGAACACCCAAACTGGCGGACAAGTAATTATTAATGCACTCACAATATGGGTATTGAAAGGGCTTACTAGTGAATAACTCGAAAAATAAAGTGACGTTACTTAGAATCTAATATGGCGGACTTCTACAAGCTTGTCTTTAAAAAGTTTTTAACAAGTAACTTATTGTGTGGAAAATACTTCTATCAATTTCAAGCGTATACGACGCTCTTCTTCTGGGTGTAAAACTTCAGCCGGGTGACCATGACGCCTAGCCGCGCGCAACTCCGTGCTACACAAAAATTAACGCAATCAATAGCCGGTTAGTTCCACAATTAAAAGCAATCGCGATAGTTTTCATAATAAAAATGTTAAATCTGCAAAATAAACGGGCGCTTGAAATCTCAAAACCGTTCGAGATACGAAACACATTTGAGTGATTATTACCATTATTAAACATCCAAAGCATGGAGCAGGAAGCCTCCATCAGACGCTAATAACATTTGGAAATAGTAATTAAATTCCACATTAGCAGTACAAAGCGTAAGATACGGCGGAACCTAATTTTCATAGCTGATTAGAGTCACCCCACATGGGATCATATGATTACTCGTAGCCTTATTCTGAGTGACGAGCTTGTGTCAAATACAGTTTCACTTCATCAGTGGATGGTTTATATAGCGGAAGAAATATGATGTTTGGGTTAGGTAAGAACTGACTCTCATCATCACTATCTTAATTTATCTACAGTTGTTTATTTTTGTTTGCTTATTACTACTTGGCTGCCAAGGAAGGGTTATCATTACCGCGCATATCTCGTATGTATGTATTTATGTACATATGTAAATTTCTTTATTACCGATTATTATCTGCAAACTACTGGTTAGCTTTTGACTTGTTAAGGTATTATTATATTAAAACCCCAAGTGTGTGATGTGATAGGTGTTTGAGAAGAATAAAACAAAATGGCGGATTTTTGAAATTTATATTTTGAAATAGTAATAATACGTTAATTTTTTTAAATTATTATACCTATCGAGTAGGTTATCAAAATGAAACAAATAAAAAAGGGGATTACATAAAATTACATGAATAGTAGGTTAAAATATTTTGATCTGAAAATGGTATCCATTAGGTAAACACAAAAACAATCATCGAAATCGATTTAAGTACGCAGAAAATTTGACGAGGTTCATCATGGATCATCAGGACATCCTTAAACATTTAGAAAGTAAAAAATTAAATTCAGTTGACTTGAAAACCTTCTTTTTCCCTGCAGTTTAAATTATTTGACTCTATTTAAAGAACAACAATGAATTATGATACCGGGATTCTTTATACAAACGAGAAGCAAGTATTATTTATGTTATAGATCTTATAAACTGGATGTACTGAATAAAACCTTCGTTTAGTTGACACACGAAAATGACAACAAATAGTTGTTGGTTGTAAAGCAAATTTTCGTGCAGTAAGTAAATTTACTGTTACGGTCTAGTTTGGTTCTGGTCAGTATAAATGAAACCCAATGTTCTTCGATGAGTGCAAAAATGAAATGGAATGAATTTATTATACGAGATTACAATCGCGCAACTAGCGGCTGTAATATACCGCGACGTGTTTCTTTGCTTCTTAGATCGCGTTGATATTGTCATTTCGTTCTCGGCGTCTGCAACACTTACATTTGAAAGATATACAGTTTATTCACATGATCTGAATACATTTCAATGATATTCCTATATTTAAGAAATGGTTATTCATGAATGGTTAAGCGTATACTCCATTTGCAAATTAACTTTCATTAAGCGTTAAAAAGTCTTGCCCTTGTTCTAGGAGCGACTTTAAACATCGTTGATTTACTGTTCCTAGGACCTTGATGTATTCAAAGATACCGAGGTGATTCATACCTTCATCATAGAATAGGTGTTCTTCGGCGCTACCCCTATCAACTGTCGGGTGCACGTCACCGCTGACGTCATCTTCCAATGAAAAACAAACAAAATATCGCAACATTCTGCTTGTTTTGCTAATTGCGGATTAAGGGGTGTTGTTTGAAGTCTGCTTATATAAATTATCGTTCAATTTAGTTAAAATTTGAAATAAAGACATTATGACGAAAAATTATATGTCCAGTGCAGTCAGGATTTTACTATACGTCTAAAACCATCTAACATAGACATGATGTTCTTACGTACACGTAACATAAACGTTTTTACAATCACAGATCCATACTAAATTCGATGACTTATGGCTGGAAACATAGACACAAAATCATAACCAGAAACACAAATGTTAACTCTGGAGAACACTTGTGTTCCCTCCGGGAATCGAAACTGACACCCGCTGCTTAGAAAGCGAACGTGCATCCAACTACGCAAGCGGGCAGCATGATTAACTATCGGGACTTATTGCTTGACCTGCCGTTTAAAGCATAGTAACGCTCAAATGAAAGTTACACTAAACAGTCCATCCAAGTACTGGGCGACTTAACAGTGCTTACCCTCGGTATAATAGACAAGAGCAGGCGCACTAGATGGTAAATGCTGTAAAGATGACAGTTGAATGACCTGCGTCGTGGGTGCCGGAAACATTCACATCACAAATTTTCCCTGGGGACAATACTTGTGTTCCTGCCGAGAATCGAAATATCAGCTGTTAATAGAAGGATTTATTAGCATTTATATAAATTACCGTCAGTACCCGTGTTGAACATCAGCTAGAGCCAGTTTCACACGGGCCTGAAGTATTTACGCGATCCGCACCGTACCGTATACCCGTACTTACAGCAAAGAGTCGGTGCATATAAAACCCGTCTAGAAAGTTTTCTGTCGCTCCCCCGATCGATACCGCACGCCCGGGAATTACGGGGGTAATGAACGTAACAACAGCTTGTTTCACTTGTTCATTTGGGTTATTATGTCATTTGAGCCTTTTTGACTATTGCGTTTCGGGAAGCACGCGATCTATGTAGTTTATGCAAGATAATTGAAACGCAAGCAAAGCTTGAAAAAACCGACTTCATCGCTTATATTTCGGTTTTGGATTGACTGATTTCGATAAAATTTATGTGGGAACACCTCTGAAGTATTCTCTTCCAAATAAAAAAAAACATCAAAATCGATTCATAATTGGCGGAGATATCGAATAACATATATACAAAAAAAAACATACAGTCGAATTGAGAACCTCCTTTTTTAAAGTCGGTTGAAAATCAAGACATATTTCAAAATTCGTTAAAGCGAGAACCGGATGATTACTATACACATATACTTTGTTTTTTTTTACATCTTCTAGGCAAGCATGTCACATCTTCGGCCGCATCATCACTTTCCATCGGGTGAGATAGTGGTCAAATGGTTGCCTATTCAACATAAAAAAGGAGCTTCTCGTTTGAATGTAACAATATCATGTAGGTATAATACACTTCCTCCTGCAACACAGTTACTATGACTAAAGCAAGAGGCAGGGATTCTACAAATATTTGTAAATCAAAATGTTCAAAATAAATAAAAAAAAACGTTATAACGCCTAGGAACGCAAGCCGTGGTGCTCCTGCCAGTCAACAAACGAGACTCCGTTATTAACATAGACATTTATACTGAGAGTGACCATGGTAACTTTTTTCATATTGAGACTCCGGTGTAAATCATAAAATCATATAGATATAGAATATAATATTAGGTATCTGTAATGTATATGTTATGATATGTCAATAAACTGATTTGATTTTGATTTATTTTGAATCATTTGCAAGGAAGGTTGAAGTTAAGCAGGCGGACGGTCACAAAATCTCTTGCCAAATTGTTTTTACAATGATTCACTAGTAATTTCATGTTGTGCTGACTCTATTTCGTAGGAGAAGGATAAGCAGATGATGAGTAATAGGAAAAAAACACATTTAAACTAATAATAGCACTAGGTCTTAAGCAAAATTATAAAAACGAAATGTAAATATGATCAGTACAAAGTCGTTTTAGAAAAGAAATTAAAAGTATATCTCTTGCTCATTGTACTTATTGATTGTGTTTCTGATCTGTCCATTTTGTGGTCACGGCATAATGAAGTTGATTATTGATACTCAGCAAGACATGGATAATTTGATGTTAGTACTCGTTGTCATAGAAATTTCCTTAGCTCTGAAAATACAGTCAAGATTTATTACCCAAAAAGAAAATCCAACATTATCAAATTAGCGTCCCTCATTTCCCTCGCAAGTTTACCTTGTATTGGTTAATTTCATTAATTTCCCGACCAAGCACGCACCAAGACTGCTCTGTCCCTTACACGAGACCAATAGGGATTTGGTTCCAATCATTGAGGTATTGGTCTACAGTACTAGATACGACCGCACTACGACAATGTTGAGTATGCGGTAAAATTGATGCGTCTCGTCATATTTCAATGATAAGATTTTTTTTTATACATTGTCTCCACAATCTGGTGCAGTTAGCCGATGGCAAGTAATGAAATATATAAAGTACAACATTTCACAATAGAAGTCCAAGTCACAAATCACAGTCAAAGTTAAGTAAAAGAGTCTAAGTACAGTCATAGTCAAGCCATACCCTAATAAAGTGGTAAAAACTTTACTAGAAGTTCTTGAGGAATTTTGGAGCGAAAGCGAAAATCACGTTTATCAACTTTGTATGATTTGCCTACACTCATGCCGTTCGCTATGTATTAATAAGTACAATTTTAACGCCACCATTTTTTAAGTTCGCGGCAAAATTCCAATGATGAGTTCTCACATGTGAGGACTTATTTCTAAATTTGTTTCTTAAATCATGAATGGTGGATGTAATCAATTTGGTTGTAAATATTTATGTAGAACTACTACAATGTGAAGACGTCGATTAATATAATTATTAGTTCCTATCTGTCTTGAACTGATCAATTTCAGCAACCACTGCCAATTGTTACACAAATTGTATTAAGAGTTTTTTATTTTTATTTTTTTTGTTTTTTAATCATTTACAATGTTTACTAATGTATACATAGCACGACTAAACTAAAACAGGCTTGGATTAGTACAGAACGTTTTACAATTAAGGTGTTCGATAAAAAGTTTACATAACTAAGCCGTATCCAGGTCCAAGATTTTACAAATTTATTGTGTCAACATGATCGCACTCACAATGATATTTACAAAATGCATTTAGTTTTAAATATTGATAGAACTGCATCCGCAACAGTTCAACAGCCCTTAGGTCCGAGTTCACCCAAACTCTGGTTAAGGACATAACGGTGGTTTAACCTAGAAATGGCAATGAAATAGTGAATAAATATCAAATAAAACGTTAGTCAAATGTCATCACATGCATACAAGTGTGAATAATAAATAATTCTCAACCTAAGGAATCATGCAACGAACGTATTAACTTCTCTTGCTGCAATTTACGTTTAGTAGTGTCGATCTAAGTAGTTAGACACCTCTAGTAAGTAGTGTAATTCAAGGGCCCAATTATGTATTAGCAAAACTTGGCTTTACCATCTCGTGCCCCACAGGGGATTTGGAAGACTTTGTGTGATGGCGGCGAAGGTATCGCGCACGCAGTGGCCAAATTTGCGAAGTGTGTGTGTGCGTGTGTATTACATAAAAAGTTAATTTTCTGATATACGCCACTTCCTGACTGAAATATACACGTACATTATTGACCGAGCAAAGCAAGCGAAGCGTCTCCGTTTCAGCTCGCTCAAAATTGCTAATATAATAATGTATGTCCGGCGGATTTCCGGTTGTTCTCCTCTACAGGTCGCATTTCCCAACTGATTCTAGTGAAATTTTGTGAGCAGGTTCTATAATTGTATAGATTTTTTTGTCGATTCAGATTTTAGAAGTTTGCGAAATGGTGGAGTATATGCTCGAGCCATTTCTAAAAATACGCGAGGTCTTCAGCTCACATAAAATATTATTCACTTGAACATTAAATCTTCCTAAAGTTTTACGCTTTAATGGTGACGTACCGGTATGTCACAGTGTTACAATTGGACAGTGGAATGGTTGGGATTTTTTATAAGATTTTACAATAAAAATGAAGTTGAAAATTGATGAGCATACGTTTCTGAATTGTTTAGAAAATTGTGCGTATATACTGTTCTATCTAATAAGAAAGCAAATTCAACGTTAGATTTTAAACACTGACATGTATAGTTAGTAAACATGTCAGTGATTTTTAGTCGAATATTAGTTTAGATTTACAAAACTACTGTGTTTAGTGAGTTTGAAATTATAATAATTCATTCAGTTAAATTAAACTTTTTTTTTTATAACTCTGATTTTCTGTTGTTTTTTTCCGGAAAACTGTAAGACTAATGTCAAATTTACAATTATGGAAGATTTTTTCAAAATCAATAAATAATTTTTATTCTATTAATTAATAATTGCAGTCGAAGAGTATCATACAATTGTAACTTCATTATATTTAACATATTTAATTCGTGTGTTTGTCACGGAACTTTTCCTAAACGGGTGGACCAATCTGGATGAAATTTTGTGTGTGTATTTTAATAGGATGCTGAATAATTTGACGACACAATTGAACCTAGAGATTCACTCTGGTACCTTTTAGTCAAGCATGTTTCATATTCGGCCGCATCGTCACTTTACATCAGGTGAGATAGCTGTAAAATGCTTGCCTGTCTTGCATAAAAAAAAAACCGGTGTGGCGCTTCTTTTGCGGGCAGGATGACGTTTGCCGAGTCCACTAGTATATTATAAAAACTGAATTATTACCATGACATCATAACAGCTACTTGTAATTACTTAATGATACTGTCCAAACTTCTCATCACATTATAGTAATTTACTACCCAGCTACAAGCTTAAATATTCACCTAACTCACCTAACCTAAATATTCAAATAACGAATACCTAATATTAACCTGTACAGTTAAGCTCGCTCCACACCGTCACGTACGAGTCGCGGCACGCACGTCACGTCACGGCCCGCGGGTATATTACTAGTGTGTTCGCACCTTAACCGGCCGCTGACGCTGACAACGGGATTTATGTAGAGTCATGGTAACGTTAGTAAGAATTTACTTCTAAACTACTAGACAATTTGTTTTGTACCGAAAGAGGAGAAGGTTTTCATTCCGAAGTATTTTTAGGTGTACCTAAAGCACATAATTATTTAATCTGACATACATTAAATTTGTTTTACCCATTTTCACTTCTTTTTAGATACTTTCATTTGTTTTCCAACGTCTTTTGTTTACCTGGTTTTCATTTGTTTTAATTGCTTTTGACTTGTTTTTTGAAAATTGAAAAATAGTTTTCTTTTTAAGTTTTAGAACAGTAGCATACTACTACTCTAAAACTTGGGTACATCTTGTGGGTACAAGAAACATGATTGATCCGCTGATTTACGTTATATTCTTTTTCCGTGTTACGGTAACGGTTTTTTTACACGTTTATATAGAAACTGTAACCGTAACACGGATAAAGAATATTACCTTTCTACTAGTGGTAGTGACACTTGGACGTAGCATTGGAAATAAACGATATTTTCAGATTTGCAATTTTATTATGAAAACTATCGCGATTGCTGTTCACTACATGACGCGATTAATAGCCGATTAGTACTATAACGATATTTTCAAAGTTTTCTTCAGAAGTTCAACTTAAAAACATAAACAAATCAATTGATTTTGTTTATATAGCATTAACCATGTTAGGCAGAACTACATTGATAAATTTAGACGTTAATAATAAAGAAAGGATAATTTCGTGACTTCAGCCGGGGCTCAGCGGTTAGAGCAATAGGGCATGACACCCTATGGCTGCGGGTTCAAACCCCGCCTCAAGCGATAATTTTTCCTCTCTAAATTTATCAACATTAATAAATCAGCGGATCAATTATGATTTTGTTTATTTATAAACATATATACCCACAAGATGATCCCATGAGGATCTGGTAAACAAAACTGGTTTTTAAATAATATGATAATTTGCTAAATGAATAAGAAGAAATCACATTTTATACAATTGTATACTTATTTTCATTTTTCCAAAAGTAAGAAGACAGGCCTAATTTTTTAATTTTACCGCCGCGTCAAAAATTTATTTCATTGCAATTCATTATAATATGTTCACTAAAGGGTTTCGGGTTAATATGAAATGATTATAATATAACTTCGATTCGTTGCTGACAAACCAAACACCCATTTGCATTTATAGTATAAGAAGTAGTTTTTTTTTTTTTGATAGACAGATAACGCTTTATTGTCACACCTTACATAAATCACTTAATTTTTTTTAAATCTTCAATTAAAGTGTACAATCGGCGGTCTTATCGCTAAAAGCGATCTCTTCCAGACAACCTTTGAATTTAACTTTGTTTGTTTATAAACATTTATTGTTTGAACAATTAAACCTTGAGACTTGGCTTGGTTAGTAAAATAAGTAGTATTGCAGGTAAGTACTGCATGTATGTCCCATTCCGTGGAATCCATAATGTCTACTAATACATTCACTACTACTTTTGTAATATTTCAGTTTAGTTCGCTAATATTTTAAAATTAAAATATGTTTTTTCTTTTATGTAATATATATTTTTATTAGCTCTCGTACCGTATTAAATCTCAAGCGAAATCTAAACTCATTAATTATACAGTAACAAACTTTAATTTATTCCCCTCGCAAAGATATTTTCACATTTTCAATACACTTCAAACTCAAGCGTAGCTTTGATTATGCTCGTTCACCTCAATAACCAACAAGGTTCTTTTCACGGAAACTAAACTGTTTTCAGTGCGCTTCTGTTTTCGCTCCGCAATTAAACTGCTGTTAAACTTCTTGCAGCAATGTTTGCAGAGCACCTGAATGGTCTGCGAAAGTTGTGCGGGCACCGTGCTCCTTGTTTGCCTACTAATTATCCCGGCTTGAAGCATAGTCAGCACCCGAATGCTGACCCTATCTAAATGGTCAAATGGGGCTAAAAGCCTTTCGGCGCTCCATTCGAACGGCTTCCGAGCAAACCACTCGTTGCCATGGCGACCGCCTACCGCTCTACGCTATTATTTCATTGTATCAACATTCATATTGTCACGTGTAGCTCGATTAAACGAGGGTCGCCCCGAAGCCAGATTTGTCAAGTCTCTTTTCAAATTAGACGCCACGGTCCGGCGTTCTCACTTCACGCGACGTTTAAAATCAAAAGCGCAAAGGGTTACGTAATCCAGACCTTTTTGCGTGCTACTTGTGTTTGTACGCATGTCTCGTCTTTTGTCACGTATTCTTAATTAAGAGCCGCCGGTTGCAACCCCACTCGTCACATTCGTATCGATTGCAAGAGGGTTGGTCGTATGCTGTTCGACGACAATAAATCTGAATCGATTAGGGATTAAATTTTTAGCCAATAAGCGGTACATCGAAAACGAATCTGCTAACGGCCCCTCTGTTTGCAAATCGGAAGTCGAGCCTAATAAACCGGCGCTTAACCTCTCGCGACAAAGCCGATACAAAGTGAGTGACATCCCGCCTCTAAAGAGATCTCGCGAAAAAATCCGGCGGCGACGTGTCAAAGACACCGCAAGGCGACGAGCGAGGGGCCCTTTGTTGCCTATCGAAATATTTTTTAAAGCTTAACTCCTTAGTGAATTGAGAGATTAGTCTTTTTTGAAGAGGCAAGAGGCAACCGATCCCCGGGGTCGGCGTGATCATTCCTTCAGATCTCATTTCCGCGGATGCTCTATTTGATTGTTATTTTTGTTACTTTTTCTCATTTTGTCGGGCGCCGCCGGCGGGATTTGAAGTGACAGTCGACGATTTGCACTCAAGCGCGATAAGTGTTTTCCAACGTTTTTTATAAGCACCTTTGTTAGTGTTTCTGTTATTCTTTTCATTTTGTTTTTATTATAACAGGACATAAGATAAGTGGACGTTGAACGGAACAAACAAATGAGGAGATTGAAGAGGCTGTTATACCGTTATTACGAAATTGTTTATTTTTTCAATTGGGCTTTTACATAAATGCTATATAATATATATTTTGTGCAATGATAATAAAACTCTTCATATTCACACATTTCCACGACTCATTCACGTCCTACCTCTGGGCAGCTGGCGGCACAAAGCCACAAGAAAATATGCAAATGAGTGTAAGGCAGTAGGTAAGCGCTCGTAAGCCGTGTAATTATTCACATCGGATTTGCAAATCTCGCCCGGAGCGTTCCGTTCTCGCGTATTAAACTGACCCTTTAAATCAAAACACATATGCTGAGAGCTGGCCGGCTTCGGCTTAGCCGGACGCTGATTTTGCTGAGGGCTTCCCCTTTTTGCGGGTCCGTGCGTCGATTCCTTGGCGGGCGATGATCGATACCCCGTCCCTGCCGGCGGCCGCGGCCCACCCTCCCTCGCTCTTAATTAGGACTCGGAATCTGCGGCGGACACACACACACACACACGCGCGCCTACGAGATCGTACGGGGTAATGTTAATCAACTTTCATTATGCACTAAGGAATTATACGGGTACGCCTGAGGAGTGATTATCCGAGGCCGCGTCCCCGGCTAAGAAATCATACTTTATTATGATCGTTCTGGATCCGCGGCTTTAGTGCCACCTCGCGGGTGCTGTGACGCCGCATTAGAATTTACTGCGCATATATCACGGGAGTTAAACCATTGTCTGTAGAGTAAACACGGGATAATTAGCTTTTGTTGCAAGTGCCTTGAGATTTGGAATGTTTTTCTCGATCTGTTTCATTGAATGAACTACCTGCACTTCCAAGCACTTACCGATTTTTATTGGTGAAATAAAAATGTCCTTAATAATGGCTATTTGAAAACATTCATTTTATTATTACAAAGCTATCTTACATTGTTTCTAAATAATAAAAAAAAACTCTCTCACACCCACAGCCCCTCACTAAGTTCGGTAATGGCGTGTTATTGGTGTCGGAGCCATTCAGAAAGTTCGATTCCTGACGGATCTGGATCAGGATCAAGAATCAAACCCGATACTCGATGCTTAGAAGGCCACCTAAATAGCAAATTACTTTATTTATGTACTCCAATATGAAAGTAAACGAAAACTCTTAAATGCATTAACAACAAAGGTAGACCTGTAATATAATGTACACTAACAATATCAGTCCAACTTTACCAATTTTCCCGAAATACTTGCGTTATTGTAGCATTCTGTTACCCGTTAAAGCCTCTACTTGAATAGGCCTTTAATCGTGTAGTGGCCCTTAAGCAGGGCCGAGGAGGCCAGGCCTATTGAGTAATGCTCCTAAGCCATAGTTATGAGGATAAACCTTCAATAAATCTTTCGCTTAGGACGCCTTTCAATTAACGCACGTAATAAAATTTAATTGATCAAAGCGTATAGTTTCAATGTAAATTTGGATTCTATTTGAGAGGTTACCTTTGTTGTATGCTATTATGACTTGTGACCAAATTGTACATAACTGTATAAGCTTATAATAATTAAGGTATGTATATGTTTCGTTCCCAACATTATACAATTTATACCTAATATACTCGTGTGAATCCTAAAGTAACTCTCTGTTCCTGTGTCAGTTTGTTATTTTCTACTGACTTCACAAAAAGGAGAAGGTACTCGATTCGACTGTATTTTTTTTGTGTTTTTTTTTTAATCTTTTTTTGGTTCCATTTAAATTTGATTAAGATCTGAACAGTAGGTTATGAGTTATCGTCAATAATGCGTGTTCAATACATTTAATCTGATCAAGGTTCCGAAGATAAAGCGATGATGTCAGTTTTTTCAAGCTTTGCTTACGTTTATTTGTTTTAGGGCGAAAGCAGTACACCGACATTCATGAAATTTGATAAAAATAGATGAAGCCATGGAAGAGGACCAGTGGTACTTTTTGTTCAAATTTTTTATTATGAGACACAACAAGTTTTTTTTATGCTAGAGTTTAATAGTATTGTGTGGAAATGTACTGTGTAATATGTAATTCAATGTAATTTTACTCGTAGTACTAATAATAACAATGTAATATGTAATTAAATGTAATTTTACTAGTAGTAGGTATTCGCAGAGACTTCAAATCAAAAGGTGTTATGACACAGATTACTTCATAGTTACTTCGTTATATATGATAAAGCCTATCCATTATTTCAAGTAAATATAGATAGAATTTGTTTAATGTTCTATGCGTCTAATTGCAAGCTACTTATGATAAATGAAATTTCTTACTTCATTTTCTTCACGCGCAATTTATTTATTCTACTAACACCGTGTGGTACACGACCACCTATGAAAGACCTATCACACTCCCGCCTTGTTACACTTCAGCGTATATTTTCGCGCGTTGTACGAGACGCGACGTATCTGTTTAGACTGGTGGATAGCTACTCACGTGTGTTCACGAGCCCTTGTACTAATTTAATAGATGAGGTGTTCTCATTAATTACAAAGAACGTCGAGACCAGCGAGCGCTGCGGGTTACGCGCGAAACAATTAATAAGATTATTAACTCCATCCGACAAGTCATTCTTTCTCGTACGTGTACCCGTCGATGTGAAACTTTACAAGGGAATAGAGATTGTTTTTGTTGCAATTTACCCTCATTTACTACTCATAATAAACTTAGAGTTTGTGTTTTAACGTGTAATTTCACACGTTGCATGACGTCGTTGTTTAGGTACTACATGGTCTCAGCGCTTCTGAGTGTGGAACCCTTTTCATGATTTGTCTTATGCACACAGAATCTTTATAGAGGAAATAGTACTTACCAAGATGTGAGTTTTCTGTCATCCTGAGACTTTTTCCATGTCTTTCAACAATCATTTGTCGTTTTCCGATGTTTATTTATTTAATAGTTTAGCACAAAACAGTGTACAAGGAATAGCTTAATGCTATGAAGCATTATCTACCAGCTTTCCTGGGCGTGTAAGAAAAGTGTTTGGGCGATATATATATGATGTTGTAATCACATTGTTAACATACGAAAATATGATAGTGAAAATATTTTTTACTCGCGTTAATCTACTTCCTATTTCAGGGATGGTAAATTATATGGAATACTAGCCGTGCCTCGCGGCTTCGCCCGCTATTATCAAGTTAAAAAGTAGCCTAAGCTATGATTATTCCAAATTTCATCCAAATCCGCTCAGCCGTTAAAACGTGAAGAGGGAACTTACAACTTACTTGAAAGTACTTACACACTTACACACCTTTCGGATTTATAATATTAGTAGGATGAAAACATTCAACATACGATCTACCGTTACAGAGATAGGTCGTTTTACACATATCATTCAGACACTCAGACACACCACCTTTCGGATTTATAATAATATCTACTATTAGCTACGTTTAAGGTTTACTTATTATAAACCTAATAGGATGATTCTACTCAAACGGTAAACATAGCATGACTAATTTAGACTACGCCGTAGAGCTACGCATGTGCTACGAAACTCTACGTCAAACCGTCAGTCTACGAATATATAGTAGCAATCTTCCTCGTCTGTTGAACAAAACGTCTCTACACAAACATAATACTCTCCAGAAAGTGAAAATTATAGTTATAAGTAATTTCTACTTTCACCCTTTCCGAAAATATTAATCTTAGCTAAACAAAAAAATGTCATGTACCGCAACCTGTCCGACCCAAGGGTACCACACGTGATTGATTGTTAATGAAGTGGCGTGGGGCGATAGTTATTAATGATTCCCGGTCCCGCCCGCCGCTTGCACTTCTTTATTTACCCACTAACACCTATTAGCCAACAGACCGATACACTTCGGCCCGAACACGATATATCATCCGGTATATGAACGTATCAATCAATTTGGGGATTATAACATGACGTCAAATTTTATGGGTGAATCCGCCTTCTGAAGTCTCGGGAGGCAAACATAAATTCATATCTGAGTGGTTTACGCGCCGATACGTAGTTATTGATACTTTTAAGTTCATATTTCTTATTTTGGTTAATTTTTGTATGACTTTTAGCCTGAACGTTTTGAACTTTAAGTTACTACAAATATTGTGCTGCCCTAAATGTTCTAATAACTTTATGAAAGCAACCACAGATTGAAACGTCTCTAAGCCCCTTCGTATCACAAAAGGGTTTGTTTTATTTCAATTAAGTCGCAATCACAAAGAGTTTGAAACCGCAGCAGTCACTCTATCGTCGTCGATTTAAACAGATGTCGTGTTAAGGAGGTCCTTCAGAATATTCGTCCAGAATTTAAATTGCAAATTCGTAACGTGGCAGGTGCAGCTTCACGATTGGATATCCCTTTCTCTTTCTAAGTCCTTAGAGGTATATCCTATCTCATTCCCTCACAACTCTCAAAATCAGCGAGTAATGAACGTCAACAAATAAAACTCGAGCGTTACTAATTACTCGGCCGCTCAAACGAAGAGAGGCAATCTTTGCACTCTATTTCAAAGAGGAAATCTTGAAGCTAATGGCGTTAATTTAAAAAGAGGCCGATGACGGTGATTTTTCTTTCGACGCTCTGACTTTTCAAGTGATTTATTGACGTGAACCGAGTTTAGACCGTTTCTCTTTGACGTTTAAACTGGTCGTATAAAACGTCAGTGACACGCGGGAGGCCGCGTTGTGAAACTAAAACAGTGGGTGGTTCATTATGAATGAGCGGGCGAATGGTCGCAGGTACCGCGGCCCAAATTAAAGTTTTGCTCATCGGAGATGTGTACAATGTAGCGCTGAGTTTGGCAGGCGGCTCACGGAGCTGCTCCGGCTTAATGAATGAAGAAATTCCGAGGAGCCCCTCATACGTGCCCCTCGGCTCTCGCCTCCCTCGCATAGATTGTAAACTTTAAGTAGTCGCAGCTTTAACGACCACGGAGATCTTTGACAAGAATAAAGATTCTCTTGTGGCTGACCTCATTACTTCCACGTTCAAGAGAAATACAGTGAGTTTAAAGAGCTTTATGGAGATTTCGCTTATTGGTAATCTCTGGTGATCCCCTTCGCGGTCTCCCGTAACCGAGTAATTAGCTTTCCAATTTTAAGCGCGGCTCTACGGCGACTCCACGCTCCCATCAATCCTCTCCCTTGCCCGCCACCGAATCGATAATAATTAATTATTTTTGACATAATCACAACCAAAATCCATTCTCTTTTTGCTAATTCACGTCCCTATAATAAAACGGGGCGACGCTTTTAGGGCCCGCTCGGGTGAAATTGATAAAAAATAAATAAGACTCGAACTTTTCGCCAAGTCAAACAAAATTAGGACGCTAGATTACGCTCTTGGGCGCTGGATGATTAATAATGTCTCGAGACTTATCTCGGTCAACGGTAGGTCGTCACTAAGCTATCAACCACCTGAATTGAATGGATAGCACCACACACGATTGTATCACGTAGAGAAAGCACCCGAAACCCATATTCAAGCGAGCTGACAGGGGATCATTGTCAGCAGCCCACAATTGGCGAGACACTG
Source organism: Lomographa bimaculata (assembly GCA_948107665.1). Lineage (NCBI taxonomy): Eukaryota > Metazoa > Arthropoda > Insecta > Lepidoptera > Geometridae > Lomographa > Lomographa bimaculata. Next base: position 15,117,755 of record OX403589.1, read on the forward strand.
TGTCAATATTGGACACGTTGCATAATAGTCACTAAGATTCGGATGTGGGCGCACGTCGGATGCGACACCACTAATAGATGTTTGAGGACCTTCGACACAATGTTGCAAGTGAGATAAGTTCCCGTCTCAATGGACTATAACCCTATTTAATGTAGGTATGCTATATGTTTGCTTCATCTTATGTTGTTGTCATAAACGAAAACTTGAACGTAATGAACTCATATTTGTGAGCGTTTCACGAAATGCTTTACAATAATACTTCGAGTGTATCGCAAATAGAGAATGCCTGGTAGGTGCTTAAAAAATACATAGTGAAAACATTAGCTCCGCCCGGGGCGGGGTTGCTCCGTGATTAAACCCAGCGAGGCATGCATAACGAGGCCGGTATGTTTGAACGCTTACGAATACTTTCCAAGTTGGTCCGGACAGCGGTTGAGGCGGGTACCGCTCCCGCACACACCTGCGCTTGTTTATCGCTAAGACTCCGCACTGCCTACGCTGACGTACTGTTTGTTTAGGCGCAACGATCCTCTGACCCACTTATAAAACATTAATAACACGAATTAACCGATCGATCGATTGTAACATCCTGCAACGTGAAATTGAATACGGAATGGAAGCCTCCTTACCGAATAACAACCCGTTTTATTCCGCGCACAAAACAATAGATTGGCTCCATAGTACCCGAAACTCGGATCGGTTAAGACTCTCGACCGAAATTAAATAATATTTTGAAGGGATTAGTATCATGATTGGACGGACACATGCTAATGCAAGAAGTTTTTAATTAAAACCGTCCGTCGTTAAGAGGCTGCGTAATGGCTGATCCTCAGGAGGGCTCCGATATTGGGTGTGTGTACCGGTAAAGCCAAAATACAAACATATTTAGGTCCGGCTCGTTGCTAGTGTGCGCTGTGGCTAATCACTGCTCGGGGTAGAGGAAGCGTGTATACGTTACGCTTTAAGTACCCCTTTCACGTTAATAACATTTCAAGTTTGAATCTTCTAACCATGAACATACATTAATATATGCTTTCTTTTTCAGATGCACGTGACTGCAACGACGAAGAGTCTAACAAGGTAAATAAGTACATTACCGCTAGTAAATCGTTTAGAACTAAAAAACAACATTCAGAAAGCACTTGGTGCTCCCCACAAGCGTAATCCAAACTTCGGCGCCGAGTTTATGGCCTGTGTGACCGCCAAAAGTGAGCGAGCAAAAGTGCAAGCATGTTTACTCATATATCAGCGGGGTCGACATTTCTTTCCGATAAGCTCCCTCGCTGCCAATAAAGTGATTAAGTCACAAATCGTGGCGGTATAACTGCTCTTTACTCGAGGCTGTGATAAACGGTGCCGGGGAATCGGAATTGGATTGTTCCTCTTTGTATTATTTTTCCGTTTAAGCCAATTTATTTCATTATAGGATAAAGGCAAATTTATATAGATTATGATCACAGAGCAGAGAACTCGCTAGCGGTAGCAGCCATAGTTGCCTGCTCTGTGAACAAATCATCAAAATCCACATACAATACAATCACATTACTGACGTTGCTCGTTACCAAGGTGAATCAATCACAACGTCTGTGTGTTTATTTCATCAGACCAATGATATCGTTACTTTACAGTAATCAACATCTCCTTTCCCTTTTTCTACTAAATGGAGGTGGCACAAAATATACTCCAATTGGAGGAAAAGTAAAAGTGAGAAATAGATCTTAACTTACACGTGAACCCATTTTGAATACATGGCATGAGTTTTTTATGACAATCCCGCTAACTGATATCAACCCTCCTTAGGGATGCTTACTTTGATTTCTAGTTTGAACAAGGCATAATATTGTTTATATCTCACAATTTTTACATCATTATGAAGTGTCGAACTAATAGGTCTGTTCTGGCAAAGCTGCTGCTTGCTTAGCGTACCTAGATGCATGTTTTAAGAAAGTTTTAAGTCCTGAATTATCATAAATATTTAATTTTATGGGTAAGATTGACGAAGCTCTGGGGACAGGCACTATAAAAAGTATTACTAAAAAATAATATAAAAATTAAGCACATATAATTCGCAAAGATTATTAAAACCAGAATCCCCGCCAACATTTTATTGAATGTACACTCAATAGACTTTTTCAGCGCCTTCGTAAAGTAGGCCTATTAATTTCATATTTTTATGGAGGCACAGCATGCTACAGTTTGTAGCTTCCTAACCTGAGACCCTTCGAACAGCTCTATTACAAATAAATTGCCTTCGGAAAACGTTCCGTGTGTTATAAATTTCATACGTGCTGAGAAATGACATACGGTATTATTTATTACGTAGCTTTTTTTCGGGGAAAATATAAAGAAGACATTGTGATGTAATTGAGGTACGTTTATCGGGCACGCTACAATTTCCGTGGCAATTTTCTATTATAAAAGACGATTTCATTGAAAATCTTGTTTTAAAATAGACAAGAATGTGATATCTTCTACTATTTTTTACCGACATCTTTTTTTTTATGTGTGTTACCTCATTACGATGATAAAGCGGTGAAGTCGGTTTTTTTAAGCTTTGCTTGCGTTTAATTATTAGTTAATTGAAACCTTACAGTATAGTACAATATAATACAAAATCTTTTACTGTTTGCTGAAGTGTAGGTACACCCAACATTTTATAGGAATTAGGTACACTATACGTATGTACACTTTATAAGTACTATCGGCGTCTTTACCGCATATTGCAATTTCTTCCACATATATTAATGAATTCAAAACCCAAATAAATATAATTATGTGTATTTTTGAAATGGTGCTCTTTATTATGTCCATTTGATATTTGTTTCGGTAGTATTTGTCTATTTATATGTTTTACAAATTGGGTTAGATTTTACAATAGAATTCCTGAAATGTTAACTGAATTATTACTGGAAGATTTCATTTCAGCATTAATCCGGGTATAAATTGAGAATGTTTATTAATGAAACTAGACTTAACAATGTAAAACTTCGAAACGAAACATATTTCCTCTATGGAGTATTGGTAATTGTTAGGATATCCCTTATAAAACCATAACCCTGAAATTTCAGCCAATTATTTAATACGATTCAAAAGTTAAAGTTATTTAAAGGTTAGAAAATACAAGAATAAAGACAGAATCAGACTGAATGTCAGGACCGACAGACAGCGAAAGCTAGTGATAGAATTTCGTTTTACATTTTTGTTCCGGCACCCCGAAAATCAACAATAACAATTGATATATACAAATCAAACCATTTAGTACCATTAGAGGGCCGTGTTTACACGTCGACACGACATTAACGTCATTAGCTACAAATGACACCGGAACGAAATCTATTCATTTCCTCTGCGATGTCAATCGACGCTGGATATTGTCCGATTTCACGCGATGCGGGCATTACCTGTGCCGTGCTTGGATCTTCAGTGGTGGCATTCCTGATTGATGTGATTAGAATATCTGCTGGTGGCAAGCAATGCTAATTGTAGCAAGTAAATGTTTTCACATGCCTTTTAATGATTAACATCCATTATTTGTAAACAAACCTTGGAAGTTGATTTTAAGCTACCCTCTAATCGTCGTATCGATTTGAAACTTTGCAAATTAATGTATGTAATTCGGATGACAATACAATAGTCTGGTACCATCAAGCTGGTCTAATGTAGAGCCAGGAGGTGTATAGTGGAATTCTTCTATTGCTATTGAACTGAAGTGAAATTCCAGTTGGCTTAGCGAACTGTCTGTTGGCTTAGTTGGGTGTACGATCGCCTTCAAAGCAAAGGTATCGGCATAGTAGAAATATATTTCTACTATGGTATCGGATTCGATTTCCGGCAGAAACACAAGATTTCTCCGTAAGGAAATTTTGTGTCTCTGGTTGTGATGTGAATGTTTCCGGCACCCTCGACACAAGTCATCGAACTTAGTGTGGGGCTGTGAGTGTGTAAACGTTTAAGTTATGTTACTAGTAAACTCTACAAGTTTGGGCTCATTTGGTTGATATCTTCTTCCGAATCTCAATGGTTTTCCATTCAGAGGTATAATCTATACCTTAGTGGGATGGCTTGTAGAAAGCTCTTTTGCTGTATAGATAAACGGACTCACACTCACAGCCCCACACTAAGTCCAAAGACTTGTATCGTAGGTGCCGGAAACATACACATATCACACACACAATCACACCCAGAACCAGTAGCACAAATCTCCATTGGGAAGGAAAATTGTGCTCCTGTCGGGAATCGAACCCATGCCCCCGGCACAGAAGGCAGAGACTTGCCCACCGCGCCAAGTGGGTCGATATATGAATTTAATTTTAATTCAGTTTTACTCAAAAAAATTATTATTTGAGGAATGTAAAATTTAACAAATTTGAGTTAACATTTTAACTATCAACCCCACTATCCCCATCAACCCTACCCAGCTGTATCAGTTTAGTCGATGTCGTTACGCGTAGATGTCACGATAGGCGACGTAACGTATCCACGTACTGGCGTACCGGCGTATCAGCGTATCGGGCGTATCGAGGTCGCCTGCCGGGTTAATTTGTTACTCCGATGTTTATCGGGCCCAATCGCCCAACTACATTTGTATGACACGTCCACTCGATACGGCCCGAGGGCACGTTTAATTTTGTCAATGTCGATCAATTTGTTCGCATTTGTTTGAACACGGCCTGGGTACGACTGATAAGCAAATACTGTACAGATACGTTTTAATTAATTAGAACAGCGTGAGTGTCGCATATGAAGTTTTAGACAGTGGGCGTAGGCATATACGAGTACGAAATATGTGATCGATTGGGAACACTCTCTTTTATAACCGACTTCACAAAAAAGGATTTCTCAATTCGACTGTATTTTTTCATGTGTGTTACCTCATAACTTCTTTCGAGGCAAACCGATTTTGATGTTGTTTTTTTTAATGCTGGTGTTTTCCCATTGGTCCTATTTAAATTTGTATAAGATCTGACCAGTAGTTTTTGATCAATAGTTCCAAAAATAAAGCGGTGAAGTCGGTTTTTTTAAGCTTTGCTTGCGTTTAAATTATTTAAATTCCAATAATATTAGAAATTTGAGTATTGTTTAAAGATATTGACTTAATCTCTCTGTTCCCTAGATGGGGCAGAAAGCGTCCAAAATGTTTCACCATTCTGTTCGGTCTTGAGCTTCGGATTTAATTTCGCGCTAGCTCTTCCCGATGACCTCTGCTTCTGCAATGACGATTCACCGCCAGCTCTGCTTTGGACGTCCACGTTTTCGATTTCCTTAGGTATTCCAGTCTAGGGCTTGCTTTTTATGTGGTTATTATCCTTTTGGAGAATATGGTCCATCCAGTTCCATATACAGCGTTTGATCTGCTGGTCGTACTGAATTTCATTGCAGCGTTCCCACAGGTGGTTGTTGGAGATCTTTTTGGGCCAGTAAATCCTAAGTATTCGGCGAAGAGATGGTTTAAAATAGTAAATTTCCTAAAATAGGAATTAGGTTTTATATCCCTATTGACGCAGGGAAAGCCGCGGAGCATAACTAGTAATTATATGAGCCAGCATTAGACTACTATCACATCTGTTAGTAAGCGATAATGTGGAACTCTTTTTGATGCTTAACGACCGATACTTCTACTCACTGGTGGTAAACTATTTAACAAACAAACAAAACAAACGCATTCACACTCACAGCTAAGTTCAAAGACTTATATTATAGGTGCCGGAAACATTTACATATCACACACACAATCACACCCAGAACCAGAAGCACAAATCTCCTTTGGGGAGGATAATTGTGCTCCTCCGGGAATCGAACCCAGGACCTACGGCGCAGAGGGCAGACTTGCCCGCCACGCCAACTGGGGCGTCATTTTTATTAAAGAGGTAGCTAGAAAGCATAATAATATACCCACTCTATCACAATGAAAATTATGTAACAGTTGTTAGGCATAACAAACCTAAAACCCCTATGATTAATTTTGTCAACAGATTAATAAAATAAATAAATCAGTGATCCCTACCATTATATTAAAGTAGGACTTTGTATGTTTCTTTGTTAGTATCACAAAGGCGAATAAATTTAACAATTTGATAGTGAGTTAACTAATACCTAAGTAACTGAACGAATACTAGCATTAAACATTAATTTATTTCGGAATTACAGTACTATTGTTTCAATTTACCAAGTAAAAATGTAATTCCATTCACATTTCCGAACTGAATTTTCATAATCGCGGAATAAATCAACGTCACGCCATAATTTCACCGCGATCACAGTGACATTAGTGGTCTGTCTTTTGTCATAATTCATTACAATAGGGCTGCGACAAGTCAGTTCTCAAGCATCATCAATTAGTAAAATTTAAAATATCTTTCTATATAAAAAATATATTGTTATAAACACAATGGACCGTTATTGTGTCTGATTCTTCATTCGCTACGTCACAGCGTCGCTGGCTCGTTTCTGGCGGGAGCATCATTGTTTTTACAGTAGAAATACTTCTGATCCTGGTTGTCATTTCTGTATGGTAATTTTTTTTTTATTCAAGATAGGCTAAGGTTTGACCATAAGCGCTGACGCGGTCGACGATAGAGCACGTTTGCCTAGAAGATAATTACTATTATAGTCTATTTACTCCCGATTTAAAGACTACCATATTGTTTTTATCAGGCAACACAGACTTAGGTAAGGAGTTCCATTCATTTGCGGATTATATTATGGAAGCAAAACGCTCCGTCCACATTTATAGAACGTCATAGCAGTGTGGTATAACAGTCTGTTATAATATTATGTTTAATGCTTTATCACTGAAAGTATAATGTTTTATAGTTAAAGTTTATCGGTGGCTGATCAGGCAGCCCTACGCAACGATGACCTTGGCTCCTCCAGTACACCTTCTGAAGATTGATAGTAGTAGCGCTCGTTAGCATGCCTTTGTAGACGCCCATCGATTATCAATTTTGAGGATTACAATGCTCGAGAGACAAATTGCGGGACAACCCTAGAGCTTAGATGGACGATGCCTGAGACTCGAAGCTCTATGAAATATAGGGAGATGGATTGTAAAGTTGTTTCATAGGATTTCCAAGTGTTATTTATGTCATTTAGATTAATTACAAACATAGTTATATGTACTTTTCACTCCCAGCAAAAAGGATATTTTTGGTCAGTGTAGCGACGACGTACCACTCGCGAATCACACTAATATTATAAATCCGAAAGTTTGTGTGTAAGTATGTTTGTAGTCTCTTCGCGCTGTAACGGCTGATCGGATTTTGATTTGGAATGTACATAGCTTAAACCTAAGATTAACACCTAGGCTACTTTTTAACTTGATAAACGCGAGCGAAGCCGCGGGGCAGTATAATATAATTTTAACATAATTATTTTTAAACAAGAACATTCAGTTTAACCTTTCCCTTGCAAAGCAAAAATGAAATATCGTCCACGAAACGATCAAGCAAATTAGAGTCACGACTATCTACTCCGTCTTTTAAATTAATAAATCGTTAACAAGAAAATAAGATAAATTGGAATCAAACGACTTTCAAATTGCCTACGAAATGACACGGCTGTATCTATAATTTACTCCTTACTTTAAAGAATAAACGCTCAAAATCTACGTAACTGTGTATTATGTGGGTATTATAAAAAATTGGCTTTATTATGGAAGTGTTTGCTCGGTAACTATCTTGATCAAATAAAAAATTTACGTGGTATGGGGTGATCGCATGTTACAGCTACAAATTGGTGCAATCGGTCAGCAATAGCTGGAGGCGGAGTGATACGTTACTGAATATGATACGCATAACATTCGGCAATCGGCAATCATTGTCGGTGTCGTATTTGTATCATCGATTTGTTGATGTCGTATTCGAATTATAAAATAAACGGTGGTCTTTGTTTCACAAATAATGAAATTTTTAAATATTTTTTTGTATTTTAGCAATTACTAACAATTTTTTATTTGATTTTTCATGGCTTACTTATATCACCTCAATTATCATAAACGTAGTCTAATGAAGCAGAATGATAACCAATAATCACAAAAAATATCAACCAATGTTAGTGATAGTCTAGAAATATTACAAAACTAGCATTAGCCAAACGGTGTTTATACCATGGTCGTCGTGTTGTTAAAAGAAACACTTATTTCTTTTTTAGGCCAATCCTTTTAAATAGTCTTGGGATACGAACTAAAAGTTCTTATTTTAAGAAGAAAACGTTCACTCACAAAGTTTTTTCGTGTCAGTCTATCCAAACCAGCATCCATAATTTAGCAATCTGTGATTCTCTTCGGGCCTTTTCTAAAGCTAGCAAGGCAATATACGATCAGATTTATTTTTTACCTTTTGCCTGAAATCTCAAGACATATTATTAAAAGATATTTCGTTCTATATTTACAATTTGTATTGGTTGTATACGTGTCGTCTTTTGCATATGTATGAACTTTCGAGCCAGATCTTCGACGAAATTATGAAATCAATTAGACACGCAGACGCCTTAAGTGCATGAATATTTTTTTATCAGTGTCTGCCGAGATTAACCGAGGTTGAATTAATTAAACTGCTCGATATTCTTATGAGTGTCTGTTCCAGGTCGTAGTTATTTTTGTTTTTTAAAATCTTTGATTTAAACGGTTTGTTTAGGACAGACGGCATCAAATATTGTTGGACTCCGTCTGAGATATCTACGTTTTTCAGATTTAATTGTATTTCTAATTGAACATCGTTATAGGCGTAAGCTCTGCGAAATGTTTTCTCTGTTGCATATGGTTAATTATCAAATCTATTTTTACACTTGCTTTTTGTGGTCTTTGCTATTTAAAACATATAAAATCTTACATATAGCTCTATGGTGCACGTTCGGATATATACAGGATATAGTCAGGCTATCAGACTAATATCATAAACGTTAATATTATAAATCAATCCTACTTCGTCCCGAGGAAATCTCTCTTATCGATGGCACATTAAACTCTGCTGTTGAGTCGCTGCTCAATATCTCCATCTGTGAGTCCCAGTGGAGTCAAGCATCTCAGCTGATTCGGTACGGGGATCTGGAGTTAAGGCGCGTGGGTGACATTGCTTTACCGGCTTTTCTTGCGCCGGCGCATGGGGTTGCAGACCTCGTCACTCGTATCCTACTAGCGATGTCCGAGTACCGAGTCCGAGTCCGATGCACTAGCGGCGTGGACTATCGTGGCGCGTCGTGCCCGAAATCTCCTCATATACAGAGGGCTTGGGATGACGTTGGGGCTAAGCGGCTCTTTAAGCAAACCCTGGACAATGCTTCAGGGGTAGACTGGCTGTGTGACGACTGCGGGCTCTGTCGCAGTCAGGATCTAGGACATGGCTGCCAGCTCTTCCGTCGCCACACCTGCAGGTGTGGCGGTAGTCCTACGCCTGGGCTGCAAGGTGTGTGAACCTCATAGATGCATTTGCGGTTTTCAACCTCAAGATACTTCTCATTTTAGCGATTAGTCGAATTATGTTATAATTGTTCGCTTAGATAATCTAGATCTTGAAATAGGATATTAAGTTACTTTTTATCCCAATTAATATCTATCAATTAATATATATGAGTTAATGTTAGTGTTAAGAAAATTAATGTTTACGTTGCAATTGTTATAAATATATTAAAAAGTTAAATTATTCTAAAAATCAATAAGGGATTCAATTAACTTTGTTCTAACAAAATTATTCATCGCCGAGATTTTATAAAACTCCGGCATCACGCTCGAGCAGTCAAAAACAATACTTATTCAAATGAAACAAAAAGCAATTAACGGTGGAGATATCCCTCCGTCCTGGGAGGATACGGGAGGAGAGATTATTGAAAAAATAATTAATAAATATTTATGGCGAGCCACCTGAGGAACGACATCGGAAGACTTGGAGTTATTCTGTTTTTATCCACTGCTAGCAAACCATGCCACAGAAAACTACAATGGTAGGACACCAACGCCTGCACTTTTTGGTTATAACTAAGTTATTCATAAAAGTTATAAAATTGTATAAAGGCATATAACCCAGAAATCAATAGTCATTTTATGGGTCACTTTAACAAAAACACACGGTTAAAATATAAATAAAACATATACGTTAGAACATAACGATTGTATAATAATATTAAAATTGTAAATAAATCCATGCCTGGTAAGCTTCTTTAAATATAAATGGTACCGGGAGATTATTTACAGTAAAACCGGTAAACACGATGGTCAGCACCGATGACAACATAAACCGGGTAAGATGCAAATTAATTGGCACAGCAAGATTGCAACTTTAATTCAGATACCTTGCAGTTTCTAATAAGTAATATATCTGTACAAGTCGTGTACCGCGGCTTCACTAGTATTGATCAAGTTAATAAGTAGCCTATGTGTGAATCCTAGGTATAAGCTATGTATATTCCAAATTGCATCCAAATCCGTTCAGCGGTTACAACGTGAAGTGGGAACAAACATACTACACACTTACACACAAACTTTCGAATTTATAATATTAGTATGATTTTAAAGAAAGATAGTAAGTTCGTTTTAATATATCCCACTGCCCTTAAACTGTGCCTCCAGTACGCTGTACGCATCTGCAGCGTTACAGGGTAAAGCGGTTTATTACAAATGCAAAATTTTCCATTCATATTCAAAATTTTATATCCCGATGTGGCCGGGAAGGCTAATTTATTCCGGGGGGCTAAGGAGACTTGCCACCGTCTTGAGGGCGCATTAGGGAAGGGTTGAGCTGTCAAATTGACAGGTGCCTGTCAAAAATTACAATTAATAATTGAGACAATTGCATCTTCATCTGCCCCTATTTCATTAAACATTATCGATTTTCTTTCTTGTTAAAGTTTGTGAGTACTCTCAACAGAGAACACAAGAAAAAGTGTCTCCCTTTTGTAGAATCTGTCAGAAAAAATGTGTTGCAATATTAGTAAACTACTGTAATTAGCAGTTTAGGTCAAATTTAAATCACTTATTCGTCAGGGTTAGATCGTAATTTTAATGAGGTACAACATTATCAGAAAAAAGAACTTCGCTTATTTTAATTTTAAATTTACATCATCATCATCATCATCCACAGCCCTTTTGATCCCACTGCTGGGTATAGGTAAATTTATATAGTACTGTCATTTGGTTATTTAATTTAAATGTTCGTGATGAAACAACTAATATTGTAGTTGTATTTGTACAAATGTAACATTTATACTCACAGTTCGGAAGGGTTTTTATTACTATCCACGTATCCTTCACTATATGTTCACCATAATCATTCATGCTTTATTTTGTCATGATAAATAATCTTATCTCATAAACTATTACATCACACAGGCACCAGACCCAAAAGCACCAATTTCCCTCGGAGAGAAAATGTATGTGCTAACCGGGAATTAAACCCAGCACCGGCATATAGTATAGAATACCAATATGAAACAAACTACGCCAGCAGGCAGTTTGAGAAAATGTGTTAGAAAACACATTTTTCTCACCGAAAATCGAACCCGGCACTAATATAAAAAATAGAGACATAAATTCCTAGCAAATCACATCCCTGCTCATGGGAAGGGTCCTACTCGTCGTGTCCATACACTGACAATAAACATTGAAGAGCACCGATCGCCCGGTTTACAACCACCCGCAGGCACAGAATAACGTACCAGTAGTAGTGTAACTTCTGAAAGAGGAAAAGTGAAATTATTAATTATCCAGTGAAATAATAGGGCTTAAAGAGATTTAATATCTAATATCTCAGGGTGATAAGTGCAGAGCTTTGCCACGCAGAAGTTTCAAACTATGTAACTATTTAACTCAGGGTAGCACTGAACTGTATTGGATAAGCATGACGCTTCTCATCAGGCGAACTACTTGCTCGTCTCATCTCTCAATGACATAAAAACAAGAATAATTACTAGTTAAGATAGTTCCATAATTCTGTGGTGCATCACCTATTATACCCATGTCTTGATTCATAAATGTATTGGAACATTTTCAGAGGAATATTATTCCTCTGCTATTTGTGTATTAATTAATAATCTTGCTTTTTTATCTTAAAAAAATATATAATTAAAATAGTCACTTCAAACCGCAAATTATGTGTACGAATTGCTTAAAAAAAAGTCACGTGTTTACGCTCCTCGATCCTCCATCATCATTTACTTTAAGCTGTGATAATGTTTAAATACGAGCCTTTTAGAGATAAATAAAACCAACCCTGTCTCTTGGCTTCAGCCGCGGTTATCAAGTTTAGCCTTTATGTAATCGAGTATAAATAAGTAATGCACATTCAAATATCATCCAAATTTGTTAAGCCGTTAACGCGTGAAGAGAATACAAACGTACACTTTTGTATTTTTTTTATTTATAATATAAGTGTGATGTGATTTACTAACGCAGCCTTGTAGATCTTGTAGTAGAGCTGGAGCTGTGAGTATATTTGCACAAATACATACACATTCGCACAATTTTTTTGTTTATAATATTAGTGTGATGTGATTTATTAACGCATCCTTGTAGATCTTACAGTTGAACTGGCGTTCTGAGTACATTTAAAACAAACTTAACTAGTAGATCTACGTAACTACCTGCACTGTGTCATGATGGTTAATGGCGGTAATCCACCACTAAGAGCGGTTTACTACGCAGTTACGACCGTCCGAATCTACTGGTTTGTTACTGGAATAAAATTATATAGAGTCATTTAGTACGTAAAGTTTAACATTACTTTTATACCACACCCGCTATAATTTGAATGCAATTAAATAAAATGCAACTGATTAACATATATTACAATAAATAATACGCTAGGTAATGACCAAATGAACATTAACAAACAAACATCAAACGCATTCACACACTCACAGCCCCACACTAAGTTATCTTAAAGACTTGTATCTTTGGTGCCGGAAACATTCACATCACACACACATTACACCCATAACCAAAAGCACAAATATCCCTTGAGAAGGAATTTGTGCTCCTACCGGGAATCGAACCCAGGACTCACTGCGCCAACTGGGTCGTATACGATCGCCCGTTTGGCTAGCAAACATAATAACCATGTGTGAAATACTTATGACTCTAGCTCGTTTTCTGCCCCTCTTCTATAAACTCTATGTTTAAAATCAACACTTATATCACAATTTGCCAGGAAAGTGCGGTCATCAGTCACTTCACGTCGGGACAAGCCCAGTGCATTTGTTCAGTTTTTCGGTCGAGTTAACAAATGACAGCACTCTGTCAGGTCAGATAATATGAACTCCCTCGCTGTATGGTCAGTGTGTTAGTGGTTGGACTATTTGAGCAGTATTTATTCAGTTGACGTTTTTTGCTTAGATCGACAAACATACATCTATGACAATGTAGATTTATTATTTGATACAAACAAATGCACATTAAGAACTATTAAATTAAGTGTGCGAAGTGAGACGCGGCGGCGAGCGCTCCGCAGCTTGAAGTAGGCCATCAAAATTCCGAATGAAGCCGAAACTATTGGCGATCTAGACATCGAAATCTCATAAGTCACTCTATGCCCGTTTAAATTTATATGTTTGTTTGTAAATCGATGTAGATAAATACCACAAAAACCACTTTATAACTTATACGTTGGAAACTCTGATCATTTTTACATTTGTGCATAGAATGTGTCAAGTCAACATTTGCTACTATTAAATTAAAGTACGGAAAAATCATGCAAAAGAGACCTTTCAGGCACAACAATATTATAGCTGAGGAGGACGTCCTATTTTATAAAAGTATATATGTTTTGAAGAATAAATAAATTGTAAAAATATATAAAAATAAATACATTAGAATAATTAATCAACATTTTCAGTCAAGTAATTACTTTATGTAGACAATAATAAAAATAGTGTAGTTACATGTACCAAAAAATTTAACATTTTCTTATTATATGAAGTTAACCTTTTAACGAGGAAAAGTGGTGGGTTAATTAATGTGACGAATTATTAAAACGTTTCCCTATCGTGTGTTTTTACGACACAAACTGATTTTTTATTTGAATCTAATGATCAAATTCATCACACATACTTGGCACAAAATAATAATTTCGACATATTTCGAGGTTATCAAAACCATCCGTCAACTATATCGATACCTCGTTATTGATGGGTTGCATTTTTCACTCGACCGCCCCGCAGGCGCCACTCTGTCTCTATTACTGGTACACCGTTATAGCCGGACATGAGTATTTGATATCACAACTGGATAAAATTTGACACAATATCAGGCAAATGCTGTCATTTCTTATTTTATCTATTACTGTTATGTATTTTTTTCTGTTTAGTGATTGAGTAGTCTATGATATTTAATTCATTATTCTGTACCCAAATTTGTCCAATCTAGGCAATCATTACATGATCATTACGTCCAGAAACTCATCTTTTTGCATGCATGTTTAAGTGTGCTTATATCTCATGTTCGTATGGATTAAAAAATGGTGTAGATTCAAGCAGAATAAGTATTAAATCGCGAAACATGAAGTGTGCCAAAATAAAACTTTTTCTAAAGGACAAGAATAAGTCACTCCGATTTGGTAAAGTACTAGGCAACAATAAACGTGAAAAAGGTTAATGTTTTTTTTTCTATACAATGCTACGCATGCCGGGTATAGCTACTCGTAGTTAAAATATAAAAAATATAGGCACTGACTACGAGAAGTGTCATGTGGAAAAAAATATTGAAGTATTTGTATTGCATCATCTCTATTTCCATAAATGTAATAAGAAAAACCAATTAAAGGGCTCTCCCCACATTTTCATAATCTTTACGATCCGACAGAAATTCACTTGTGCAATTTCATGGTGGAATTTCCATCGTGTCTGCGTCATAAATATTTTGTCCGATAAACCGTTCGTTCGACAGCCGCGAGGCGTAAGAAAATGTTAATTAACGAATCCATTGTTTTCCCGCCCGGCGGCTCCAAGATGGTGCCGCTTCCGTTTCCGGGCGGGCCTTCTTTATGTGCGCTTCCCGCTCATTTTTCCGTCAGGCGGTAGGTCGGCGGCATTGTGGCGTGCGCGCCGGAGTATAATGGTTTTAATTTCCTCTAATCAAGAGCCTTCGGCGGGGCTTAAGAATTCTAATCATGCACGCCGCGACCGCCGCAGCCGCCACAACCGCCTCAGATTCAGCGGGTGACAGAAACATCACCACTTATTCTGATTGCGTCGAGTGTGGCGCTGAATAATTAATACGCCTTTATTTTAGCGTTGCTCCCGCGGCAAAACAAAAGAAGAACCCCGCATTAATTTGTGAAATTGTTTTCTCTATTTTCGAATCGAGACTTTTTGACAGGCCCGAATGGGAAATCGCGTCACAAGTGCGTGATTTACCATTTAATCATCTAATGACAACATGGGACGTTTTAAAGCCCGATTTGTGTTCGCTAAAATGTTATTCAAAAAGGAAAACTGTAGATATAGAAAAACACGGTTGTGATTGTGACTAAAGTTTAATTATCGGGGTAGCTTAAAACATCCCCGCACCCTTTCGTTCAATTCGCACTAACGACCACATTTCGGTCGTCTAAATCACGACGACGCCGCTTGCAATTAATTTTTTGACTATAAAATGTAGCTTTTATTGTGATTACTTTACTGGCACTTTGATACTCACAGAACATATCACACTTTTAAAATACTAAAAAAAACTACAGAAATAACGAGGGTTTGAGTAGAAATTGTTTTTCTTTCTATATGCCAATTGGAAATTGGCTTAATTGGGTGCGTGTCCGCATTTATGCAGTAGGTATCGGGTTCCATTCCCGGTGGGAGCAAAAGTTTTCTCTCCCCAAGGGAAATTATGTTTAAAAAGTCTTCAAACTTAATGTGGCAATATAAAATCGAATGCCGATTAATCCAAAAGCAAATTTTCAAGAATGCTTACTCTTTAGTCCATGATCATCAATATTGATTGATAAATGAGATTGGAATGATGTTTTGGAGACCAATATCTTTTAAAAGTAGTAAAGTTCTAAAATCCTCTCGTATTCAATCGCAACACAAATTAAAGATTTGATTTCTAGAAATAAATACCTAAATGTTTCATAAATTTTATGATTTTTCATGATTTTCTCTTCCATTGTATGGAATTGACTATCGTTTGCCGAATGCGGCCCACGAACACCGCACAATTAAGGAAACCCTTTCGCGATGCGTACTTAGCATTCTAATCACTCCTCGGCAGAAGCCGCGCCACAATACAACGCTTAACGCCGCGAAATTAAGTGCGAAAATAATAGGATTCTACCGCCCACTCCACTGAATTATATCGCAAACAAGATTCTTATTTAAATTTTATACGAAACGCTACTAATTTCAACGAAAAAGTACGCACGCAACCCTCTGTACTTCACTCATAACGTCATAGCTCTCGAATGACGAAAGTACCGGAGCAATAAAATGCGAAAAACGATTACGGATCAATGA
The DNA here is from genome assembly GCA_948107665.1 of Lomographa bimaculata. Taxonomy (NCBI): domain Eukaryota; kingdom Metazoa; phylum Arthropoda; class Insecta; order Lepidoptera; family Geometridae; genus Lomographa; species Lomographa bimaculata. The sequence goes on from OX403589.1 coordinate 15,134,189, forward strand.
AGCGTGGCTCTCCTCTCGGGGCGCAAATAAAGCCGGAGTACACACTTCAAATATGCTTTTCTTAATCGTTCTCATAAAACAAAGATCAGCCGCTCGAAATCTCCCCCGTGCGGCAAAAAATAAGTAAAAAATTCGCTCCCGTTGCTCATATCGCGTCTATCAATGCGGATTTTTTACCACAAATTGTTTCCTCCGACGGCACCCTCGCAAATCGATATTGTTTGTATTGGAATTGCAGGTTCGGAAGTTATTATTAGTATCCCATTGTGAAAAGAAATGGAATTACGGCAGATTCCGCGCACTCTCGCGGCTCATTTGCGTAAATGACTTTCAATGTTGGTTCTTTCGAGTTTCTTATGGAAATGAGTCAGCGCTTTAGTACACTAGAAAATTGTTTTTAATAAGTTTATAAATACGTTTAATTTTGTTCCATAAATAAACATGTTATTTCCAGAAGCTATTACACAAAGCTGATTACCTATCAGAGCGTCCTGTTTCACCTCTAAAACTCCAAGAAAACTGGTATCAGGGCTCTTCAAAGTTGAATTGGCTTAAAACCTCCCGGTGGATATGTCATTATAATTTGCAAGGGAGAGATGACGGATCCATCGCCTCCAGCCACTTTGAGATTATAATACCCTAAGCTATTTTAATCTTAACTTAGTTAAAAATCTTGCGTCCGACATTAGCATTAATCACTTTTGACATACTGTAATGGATATTGCAGAATATGATGAATCTGGTGGTAATTAGTTTATTGAATGCAGCGGGGCAATAATGGCATCCTTATATATGTAAAATTGGTACCTAGTATTATGTTGTCGGCCAAATTAAATAATTGTTAAAGTGTCAACTTATGATATATATTTATATCATTTTAATTTTGAGAATAGATGATTCTTAGCGTAATGTTTTACGAGTGTAGATCATTAGCAACAAAAATATTAAGAGTGTTGTTGACTTAGTTTCACTTTTAGGTTCAATTTATTTCAAACTTACAGTCCCACACTAAGTACGATGATTTATGTCATGGGCGACGGACACATTCACATTCACACTTAATTACACCCAGAACCAGAAACACAGAGTTTCCTTGAATAGAAAACTGTATGACAATTTTTTAATTTCCATGTCGTAATTTCCACTTACTTTTCCATAAAACTCATTATGCCTCAAAATATAATCGAATACAAAAACTTTAAAATTAATTAATTAAATTCGACGAAACAAAGAAAATGCCTTCATCAAGCATAAAATGTAAGGCTTAATTGAACGTCGACATTGAGAGATTTCAATTCAATTACTAAACCATATTTAACGAAATCCAATCCCCTTTCCCTCGAGGAATAATATTATTTATTCACAAAAAATAATACAAAACGCGGTAACCGAGCGCTGTTGGTTCAGCGGAGATCATTCGATGTAAAAGTTGGCAGTAGAGGCAGGAAGAAAACTTGGATAAGCGAAACCCTCTAAAAATGATTGATGCCTGCCGTGTACCGACACTGGAACGAGGGACGATCGCTCACGAACGCAGCGTTTTAAAGCGAATAAACGTCGAACCGTTCAAAATTGGAAAATGAACATCATTAGCGCTATATCGCGCCGAGCACCCACCGATTCATTACCCGGTGGAATTCCGCATTTTTGCTTCCCCATTTTTATTGCCGTCAATCAATGCATTTTACAAACAAATCGTGCAACAAAAGCTCTCGAACATCGATAGTCAATTTGCTAACGTATTGGAAACGTGCGATTGTTCGAGGACATGTTATTACACGGACGTTTAGCTGGAGCTAACTGGTGTCGTCGTTTGTTTCTGGTGGTCTTTGTTGGTGTATAACAATTAGGGAGACAATACGGCCGGTGGGCTGCGCTATCTGGTTGCTTCTCGCCGGTTCTCGCTAGACAAAAGCGGTAAGGACGTAGCAGGCGACAATGCGCGCTCAATATCTTTATGCCTTCTATAGAGGCGATGCACCCACTGTTGAATCAGCTTTTCTTAGTGTATTATGGCTACTAGCACAGACCAAATAATGTACAGACAGATTAAGGTATGTTATTTGTTTTTTCTAAATTGTTAATTAATCTATTTAGACTACAGATACATTAATTTCTGCAATTTTGTTGTTATTTTAAATCCCACACTGACATACTTATTTTCTGTTTATTTTAGGTTTTAGTCTTATGCTAATTAGCAATTTTCAATTTAATCTTTGAAGTCGAGTAGTATGAAACAAACAGAGTTACCGATTTATAATATTAGTGTGATCAGGGTAATGATAAGCGTTCACAGATTATGACCAAAATTAGATATGCATATTTTTACTGGAATAAAGACGCTATTTGGTACTTCCAAAATTAGGTCTTTTTATTATTTAACTATGAGTGAAAATTGAAACTTAAGCCTATAAGTATCTAGTCTGCTCCAGTAAGGTCTAAACTCTATGTCCCAGACGCAGACACTTGGTTACCGTTTCCGCCCTCGGACGTCTCTCGGCTGCTCAACGTAGTATTGTGAAGTAGAAAACGGCATTCTGCATAACACCTTCGTTCATCTCTACATTTACAAACCTACAACTATATACCTCGAAGGTCGATTTTTATTTTACTAGCAACCCGCACTGACCTCACACGTGTGCAATATCCGGAGAACTTTTCATAAAAACGTGTGTGTGTGTAAGAATTTATACTTCAATCATGATATACCAAAAGAGACTAGACTAACTAGATAACACCATGACTTTTCAAACGTTTTATAATACTTCGAATTAACTTTTTCTAATCTTACATTTCCTAGTTCGTTTTTTTACAAAATCATAATATATTTAAAGCCCCTAAATTTGTTTTCACAAAACTTAAACATTACACTATCATCGAATCGAACCCGTCAGAATGTAGAGTAGTGTCGACACCTGTGACGTAGGAGCGTTTAATCGTGTAAAGAGCTAATTGTCTGTACGGATTCCACAGGTAAACACTACACGCCGCGCGTCATTTGCCTTTGCCACTTCAGGGTAGGGTAGTCAGTTAAATTAATTAATGTATGTGCTGATTTGGGGGTAGATGGGACTTTAGATTTTGACTGTCGGTACTCGAATATTGTTGATTTTGAATTGTAGGTACAACACTTTACTAACTTCTATAAACATGCAAAAGGTTAAAGAAACGAAAGATAAGAAAATAGAAAGAAGGTATAGTTACAAACGTGTGTGCGTATTAAGCTTAAGGCTAGACCGTTCTTTTAATGAGGTAACGATTTGGGTTGTTATTGTTTATTTATGCTAGATAGGCAAGCAATTGACCACTATCTCAACTGACGGAAAGTGCTCAAAATCAAATACTGTAAATACCCCAGATGACCTATTTGGAAAACGGCTGCACAAATTTCAGCAAACAAATCGATGAAGTAATCTTTCAAATATAAAAACCATATCTTAATCGGTCAAACCGTTTTGGAGATAATTAAGAACATTCGTTTTGCATATAATCTACCCTAAACGCAAATATCGTCATGTTACTTATAAGTAACATTTGATCACAAAGTAGACTAAAAATTCAGAACTTAAAGCATTGTAACAATATATTACCATAGTAATTAAAACTTTCTGGTTCAATTTAGTTTACAATTTCTGTGTGACGTAAGTAACACCTGTGTTCATGTTCCTGTCGATATAAACGGGGATCAGTAGTCGACGAGTGATTTAATTCCCTCTGATTCATTACGCAAACGTACTCGTACGTTTGATGACAATTACGCTCAATAAGCTTGCGGTTCCAATGACATATGATTAAGTGGAATTACAATAATGGCTGGGGTGCGTGATTTGGAATGGGATCATAAATGTACGATGCGAAATGAGCAGTGTATGATGATGGTCGTGGTTTTAAAAATTATTGCGTTCTAGAATAACGACTAATGGTATTTGCACAGAGCAAAAAACTCGCGCTTTACCGATCTGTGGATATTTGGTATATTAGTATCGCGTGTCTCTTTTTTTTACCGACTTAAATTTTTTTGTGCGTATGACTCGATGCTGATGTTTTTTTTTGTTTGAATGCTGGTGCTTTCCTCTTCGTTCCATTTAAATTTGATCAAGATCAGACCAGTAGTTTTTGAGTTGACGTCAATAATGCGTGTTTAATACATTTAATCTGATCAAGGTTCCGAAGATAAAGCGGTGAAGTTGGTTTTTTGCGTTTAATTATTTAATTAATAGCGAGTCATAGTTAATCCTTTGAATACATACTAAAGTAGTAGATGGTTATGTAAATGTTAGTTTGTATTAGTACATAGGTATAAGCAAAGTAAATGAAATGCAAATAAACTTCTTGTAGATATGAATCCTAATCAAGGCTTAGATATAGGATGAAAATATATGTCCATGGTCCTAAGGGACAAGGGGTATAAGAAAAAATATAATATATGTATGAATATATATTATTATAAATATATTTAGTTAATCACAACACCGACCTACGTTCTTATATATTGTTTTTCTCTTTTTCCATCCAAAGGTTGACTGGAAGAGATCGCTTTTAGCGATAAGTCCGCCCATTGTACTTAGATATAAATAATATGATTGTTTTTTATGTTATTTTATTTGGTGCAATAAAGTGTTTTGTATTGTAATGTTTTTTTTTTTTTTTTGGAACGTGAATGTTCTTTGATAAGATTTTATTGTACTATTAATATTAAAATATTACACATATGCCTATCAGATATATGGTAAACTAGCTTTATATCACGACTTCTAAAATCAATTGAACTGCTCGTTAGCTTAGTTGGGTGTGTGTTCGCCTTCTAAGCAGGGGTATCGGGCTCGATTCTCGGCGGGAACACAAGTTTTCTCCCAAAGGAAAAATTGTGTTTCTGGTTCTGGTTGTGATTGTGTGTATGATGTGAATGTTTCTGGCACCCACGACAAAAGTCATCGAACTTAGTGTGGGGCCGTGAGTGTGAAAGCGTTTATGTTTATGTTTTTTATGTTTAATTAAAAAGTAGTTTTAATCCTGGGTACCTATGCCCATTCCAAAATTTACCCAAATCTGTTCTGCCTTTACGGCGTGAAGAAAAACCAAACATAATATACACATAAACTTTCGCATTTATAATATTAGTGTGATATATATGGGCATGAGATCTTTATTTAACGTAGATTGTTGAGACATACCTACTTATGAGTTAGTTTCCTAAAATTTAGGACTAAACTTAAAAGAACTATTTAGGACCTAAATAGTTCTTTTAAACGCATATTTGCGTGGTGTGATTGTATTTCCTCCCCTCGCGGACCCTGCGCTGTGCAGACGTGTTTTACATAATCCTCCGTGTCAAATAATTAATTATTTAACTGCAAAATACCGAAACAAAAAACTAAGTGAAATAATAGGAGCGCAGAACTTACAAGAGCTGCCTCGGCGAGCGCAAGAGCAAGAACACCGCAAGGGACAGAGACAGATACATTTCCGTGAGTTCACTTTACCTCGTAAACGTACTTGTGTGCGTAAATCGACTGTACTACTGTGCCTGCTTCGACGTCTACGCAGACATCTTTCGTCGAAAGAATTAGGCTAGAGTCCACTAGCAATAATGTCGGTCAAGCGTTCTCCGCCTAAACCACGCCACTTACAGTTAGCACCACCAAACATCACTGCCCAACAATACAATTCTGACTCAGCTATTGACGATTTACGACAAACGACGGACATAGATAACAATTACTTTAACATCACCAAGCGCCAGAAGCGTATGTTTGAAGAATTAGACACTCCAGATCAGCCGGAGCCGTCCTTAGCTGAAGTTAAAACCATGGTCATTGAGTTAAGCGCACAACAAGATAACAAATTTGAATTGATAAACAACGCTTTAGTGACCATCATGGCACAAAACCAGGATATTCAAAAATCCCTTGTAATGCAAGTCCGCCAAAATGAAGAGCTAAAATCTGAAATGCAAGTCCTTCGACAGGAAAATAGCGACTTTAAGAAGAAAGTAGTGAGTCTAGAAAGCAAAATAGATATGTTGGAGCGGAATTCACTCTGTACCACTGTTGAAATCCGAAACTTACCAAAATTAGATAACGAAACCAAGAAGCAACAAATCACCATAATACAGCAACTTGGTTTAACTCTTGCATTGGAAACTCCCATACAGGGATCAGAAATAAAAAATGTTTACCGCAGTAAATCTGACACACTGTTAGTAGACTTTACCACATCGAGCCGTAAAGAATCGCTTGTCTCCCAATTCAAAACATACAACAAATCTCGTCGCTTATGTAAAGAACAGCCACTAAACTCAGAACAGCTCAAGGCTCCAGGAGCTGCGCGTGTAATATATATCTCCGAGTGCCTTTCGAACAAAGCTCGGCGTATTTATTATCTTGCACGCCAAGATGTTAAGAATAAGAAGATAGTGGCAGCATGGACGTCTTTTGGAAGAGTTTACGTAAAGAAAGAAGAAGAAGGTAAACCTATTCGCGTCGATGAGGAGCAAGAACTGCACCAGCTTCTCATTTGACTAAGCCTAAATTTAAATATTTCTATTTTTGTCATTACATTCACTCTAAAATCGTTTTATGCTACAATTATTTGCGCTACTATTAATAATCAACACACACACGCACACTTACTCCAATACACACTAATACACCTACATTACCACACAAAGTTTGTCACTCGTTACATCATGTCAACCGATAACAATCCCAAAACACTTTTGTTTACAAAGCCTTGTAAGTCGAATAGGTTTCTTGTGGTATGTACAGGTCCGGACTTAGGTGATACAAATTATAACAGAATAAAATATACTAATTATAAATTATTGTTTATTAAATGTGGAGAACTTACGTTTCCACATTTAATAATTAGTGATGGATTTTAATAGTATTGAATCTGTCAACCTAGGTCTGGATTCTTTCACATTGGCTAACTCAGTCATATGTGATATAGAGGCAATACAAGGCTACATAAAAACCGATAATCACTGCGTTCTCAATCTCATATCACAAAATATTAGAAGTATCAACTGCAATATGCATTGCTTTAGTACACTCATTTCAAGATCTCCTATCGAATGGCACCTCATGGTTTTCTCAGAATGCTGGCTTCAAGGTGGTAAACACGTCCCGCAGATCACAGGTTACAATTATACAGCAACTTCGTCGCACAAAACACAAAATGAAGGTGTCGTCATATATTACAGCGATAAACTCAATGTTAAATTCGAAGAACCGCCTATATGTGATGCTAATTGCCTTATGCTTACCATTGACACTGAAGTATGTATTATAGGTATCTATCGGCCGCCCAGTTATCAGAACATTACAAATTTTCTCAATTCCTTAGACACCATCCTATCCAAAAGTTCCAAGTATAGAAATGTAGTCATTTGCGGCGACGTTAATGTTGACATCTCACCAAATACCAACGACAAACGATCGCATGACTACTTGAATCTTTTAGCGAGCCATTGTTTACTCCCAGGACATACCAATACAACTCATGGTAACACATGCCTAGATCACATAATGCTGAAAACCAAGCTTGAAACAACTTGTTTTGTTATTGAGTCTTCGATTACCGATCACGAGGCAGTTGCGGTAAGTATAAATCTAAAAACTAAATTAACCTCATCTAATAAGCCTAACATTCAGATAGACTACGAACACCTTGACCTTGCCATGAATACCTTGAATTTTCAGCCTGTATTCAACAGTCCCGATGTCAATTTAGCTACGAATATACTGGCCAGCATACTGAAGACTACTATCAAAAATAACTCATGTGCTGTTAAAACTAGGAGAAAAAGAATAAACAAACCATGGGTCACAAATGCCTTGTTACGCTGCATGAGAAATAGGGATAATCTGTACAAAAAACTAAAAAAGGATCCAGGAAATGAAGTACTGAAGATAACTTACAAAAGATATAGAAATTTCTGTAATGCTCAGCTTAAAAAAGCGAAAAGAAAATATGAGAAACAAGAGATTGAGAACGCAAAGGATAACAAAAAAAGACTTTGGGATGTTATCAAAAACATAAGTGGACAAGGGAAAGCAACAGACCATTCTAACTGCCTTTTGTCACCAAATAATCCTCAAACAAGTATAAATGACGTAAATAATTTTTTTGCCAATATTGGTAAAAACATAGCAGAATCGTGTAAAAATAATGCCCCAAATTTTAATAACAATTTAAACTTAACTGATGTCCCCCTAAACTCATTTGCAATGCTTCCCACTGATGAAACTGAAGTGATCCAAATTATTAGAAGCTTAAGAGACAATTGTGCGGTGGGTATAGACGAAATCCCTGGGAAAATTATTAAGAGATATATACACATATTAAAAACCCCTATCACTTATATCTGTAACCTCGCCTTTTCGACCGGTAAATTTCCACAGGCGTTTAAAGTCGCTCTAATTAAACCCATACACAAAAACGGTGACAGAGACTCTGTCAATAACTATAGGCCAATTTCAATTCTACCTTCCTTATCAAAAATTTTAGAACGACTCATGAACAAGCGATTGACAAAATACTTAGAATCCAACAAGCTGCTCTCACCATCTCAGTATGGTTTTCGCGCAGGCTTGTCAACAAATGACGCAGTTCATGAACTAGTTGATTCTATTACAAAGAGCCTTGACATTAAAGAGAAATGCATCACAATATTCCTAGATCTTGCCAAGGCATTTGACACGGTCTCTGTCCCTCACCTATTACAAAAGCTAGAAAATTTCGGAGTAAGAGGTGTGCCGCTTAAACTCTTCGAAGATTATCTTACTGACAGGAAGCAAAGAGTCAAGATAGATACTAGGATCAGTGACGAGCAAGTTGTAAATTACGGAGTTCCGCAGGGTAGTATTGTCGGTCCTACCTTGTTCCTTGCGTACATAAATGGACTCTGTAACCTCAAACTAAAAAACGCTAAAATACTTACCTTTGCAGATGACACAGCGCTATTTTTTCATGGGTCTAGTTGGGAAGAAGTTTTCTCCATAGCTCAAATAGGATTCGACACCGTATGTTCTTGGCTACAGACAAACGCACTTACCCTTAATGTTGACAAAACAAAATACGTACCCTTTGCGCTCAAATCTAACCTTTTGCCACCTCTATCTCTCACCATTACAGCTCACAAATGCCCAGCGAAGACTTCAAACTGTGTTGTATGTCCTTTTCTTCAACGTACGGATAAAATAAAATACTTAGGTATCACACTAGATCAAGCTCTTAACTTCAAATCGCATATAAACATTTTAGTAACAAGACTCCGAAAAATGATATATATATTCAAAACATTGAGACATGTCGCAGACCGCAAAACAATTGAGATGGTTTTCAACTCACTTTGCAAATCAATTATCCAATACTGCATCACCTCATGGGGAGGCTCTGCAAAAACTCATCTAATTGAATTGGAACGTGCTCAGAGAGCTATCTTAAAGGTAGCAGCTGGTCATCCTTATCGTTTCTCAACCACAGAGCTTTACAAAAGCTGGGACGTCCTTACTGTTAGACAAGAATTTATATTATGCACTACTTTAAAACAACATTCTCTAATAGACTATGATCCAGATTTGTTCAGTGACAAACGTAGAAAAAGCTCTGTGTGTAGAACGCATATCTTTAAGACAAGCTTCTCCCGTCACTTCTTCTGTTTCTTAGGTCCATACATTTACAATAAAATCAACAGCAAACTAACTATCTATCCTCTTAAGAAATATTGTTGTAAGAAAAAAGTCACTAGTTGGCTTAAGACGTTGGACTATCAAGCCACGGAAACCTTTTTATCTATACCGACGTAAGAATAATAATATGAATTAAATTATTACCAAGAAATATATACAAATAAGAATATTTGTCTAAAATCACTAATTTAAAGTAGCGTCTATGCTTAAAATAGGCCATTCTAAGCTTTGCGTATTTAAAAACATTCGACTACATCATCACTTAACATCTGGTCGGTTACTGGTCAAAAGCATAAAAAAAAAAAAAAAAATAATAATAATAATATAATATTATTAAAACATAAATACATATATCTAAGCTTAAACACTAATCTACGGACTAGGTAATTGCCTATTATCGTTATATTTATACATTATATTAGCACTATAATAAAACTAAAATAACCATAATATCAATATATATATTAATCTAATATTCATCTAAATAATGTTAATTATATATTAATCTACCAATATAATATGTTCCTTGAGTGCGGCCCATTATCTGTTACTGCTTACCGAGTCATTTTGTTTATAAAACCGGTATATCGCTGTCCCTTCCACACTAACGATTGACAAGCTTATGAATACACACATTTACAACTTACACACCAACATCTACACTCAAAACATACGAACTCACTCACACTAACACAGCCTGTACCCACACAGCAAAATATAATAATACACTCACTACTACATTTATCGTATCTAGCCCGTACACGTACCTACCTACACTTATGCAGTCAACATCCACGTGACGCATGCACCGGGCGGCGGCGGACCGGTTTGTCGCTTGCGCGCGCATCGCTATCGCTGTTACTTAGGTACCTACTTACACACACTTTCGCACAATAATTATTTATATTATTTACTATTTTTTGACACCGTAGGTTAATAGCGTAAAGTAGCAATACCTCATTAGTTTTATAATTTAGATACGGACTGTTAAGTCAATTACTGTTTTACTTATATTATCTGTTAAGTCCTAAATTCTGATAACACTATAGGTACCTAGGTTCAAACTAAATGTTAAATTCGCGGAGTGGGGACCTGGTGACCTGTAATACAGGTTTTTTTAAACCTACATCAGGCACCAGTCTCTCACAACACTGGTTTACGCTTTAGTAATAAGTACCTTAATTGTTAACTAGCAGATAAGTATACCTGTGTGAGAGAAAAAAAAAAAAAAAAAAAAAAAAATAAATAAATTAAAAAAAATACAAATTTAAAACAAAATTAATCTATAACTACTGGATAAACTCAATTAGCCATATCTTTTTTTTTTATTTGGTCCACAAAACTGGATACACTCTTTATGCTTAATCCGAGAAACAAAAACAAAAACATGTGTAGAGCGAGTGTCACCTTCTCAAAGTGGACAAGCATGCAAAATTTTGAAGTACTTTAGTAAAAAACTTGAATAAAACCACACTTAAAAAATGTATAAATAAGGAAGACTTGGTATATCATCAGCCTCTCGGGCCCTACCCCAAGAATCCACTAATTCTTGAAGTTTCCGTTTGAAAATAGGGACCGAGAGGTCAAATATGTCCAAGTCCTGACATATGGTATTGTATGAATTACAAATGCGATACATGATGAGTGCTGACCATAGTTTGTGCGATTTTAGGTAGGCTGAACGTTTTTCTATTTTTGAGACGAATGCAAGAGCGACATATCATACTAATATTATAAATCCGAAAGATTTTGTATGACGGCTGAACGGATTTAAACGAAATTTGGAGTGTACATGGCTTATACCTTGCATTAACACTTGTCCTACTTTTTAACTTGATCAACGCGAGCAAAGCCACGGGGCACGGCTAATATAGCACAATTTTCTATAGAAACCAACACTTTACTGCCCGAACACCCCCAAGCATTTGTCTCAGCCGTCACTGCGCGTCGCCAAGGTTCGGCAATTCTTTATTATTCATGGGCGATCTTGCTCGCCGAGTGTTTTATATGAGCGACGATCGACTATCAATTTGTAGCGAGCAGTGCCGTATTAGCATTTCCCGTGCAAGCCTACATTGTTACAGAAAACGGGGGAGGAAAAAATGAGCTTTTCTCATGGCGTATTCTGTCATGATATTTTACGACCTAGATATTTAATTTGCATTCGTAGGTACTATCTCTGATTTTTATAGCTACAATCTACAAGTCTAAATGTTTTTCTAAAACCATAAAATCTTATGGTTTTAGAAACTGTTAAATTTGTAGGTTTAGCTGTAAATATCAAAGCTCTTGCTCTCTGTACATAATAATAAATACCTCCTATACGGTCGCACTGGTCTCGGTAATTTTGCCCAACCTTAACAGGGACTATGTTTGTACATAAGTATTGACAAGCTTTAGCTCTAAGCATTATGTATTGCTAAATAAATATCTCTCATGTTGTATTTTATCTGATTGTACCAACTTCACAAGTTAGTAATTAACCAAATCATAATAAAGTTATGTTAGTATTTATGGTTTAATTTTCTAACAATCTGTTATGAAATCTGTCCTTTATGGGAAGGAACTAGTAGCTGAAATACAGGACCACCACATAGTTCAAAATTTAGGATTGTATTTTCTGTGTATGACATAATGAAGAAAAATTGCATTAATTAAAATGTTGGTATGTAATATGTATAGGAGTTTACTCATGGACGTATGACTAATACCTAAAGTAATGTTTATTTGGAATGCAATATGAACATAGGAATGTGATCTGCACCATTGTATTATGAGTTATTATCTCTCTAATTAACTTGTAACAAGACTCTAAGTGTAAACATTACCCAAGATTACTAAACCCTACAAACTTATAAATATCGAATATTTTATCAATAGAAAGTTAGTAAGTATACACTCAATCTCGGTGCTTTCATTTTCTCCTCAACACCCAACATAGCATGTTACACACATTTAATGAAGAAAGAATTTTAACTTGTGTAAACATACATAGTTCAAATATTTTTATATATTCTATTCTATCCTTTTCATCTGCTGCGATTTTTGGATCTTATTCTATATTCTTTGCTTCTAAGGAGAATACTGAGAAAGGGCGCGGAATATTTAAGGCGCGGGCTCAATTCTCCGAAAAACCGTTCCTCAGATATTGTTATCTTCTCATCAAAGCTTTTCTCGGAAAGCAATCCAACCCGAGTTAGATAAACTAACGCCCAAGGAGATAATTGTTACCAGAATCAACTGAAGCAGGACTAAAGCCGCAAAATGATAATTAAACCGAGAGGAAATTCGAAAATCGCGGTTTTACAAAACGCAAATCCTGCAAAGCTCTGCTTTCTGGCGAGAAGACGTCGCACTAACGTCTCTCCGACACAATACGTTGAGCACTGTGTGCGCTTATGAGTGTTCATTAAAGATACGATAAAGACGGCGGCGGCTAAATTGCCTGTTTCTGACTGCGAAATGCTTAGAGCTAAATAGAGTAAGAAAATCAAGTGAATTTTGGTGTATTGATGCGTTTGAAGACGTTTTATCAATTAATTTAACTATTTGCAAACTTTTGAAATCAACCGTTTCGAGTGGATATAACACTAATATTATATATGCGAAAGATTGTGTGTAAGTATATAAAGTTTGTTTTGCCTTAACGCTGTAACGGCTGAACAGATTTGGATGATATTTGGAACGTAAAGGATTAACACAGGTAAATTTTTATCTTGATTAACGCGGGCGAAGCCGTGGGGATCTGCTAGTAATATTATAAGCCCAAATATGTAAATGTTTAAATTTACCTTAATATTCCTATAATTATACACAATCAGTTATGATGAACAGAAAACTGAATATATAAGATAGTTATTGAAATCAAAATGGAATATATACAATACAAAATTTAAATAAACTAAATCTAACCAAAAATAAGCCCACATATTATTCATAAACCCCTTTTTAATTTCTTTTTTTTTATGTGTTTAATATTACCTCATCTCTTCTTTCCACGAGAATCGATTTTGAATTTTTTTTTAAAGATGTAGCTTTCCAATTGGTACCATTTAAATTTGTTCTTGAAATATCGTCAATAATGCGTGTTTTAGTACATTTAATCAAATCAAAGTTAAAAAGTCCGAAAATAAAGTGGTCAAGTCGATTTTTTTAAGCTTTGCTTGCGTTTAATTATTGTCGAAATGATTTCAAAAATATGTACATATTCGTTAATAATCTCAACTATTTACATACATATTATTAAACATATTATTATTGTTTTGTTTAATTTTGCTCCTTTTTTATCCTTTAAATCTAAAACACACTGAAGAAGCGTATACAGCACATCGTTAAAATAAAACCCATTATCTTTAACTACCAAGCACGTACTCTGTCACCAGTGGCGCGACGCCGCGATTTGGCGAAACGAACATTCATCCCCCAGATGTTATAGTGTACCATAGTTCTAACAAGGGGCTGTTAATTTAAATTTAGTATCTTAGTGTTAATGAACGGCAAGATGATTGTTATAATGGGATTGTATTTGTGACTCTCGAAGCACTCGTGTGGTGCTTGTCGGCTTCATTATGTGTGATTAGAATTCTGAATAATGGAGGAAAATACATGTGGTGCTGTAGTTAACGAAGTAATGAGTTTAAGTAAGAAATACCCTATATTCAATAATCATAGTTATCGTATGGTTATGTAGTAATTGTATAGTGTATATGCATACAACATGTAACTTGGGAGAAAATTATTTTTTATATTTTTATCTACCTTTAGTTACCTTTGGTTATCGTTGAAAAGAGCTAGACAAGTAGAGAAATCGGTTTTAAAAAAATCTATGTTGGAAAATAACAATTTGGTAGGCCACCGAAGTTACTGTCTTTAGACCTTTTTCTGTCTCGGAGTCTATCTCAAAAACGGCTTCACACTTAAAACTGAAACTTACTTATAATATCCGTTATATCCTGTACTTAAACAAATATAGAAATAAAAAATAAATAAAAAAACCGGTTGTGCACTCAAGGCGCCAGCAATGTGTACGGAGAGAGGACTGCTAGCTACTTAGTTCCTCGGTTAATTAATAAATTACCTACTGATTTACTCCACATAATTACGGCAAAAAACACTAAAGCGCAATTAAAACATTACTTTTTATCTAATCTAGACATACTTCATGATTAATAAATGCACTTACCTAGTTTTCACTTTGATGTAGACTGAAAATTATAGCATTATCCCTACAAACCTTAGTGGTTTTTTAAATGCTATTTCCGTTTGTTTGTGCCTATTGTAAATATTTGAATTGGTAAATAAAGAAAAAAAAATAAAAAACAATTATTATGTAGTAAAAAAGTTATAAGCAAGTAACCTCAAAAGTTATTCTCTAAGCGGCAAAATGTAGGCGCGATATCTTAGTTGAGCGCGAACTACAAATAATATTAGTGTGATAGATTGTATAGAATAAATAATTTATTTCGGAAACTATAACATTTACAAGAAAGACGTAGAACGACATGTGTCATGTGTCAAGTTTTAGATCAAAATTCAAGGTGCGAGTACTTTTTGGTATTTCACAAATAATCATGTTTACTCGTATATACACCACTCTCACTCTTCCTCCCTAATGGTATACGTAATACCGACCCCACTTATTTGGAAAAAAACGAACTTATTAAACTCTTTGACATAATAACCGACGGAACTTAAGTATCTTATATTTTTTGCCTATAAGCAAGATGGCCCAATTAGCTAGATTATCATTATTGCTAATTTACAATTCTGAGGTGAGTAAAAGTTTCCAAGGCCTTGTCATCTCCGCGTCACATTCGCGCTTCTCATGCAAATTAGTATAACTTGGCAATTTTTAATTACCACTGTGTCTGAGCATCTGTCTGGAGAAGGTGTTGCCAGGTAGCAATTGTGTTAAAACTGTTAGTTTTAGGGAAAAAATATAATTTCTAATTAATTGGTCTACTTTTTAGTTGTCTCTTATATGAAATTAGCTATAATCACTGTCCTATTAGCAACTTTTGTTACTAGTTTTTTCTAAAAAGAAAATTTCCGTAAATTGTATGAATGTGTTAATTCTTAATTTATAGTGTTTGAACTTAACGCACAGCCGTGTGTTTTAGGGATTTAATGTCGTTTTTCAACCGACTTCAAAAAAGGAGGTTCTCAGTATGTATGTTACGCGATATCTCCGCCAATTATGAATCGATTATGATTATTTTTTTGTTTGAAAGATTATACCTCAGAGGTATCCTATATAAATTTTATCGAAATCAATCCAGCCAACATCAAAAAATAAGCGTTGAAGTCAGTTATTTTAAGCTTTGCTTGCGTTTAATTATTTTGTGTAAAAATAAACACAAAAATAAATGAGTGAAACAGAATTTAATATTTCAGTCAAATAACAAAGTCAGTATTTTCAATGTATTTATGTCAGATTATTGAATCCATATATAAATTTTAATAGCAGTTATATATTATAATTACATATAAAAAATCATTAAAATTATAAAGAAACTAAACAGCTTTAAATCTTAGTATATCCAATATTTTTTTTGGAACTTACAGTGTAGGTTAATTACCTAATAACAATTTGTTTTGTGGGTTTATATAATAATATGTTTATTATATAAACCCACAAAACAGGCAAGGTTCTACAGTAGGCAACACCAAGGCGGCGAGGCAGCCTCAAGGCATGCAGGTGACAACGCGAGGCGTCGGGGAGCGGTTAAGTGTGGCATTTTACGGCTTTTATGCATATTTGATGGCGCCGCCATAATCTCTGCGGTGGGGAGGCTTCCCTTCCTCAGTACCTGTATTGGATATGAATTGCTCTGGGTTCGCGCATCATTCTGGCGTTTTAGTGCCGTCACGTGACCTTTAGATCGTGGAAGCTTTGCTGTATCGCTCAGTAGCACTTCTAGGCTATTTTTTAATGCGGGAAAAGCAATTATTTGCTCACTATCTCACCTGATGGAAAGCGATGATGCGGCCGAAGATGTAGTATGCCTAGGAGGTACATATTCACTCTTGACTTGAATATTCCTAGATTATTCAGTTCCTGTAGGGAACAAAGACGCAGGCAATGAGTTCCACTCCTTCGCAGTACGAATAATAAACGTAGAAGCGAATCGCTTCGAACGCATTTCAGGTATGACAACCATAAATAAATGACGTTTGTCAGTTTGTCTTCTTGTTAGATGGTAAAACGGGCTATAAAGAGCTATCGTTTGTTTTGAGACTTTTTCGTGGATAGTTCATCAGTCTTAAAAGTCGACCCAGTTAGCGCAGCGCAGACAAGTCTTTGCCCCCTGTCCCTTGGGTCCTGGGTTCGATTCCCGGCAGGACCACAAATTTCTTCTCAAGGGACCTTTGTGCTTCTGGTTCTGGGTGTATTTGTGTGTGTGTGTGTGATGTAAATGGTTCCGGCACCCACGATACAAGTTTTTGGACTTGTATAGTGAATGCGTTTGTTTTTATTTGTTTGTGTTCGGGACGAATAAATACTTTTTAATGGCGTGGGCCGAAAATTCGGGACAAATGTGGCATACATCGTTTTTTAAAGTTGTTGAATACAATTGCAATTAAATAATCTAGCCGTATCGTATGCCTTCAGGTGGCCTCAAAAATCCTTAACACTAATACCTAATAGTCTATAGGACAAGCAAGCAAGCATCATTCCGACCCATTGTAGAATCGACAGTATCCTACTAATATTATAAATCCGAAAGTTTGTGTGTAAGTGTGTAAGTATGTGTGTTCCCTCTTCAAGCTTTAACGGCTGAACGGATTTGGATAAAATTTGTACATAGATTATACCTAGGATTAACACATAGGCTACTTTTTAACTTAATAATAGCGGGCGAAGCCGCGGGGCACGGCTAGTTTTATATATATAAACAACAACAACAACAAACAAACGCAATCACACTCACAACCCCACACTAAATTCAAAGACTTGTATCGTGGGTGCCGGAAACATTCACATCACACACACATTACACCCAGAACCAGAAGCACAAATATCCCTTGGGAAGGAATTTGTGCTCCTGCCGGGAATCGAACCCAGGATCCACGGCGCTGAGGGCGGGCACTTGTCCACTGCGCCAACTGGGTCGTCATATATATATATATATATATATATATATAATAATAATATCAGTGCATATTGAGGGCCATCTGCTTATATACCATAAACTTAGAACATAAACGCTTTCACACTCACAGCTCTACTAAGCACGATATATAGTGTCGTGGAAACATTCACACAAATACACACAATCACAACCAAAACCAGAAACAATTTTTTTTGGAGAGAAAACTTATGTTCCCGCCGGGAAAAGAACCCGAACCCCCCCTGCTTAGAAGGCGAACGCTCACTCAACTAAGCCAACGGGCAGTTCAAACATCGTAAACAAAAATATGCGTTAGGAATATTCGTACGTTTAGTTTCCCCTGCCATAAATCTATAATCAACTACAACCACCACTTAACCCAAACTTACATGAACAAATTAAACACACATTCTAGCCCCAAATTAATTTAGGAAACGGAGCTCCAAGTTAAATAATCCGTTTTAAAATCCCGGAGCCGATGAATTGTAAAATAATGACGGGCATTAGACGCGTGCTAAGAGGGACGTATCAATTAGTGTACGAAAGCAAACGGGGCATTACAGGCTCAATATTAAAATCAAATTTACGAATGGAACGATGGTATCGAGTGGCGGTGTTGATGTGTGTACGGTCGGTAGAAAAGATCACTTCACAGTTACTAGTTATTTTGGGCTTGTGGCACAGAATAACTAATAACTGTTCAGGTCTACTGTTAGTACTTTAATTTTCATTCTGTTGAGATTTGGAGGAAATTAGAAAATACAAAACCCAGATTTTCATGATTTTGCTAAATTCACTAAGATATTACATTTTAATCAATGGTGATTTTTAAATCTTGTGATTTTTTTTAAGAATATAAAGATCAATATGTCTCATAAAATATTACTGTGAATATACGTAATAATGTTCTTAAAAAAATACACAAGAGTATGTAAATCATAATTCAGAGATTATGTAACTTTGCGGTTTTGCCCTCGTTACCAAGTCAATAAAGCAGCTGCTTACCTAGTCCAGGGCTTAGACAACCTGCATTTCACATTTCACCTGAATTCGCCTATTACAAAGATAGTACGTTTTAAAAATGTTAGTACTCACTAGCATCCTGAGGTGTTTTACCAGGTATAATATAATATTGTTGTATGGTACTTATTTGGCCGTATTAGCATTGCAATTCAGAGAAAAGCATAGAAAATTTATGAAAAAACGGTACTGTGAAAACAAATGAGATCTAAAAGGATACCGCTACTTCTTGTGCTAACTGTACAATTTAAAGTGTTTGGTGACCAAGCATAACATCAATTAAAATCGCATTTCATGTTCAACTCGCGTGGCACGTGAGCCTGTCATTTCCATGTACGGTAAACAATCAGATATTTTGGTAAAACGTAGCTTATGGTATTATACTATTTGCCTTCCCCAATTTTGGTCATTCCATTGAAACTTACTTGAAAGTTTATAATCTACTTTTATATACTGTTACTTATGTTTCTTTTATTTGTTAAATACAATTTAAACATTAAGTGTAAACTTTATAACTTTTACAATGATTTTTCTTAAAGAATATATAAAAAAGTTTGCTGTAAAATTAATTTGTTATTACATGTTAAGAGCTAATATAGCGAGGCATTTAATGGTGTATAACTGGCTGAAACTTCGCAGACATTTATAATTTGAAAATCAATCACGACAATGACACTTCACACTTATGATTTTATGCCAGATCTGCTATCCTAATGGAAAGTGATGATGCGGCCGAAGACTTAGCACACTTACCTAGAAGATATATATTCACACTATACTTGACTAGTTCTAAATTATATAAGGGAAACAAAGCAACAAAGAAGACGCCGGCAGTGAGGCAACTCCTTCACTGTACGGAAGATAAATGTAGAAGCAAAACACTTCCAGTGGATATCTCGGTAAATCTATCTATCGGTAAATCAAGCAAAAATGGATGACGTTTACTACCCATTGGCTTAGTTGGTAGTGAGCGTTCTCCTTATAAGCAGGGATATCGGGTTCGATTCCCGGAGGGAACACAAGTTATCTCTACAAGAAAAAAATGTGTTTCTGGTTCTGGTTGTGATTGTGTGTGTGGTGTGAATGTTTCCGGCACCCACGACACGAGCCATCAAACTTAGTGTGGGGCTGTGAGTGTGAAAGCGTTAATGTTATGTTAATAAAAATGTTGTAGAAAGCTAATAAACATAACTGTCTTTCTTGTTATGTCTAATAAGTTAGTAATCTCAGCGACGCAAATGTTCGCCTACTGACTGAGTTCGTGTAAAACTACCTAATACACTTTTACAGTTATCTCTCTTTTCTTACCATGAATAACTCTTGTTACAGAATGACGACGACGGGCCGATAACGCACAAACTATTCAGACCTTCCACCTCCATGTAAGTGATGCATTATTATTTTCAAGTAGAATGTAATTTTTTAACACTCAATCGATTTCACTCCACAAATAATATATTACAAAGAAATGTTATATTCACTACATTATGTGTCATTTTTCTGGAATTACCCTTAATTTTGTATTACACAAAATAATCTTAAATTTCTATGGTTTGGTTCTTCGTTAACGTATTGTTGGATTTCTTAATAATTTAAACGCAAGCAAAGCTTAAGAAAAGACCAACTTCACCTTCTTTCATCGAAACCCTTCATCAGATTAAATTAATTATATACGCATTATTGAGGATAACTCAAAAACTACTTGTCAGATCTTGATCAAATTGAAATGGGACCACATGAAACTGCACCAGCATTCAAATAAAAAAAACGCGTCACCTAGAAAGAAATTATGAGGTAACAGACATAAAAAAATATAGTCGAATTGAGAACTTCCTACTTTTTTGTAAAGACGGTTGAAAAGAAAAATAAACGGGTCAACTACAAAGAAATTCTCTCTAAAAAATCTATGAAAAATACAGCCGAATTGAATACCTCCTCCTTTTTTGTGAAGTCGGTTAAAAAGTACACTAAAACAGCAGTCACGTAGCTGCAGCACATTGGCACAATAAAGTGTCACTCGCAACACGCGCCCGCGGCGGCAATTCCACCGCCCATAAACCTTGCAATTGTCGCGATATTTATTTATGTACTCTGTTTCATAAATATGTGCGCGGCGCGTGATCCTCCCGCGGTAATTATTGCGTGACTTATTGGCGGACGCAGATAACACGTACCTCTCGACCAGGAATTTAAGACCCGCGTGAAACCTCTCCAACCCCCTCGAAACATCTCATTTATTCTTCTCGAAGGGAGAAGTGTAGGTCTATGTATAACGGCGGTGACGTCAACCGCTCGCGGCTGTGGCAGCTTTATCTACGCGCTTGACTGTTGATCGTGACTTTCCGACGGAGATTTCGGTAATTACGCTGATTATGAGGACGAGTCGTGCTCCGGAGTTTTCCAAAGGCACCCTAGGGAATTAATGGGAATAGAGAGAAAGTAGTTATCTTCTGAATTTGAGATTATTCCGGAAGAAAATGTTAAGTTTGTAAGCCAACCGACAATTTTGTAGCAGCTATGTGCTGTTTTTGACTCGATTTGTGGTTCCACCAAATTTTGGGTGTACTGCAAATTGTTTATTTTTATTTTCAATCACTTTATTACAAACCCGAATGTATGTGTTTGTTCTCTTTCCACGCTGCAACGGCAAAACTGATTTTGATAAAATTTGGAGTGGACATAGCTTATACCTAGGATTAACATAATAGGATACTTTTTATTCTTATTCATCAACATTATAATCTTAATACATTGTGTGAGTGATATAAGGTTTCCGCAGCGACGATATAATATTAAGTCATCGCACATATTGAAGGGCTGTAAGCGTGAAAGCGTTTTTTTATCAATATCCTAATTAATGTTAGCAAAGCCGCGAATTACAGCTAGTTTCCAATAACGGTCCTTTTACTATCTATGTAGAATAGATAAGACCAAATACAAAACTTTAAACCACGAGTAAACTTAAAAAGAAAGGAAGGAAACAAAAAGTTCACTGTATGTAGCCTATATGCGTATAAAGAACCGGAATTTTCAATAATAAAGTACCGCATAGCCAAAGCAAAAACTCTCATCTCCATGCAACTTGGGGTGTTATGCCTCATAAGCCCATCAGCAACTACACTTTCAGTTGAAACTAGTATTGTTAGTGAAGACCTGCTATTCGGCTATTTAGCAAAAGAGTGTTACCGCCCAAGGTAGATGCGCAAGAAAACAAACATCTTAACTAAAACCACATTTTAAGTAGTCGGAGTACGTTGTCTCCACATGCCCCGCAGGTGCTATCAATGTCGCTTTTATTGCAGCAATTAGCTTATTTCACCTTCTACTTCGTAGTTTAGGTAGTTCAAAGTTAGTTGATCGAGAAATCCCGTTGCTGGGATAGGGTTACTTAATGACTACTCTCTAGAACTGCAAGATCCATTACTTTAATTGAAAAGATATTAACCATTAACCATAGGTACAGAAACAAGTATCTTTCTATTTCTATTCTATGGGTTAATACACCGAACGGATTATTATTAATTAATCAAGCAAGTATAATATTCGTTGAGTTCTCTTTAGAAGGATATGATTTTCGATTTCATTACTAATATGTCACGCACTTGTTTATATTTCCATAAAAATCTGTTTTTTATGTTTTAAGTCACAACTTCCCCCAATTCACGAAAAGGCAAATCGTCAATGAAAGCTTAATTTGGGAACTTCGGTAACACACAAAGTACGGAGATACCTACCAACCCACTTAGCCCTGTTCCGAAGTTTGATCCAATAAAACAAAGTTCCGAACAAACGAATGCATTAAAGTCACCCGCAAACTGATCCAATCGTAATATCGCACTCCCAGACATCGAAAGTTAGTATGCATTGACTTTGAAAAGTCGTCCAAAACTAAGTTGGGTTATGTTTATGGAACTATTCGGATGCGGGTGTGTGCCGCCGATACACATGCAAGAACTCGCGCCCAACTCGAGGCATAGTTCGCTAAGTGGAACAGCTGTAAAACAAAGTAGCGAAGGGTCTAGGAACTTAGTGTGTACGTTGGCAACTATTCGGCACGGGCGCCGCGCCGGGCCGCGCCGGGCACATGTCCTCCGGAGGCGCGCTCTAAGGGCCGCCGAATACGCTCTTCCCAACTTTGACAGTTTAATTTGCGAGGCGCGGGGCGACGACCGCTGTCGATTTATAAATAAGTTAAACTAGGTTTACTAACTGAAGTACTCGGATGATAACCGACCAAGCGCCTACGCTCCGCCCCTCGCGTCGCGCCGCGCCCGCGTGCAGATAAACTTTTAAAATGACTTTGGAAGCTTTTGAGCTTTTAATCGGTAAAGTTGTACAGACAGACAGTTCGGGCACAATCCTTGAACCGCTTGCGCCGGCGACGGCGGCCGCAAAACTTTGTTTTACAGGACTACTTTTCTTCTTGTTTCAAGGTTGGACTCTTAAAACAAACTCCGGTTCGACGGAGTTCGCGAACTCGGGCGCGAACAATTTACAAATTTCTCTCTTTCATAACAACTAACTGCCGCTCGGCGCGCCGGCGAAAGTTGTCCTGCGTAGATCTTAATCGCATTGTCTGTTGCGCTCGCAGTGCGAACAGCTGACTGTGACGACACGCGACATCGAACTTTTGTTAATTTATGCGCGATACATACACATAGGTATAGCGAGAGGAGGAGACGAATATGCGATATGAATATGGAAAGCGCCGGTGACAGGCGTTCTGTAACATGTCTGTGGGGCGTCGAGCCCGGACACGATGACGCAAAAAGGCTGAGAGATAGACACCGGGCACCCTCCGACGCGTTTATTCAATTCGTTTAAGTGACATCGATGCTATCGGTTGCGGTGAAAAAACCTCGAGTGACGGCGAGACCCGTCCCCTCGACGATGACATCGGCGACTTTTTTCAGTTTCCACCTCACCTGCCTCGGGCTAAGAGTGGTCTCGCGTGAAATACACTGATTGGTGTTTAATGTTTAACCGTCTGCCCTTTATCTGAATGACTGACTGAGGTCGTAAAACAATTTAACGTGCCATCACAAAATATTTGGACCACTTTAGCCGAGAACGCAAATCATATTCTTGAGTACTTTTTTCAGTAGGGCTACATTCCTTTTGTGTTGCAGTAGCCTCACGTTATTTTTGTTACAGTAAGGCTAACGTTTGAGCACTATCTCACCTGCGTGTAAGAAATGATGTTTCGCAATGTAACCGAAATTTATCAATGTTTATTTTATATGACACAAGTCTATGAGTTAAACCAAATACAGTTTGAATATTGGCCGTAAGCAAGATAAATATTTTATTTAGCTAAACCAGCTCTGTCGTTATGTAACCGGAGTTTATGTAAACTCATGTACAGTTCTGGTAGCCAGTAACAGAAGCCAAATGCGGTGTGCCAAGAGCGCGTTAATTTTGAGCTTTTTTGTTTTAGTTGGGCAAGTCTGGTCCTGTAACCGCAATTTATGTGTTCTTATATACAGCTCCACAAGACCATAACATAAGCTAAATGCAGTATCGGGTATTGCGCGTAAATTTTACGTAACTAGAAATAAATAGGTTGCGGGTGTGTGGGGCGGGGCGGCGCGTGGGCGGCGGCGTGCGCGCGCATGCCCCCCTCTCCCCGCGCCCCACACCGCGCCCGACCCGCTGCGGCCTCCGCATAGTCCGCGAATCGCGCCTAACGAACCACCCGCGTCGCCGATAACGCCGCTACACTCGCCGTTACGAATCGAGCTCAGCGCGCTACGGACAAACTTTTCCGCCGTAGACCCGCTACGGTGATACGCGCACTTAAGTGTCAAAATTTTGTGCAGTGTATTTTTTTGTGTAGTGTCTTAATAATAAAATAAAATAAAACTTTGGTGATGAGGAAGAGATTTATATAGAAATGTCGGCCCTCGTCCGACCCGTCTGGTAAGTCAGCTAAAAGTTTTTCTCCCGTCAACTATTTCCTTTTCGGGGTAAATAGTTGATTTTGTTTAGTCGATTTATGATCGCGTCATTTTAAATGCGGATTTTTCAGCGGTGAATTCTACGTGAAAAATTGTCGAAGTGTTTAAAAAATCGTTAACGCACAAATCCCACGCCCGTAAAACCATTTCACGAAATGCTTTCAAAGTTTCTATGAAAAGTTTGTATGAAGTATTTGTGTATAGATTTTGTGGAGTATTAGATGGAAATAGGTATTTGCGTATTAGATTATGGTTCGTATTTGACATGTAGGTAATTGAATCACCTCAATCAAACCGTGAGTGAGCAAATAACCGCAGAATTATGTGAGACGGAATACGTAATACCGTGGTTAATTTGTTAGAAGCCGATTAGCTTGGTAGGTAAACAGTACGTTCTCGTTTTAGGTTTTATCAAAGGTGATGAATGTTTTAAATGGCTTACACTTTAATTTAAGGGTTATTTTATAAATATAAATTCTATAATTAATTTATCATGGAATTTTATATACTTTCAAGGAAAATATATACTTCTGTTAAGTGAGAAGAATATTTACTTCACATTTTAAATTATTTTGATGGGACAGGACACGAAACATTTGGTTGAGATTGAGATACGACAACTTTTATTTACTTACAAAAAATATATTTACTATTATACACAGTTATAAACTTAAAAATATAAAATATTATTGTATAAGAAAATATATGTTTATGTGTTTTAATTTGGATCTGTCGAATAAAACTTGGTAAGAAAAAAGGAAGCTATTCTAAAAAAGTGTTTTATTAGTGCAAAAGGACAGAATATTTGTATTAGCTTGCCCAAAATTTTTTTTTAAATACAAGTCCCGTTAAATTTTTCTGTAATCAAACAGCCAAATTTTCTTCAACCGCGTATTTTATATCGGTATTTATTATATTTCTATTCGATATGCTTGACATTAAGGCAGAGTTAAATTATAATAAAAAAATCTGTTCCCGAGCAGTTAAATAGTGCCCTGATAGCTAAATCATTGAGAGTCGGTTACATACCGAGTCAAGTGTGCTTATCACGCTCGACTGCATCGTCATCCTATCAAATGTAGATTAAAATACGATGTAACATTAATTCACTTGAAAAAGGAGAAAGAAATAATACAAAAATAGCTTCAGTTTAAATACATAATAATATTTTAACTAAAGCTATTTTTTGTATGATTGTATTGACACAAGTAAAGTCCTTTTAGTGAGTATTTAAATAAAAGAAGTTCTTATTAACTCATTTCGTTCGTATTAAAATAAACAAAGGGTCTATTCCGGGCATAATTATCTTTACATTTTCTTTTGTTATGAACATCGAATCAACTAAAATTTCAACCAATCGACTGTCGTATCGACGTCGCATCAATTCGAATAATCGTATTTTGACGACCAGAATAGACCTATAGAGCCCGCTATAAACCACAATATGGTATAACTTGACAAGTTTACAGTTATAAAAAACAAAAGATGATCTTTTCTTTTTTTGCATTCTGTATTAATAAAAGCATTCCTAGCTAGTATAGCTTATACAGATTTACCACGAACATTTAAGCCAGAAACTCAGGTAACCATAAACGATTTTCACAGCTTACGCCTTGAAAGCAGCCATCTGATAAGCGGGAATTATTTCCCCTTTGCCGACTGTTCCGGGATTGTGTTGATGATTTAACACCTTTAGTTCATTAAACGATAACCTCGCCTATCAGAATGAACACCATACAAATGAGTAAAATGTTTAAAATACGGCACCTACCGATGACAACAAAACAAGTTAAGGAATTATATATATGTTGGAATGGAATTATATATATATAGTCAACTGCAGTTGTTCATAATACTAAGTAAAATATCGCATAAATAGAAAAGATGTTTTCAGAGAAACACAAACGTGCTACTAAGTAGTCGTTATTTTATTAAACAGTTCTATACGGTCATTTTTTATTAAGTATTTGCGATTGATAAAAATTTGACCACAATCTCACCTGATGTTAAGCACGATTGCCTTAAAAATACCTATTCGCTCTCGTCTTGAAGACTTCAAAATTTTACTTATCTGGGAACACTGAGTCGGTAAGGAGTCAAATGTTTTTTGGCAGGCCAAAAATCCAACACCAAATGTTCTTTAAGTTCACGGGAAAATAATGTACACCGCTTTATAACATTATAACCAAACCATCGAAACCAATTTATTATGTATAGACATCTTATTGAGTGGTTTTTGTTCATACTCATATCAAACAAAGTATTTCGGAATTTCAGAACATACTTTTATAAGTTTGACCAGTTATTCCGGAACTTAAACTATCTACATTCTAAATTTCTTCAAAATCGGTTTATTCGCTAAGGAGATACGTGGCAACAAACATCCACATCACACACACACCATCACAATCAGAACCAGAAACACAAATTTTCCTTGGGGAGAAAACTTGTGTTCCCGCCAGGAATCGAACCCGAAATCCCTGCTTAGAAGGCGAACGAGTTGAATGAGTTCAACTAAGCTAATTTTTTGAAAGGTTACTTCGTCGCGAGTTCGCGAGTTTTCTTAACTACGTTTCGTGAAAATCGGTGCAATATATGTCTTCGGGGATATTTTCGAAATTTATATTTCGCCTACAAATAAAATAAATGATGCCTAATCGTTGAAATTTTATGTCACTGTTTGACTCTTATTGAACTCTTTGTTTTGGGTTGGTTGTTATCTCGACCGTCCGAAACTCGACCGCGCGTTCGATTTGCCACCTTTATATTTTATTGTTGTTAACTCGACCACTCATACAAAGTACAGTCGGAGGAAAAACTGGTGTTTGCTAACATTTTCGACTTCAATAAAGGTGGTTCTCAATTCGAATAGATATTTTTTTTGTATGTATGTTACGCGATATCTCCGTAAATTATGAATCGATTTTAATGATTTTGATTTTATTTGGTAGATTATACTTCAGAGGTGGTTCTATATAATTTTTATCGAAATCTGTAAAGCTAAAACCCAAAATAGAAGCGGTGAAATCGGTTTTTTTTAAGCTTTGCTTGCGTTTAATTTTTTTTATGCCCGATAATCAAAAAATATGAGATATACCTTCACTGTCTTTAACTTGCAGTGGGAGAAATATTTTTTGACCAGCAGTTGGACGGACTTAATAATAAGATACACACCAACGTTAGAACTCTACAAAATACGACAACATTGTGCATATTATTGAGACAACTCTAATAAAAAAGGGAAATATCATGAATGAAAAATGTTGTGAGAAAATCCTCGTTCAAACTTCGAACGCAACAGTTCCCGTATACGTTTAATTCAGGTGCCGTATCCGCCCATCAGATAAGCGTGAAATTGTTTCCACTCACACGCTATCAGATGGGCGCGCTGTAACCGTTTTATTGCTTGTTTTTCAATTTACAAACATTCTGTATTTTGTAGGCTTAGCAGTCGTATAAAATTTAGAAAGGAAAAAGACGTGAATAATATAGAAAGGTTAATTTCGTCGCTTCAGGCAGGGCTTGAGTAGCTCAGCGGTTAGAGCAATAGGGCATGACACCCTATGGCCGCGGGTTCAAATCCCGCCTCAAGCGATAATTTTTCCTTTCTAAATTTATCACTGTAGTTCTGCCTAGCATGGCTAATGCTATATGAATAAAATCAATTAGCAGTCGTATGGTGAATAGTCGATCGCAGTTCTAAGTGTAGCACATCTTACTAATATTATAAATCCGAAAGTTTGTGTGTAAGTGTACAATTGTGTAAGTATGTTTGTTCCCTCTTTATGCTCTAACGGGTGAACGAATTTGGATGAAATGTGTAATGTAAATAGCTTAAACCTATAATGAACACATCGGCTTCTTTTTAACTTGATAATAGCTGGCGAAGCCGCGGGGCACGGCTAGTTAATTATGTTTCGATGGTCTTATGTAGTATTTTATTTTTATAAATTCAAATAATTTCCACAAATAACCTAAACATAATATTATGCTGGCACTTATTTGGCTCAACGTATTAGTATAGCAATTCAGAGAGGCAATGCCGCCAGCAAGACGGGAACGCTACCCACTGCTGGGCTTGAACACTTGAGTTACTTATAAGCTCGATGTCTTGTAGGTAACTTAGTTCTTTGCTGAATAAAGTTTTAGTTTAGATTACCAAAATATAGCCAATTAGCCCGTAGAGATAACTACTGGGGTAGTTTAAAAAAATGGACCTAAGGTAAAATAATTAACATTATGTTATGAATTCTAGCAATAAATTTGTCTAATAATGTGTAAATTAGGTGTTCGTTAGCGGGCTCTTACAGCAGCTGCTACGATTCCTGCATCAAGTCGTCCTTTATAAAGCATTATCCTTTCTGAGTGATTTGCTATACAACTTACAGGATATATTAAAAATCATCATCCGAAAAGCTGTAATTTTCGTATTGAACATAACGTATCCATAGAAATATAATATAATCGTGATATTTAAAAATAAACGCTGTCACACGCACATCCCTACATTAAGTTCGATGACATGTGTCGTGGGTGTCGGACATATTTACACCCAGAATCAGAAACACAAATTTACTTTGGGAAAATTCGTGTTCCCACCAGGAACCGAACCTATACTCGCTGCATAGAATGCAAACGCGCCAACCAACTGCGCCAGTTCCAATTTTTACGAAAACTTAAATTATCTAAACGAAACTAAGCTACGTTTGTATAATTTAGTTACTCCATATTTTCTGTTCTTGGCCCAATGAAGCACTATACAGTTCTTCAAAATAAAATTTAAAAATAGATATAACAATTATTCCGTCTTTTTGAGTTTACTATGACGTTTCTAGTCAGCTTGAACTAGAAAAACTATCATACTAATATTATAAAATCAAAAGTTTGTGTGTAAGTATGTTTGTTCCCTCTTCACGCTTTAACGGCAGAACGAATTTGAATGAAATTTGGAACGTACATAGCTTATACCTAGGATTAACACATAGGCTACTTTTTAACTTAATAATAGCGGGAAAAGCCGCGAAATACTGCTAGTGTACTATATATTGATTGTAACTACATAGAAACGTAGTTTTTTTTAAAACAGGGTTTGTCGTAAATGCACACGATAGAAGTGACATTTTTGTATTGCAGGAATGTATTACTCCCACCACTTTCCGTCGCACAAAAAAGTTGCGAATCAAAAAAAGGCCCTCCCATTAGAAGTCTCGATTCAAAACGACTTTTGTCAGCTAGGCACTTAAAAGTTACTACAGCAGCCATTGAAAAGTACCACTGTCTAGCTTCCGACTTCATCAACTGACCCTCGTCACCAAGTGTATTGTATTGTGTATTGACTCGTCAAAACAAATCAAATGTGATCAAACCTTGGTTTGAGCCTTTTAAGAGAACTACCTCTACCTGGCTGTAATATCAGATCAGTAAGTTAGAACCAAATTATTATATAACAATTACATACCTACTTTTGAAAAACTTCTTTTTCATACTTTGTAAAAGCTTAAAATTATGCTTTGTGAAAAATATACAATTGTGTAAAAACTGTGCAATTTGGTAACTCTCTAAATCCATTGCCGACTCGTCGTTTACTTTCTGAGAATTTAAGGGAGTTATCTTATCTATGGTATAAGAAGAAAAAATACAAAGTGACTTATCGAACGAAACCGTGATACATAACAACTTTTGACTTTTGAATCTTGCTCTTTAGAAATCTTTCTTCACAGTAAAAAAAGCTTCCCATATTATTTTTATAGAAACATCGTGTTTTGTGCATAATAGTCGCGAGCAAACACGCTGGGACGGTTCTCATACGAGAGGTCGAGCGTGTTAGCCCTCACGGAATAAGTCCATATAGCCAGGGTTGCCTAAAAATAGTTTTACCTTAAATGTCGAATAGGTACGTACTATGTGCTATACTAAGGATTTGAATGGAGTTATTTTTAACCCCATATTCCACTTTTTTGCAATAAAAAGCATATTTTGCCCGAGAGAAGAACAAACTAGTAGAACTAAAGAAGAATAAAGTAACCATGAGACCGTCAGTACTTTGTCAGGCCCTCCTTTCATCTGTTGGAGGTCTGTATCATTGTATAATTATCATACTAAAAAACCAAAAATATAAGTTAAAAAACCAAAAAAGACGAGCAAATTCTGTTGTACAAATTGTTTAAGGCCTCAAAAAAAATTTATTGTATAGGTGTTTATTATATTGTACAATTAAAAAAAATTTCGTCACTAGCCGAAATGCTGTCGTGAGGTCTTAGTTTAGGGCGAATAAACTGTACACGAGAAATTATCCGTGCCAGCCCTCGCGTTGATGGATCTCTTTAACCAGGACTGTACGTTTAATGTTTTCATTTTGATGAAACAAAAGGATCTTTGAACAAGAACATGTAATTCCATTTGTCACTATCTTAATATTTAACTTTATTTCAATTCTATTCTATTAAACAAAACGGAACATAAATAAAGCAAAGGCACTGTTAATTTAATATTTGTAAATTACTGGATTAGTCATAAACTCATAACGTAGATAAGTAATTAAATTGTTTTTTACCTACCTAAACTTAACTAAAAGTAAACTTTCTAAATTAAATGCATATTATACACCCTTCATTTGTTTTCGCTAAAAACTACTGATAGGTTGCTACATCGGTCTGACCACCTTTGCCCGATCCGATCGCCTTTAAGCAATTTATAAAACTGTTAATCCTACGAGTGGATATAAAGCCATCATAGTAAATGATAAATTAAAATTTTAACCGGTACATATAAGTATTTTGTGAGAATAGTGGCATGGCTTAGAAAATAAGTTAAAGCTGACGATAACATTTTATTTTATATGAAATCGACACATTTTATTTGTTATTTTGTGGACCAAAGTTCTCTAATGGGCTACTTACAGTATCCAGCATACTGCGCCATATAAATCTCTTTTTTAGTGTTTTAATGACAAAATATCTTCAACTGACTTCAAAAAGGAGGTTCTCAATTCGACTGTGTTTTTTTTTGTATATCTGTTACGCGATATCTCCGTCAATTATGTTTGGTAGGTTGTACTTCAGAGGAGGTCCCATATAAATTTTATCGAAATCGGTCAAGCCAAAACCGAAATATAAGCGATGAAGTCAGTTTTTTTTAGATTTGCTTGCGTTTCAATTATTTTGTGTCGAAATAACGAGTAATTAACACTTTAAAAATACCTCCAAAAATAAAAAAACAAACAAAACGAGTACCAAAAATCCGCTAACAAAACTGATTTGAAAAGTAAAGTGTAGTTAAAATGCTGCTAGTGTACACGGAAATTGTATTCGCCCTCACTGAGCAATACTAGGGCGTACAACCCTCACATTGCATAGAGCGACTCATGTAATGAGGGCTGCCCAAAACATTAGATATTTATTCATTTGTTTATAAGACAATTACACAGTCCACAGTATTAGTAATATCCTAGCTGTTCCCCGCGGCTTTGCCCGCACTTATCAAGTTAAAAAGTAGTGTTAAAGATAGGTGTAAGCTATGTACATTCCAAAATTCATCAAAATCCAATAAGCAGTTACAGCGTCAAGAGGAAACAAACATACATTTACATACAAACTTTTGGATTTATAATATCAGTGTCATTGTAGAGTCCATTGTATTAGTAATATCCTAGTTATGTGGTAATGTTTAAATTCATAAAAATATATAAATTTAATCATATAAGTCTTAATTACAATTAAAATAAATGTGATAAAATTCAGTAATAAACAAAACAAAACGCATTCACACTCACAGCCCTACACTAAGTTCAAAGACTTGTATCGTGGGTGCCGGAAACACACACACATTACACCCAGAACCAGAAGCACAAATATCCCTTGGGAAGAAATCTGTGCTCCTGCCGGGAATCGAACCCAGGACCCACGGCGCAGAGGGCAGACAGACACCTATCCACTGCGCCAACTGGGTCGTCAAGTAATGTTAACACTAAGGCTTGTCTAATTCTAGAAAACTTTTATGCATAATCTAAATTTCCTTAATTCTAGTTAGAATAAGAATGCCATTCTAGAATAGCATTCTTATTAGTAAACCTATAATATCCCCGATTTCAAATAAGAAAAAGAATTCTCTAGATAATTAGACATATAGTTCTCCTACAATATATTTTTAAGATATAGTCAGAAATATACGACACGGGACTTCTGCCATATTTTTTGTAGCCTTGAAATGTAATTTCTGAACCATAATCATTTCAATTTCATGAAAATTTAAGTTTGCGCGTTGGTATGAATTTGCAGTGACTAATCACAGGAGCAGACGTACTATCAATTTTATGTCAGTATTTTTGGCAAAGTCAAAACATTTAATAAATTTTAACACCTAAAGATATAATAAGATGTCTATCCAAAGTTTGCCTGTAAGAGATTGCTTTATGTGATAAGACCGTCCATTGTACAACAATTATTATTATTAGTTTTTATGTTATTAACATGTTACTTAACTATATTATTGGTGTTCAATAAAGAAGTATTGTATTGTAAGATATTATAATTCAGTCAACGTAACACTAGATTGTGTTTATTTTTTCTATTTTGTGTTTTTATGTATAATGCTGGACAGACATATATTTTACTAGCCGTGCCCCGCGGCTTCGCCCGCTATTATCAAGTTAAAAAGTAGCCTATTAGTGTTAGTGTTAATCCTAGGTATAATCTATGTACATTCCAAATTTCATACAAATCCATTCAGCTGTTAAACCGTGAAGAGGGAACAAAAGTACTTACACACATACTTACACACAAACTTTCGGATTTATAATATTAGTAGGATAAGATGACAATAAGAGATTAGCCAAATACGTTAGCTAATGGATTAAATTTTGCATGTTTTAATTTGCAGTTCATATTTTATAAACTCAATAAATGTTACTTTTATTTATTGCTTATATTTATGAGATAAATTGTATTTTTGTTTATAATTTTCCTATCTTTATTTTTCATTAGGTTTATAAATATATTATTATAAGGGTTTCAAAACTAGATATAGCCTTATTATTGATTATTTAAATCACTACAGAAAAAGAGCTCACACTCAAAACGACTGTACATTTTTGTTTTTTTAGAAGGTTACATATTTAGTCTAAATGAAATTATATATATATTTTGACAAGCTTTTTATATATTACCTACAAAATTCTTGTATATATATGAATTTTGAAGCCATTCTTAACTTGCTTAAAAGGTTTAAAAAAATATATTATTTAGATGATAATGTAATAGCAGCATCACAGTTAATAAAGTTAAATAAAATATGATTGGAGATAAGGAATGAAAGAAATTTTATTAACTTATATTGTCTGTGTATGTCGGTCGGGCTTGGTATTTTTTTTATTACTCTTGCGACAACCCTAATTGTGAAATAGGCTAGGGTTAGGGGCCGCAACACAATGCACCGAGCCCGTAACATTACTCCACTTATTTTAACTAGCCTTTACTATCGCAATATCGATTTTTGCACTCATATGTTTCTTTGTATTATTTGTCCCAGTTTGTGCCAATCGATATCTGACTTGGAATATTCAGTGTAGGTTGTCTTACAAGTATAAGGGGCGTATCGAAGAGGAAGAAGATGTTGTATGTGGTTTAGCAAATTGATAGATTTTTATAATTAAGTAGTTATACATCACATAAACTTCCTTCTGTGTAGTCGGGTATTAAAGTCCAAACATCTGTTTATATTTATAAGTATCAGATTTTTATGATAGGTTTGATGACTATTTCGTCTGATGTTAAACGACGACGTGGTCAACGATGGGGCATGTTTGCCTAGAATATATAGAGAAGACTCTCAGGTTGTACTTATTATCAGATAAAATTGAAGGCTATCACTCTTGAATTTAACTAATCAGTTATGGTTCAAATTTCATGTTCATGAAATTTAAAATATTAGCTATCAAACAATAGAATCGTAATAATATGAACTGATTATATTATAGTTCACTTGCACTGAGGAAACCACCAAAAAATGGGCAAATGGCGAAAAAAAGGGAACGCGTTGATATCTTTTACATGGAAAAAGAACACCGAGCATTGTTTTTCCCAAATACACCTTCGAATCAAACAAATAAAAGTTCTAATCGCTATTTGAATGTTACTGTTATCTGTCCCCTCAGTAGGATTTAGTTTAATTCTCATAGCGAGTGTTTAAACTTTTATATCGTGTCGAATAAAGCTCTGTCCACTTATCAGTCAGTCTCAGTTGTTATTCGCTATAAACTCCACCCGAGCTCCCTTTTAAGCCATTTAAACACGAAACTCAATCCGGGGCCAAATTGGTAGAGTATTTATCTTCTCGGGTAGTCGATTTAAAAGCAAAATCACGCGAGCACACGACGCCATTATCGCTCGATCCTCAGGCCGGGGCGGGCCAACTCGGGCCAACTCTATGAATCTAATCCGCTGGATTTAGCCACTGATTTACAGTCGAGAGACGCCAAGGAGGGCGCCGCTGCTCGAAAGAAAAGTGATAATGTCTTAATCCTACCACACTTGAGCTCGTATTCAACCCCCTCCATCTTCCAATTTTATGGTCGCCGCGCAGACGGCACGTTTTGATTTATGATTTCAATAATTAAGAATTCTAAGGTGCAATTTGAATTTTGAAGCCGCGATTGCCGCGATTCTGAGGGGCCCGCGGGAGGCCAACGCGTGTTTGTTATTGCCCAAGGGCGGGAAAGGGTCTCGGGACTTACCTTTCGTTTTCTAAGGAATTATAATGGAGTTTCAAGGAATTATGGAAAATTATGAGAGCGTGCGTATGTTTTTCTTGACGGCATGGTATTGTTCGTATTCAGCACTTACTTATAATACCTAATTGTATTAATAATAATAATATTATTCATTGACACTTAAATATTTAGACACAACCAACATTACAATTACTTATAATGTTACTTCTGTTCTCTACGCACACTAGGATGAGTCGTCCTGCGTCGTGGGATTATATACGGTATATATACCGAATATAAGTAAGGAGTAACATAATACTATGTAATAACTTGCATATACTATTCTTTACATAATAGTTCGAGTATGACGTAATAACGTTCTACGATTAAGCATTACTTTCTATACATTTTTATAAACAAACCTGTTGTGTTTTGCTGTTAATATAAATAAATAATTGCCGAATGTTATATTCAAGGGCCTACACTATCTATTTACAAAATTTTGACTGAAATCCTTAGTGCCGTTATAGATATAATTTGATTCAGACATGCACACACGTACAAATTTATAATAGTAATATAATTTATATGAATTATGTTATACAATAAAAACTGTACTTTGAGTGGATCTATTGTAATAAAAGGTTCACTTTTTTCACTGTAACTTTTTTGCAAATAGAAGCCACTCTAGATATTATAGCTGCAGAAAATAATACCTGGAGCGTCCTTCGCTTTCTGTTTTTTTGGTAATCGACCATTTTCTAATGCTCGCCTGGAGAATGCAGACAATCAAAACTTTTCGCCACTACCTTCAGCCGAAGATCAATGCATCAAAATTAATAACACCTATTTTCTGTTAACATACTCTCTCTCACAAATTCAGCAGTTGCACAATAATGAAAAACGGAAATGATAAAATGTTCAGTACTAATATTGATTTTGGGTAATTAAAAACCTCTCAACCAGAAAGGTCGACTACCTATAAGAGCTTTATATGATCGAGCATTCAAAGCACGTCTAAGAAGGGCATCCTCCTCAAATTCGCGCACACAACGTCTTATATCTCGTTCCTAATCTCCTGCATCACAATTAACGCCGGCCGAGATAACCCGCTCCGCCGACAGAGGTCGCCACCAGTTTAAACCGGTTAAGCATCACCCGCCCTTAGGGTTTATCTAATTACCTCGCACACAAACGTACGTGTGTTGTGGCCAAGACGCTGAGTTTGTGTAATTTAGAGTCATAGAAATAGATCGAAATCCGTTTATGGCTAGATACGTGTATTTTACTATAGTTTGCCCCGAACCAGGACTTAAATTTACAACGAGTTATTAGGTTTTCGAGATCGCTGCATGAACCATTAACATTTTCCTTATGACCATGAACACTGCCTTGAGTAATAAAAATATTATAAAATACGTTCAAATTCGTTTAATTCTTGCACCAATATATTGGATACTACGCTTTATTTTTTTTTGGTTTTATTCCTTATTGTTGCTTATTACCAAAATTGTACGTAAGTAACAATTTATGACCTCATTTTTTTGAGATAGGCCCAGAGAAAACATTGGTTTTAAATTCTTACTGTAACTGCGTCGAAGAATATAAATTAAAGACTTAGATGCAGAGCTTTTTTCAATGATACTCCACAGCTATAAAAATAACAATAGCCCACTATTATAGGCGTCCCGTTCTTATTTACTTTTTATAGATAAATTTTTATCCTTGAGAGCCTGCGTATTCCAGGTCTAGTGTGTTTACCAGCTTCGATCACATCGTCACTTACCATCTCACCTGATAGTGGTCAAACATTAGCCTGTCACAAATTAAAAAAAAAAAATTTTCAGCTTCAAGAAAAAAAATTAAGTAGTTCGCCTTTTAGTTTTAAGAGTTATAAACTTCTGCTAGACAAACAGACAGACCACGGACACATAGTTGAAACAACCAAATCATGTATCTCACAATTACTGCCAACAAAACTATGTGGCAAAAAGACTAAATACTTTTCGTAAAATCTGTATAAAAATATTGGAAAATAATGCATTAAAAACATTAAAAGCCATACTGTATATAATTATGTAGTACGCCTATAAAAGATGGGCTGAAAGCTTTAACTTGACATATATTTGGGATTAAACGTTCTAAACAAAAACAATGTCCACTTCTAAGTATTTGTAACTCTACGCACAAACCCCGTATTGTATCAGCTCTAGGGGTACAGTCACGTCCGTAAATGTTTGCCCGTCGTACTCTCGGCATTTGGTCTTCCGGTCGGGGTACCTCAAGGACCATCGATCCTATCTTGACTCAAATAAGGCGAATATTGCATAAGTTCTGCGATCAATATATCATACTCAACATGGACTTATAAACACAAATGTAGCTATTAAATCGTTCTCATACATTTTTTAAATTGAAAGTTCATGATTTTGTGATGTGTGACTTAGAGAGCTTATTGAGTTATATAGTTTTAAAATTGTAACTATATACATTTTACTCTATTACGTAAGTTTTTGTAAGTATGGGTACCAAAAAATTTGTGATTATGAAGACTGACTCAGACAGATATATAGTATTCCTTATATTTTTTTTTAATATTAAAGATTTTTTCGTTTGCTTTTTAATTTAATAATCATCGGCATCTGAGGTGGTGAGGTGAGGTAGTATTTGAGGTACATCACTGACCCGTTTTTTTCCCTTCCCAACCTTATCTACTCACACATTCTAGCTTTGCACTCAACAAAGTCCATCATAGGAAAAAGGAGACAAGAATGAGATTGTTCTTAGCTATGTTTGGTGAAAATTGGTGCAGCCGTATCCGTTTCTAAGATAGAACATCGGGGCTAATTCCAGAACTTGGATTTTACTACTGGTATGTGTGACATCACATACCATATACTTTACATGTAAGCTTAATCAGAATGAGAATTAGAAATAAAAACATTGCATATAACTGTGTTAACAAAATGGTTTTACAAATATAGTCATTTATTTATTTATTGAGATAAAAACGATTTTCACCAGCTACATTTATCTAACACAAGCATAAAAAGTAAATGTAAATTTTGGACGTACAATGATATTCAGTATAACAATTTTGTTTCTATTTACAATTAATACATTACAATTAATTTTTAAATTTTATATTTACAAAAGTTTTTAAAAATTACAAATGAGACACATACCTTTTACACACAAAACACACCTTACAGATCAATAAACTACTATATCTATCAACAATAACTACTGTTATATTTACAATAAAATATTATTAATATAAAAACTTACTAAATATACTTATGCATTAAAACCGCAAACAGATTAATATAAGACGTTATCTACTTTACTACTATCATGAACGTAAACGTTTGCGTATCGCAACATCTTTCATATCAGTAACCCTTGTAGACGTTGTACCGACTTCCGGTGAATGAAAGTACCTACAAGGACCGTGGATTGCCACCTCGATTCCGCATATTGCACAAGTTGGACAAAATCGATAAATCAGACCCGGAACGCTTTATGGAGCCACGGCAACTTTGTTATTAGGGCTGTGAGATAATATCGGACGCTCAGATTTGGGGGGATATTTACGTCTGCATCTTATAATATTATTGGCTAAGTACTTGTAGCTAAGATAAGTAAGAGTTTAGATGGAGCTGTGTGTCACTTCTAATAAAAAATATTTTCAACCGACTTCCAAAAAGTATCCGCCAATTATGAATCGATTTTGATGTTTTTTTTATATATTTTTGTATCATGCTAGATTATACTTCAGAGGTGGTCCCATATAATTTTATCGAAATCGATCAAGCCAAAACCAAAATATAAGCGGTGAAGTCAGTTTTTTATGCTTTGCTTGCGTTTAATTATTGCTCTTCTTCTTCTTCAGCCTTTATGAGTCCATTTTTGGACAGAGGCTTCGCCCAATTCCTTCCGTTACTCATGAACTATGCTTTGATTATGAAGTCATGTTCTAATGTGCTCTCGTATGTCATCTTTCCAACGTTTTGATGAAGGCCACGTGGTCTGGTGTTCAGTCACGGTCTCTATTCGAGACCTTTTGCTCTAATGAAATCCAAGATGTTTATTGATCGTAAGCTAAAGTATGCTGCATGAAGGTCTTAATAGAGATATCGTGCGCTATGTTTCGCATCACATGACATACAATATTTAAAGAAGTAGAAAAATTATGTATATAAATGTCTTGAATCACACAATTTCTGCAAAAATCATCATTAAGTCTGCAACATTATAAGCTACTGTGCAAATGCTTATATTGAATTAAAACTCTAGATATAAATAAAGTTCCATCAATCTTAATATTTTCTAATCTTAATATTTGGTGTTTAGGAAAGTATGGGGTATTATCGTAGGGAAAATTCTCCGATCCGGTTTCGAACATAAATGTCCTTCTACTGGGTTTAAAAATCCCGGCGCACGCGTCTATTTTCAAAACTCAGCTAAGATGATTCTAGCGACCCGCCCCGGATTCGCACCGTATTCGCACCGGTATAATTTAGAAAAAATAATAAAGAAATGGTTACTATGTGTCAACCGTAACAGATAAAGATGCCATCGCAGAGTTATCATTAGGATTTTAGAAGAACAATAATTCTCTAATACATTATTTTTATGTATCTTCTTAAGGTTTAGCCTCCGTAACCCATTAAAATATTTTTCGGTGACTTGGTTGCAAAACATTGTATTCTTTACTTACATATAAACTTAACTAAGTTGTATTATACATATGCACCTTTCGTGAAAAATATACGATTAGCTAAAACGGACTACCTATAAAAAGAAGCTTATGAAAAGCCAATATTTGATTACTATCTCACTTGACTCTTCGTCATTTGACTTACTAACATTATTTGGAATAAGAATTCAGTGAAGTCTTTCTTCAAGCCGCTATTTACGAGATCAAGAACCTATTGTTTTTTAATTATAACCCTAAAATGAAGTTCATATGAGAACTAGAGAACATTACTTATTATTTTGTTACGAGTTGTGAACAGTTAGTATTTATTATTTGTAGTCCAAAAATCAGATACATAGGTATTATTTGAACCAATACGGTCCCCGGTCTCGAACGTACGCTAGCTATTCATACATCTCTATCGGTTTAAAAGAAAAACCTGAAATCAAATAAGTTTGTTGATTTTATAGTAATTATAAATCATACAATTAATACTAACCCATGTCGTTTCTTCAGAGATTTATATATTATCAACTTAGAATTCTTATTAGATATACAATCTGGGATCAAACATAACGATGAAATGCCTTTTTTTTATTATACAACATGTTTCAAATAAACCTGAGTGTTTGTGTGTGTGTGTTTTAGAAATTTTAATGCTTAATAGCGTTTGATGCCTGCATAACGTTAAAATATTCCTTATACATGTATGTTAGAAATGTACATAAATTAAACTCGTAAAAAAATTACGACTTACCCAAAACACATAGTTGATATTATGGAAGTTGAATCCATGATTAACCCCCAAAAGTTATATTGATCCAGGTGATGAAATCTAAGTACTTTGCTCAAAATTCATAATCCTTAAAAACGTTTATAAAAGTACTAGCCGTGCCCCGCGGCTTCGCCCGCTATTATCAAGTTAAAAAGTAGCCTATGTGTTAGTCCTAGGTATAATCTATGTACATTCCAAATTTCATCCAAATCCGTTCAGCCGTTAAAGCGTGAAGAGGGAACAAACATACTTACACACAAACTTTCGGATTTATAATATAAGTAGGATTAGTAGGATTGGTTAAAAATACTGCAAGAGTCATATTTCGATGCAATAAGGATCTTAGAATTTATGGTACGCGTAAATAGAAATGTATTGCAGTAACCTCGTTTTCATCATAACTATTAATTGATATTCTTTACTTCAAATGAATATAAACCCCAAAAAAATAATCCAAATCATAAAATAAATTAAGGTATAAAGCTATATGAAGATATATTAGAAAGGCACGTGTCCTTATAAAAGCATCGAACCTCTTTTAAAATAAACAACAACTTTTCGTTAAACGGTGTTTACGAAACCTCTTTACCTGTTCCTAAGTTGCGGAAAGTCAGCCAAAGAAATAAAAAAAAGTTCGTAAAACTTTGACATAGTAACTTCAAAACTTTTCCAGAAAAGTTTTGCCTAAAGTTGATAAAGTTTAATTTCTTGGCCAAGTTCACTAAATCGACTTAAACAAAGTCTACGATTGCGGGATTTCACAATGCGTGGTGTGTTTACATTCAAATAATACGTCATACAACAATAATCAACAAACGAAAACTTTTTCCAACCAACAATCCCTCAAGTTTTTTCATTCATTTCCCCATGATTTCTAATATTTAAGCTATATCTTAATTTAAAGAAAATTTGCCGTTAACTTTAGGCTTTCATCTATATCTTCAACGATGTGAAATTATTATCTGGTCTGAAAGCTCTTGAGTGAAATGGTTTTTACGTGGGAACGATTTTTGTGCAACCAAATTTTTGATAACAAGTGCTTTTAATGTGTCAACGTCGAAAAAAAACGCCGAGAATCATTTCCGCGTAAAAATATTTTGATTGTGGATGGAAATTCGAATCGCAAGTACAATATTTTCTTATTTTACTTGGTGTCATTGTGAATTTGTTAGCACTGTAAGTAGATGCGGGCGTGTCTTATTGTTCTGTTTGTTGCAGGACGGTGCCTTTGAGTGCGCAGTCTTCGCTGACACAGATCACAAAGCGAAGGTTGGAATTCGGAGTGGATGTAGAGACGTTCAGAGTGAGTGACAGACGCTACGAGCGAGTCAGCACGGACGGCTCCATGGATGAGGAGGACATGTTAACCAAACGACGCAGGAGGCTACTTGACGACGAGAGATATGACGAGCCTCGCCGTCGGCCTCATCCCATGCACAGGCCACAAATTGTGCGACAGACTGACAAAGACGAGGAATCGCTCATACGAGAGACGCAAGCTGCCTTGAAATCATTTTCAGGCAGCTGGGTCCGCAATGCCTCTCCGCCACACAGTGCCGACGAAAACGACGACGCGAATGGCTTCGAAAATCTCTTCAATGATAAGCGGACCGAAAAAATGATACCGTCTTCCCCCTCACAATCATCCGAAAGCGCTGACGCCTCCCAAAGAAGTTACTCATATCGAGGCCAGACCGAAAACCCCATCGTCAACGGCAATCACGATACGGGAATTGAAAACGAGAACCAAAACGAATCAGATAGAGCTAAAAGTGAAGAATACGACGACCACAAGTACTCCAACTACGACGGCACCAACTTCGACGAACTCGGCGACTCGTCTTCCAACGAACTAGAAATAGACATGTCGGATCGTTGCGACGACGGCGACATGAGTGCCAAATTTAAACGAAAGTCTGATATGGTGTCTGTGAATAAACAGTCACTGTACAATGCTTATAAGGCAGCGACCGCAGCATTGCCGTACTCGACGCAGTCTGCTTTTAAGCCTCCGGCGGAAGTGAAGCACAGGATGCATAATCCTTCGATGCCAAGTGAACCGTTCGGGGGTTATTCGAATGACCACGAGAAGAACCTGCAGAAGGCGTCAAAGCAGTATACGGTACTTCAGCCAGCAGGCGCAGGATCGCGTGCGGCCACGGCGCTGCAGGAAGCACGCGCGGTGCCCACAGCGCAGCCGGCACGAGAGTCGCGTCCGATCGCCGCAATCTCCCCAACGAACATCAGAGGTACCGGCCACCTTCAACTCGAACCACGATAGCCAAACTTTCTTAACGACTTCGCCATAACGTACAACTCCGCGCTATGAACCGACTCAAAGTTTGTTTCAAGGTCGTCCCGCGATATCTCATAACGCGAACTCGACGGATGACGAGCTGCGACTCTCTTTTTGTTCGTTTATATTAATGAGAGTAAATAAAACAATAAGACGGATAAAAGTGTTCGTCCTTCTTAGAATTTGTTTCAGTCCGATGATCATTCGAAACACTCGTTTGTTAGAAGGCTCCGCTGTCGTAACGAAGCTGAAAACAAATAATGCCTCATTTGTAAGACGTCTCAATAATTCAGTTGGCGACGGTCAAAACAAGGTTATATGGTTAGACTCCACCTACGTGGACATGGTACGCTAGGTACCTAAGCGTTTTCCTCGTTTTGCTGGGTGATAGCCGGTTTTACGTCGGGCAATAAAAACGGGTCAGGCCGGGCGGTGGGCGGGGCGTTGGTGCGCCGCCCCGCTTTTCCTGAAAGAAAAATTGCTAGTCCACGCGCAGCCGCCTGGCGTTCTTTATTTTTTCTTTGAAGTTGTGGGTGGCGTGGTGTGGGGCGGGGCGGGGCTGCGCAGGTACGCCCCGAGTGGCACGCCCGAGCTATCGATCGCGCGCACGCCTCCGCCTGATGATTAGGAAAACACTAATTTGTGCACCGGTCGATTTGTTCGCAGAAGGCAACAAGTGTCCGACGCCCGGCTGCAATGGGCAGGGTCACGTCACAGGTCTCTACACTCACCATCGGAGGTAAGTCATCATCATCGTGATTATCAATATATCTAACATAAAGGTAGCGAAACAAACGACGACGCTGAAATAAACATACACAGATGTATAATTCTAACATAACTCACCAAGTTTGTAGCAACACAACCCTAGTTTCAACTTCACAAACAAAAAGTGTTTTAATCCCTTCACATACATAAACACTTTCATACTCACAGCCCCACCTAGTTTGACAACTTGAGTCGTGGGTGCCGGAAACATTCATATCACAGACAAAACACATTTACTCTACATTTCTCGAAACTTTCAAAAATCTACCCATATTCGGCCACAAGTTTTGTAAAAATTACCTTTAGAGTTTTCAGTAAGTTAGAGAAGCCAGTTCATTTGTTAGGTTACTCATTTCGATATGCTCTTCGAGCGATGTTTTATTACACTTAAAAGCGTTCAGTTTTAATACGTCCAGAATAATATGACAACTATCTACAGTTAATAAATATTTGCTATAAGTAGGTACTTATCAATAAAAGAAACAGGCATATGTAGGGACAACGTTAAGATTGCAAGATTTTTAATTAGGCAAACGTTTGACCTACATCTGATCTCATATAGCGTGACGTTACATTCAACGATTAAAACTTTCGTCTAGAAGAACAACTCATATTAATAACACATTATCTGAGCCTCGCAGTCCGTATAATCAAGATAAAAATATGTTTCTATATGTAATTAAGAGGCGA
Organism: Lomographa bimaculata; assembly: GCA_948107665.1. Taxonomy (NCBI): domain Eukaryota; kingdom Metazoa; phylum Arthropoda; class Insecta; order Lepidoptera; family Geometridae; genus Lomographa; species Lomographa bimaculata. Next base: position 15,178,905 of record OX403589.1, read on the forward strand.
GACAAGCAAGTTACTCTCCTGATGGTAAGCGTCACGACCATTACAGTTCAGTGCCACCCAGAGTCTTGAACTTATATAGGTCAAAATCCTGCGCAATACTCAGCGCGCAGTGCCTTGCACTCGTCACCCTGAGATATTAGATCTTTATGCCTTGTTCAAACCAAACTTCAGCTAAATGAGCGTTCAGCTTTTTTCTATGTTATCGTATTACATTTAGGTACACACTCAAAGAAATCCCACCATCCTGCATGCAGGTACAATATGGCTCTGAACACGAATTCGTATTTTTTCTTGTTCTCAATAATCAATATCGTATTCATAGGTACGAATACTATTAATATCTATGATATGCAATCAATATATGAGTATATGTACTGTTTGTTTATTAATTACTCAGTAGAGAGGAACGGCTTTTCTCTGAACTGTTTAAGGTGACAAGTAGGTTTTACTAGGTACAACGATACTAAATTCAAGTTTATTTTCTCAGTCTGTCAGGATGTCCAAGAAAGGATAAAGTCACACCGGAGAGTGAGTATAATTTGCTCAATAGATTTTGCTCCATAACTGACCTAAGTTGCATTGTTTACTTTTGTTCAGTTTTTGTATATTTTAATTTCCCATTCAGTTATCCTTTCTTTGTGTTTAGTTCCATTGGTCGTATTTTTTAAGGTTTATTGGGGCGTAAGTATCCAGCGTATTTCATTAGTCTTGTTTTTCAGTTAGTTATGTAATAATGGTGATTCATTTACATACTTTTAGTTACCTGTACTAGATGTAGTTCAATAATTTCTGATTCAGGACCTATCTTTATGTTTTATATTGCCGTTATTAATTAATTTAGTTAAGTTTATTTCGTGACGACGTCACTTTTATCCATTTTAATATTTTTATAATAATTTGTTAGAATTTACAAATAGTGATTTAAAAAAAAAATTCAGCTAATTTTATTGCATCAATTGTATTTTGATTATAATATTTCGTTTGAATTTACGAATAGTGAATTAAATTAGTTATTTCAGATTATGTTATTGCATCAAAATGTAATTGAGTAGTTATTTAATTTAATTTTTGTTGCTATGTTCAAATTTATAAAATATAATAACTTTACTCAAATTAAAAAAATATTGTCACAGTTTTGGCGTTGCACGAGACAATCCTAAAGTGTCCGACCCCCGGCTGCAACGGACGTGGTCACGTGAGCTCCAACCGGAGCACTCACCGCTCACTCTCTGGCTGTCCCACTGCCGCTGCGCGCAAGGCAGCTGCTAGAACGCAACGCATTAGGCCTTTAGGTAGATATAACTGTAAACGTTCATGATCACGCGAGCTCCAACTGGAGCTTTTGTACCGCTCACCCTTGCTATCCCCACTACATCAGCGCATAAGGCAACTTCTAAAACGCAACGCATTAGACGCGTTTCGTCGGAGTCTTAGGTGAACTCCAACCGGAATTTTTAGTCCAGTCTAATACTCTTTTAGCAAATAAACTGATCTACCGTGTTGCATTTCTTGGTCATATATTTTCTTTTTCATCTGGCCATCAATGCTGATGCCTAGACTTCCATCCAAATGCGTTCCATTTCTAAGTACAAAGCTATATTCGTTTGATCGAGGATCTATGGTGAACACGCTAGGCCTAGAATGACTGGCTCTCAAGGATAGCTGCCGGAACATATTTTTTGTGATTTTGGTAACAGATTTGTTTACTTCAGGGTGGTGAACTACCATTGTATATACAGCAAAGGTAGCCAAGCGAGTACAAAAAAATGCCCTACCACCATGGATTTCATCATGACGTTACCTCTACCGGAAGCTCAAGCCTGTCATAGGATTCGAAGACACAACCCTCGATTAGAAACGATTTATACAACGTCGCTTCGCCATTATGGCTTCAAGTTCAGCTCGATATCAAACTCAATGACCAACAGTGCCCCATCCGCTCCCGACCGCAGTGTCTACTGAGAGCTCGTTGTCGAGCGTGACGCGCGAGCGCGAGCCGGCGGCGTCGCCGCGCAGTCCCGCCGTGAAGCGCGAGGCGCCCGAGCTGCTCGTGCCAAAGCGCGAGGCGGCCGAGGCGGAGCGTGACTCTCCCGGGATGGAGACGCGCCACGCCGGGTACGGCGCGCCGCCCGACCAGAGGTCGCCGTACGAGCGGCCGCCGGATGACCACGTACGCTCCTATAGGTAAGCCGATTACTAAGAAAAATATATTATTGAGTTGTTGTGAGCAAAGTTTTTTTCATAATCTGTTTAGTAGATCATCCTTATTGAAAAAAAGAAAAAAATTACAGTTATTTCGAAACAGGTGACATTGTGTGTTAACAAACCCAAAACGGAAATTTTGTAGATACATTTATTTCAGGTATTTGTAACCCATATATTTTTTTTTATAAATGTAGAATTTGTACAATGATTGTATTCAACCTACAAGCAACAATATAAGTTAATTGAAATAAAATACTATTGGTCAATGGAATATGAAGCAAAGAAACGTCTACCTGCGGCTTTTTAGGCAATATAATTTGTAACTCATTCAAAGGCGTTTCACTCCTCCCTACAGCATTTTATATTGTCCCTTCATTTGTCCATTCAACCAGCCAAATGAACGACACAAGGTACGGCTACGAGTCGCGGTGTTACGAAGGAGCCCCGGCATTCGAGCGGTATGACCCCGCACAATGCCCCCAACGACCTTACGGCTGGGAGGATGAGAGGTATCAGGATCCTCATCTACCCACGCCTATGAAGACAGACCAGTCAGAGGAGACCAGCACTGGACCTATCTACCCTAGGTACGTCGATCTGTTGTACTGTTTCACGGAATGCCTAACCTTTATGTGGTAAACGAGACTTCTAACCCTTGTAAGTCCTTAGGAAAATCCTTAAAAAACTATAGCGAAAATAAATAACTTCATCAAACGTTAAATTACGATAGCACGATGTATAATATGATGTAGATGAATAAAATTGTATATCGAAACGGTTTGCGAAAATATACAGAATAGTAACGATAAAAAAGTAAAAAACAGTCAAATAGCTCGGTTCCTTACGGGTAAATCTTGTCCGTCCAGACCAATGTACCACTACGAAGCGAGTACCGGCGTAGGTGCGGTGGCGACCGTGGGTGCCATGGGGCCCGGAGTACCCCCGAACTTCTCGGCCATCAACCTGTCTGTGAAGATCGCTGCGGCGCAGGCCCAGCGCCCGCGGAGCCCTACGGGTCGCGACCCTCGCGACCCACGCCCCGCCATAGATCTGTCTACTTCTAGTGGGAGTCCACAGGTGAGACCAGCCTGTACCTCGGACCGAACTATAAAGAATTAATAAAAAAATATAATCGTGACATCACGGATAGATAACAATAGATAACGTTTTACGTTTGAAATGGATACGTTTTGAAGAGCATGAATCGATCGCGGGGCATTGTTAATGAAATTCATAGAGCCTCAATGGCGTAAAATTGATGATGACTCAGCGCCTGTACTTATACTCTCCTTATGAGATTTCTAAAATGACTTTTCAAAACAGGGTCCATACGCATCGCCGGTGTACACGAGCGCCGGCGGCGGCAGCGGGGGCGGAGCCCGAGGCAGCCCGCAGCCGGGAGCTTCGCCCCAGCTCACCGCCAGCCCGCAGGTGCCCAGCCCGCAGGGCCAAACTCTCGACCTTAGCGTGTCCCGTTTACCACATAGGTGAGGCATAGTAACATAGACTTGTGTGTGTGAATATATTTTCTTTCAGTCTGTATGCGATTGTCTTTCGAATGTGCGGCTGTTCTAAACATTGTGTTCTTTTTTACAGTCGAGGATTCCCCGGAGGTGTATCTTACAGTCGAGAATCAACGCCTGACAGTGGAGGAAGCCATCCATACTTAGAAGCCTACCATCGAGATACCGCCGGTGAGTTTAAGCACTCAACTGAAATTATTTTCTTACTAATCTTGAGACGTGAGGGAATTTACGACTCATTAGCCTAATTGATAATTTTGTAATGGAGACAAAACTTAGAAATAAATTGTATTAAAATGTGCAGAACATACTCCAAATTGATTGCTCTTGCCGCTTAAAATTGTAATCTAGTAGATGCGCGCTCGCGAGGGGGAGTTAGGAGGTTAAGGCCCCTCTACACGGTGTAACACGTCGTACAAATTAAAACGCGACCGCGATAATGACTCCTACAGGGCTGTAGCCGCAACATGTAACGAATGAACGTTGCTAATCCACACAATCTCTCGCTACGCTAAGGCGCTGCGGTAACTTCGGTCGCAGCACACATGCTACCAGCTTGGTTCTGAGACTTGCTAGTATTGCGAGACGTTGCTATGGTTGCAAACCACAACGGTAACTATGGTTGCCACGTTGCCAAGTGTTGTGGTTATGATGTTACGGTTGTGAGCATGTCGGTTTTTGCGGACTCGCTAAATTTACATGCCTTGATTAAAACGCTTGGAGATTGTATATACACCTGCGGTATTTTATTCTTTTAGTTGGTAGAATAAGTAGTTAAAGATGTGTATATTATATGTATAAGAGCGGATGTATAAGTATTTGACCACTCGTCTATTTTAACAGGTAGAAAGTGATGTTGTGGCTGAAAATGTAGATTTTGTGTAGAAGAGACCTATTTTTACTTTAGACCTGAAGACCCAGATTATACTGGAGAAATAATGCTACTGGTAGTTAGTTCCCGTTCTTAGCGGTGATAAATGTAGAAGCAAAACACTTGGGGATATAGGAAATAGTCAGGCATAAATGGATGTCGTCAGTTTGTCTTGATATCCGATGATGCAGAAATCAAATCATGAGGTTCGCACACTTTCCAAATGTAGGTACGATACAATCTAAATTAGTAACCTTGCTTCTATGACCAAGACTAAAAAGTGAATATATTGTAATAGTTTTGACAACACTTAACAGCCAGTAGAGTCCAGAGAGATTATCATTAATTATCTAGAATAGAATACCTAGAGTAGTTTTTATGCTTAAAAACACTGATAAAAACCTAACTCAGTAGATACAGTGTCACAGTCATTGATAACTTAAAAGTTATTTGTATAACCTTACAAAGTAAGATACCATACCATAGATAGATAGATAGATAGAAAATTCTTTATTGCACAAACAGTATTGTAGGTACATAGGCGAACTTAATGCTACAAAGCATTTTCTTCCAGTTACCATACCAAATCATACAAATTTAAAGACTTGTATCGTGGGTGTCGGAAACATTTACATATCATACACACAATCATACTCAGAACCAGAACCACGAATGTATTTTGGGAAGGAAAATATGTGTTCTCCTGAAACCCAGGACCCACGGCGCACAGGTCAGAGGCCTGCTTACTGCGCCTGGGTCGTCGTGGTTATAGAAAAAAACTAATGATTCTGATTCGTTCCTAGGCTACGGTGGAGTAAGTCCACATCCAGTGGCAGGGTACGGGCTAGCGCAGCCCGACTACGCCGCTGCAGCCGCTGCAGCCGGCTACGGGGGCTACCAGTACCAGTGCGGCGCGTACCCTCCGCCGCCCGCCTACCCCCCGCACGCGCCGCCCTACTCGCCGCCCTGCTACATGCCGCCTCCGCACGCACCGCACGACAAACCCAAAGACAGCAGGTGAATATTTCTCTATTTAATTCACAGGTTTGTATATAAGATCGTTCATTATTTGCCTTAAAAAATTGAGGGGTACTTCAGAGCTGATCTCTGAAGCAGTTCACCTAACCTTGAAAAAATATAACCTTGACCTAACATGGGCGCAGTGACAGACCGTAGGGTCATGAATGTATGGCTGTCGATGTACAAAATATTGGGAGCAATGACCGACCGCGAGGTCAATGCACTTACAAGGCAGTGCATCGTGGACTATAAATCATGGCTACTTTTTTTAAAGCTAACGATGAACGATCATGTATAGTTTTTTTAGTCACGAAACTCGCTGCGAGCGCTACGAATTTAGTCAACTACTAGTCAAGGGTTGTAGATGTGATAGTTAAAATCATAGAAAACTAAATAACTTCTAATTTTTTCAATGGCAGTAATTTTACTATTAAAGTTTTTGTGAGTTTGACAAGGCCGCAAAAGTCGACCCTAAATCGTGAGTCAAGCCGTATTATTTATACAATGTATAATAGCAATAATGTATGGGACAATTTTATGTTCGGTATAACAGGCTTAAATCTAAAATTGCACCTACTGAAACACGCAATTAGCATCACCGAGCGGCGCACGCGCCGATGTCCTCTTGTAGAAAAAATTCTTAAAACGAAAGTATGTCATAAAAATACTTGTTGTAGTGGTGTCATTTTTAGAACTGACATACCCATTCTGTTCCCATGCTATGCCATGTACAAATGAACAAACAACTCATAGGCAAGACCTTCTCGTGGCGTGTTTCGTGCAACTCAAATATAGGTTCAATCCACGGAATGCAGAAAACAATCAGGCAGCATACTATGCTGCTGCAATCCGCAGTTGGGACCCCTCTCCGACAAAACTAGTTTGGGCTTCAATTATTACTCCAAACATATTGCTGTTGCAACATTTGGGATACTATCACCTGCGGTTGCGGCTGCATGCTGCATATCAGTTTTTAGTCTGGAGCTTACCGCGTTTCACATATAGAGCAGCCTACGAAAGACCGACAACTTACACGTATCGCTAGGTTCGCCATAAAGCATCATAATTGTTGCGCCATCCATTCACGCGACCTATTAAACTCGACCATAGCTATGCCGTTACCCATGGTACTTCTCTACATGTTATATCAAAGTACTTAGACAATGCCAATATGGGGTATATTGGCATTTACCCCATACGGCGATAAACAGAAGCATGTCAAAGAAAATACGCGTGAGGTTTTATAAATGAAATGTTATTTAAAATGGCTAGACTGATTCAAGATGAGATTCCGGATTTTTGATATCAATTATTGGTCAAGTTTTCTTTTCGGTAACATGATTGGATTGTAGGTATAAGTCACAGAAAGAACGTCAAGATGGCCGCGTTTATAATTGCCTCAGCCTGATTTATTTTGATGAATGTTTTTTTTAGGGGCAGTGTGTTTAACGTAAACAATCAAATAAAAATATTTAAAAAAATATGAATATTTGCTATTGCAGGTTGTCATATAAAATAAAATAATAAACACTTTCATACTCACAGCCCCACACTAAATTCGTAGAAATAATAAATAAAAAAAATTGACTATCAATTATTTTTTTATGTGTACGTACGATAGATAAAATCTTCTGTGCAAATAGTGCCGGTGTGTATTGCTATAACGAAACTCATGGATAAAGCCATTCCTAAGTATATCGAATTTTTTCTAGTATATCTACGTCATTCCATTGAATGTGTTCAAACACTAAAATCTCAATTTAGTTGCCAATATCTACATCTAAGTCTCGGTTCTATTGTATGTCCACTTATAGGATATTAAACTATGTACCCATCAGTTATAAAGTTACCACACTTATTTGTTTAAATAATGACCTAGGTAGCTATTTTAATCACTGTGGGCTAAGCTGCGGTTATCGCTATAGTTAGAAATTATAATAACGATTTGTAGGATTCAGTTCGCCTATGTACCTATCTTCTTTCTTCTTATATATATAATAAATATATATAACTCAAAGGTGACTGACTGACTGACTGACATAGTGATCTATCAACGCACAGCCCAAACCACTGGACGGATCGGGCTGAAATTTGGCATGCAGGTAGATGTTAAGACGTAGGCATCCGCTAAGAAAGGATTTTGATTAATTCTACCCCCAAGGGGATAAAATAGGGGATGAAAGTTTGTTGTACTTCTTAACGCGAGCGAAGCCGCGGGCAAAAGCTAGTCTACAATATTGTTTGTGCTATAAATATTTTTTTATATATCTAACGCTCGTACCACATATATTATTATTACTTCTTTAAGTAGGTACTAAATATTATATGATAGATACATTTTATTTATCGTGGTAGGTACTTAGTTCAATCTACGCACCTAGTAAAATCACTTGCATAATCTATATTTATAAAAAATCATCTCTATTTCCCTTCGTCATCGCATCGCGCGTGAACAGATGGAACAATTTCGCGAATTCTTTTTTTGTTGTTTATTATTGACAGAAGGTTCTTATGAAAGAAAATTTTATCTCGGAATTTCCGCGGGTCTGGGACTTACGCGGGTAAAACCGCGGGGCGCAGCTAGTTATCAATATTAATATCAAAGCAACTCGCTCGAAGCACAACATACAATATAAATACTATACCTATATCTATTTAAATGCTTGTATAGTATTAAGTGGCTACTGGCTACCTACCTATCTCAGTAGGTTAAGTTAGGTGAGTTAAACAACATAATGACAAAGAACAAAATTAAAATCAAAAGATATGAATGAGTACACTGCACAGCTGTGCTAGCCCCTCGTGAATCCAGTTCTCTTTTGTTGATCAACATTGAATAGATGACGTCACGCGGCAGTCTCGCCTTGCCCCCTAAAAGCATGTTCGGATACGCGTTGAGCAATGTTGCTATTACCTTGCGTATAAAATCTTCCAAAATTTTACTCATTACTCAATAATAGTTTTTATACAATTAGTCATTTAAAAATAGTTATACATTATTTAGTATTTCTTTTCATATTAATAGATAAATGACATAATATAGTCACGTTTGACTAGGTATTGATAAGAGTTCCGTAGCCAGTCTGTATTTATAACCGTACACTTACGGTATTCATCTATGACTTATAATACTGTTATATAAACTCACCCATACTCACACCTTCAACTGATTGAAAATTATATTACATTTATTCACCATATAATAATATCAAAATAATACAGATAAGCATAAAGTGCTTTCACACGCTTTGACACTCACATCCCCACGTTAAATTCGATGACTTGAGTCGCTAGTCGTAAGTGCTGGAAACATTAATATTACACATAATCACCACCAGAATCGAAAAAGAAACACAAATGTTCATTGGGGAGAAAACTTGTGTTCCCGCCGGGAATCGAACCCGATACCTTTGCTTAGAAGGCGACCGCTCACCCAACTAAGCCTAGGGGCAGTTCAACATACATTATGATGTTCCTTCAAATACCTACCAATTACTTTATCTACCTATAATCCAGATGGATATAATAAATAATCGTTAATCCTAGACTTTATTTAACTGAAAATAATTATAATTCGTGTATATAAATTTTAATAATAGTAAAGTTTTTTTTTATACTATTATAATACAAATATATAAATAATAATATAAAACAAAGCTTAAAAAAAATTATGGAGCCAAGACAGTAAGCCCGCCCTTCCAATCGGATGGTCGCGCCTTTGAGTTCTGTGGCTGGCTTGAAAGTCACGTGATGCTTCCTTCGTGTTTAAATCAGGTTGTAGGCCATTTCCTCGTGCTCCCTTACCCCGTACCGAAATACAACTGCGGTGGTGAACTATATATTAATTGGGTTAAGTTGGATGAGACGTTCTGTTTCCACATTCATTATGCTAACGGCATCGGTAGTGGAATAGAACTACCTTACCTGAGTCTATATTTCCTGAAAAAATTTATATGGAAGTTGTTAAGTCGTGAGTGAATAGGCAAAGTACTGCACGACCGTATCATCGCTTACTACAGGTGATATAGGGGCCAAAAGTTTGCCTATCTTGAAAAAAAGTAGGCTAATTTCATTTAAATTTGTATAATATATTATGCAATATATGAACAATTAATTATCAATACATTCATCAATCAGTTGATATAAACATTATTTTATAAGCATTATTAATATCATTAATATTATTCAAAATATATAAATCATTGTCTATGGTTAATTATAAAAACTAACTTTTAAAACTACCGCTGTTTAATCTTTTTTTTCCACTGGCAAGACCGAAGCGTGGTTTTTGTTTGAAAGTTCTACCTGACGTTTGGCGCTCAAAACAGTTGAAAACTATTTTAGGTTAGAAATAACCACGGAGAGCGTATCCAAACGTAGCTAGCTATGTCACACTTGGCAGATCATTCTAAATATACAACAATGGTCGGCGGCCGCGCAAGCGCAGCATGCGCGCTCCGAGACGCTCTGCGCACGATCATGTCAGATAATAACCAACGTATGAACGATAAGATACATTCAATAAACTATTCGTGTCACACCGACGCTTTGCGCGACGACAAGGACACAGATATGCGACGGAACAGGTAAGAAAAAACTTTTTTAATAGTTTACAAACTTTTGTTTCGCGAGTTTTAAACAACAAAACAAGTCGCTAGGCATTAATAGTACTTTTCGTAAACATCTTTGAAGTTTACTTTGCGTTGATATGATAACACTATATCGAAATGGCGTTTGGTTCACATATTTTATTATTAGATTTACGAAGTAAACGAAGCAGATGAGATCATGACATAGTTTGTATTTTTCATTTCATTTATTTTTAGTTTGCGTTGTCTTTTTTTATGTTTTTTTCTTTCTGCTTTTCTATGATTTAAATATTCTTTACTGTCACGAATTGTATTTATTTACGCTAGCTATCATCGCGACGACTTTTATGGGAAACTGAGTAACCGGATTCGGGAGGTGCGAGGGGAGCTTCTTCAGTGCCCTGTAGAAGATTGCGACGGCTCCGGGCATATATCGGGCAACTTCGCCACACACCGCAGGCAAGCGGGCATCTCGCGCATTGTTTTTTATACAATGCGAAAAAAAAGTTTTATTTAAATCAAAATGCGCATAAATAATGCATGCATTCGTGCGTTTTATATGCTGTGCAAGTTTAAAACAATGCGGAACTTCTAGAATGTCTAATATAGAACCCGTAAAAACTTTTTGTTCGGGTTTTTTTCTAGAGTTTCAAGTCGTCGTTGACTGTTACATGTGTTTGCAAAGAAAGATGCCGTGCGCAACCTTGAATTTTTATTATTTAATATTTACGTTACGACACGTGGTCTTGCGTTGCATCTAATATTTTGAATATAAATTTAAAGAAACTACAAATGAAGAGACCGATGTATGAAAATAAGAAAAGTCGTTTTTTGAGCTATTGTTAAAATTTTATTAAATTACCAGGTACATTTATATTTAATAACTTAAATATTTTCAGTACCTATTTTATTTTTATTTTACTATTCATTTGCATTGTTTCGCACTTGTACAGCTGTTATTAGTCCCGAATAGTGTTGCCAAGTCGAGAATCTCCTTGTTTATACGTAGAGTCGACCACCACAGGTGTTCCAGCTATTTGCCGAACAGTTGAATAGCAGCTCTTTGCTTTGACTGCGGTTCCGACTAAAATTTCACTAGTTTTCAGTAAAATAACGGAGGCTACTGAGCATTTGAGATACATTACCTACAACACTTTGTCTCAGGAAGAGCGCATTGCAATACCACGCAGGACGTTAATAAACTTTGTCGACTTCTTTTATCAAATCCGTGTGTCACTGCAAATGTCATAGGCAGGATTGACGCTTACCATACGAAGACCAGGCGAACGACTTGTTAGTCTCCTCATTTAATAGTACAAATTAGACATTTGTGAGGAGAAAAAGCCATAAATTAGGTAATGTCCGTATCAATTATTATTTAACTAGTTATTATTTTACAGAATAAATTCCACTAAAGGATTAACGGGAGATTACAATGTTTATTCATAAATTGTAATATACCTGTTTCGGCTTTTTTTTTCTACTATAAAGTATGAGAGTTAAAGAACTTAAGTTTTGGTCCGCGCAAGCCATATACGTGCTCCATCGTCGACCGCATCGTCACTTACCATCAGGTGAGATGGCGGTCAAACGTTTGCCTATATTGAATAAAAAAAATAAAAAAAATGACAAAAAACATTTTTTTTTTTTGCTAACTGTAAAGACCTATAAATTATTTGGTTGTTTAATATGCTTGTTTTTAATTTAAGATTTTGATTTACAATCTTGAACAACAGGCGAGCGTCTTGCTTATAATACCTATGCAAGTTAGTTTAAAGTTTTTAAGGATATTGAGATACTCATCTAGCAACACTATAAACCCATGCTGTGTGTGACAATCGCCCCTGACTGCCAATTTGCGCATTTCCGCGCCAATTGGCTCTCTCCCACGGGATTATGATGCAAAACTAACAGCATGCCTTAATGTTCCGCTTGCGCGCCATTACAAATGACTCCGTTTGTATGTTTATATTTTGTGATGCCTTTGTTCCTACTTCTTAGTTTTGGTTTTAACTGGAGGTTTTGTGTTGTTTTATAATATTTTTTTAACATACACTTACCTACTTATCAACGCATATTGTTTATTTACTTTATTTCTTGACGTGGTATCTTCGAACGTTTTATTCATCTATCCTTACTAATAATATCATAAATGCGAAAGTAACTCTGTATGTCTGTCTGTCTGTCGCGCTTTCACGCCAAAACTACTGAACCGATTCAAATAAAATTTGGTACACAGATAGTCTAGAGGTTGGGAAAGAGCATAGGCTTTTATATCGGAATTCCCGCGGGTCCGAAACTTACACGGGTAAAACCGCGAGGCGCAGCTAGTATTTTCATAAAGCTACGATCAATTTTTGCTCCTATCACTAAAATAAAGTAATCTATAACTTCTCTAATGGATTATAAGGTCATATAACTGTGTTTAATTACTGAAATGAACAGACAGCGAATAACTTTATTGCAAATAAACTATCGAAGTATATTATTGCGATGCACGTTACGGCGAAGTACCAAAACTTCGAAAGAACAGAACAGCTACGTGTGTTATTGCAATTTAGTAAAACGCTAAAACAGCGATATTGATGCATATATTAATATTTTTTATTAATTATTTTACACACATCAAAGAAGCATTTTTACAATAGGTCTTAAGAAAAGATGTATAAAAACAGGATGTGTCGTAAAGACACACGATAGAAGGCAAACTTTTGTTTGAGAGGGAAACATTTTAATTATATTCGATTATCGATTATTTCGTCTCAGAAAAAGGTATTTGAAAATTGTGACATTCTGATACCACTTCTATCTTAAACGATCGTTTGAGACTACTGTGATTCTACACAGCTTTTGTTGAGTAATAAATATTAATTACTCAACAATTTTGCAGTTTTGGAATAACATTTGGAGTAAAGTGCATCGCCTATTGTAATTTTGGAGTATTTAGGATGCGCACTATACACACACTGAAAGTCGTATGTATGTTAAAAAAAAACATTTTACCGCACATTACTTTTCTCCTTCTACGGTCTATTTGAAATAGCTGTCAGCCATCCCCACACTCCTTTAATTATTTTATCATCTTTTACACAATCCATCCTTTTTTTCCGTACTCTCTACTTCTATATCCATTCAAATTCTTACCTAACAACACCTAACACTCTCGCTCATGTCTTTCACCCATCGGTAACATTGCCATACCGTGCTAACTTAACTGCTTTATGGGCAATATAGGACTGTGCACTATAATTATATTAGTGGCACGTGTATGTAGGAGAGCAAGCGCAATTTATATATTTGGATAAGTGTCCGATGTCTTCAATTTGCTGTACTCACCTATTTACATATATACCATACATATATACGAACATATATACCTACGCCTTCATTTTTCCGTCACTGGAACAACTTTCAAACTTCTGATGTAGGTACCTACCCGTAGCAGTTTTTAATTTTAACCTACGACGCTAACTGAGGGGTGTTTGATGTATGTATCTGCACAGTGGCGGATTTACACATTTGCCGCAAGTAGGCTACTCAAATTTTACCGCCCTTTCCGACCTGTACAATCCTAGTTCAAAATCATATTAATTACAATATTTTTGTCAATTAAATATTACGATTCCCAAGTCATAAAGTTACAATTTCATTAAGAAAGTTGGTGTAATTAGGACGATAGTGTGGGCTCTATATTACACCACCTTTGCCCCAATTAGCATGAATGTGTACTAGGTAAAAAAAAGATGGTCCCAAATTTGCCGCCCCTAAAATCTGCCGCTCTAGGCTCCAGCCTACTCAGCCTGCTGATAAATCCGCCACTGTATCTGCATATCTGCCAGTAGCACCGTAGCTCCCAAACAGAAGTAACGATTTAGTTTTGTTTTGTTCGAAAGGTGACTTGATCGAGAGCGTTCTTAACTATGTTTGGTGAAAATTGGTGCAGCCGTCTTCCATATAGGTCACCGGGGGTATTTACAAACTATTTGCTACTTATTAAAATTTGTTGGAGACATTTGATTCTTTATTATTGGGCAGTCGTGACTCGTTTGCACTATTATTAATGATTTTTTATTAATGAGCAGTCGTGTCTTGTTTGCACTATTATTCATTCTGTGGTCTTGTGTCGTGTACAATCAATTTCACACGCAGCAAAACATCCTGTCATTAAATTTTGCGCGGAGCAAGAACAGATTTTGCTCCGAACATCTACGATGTCTAATCTACGCAATAAATACAGTGTTAATTGAAATTTTTACAAGAACATTGAGGCTGGGTTCTAATAAAGGTATATCGATCAAATATTTAATTTGCTAAGAAAATCTCTATACAAACCTTTGCTTATGTCATTCTTCTATTATACTGTGCAAAATTTCAGTTTATCAATTCAGGCCACATACAGATTGGAGTATGCTTATTTTCGGGTCTGTTTTTCTACGCAATTGTTTACATTCTTTGAAAATCGTTTGTCTTTTATTTGATGGATCGCGGTCGATGTTTTACATGATGAGCAACGCACACTTGTATTGGTGTTAATTATTTCCTATTATTTATACCTGGATACACAACGTATAAGTAATTAGAAGCAAGAACAATATAACACAACACATAATACATAATAGTGAATCGTAAAACAAAAGAAGTATGACTAGTTTTGGCTCAAATTTCTTGACATATGGTCCTACTCATATGTCTATTGTCCAATATTCATACTTTAGCAAATGTTAGGTACTACAAGCTACAAGATTTATGATGATAATTAATGATAAATATAAAATAACTTTCCATCTTTGTTTTGACTTGCATAGCTATGTAATATTTATAAATTTACTTATTATTGCATAGATCTGCCCGTACACTCATAGCCCATAGTACACATATATTGTGTTTTCTTGTGTACTTAACCTATTTTTACCCGACTGCCAAGGAAGGGTTATGCTTTTCGAGCGTATCTTGTATGTTTGTATATTCGTAAATTTCTTTATTGTATAAATTATTTCAATAAATTATTGAGTACCTACAGCACTTTCAAGTTCGTCATCATACTGCACATTTATAAATACATCTATAGCCAACAAGATTAAAACTTTCTTTCATAATAATCAAACAAAATTAAACCATTACTAACTAACGTACGTTACACATTTACCGTGTTAGTATTGCGTCATTTGCTGATAATATTTTCCTCAATATTTACCTATCAAAAACAATTTTTACAACGCTGCTATGATGGTAATTAGCTCGATAACTGGCCGAGAAAAGTACTTAAAATGAATCTAAAAATACTAGTGAAGAAACATTGAACTGATCACGAAAGCGCACAGATGCATAACATTCGCTTTATTTTTAACTTTTTAACTATTGCCGTAAAGATCGTTGTCTAACGAACGATAGTTCAAAAACTAAAACACGACCTAAAGTAAACTAAAGTACGAAATGCCTTCTTATAATTTAAAATTTAAAAAAAATCTTCGTTATACTTTTTTACTAAATAGCTTATATGTTTTTGAAATGGTTTTTTTGAAGTTCCTGCATTTGATACCTATGATGATGTTCGTCTAATTTTTTTTTGTTACTATATGAAACATGGACGCCATTTTGTTTTTAAACGCGGCCATATTGGCGTTATTTGTGTGATATCCTCAATCCAATCACGGCTGCCGACAAAAAAGGGAACCAATCATAGTTTCCAAAAATATGAGAAATGACGTCACCAGTCTAACCAATAGCGTTCATTTGCTATTAAAATGTTTTTAAATTAATTTTTATGTATAAAAATCCAAAAAAAAAATGGTATAGGTGTAATCGAAAACTACAAATATAATTAAAAAAAACTTAACCCATATATAAATCTCATGCATACCTAATCTCTATTGTAGTCAATAGATTACGTACTCAAGTACCTACTATGAATAAAGTATACCATACATATGGGAAAGAAATTAGTAGTAAATATGTAAATAAATACCTATAGGTATCTAAATACAGTTGTCTTTGGAATACTCGTATGGAACACACTTATAAGTATAATTAAATCATCATATTACTTTATGTGGTTATATTATTATACAAGAGAAGACAATCAAATGTCATTAATGAGCGAATCGAGTACGCTGTGCGGTTGCAGCAGTTATAAGACATTGTCTGTATCTAATTACCACGTGGTTTAGTTACGCCTCTTATCAAATAACTACTTCCTCAGATAAGATATCAAAGTAGATTTGCTACTATCGTAGTGTAATAACCTTTTTGATTTTAACTTTGAATTGACGACAGATGCTTGAACGCATTTTGAAGCTATCAAGAATAAATTGAGTTCTAATGTCATACAATACACGTGTAGGTGTTACTTGTGCAATGTAGGTAACATTTCCCATGCATAATTCACAACAATGACCGATTATAAATGTTGAAAGAGAAGATTGAAACATGAACTTATAATAACAGACTGATTTATCAAATGAGGTAGTTATAGAATAAAGTTAAATATTAACTTGGTCTAAACCTAACCCAATTAGTAACGCCACATCAAATTACCATTATTACGTATTATAACGCTAAGTAGCTACCTAACTAACTGATAAAACATATAATACGTATTTGTTTTAATGAGTTTTAACTAATGAATTAAACATAAACGCTTACACACTCACAACCCTAACGGTTCCGGAAACATTCACATCACAAAAAGTCATACCCAGAACCAGAAACACAATTTTTTCTTGAGGAGAAAACTTGTGTTCTTTCCGAGAATCGAACCCGATAGACGCTGCTTAGAAAGCGAACGCGCACCCGACGAAGCCAACGGGCAGTTCAAAATTCGTTTATTTTGTTGAAAACCTTTTGTAAAGGCACAAAATATTCGTTATACATAAACATCATCGCACTGGACAAAATATTCGTCATGCATAAAATATGATCACAGATCTTTCCAAGCAGAGCCAAATTCAATCTAAACGAATAGGTACTTGGCGGTAATAAATAACACAGCCAATGATCATACATATTAAAAACCTATTAACGATAAGCCTAACTAAATAGAATTCCCTAATATAACCAGAAAAGTAAAAACGGTGTTGTTTTATCACCCCCAAGCACGAAAGAAATACTTGGCCTTTTCAATGAACGTTGTGTGTTCCATTGCGGGAGTCTCCATTCTGTCTCCAGGAAAATTATCCCAAGTTGCCAACTGACGGCTAAATGCACATTCTATTTAATGCCCAAATGTAACGTATCCAATTCAGATACTTCGCCAAAATATTGATATTAGAAAGTTGAATGCCGAAACGACTCTTAACTGCATTCTGCATCCTCTCAGCTCAAGCTAAATCTTCGGATTTGTTCCTTTCCAAACGGTGTCTAGTTGAGCTCCTTTAGCTATACTAAGCTGCAATAGTCTACCCCGCCACGGCATTGTAAGCAGTCTTTATATGTGCAGTCTGTCGGGATGCCCGCGCGCCGACCGCTCCCAGCTGCAGCCGCACTCGCAGGAGCTCAAGTGCCCCACTCCTGGTTGCGACGGCTCCGGCCATGTCACGGGGAACTACTCCTCCCATCGCTCGCTATCTGGGTGTCCGAGGGCCAACAAGCCGAAGAGTAAGCCCAGGGATGGACAGGATTCTGAGCCTCTGAGGTGAGTTCGTATCTTGGCAAAACCTGACATTTTTCGCTTTCTGCCACTGATATATTGTGAACAGTCAATGTGTCGTTTGTTTAACCTTGATACACATAATTATGCAGTGCCTACTGTTTCTCTTCATAAAATCAGACGCGGTACAGTTGCGTCATATCACGTGTGTACTTGTGTTATGTACCTACATGATTAAAGGATCCCATAAAACAGAAATAGAATTGTGTCTCAACCTTATAACCTTTTCCTATACAGCATTTAAATAGAAAAGCAATTTCTATTTAGAAGTGGTTTATGCTGTAGAGGAAAATATTTCTTTACTTGTCCCATCAGACGATTTTACATAATGTATCATATCATTATGTTAGTAAGCAAATAGTAGATAACGCAATTGTAATGCACACCACTGAAACACGTGTTTATTTTAAAGTATTAGCAGCTACTTAAATACTTCGCGTGACCTGGAAATTTACAAAACGCTTTGCGCGTTTTAGTAAACAATTTGCTCTCTAGGTCAAACAAATGTCAAGTAACACCATTTCATATCATTATATAAAACGTTTATTTTCGTCGTTTTACAATTTTTGGTAATTTTCACGCTGCTTAGATGCCCTATACCGGGCTGTGACGGATCTGGACACGCTACAGGGAAATTCTTATCGCATCGGAGGTAAGAGCGTCATGTAGAACGTGTAGATGTTTAGAGTAGTTCGTCGTAACTAGTGGCAGCCTTTTACATTCCTTCAGATGTTTCAACTGAGTTTTGTCTTAACAGTGCATCTGGCTGCCCGATTGCGAATCGCAACAAGATGCGAGTTCTGGAAAGCGGTGGGACTGTAGAGCAACACAAAGCGGCCGTTGCCGCGGCAGCCTCGGCTATCAAGTTTGACGGAGTCAACTGTCCGACTCCGGGCTGTGATGGATCAGGGCATATCAACGGTTCCTTTCTAACTCACCGCTCGTTATCTGGCTGCCCTGTCGCTGGAGCCACCACTCCAACACCGCAACCAAAGAAACCTAAGTACCCGGACGAAATCACGCCGTTGTACCCTAAACCTTATTCAGGTTCGTGATATTCTGTATACATTGCGTCTCATGCATGTTTTGTGATTTGAATCCAGCTTGTTTGTTATGTTGCTTACGATATCATCAACATCAGTTATTCATCCGATGAATCATTCTTTAAACATCCACGCACGCTCATAGATGTTCTTAAAAATTATCAACCCGTTATAAATTTATTAACTACCGTTAACACACTAAAAGATTAATTCCGTAAAAATATCTACCTATACACCTACATGAGGTGTACATAGGGTGCAAGTCCCAGGCCAAGCTAGAGTTTCTCTCTTTGTAACTCGATGGTTCAAAAGACTCGAAGGCCAGAATAAAATACAAAGAAGATCGTCTCTCGTACCTAGATGTTCGCACTTAATTCTCAGAATCTCACGAGAGTTGGAGCAGCTTTTAAAACCTAAAGAATGAAAGGTATTAAGATCAAGCAATCATTTCGGTTTTTCAATTCCAGGAATGGAAATAGCTATGCAAACTGGCAACGGTGAGGACCTTATGACTTTGGAGCAAGAAATAACTGAGCTACAGAGGGAGAATGCCCGCGTTGAGTCTCAAATGATTCGTCTGAAATCTGATATTAACGCTATGGAAACGCACCTAACGCACGAAGAAAGGGTAAGAAAATTAAATCACTTATTTTATAAAAGATAGGAAGAAGACAAAACTAGCGAAATTATTTGGATTTAAGGTCTCAGATATGGATTTAGGAATTAGTTCTAAATTTCTTGTCTCGTAATTTCCTTGTTGTATTTTGTTGAACTTAAAATAATTTCGCTAGATCTGTCTCTAGCCTTAGACACAGTATAGAGTAGGCACTAGTGGTAGTAGAGTCTCAATTTTGAATTCGCTGATACAATTCTAATGCTGCAATGTTATTCTTTAATTACTAAAGTCAAAATCTAATATATCCAAGGAAAGATTCATATCATATTTTAAAGTCTTGATGAATTTTGAAATTATAGGAATCTGAATATTTACCTACTTAAACCTCAAATACACCTACAGGTTTTTTTTTTTAAATAAATTATAAGTAATAAATTGTAATTCAAATATTTCTGACAATAGATGGTACACACATGGCTTCAAACATCCAACTTTGAGTGTCACTAGCGAAACTTTGTGAGTACCATTTCATTTCACTAATAACGTAAATGTCATGGTACCACTAAATTCTATCCCAAATCTTAAAATATACAGTACCACCAGCCATATTTTGATTTACTTTGAATTTTGTATAGTGTATAATAATATCTATAACACCGCTACCAACAAGCCAAACGAGCGTGAATTGACTTTTACCGCCCGTGTGACACAAAATGGCTTTAAAAATACAAAAAAATAACAAAACTTTTTTCGCTTCCAGGAGAACCAGTTCATATCACATAGGAACAACAACTTGAATGAGTATTATGAAAGGATGCGAAACAACGTGATCACCCTGTTGGAGCACGTGAAGATTCCAGGTGGAGGGACAGTTCCAGCGGTGGCGGCTGGTGCCAGCACGCCTGGGGCTCCTCCTCCGCCCGGGCCGGGGGAAAAACCGGCTCACGACAACTTCGATTCGTACCTCACCAAACTACAAACCCTCTGCTACCCGGATGGGTACTGTCCTGAGGAAAACCGGCCGATATATGAAACCGTTAAAAACGCGCTCCAGGAATTCACAGTGCTCCCTACACCCATTTAAGGGTCACCTAGCGCCGCCGATACGGACCGACAGTGAACTAGTGAAGGCATCGGCGGAGCTTATCCTATAGTGAAGTGACTGTGCGAACAGCTTTACCAAAGATATGAGTCTGGTATCGTGAACTTTGACGTCATCAAGTGACTAGATGGACAGATCTGTGTTCTTATAAATCGTTTAGGGTAAAACTATGTTTTGTAAACCGTTGTATACGATGTGTGACTTCATTAACATCATAAAACACTCGATTCATTCGACTTCTTTACCTCTAAGCTGGAATATAGACGTAAATAAATTTTAAACACTGTTACTCGTATGCTTAATGTTAGGGTGAAGTTTATACTATTGTAGGTATAAGGGATTTTAGCCATTGTAATTTGTTTATGTAAATATTGTACCTATGCTGCGTTATGAAAATTAGGTATTTCAACAGACTTTTAAAGAAGTCGTGTCTAGTTAATATTCAGCGGTCTCAGATTTATCAACTGATATTGAATTATAGTGTTTAAGTCGAAAGGTTATTCTGTCTTGAAACTTCATATTACTGGGAATGTGCCAAAAGCTTATTCAGAAGCTCCAGACCTTGACGTGTTAAGACTAATGAGAATAGAAAATAATAAACGATGTAAACAAAATAACGACTCCTTAGAGGACATTCTAGTCAGTTTTGTAAATAATATTGTGAATATTGTTAGTTGTCGCGTCATAGGGACGTTTTTATTTGTACTAGATAATAACGAGATCTCATTAGATCGAGTAAGTTAATTCAGTCATTAATTGATAATCAATTTTAGGGATAAATGATTACCTTTATTTGTTAGCCAATGTTCACTCGCTGTGATTATGTTACGTGTTAATTATTTATTGTTACCATTACGAGATGTGATAGCATAATTCTCTAAGTTGATATTGATTTGTCTTTTTTACTTTGAATATGCCTCAGAGTTATGTGCAATTAGAAGAATTTCTTCATTCGCATGGCGTTGTTAGAATAGCGTGTTTTTTTTTCGGAATCACTATTGTACACGGGAATATTGATATTTGCATTTAATTATGGAAACCAACTATGTTACTAATCTGATTGTCATATACGTTTCTGTAAAATATTGAATATGTGTTGTTAAAGAGAATATAAATAAATACCAAAATTAACTCCATGGTATTTTAGTTTTCCTTTTTTTTAATCTTAGTTACCTTTATCAGGCCTACCTACATAAGCCTACATATAAAACTACATGAAGGATTGCTTTTCTACCAGAGATGTGCCATGCTATACTCGGTTCCAAAATCTTAGATATTTTATGTAAACAAAGAAATGTCACGAAAAGTCACTGTCAAAATGACATGCCAGTTGCCGAAAACATTTTTCACTTGTGAAAAATATTTTTGTTTCTATTTCCCCCGGCTTTGCTCTCGCGCGGCACAAGGATAACAAGTTAAATAAAACCTTTTATTTTTTGCATAAGAATTGAATTGAAATTCTGAAAAGTAAGAGAGTTGTATGAAGGTGTAAATAAAACATTGAATTATATTACTTAATTTTTATGAATTGACCAGACACCTTATAAACTATTCTGACAATTCTGAAAAGCTGTCTGATTCAAAGCCCAATTCGTTGACATTTATGATAAATCTATCGCTTACATCATCAATTATGTGGTTGAGTTGGCACATTTCATCTTCCACTTTTATTGTGTGGCTAATACAGTCGGCCCATTTCTGCGGTGTCACCTCTATCAAACCTTCTTCTAATAATTGCTTCACCTCATTCATCTTAAATGTCTTGTTATTTCGTGCGACATACCCCTTAAACTGGACC
The DNA here is from genome assembly GCA_948107665.1 of Lomographa bimaculata. Lineage (NCBI taxonomy): Eukaryota > Metazoa > Arthropoda > Insecta > Lepidoptera > Geometridae > Lomographa > Lomographa bimaculata. The sequence goes on from OX403589.1 coordinate 15,201,317, forward strand.
CACACTAGCTCAATCGGGTTGAGTTCACAATGGTAAGGAGGCAGTCGTTGAATGGTGACACCATACTGGGCTGCCAACTCATCCACCACATATTTACTAAAATGCAATTTGTGTTCTTTAAAAATTTGTAATAATTATACTTTTTGGCTGTGGTATGGGGCGTTATCCATCACCAAAACAGAATCTTGCTTCAACTTGCACAGTCTGTTAGTGACCAATATTCGCTCTCAGGCCACTTTTTGTATGTCTCTTTGTACGCATTCAATACCATGACTTTTTCAGTGGCACTCATAGATTTCCGCGGCCGCTTTTTGACTGGCGACAGATTTGCTATTGTTGACAAGGCCCGCGAGGTCGAAGGACCTGGCTGAGGCTCCTTTTTGCGATCACATTTCCGAAAGTAATTGATCAAACTTTACGAAAAATGTAACAACAACAAGATAAACACTAATAACAATAACCATCAAGTCTAACAACAAAGCACAATTGCACAAACGCAGGGAGAAGCACATTCGAGTTCTAGAAAACAAAGACGATTGAAACGGTAAATGACGGCGTCAGAAATGTTTAGAACCTCTACAGTCTTACCAGTATAATAAAATTTTTTCTATCAAAAATTGTTTACTTTATCATAACATTGTATAGAACAAATAAAACGCTAAATTAAATAGTACAACACAAATTTTATTTTATAATTGATCAGATTACGACTAGATACAAATTATTAAATATTTTTTTGGTCAAATATAGTAAACTTCCATTATAAAAGATATTTTTTGCACAGTTATCCCCTTTGTTTACATAAAATATCTAAGATTTTGGAACAGAGTATACATTGCTATGGATACGTTTGATATCCACCAATCACATTCATTGGTCCACATAGCAGTGGATAAGGCTCCCGGTAGGGAGTAATAGTATATAAGGTCACATATAGTTTCGTAGCTTAGCTATCACCATAGAAAAGAATATTATATTCTACCCGATATCACATCTTCACAGCATAGCTGCATAGCCTATCTGTGGTGACTCGGTCTGTTAGTTTCCCCTTTTCTCGGGTGCTGGTCTAATCTTAATGAGATGTAGTAGGTAAATAAATGTTGTTTTGGGGTTTTTCATGATCACGATCGTCGGTTTGTGGCAGAATTAAAGATTCGTACGTTTTCGCACAAATACAATATGGAGAGCTTAAACAAAAGTAAAACGAGCTCTTACAAAAAGAATACAACGCGCCAGCAATATCCCTAGTGTTACAGGCGTTCATATGAGTGTAGCAGTGGTAACCAGTGAAATTACAGGGCTTAAAGGGATTTAACATCTAATTTCTCATGGTGACGAGCGCAGTGCTTTGCTGCACGGGTTCGAAATAAACAAGTTCTTAACTCTGGATGACACTGAACTGTTACGGGAAAACGTGACGCTTACCATCAGGCAAGCGTTTTGCTCGTATCGTCTCTTAATTACAAAAAAACAAATCACTACTTCTAGTGGACCACAACTAATTAAAAAAAAATTAATTTACAAAAAATGCTGTGTGCCGAATAGTAAAATGCGCAAATAGTGCAGTGCCTACAAAAAACAAATGATTGTCTATAAAACTGTCACTGTTTATTGCAATCACTGTCAATGTCAGTCAACAATTCAACATGCAATCAAAATCAAATCAAAAGTCAAAACAATTTAAAAGTAGAGAAGAACCCGCATGGTTAGTGTTTATCTATAATTTTAAAATTTGATCAAGTAAATGAAATTTACTGTTTCATCATGAAAGCGGAAAAGGTAAGGCGTGAATCATTCAGCTTCTGTAATAAATGCGTCATTTCTTTTATAACCAACTTATAAAAACCATTTGCCTTTTCTATCATAAACTTGGTTTGCCAAGCTCTTTTGCCTGGTATAACAAAAGGTTTAAATAAATTTCCCATCCCATATTCTACATCTAAGTATATGATAACTACTTACCAAGTTTCAACCAATTCCAAACACTCCTAATAAAGTAAACAACAAATCTAAGTTAACCTCTTATACAGTAATTTCTAAGCACTTCAAAAAATAAATATCTAGTTGATGGGTGGTGTGTGGAGTACCAAAGTAAATATTGTAAGTAAGGACATCAAATAAATTTTGAAAGTTGCCCCGTTGTGAAAGAAAATTTTAGAAGTTATAAGTTAGGAGGGAAGAAAGCCATCTAACTAGAATAGTGCTAGGTGTACCCGAGGACGAATATCGAAATAGATAAGGCCTAGGAAAAGATATATATATAATATCTGACCTATTGTCAAAGAAAAGATGGATGCTTTCTGCATATAAATAAATATTACATGATATAAATGAGAAAGGAGTTAGTGTAGAAATAATGTAGCTATTATTAGATATATGTAGAAGAGATTGGAGGAAGAAAACATTATGTTGGTTCCACATAAAGTGGGATAAGGAACTCCACATAGGGATAAGAGTTGACATTTACAATATTTCAGAAACGTTACTTTGATAAAGACAAGAAGGAATTGTCCAAGAAGTTTAAAAAAGGTAAAAAATCTGATGAAAATAAAAGAACACAAGACTCGACTATCAACCCTTTTAACGCTGAGACTGGCAACGATGGAAACAAGGAAGTGGAAGTATACAATATTAAAATTACCCCCAAGTTACTAAAAAACCAGAGGTTTAAGGTAAGAACAAGTCACATCTTAATTTAAATTTTAAATAAGTCAGTTTTATAACATTTTATCCTAACTTAACCATCAGAGAGAGATATGAAATCATCAGAGAGAGAAAGATGAGATATTAGATAAACAGAAATCAGATATCAGAAATGAAAATGTATAATTAAATATCTTTAAATATTGGAATATCGATAAATTCAATATTCACAGACACAGGAGTAGTTAAAGAACGCTCAAAACACCCAAGTGAAACCTCTGTGCAGGGCTAACTGTCCTTAATGTAAATTAGAATTAGTCTAAAGAATAGTAGCTATTGTGGGTGTTGGAAAACTCTTAATAGGTATAACATAGACATCTTTATTTTTGGCATAAAACTAAAAAAAAATTAAAACAAGACTTACGCATTGTCAATGTCAAAATCGGCAATTGTTTCGGCTTCATTCAGAAGCCTTCTTTAATTGTTGATTTATACAGCGACAATGTGTAAGTCCTGCTAATTCCCGTTTTAATTTTAATTGAATAGTACAAAATGTTTGTGAGTTTTTATCAAATTAAAAAAAGATCAACCACATCGTTGCTTACCATCAGGTGAGACTGTGGTCAAATGCTTGCCTATCGAGAATTGATAAAAAAAGTATATAGTTCATGGAGCATAATTTAGCCAGCCATACATTATATATTAACCCAAGCATCCACATTAGTATGAAACTTACCATCAGTTGACATAGTGGTCAAACATTTGCCTATATTGTGGAAACAAAAGTGTCTCCATGTGTGTGAGATCCATGACACATGTATGTTTAAAAATAATTTCTTTTACTCAATTTACAGAATGCAAACACAGCTAGTAAGCCTATAAGAGACAAAAAGAATGAAAGGTTTCCTGGCAAAGCACCATTAGATCCTAAAAAGTTAGAACAGTATTCCCGAGGTGAAGGAATAGGCAAAGGTGTAAGACATCCATTGTATAATGAGAAATTGAAGAAAAAAGATAAGAAATATGATTACGCACAAGAACAGGCAGCCCGAGCAGAAATTTTACTGACTGAGGAACAAGGGTTAGTTGAAAATGAAATATCCATGGTGCTAGAATGTTTTCTAATGTTTACTCGGATAGCTTCTACTCTACAATAATACTTTCATAGTTCAAATAAAATGTGACGCTATATACCAAAGTGTTAAGAGCCATATAAACATTTAATTAGTCTGGCTCGTCACTTACATGTAGGGGAGCCCCCTTAATATTTTTATTTATATAATTTTAAATGTCATTTCTGGCTTTGTGCCATAGTACAGGCTCTTAGGAGACTTAGTACTGGGGACAGAGAATCACAAAGGTATATAATATCGTAATTATTATTGACATAAATATTGTATCCTAAATCAAAATGTACCAAACACTGTTCTTTTTGAATAAATAACTTTTATCTTTTTTTTATTTTAGTTTTTATATTCTATGAGAATTTGAAGTTCTACACGTATATGGTTTAGATGCTAGAAGCCTCTGACAGATACATTCCTGCTGCATGAAAGTATGCACAAAATATGATCTTCTGTGCTGTTTACATAAAATAAACACTTTCATACTAAAAGCTTCACACTAAGTTCGATTAACTATGTTGTGGGTACTGGAAACAATCAAATCAGACATACAATCACTCGCAGAAGTGAAACTACTAATTTCCCTTGGGGTGAAAACTTGTTTTTCTACCGAGAATAGAATGTGCACCCAACTAAGCCAACAGGCAGTTCCAAGTTGTTAAGTAACTAATAAAATGTTACTATTCTCGAGAGCCAATTCTCAATTTTTTTAATGATAGACAGTTAAACCTTAAAGTTGATCTCTGCTACTGAAAAGATCAAACACTAACATCTCAGATTTAAAATAAAACAATGCAAATAATCTTATATTACTAAATTATGTATCTTATAACTTTCAGGGGTATAGAAGTAGAGGAAGATGTAAAGACCACATCAATATCACAGAAGATCATAGCTGAGAATGTGGATATAGCAGCTGCAGCTAAAATATTTGAGTTAAAATTGGAATTTGGTCCATATCGAGCAAAATATTCAAGAAATGGAAGACATTTACTACTCGGCAGCAAGAAAGGACACGTAGCTGCTTTTGATTGGGTTACGAAGAAATTGCACTGTGAAATGAATGTAATGGAATCTATTCATGATATCAGGTAAATCCTATTCACAATGCATATGCAAATACTACTTACAACTTTAGCATGGCTAATGGTATAGAAACAATTTGGGTTTATGTTGAACACCACTTGATACTTGATGCGCGGGCAATTTTCCGCAACTAGCGCCGTAAGTCGGCCCTTTTTGCGTGTAGGTTGGTCGGCGCAACCCTTCAATACAGCCACCCGATGTCTGCCAAGAAGACCAGCAACTTGCTGATGTTGACTTAGGCGTCTTGCAATGTCAGTGAGCTCAAGAGGGTTCTTCTTTGTACTGCCACACTGCCCTCCAGGCACAAGTGCGGGCATTTCATTTACCTACATAAATCTTCAGCATAATGGGCTGTCAGTAACACCTATTGTTAACAGGAGATTGTTGAAAGAGTAGCCAGTGATCATTCGTCATAATTTATCCTTGATTTTATTACCATGAGCCAACTATAATAATGTCGGATACTTTGACCCATAGTAGTTTCTAACTATTCCGGTTGATGGAGTAAGAGGAAAGGTTAAATTCGTCTTTTGTTGTAGTGCTTCAATAGCTCTGATAGTAGGCCATAACACCCCAGAGCTGTAGGTTTTAAGTGCCACACCAAGCAATGTTTTTCTTGCCTAAATTCACTTTGTTGACAGTTTCACCTCTTTGTAGGATGTATTTTATTTCCCTTCTACACTGGAAAGTTTTGATTTCCAATTAGCGTTGCCCTATCTGCTATCTGGTTACCCCCCTTTTTTGGTAATGTACTTGTTCACCCTTCACATAGGCATTATTTAATTATTCCAGTTGGCTTCATGTGGAAACAATGCTTGCCGTCGCGCAAAAAGAATGGCTGTACATATACGACAACACAGGCATGGAGCTGCACTGTCTCAAGAGAATGGACAAGATACTGCGGATGGAGTTCCTACCTTACCATTTCTTGTTGGCTGCAGTGGTAAGAACTTCATAAAGAGAACTTAAAAATTACATCATTTGAAGCTGTTACTTGTTTCGAAATTAGAGTAAGCTATGTGTGTTGTGGTCTTGTGGTTACATACAAGACTGAAAAAATAATCAAGAGTAGTACAACTACCTTAATTAAAAATAAATATTCCTTGATTAAGATTCTTTGTAACTGTCGATTTGTGAACATGCAAGAAGTCATCTATAAGTCATGGTTGTGACCACTAAAGAAGACCCGAGAATGATTGTTTTAATTCGTGATTTGATAATCAAACAATGTATGCTTTTCAGAATGAATATGGCTTCATGACATGGCTTGATATTTCCATCGGTGAAATTGTCGGTCACTACAACAACCGTCTGGGCCGAACCGCTGTGATGACTCAAAATCCTTACAACTCCACACTTTGCTTGGGAAACTCTAAAGGAGTTGTGTCATTGTGGTCGCCAACTGTGAAAGAGCCGTTGGCTAAGATCTTGTGTCACAAGACGCCGCTGACAGCAATAGCTGTGGATAGCAGAGGAATGTGAGTAATTCGTTAATATCGTAAGAATACAATGTGGTGAGCTATTATTATTCCAAGTTTCAAATACTTGATCTTTGATACTTACCTTTCACGAACTTTTGTCCTAATATCAATATGTTTGACGAGTCCATGCACTGTTACATGCCATTCTTAAATCTAATTTTTCTGTATGACAATAATGAATCACAACTACTAGATTGTTGCTTCAAAAAACATTTTTGTGTGAGGGGAAAAATAGATAACTATATTCGCCTATTTGACGAAGAGTTAGTACCATCCAAATTGTTGACGGAGTTTCATCATACCAGTAATGAGATCCGCAGAATATGTTTTATTTCCCTCTTGGCTCTTACTAGGGAGTTTTATCCTGAAAGTTTACTGAGTCATTTTTTTAGGTACATGGCCACTTCAGGAGTAGACCGAAGTATGAAAATATGGGACATCAGGAATCTAGATGGACCACTGCAAGACTACCGTCTGCGTTCAGCGCCAGTCGAACTAGAGTTTTCACAGAAAGATATGCTCGCGGTCGGTCTGGGTGAGGCTGTGGAGATATATAAGTAAGTTCATTTTAAGAAGCTACTATAAGATGTCACATCACTTGATATAAATATTTTATGTCTAAATTTCTAGATACTTAGTATACTAGTTCAAAGGCAACTATTAATCCAGAATCCCCATTAGAGCAACCTAAGCCGCCGTGGGTCATCATAGCTAATAATTAACTAGTGGTTCGCGCCGAACTGATATCTCGCGCCTACATTTTGCCTCATAGAGAAAATCTTTCGAGGTTACTTGCTATTACTTTTTTCTGTATAATAATTGTTTGAAAAAAGAACAATATAACGGATATTATACGTAAGTTTCAGCTTTCAGTGTGAAGCCGTTTTTGAGATAGACCCCGAGACAAAATAGGTCTAAAAACAGGTTAGGATATAAATTAAAATATTAAAGGGGCTCCCATACATGTGAGTGGGGAGTAAAATATTTTTTGATACCGCAGTGAACTACTTGTGTGTAATCATTATTAACTACAGGGTGATTTGTAAAATACCAGAAACCTCTTGGGATGTCATACCAATCATTAAAACTAACGTCTCTTGTGGTACGCCTATAAAAAAATGTTTTATGATTTTTCAAATTAGGAATATCAATAATATTTAAATTTCCAGTAACTGCTGCACACAGACGGTGGACAGACCTTACATGCGACACAGAATGGGGAAGTCGATAAGCAACTTTAAGTTCTGTCCCTACGAAGACGTTTTAGGCATTGGTACAAGCCATGGATTCACGAGCATTATTATTCCAGGTAGGTTTAGAAGTACAGACATATTCTAAACACTAGATTACCCTTCCCGACTCTGCCCGGATCATAATTATTTAATTAATATGGTGAAAACGTACAATTTATGTATTAAAGACGTACAGAATGAACCTACACCCTCAGGGGTGCCAATCGAAACATTTTTTCACTTTTTTTTATGTTACATAGTGAACAGGTATTTTCTAGGCAAGTATGTCCCAGCGTCCGTCGACCGCATCTTCGCTTTCCATCAGGTGAAATCGCGGCCAAATGCTTAACTATAGACCATTAAAAAAATAGGCAATCCTACCTGATAGATAGTGACGATGCGGCCGAAGATGTTCTTTTCAAGTTCAATTTCAGTGAGTAGTATTAGCTTGAATTTAATATGACGTCATACATTAATAACGAATGCAAATCAGAACAATTTAATCGAACTTTTTGTGCATATTTGTATATTTTACACCACACTAACACTACATATTCACAGGAAGCGGCGAGCCCAACTTCGATGCGCTTGAAAGCAATCCATTCCAGACCAAGAGCCAGCGGAAGGAAGCAGAAGTCAAGGCTCTGCTGGAGAAGATTCCAGCTGAACTCATCACGCTCAATCCGTTCGAAGTCACAGAGGTTGATGTACCGTCGGTTAAAGAGCAGATGGAAGCCAAGAAGAACCTATTGGTTAGTATTTTATGTTTACCTAAAGGAGCCTTAAGGATTCAGAACCATAAACACTAATTGTACTCGGGGAGAAAACTTGTTTTCCACGGGAATCTAACCCGATACCCCTTAGAAAGCGAACGCGCACCCAACTAAGCCTTGGGCTTCAAAGTTTTGGGAGGACATTTCTAAAAAATTCGTTTCATTTTTCATTTCAGTATGTTAAACCTAAGAAAGTGGACTTCACACCGAGGCGTAAGAATAAGGGCAAGAATGTTATAGCTAGAAAAAAGATTATCAAGGAAACAGTTAGAAAGGTACGTTATCAGAAGATTTTTTTTTAATTATTTATTTATCACTATGTTCCACACATATGATCCAAGTTCCGAAGATAAAGCGGTGAAGTCGGTTTTTTTACCGACTTCCCAAATAAGGAGGAGCTACTCAAGTCGAATGTATTTTTTTATTTGTATTACCTCATAACTTCTTTCCACGTGAACCGATATCGAAAAATTTTTTTAGTTTGAAACATGTTGCTTTCCAATTGATCCCATTTAAATTTGATCAAAATCTGATCAGTAGTTCTTGAAATATCGTCAATAATGCGTATTCTGTGGATAACATTGACGATGTTCTTGTTTTTAACCGACTTCAAAAGTTACCTCATAACTTCTTTCGTCGTGAGCCGATTTTGATGAATTTTTTTTTTATTTGGAAGCTGGTGCTTTTCATGTGGTCCCATTGAAATTTGATGTTTTTGTCAATAATGCGTGTTTAGTACATTTAATCTGATCAATGTTCTAAAGATAAAGCGGTGAAGTCGGTTTTTTAAGCTTTGCTTGCGTTTATTATTCAGTATAGATCGCACACCTAAAACTGTCAATAAACTTGCCTTCAATTCCAGATAATACTGGTAATTTAAAGTTATTAGACGAGTGCAAAATATTTTTACAATAATTTCACAATATCTAATAGGTAAGCACGCCATTTTAAGTCTTCGGCTACATCATCACTTTCCTTTAGATGAGATGTCGGCCAAATGTCTAGCTAAAATATATAAGTAAATAGTTAGCTAATATGAACACTTCTCGTCAAATCATGATTTGTAATATATATATATATATATATATATATATATATATATATATATATATATAGAGACAAACATTTTGTAGTGCCACTGATTGAATAATGTTATTAATGAAGTTTAATTCTTCATATCTTCATTATTAATATGATATATGGCAGAGCTGGTTCTTATTTTCCTCACACGGTATCAACTGGCTTGCAAAGGAACACTTAGTTTTGTGTATTATTTGTTGTAGTTCAACAGGTGAGAATAGTGGTTTATTAACAATGTATAATTTGTTCCAGGACTTCGTACAGCAATCCATAGAAGCCAAGAAACAGCTCGACTTGCCTAAAGCAAAGAAAGCTCCGAAACAATCATTCGGCATCTTAGACAGATTTGTATCTAAGAAATAAAAGTATCAATTTACTTTCAATATATAGTTTTATTTCCTTAAGTAAGATTACATAATATCTTGTTATTTACATGATTTATTATGTACATTGATTTTTAATATGATAAAAAAAGTGATAAAAAAAATTACTAGCCTAAGAATATACATGTAAAAAATGTAATAAACTTTATTAACAAGGTATATCAAAAAGATCACATAGGCCCTCAGAGCCTCGCAGAGAGAATGAGAAGTCGTTTTTCGTGATTGGTGGACTCAATCTTAGAAGACAATCTGAAAATACGAAATTCTTATTAAAAACAGATAATTACCTATACTATATAATAACTTTGTCTGTATAACTTGGTGTAATAGGAGCTCGTCTGAACTGGACTATGCGCTAAAGGTCCCTAGTCTAGTTGTGGATTCCTGGCAAGAGCAGATGATATGTTATATTTAATATGACAAAATATTCTGCATAAACTATTTCTTGTGCCTACCCTACCAAGGTTTAATTGACTATATTTAAATCTCAGTAATATTGTCATTCACTACATGTGTTGTGATTCGAATTTTAAATAATTAAGCTTGTCGGAACAAATTATTATTCTATTTTTAGGTTAAACAACCGTTTCTTTTTTTTTATTCGGTGAACTCTGTACCCTACCAAGGTCAGAGTTCACCCAATAAAAAACTTTTTTTTTCCAACAAGCTTAAATATTTAAAATTCGAATCGCAACACATGTAGTGAACGAAAATATTACTGAGATTTAAATATAGATAATTAAACCTATAAATTTACAGAATGAAGGTTTCATTCTGTAAATTTATATTATGCTTTTTAATAAGAAATTTGAAAGAATACAAAGTAATAAACCATCTTTATTTGATATAAGGGGTATATTGCAAATCAGAGCTGTGAGCACATTAAAATGTATGTGCAGTATATGCTGAATCTACCCCTATTGCCCAATTTTAGAATTTTATACATGGAATTATTTTAATGTGAAGATTTGTTGTGTTTATTGCTCCTCTGTATTTTTTATTGTATATGTACTTATAGACAATAACCAGCCTAGACTGATTCATGACATTAGTTCATACATTTTTTATATGATTGATCAACTTCCCTTCAAGATTGGAAATTTGGAAAAGGGAAGGGACAGGAGAAGCAATCTCAATCAAAATTAAATATTAAGTACTCACTATTGCCAAGTAGTGTATTTTCATAGTTTTCTGTCAAACTTTCTACCTCACTATCCATACATTCATCCTGAAAAAAACACAAATAATATTATAGACAAATTTCCTAGAATTCATAACTTAAAAAGCTTTCTAATAAGAAATTATTAAGAGCAATATTATGTCAAATAGTACCTGAAAGACTACATCATCTGATTTCTCAGTCAAATGTATGACACCCATAGATTCAGGTGATTTGACGTGTAATAGAAAGTGGGGTTTCTTTTCCTGTAATGAAATATATATAAAGGTTAACCTGCTTCTTTAGTTGCGCATTGTCTTTCTGAGCTATGGGTATCGAGGTTGATTCGTGGTAGGAACACAAGTTTATTCCTTTTATCACACTTGATAATTTTCTAGAGAATTCTGGTGTGATTGTGTTTTTGATGTGAATGTTACCAGCACCCACAGTAAGTTATCAGTTTATGTGGAAGCGTTAAAAATTGAATTCCAGAAATATGAAATTTCAGGTTTAAGTTTTTACTAAAATTTTCATATAAGTCATCTTTCCGTCCATAGATTAAACCTCATACAAGCATACATTATATTTCTCCAGCGTTATTTAAGAGGCAGCAAAAAGTAATTTGACTCTGATATTGACTCAGAAAAAATAATAGTATTACTGGTGAAGAAATTAGGTAGAGATTGTCTCATCTAGTGCAATCCAAAGTCACTTTATTTAACTTATCAAACATTTGTTTCAAGTGTAGGTGTACTGATGCAGTTTGAAAAACCTCTAGTTTCCTAACAGGTGTAGTAAAAAAGGATTTATCATACATATAATTTACATAAAAAAAGGATTTATGTACGAGAGACTCAGAATTCTAGGGTAATATATTTTTAAAAGAACCATTACAATATTAAAATTTTATAAAATATAGGTTTGGAACTCATATTTATAAAATATAGGGTTATCTGAAGCTCATAACACACAAAAAACACATTTACACTCACACTAAGTTCAAAACTTGTATTGTGGGTGTGGGCAACTTTTATTCTGTTTACATCACACACAATCAAAACCCAAATCACAATTATCTTTGGTGGAGGAAAATTGAACTCCTGCCGGGAATCGAACCTAGAACCTGAAGTGCTAGTTGAATGCCTAAACTTGCCCAACTGGGTGGTGATTGTGAATTGGCTAATGCAAAATATGTTACCTTATGTTTCAAACCAACAGAAATGTCCGCTCCAATAGGAGCCTCTAGCACTAAAAGCTGTCCGTCTTTAAAACAGTCCTGGATATCAACATTTGTTAGATAGCAGTACTCTTGATTATCTGTGTCATCTAATACATTCTTGGTACTTTGTTCAATCCAATGCAACTTTCTGAAAGAATTATTGAAAATCAACATCTTAAAAAACCTTATGGGCAACATTTATGTTAATCTATCTATATAAATCAATTGTTGTGTGTTAGTCTCGCAAAAACTTGAAAATGGCTCAACTGATTTGGCTGTTTTTTTTGTGTTTATAAATGTCAGGTCAGTTTGTTTGTAAACATTTTTGAATCCACCAGAAATTGCATCCAGGCAAAGCCGGGGCTAATCACTAGTTTGAAATAAACCAGTTTTTATCAATTTAAAGCTCGTTTTCACAAGTATCATTTTTGCCACGCTACAGTCACTAATAAGCAAAGGTCCGGAGGCTTTCGAAGCAATAAACACAATATTATAAATGCAAAAGCTTGTGTGTAAGTATGTTTGTTGTATCTTCATGTTGTAACAGCTGATAGGATTTGGGTGATAACTTATAAGGACTATCACAAAGGCAACATAAGTTAAATAACATGGAAAATATTATAATAATAAATAATTTCAGCTCATTAACCTTGTTGATGTTTGTGCTGTGATGTGCAGATTGTATTATTTGCGCAATCAAAAATCAAAACGTTACATCTCAAATATGTAGTTCAAGAAAACATGTGAGTAAGCAATTAGTTTGAAAGTGCAACTAGAGTACCATCTAAGCAAATTTAATACCTATCACTTAATGTTTATGATGTCAATTCTGACAATTGTTTCGTAGGGACCAAAATTACACCAAGAGAATAATGTGGTACGAACCAGTCGTTAATCACATGATTTTAGTGTCGAAAGTACTCCGACCAGTTTTGAGACCTACAATGCTTATACTGGGAGAAAGATCAGCAGGCTGAGCGATCCCGACACCTGGCCGCATGCAATTTAAGACAATGTTGCAAAAATATAGTCACAAATCTACAGGTTATTCCATCTAGTCCTACTAATAGTCCGATGATGTAACTGCTTGGACGTAATTGTTCCAATTAGTTATACTGAATAGTCAAACAGTTTGGATACGCAGGTTTTATTCCAGATAGACCTACAGGAAGTAAAGTACAGTGAAGAGAAAAATGATTTTTTTTAATTTATCGTTTGCATTAAAAATATTAAACTAGTCATTTAGTGAGAAAAAATGGGGGCAAAATGTGATTCAACATCTCTTCACTCTCCTGAAGTGTTTTCTCACAACAACATACTATGTAGACAATAAGTATTTGTAATAAATCTGATGATGAATACTCACTTGTTTAATAATTTGTCATACTCATCCATTTGGATTATCTGTCTTCGTAATGCCATAACTTTTTTGCCAATGTCACTAGTATTGCAGTCAGGACCAGCACCTCTGGGAAATTACATAAATTAGAAGCTAAGCCTATGATAATTGGCTGGAATGTTCACAATAAACACTTTTACAAGAAAAGTTGGCAGCCATAACTCAGCATTGATAGTTAGTTCAGAGATGACCTTAGAAGACCGTTGGTAAATAGATGGGAAAATAGTATTGCAATTAGCAGTGTGCTACAGTTTACAAGCAGTCAAACAACAGGTTCCTTACTTCCACTGGATGCTGTTTTTGCTCTTTTTCTCAATCAACCCAATTCCTTCCAATACGTTAGTTATGTCGTAAATCCGCCTTTTCTGTCGAACTGCTAACAAGTTTGTTGCCTAAAATTAATAAAATCGAGATTTTGATCAGTTTCAAAATGTTTATTATTCGTGCCCAAACCAACATGACAGATCAATGGATGCTCACGATTTTCAAATCCAGTACGCCGTCTTTTGCTTTTTGCAACAGAGTTACGAACTTTGTGGTTAGTAAACCCAATGATTTTTCGTATCTTTTATATTTTAAGTCTGCCATCGTTACGTTTTAGAACAAAAAATACGAATATTACAATAAATTTCAATAGAATTTTGCGTCGCGGCGGGCTTATGACGTTATGTTGGCACTACTGTTTTTGTATAGATAAGACAAAATTTGTCAGAAGAATAGTATGTTTCATCTTTAGCGTGGACTTTACAAGGGCTCTGCCTACACCAATACAAAGTACTCTGTGCTCTACACGTAGCGAATGATCTATTAAAGGAAAATACAGTGACAGCCGTTTGGACCGTTCAAGAGATAAGCAGCTCCTAGTTAGGTTATTCCTAACGTTAGGAAACTCCTAAGCTGGTAATTTCATTTCACCAATCGACTTTTCAATTCTAAAACTTGTGAATCTTATGTATGGTTTAATTTTTAAAATGTTGTTTGCTTGTCTTTTGACGTTTTGTGAATTTGCGGTATTTTGTCGAATCCTACTAATCCTGTCACCGTGTGTAAGAGTGTGCAAGTGTGTAAGTATGTTTGATCCTTCTTCACGCTTTAACGGCTGTACGTATTTGGATGAAATTTGGAACGTACATAACTTATACCTAGGATTAACACAGACTATTTTTAACTTGATAATAGCGGGCGAAGCCGCGGGGCACGAATAGAATAAATAAAAAGTATTGTGCTAATAATTTATTAAAATTATACAAATTACGCAAAAAAAGTGTGTTAAAGCGTAAACGCTTGGCAAACTTAAGCGCAGATGTTTTTACTAAATGAAAACTTAGCTAAAATGCAGTATACTTACCTATTATAGAACATAATATTCACTATTGACTTTTAATGTAGTATTTTTAAGAAACAGAACGAATATACATAGGTATATATGATATAGAAGTGCTCGTTGGCTTAGTTGGGTAGGCGTTCGTCACACATTTCTCCCCAAAGAAATGTGTGTTTCTGGTTTTGTGTGTAATGTGAAACGTATTTTTGTGCTAGGTAGCCCTTAAATGCTTAGGCATCTCATTTAGGCGACTCCTAAGGTTGGGGATAATGGCGGAGAGACAACGATCTCTTGGCAGTCGGTGACAGTCGGGAACTAACGCCGTCATCTTGTAAAGTGTCACTTTTTGACAAATCTTTCATTCCGCCCAAAGAGGATAATGATTCCGCCTATGGCTGTATAGAGGGTTGCGGTGGGAAGCTGAGGATTCCTGACAAAACTTAAAAACCTTACCAATAAAGGTGAAGACCATTAACGGATTTTAAATTAAAGTCCAAATTGCACATATTTTATTACAGACCTCTTAGAAACTACTTCATTAAAAAAAACACTATAATGCCATTCTTTCTTGTAAAACAAATATTTTATATATTATGAGAATCTTGCCATCGCTATTTAAAATATTTTAAAGAAAAAGATATATTATCCTTGAATGTCTTCGCATTTGTTTATCTGTATAAACACACTTTTCGCAAAAATAATCTTTGATCTAGTAGAATGTAATTTTAATGATCTGGGGAAACGAAAACCTCACTAAGTTGGATGGGTTGTAGTTTTTCTCGTTGTTTCCATTTTTGGACGTTGGAACCTATTATCAATTTTTTATTCCGTCCAAATTAGACAAAACTAGCTTGATTGCAATATTGTAAACTTCTTGTATGCACATAAAGGAAGATTTCATTATATACATTTTAGGGCTAGGAACTGTAAATCCCTTCTAATATCATAAATGCGAAAGTAACTGTCTCTTACGCTTTCACGAAAGTGATTTGATTATAATGGTGCTAATTCTGTTGAGCACCGAACTAACCTAAACTAAACTAAAAATAAACCGAACTAACCTAAACTAAACTAAAAATAAACTAATTTTAAGCACCGAACTAACCTAAACTAAACTAAAAATGAACTAATTTTAGTCAAAGAATACCTAAACGCTATTCTTTCAAGTATAAGATCACATTAAAAATAATCCAGATCCTTTTCATGCAGACTAATTTGAGTTAAATTTTGTTATTTTGAGTCTTAATTTGACGTAAAACATGTACATCAGAATAAGAATTTGGTCATTTTCACTAAATAGAGTAACTAAACTAACTTAGTCCTGTCAAACTTAATTTTAGTCTAATCTTGCATTTTCTGAATAGGTTTTGGACTAAAGCAGGACTAAAACTAATTTTAGGCTAGTTTAGTCTAATTCTGGACAACAGAATCGGCACCAATGGTGCTAATTCTGTTGAGCACCGAACTAACCTAAACTAAACTAAAAATAAACCGAACTAACCTAAACTAAACTAAAAATAAACTAATTTTAAGCACCGAACTAACCTAAACTAAACTAAAAATGAACTAATTTTAGTCAAAGAATACCTAAACGCTATTCTTTCAAGTATAAGATCACATTAAAAATAATCCAGATCCTTTTCATGCAGACTAATTTGAGTAAAAAAAATTTATTTTTAGTCTTAATTTGACGTAAAACATGTACATCAGAATAAGAATTTGGTCATTTTCACTAAATAGAGTAACTAAACTAACTTAGTCCTGTCAAACTTAATTTTAGTCTAATCTTGCATTTTCTGAATAGGTTTTGGACTAAAGCAGGACTAAAACTAATTTTATGCTAGTTTAGTCTAATTCTGGACAACAGAATCGGCACCAATATCTTTGTTCACGAGATTTTAATTTGGTACAGAGATAGACTAGAGCTTGGGAATTCCCACGGGTCCGGGACCCACGTGGGTAAAACCGCGGGGTGCAGCTAGTAAATAAATAAAGCAACTTTACAAAAATATTTGTACTTTATTAATGTTAATTGTTTTTTTTATTAAAGGCATTCATTAAGACTGGCAGAACCACTGGTATCAGTATCGGACATGTATGTCCTTTTTCCAGCATAGAATGTCAATGGCTAAGTTCTTGATACTCTTTGCAATACTTCAGTATAAGGCAACACCTCTGGGGAATTAGAGACCACATGACTGTGGATTGTTGACGATACAGAACTTTATTTCCTTACACATATTTCATATGACAATAAAATCAGATGTACTTGTTGTGGGTACCGAGTTCCATTCACAGTGGGAGCACAATTTTGTCCAGGAAAGTAGAATGTGTCTCCGGGATCTGCATCGAAGCTCACCAATAACGCCTTCTTACCTCTGTGAGGAGGCAAGAGTAATAAGTAGAAATGTCAATGTTCTGCGGAAGCGTTTCTCTCAATCCAGGAAGTGCTAGCAGCATCTAATATCCTATATTTATATATTCGAGTTGAGAAAGGTATAACATTTTTACATGTTAATTTCATATCTGAATTAATTTCGTTTCATATTTGAACTGTCTGTTGGCTTAGTTGTGTGAGTGTTTGCCTTCTAAGCAGAGGTATTGGGTTTGATTCCCGGTGGGAACACAAATTTTCTCCCCAAGGGAAATTTGTGTTTCTGAGTGTGAAGGGAATGTTGCCAGCACCCATGACACAACACACAAACTTAGTGTGGGGACAGCCCCACAATAAGTTTGATGACAGATCTTCTGTCACAGGACTATCAGAATTTGAAAGTGTTTATCTTCTCTTGTGAGATGTAAGATCTGTGATTGTTCAAGCTAGCATTGCTATTTGTTACTGCATTTCCATCTCCATAGCAAGCTATCTGTGATTCACTGTGGCTATAGAGGACCCATTGGTTCTCCTAACAATTAGCTCAATAACTTCAACAAAACAGTTGTTTGAGTAGTTCACATTTCTCCCTTTCTAACTCCAACAGTTCTCCTTGCTCTTTTTCTATCAACTGTAGTTTCCTATATTCAAGACTTTTTTTTATTTCTAGCTCTCTTTTCCGTGTTTCCAATATTTCTTCTCTCAATTTCAGTTTTTTTTCAAACACTTTGTCCTTCCATAGCTTTTGCTCTTCTTGCTTGTGTAAATATTGTAGCCATTGCTTCTCTAAATTAATTTTTCCTTGGAATCTATCACAATCTATTCTTCTTGCGAGTCTCGCTTTTCTCATTTCAATGATGGCCCTAGTTTCTGGTACAGATTTTTTAGACTTTTCATAAAGTGCAAATTTTTTCTTCGACAGAAATTCTGTGATTGAGTACGAGTCACAGTCGACGTTGTATTTTGTATATATGTTATCCATTTCTTTGAAGTACTTGAATTTTTCATGCTTTCCCATATCAATGCAGCGCTTGTACTTCTTTGTCAGTGCATTTATTTTCCATCTAACTTGGTCTGGGGTCACCTAAAAATAAAATGATTTAAAAGTTTTTTTACTACTTTTGAGTCCTAGAATTAGAGCCATCTGTTAGCTGCTGATATGGTAAATTGACACACATATTTGTTATTTAAAAAGGCTTTATTTCAAATGGTAGTATATTTTTTCGTCTCTCAGGATCACGGTATATAGCTGTGCCCTGTTTTTACCAGAACTGCATCATAGGTTTATTTATACTTAATTTAAATAGATACAGCTCACAACAAAGATACATAATAAGGGGTTTTGTAAAGGTCTCTTTAACTATGTAACTCGCTTCTAAAACTTACATCAATATCATAATCCTTTAAATTGTCTGCAATAGCAACCCATATTCGAGTCTTTTTCTTTGGTGTTTCCAGCATTTCCAGCTTTTCTTCATAAAGCTTTACTAATGTTGAAGTAGCATGAGTTGTCCAAATAGCGCCTAAGTAAAAATGTTAAGTACATTAAAAAGTAAGTTAAAACAGTTTATTTTCTCACACAATATTGAGATGATTCATCGAAAAGCATAATAGACAATTATATTCTGTGTAAGTATTACCAACTCTTCGGCTGGAAAAAAAATGTTTTTTTCTTTTTGATGAGTTTGGTACATATCTACCTAAATAATATTTATGGTTCATGATCTTAATCTTTCCACCAGGACAGATTGTAGTCAACTGAATGATTATCTAATATATTTTCTTTATTAGTACTTTCCAATATCATTTGTTTAATTATTTTTTAAATTATGTAATTCTATGCAAAGCCTGTAGATACTACTAAGCTTAAAAACATCTAATATAGGTAGTTAATTATTACAAGTAGTAAATTAAATTTATTAATGAATGTAATCAGGTGCATTAGTGTTTAAATCTATGACCCACATCATCCTCATAGATTTTTTAATGGTCTTCCACAAACATTGATAGCAGATATTATTATATGACGCAAATGAAAATAAACTTACTGCATAATTTATTTGCATCTTGTGTCACAGAATTATTTTGGGAGATATTTGTTGCTACTTCCGATGTATGTTCATTTTGTAAGCTAGCTTCAAGTTGATTGTGGGGACCTGAAATAAAATGGCAAGGATGATTTGCATGTTCACAGCCTTTTGTACCTTGGGTGCTGCAAACATACACATAACACACACCTAATTTTAACCGAACACGAACAAAGAAATATTAAGTACTTTTTAAGTTCCGTGAAGTGTTGGTGTGAAGTTCCGTGAAGTTCAAAGTGGATTTCAGAAAATGTATTTCCCTATATAGTATATTTATAATAAACCTTACAATTGAATTATAATCATATTTTACAATCACAGGTTTTTAATAATTAATGAAAAAAGTCTCACCCTCTTCTAGTAAACTGTTAGCATATTTTGTATTGGTTTCACACACAGGTATGACAACAAACGATTCACCAGAACTAGAGGTCATGGATATCATTTGGGTATTATCCGATATCAATTTACTATGATGGCGATAATTCGATATATTATAATTATATCGAAATTTATGGTTTTTCCACGCAGCAGAAATAAATAAAATTAAAAAATATTTGGTTTATTTCAATAATCCAAAGATAAATCAAAATTACTAACAATTACCAAAGAGCATATACAATTACCCGTTTTTTATACATTATCTTTGCAATTACTTTCAACCATAGATCAGATTTTTTTTATCCCAGTTCTGCGAGAAACCAAAGATATTATAATCACTCCGTTTAAAAGCAACATGGATCATGCGAGTCCACAATTTCGCCAACGTCGCATGCTACGTATATAGTCTGTGCTAGAACCAAAAATACTAGCTAATCTGTGGTATGTTTTATGAACATGATATTTATTTACATTATTTTTAGTTGTTTATGTGTATGGAGAGTGGATCGAAAGTATTGAACACATAAACAAAACTGTAACATAAAATATTACTTCTCAAGCATTTTGTATAAGTTCGATATTACCTGGTTACCTAGTTATATATTTTTGTTTAATAATAATAAAACATCATTGAACAATGGTGAATCCAAAATTACTTTTTTGGTTATCTGAGAAAGTAGTTATTACTGATAGTAATGACAGTGATTCAAGTTCTTGGAGTGATGTATGCAGCTTGAACTCAAAATCATCAGAAGATTTAGATGATGATGACGATGATGATTCCCTTTTTTTCCCCTTAATGCAGTATTTTATTAGGCTAAGACGGAAACGAGTTGATGACTATTTGCATATAATTGATTCATGGAGCGATAATGAATTTAAAAATCGACTTCGAATTTCCAGGCATACTGCCGCTAGGTTGATATGTAAGTTTTTGTAGTTATCTTGTTATACATATATTCTATTAATTTATTTTTCTATTTATTATTAAGTAATAAAAATAATTGACATAATTTCATTAAAATTGTATCTTTACAGGTGAACTGGATGAATCTGGTTTCATAGCATCACACAAGTTTGGAGTCAAACCTTTAGAGCCTAAGCTGTGTTTTTATATTTTTCTGTCATTCATTGCAAACGCAGAACCATTGACACCAATAGCAACACGTTTTGATATTTCAATATCATCAACTTTCAGAGTAATAAGGAGAGTAATATCATGGTTACTGACTAAATTCAATGTCGCTGTAAAATGGCCTGAAACCTACAGTGATATTAGATTAGTAAGTGAAGCATTTGTTTCGAAAGTCGGGATCGCTAATGTCATGGGAGTAATCGACTGTACTCATATTAAAATTGAAAAGCCTAAAAATGCCAGAGAGTATTGTAATACCAAAGGATACTTCTCAGTAATTTTGCAAGCAACAGTTAATGCGAATTTACAGTTTACAAACATATTTTGCGGAGAACCAGGTTCATCAAATTGTTCGCGTGTTCTAAAGAAGTCACCTTTATACCATACTGCAGCACAAGATCGAAACGCTCTCTTTCCTCACGATACATTCCTAGTGGGTCATTCAGGATATCCACCCTTGCCATGGTTAGTGCCTCCATTTAGAGAAAATAAAAGATTGACTCCGCAACAAAGACATTTCAATTCAATACATGCTAATGCTAGAAAGTTTAGTGATAAAGCTTTTACCTTATTAAAAGGAAGATTTCGCCGAATCAAACATTTTACTGTCTATAAAAATATAGATTTTATAACTAATACAGTTGTAGCCGCTTGTATCCTACATAACTATTGTATTCATGAAAATGATAGCATGGAAGAACAACATTAAATACAGGTAATAGGTAGGTAACTAACAAAGTAAATAACGAATTCTTGTGATTTTATTGACCTTATTTTTTCATCTCGTTTAGTGTTTATTTATTTGTTTATCGTTATGGTGCCCTACATTGTACACTTAATAACTTTACAAGACTTTAAATGAACATGACGGGCAAATCAGTGCACTATTTCCTTATGTACGCCATGATCAGTTAAGCGTAAACGCGGATAAATTAAATCCTTGTAGAACTACTGCCTTTAAATTTAAAAAAATGGAGGAATTGTGAATCTCTATTTAAAGAATTATACTTTATTGACGAAGTAATTCTTGATTTTCTAACAACTTTCTAAGCAAGGCACATTTTTCCCTTTCAATTTTTAGAACTTCTTCTTGTTTTTTTTCTTTTAATTGTAATTTTTTCATTGCTATTGTTTGTTTTATTTCCAATTCTTTTTTCTTAAGCTGCAATTCCTCTTTCCTTAACCATAAACTTCTTTCCATTTTTTCTTCGCGAGCTTCCTTTTGTTCTTCTTGTCGCTTTAAATATTCTATCCATTGCTTGTCTAGTTCTACTTTTGCCCTTCTTTCAGCCCTAAGTTTTCTAAATGGCACTGATGATTTTAGTGATTTATTGGTCTTGTTTTTAGCAGAATTATAAATTGGTGTTACACCTGATGCCAATCTGTATGAACCGCTGTTATCATTGTAAATTCCCAAGATTTGGTGCATCTCGTTAAAATATTTAAAAGACATGGTTGAACTTTGCCCATTATCAATGCAATCTTTATATTTTTTTGTGAGAGCGTTTACTTTCCATCGGACTTGATCAGGAGTAACCTAAAATATGAAAACAATAATGACTTAGTGAAATAGCAATTAATTATATCCTATAACCATTATCTAGCGGTTTTGATTTCTTACCTACCTCAATATTGTATGATTTTAAATCTTCAGCTATAGAAACCCACATTTTAGATTTCTTTTTGGGATTGTCCATCATGTGTATCTTTGTTTCATATATTGTAAGAAGAGTAAGAGTTGCTTCTTTAGTCCAAATAATGTCTAAAAAAACAAAGTGATATTATCTACATTAACAACACAATTATTTAAAATACATGTTATTATTATGAAAAATAAATAAATTTAATTACTTTGTTTATTAATAGTTTCATTTGTATTTATTTCTTCTTGATTCGTGGATTGGCTGTGACTGTAGTTAGCTAAAGTCATATTTGGTCTGTATACTGAATCTGAAATTTAAAGTTAAAGTTACAAGTAAGTATGTGTCCGAGAAGTTAGATAAGTAACTGTGCTAGCATAACAATTTTCATATTGAAACAAGTGGGGAAATATAATGATATATAAAATATTGTATCAGGTTAGGTATTATCTGATATATTAATATTAATAGACATACTTTGATCATCCAGAATGGCTAAAACAGCGACATTATTATCAATGTTTTCATCCATTTTGTGCACAGTGTTTTCCAACTATTTGATCTCAGCTATTTCACCGATAATGTTATACTGTTATTAGGGACACTGTGTCATATCATTATGATATAAAGTACCACAAAGAAAATGGAAATCCTTCTGAAAAATATAATGCCTGAGTACGTTTCGAATATAATTAATCACATTTATTTATTTGTTCGCATTTGACACTGTGTTTATTAATGTTCACTGTTCAGTCAAATATTGCTTGTGACATGATGACCTAAATCGCCGTAATATGTCAATTTGCAATTTTATTCGTTCAATATCCTCCACAGATGAATTAGTTCAGACAATACGAGTTCTATCATAGTCGGTCATTGTTCTCAATAATTGTCCTGGGCAAATCAAATATGATTTTGAATTATATGAAAAATTAGATTCTCGTAACTATTATTACGCTTCTTTGTTGCGATCATTATCAGATGGAGTATAGATTTTAAGATATTGTATTCATATAGCTTAATTTATATTGAACCCGCTCGCAACAGACCTAGTTTTACCTATCTCTGTTGCTAACGGTTTCGAGAACAAAACTACTTAGAAATAAGGTATTTTTTTCTAAATTCAAATAGAACTGCAACGGGACTGCTCGCAAAATATCAAAATATTAACAATGTAAATCCGAAAGTTACGTGTGTAAGTATTTTTGTTCCCTCTTCACGCTCAAATGGCTGAAAGAATTTGGATTAAATTTGGAATGTACATAGCTTATACTTAGGATTAACACAAGCTACTTATTAACTTGATCAACGCGAGCGAAGCGGAGCACGTGTTGTTTAATATTATGTGTTGCGAGCAGTTTATGCATAGTCTATGTAATAAGGGGTGAGAAATATAATCTTTCTGAATCTGTCAATGCCAAGTCAAATGCGACAGCTGGCGACAGCGAATGGGTTGACGTGACGTGACAAAAGTACCTATCGAAGTAGCGAATTTTTATTTTAAAGTTTTCTACAGTAATTATTTAATGCTTTCTTAATCTAATCATTATCCTTTATTATGGCGAAGTGTGGTGATTACATTAAAAGCCAGTTTCCATTGATTGACGATGAGCTCAAGGAATATGTTGAAGGTATGTTTTAGGTTATACAAAGTCCTTTAACAAACTTGTTGTGAAAAATATTGTTTTACGTTTTTCCTCTCTCATCCTTTATGACCAGAGGATGATTAAGGATTAAACCTATGAATTTTAGTTTTAAGTACTTAACTACCATTATTAATTAATTATTATAAAGCTGTCCTCAAGTGAATGTCATGGATTATGTTCATCTTTAAGGCATACTCGAAAACAGTGCGGGAGAATTTGAAGACACTGAAGAGATTTACGAAGCAGTTGGCGAAGTGCTAATTGGTGTTTCCGAGAAATCTGAAAAAGACATAAGGTATGTAGGTATTATATTACAACCATTTGACTAACACACTTCTTGTTTGGTGTAAAAAAATCAAATAAATGGGTATTTTAGCTTATATTAGATATGATTGTAGATTATTGTAGATATTTAATGTCATCTTAATCTATTTGTTCATGTTATTATTGTTAAAAATTTGTAGGAAAAATACAATATGATCCTATAAATTTTCAAGCATTGTACCTATTTGTACCTGTTTTTAGGTATAAATAAATCCTTAATGTTAATCTTAATAATCCTTTTATATGTTAAATATTGTGTATAAGTTTTAGTAATGATATTATATGTGGCATGTAAAAGGAACTATAAATAATTTTCTTTTCACAACACATTCAATTAATACCCATAAAACTACACTACACAATACAAGGCATTCTATTAACGCTCCATATCTGTAACAGGGAAATATGTGCAAAACTCCTGCAAATGCTCCAACCTGAGAAAACGGGTGTCTCCAATGGACCTCGGAAAGTTCTGGATGCACCAATACACCTTGCTTCTATGGCTGCCCCTGTCAGTGAAACCGATGATCTCAAGAGTATATGGTTGCAGACTAGAGATGACACTTTAGTGAGTGAATATTTTGTTCTTTTCATATTTATTATCACAGAATAGATATTCAATATCAATGTTATAAAACATTACAAGAAAACAGCGACTTTATTATGACGACCCAGTTGGCGCAGTGGACAAGTGTCCGCCCTCTGCGCCGTGGGTCCTGGGTTCGATTCCCGGCAGGAGCACAAATTCCTTCCCAAGGGATATTTGTGCTTCTGGTTCTGGGTGTAATGTGTGTGTGATGTAAATGTTTCCGGCACCCACGATACAAGTCTTTGAACTTCGTGTGGGGCTGTGAGTGTGAATGCGTTTGTTTTTTTTTTTGTTTTTGTTATTATATGGCTCCCTGGGCTGCAGTGAAGTGCTTGGCTTGCAGTAATAGGGTAGTATGGTGCACATGTGGCCGAGTGGCCAGTGTGTACATATCTTATGGAGATAGTGTGCCTGATGACTGATTGCCAAATGAAGTATGAAATGTGTACCAATAAAAAAAAAAAATTTTTTATACACATTTCTTTGAGTATACACTCAAAGTGAGAGGGAATGGAACTTGTTGCCAACGTCTTTGATTTCCTGAACGTTATAATTCGGGACAAGTCAAGAGTGAATAAAGTTTGTGTGTAAGTATGTTTGTTCCCTCTTCATGCTTTAACGGCTGAACGGATTTGGATTAAATATGGAATGTACTTGATAAACATGAGCTGAAGTGGTGGGGCACGGCTACTTATTAATTAATCTCTCTTTGTGTAGAATTGTCTAATCAGAAGGTTTTTTTTTGGTATGATAAGACAGAATGTGATCAAAATTCGATAGACGACAATATTTGTCATTGTGGAATAGTAAATTAATTTATAATGATTATAATCTCGTAACATTTACAGAAAGTAGACGCTCGGAAACTAGAGAAAGCAGAGGCTAAGCTTCAACAGAAGCAACAGAAACAGAAGGATGCATCAAAGTTACCAGTGGCCGCCCCTGTGCTACAGACTGCTACGGCATCACAGGTCACGTCTAAGAAAGACAGTAAACTTGAAGCGAAGGGAACGAACAGAACTCAGGATATTAGGATAGAGAACTTTGATATTGCTTATGGTGACAGGTAAGTTACTTGGGATGGGGAAGATTTAAGTTTTAGTAACAAGGGACAATATACGGAAATTTGTAAAATACTACCTCTTAAGATATAATTTCAACCATAGAGACCAACAACTTTCTTGTAATGGTTATTGTAAATACTGTGTCATGATTTATCAAATTAAGTTTTAAAATACATTGTTTATATTCTATGTTAAGTCTAAGGAGTCTAATGGCATTAGTGTGCATCAATACCTTTACATTTTTCACTGAAATGAAGAAGATCACCTGTTCCCATTTTTATAAGATTATTCTCATCAGGGCATTAAACTGCGGTTCTATGCTGATCATTTGATAATTATTTAAAATAGTGTTAGTTAATTAATTAAAACTACCATTTATAGCCAAAAATTTTACTACTTGTAAATAAAAAACAATTATTGTATACACAATATATTAGTATTCTGTATGTCTTTGACCTCTTATTTATAGTTTTATTAAGCAATTTCTTTAGGAAACGTCAACTGTCTCTGTTTACTGTAGATATTTTGATGAAACTCCTATTTCCCAGGGTATTACTCCAAGGCGCAGATTTAGTACTCGCATGCGGTAGACGCTATGGCTTAGTTGGCAGGAATGGTCTCGGCAAAACAACACTCCTAAGGATGATAATGGCAAAGCAGCTGAAGATACCTTCACATATATCCATATTACACGTAGAACAGGAAGTCGTTGGCGACGATACAGTAGCATTGCAAAGTGTATTGGAGTGTGACACTGTGAGAGAAGGTCTTTTGAGAAGAGAGAAGGAGATTACAGCTGCTGTTAACAATGGGTGAGTGTTTATAATTGACTCTAAAATAAATGAAGGTTTATTCTATTTTAAATTTTTATGGGTATCTTACTATTATCTCATATTTATAAACGTTAACAGATTGCTACGTTACATACATACAGCTGATTGTTTGAAAAGGTAGTCTAGATCAAAGTAGGTGATTGTGTTTTTTTAATGTTTTTAATGGACCATGTCATAATGGTGGATAGTAAAATCTTATTATAATATACTGGCTAGTTTGAGAACTGTTAAATAAATATGAAGAGATATGACATCTGTCAAGCTGCATTTTGCTCTGGGAGACATACTACTTAAATTTCTATGGATTAAACATGCGGTTTCTATGTATATTGTATGATAGAGAGAGAAATTCACACCAGCTACTTTTCTGTACATTCTGTAGAACTAGTGTCCAATCAAATATTTGGTACAGTACATAATGTTCCAAGATGTGATAATTTTTTTTTTTGTATTTACTTATACATTTTCTTACAGATCGACCGAACCTGGTCTGTCAACGGAATTGAGCGAGATATACATACAGTTAGAGAACATAGAAGCAGACAAAGCGCCAGCTCGAGCATCCATAATACTCAGCGGTCTGGGCTTCACTCCGGAGATGCAAGCTCGAGCCACCAAGACATTCTCTGGTGGCTGGAGAATGAGGCTCGCTCTAGCTAGGGCACTTTTCTCAAAGTAAGAACTTATTGATAATCCACGCATAGCCTAAACCAAAACATGATAATAGGGAGGTGAAATTTTCATTGTAGCTTACTTTGGTATATGGGGTAGTACATGGCATATATAGCAATAAGAAAGGAACTCTTACGCTGACGAAGTTAAAGGGTAACGGTTGTATAGTGGGCCATAAAGCTTGCATTGATATCCTGTTCGGTGTGTAGTGCATTTTCCCTTGAAGACAATAGAAGTGTCTAGTTCCACACAAAAATGCATGAAAGGTTTCAAAAATATTGGCGAAAAAGTCTAAAGTTGTGTTTATAAATATCAGGAGTTCTGGCCAAGCCTTTTTTTGGCTTAATCAGAATGCTTTACAAAATAAAGAAATAGGCTTAGTCTTACAAGCAAACTATGGAAGCATGTGGTGACGGTTTATGAATGAGTGAGTACGTGAATTATATTAATGTAATTTCAGAATGTTCTATTCTAAGTCTTTCTTTCCAGACCCGACCTATTACTACTCGACGAGCCCACTAACATGTTGGACATAAAAGCGATCATCTGGTTAGAGAATTACCTACAGAACTGGCCCACCACATTACTGGTCGTCTCCCACGACAGAAACTTCTTAGACACAGTGCCTACGGATATTATGCATTTACACACGCAGAGGATAGATACATACAGGTATGTAAATATCTGAATTAATATCTGTAACTTTTAAATCTTAATAAATACTTTAAATAAAAAAAATACTTCTATAACATAATATGTGTATATGTATATATTATGCTTTAGTATTTAAAAAAAAAATCTAATTTAAAAACAGGGATACGCACGCTTTTGGCTAGGCTAGACTGATTCGTGACGTCAGTTATCACATCTTTACTGCATTCGTGATTAGATATTGGATGTCAAAGAAAGAACGTCAAAATGGCCACATTCAAAATTGCTCAAACCTGCTCGCGTTTTCACAAATTCATTTTGATATAAAATGTAAAGGATCAATTCATTTTATGTAAAGTATTTAATGCATTTTTGAATAGTATATAATTTTATTGTTTATGTTAAAACAATTGATAAAAAAATGCGTATTCCTTGCTTCACATGAAGTAATATTGTGATGAAATTAATGGGTGTATGGAATTTGGTAATGCTGGCCTGTATAGAAAAGAAAATCCATTCCCTAAAAAAATTCCTTTACTTCTTTATTAAACAAGCTGCTCTAATTTCCAGAGGGAACTATGAACAATTCCACAAAACCAAAACGGAGAAGCACAAGAACCAGCAGAGAGAGTATGAAGCGCAGCAGCAGCATAGAGCTCACACTCAGGAGTTCATTGACAGATTCCGCTACAACGCTAATAGAGCCTCTTCAGTGCAAAGCAAAATCAAAATGTTGGACAAATTGTAAGTAATTTACATATTACCTACCCGCCAGAAGAATGTCAATATCATTATTATAAAATAATACTTTATTATATATATATATATATATATATACACATATATATATATATATATATAGGCAAACTTAAAAAAAAAAAACAAACGCTTTCACACTAACAGCCCCACACTAAGTTCTATGACTTGTTATGTGGGTGCCGGAAACATTCACATCACACCCACAATCACAACCAGAACCAGAAACACAAATTTTCCTTGAGGAGAAAACTTTTGTTCCGGCCGGAAATCACACCAATGAGCATTTCAAGTTCAAACTTTTAAATAACTGATAACTGATCCAGTGGCGAACCTGTTGTATGTCATGACTGAATCTTTCGGTTTTGTGGAATGTTGCTCTAGCATTCCAATGGCTCAGATCTCTTCAATGAACATCACCTTGCAAATAGTTTTCCCTCTCTTTCAGGCCTGAACTAAAAGCAGTGGAAAAGGAAATAGAAGTAGTCCTAAGGTTCCCCGAGACAGAGCCCCTATCTCCGCCTATCTTACAATTGAATGAAGTCGGTTTCTACTACTCTAAAGATAAAGTTATATTCACGAATGTCAATTTGGGAGCTACTTTAGAATCTCGGATATGTATTGTGAGTATTGTAGACATATATATATATACACGACGTAAGGAAAAAAAGTAAAATTGAACTAAAATAAAAAATTTGCACAGCTTAAATGATTAACAAATAGCTGAAATTACTCCGATTGCTCTATAAAAAGTATATAGTTAAGAATTTTAGTTTAATTTGATGTATTTTTGTTTTTTATAGTAGCAATAAATATATTTCTTTCTTTCTTTCTTTCACATAATTTACACGGGCGAAGCTGCAGGGTACAACTATGTATGCAATAAACAATTACTTTGACACTGATTGTTTAAAGCTTTGTATTTTTAAAACTAATAAGAAACGACCATGAATAACATATTAGCATTATAACACCATTTCACCTGATCAAGTCGAAAACTTGTCGCCATAATAAATAAAAACGACGTTCCGGCAGCTATCCTTGAAATCCAGTAATTATAGGTCTAGCGTGTTTGTCATCCTAGACCTCATCTTTACTTAGGTTTGAAAATGGTCTAACGCGTATTAGAAACAGAAATATACTACGTTGCTCTGTACTGTGTACAGATTGATCTTAAATTAAAAAATGTTGCCCAACAGCCTGCAATAGCTTAGTGAGTAAATAATTTGAACGCAAGCAAAGATTAAAAAAACCGACTTCACCGCTTCATCATCGGAACCCTTGGTCAGATTAAATTAATTACATACTCATTATTGAGGATAACTGAAAAACTACTAGTCTTGATCAAATTAAAATGGAACCACATGGGAAGCACCAGCTTTAAAAAAAACATAAAAATCGGTTTACCTAGAAAGAAGTTATGTAACACGCATAAAAGTACAGTCGAATTGAGAACCTCCTTAAGTTAAAAAACAACTAAGCCCGCCATAATAAAATGTGGCAACCAATTGACATAGATATTATATTTATAAGTCATACTGTGTGCCACTAAACGCTTTACCCGCTCACCTTCGATGTTATAATAGCAGTAATCAATTTATAGGCCGTGAGAAACGCCTTATCGTAGAACGTTCGATAACAATTGTTTTAACCAATTATTTGCAAGATTAAAACTTTAAAAGAATATAGTCGAATCATATTGTTAAAATCATGGAAATAATTACATTCCCAGATGATTTTATTTGGATTGATGAATGGGTGTCCACAACTTCCAACCTTTATCTACTATATAAAAATAAGTCGGGTTTTCCTTCCTGACGCTATAACTCCAGAACGCACGAACTGATTTCCATGGTTTTGCATTCGTTGGAAAGGTCTCGGGCTCCGTGAGGTTTATAGTGGCGAAACGGAGTTCGCCGGGTTTACTAGTTATTAATATAGAATAATAATAGTAATATGTTAATTGAGGCCTATTTTAAAAACTATATTTTTAGCAGGGCAATATAGCATGAGACTCTATGGACGTAGGTTCAATTCCAGCCTCAAGCAATATTTTTCCTTTCTAAATTTACATCTTTAGTTCTGGGCTAGATGGCTAATGCATTTAAAAAAATCAACTATATTGTTAGATTAACTTTTTAGTTATAAGATTTTAACTCATTTAAATCTCATAACTAAATAGTATTTTATTTAGAGGTTACCTACGTACTTAAAAAAATTAAACTCAAAGAAATTCCATAAAGAAAGTCTTATTTTTCACGCCACGTAAAAAAATTATTAGAAATTTTCGAAACGTCTAAATCGTAACTTAATTTTGACGCTTCGAATGTTAAACACGAATGAAGACGAACAGTTTTTTAAGATTAACCCTTGTTACTTATTTTTTTGTACACAAAATAAATTGTGTAATATAAAAAAATCTATTCTATGTGTAACATTTATTTTTATCACAATTTCATTATTACTAGGTGGGTGACAACGGAGCCGGCAAAACGACATTACTAAAGATAATTATGGGAATCCTATCGCCCAGTAGTGGGATCAGAAGCGTGCACAGAGGACTTAAATTCGGATACTTCTCCCAACATCACGTGGACCAGTTAGAAATGAACGTCAATTCTGTTGAGTTATTACAAAGGAGCTATCCAGGTGAGGATTTTTGGGTTTAAGATATGTTCTAATGCTAATGAGCTTCTGGATTCCTGGATAGCTAATGAGCTAGCTCATCAAATCTAGAGTGAATAGATAAATTAATTATTAATGTATCATTTAGTTTACTTGTTTTGTTTATCTTTTTAAAATAGTATTTGCTTTGTGCTTTCCGGTACGAACCATTTATAATCTCTGGCATCAAATTGAAAGCGCATTTAGCTCAGATTTGTCTCGTGCAAAAAGTTGCACGAGACTACGTTGAGCTAAGTTCGTTTAGACTTAAAGAAGTATGACGCCCTGATTTGATTCCCACTCGGCGCTGCACCAATGACTACTCAGTAAATAAATCCACTCGTTCGTATAAACGGCGAAGGAAGCCACCGTGAAGGAATTCTGCATGTCCAAGAATCAAATAATTTGAGGACATGACATCTAACTATAGTGCAAACATAGTGCTCAAGTTACCTACTTCGGTGACTTTCGGTGACGGCAGTAATAGGCACTATAGAGTTGATAACGCATACGCCTACATTACTGATACCCGACTGCCAAGGAATTTTTCGCGCTTATCTTGTATGTATGAATCTTAAAAACCCAAGTGTCCTTAGAAGGTGCTTGAAGAAAAAAAAAAAATAATTGAAACGCAAGCAAAGTTTAAAAAAACAGACAATTTTTCGCTAATATTTCGCTGTAGGCTTGACCGATTTCGATAAAATTTATATGGAACCACCTCTGAAGTATATTCTACCAAACAAAAAAAAACATCATCAAAATCGGTTCATAATTGGGAGATATCGCGTAGCATACATATAAAAAAACTTTTTTTTTTGAGTAGGTTGAAAAGACTGATTTGGCGCGAAATAGTAAAACGATACCTAATAAAAAAACTATATATAAGTAACCAAACCAAATGAAGGAAAATAAAAAGGGATTACATAAAAAATTAGTTCATTATTCTCGTGGTCGAGTTTTGAATTTTTAGCCCATTGACTTGTTCTTCTTTTTCATAACAACTCCAATAGAACTGATAAGATTACTTAAAACTATAAACAGCATTTTTTAACTCACCACATTTAACTCTTCCAGGTAAAACAGTAGAAGAATACAGAAGGCAGCTCGGCAGTTTCGGCGTGAGTGGAGACCTGGCGTTACAAACGATCGCCAGTTTATCAGGAGGACAGAAGTCGCGGGTGGCGTTCGCTAACATGTGCATGGGCAACCCTAACTTCTTGGTACTCGATGAACCGACGAATCACTTGGATATTGAGACTATAGAGGCGTTAGGGAAGGCGATAAACAAATATACGGTGAGTTTTGTTTGATTATCTGTTATTTTTACCGACTTCCCAAAAAAGGAGGAGGTACTCAAGTCGACTGTATTTTTTGATTTTTTTTTTATGTGTGTTACCTCATAACTTCTCTCCACGTGAGCCGATTTCGTAAATTTTTTTTTAGTTTGAAAGATGATGCTTCTAATTGAGTCAAGATCTGATCAGTAGTTCTTGAATTAATAATGCCTATTTTGTAGACTACTTTGACGATGTTCTCGTTTAACCGACTTCAAAAGTTACCTCATAACTTCTTTCGTTGTGAGCCGATTTTGATGATTATTTTTTTATTTGAAAGCTGGTGCTTTTCATGTGGTCCCATTGAAATTTGATCAATCTGATCTCTAGTTTTTGAGTTATAGTCAATAATGCGTGTTTAATACATTAAATCTGTTCAAGGTTCCGAAGATAAAGCGGTGAAGTCAGTTTTTTTAAGTTTTGCTTGCGTTTAATTATGTCTATTTTTTAATAGCCTGACACTTATTTCATTATGTTGGTATTCGTAAATCAGGGCAAACTAGCACGAATGTTAACCCTGCATCTTTTTGTTTGTTTGTTTTTTACGATAATATAGTCCTATTGAACTGCCCGTTGGCTTAGTTGGGTGGGTGTTCGCCTTCTAAGCAGGGATATCGGATTCGATTCCCAGCGGGAACACAAGTTTTCTCCCCAAGGAAAGTTTGTGTTTCTGATTCTGGTTGTGATTGTGTGTGTGATGTGAATGTTTTCGGCACTCACGACACAAGTCATTGAACTTGTGGAGCTATGAGTGTGAAAGCATTTATATTGTTTCTTAGCAATAAGGCTCTAATTTTAAGTTATACATATTGTTTTTGTTTTCGATATCGATTACTTGTGTGGTGGGTGCCGGAAACAATACCATCGCACGCACAATCACACCTAGAACCAGAAACACACATTTTACTTGGCAAGAAAACTTGTGTTTTCACACGTTTTTCGGGAATCGTATACTTTATTTATATTGACAAATTGATAACTTCTTGGTAACCGACCGGTATAATGACAAATTTGAACTTCGGTATGAGTTATCGGTTTGTATGTTAATTAATAGTGAGATTACAAGAGCACTTATTTGGACTTTCCAAACAATTATCACCTAGTATGCTGACCTTTATCAGAAATATACAACTTAGTACCTTGTTTTATTTTGTTTTTTTATGAGAAGTTAAAGAATAAGAGGTGTGGTGACAGTACGCGATAGAAAAAGAGGTGAATAAATATTATAGGCCCGCAGCTCTGTGCGTGCTGAATTGCACTTTATTGCTACATAGCAAGAGTCGCATTTTATTCAAATATATTTGTAGAGAGAAACTTCTGTACTGGTTATATAGTATTAAGTATTCTGTAATGCTACTCTAATTAGGCAAAAAAGTGCCTCGCTAGTAAAATCATACCAATTTATTTCGTCATTGTTCCAGGGAGGTGTCATACTCGTATCCCACGACGAAAGATTAATACGAATGGTTTGCAAAGAGCTCTGGGTCTGCGGCGGCGGATCCGTAGAAAGTATAGAGGGAGGCTTCGACGAATACAGGAAGATCGTCGAACGGGAATTGGAGGCACAAAACAACAAGTAGACAAATTACACATACGTAACATACGAAGATTTACTACGGACTAGAACAGACGAATAGACTACATTTTTTTATATAAAAGCTATAAAAGCCGCGATTCATTGAGTGCAGAATTATAATCTGTTCGATGAAGGAAGTTAGAGCATTTTAATTTCACGCTAAACAGAGCGCAATATATAATAAGATATGACGTCAAGGCTTATGTCCTATAAATTCTGTAATATCGCGTTGCGAGAAAGGGACAGAGCATCCATTGTCAATCACCAATGAAACTTTAAATGCTTATATTTTATAACTAGCCGATATTAAATATTCCTTCAGTATGTGTTATATATACAAAGCATTTTATTTTAAATAAACACCAGTGATCTATCCTATTACATTTCAAACCACGTTTAGTATCTGTACTCGATAAAAAGACTCTTTCTTTACAGATTTACAGACACAAGGATAACTATCATATACTATCATATCGATCCTTAGTCTTTACTAAAACAAACTAATTACACGTGTTTCTATTTGAATCCGACAAAACTCCGCATTAATAAGGTTCATTTTTGCGTAATTTAAATGGAAAATATTGCAACAAAAGTATCAATACGCAGTTTGCTCTAGTACGTTAGAACGTGAGTTATCGATGACAATGTTATACCGGAGTGCTTCGTTCAGACTGTGCATCAAAACTGAGAATGATGGTGATGAACTACCAATGGCATCGCTTAATTATGTCGTGATATTTAAATAATGCGTTTTTATTGGTTGAATGTTTAGTTTTGATGAACAGTTTATCAGTGTGCAATATTTCTTGTTGAATGGATTTAAGTGTATTATTACTGTGTTCTGTGGCTACATGCTTGTCGGTGATTACTAGTAATTTGATGTAATTAAATCATTGTAATAATTGTAAATGCGAGCTTAGTTAATACTCACCTATTTTGCGTCCGCAGTTTACCGATAGACGAAAGTTGCACGTACAATAGCGGACCAAAAATGAAATTAATTCTCTCATTGAGAACTGCTGTGTTTTAGCCAAACATCTTTAGAATTAATATGCATTTGCTTAGAACAAATAATTTTGTTACGTTAAGTCGATTGTTGGTGATATAGTGACATTTATAGATGCATTTATATAACATTTATGTATAGACCATTTCAGAACTACTTAGAATCATGATGAGTTTTATAAGTGATGTGAAGAAAGTATTTTTGTACTGTTAGCATATAAATCCCAACTCATTGCATATATTCGTTTATCAATGACAAATATTGCAGACTACAACGAGCGGCTCTATTCACAAATACATGTAAAAAGTTACTTATTGTTGTATTAAAACTTCATGTAGTCTTTCATTATTTATTTTATTATGTAATATTATGAGGACGAAATGAAAAACATGTTAATATTAATGCAAATTTTTATTATTTATACCTTCAACCTCTCTCGTCTTTAAATACTTCACCATACGATTCCATAAACAATGGCAATAAAAAAATACAATTAACTTAAAAATGCGTATTTACAAATTAAAATCCGAGATACATAATATACAATTAAAATAATGACTAAGATAGCAACAGAACAGTTAAGGAATAAAAAATAACTAGTTCGGTTAAGTCGAATGTTGAACTCAAGGTAGAATTCTTAATAAGCTTATGCCATATTGAGACTTCATAGGTGCTCTGGGTTTAGTAAATGCATTTTGTAAGAAACATGCACTCGATATCGGAGGGAAGTATAGGTACCAATAAATCGTAATAAATTAAAATTGTAATGGATTATTTCAATGCAATATAATGGTATATAACAACTATACCGGTTCGAATTATGGCAATTTTATTATTGTGAATATATGTAGTAAAGTACAAACTAAAAGTTATACATACTAACAGATCACAAATACTCTTATTCTAAAATTACTTATGTCCAGTTGGCAATGACAAAATGGCGGTTGAATCACTCGACTCTTACTGCGTAAGAGGGGTCGAATAAATAAAATTCTTTTTATTTTACTGGTGTTTCTTGCGCCTCGGTTTAGTTTTGTCGGCGTTTCTCAACACCTCCGCGTAGGAAAGCTCTAGTTTCCTAAGCTTGTGGATTTCTTGGGACGCAGTGCTCTGTTTGATGTCCCAGGAATCT
Organism: Lomographa bimaculata; assembly: GCA_948107665.1. Taxonomy (NCBI): domain Eukaryota; kingdom Metazoa; phylum Arthropoda; class Insecta; order Lepidoptera; family Geometridae; genus Lomographa; species Lomographa bimaculata. Next base: position 15,238,084 of record OX403589.1, read on the forward strand.
GTTTCCGCGTTCCATCCTTGGTATATCTTGCCGGTTCTTCCACTGGTGGAGGGAGTCGGCGAGTTCATATTCCGGTTGTAGAATTGTAATGTGGATCCGTTCCATTCGTTCTCCGCCGCCCTTGCGAGAGGACTGACCTCTATAGGTCTGTAGTCCCTCCTCTTTTTGCTAGAAGACTTTTGGTAGGTTACTTTTGGCGGAGACGGGAATACGGGGGAGTCTGCCCCTTGCCGGTCCTGGCTGTGTTTGCGATTGCGATGTCTGGACTTCTTTCTAGTGGCCGCGATGTACTCCAGCGGCTGACGCACTAGCGGAGTTAGAACGCGCTCTTTTTCCTTATCCTTTTCTTCTTGCGTTTCCTTCTTTTCCTTTGATTTCTCGCTGGTGCTCTCCTCCGCTGGTTTGTTTTCTTTGTTATCTTTGCCCTCCTTGTTTTCTTTGATCGTTTTGTTTTCGACCTCCTGCTTTTTGTTTTCTGTTGCAGTTTTCTCTGGTTTCTCCCTCTCTTTTAGAGTGGGCGTTTCGGGAGCGGTGATATCGGACACTGGAATCGACTGTTCAGACATCACAGAAGAGAAGACGCTCTGGGTGTCGTCAGTAAAGTTTCCAGGCGGCTCCTCTGTAGCGGGAGTGACGGGAGGGACTTTCCCGGCCGTGGTGTCGTCTAGGAGCGGCAGTTGTTCGCCTTCGTCTTTGTTCTCGGCCGCTTTCTTGAGAATAGTGAAGATCTCTTTGAACAGTTCCCTGTACTCAGGCCTGTTGCGGAACCGACTGTCCATCGGCATGGGGCTGATGTCATCGTAAATGCTGAAGCGATAGTCCTCTCCATCGACGATGGTGCAGAGGAAGGAGCCGGGCCGCTCGCGTTCCGTTTGCGTAGCTTTGTTGCTTGTTTCGTCCGAGAAACCGGAGCTAGAGGTCTCGGCTTCCGAAAAGTCTGGCGTCTGGATGATCTTCTTGCGAGAAGTGGGGTCGGCTTTCTTTTGTTTCTCGACTTTCTGTTCCTCGCCGTGGCCGCTCTCCTCGTCGGTGTCCTTCACGCTGAACTGGCTGAAGTCTCCGGATGTCTGGAGCTCGTCCTGAAGGGACATAGGCCCGGACGGGTGCTGCGCGGGCGTCGTTGTAGGTTTGTTCTTCCTTATGTTCTTGACCTGAGAAAGTTGCACTTCTAAAAGAGCCTCGTACTTCTGCACCAGCTCTCTGTAGGGGTTGTCGTGGCCGTCCTCTTTGTTCGCCCAGATGCCTTGCAGCAACTTCTCCTTGGCATTCTGGAATTTGTATTAGAAAATATGTTTACAGAGTATTGGATTTTACTACATCGTAGTGTTTAATGTAGAAGGCAGTGGTATGGTATGACTGTTTAGTAATGATTCAGAGATTTTCCTCTGGTAATTGGGAAAAGATCAGATGAGTTTAAAAACGATGATAAAGTTGGTTACTGGAGAAGAAGGGTCAGTCAGTTACGAATTCGGAAAAAATATTTTTTATTTACTGACACGATGTTTGAATTTCTGGTCAATAACAGTTGTGGACATTAGTCAAAAATACACCCATTACCACATAAGATTAGACAAAATACAGCCGATATCTCTTGCATGTTACATCGACGTGAATAAGCTAAAATAAAAAAGGCACTGATTAACGATGCTACAAGATCCTTCGCCCGATTAACTATGTAAGTGCCATTAAGATCATGCAAACGTATCGAGTGAGTTATCTAAATAATACGTCACGATTACCATCACCTTATAAAGAAACCGATATTACAAAGTTACAAATTAGCGTGCATCATTCGCGTGATATAGTAACGTAACGTGTGGGTAATGGACGTACCTTCAACTACATTCGGTATATCCAAAGAAAACTACTGCAAATGCGCTTCATAATGCAAATGCAAAGCGTGAGCAACAACATCAGGGGCAGTTGGAAAAGCTTTGTCGCCTAGAAACGAGCGAAACGTTGAATCAGAAGAAATTAAGAGAAAGAGTGGGTTTCATTTGATGACGCAGAACCGACTTGAGGCTTTGAGTTCATTGTCTATATGTCGAAGGCATATAATAGATTTTTATCGCCTCAACGCAATTCCACATCAAAACATTCGAGTTCAGGTTGGGAAATTCAATGCCATGTTTTATTTAAGGCGGGAAAACAAAAGAAAGTTGTACATGACTCCTTTGCTAATGAAGTTCTTTGTCATTAAAGATCTAGAAAACACATTGATTAGTTCAGCAGATGTTAATATGTTAGTCATTTTGCAAATTTACGCAGGATCGTGATTTAATTATGTTAAATGTTTATACAAAGTTTTACATGTTGTTAATGCGGAAAACGTTTTCTATATGTAAAAGAGAAGTGAAGCTAGAGAGGGTAGGTAGATAATTGTCGTGCAAGAAGTTTAAGTGAGTGCTTACATCGAACTTGACGAGTTTTGTGGTGACGAGATCTTCAGTTCTGGGGCTGCCTTGACCGGAAGGAGGGAGCATGAGCGAGCTGATAGCGCTTCTATCGTCGTCATCTCCATCGAGCATGGATGACATGTCATCCCGCTCTACTCCTCTCAGACATCTGATGCAAAGCTGTCCTTGTCTAAAAACACAATTTTAGAGGTATAAATATAGACTCGAAATAAATAGTAATTGCAGCAGAAGACGCCTTTTGAGTATCTGGAGTGACGATATACATTCGGCTGGTGAACTGGAGCTGGGAGAGCCGTAGATAGGACTCAGTGTACCTATTTATATACGTGCTTTATTGGAGGCCTATATTCAACAGTAGATTGAAATAGGTTGAGTATGATGATGATGACAAATAGACTACAAGGATTATGTAGGTGCCGCTGGATTTTCCTAGAACCTTGTTGTTCAATCTTTTGCACTTCTGTTAAATTTCTACAATAAAATATTGTCATGGTAACATTGAGTTGATCTGATGATGTAACAAGTAATCTATTAAAAATTCAAAAACCCGACTGCGAAAAATGTGAACCTATTTTTAATGTAATCTTCTTTTAATTTCCTTCATTTTAATTCCCTATTCGATAGGTTCGGTTTTTTTTATAAAGTATTACTATTTCACGCCTAAATCCGCGATTTTTTTTTTCAAACATCTATCTAAGGACACTCGGATTTGCTAACAAAATAAATATAAGTTGCCTTACCTGACTTCCTCAAGGATCGCGAACTCCTCTTGCATAGACTTAGGCTCATCCTCCCTCTGGTGCCAGTTCCTCATCTGTTCATGTATCCTATTGTTCTCCTGCACCATCGACGCCAACTGTTCCTCCAGCTCTGTAACCCTACGCTGCTCCTGCGCAAATGCGACTTTGCTCTCTCGAAGCTCATCGCTTAACCGAAGCAAATCTTCATCTTCCTTGGTTAGTTCTGGGAGGGGTGCTATCGGTTTTGGCGTGCTGTTAATTTCAACTTTCTTTGAGACGACCTCCTTTTCTTTTGGTTTCTCTGGTTGTCTCTCTGGCTTTCTCTCCGCTCGCCGCCTGGATATCTCCAGTTGAGCGTTTAGGTCGTCGACAGTCTTTTGGAGTTCCTCGCATTTGCCTTCTAACGTTTCGATGTTGGCGCATAATCTGAAATTAAGTAGATTAGGAACAGCTTTAGCTAATTATGAGCGTCTAACAAAGAAAATAAGGTGCACCATAAGTGAATATGTAATACAAATACGTACGAAGCGTTTTGCTTTCACATTTATTATGCGAACCGCTAAGGAATGGAATTCCTTTCCCGAGTGTTATCAGATAATTACCATAATAAACATATTAACTGCAATCCTATTATTGCTGTATGTTCAAATAGAACAGGCTGTTGAACCAATATTTATTTTCCTAAAATACCTAAATGTACACCGTTTTTCAATAAAGATTATTATATTATATTCTATAAGTATAATTTGGGAATATTTAAGCCACGAGTGAACAAATGTTTGCCTATCCCAAATAAAAAGTGGGTTTATATAAAAAACATAGCGACAAAGTCTAATAGAGGCCGGTGCTGTGTATGGGTTGTTACTCAGTATTAATTTACTCAATCTTTTAAAGTTCTATTAAACATAATATGTGCTTGTAATTCAATTATTACTTTAATATACTAGTGCACTTTTATATCTAATAAAGGAGACAATAAGTATTAGAAAGTGCCCTGCATGTAACTTAAAATATCAGTAAGAAAGAGTGTAACATTTTCTCAAAATAATTATACTCGTATTTCTTTATCTCAGGCTTGTGTTTGACCACTATCTCAACGATGAAAAGTTATGATGGAGTCTAGGATGGTAAACACGCTAGGCCTATAATGACTGCTTCTCAAGGATTGCTGCCGGAACATGATTATGGTATTTGGCGACGGTCATATATATATATATATATATGTAGGTATAAACTACGACAGTATTTTGGAAACCCAAGGCGCGCAGTAACTTCCTGCGTGGCACTGCACACCTCCAATGTAACAAGTTCCTCTATACCTACTTTAGTTCTATGCCCTTCCAATTAGAACTAGAACTAAAAGGGAACTCCTAACATGCCTACCCCGGTAGGTTTCGGTAGGTATACCTATATAAGAACACCGCAATAACGGGCTCTATGCCTCTATGCTTTTACGACAACACTGCGAGGGCAAAATCTTTCTCCACCTGCTCTGGCATATTCTTATTTATATAACTTAGTTTATCTGCCAGAGGATATTTTCATCTCTAGAAATAAAATACTGACTAATTAGGTGCTCCGTACTCGGATAACTTCAGCAATCAGCAGTAATGACTGGCAAAGTTTATTCATTCGTTTACTTTATTATTACCTACAATAAATATATAGGTAAAAAACAGCTGAATAGTAAGCCATATAATTAGTCCGACTAGAACTATTATCTTTTGCAGCTGTTAATGAGAATATAAACATTGAAAATGTTGTAAAATGATAAGTTATGCAAATGATGTGAAATATTCATAAGAAAACTAGAATCATAAAACTCTTTGTTTTGCAACTGCTACGGCCCGATGCAATTCGCCTTGATCTTGATAAGAAATAGTATTATATATTGTAATAGTATGTTCATCTCATAAATACGATGAGAAAGGAAACTCATTCGTACTGCACACGCTTTTAAGCACGTGCATGCATGTAGCCACGCTAATGACTGAAAGCTATGTATTTAACGAAACGGCGTTCCTGAAAATAAAGAAAGTTGTCACCTTAGATATATATTTACTAATGCATAACATATGTAATGTTATTGTTTTCTGGCAAGGTTCAAAGGTTTTATGTGTGCAGTGTTAATACAAAAATACAAGCGTCATTGAAAATAGATAAGGTGCTTAGGCTCTTAACCCTTGTTGGGAATAATGACTACTTATCACACTGACGTTTATCAAGCGATCTTTTGGTCTTCCTTTTAAGTTAATCCGGAAAATATGATTGTTCAATAGTGCAAGATCGTGTAATATTGTCAAGTTAGAATAAAATCTACCACGAAGAAAATGACTCTACTAAAAATGTACAGTTACCTACATAATTATAGAATAGAATTTCCTTTATTGTTAACTGTACCACAAATTATAATATTCTAAAAGTCAAAAACAACAGTTTGGACGTTTCCAGCGTCCAAATAGTGTGCAAGAAATTTAACATAAAAGTTGTCTACAACAGTTTTACTTAGGTTACATTAATTATTTGATTACATCAGAGGTGACTGAGCTTATCATTATTTTATTGTTTGCTTATATTTCTTGTCTTTGTTTTGAAATACACGCGAAAATCTTGACCTCAGGTGATGAACAGAACGGAATCTAACACATCGCGGTTACATGTTAGTTTGATTTTTTAAGGTTTCATGACCAATTAAACTTGCAATTAACTAAACACATACAGAAGCAATCTGATTTTAGGTTTCAGGTTGGATGTCGAATTTAGTTAAACTTTTTCACACACTCACGACACAAGTTACAGAACTTAGTGGTACTGAAACATTAACATCACACACACAATCACAAACAAAACCAGAAACACAAATTTTCCTTGGGAAGAAAACTTGTGTTCCCGTTGGGAATCGAAATCGATACTCCTGCTTAGAAGGCAAACGCTCACCCAACTAAGCCAGCGGACAGTTCGTTGGCAGTTGACCGTATAATATACCTACCAATTCGATTCAATTTTAAACAGTGACCTCAGTGACGTTCCTACCTTTAACGGAAATACATATTTGGTTTTAAATGATTACCTGAAATATACGGAATACCTTTTATGTCATCACTTATATAGGTATGTTATAGAGGTCAACCGCTAGCCTATCAGAGATAAAATAATTTATACGCAAGTAAAGCTTTAAGAAATCGATATCGGAACTTCTTTATCTACGGAACCCTTGATCAGATAAAAAATTTACGCATAATTTAAATGGGATCACATGAGAAGCACCAGCATTCAAATAAAAAAAGAATCGTCAAAATCGGTTCACCTAGAAAAAAGTTCTGAGGTACCAGACACAATTTTTTTTTTTTTTTAAAAACCTCTTAAATCTTCATGACTTCAATTAGTGATAGTAGTGATAGCGTCAATAACCACACTGCCACGATCACTGTACATACAAAGAGGACATCCGATGCTTACGTTTTAATGTGTTTTTTTTCTGCCGCGTGGTCTACGGCCAGCCTATGGTTCGCTCGCTCCAAGTCTTGTATGCTGACTTCTAGTTGTTCGTAGATCCGGAGACGTGAGTCGTTCACCTCTCGCAGTGCTACTGTTTGCTTTGTGAGGTACTGGGGAAGAGAGAAATCTGATTTAGATAGACACATTTACATAAAAACTTTCGGATTTATAATATTAGAAGGATTACTGCATAATAATTCTTAAGTAGGTACAAAGATCGAGTATATATATATATACTAGCCGTGCCCCGCGGCTTCGCCCGCTATTATCAAGTTTAAAAGTAGCCTATGTGTTAATCCTAGGTATAATCTATGTACATACCAAATTTCATCCAAATCCGTTCAGCCGTTAAAGCGTGAAGAGGGAACAAACATAATTACACACAAACTTTCGGATTTATAATATTAGTAGGATATGTATAATCTGAATCTCGGAAACGGCTCCAACGATTTACATGAAATTTTGTATGCAGGGGGTTTCGGGGGCGATAAATCGATCTAGCTAGGTTTCATTTTTACTTTTACCTAATAAAACCGGTCATCCAGGTACTATACCTAATTCTATATATTATGTAGCGCGAAATAACATGCAATTTCCGGAATATAATATATTTTTATTATAACAACTACCTAGTTAACATTGATAATGACATTGAACTGCCCATTGGCTTAGGTGTGCATCCGCCTTCTAAGATAAATTTGTGTTTCTGGTTCTGGGTGTGATTGTGTTAGTGATGTGAATATTTCCAGCACCTACGACACAAATCATTGAACTTTGTGTGGAGCTGTAAGTGTGAAAGCGTTTATGTTATGTTTATATTAACGTCGCGCCTGACAAAATCTAACTACATTAAAAAAAACGATCACGCTTTAAAGATTTTGAAAAGTAGGATAGCGAAGAAATGTCCATTGTCGTAGAGATAACATTCATTTACTAAAGTAGAGGTGACCTCTTCGCCTCTTCGTCGCGCTTGGCAAAATCTAACTACATTCAAAAAATTCGATCTAAAGTAGATACTATACTATGCTGATAATACCTCTTCGATCGAACCAAGGTATTATCAGCAAATCGGTGAAATCTGATGAAATAATGCCAATGCATTAGAAAAAAAATTGTAATAGAGACCTCGTCTCATAAGCTAAAATATGGCAATTGTTACTTACTTCGATTTCTTGTGCTTGATCCTCGATGACATTTTGGTGCTGACGAAGGGCAGTTTCGAGTTCCTTGTTGCGTTCCAGTAGGGTCTTGCCGAGCTCCGCTGCCAATTGCAAATCTGAAAAGATACAAATTTCATCTGTATAATATGTCTATATGTATAGTTCATATATACAAAAGCGTCTCGCTCGTCACAGCGACAATTCTTACTTTAAAAAAAATGCTAGATAGAAAAGAAGTCTGTGGAAAGTGAAGATGCTACCATAGATGTAGCATGCTTGCTTATTCACTCTAATCTTGAAGATACCCAGATTAGATATACCGTTCAGGACACAAAGACGCGGGCAATGAGTTGGAACTCATGCCCGCGTCGTATCCTTATGGCGAAGGAGTGGATACAAGTAAATTGCTTCGAGTGAACTGGAGGTATGTCAACTATAATGGATGACATTTGAAGGGTCGTCTTGTTGTTAGGTGGTAAAAGGAGGATGGTGAAATTAACTCATGTAATTCATGCGCACACTTTCCAAAATGTAAACGATAGAATAGTCTATAGTTTACATTTGTTATATTTTACATAGTCTATAGTTTACATAGTTTACAAAATTACAAGTTATCAAGAATCAACTCTTAAAAGAAACAAAAGATGAAACAAACGAGTCACAGCAAATTAGATTAGTCTGAAGCCAAGTCCGAAGCCAATGGCAATTTCATAAACCAAATTATCCTTTTAGCTATTTCACCCGCAGAACAACAGTTTTCCTGTTTCATGGTTTCACCAAATGAATCAATTTTACAATCATTGATGTGCGAAATACGTAGGTAATCAGTTGTAACAATTAATTAGGAGTTTTGCCGCGAAAGTGAAAAATTGGCTTTGTTGATTTTGTATAATTTTCCAAAATCTGTGATTCTTTCAGTGTTAATGTGTAATAATGGTAGATTATTGACCGTCAATACTTAGCAAACGTGCATAAGTGTAGGCAAATGATACCATGTTGAAAAAACGTGATTTTCGCCTTCGCTCCAAAACTCCAATAGAAGTTCTAGTAAAGTTTCTACCGCTTGACTTCGACTGGACCTTGACTCTTTTACTTGACTTAGGACTTTTAATATGAAATACACTTGAAATATATTATAACTTGACACTGGCTAAATGCACAAGATTGCGAAGCCAAAATTAAAAGAAAAAAACAATTGAATTAATTATAATCTGCTTGTTGCTATTCATACAGTATAGGTACAGATTAGTGGGTTACGCCACTGGTGTACTGGGCTGCATTAGACGTTCCACAGATAATTGTGCACCTGCCTACAAGTCAACATACGAGCTTAATCACAGAGAACCCATTCGTCACTTATAACACTGTGCGGCACATTGCCGGCTTATTACCACATCTGTCAAGCGTAACTGGAACGAGAGGAGCATACCATGACGCCCGCAGCCATAGGTCCGTGAAAGGCTTGTACCGACTGCCAACCTTAGACAACAAGAACAAAACTTAAAATTCAGGCCGATGAATGCTGCATGCTCGCAGATGAAAGTTGACGTATCGTATCGGAGAAATTGTGATTTATGTACCTGGAGATAGTATTGGAGGCCAAACGTAGTAATTTGAAGAGCAATAGTCAATTCTTTCGCGTGAAAGAACTGCAAATTGCTGGGTACCTTCTTAGTAAGTACACTTGTAGAGCGTGACCGATTTCCGCATCCATTGTTTTAAAAATTGCTGCCGTTAAGCTATAATTAAAAAGGATTGCAGAACGCTTGTTGTTTATTAACGAGATAAGCTTTTTACACTATGACTGTAGGAAACATTTTTCGCTCCAAAAATCAGGTATGCTCGGAATTCTTTCACGTTTCGAGGTCCCCGAGGTCATTCTACGCCGAAGCAATCATTTTGCATTTTGCAACCATTCGTTTTGTTTGTTTTGTTAACTTGTTTACCTTCGCAAAAACATGCTTAGAGGAAATACAATCGAGGATCGTTGTGTGATATATTCTGCCGTGAGTTCCTAGGTAGGTAAATATTTTTCGGGTTCTCTTCTTATAACGATCTCATAAAGTTTTAGCTTTTATATGTTGCTAGCATTTAAGTGTGACTAATCATCTCATCGTTATGAAATAAAATTAACAAAACCTAGACAACATTTTTAACCCAATCAACCGGCGTAACCGCAGAACACACCCTTATTAGCATAACTAAGTACAATTCTTCTAATGTAAGTAATTTCTCTCAGCAGCGAAGTAACAAAACAGTTGGTCTAACCAAAAAAATAATAATTAATAGTAAATTAGGTTTTGCTTTAAAACATCTTATTATTTAACATAAACTAGACATTGAGGCTATTATTTCCATTAATTCGTATAAACGTAGCAAAAAACAGCTTTGATCACACCGCGCCGATTGCTCTGATTACAAGATCATGAATGAATCGAACTGAAAAGAAATAATATTACCTATCCACTTAAAAGTTTCATTAAATTATTCTGTTGTTTATACCTTTTAGTTGAATAGAAGAAATTAAAAGATCCTTAACAGCCATCAATTTAAAAATAGCTCAGTAGATGTGGTAAAGACTAGGTAGATTATTACAAAAAACATCAAGTGCTTGGTCAATCACCTACGTAGAGACGAGGTTATCTACGAGGTTACAGCCAATTTAGTCTTACTCGTACCTTATCTAATTATAAACTTCAGGTAAATCTCGCACGTTTTTATAATAATCCGCATCAGCCACCATTAGTTTCGGTTCCAGTTCAAAAAATATAATACGTAGATTTTACACTCCAATAGCCGCGTACTGATTGAGCGAGCAGCCTCGCGAGGCTGCCTCGGACATATGCCGCAGTACGCATGCCGCGCGAGGCGGCCTCGGTCTGTAAGTTTTCTAATCCGAGGCTGCCTCGCGCGGCAAGGCCGAGCCACCATTAGCATCGACGCTCAGTTTAACTTGAAGTCGAATAGAGACCGCGCGTGCGTATAGTTTGCCCGAGACCACCATGAGGCCGCACATTCGGAAAGCTGTCGCTATTTCCTGGCTTATTTGTCTCCATGCATCTTCCCTTAGTCCTCTTACACAGTCAGAATACACAAAATCTGGACATTGCGCATCCCAAAGTCGTCTATAGTCACCATATAGTTGTATTAATTTAAGACACTGTTCCTTATCCATGACGCATAACTAACACGCAACGAATAAGCGAGGCAAAACACTACCGTCTTGAGTGAGCGCGGCAAACGTACTGAGGCGCCTTTGAGCATCGACAAAAACCGACAACGCTCGGCTCGGGCCGCGGCACGCTTGGGTGAGGCAACGCGTGCGTTTGCCTCGGGCGAGGCACGTCTTGACCGACCGAGGATTTGCCTCGCGAGGCTGCTCGCTCAATCAGTACGCGGCTAATAATGAACGCATTTCGACATAATTAAACGCAAGCAAAGTTTAAAAAAACCGACTTCACCGCTTTTTATTCGGAACTTTGATCAGATTAGATGTACTAAACACGCATTATTGAAGATATTTCAAGAACTACTGATCAGATCTTGATCAAATTTAAATGGGACCAATTGGAAAGCAACACCTTTAAAAAAATCAAAATCGGTTCACGTGGAACGAAGTTATGCGGTAACACACATAAAAAAAAATACAGTCGACTTGAGTACGTCCTCCTTTTTTGTGAAGTCGGTAGGAAAAATCAATTGTTCTGCATTAGTCTCGCAAAAACTCGAGAACGGCTCGACCGATTTGGCTGATTCATTTATTGTTGTTTTCGTAATTGTCATGGCAAGGTTTGTAAGGTTTGTTAGTATTTTTTAATCCACCGGAAATTGTACCCGCTCGAAGTTTGTGTGTGTGTTTCTTAAACGGGTGAACCGATTTGGATGCTTTTATTTTTATTTGAAAGGTGACTTGATCGAGAGTTGTCTTTATCTAGTTGGTGAAAATCGGTGCAGCCGGTTTCAAGATAGAGGGGATATTTTCAAAATTTTGACTTTTTCTTGAGGAGAAACATAGTTTTTAACTTTTCAAGGCTCATTACAGTTGAACTAACGAAATTATTGTATCGAATCAGTGCAATAGTATTGCGGTCACGTCATATTATTTCTGCAATTGTATTTCGAATTATCGATAAAACAAATCTTCGTAGGCCGTTTTTGAATTTAATCCGATAATTTTTTTTTTGTTAGACCTAAGATTACTAGATGTATCAAATGTACCTATATACAAGTAGGTATACATTTTAAAAATAAAATTTTAAATATATATAACATTATACTATATGATATATATATATATATATATATATATATACATATATACGTAGGTATATCAAATGTAGTACCTAATATTATTATAACATAAATACTTTATTATTTTCGGTTAGATGTTGGTTTTGGTTTGAAATTAAAGGAATTTAATTATTGAGTGCTAGTCTAACTACTAGTAGGTACTTTAATTTGAATGATTGCCTCTTCATTAGAAGTCACCTAATGTGGTAGAGAGGTAGTTAGTAGTGGAGGGGTTTATTTTTAGACTGCAAGTTCTCTATGAACACTAATTTCTTAGTACTTGTATTTAATTTTTTTTAGACCTTTTCAAAGCAAACAATAGTCAATCAAAGGAAAGACCACACACTCTCACCGGATCTTATCTATCAGCTTATTAGACAACAAAACGTGATGTGAGACTTTCTAGAGATGGGATTTAGATCATTCCGTGTTACCGTCAATCATATATATCCGCACCTTTGTGTGTGTGTGAGTGTGTGAGAATGTAATGCTTATTACGAGGTATCTCTGTACCGGCTGTATCGATTTGGATAAATTTATATAGTCTAGACCCAGGGACAAGGGCATATAAGCTACATTTTATTTAATTTTCTGGAAAACGCGGGTGTAACTGTCGGACACAGATAGTATCACACTAATATTATAAATACGAAAGTTTGTGTGTAAGTGTATATGTAAAATAATATAAACCATAAAAAACCAATTGCATTATTAAACTATAAAAACTATGTATTTTAGATAATACGTTAAATGATCCCCGGTTTCGCCCACGTTAATCAAGTTAAAAAGTAGCAAATGTGTAAATTGTGTATATTTTTTTTTATGACAGATAGGTAAGCATTCGGCCGCTATTTCACCTAGCTATAAAGTGATGCGGCAAAAAAATATCGTTAAAATCCATTAAACCCGGGACAGAAATAAGCTTACGCAGTAACTACATTTTATTGCCTATGAGTTGGCACAGAATAAAAACCCAAGTTTAATGATACCTTTGTGATTATATACTGTGCTATAGGTGATGTTATTATGAGTAATCATTTGTATTCTGTTATGGAACTAGTGGGAATAATTAGATGGGTTTTAAAAATCAAGAAACCGTTGTATTATAATTAAACGCAAGCAAAGCTTAAAAAACCAACTTCACCGCTTTATTTTCGAAACCTTGATCAGATTTAATATATTGCACACGCATTATTGACGATAACTCAAAAACTAGAGATCAGATCTTGATCAAATTTCAATGCGACCACATGGAAAGCACCAGCATTCAAATAAAAAATCATCAAAATCGGCTCACAACGAAAGTAGTTATGAGGTAACTTTTGAAGTCGGTTAAAAACAAGAAACAATGTAGACTACATTGACGATGTTCTTGTCAGAATACGAAATTGACGATATTTCAAGAACTACTGATCAGATCTTGATCAAATTTTAATGGGACCAATTGGAAAGCAATATCATTCAAATAAAAAACTCGAAATCGGTTCACGTGGAAAGAAGTTATGACACACACACATAAAAAAAATACAGTCGACTCGAGTACCTCCTTCTTTTTTGGGAAGTCGGTAAAAAGGCATTAATTTAAAGTTATTGGTATTCTATCGCTTACATTTTGGAGAGTGTGCACAGGAATTAAAAGAGTTAATTCCATCATGTCCTTTTTACCATCTATAAACAAGACAAAATCTCAAACGTCATCCATTTATGGTTGACATATCTCCAGTTCACTCGAAGCGTTTCGCTTCTACGTTCATCATCCGTACAGCGAAGGAGTGGAACTCATTGCCTGTGTCTTTGTTCCCCGAACGGTATAATCTGGGAGTCTTCACGTCTCGAGTGAATATGTATCTTCTAGGCATGCATGTCCCATCTTTGGCCGCCTCATAACTTTCCATCAAGTGAGAGAGTAGTGGTCAAATGCTTGCCTATTCTCCATAAAAAAATAAAAAAAAGTATTGAAAGTGAAGATGGGATTTCAGATTCGTACAACAATACTTATTAAGAACTTTTGTCAATATGTGCTTGATGCGAGCTAAGTATTTATCAGCTGAATGGATTTGAATGTAACTTGGTTCATCAATAGTCTAGCTCTAGAAGAATCAAAAGAGATGCGTTTAAAAGAAAAGTGAATACCATAGCAAGCGTGCTACACCTAAGACTACATCGTCACTTTCTATCAGATGTGATTGTAGTCAAACGATTGCTTAATTAGTTATACAATAATTGAAACTCAAGCAAAGCTTAAAAAAACCGACTTCATCCCTTATATTTCGGTTTGACCTCTGAAGTATACAAACAAAAAAATCATGAAAATCGATTCATAATTGGCGGAGATATCGCTTGACATACATACAAAAAAAACATACAGCCGAATTGAGAAGCTCTTTTTTTGAAGTCGGTTGAAAATAGGTGATCCATGATCCATTCATTTATTGGTACAATTGGTACTTTTTCGTGATTGATACGGGAAAGGATGGAGGCAAGAAACAATCTGAATCTGTAGATTCAGATTGTTTTTTGCCTCCTTACAAAGTGTTATATTCCAAGAGATAGGTACAAAGTCTCATATGGACCCTGTCGAGCGCACCAACTTAGAAGAGAGGAGAGAGAGAGGACGCAATCTTATTTACAAAATTTAAAGTACATCTTTTAAAAATTAATGTATTGAGTAGTATGCTTTCATAGGCTTAAATTTCGTGGTATTTGATTCTTTTGTAAGGTCTGCTGTAAAGCCACGGTCGCCATGGACTCTATAGATTTTGGAACTGTCATTAATTACTACGGACCGTTTTTGCGGACCTTGGTGTTTGTGTTGTAATTGTTTCAGGATATCCATTGTGAGTTTGTGTCCCGACTAGGTTAAAAATTAAGATATTTATACATTTTGCGCGTTTATGCCGAAATTCAGAATCGTACCGAATTTCAAAACATGTACAGTACCCGGTGGTAAATAATGCACATGCACCGTCCTCTAACGAACTTGTACAACCACTTACGAAAGCGACAGAACGTCAATTAAGGAGCATGTATGCGTCAATGCGAGCACATTTTCTAACCACAGCCCATTATCCCCCGTATACTTTTGCACATAAAGGTGTATATTGCGTAAATTACATCGTGGCGGTTACGCAAGGTCACGCGTGGCCATCTTTGATATTTTTTATTATTTAATTTAAAAAAATTGCTGAAGACATCATTTGTCTAGTAAATATGCGTAGGTATGTGAAATAATTTTAAGTGTTTTGATGGCGGAACGAAATGGTTACAAAAATACAATTTGATGTTATTTTATTTAAATTTTTTTAGCTCCAAGAGCATTATTTATGCCTGGTACTGTATTTATTTTACAGTTCTTGTCGAATCCATAACGATAACATTGTGTATCATACCACGTCATAATAATTGAAATAATTCTCGCGTCGTCGACTTTATTTTGGTACATACAATAAATAATCATAATATTTACAATTTTACATATCATATTTATTGGTAATAAAAAATTATAGTCAATTAAAATATAGAATTACATAAGAAAATAGTTTGAAAACAATATAATTCAAATGATGTCAAAAAATAATGAATTTCCATGAAAATGTTAGAATGCAGAATGACTTTTTGTATTTATAAATTCAGAATATGAATTAAAATACATGCTAAACCAGCATAATGTTTGTTCCTGAAACTTACATAGCTTGGAGCAACGGCAACAACGGCTTGAGGTAGCTTATTATATACATCAGATTCGTACATTGTATTTTTAATACAATCTACAACTGCCTCTATATGATCCAAATGAGGTTTAAATTCATCCAACCATTAGATACAATACAGATAATAACACAAACGTCCCAATTTATGATATCAGAGATTGTAAATCTCACCGATTACACAAATTAAATTAAAAACAAGCATTATTTACGGTATGTAATACACAAAACAATAGCCTTCTTCTTGAATAACTCCTAAACAATGCCATCTCTTGAAGAGTAATTATTACACCATTGATGTGGCGTTAGCAGACGCTCGTATATACCGAGCACATTCCGTGTCAGAAGTATATAGTTAACACAGCGTGTGACGACAATTACAATTGTTACAAATACCATTAATAGAGATATTACAGAGTGGAGCTATTATAAAGTCAATTGGAGACATGCGTGACAGCGACTCGTTGAGTCACTGTCATTCACACTCATCGTGGATACAATGAGTGACCCTTGGCTTTTCTTTAAATACCTACCTACTTGCATGTAAATTCAAAAGAGCATTGGTATTTGAATCTCCAATTGCTTATTATATTCTCGTTGGCTTTTAGTAAATTCGAAATCTTTTGTGTCTATTATCTTTTAATTTTGGCTCCGCATTCTTCTGCATTTAGCCAGTGTCATGATATAAAATATTTCAAGTGTAAATAAATATTACACGTTTCAAATTAGAAGTCACAAGTCACAGTCAAAATGAAGTAAAAGAGTTAAGGTCCAGTGATAGCCAGGTCATGCCCTAATAAAGTGATAGAAATGTTACTAGAACATCTATTAAAGTTTTGGAACGTAGAAGAAAATCACGTATTTCAACTCGGTATGATTTGCCTACCTACACTCTTGCTAGTTCACTAAGTATTAACGGTTAATAATCCACCATTATTACACGTTAACTCGAAGAATCTCAAGTTTAAAAAAATAATCAACAACGCCATTTTTTCATTTTCGCCGCAAATCTCATATTTTTGTTCATAGATCTCTTTAGTTTTGATAAACTCTATTTCAAGATAGGTATTCTTTTTATTTTACATACCGGAGTAGATTATAGAGATGTTAGATACCAAGCTGTGGCTCTATCAGTCGTCAACTTCTGAATATTTTTATACTTTCCCCATTTGTTAGAGCGATCGTATTCACTCTTGCACAGTATGGATAATATTTACTTTTTGTCGACTTTAGATAAAAGCTTTGTTTTCTTCTATGATCTGATGATTACTAAGTACCATTGATAGAAAATATTATCATGCTCTTCAGAGTGTCACTAAGTGGTATTAGATTATTTCAGTATCTTAGTAAGATTGGAGTTAATTGTTACTCTCATCACTCTCACGTATCTTTGTCAGTAGTTGCTGTTGTAGTTATGATAACTAATTATCAGCAAGTATGTACCTTGCTAACATATTCCTCTCAACTACCATAGCAAAATGAACTTTGGTCACTGATATCGCCGATCGTAATTAACTACGCAAGCAAATTACTACAACATTAGTACCTACAAATGACCATTAACTGCGTTAAACAAGACAAGTTACTATGTACAGAGAACTAAAGAAAAATGAAAATATAGACAAATGGAAAGTACATTTTTGTCTCTCCTTCTCTTTCTTCTTCCTTCTGTTTCTCAAGTGTAACGACGCTGAAAACTAAAAGCCAACTGCAAGAAGTGCTGATGTTGAGCTGTTTACATTATAACATCGCGGAGATACTTTCTTTCAGTGTTATCCTTGATTATTGAGTAACACTTATATTTTTCTATATGTCACACCGCACCACTGCACTTTTTTTAACAGTTTAAAATTTAAAAGATATATTATTATGACATACCATAAACATAAACGCTTTAGCACTCACAGCCCCACATTAAGTTGGATGACTAGTGTCATGGGTGCCGGAAACATTCACAAAACACACAATCACAATCAGAACCAGAAACTAATATTTTCTTAGGGGAGAAAACTTGTGTTCCCGCCGGGAATCGAACCCGCTACTCCTGTAGGCGAACGCTCACCCAACTGAGCCAAAACGGACAGTTCTAAAATAGGCAGTAATATATAAGTATTTAAATTGCAACATATGATATTTAACCACCATTCAAACTGTTTTTGCGCAATGGTGTCTTGCTAAATCATCAGAATTTGTGACTTGTGTTATTATACACTTACATAAACCCAAATTACCTATTTTGGACTCAGTTATTGCAAGTTATAATAACGACAGTTTGGGGTGACATAGCTCATTTTTTTTACTGCTAATATTATGAGTAGCTTTGCGGTAAGCCGGTAACTTCACCTATCTTGTAAAGCGAAACAAGTTCTTGATTTGTTTGCATCATTTACTTTGTATTTGAAATGGTGTTCGGTAATAACTAGTAAGAATGTATTAGTTGTCTTAAATGAATACATGAAGATATTGAGATGGTTATCTAACCATCTCAAAATTATCGAATAATGGAGCGGTTTTTTTAAGAGTCCATAATTTCATTGTGGAAGCTTTTTTTACCTCGTTTTTATCACTCAAATAAGATGTTCACAAAGTGAAATTAGGTTTATTTTTAAAACGGAAAGGTAAAGATAAAAATGGTAGATATTTCTTATGTTTGATAAGCTTCAGCCACTATCTCGTTATTGATTAAATCTTTTCAATTTAAATTCGATTACAGTCTGTTTTACAAGTAGGTTTTTTAATCATCAATCATCCATTACTGGCTTTACTTCTTTGAAATAATTAAAACAGCAGTGATTTGCTTTATGATTTAAAAATAAATTTCATGGTTCTGAAACAAAATGGTAAGTAATGTTTAGGCAAAGTAACGGACTCTGTGTTTTTATTTTATAACTATTAGATTTTTGAATTCGGTTTAATTTTTTTTTCTTCTGATAAGTGAAATTAAAGATTTGGGGAAGGGTGATTCATCCACATGCCGATAACGTAGGCTATTTGGCTACTACGTCAATGCAGCCTAAATCCACCAGCGATAACATTGCACTGCTTATCTACAACCTTGTAACTTTCCTAGGTGACATAAAATTTACTAAGTATGTACGAGTTATAACACGTACCTATTGGATTGAAATACTTATAATTATTATAACAAAGAAATGTAACGGTATTGTAATTGCAGATACTTATTATGGAGCCAGCCCGTTAACTTGGAAAGTGAGTCCATATCGACACCAATCTAATGCTTTGTGTGACAGCAAAAGATAACAACATTGCCTTGTTATTTGTACTTTATTGTTGTTTTGTACCGCTTGAACTGAACCGCTAATGATCGTCGATGATAATGATGTCTGCGAGGTATCATCAACCCGGAAGTGCATCGCAGGCAAATAGTTTAGTTATGGAAAAACGTCTAGCGAAACCAATTCTATGGTTCTAATTTTATTGTGTGCGTTACAAATTGTTTCACGAAGACAGTCGCGTTTCCAGCTGTCGCCGCTGCGTCTGCAGTGCCTCTCACTAAGCCTTGCGAAACTCACCTTCGGTTCCTTGCAGGCACTCCAGCTCGACGGTGTAGTCCCACAGGTCCAGAGAGTTCAGGCCGTTCAGCTCCCACGAGTTGATCGAGTCGCACTGCTCAGTATCCTCGCTCATTTTCCACGATCAAAGGTCACAAGCGACTCTGACGTCGGTAACTAAGTGGCTGTTTTTGCAGCCATATTTTTGTTCATCGTCGGATACTGCGGCCGGTGCTGAGCGACGCGGCTCCCGCGGCGGCCGTCGTACTGAGGACTGAGGGGAGGCCGCCGCGTTCAGTGCAATTACCGCGCGCCATCGCCCGTCCAATCTAATTTCAATCTCATTTCTTTCGATTAGTATACACCGAAGAAATTAACTAATGTTGGCGTCGCACTGGATGCAAATCGTAATTGGACAAAAAACGCGAGGAATCTACGGAGAAAGTAGCGATGAGCCAACTGCGGCATCTGCGGGAGCCGTCGATCGAGCTGATATGGAAATCGCGATCCCAAGGCTCGAGATAGACGTTTACTGCTTTCTCACGTTTTGCGTTTGTCAGAGCTATTATCATGATATTAGAGCTATTAAAGATTATTACGGGTCACGAGTTGTCGCAATTTTCTTTTGTTCACGCTTTGAATGAGTGTCAATGTTTGGGAAAACAAACAGCTCTGCTGTATGACATCTTATTGCAGCAAATGAATCATATTGAAAGGGACAAGTGAAGGGAGAGGTGCAGTGACCAGGCGAGCAGGTGTGGGAACTAGGATTGCTCCGGTTGATCGGCCACCGATTTAATGCAATCACTAGACCGAAACTGTGATTGGCTGTCACGCTGCATAGATAGAACAATTTCGTTACGTATTCTGGTCATTACACCCCATACTTTGAAGTTGATGTATGAGTCATAGCGGTACATTGAGCGTAGAACAAAATGCAAAGCGGAAGTTTCTATGCCAATGAGTTTGATTGATGATAGCTAAAAAAGAAACATTATATCCAGTGCGATAAAAGTTCACAATGCGAACGAACATACAATACGCGGGAATGAACAAGATAAATAAATATCGAAGAAATCGTGCCAATGGTGTCATCGAACCTGAATTGCACCACAGGCTAAGTGCAAAGATAAATGTTACATTTTATTAAACATTAATTAACAATCATATCTGTTTTTTTTTAAATATGGATGTTGTAATCAAATCTTTATTGCCAGTGTCAGAACTAGTCAGGAAGTGCGGGCATGATAACAGAACAATCCAAATTTTGAGCAAAAAATTATGTACCTACCTACTTGCATGTTTTATATTTGCTGCAATACGATCTCCGTTGAGTCTGGAAAGTATCAAGAGTGTTACTCATATTTGTTTACTTGATGTGAGGTCGTCTTAAGCGTCGTTGTGTAGAGCCATTTCCTCAATTCCCCAATAATATGCATATTACATTTCCGAAGCTAGTTGGAAAATTTCAGCGAAATTAGCGCGAATCCCAATCGGTTATATATACCGATAAACAAATATAAGATTTCAGTCGCTTGCATAAAACCGATGCATAAATAATCGGTTCAAAGGCAAGAGCTTCAATCAAGTCGTTGGTTCCATTTCCCTTTCACGCCTATATCTTGTAGTACTGATACGGCTACTGCTCTATGTCAACGGGAGATTGGGTGTGCTTGGTATTAGATTGCTAAGTCCCAATTAGCGTCGTAAACTCATCATAAGAGTATAGGTACTCTCATCCGATACCGCTTGCTGGCTTGCTTGTCATTGGGACTAATGACCAGTCTAGTAACACGTTTTCAGGTTGCCTGCAGGCTAGCTATGATACACAAGTATCATCAAAGGATAAAAAAAATCTATGGACGTTTCATTTTTGTCATATTGTATCATTTTGTAGCAATAGAGCTCAGTGATTAAGAGACAACAGTCGCTAAGCTAGCCTGGAGGCTAAACACAATTCGGTACAACGTTAACAGGCGACACTGGAGGCAGAAAAAGCTCAAATTGTAAGCTATAGTAATAGTTAATAATCGCAAAATTCAAGGACGTGTGTCATCGGCCAACTCGCACTTGGCCAGCGAGATGGATTGTGCCATACATTCCCTGCCTGTGAGAGAACGTTCCCAGCTGTAAGATCGGAATAGACTGCTAATGATACTCATGGTTACTGTATTGTATTGATCCAATCCAGTTTTCCCGCTATTGACCAAGATTTAACGCCCATGTCATTCCATTTAGTAACACTCCAGAACTAAGAAGATGAAACGCCGGTGTTGCCAACTTCTCAAGCACGTTTTGCTTGCTAGGTCAAGGTCATTTGCAGCTGCATTCAATGAAAATTTCAACATTGTACTTATGTTGCAATTAAACAATTGCGATAACAAACATCTCAGACTGTTTTTTGTTTGTATAAATTATTTATTCTGTTACAAATGCTTCTTCCTATTGTTTTGTTTTATTTCTGCATTAGCATTTTTTAACTTATTAACTGTTAGTGCTTTAAAGTTCTTTAATTAAGTTTATTTATTTATTTACCAAAAACACATTAAGTAACACATTATACATACATATTACATTAGAATTTGTCATGCATTCTGTATAAACATAGTTACAGTCATTTAGTTATGTCACTGCGGGCCCCAAACTAGGCTAGGCCTGTATCTTGGTGACCCAGAGACTCTGTTACTAAGCTGGATGTGTCACTATATTATAAGTACTTCAGTCCATCTACCAAAGATTGTTATGTATCGATTTGAAACTTTGCAATTTTTTTTCAATTAACATATAACTATGCAACAATTATTTTGATACTATCGAGCTTCTTTTATGAGACGAAACCGAGAGATTTCTTAGTTAAAAAACAATAAGCAAGTCGTTCTCTGATGGTAACCCGTACCTTTTATTACTCACACCCAGTTTTCAATTCATATGACTTGGTAACTGTGCAGTGCCTTTTTTTTTATTCAACATAGCCAAACTTTTGACCACCATCTCACCTGACGGCAAATAGATGTGGTCGAAAAAAACGCAATGTTTTTTTAGATTATTTTTTAACTAATGCTATAAACTTTTTTTAATTTATAATTGTTTTTCATTGTATTTTTTCTTTAGTTTTATGACCTACTGTACAAGAAATGCATATAAATAAATAATACATATAATTTCTCCATGGTCTCACGTCTTTTCGCGAGGTCTTTTTTTCATGAGCTACCTACCCTATTAGGATATAAAGTAGCCCTCCATTTCAAGGTCTGTTGTATGTAGTGTCGATCCTGGATGGATCGAGTAAATTAATGAGTTTTCTTTCTTCCAACAATTCTTTAATAATCAAATAAGTTATTTACGGGAGGCTAGAAGATGCAACTTGTAAGTCTGCTAAGCCATTACTAATTGCAATTGGTTCATTTATATCAGAACTGCTTCTAGCATTTAATCATTTAATTCACATTGCTTTTTTCGCTGTATAATGTCCTAATGACACTAAAAATATTTATCCTATTAAACATGATTTTTCCCTTCCTATTTATTGTTTACTTCATTCTGTTATTATTGTTTTTCTTCGCATTGTTTTATAATTTTTTTTATAATTGCAATATTTATATAAATATTCAGCATTATATTATTTTATTCCTACGACTTTAAGATAATGATATATACACATCGCGTGATTATATTTAGCTTATTATCAGCCGACATAAAATCAATCAATAAATTAATATCACATTAATCTTTAATGTTTTTATGATAACTTACCAGCACTGTATATAACATTCACACGATTCATCACAAATTATCTAAGTTGTCAATAAAATTTGTAAGTTCTTATCGGCAGTACGAGCACGTTTTTACCCGACAGCGCGACGCAAAGGGTAAAGTGTTTATCAGCCTATGTATGTATGTTTGTTCTTTTGTGGCGTTCTAAAGACCAAATGCGAGGGCCGATATTGATAATTTTTATGACAATCCACGTGTCTTCTTGCGAGCGTCATTAAAGACATGACAGTAATCAAAATTCAATATGACAACAGTACTTATACGATACATTGTGAAAAATAAATAAGCTACTCGTTAAAAACTTTTTTAAAGACAAGCTTTAAGAAGTCCGCCATATTGGATTTAGAATGACGTCACTTAATTTTTCGAGTTATTCTCAGCTAGCCCTTTCATTTGATACCCATGTTGTAGGAGTGCATCAAAAATAACTTGTCCGCCATTTTGGGGCATCGTTGATTAGATACTTCATTGGATATTATCTTTACGTTTCTTATATTTTTCATCTAGAATGACCATTTAGGATCTATAACGATTTACAGTCAGAAAGCAATAATTCTCACTTAAATTTTCAATATTTATAATAAAGCTTCCTAACAAATAATTAAACGCAAGCAAAGCTTAAAAAACCGACTTCACTGCTTTATCTTCGGCACCTTCATCAGATTAAACGTATTAAACATGCATTATTGACGATAACTCAAAAACTACTGATCAGATCTTGATTAAATTTAAATGGGACCAATGGGAAAGCAACAGCTTTCAAACAAAAAATATTTCATAATCGGTTCACGTGGGAAGAAGTAATGAGGTAACAACACACATAAAAAAATACAGTCGAATTGAGTAGATCCTCCTCCTTTTAAGTCGGTAGGAAAGTGTAAAAAAAAAATATTTTTACTCAGTTCGGTATTTAGCATATTGACTTGTGTAATGTAGTTCGGTGTAAATATGTACAATAACATCTTTTACGTCTGTTTATTATAATACATACTTTATTTATTCTGTTTGCTAACAAAATCGTTTTATTGTTGAAAAAACAGTTCCATGTAATTTATATGTTTTTAAGTCCGTGTCAATTTAATAAATATTACAATAAAATAGAGAGAAATAAATTAAAATGTCTTTACTGCCGGCAATAACACATAATTATGTAGTTTAGGTTATTACCTAAACTACATAATAACTACATAATTATTATACTAGTTTAGGTTATTACCTAATATTCTGATATTCTGTTATTACTAATGACTTGTATTGTTTATGTAGTTTAAAATGTTAGTATTTTAAAAAATCTTTTTCATTCATTTTGTCGCACCACCATCCCTACTTTCACTTTTCGTTTATATTTCCATCCAAAGGTTGTCTGGAAGAGATGTTCGAGGATGAAAGAGGGCGGTCTTATCGCTAGGCTTATTGTTTTGTTGTTTGTTTTTCTTTGACTTAAACTAAATATATATATATATATGTATATATAATTGACAAAAAAACATGCTAAACATTGCGAGTCAGTACCACTTCTGTGGTGGTTCAGTGGCGTAGCATCACTGTGCAAGCAGGACTGACTCTAAGTGAAGTGGCTAATGGAATTACTGAATACACACACAATCATAAACCGTTATCTAATTTGATAATTACTTGTTTATCTAGCGATTAGGAAACTACCAATAAATGATTCAAATGAACACAGTTATCGGCATGTGTTTTCGTTTTATCTATTTACTAAACAGTTAGTAATCTGTTTGTACTTAGAGATTGACCTATTTTATATCTAGATGGCTTGGCACATACCTATTCTATAGTTTTCACTAAAAAATTAACTTGGTTTTTTTTGAATTTTTTGTAGGCTTTTTTTTTCTGAGCCAAATCATATTTTCTACTGGGAATAAGAACTACTAATATGTATTTCTCATTGATATTGCCGTTCCCAATACCCATAACCTAGCCTCCATGCACACTGAAAAAATAGCTAAATGTACAGATCTGTTCGTTGAAATTAAATCTCAATGGAAAGCAAAACAGTAAAAACTATACTAAATAATATTTCGACAACTGGCAATCTCTTTACAAGTTTAGACACATTAGACATGCATAAACCGACTTATTTGTTGCTGCTTAAAGTAGCAATACTTTAACACCTGCAGAGTTGTACGCAAGTTTCTATCAAAAGAATAAAATGATAATGCCTATTTTTGCTTTATTTTTTGTTTTGCTTGGCCAACAGCCCGTAAAAATAGAAGACATACCTCGGAAACGAGAGAATTTAAGAAATAAAAATATATATCAGCATATTAATCCTCAAAGTCAATGTCAGAAGCTGACGGACTTTTTACTATGCTTACGGTGCTGAACCGCTCAAGTCAGCTTAGAAATCGCGCTTCGCTTGATCAATAAATACATTTTGAATTTCTTTACCTAATCGAGATTGTTACGCCTCGAATTTGCTTCCAATATATGGTCAATACCTGTGGTATTTTTTTTTTATATTTCTAAGATTTCATAAAGAAACAATAAATAAATAGATGTGATTACGCGGGCGATATATAAATATCGGCACGTACACCGGTTTGACCGAACAGTAAGTGCTCCAAATACCTATCCTATCCGTCTATAATGTTGAGATATGGTTAAATACTAGAGTAGGTGCCTAACCTTCACGTTGTCGATTGTCATTCTTGCAACTGTGTTGCAACTAGCGATAAAGTAGAAAGTGTCAATGAAATTAACAATAGCCCAATCAAAACACTATTATCAATCATTTACTTAACTAGTGAAAGTTTCCAAATATTTTGGAAGTCAAATTTTAATGGTGCAGCTACTGAAACGCAATAAAGCTGAAGCAAAACGGACGTTATGACACTTGAGAAATTATTAGACTCAAAGCTAAAATGTAGCTAGTAATTTAAAAAAACTTATTTCTATTATACAAAAATAAACCGACAAGTTTGAGTCTGGACTCGAGCACTGAGGGTTCCGTATAAACTTGTATGTAGATGGTTTGTCCAACACGGAAATCGAGTTTCCAAGATTACTCTTTGTATTTCCGTATTTTTTAACCAAAAAATGGTATTTGGATATCTTCATTTACATATATGTACTTTAAGTCTTTGCTGCTTGCTAAGTTTAATTACTTTAATTTTTTGTTTAAATGGTAGTATTTTTTGATTGTGATGTTTAAAAAGCTTGTAATAAATTGGTAACAGCTTCAAGTAACCTAAAAGCAAAGTATTTGATATTCATTTTACATGATACTTCAACGGGTTCCTGTGAAATAGCGTCTTGGCAGACAGACAGGCAGATAGACGAACGATCGGATAAGAAAATGATCCTATAAGGGTTTCTTTTTAGGTACAGACCCCTAAAAGTATCTTTAAGATGATAGATTACTATTTCACGTGCAGATCAACAAGACTCATCGTTTGCTTCTTGAACTAGCGCACACTGCATCGCTTGCGTGACCGTCCTCACGATATAAGTTTATTATGAATATTATATACTACGCTACTTTCATCCTTATGTCTAGTTGTATAAGGTATATACATAAGTTTTAGACGTTAAAGTTAATTGAGATGAATTGGCCAATGTGTCATGTCAACGCTCCACCCGTGTTGCAAGTGTGTGGGTAAATGTTAGCAAACAGTTTCTGAATTCGTGTGATAATAAGTGCATTAGATAACGTAACACCACAATAACGGTAATAACGGTTCTATTACATGGTTTGTTTTTATTTCTTTGTAAACGAAGGCTACTTTCATAATGTTAAATGTATAGACTTATAAACATAAATGCTTTTACACTCACAGCCCCACACTAAGTTCGATGACTTGTGTCGTGGGTGCCGGACCCATTAACGTCACACACACAACCATGAATACAAATTATCCTTTGGAAAAAATCTTTGTGTTCCCGCCAGGAATCGAACCCAATACCCCCGCTTAGAAGGCGAATGCACTTAAATGGGATCACATGAA
Source organism: Lomographa bimaculata (assembly GCA_948107665.1). Taxonomy (NCBI): domain Eukaryota; kingdom Metazoa; phylum Arthropoda; class Insecta; order Lepidoptera; family Geometridae; genus Lomographa; species Lomographa bimaculata. Next base: position 15,265,150 of record OX403589.1, read on the forward strand.
AAGCACCACTTTCAAATAAAAAAAGAATCACCGAAATCGGTTCACTTAAAAAAGAAAGTACACAAAGTAAAATTGTAGTAAAACACATAAAAACAGTCGATTAAGAACCTCCTACTTTTTTAAGTCGGTTAAAAAAGCAATATGAGATTGCACGTCTTATTAGCTGAAAAACTTTGTCGCTGCTATGTTTGTTTAAAGGCATAGTTAGCGTTACACACGATGCATGTTCGGATACCTTCGTTATGGGATCTCAAGGCAACACTACGATTCAACGTAATCGTAGTTTTGCCGTAAAATGGTTAACACCTTGTAATCAACTTGTAATCACCTTGTAATTAAGAACCATAGTTAACACCTTGTAATCAAGACATAAGTAGAAGTCAAGAGCGTTACTGGATGGAACACAGGTGGTAAGGCGCTGTGCGAACCGCTGCGTTAGCACTCTACGCCCCTATATAATGTGTTATTTATGACATACTAGCCTAGCCCCGCGGCTTCGCCAGCTATTATCAAGTAAAAAAGTATCCTATGTGTTAATCGTAGGTATAAGCTATGTACATTCCAAATTTCATCCAAATCCGTTCGGCCGTTAAAGCGTAAAGAGGGTACAAACATACTTACACACTTGCACACGTACACACAAACTTTCGGATTTATAATATCAGTAATTTATAGTATTTGTAGGATTTTAATTGTTAAAAATAATGTTGATGACACTAAAAAATACTACATACTTTATATTATATGTTTATGTCACATATTATTTAATTTTTTAACGCACTTTTTTACCAAAAAATGATTTTACTGCATACTTTATTTATGACATTCGTTTATTACATTTTTTTTTAATATGCTGACTACGGTGAATAAACCTTTAATCTGTAGGATAGTGGTCAAACTTTACGTCACTTAAGTAATTAGACTCTCCAAATCTTTTAATATTTATAATTTAAGTGTGACTATTTCTAAGGTAATTAAAAACTAACCTATGAGTTTTATTCCGGAACCTAAACTATCTACATTCTAAATTTCATCAAAATCGGTGTATATTGCTCGCTGGCGTAGTTGGGTGCGCGATCGCCTTACCAGCAGGTAACGGGTTCTATTCTATTATATATTATTATATATATATATATATATATATTCTCAGTGGGAACACAAGATTTCTCTCCAAAGAGGTTTTTGGTGCAGATGTGATAGTGTATTATGTGAATGTATACAAGTAATCGGATTTAGTGTGGGGCTGTGAGTGTGAAAGCGTTTAAAGAGTGTATATACATATATATATATATATATATATATATATATTATTCCCAGATATAAATACAGTATTCAGGCATGATTTACTCAGCTGTTACTGAATTCATAAAGTACCACTGTCTTATTGCCAATTGGAGTATCTTTAAACAACCATTGGCGTGCCGACACCGTGACTCACATATTGTATAAACTAGGTTGAAAAACTTCGGACAATGTCGTTGTGACCCATCGTTTTATAATAATCTTTTATGTAACCGTTACAAAACATTTGTAACATGTATCAATCTCTGACTGCGTTTGCCGACAATAATCATTCAAAGTTGTGAAATTAGTTCACATTTTTGTATCTTTGTGTGACAAATTACTTTTATTAGGCTGAGTTATGTGTAACGCGTGCGTTATACGCTGGAACTACTGAGACTAATATAGGTTACAAACTTACGATACAATACAAAAACCATAGATAAAGATCGATCATAAAACAAAATTAGTAAATGTACCAAAAATACTAAATAATTTTCTGATTGTACTCACACTCGTCAAAGCTACGGTGAGAAATGTGTAGCAAAGATACGTTGCGGCCAAATACTTTATATAAATAAATATATAATTCATTCATATTCATTGACGACTCAGTTGGCGCAGTGGATAGGTGTCTGCCCTCTGCGCCGTGGGTCCTGGGTTCGATTACCGGCAGGAGCACACATTCCTTCCCAAGGGATATTTGTGCTTCTGGTTCTGGGTGTAATGTGTGTGTGTGTGATGTGAATATTTCCGGCACCCACGTACAAGTCTTTGAACTTAGTGTAGGGCTGTGAGCGTGAATGCGTTTGTTTGTTTTGCGTTTGTTTTTGTTTATACATATACGTACTCGGGACCTATAATCGTTTGGGCTAAACGTGTTCTTGAGTAGAGACCGCGAATCGGCAAACGCAGTAGACGCACTTGCAACGGTGGAGCGACGATTTTCGCAAAGTATCTGGCAAGAGCTCAAGAGCTGGATGAGATAAGCCGAGGATCGTGCTCAGTTGTGGGCAATTGGAGAGGCCTATGTGTGGAATTCTGTAGGCTGATGATGATGATTTTATTAGTCCATCGCTTAGTCCACCGCTTGAGTTAAATGCTTTAAACAATTTAGGAACAACATTAGCACTAAATTCTGTTATTTCTAATCTATAAGTCTGCTATTTCAAGGAAACTGCGTAAGATCATGACCAGTAGATAAAGATCATCAAGTGACAACGTGTATTTTGCATCTTCTTACAAAGCAATTGTACTTTTTATTTCTTCTGCTTCATTTAAATATTCTTGAAAATTATTACAAATTTAATAAAAACTGGCAAATTGTGTACATATTGCATCGATACGTTAAGTCCTTTATGGACTTGCGACATTGGGTTTATATAAAATTATCTCTTATCATTCTTATTATTTATCATATGAAGCTACTGGATTTAACATTGATCGTTGACATCTATGAACCGGATATAATATTAAAATGTTCTTATTTTTTAGCTTTATTTAAAAACGGGTACATAAGTTTTTTCTCCTAGGCAAATTTGTATTTTTATGTTTCAATGTTATATTCGGCTTAAAACACGAAAATTTCGACTTACTTTGTAGTCAACTAGTTTCGGACAAATTAGTTGTCCTTCATCAGGATGAGTCAGACGCGCGATACGTGTTTGTCTAATTAGTTGTACTTCTTCCTGATGAAGGACAACTAATTTGTCCCAAACTAGTGGACTACAAAGTAAGTCGAAATTTTCGTGTTTTAAGCCGAATATAACATTGAACCATAATGTGTAATACTCACGATAGTTTTAACATTAAAATTTTTATTTTTGTTTATGGTTGTGATTGTGTGTGTCATGTGAATGTTTCCGGCTTCCACGACACAAGTCATCGATCTTAGCGTGGGGCTGTGAGTGTGAAAGCGACTATGTATTTTTTAAATAAAAAAAACATCTTTACCTAGGACTAGATTTTGGCGGTACCAGCTGATAGAATAACTGGTATAAATAAAGTCTACAAGTCTTTTTTTAATTTAAAGGTCATTCATTACTTGCAGTTTTTTTAGAAACATCAAAATGCCCTTGAAAAAGATATCAACGGGGTCAAAAATGGCCAATTACGTGTATTGTATTCGTTATCACTTTTTCATATATTTTTTTAATCGTAACTGAAGATACGAATAAAAGAACATAAAATATGTATTATAAGTATATGGCTTACCTATAGCGTAATGAGTAAGTAATTTAAACAAGATTTGGAAAAGCTGGCAACGATAAATATTGGTAAATATAAATTAAGAAGCGACGCACTCAATCTTAATACTAGATATAAGCATAAAATTACAGTGCGCGCATTTAGATTAAGCAAAAGGAATAAATCTTTTATGGCAAGTGGGGTTAGATTTTACAATAGAATTCCTAAAATCGTAACTGAATTACCACTGGAAAAGTTCAAATCTGTAATAAAACGGGCATTAATTAAGAAAGCTTACTATAAAACGATCGACTATATTAATGACAAGGATGCATGGAGGCAAACTGCACAAGTTCTTTCTAGCGACTACCATAATAACACCTAGGTTAATAAAATTATGTATTAGAGATTAAGAATATTTTTTTTTAAAAATGAATGTAAAAATAATGCGCCGCCGAGTTTCTTGCCAGGTTCTTCTCGAGATGGCTGTAATTTTGCGAATCTGGCAATAGAATCATTGACTTTTATGAGTGCCTCTTTGGGGCCCATGTGAATAAACGATTTTGATTTTTTATTTTGATTTGATCGAAAAGTGTAAATGTCAACGCATTCATAATAAACGCTTCAACGCTTTCACACTCAGAGCCCCACAATAAATTCTATGACTTGTGTCGTGGGTGCCGGAAGCATTCACATTACACTTGATCATACACACAATCGCAAACTTCGGGAGAAAACTTGTGTTCCCGCCAGGGACATTCTTAGCCTTGAACGTGAATCGTATTCACTTAGACTTTCTCTATATTATCAGCTAAAACTGAGCAGTTTTATTTCCTAACATTTTTTTATTTCATATTACAAATTATTATCATATTTTAGTATCTTTATATACCTAGCTAGTTAGTATTTAAATTACAAAGATCGCTGGGATCACAAGCGCTGTCAGGGGCTGCTGCATTGACTGGGGATCAACGGTGAAGGCAATTTGTTGAAAGTAGAATCAATTTGTTTTAGAAAGCGGTTTGTTTATATCCCCGTACTGGTGGATTCACTGTACGAATAAGTATATGTAGTCTAGCCAAAAAGATTAGCTAAAAGATTAACAAATTTAACATTTAAATATGTTATTGAATAATAATCACACTAATATTACAAATCTGAAAGTTTGTGTGTATAAATGTGTAAGTAAGTATGTTTATTTTCTCTTCACGCTGTAACGGCTGAATGGATTTGGATGACATTTGGTATGAACATAGCTTATACCTTGCTTATAGGATTAACACATACGCTACTTGATAAACTTGAAAAACGCGGCCAAAGCCGCTGGGCACGGCTAGTCTGAAATAAATCAATTAAATTGCATTAGGTACCTACCTGTAACCGGTCGCTAAGATTTCTTATATTAGATTTTAAACCAAATATAAAATATAGTATTGATCTATCTACGGGCCAATTGCCTATTTTTTTAATTGCCTTTTAGATTAAATTGTTAATTGCATCTGCTCCTATGAAAAGGAGGCTTAGTTTGATGGGGCGTTCCCCTTTAAGCCGGGGTATCGGGTTCGATTCCCGGCAGGAGCAAGTGTTTTCTCCCCAAGGAAAAAATGTGTTTCTGGTTCTGGTTGTGATTGTAAGTGTAATGTGAATGTTTCCGGCACCCACGACACAAGTAATAGAACTTAGTGTGGGGCTGTGAGTGTGAAAGCCTTTATGTCATGTTTATGTTTATCACGGGTAAATAAATGATTCCTTGCTCCTTCTGATGTGAGAACAACCTGCCAAATATTTATTTGGCAGGTTATTTAACATAACGAGATTTAATAATGATATACACTTTATTTAAATTTTGCTAGCTGAAAAGCTAGATAATGTATCCGTAGACAAAAAAACATACTATTAATATGCACATATTTCATGTTGCTTAAAGCACATGTACGACCGTTTATTAAGAATTAAAACAGGCCAAGGCTGGGCTAATATATTAACCATGTGTAGCGGACGTGTGAAATAATGCAATGCAGTATGTCGGTTGGTAGTAGTGCTAGAACTAAAACAAAGTGTTGAAAATTGTTGTTTACCTTTTCATATATCCGGAAAAAGGGCCAATTGCCTATATTTCCTAAAACTAAACTAAAACTATGTACAGGAAAGAAGTAAGTTACCTACAAGACATCGAGCTTGTAGGTAAGTCAAGTGTTCAAGCCCACCAGTGGGTAGCGTTCCCACCATGCTGGCGGCATTGCCTCTTTTTGAAGTAGGTTGAAAATTAAGGCTTCTTGAAAATAATATGTTGTGAGTTTCAATAAATTATTCCATAACGTACTCCGGACAGCACGTTATGCTGTTGTTGTTAGTCTTAAGACAACAGTCGTTAAGCCATGTCGGATGCTTTCAGGCGGCCTGAAAAATTCAGACACTAGGACTGCCCACTAGTCTATAGATACGACAAGCAAGTTAGCGATGACATCATTGCTTGATTGTACGTATACATATACATATATTCATTTTTTTCATTTAGTATTAAGCAATTTTACTGCACAAAATTATGTTTACTTACTTAAATACCTTACCATCAAGATAATCGAGTTAATATAGTTGTTATTAATGTAAGTAGGTACGTTTAAAAAGACAAACATATTCATAAGCAGTATTTAAAGTACAATCACAGGTAACTATTTTGCAATTAATTTATGAACTGCAAATGTATGTTTTTGTTTATTTTATACATGTAGGAAGAATAAACCGAACCGGTCTTCGAGTGGACGAGTTCAAGGGCGAAGAATCGGGTAAATAAGTAGAGATCTTTTTACTTTATTTTATAATTTAATTGCGTTTTTTATTTTGTTTACCAGCTCTGGTTTGTCAATAATTAAACGCAAACAAAGTTTGAAAAAACCGACTTCACCGCTTTATCTTCGTAACTTTAATCGGATTAGATGTACTAAACACGCATTTTGAAGATAATTCAAGAACTACTGATCAGATCTTGATCAAATTATGGGACCAAATGGAAAGCAACATCTATCAAACAAAAAAAAAAATGTTTCAAAAACGGTTCACGTGGAACGAAGCTATGAGATAGGTAACATACATAAAAAAAATACAGTCGACTTGAGTACCTCCTCCTTTTTTGTGAAGTCGGTAAAAAACAGGCTGCATCTGGTTGATATTTCATCTTTTTATTAAAATATTATGTTAGTAGTAGTAGCCATGCAATGCGATGCCACGTAAAGAAAAAAAGCATTTTACCTCCCTCACGTTTATGGTTGCCTAGTACTTTAATACCAAACCAAAATCTTATGCCTAAATTATTATCTCCTTCATGTTTATGTTTGCCTAGTACTTTACCAAATCCGTGTGACGTATTCCTGTCCATGAGGAAATGATTTCTTTGCATATATATATATTTTTTCGTTTATTATTATTTATTCTGCTTTAATCTAAATCATTCTTGAATACACGAACGCGCCTCAAAAAATAAAACAAGACGAAGAAATCATTCGTCTAGTAATTATATGTAATATGAAATAACTTTTACAATGTTTTGATATAAAATGGCAGAACGAAATGGTTACAAAAATACAAATTGATGTTATTTGCATGAGATTTGATATTTTTTTCCTTTGTATTTAAAAACGTTATAAATATTATAAGAGGAAGGCATGATTTGATATATCATACAGATTTTGACAAATACTTTTTTTATCGGCCTTTTTTTAGACGCGGGATTTAGGAGAAATTCTGGTATGGCCCGGGCGAATCACTAGTACAAAATAAAACCTGCTTTTACTTAAAATCAAAGCCATATTATTATATGGCTTTAAAAAAAAACTCATGTTCCATGTAACTTCGAGTACATGTGTTATCACAACAATTGTTTTCTGGAATAAGACACACGAGTGTTTGTATAAAATCGCGAACACCGACCGCAACAGAAACTTGAAACTTTGTGAATGTGCACTTTAACCTAACCTAACCTCAATAAACTGTTAATAATTTTAGTTCATTTATCAGTTTATCACCTTTAATGAATGGGTGTTGCCGAATTTATAAGTTACCGTCCTTTTTAACCAACTTCAAAAAAGGAGGAGGTTCTATGTTCGACTGTATGTTTTATGAATGTTCACCGATTTCTCCCCCAATTGTGGACCGATTCTCCAAATTATTTTTTGTTTGGTAGATTATACTTCAGAGGTGGTCTCAAATATATTTTATTGAAAACGATCAAGCCAAAACCAAAATATAATCGGTGAAGTCGGTTTTTTTAAGCTTTGCTTACGTTTAATTTATATCTATTGCAATCATTTCGCGATGGGGTTGCCCCGCTGTCTGTATCGATTTTAAAACCCTATAAAAGTTAAAGAGGGGACCGAGGTGAATGCACGCGAGGGCACGTCATGATGGCCGGTGGAACACAATGACTGGCTTGCCAAAACGGGAATCGTCTGGTGCCGTGAACTTCGCCTTTCAATGTCAGTTTCCTTCAGTCAACTACTGCTATGAGTCACTTCCCTAAGGTATAATATTCGTCTTCAAAAATTGCAAGTTCAGGTCCGATTCACGAGCTGAGGGTCGGCACGAGCCCGAATTACACTTGGCCAGTTTTTATTCTTTTATTATTTAAAGAGTATCTAATTTAAAGCTTGCGTAGCAATAACCAATTTCTGTTTTTTATTAATTGTTAGAATATCCACGTTTGAAAATAATTGCCTAAGATACTTAACATAATATTCTGTAAAAAAATTAGGTCCTTAAAAGAGAGAGACAGATAGTCGACGACGTGGACGTGGCTTAGTAATAGATCCTGTTTGTACCTTTTAGATGCAGAACCTTAAACCGAACAATAGCCTTCTTGCAGAATTCCATGCAATATTATGATTTTAATGGCGCTTATACAGTTGGTTATTTTAAAAACAATAGATGGTTTGTCATCCAGTAAATGGATGATGTGATGAAATATTATGCCTTTAATTAAAATATGAATGAGCGTTTTGAACCAATTGTACGTTTTTACTAACACAGATACGCGAAGCATTCAGAACGTAAACAACGTTAATCTTCATGTCTGCATAAATCAATACTCATTACAGTGCGTGTCCTTTGAAACAGATTCACTTCATCGGATACGTCTCTGCTTAGTATTCTACTGCTTTCCTGCATGACTTCATTCAAATATTGGCAGTTTATATGTGGACACTAGCTATCAATGGAATATTACTGCATGCTCTTACCATCTAACATAGACCGCCGAGTGGTCAGCAAGTCATCTTCATCGAAGTCCTCTCGACCTCCAGTCTGTTCCTTAACCACCTCCATGTTTTTCCTCAATCACAGACACAAGAACACTTTACATCACTATGCGCACTGGTCGTTTCCCGTCGTTCCCATATTGCGCACTTGGGAAGTCCAGCTGATCGCGGCGCTTTAGGAACGAGGAGTAGCACGGACGCGCTGTCGCGGTAGCTGTAGGCAAATAACTGGTCCCAATCGACCGGTCGACCGCTATTCAATGTCAGTATCGAATGGACAATCAATTATGCGACAGAGTAAAGAGGAGCCGCGTGTCGCAACTTCGCGAGTCGCCCAGCTCGTAATGTTTCGGCGTAGGGGCGCACATGCGTTTCGGAGGGTATCAGGCGCGGGACGCATGCGCGGGGAGGAGGGTAAAATATCGATATCGACGCGAGCATGGCGCCGGGACGCCTGCCTCTCCAGCTGGCTCGACGCGACTCTATCAGAAATCAGCATTCAGCCCTCTCAGATGAAAACTAATTGAGTAATCAAATCACGTCACCCGCCCAAGGTGATCGACTACCGCGGCTCTGCGTACAATTATTAATCACTGGTTATTTCATAATTAATTCAATGTCAACAATTTCTCAACACCTTGTTGTCTTTAATTGTTTTGTATGCAAGATAAACGGATGTAGCTATCTAATGTTTTATCACACAATTTTTTTTATATAACTTTTTTTAATTTTTACATTAACATATTTTAAAAAAAAAATGCGTTCAGACTGCCACTCACTACCTAATTGGCAATTATTAAAAACAACTATAATAAAAATAAGTTGGGAGTTATCTAAATTACCACTCTTAAATAGATAAACTATGATATTTTTATCACGGCAAGTAACCATAGCAAAATAAATAAGTAGAATTTAATATTCTTTGAAAAAATACGGTCGTCGCCTGAATGTTTGGTAATGCAATTTACTTTTAAGTGCTTGCTATAAACGTTCTAGAAGGCGACTACAATAGTTACCTTTATAAGTATTACCTTTATATTTGCTGAAAGTGCTGATAACACATTTGAATGCAACCTAATTTCAGTTGTTATCATTACTATTGCGTGATCACTCTGCCTTTATCAGTGATTATTGAAAGACATAAATTACTGGCCTTCGTTGAAATATGATTAAAATAGTGATTAAACTGTGTCTTAACAAGAACCACCATATCTTATTTAGTCAGTTGACAGATTTTTAATATGCATATACGTGTACTCATAGTGGCAAAATGGGAAAGAGACATGTAATATTCAGAATCCCTTTGTTTTTGCTTATTTTTCCTACCCAACGTGTAAATTATTATGTATGCTGTGGCAATGCCCTCGTATATGGCAGGTACCCATTTAAAGGGAGCTTACAGATGCGGGTTATTTTGTGTTGACAGAGTTTAAGTTATCAAATCTTTGTATTACACATCACCGTTTTTCTTTCTAGGCCAGGATGGCTGGTAGAGAATGCTATTTGGCACTAGGCCATGTACTCTGCTTTGTGGAAAATGATAAAATAAATTAATAAATCATTATTTTAATGCTTGCAACGGGCAGAGGGCACAAATACAGACACACAAACTTTTATATTTAAAGTATTAGTTATTTATTTATTTATTTGCGCGAATTAGCTGTACACTGACTTAATGCTAATACAGCATTTATTACAAGTCATCCTAGAAGGTGCAGTAAATCGTGGTCTAAAAAATAGTTTCATATCCTTCATTTAATAAATTACCATCTTCTTTGTCTGGTTTAGTCTTGAAAAAGTAACAGACATAATAATATAGCTCGGAGAGAGACGGTTCATTTCGAATATTGCGGACTTTAATATTAGTATTGATGTGAATGGATAAAGATACAAGGTTGTGGTTGTGCTCATAGTGAGTGGTGACCTCATCCACCTAAGTAAATATTAAAGACAAACACCTTAATTTTAAAAACACTTCAACGTCAAGTCTTGTGTGACATCATTTGAAATCCGTCGAGTTCCACTCCAAGTCAAGTTCAAACTCCGTTAAGATACTATCAAAGTTCGTCTAACCGGTTTTATGCGGATGAAAATGTGTGAAAATGTATACATACTTAGAGTGTCATCGCACTTTTGAGCGTTATTATATATTTCTATAATAAACTGTTTATGGTATAAATATGGGTACATACATAATTTTTAATTTAATGTCTACGAGATCCCTTTACGAGAATTGTCAAACGATTAAGCGTCAATATTTTTTTTAATATAATCTAGGTTTGGGATTGCACGTCTCTTAGTTTGATAGGTAAATATTATAATGTTTTTATTTAAGATAGGAAAATTTTTGACCACCATCTCACCTGATGGTAAGCGACGATGTAGTCGACGATGTAGCAAGCTTGCCTAGAAGATGCCTATATTAACTATACATTTACAGCTCTATGTAATTGACGTCACTCTAAAACTGTGAGGACACGGGCTTATAAAATAAAAACACAAACATTTATACATAATCATCTACCAAGTCCCACAGTACCCACGCCGCGTAGTGATTAAATTCGAATCTATCCACCCGAGTCAAAAACATAGTCATAAAAAAATACGTATTCCACGACTAGTGATGACCGTGACAAAATGAGCAAATACTGAAATCCCTTTATTAACAGGATATAGTAACGTCCACCATAGAGAGTATTTGCTACTTGTTTCATTGTAGTGATAGGATAACTATTAATATATATGTATAGATCCGTCACATATACATCCGCCATATTATATAGATCCGTAAACATATATAAGTACAACATATATAAGTTTTTTTTTTAATTTAAAATTTTAATTTCAACTTTATATTCTTGATAAAAATCGCTACCGGCTTTAACTGTGAACTAAGCCTACAATAACACTCGTTGTGTTTAGCGTTGAATGATAACCGAACGGACGAAGTACTGTGACATTTTATGCAAAAATACCCCCAAATCTAAAATAAAATCACTCATTATTAAATCTTAACTACTGGCTCAAGTTATTTTCCTACCTAAGTTTGCTCACTGTCATGTATCTGCGGCACATGTATTATTTACTTATTATAAGTTTATCTCAGCAAGTGAATTGTTAATTCTTATGAGATAATAAATAATTCTAAACAAAAAAAAGTCCGCCTGAGGCAGTACCGCACCATTGCCTGACATTCAAGTAGATTCAACCTTGGGGTGACGAGCTTTACCGCTCAGGATTTCAATGTGACGCTTACCATTAGACGACTTGCTCGATTCCTGTCTCTCAATTACATAAAAAAGTACGAGTATGATAATAAAAGTTTGTACAAGTTGTTCACATAGCCTTCCGTAGAGATCTTCCAGGTTCAAAATAAACAGCACTCTACCAAATTACTTTAATTCTATTATTTGTTTGAGACAAGGAAACATATTACGGTTGTATGTAAGGGCTTTCTATTTATACAGCGTATTAGACTTGTTAATAAATATTAGGCCTGCATTCGCGTCGCGTTACAATGTTATCCCAAAGTAGCTCAGTGGGTAATATGAATATGAATTGGCTATAGATTATTCCATTTGAATAAAATTATTTGACATTTAACTGCATTGCGACGACTTGGTTTTAGGTGTGGTTCGTTGCAAGCATTAGCAACATCTCTGTGCAATTTGAATACACGACATGTAAGTACGGCTTTCATCCATTTTACATAATTTTATTTAGTTTCACCTATCCCCTATCCCCGTTGCTTATCTGTCGATCCGTAACCAAATCTTGCAAGCTAAATTAGACCCACTTCCTAAATTTCGTGTACTATTTTATCTTCGGTGACAATACAATGATATTGTACCATCAATATGGTCTGATGATGGAGACGGAATATGACAATAGAAGCTTCTGAACTAAACAAGATAAACCTATCAAGTTTGGGCTCGTTTGATTAGTCTTGATAAAGTTTGTACATATCTATGTACAAACTTGATCAAGACTTTGTTTGTATATAGAAGTTTGTACATAGATATATCTTATGATCACTAATATTAATTGTTCGTTTTATGAGTGTATCGATCGTGAAACTAATTTAATTATTTTAATCACACTAATATTATAAATCCGAAAATTTGTGTGATAGTATGTTGCTTTTTTCTTCACGCTGTAACTGTTGAACGGATTTGGATGAAATTTGGAATGTACATTGCTTATACCTAGGAATAACACTTAGGCTATTTTTTAACTTGATTAACGCAGGCGAATCCGCCGGTCACGCATAGTTGATACAAAAAGTAACTCACAGAAGAGTACCTAAGTACCTATACAGAAGATATTGCAAAACTCTGTAGTTGTTAAGTTTGATTTCATTTTAAATGTTAATGCCATCTCACGTGATTTCTAAATTACCAAGATCCTGGTGTAAAATGTCGAACATCAATTTATGATATAGCGAGCTATAAATCGATAGATCGATAAAAAAGCCTCAAATAGAAATAAATTAATTGTCTGCACTTCCGGAGCAGATGTAACAATCCGATACGAGGATTCTATTTAAAAGTTTAAAGAAATTGTGTAACTACGATAGCACGACAATTAATCGTACATACGCTTTGAGCTATATTATGAGAGGTGCCCATTGTCCGTATGGTAAAAGTATCTTTTGACACTGCTATGTTGGCGTAGGGATATTATGCGATAGGAATTATGCTTTTCGATATAACCTTCGACGCGGCGAAGAATTTCCTGTCAAAAACACAATTTACCTCACCAAAAGAAAATCTGGTATTGAATTGTCCTCTAAACCAAAAAAAATTCGTCAAAAATAACAACAAACTTTTGATATCAGCTTAAAAACCATGTCATTTTTTATTAGCTTTTATCATGGCATACTAGCCGTGCCCCGCGGCTTCGCCCGCTTTTATCAAGTTAAAAAGTAGTTAATTTGTTAATCCTAAGTAGGTATAAGCTATGTACCTACATTCCAAATTTTATTCAAATCTGTTCATTCGTTTAAGCGTACACTTACACACAAACTTTCGGATTTATCAAATGAGTATGATTATGTGCTTTAAAATGATCATATAGGTGCCCTTGATCGGCTGCGAAAATCCCTACATCGTTCCACTTTACACCCTGTACAATATATACATATATTGTCACCTCTATTCTTATTACGTATAGTATACAAGTCGTAGCTTTGTCTCCGAAATAGTATTCGGACTTCGGAGACGTCGCCTAACCATTTGTTACACGTACAATAAAGGCCTATTCACAATGCACAACAATGGTTACATTATTTTATTGCTAGCGAAAGCAATTGCGTAATATCGTGTAAACGACGATTAAAATAATTAATAGTTGAGTTTAATGAGTTGCATCATAGAGACCTCTTTGATCGGCTGTTAACAATGCAAGCTTGTGTGTGTAAGTCAGTGACCTATGAAAAATAGGAGACGTGCATGCCTATTTATTATGCGACTACGGCGAAATAAAAAGAGGGCTATGATTTTAGCATCGAATGTATACATCTATGAGTGTATAATAAATCTATTGTAATATATAGGGTATCGTTGTATTCGTCTCAATTCTACGAGTTTCAAAAAATCATTTCAAAGACATATAACACATGTAGTAATAATGTGTAACGGTGAAGAATTTTTTTTCGTTTAAAACTATAAAAAGCCTTTTCGTAGAAGCCATAGTCAGGTTTTAGTTTTTTACTTTTATCTTTTTTATATACTGTATTCAGGGTGCGTTAAAAACATTCTTGCGAATGTTATTTTTTTTTATTTTGGTCGATGTACCTTTAATTATTAGACAAATTAAGGGAACGTCGAAGATCGAACCAAAACAAAAAACAAACGCATCCATTAATTACATGAGGTGATTTTGGCGATTTTTGACCCCGTCTCCCCCTTGGTGAGATCTCGTGAAATTTTGCTCGACCTTAAAGTCACGTGAGATTTTTCTAAATGAGTATTTAATGTAAATAGGTTAATCTGTGCTTTTTGCGTTGAATTTATTTAACACACATTTTGTTTAATTCTTTTTATTTAAAACTAACCTCTACTAACTAACTATATGATTTAGCCATATAAAGGTAGTTTCTTTTACTTAATTTAACCCAGTTTTCCCGCAATTTAACACTGTTTCTTGCAAAAAAATACGTGATATTTGCTGAGACACCCCCTCACCCCACGTGAGTTTGGGTGATGTCCGGATCGACCACCTCCCCCCTTCCCACCCCGCTTCACGTAATTAATCGACGCCCCTTTACACTCATCGCTCAGAGGCGCAGAGGGCAGAAATTTACTAACTGTTCTGCGCCAATAGTCACCCATTTTCCGGATTAATTCTTTACACGCGACGCAACGGAGATGGTTTAGTTGGAGGTGGTTTTGTGTGCAAAAATAATGTTTTCATTTACCTCCAAAACAGTTTGACCGACTCAATACCGTTTTTTTTTTATTTGAAAGTATACTTGATCGAGCGTGTACTTAGCTATGGTTGATGCAAATAGGTACAGCCTCCTCCAGATAGATCGTCGTCGTCGGGGCTATTTTCAAAATTTAGATTTTGTCCATATGTTAAAACAATTAGGTTGCTAACATGTAAAGTATGTACATGTAAAACTATCAGACTAAGATTTGTTTATCGAGGGTTTAAATTGTGTAACAGTTACTTAAACGTATGGGTAAATGAGATATCCAATAATCCATATTCATGTTAATCTTTATGCTAAATCGGAATATCTTATGAGAAAGTGTAGCCACGATCTTCAAGTAAGTATATTGTAATTGAGATGTTACGATCTTACGTTTTATTCGTTTTTATAATGCCAAACGCATTTACACAAGTGATTTTATTTTCCTTTTAATTTTGGCTTCGCAGTCTTGTGCATTTAGCCACTGTCAAGTTATAATATATTTAAAGTGTATTTCATATAAATATTATTTTCCTAGTCACAGTCAAAGTCAAGAAAAAAGTCAAGATTCAGTCATACTTAAGTCATGCCCTAGTAAAGTGGTAGAAACTTTACTAGAACTTGCATTGAAGTTTTGGAGCGAAGGCGAAAATCACCTTAACTTTGTATTATTTGCCCACACTTTTGCACGTTTACTAAGTATTAATGGTTAATAATCCACCATTATACCACCATTATACCTGATTGATGCACGCCTCATGTCATTTCATTTTCCACCGCTGGATGACTGGTAGAGAATGCTTTTAGCATTAAGTCCTCCTTTTGTACACTTTTTAGTGTGCAATAAAGTATTAAATAATTATCACAGGTTTTGGAAAATTATACAAAATTAACCACGCCATTTTTTCACTTTCGCGGCAAAACCCCACAAGCGATATCAATAATATCTTAATAACGGCGATCCTGTTTGTTGGCAATACTTTGCTTTCTTTATTTACGGGTCGTGAACTTCGTTTAGCTGCGGAATGTCCAATTAGCAAAATGTCCAGTGGTCGCGGAACGTCTAATTCGCGGTATGTCCAATTCCTGGAACTAGAACCTACTATTTTACATTTTGTTCTGCGTCCTGTGGCAGGAGAGTTGTTATATAGAGAGTTGTGCTTTTGATTTTGGGTGTGATAATGTGTGTGATGTGAATGTTTCCGGCACCCACTATACACAATACAATATTTAATTAAGTAAGAAATATTGTAAATCTAAACAATTTCAATTTAATTGCTGGTATGTTTTTTTATTTGTAAGTGTTCTTTTCATGCTTTTGATCGCAAAAACGTGATGTTACTCCTGTAACATCACAAGTATATCATATTAAGTATTAGTAAGTTTTTAAACCTATAAAAACTTACTAATACATTTATTTTATGTGTTTCATAACTTTTTTTTTGTAACATTATTATTGGATAAAAATCCTATAAATGTAAAGTTTCAACGATTTGATCTACTTGATGTTTTTATACTTTACTATCCGTGCCCCACGGCTTCGCCCGCATTTATCAGGATAAATAGTAGTATGTGTTAATCCTAAGTATAGGCTATGTACATTCCAAAATTTCGTCCTTATCTGTTCAGCCATTACAGCGTGAAGGGAAAAAAACATACTTACACATATACACACACACTTTCGGATTTATTATATTCAATGTGATTAAGAAATTCAAAGAAAGGAGTATGCATAAAATGGATTCACTATTGCAAAATCTCACGGTTGTATTACATAGAAAATGTTGTCGGATACCGAGCTATTAAAAAGTAATAAGCATCATAACTTTTCCATCAGAATATTCATTAAGTTGATGCATCTGCAACATTCGCACGATGTATCGTGATACACATTTACCTACTTTAGATAGAGTTCACTAAATATCGATTAAAGACATAGCGTTCCGTTAATCGGGAGATAGTGATTAGATGTTGAATACTTGAGTATTCGGGCAAAAGGGACGACAAGAAATGGAACCGTGATAGAAACGCGCATACGAAATAGTTTTAATACTTAATTGTCAGAATTACACTTCAATCAAGCGTCATCTCATACAACATTGAATAAAACAGACATACATTAATTAACTGCACCTTTACAAAAATGGCATATCAGGGCGTGTCATCTGCACTATTTCTAGCTAGATCGATTTGTCGCCCCCGAAACCCCTTGCATACTAATTTTCATTATAATTGTTGGATCTGTTTCCGAGATCCAGATTACATATATATATATATACAAGAATTGCTCGTTTAATTAAAGGTATTAGATAGATACGTTTATTATTGACTTCGAGTGTAAATAGTTTTCTAAAACTATATAACAACATTTTCTAATCACATGGTAAAAAATATTTGAATATTTGCATTTGACTTCGACAAATCGTTACTACGACCAGATTGTCGACCTATAGTAATTTCCGTCTGAGATTGAAAGACTTATGAAAATACTAGCCGTACCCTGCGGCTACGCCCACTATTATCAAGTTAAAAAGTAGCCTATGTGTTAATCCTAAGTATAATCTATGTACATTCCAAATTTCATCCAAATCCGTTCAGCCGTTAAAGCGTGAAGAGGGAACAAACATACTTACACATTTACACACTTACACACACACTTACACACAAACTTTCGGATTTATAATATTAGTATGACGTAGGAGTTACACTCATAAAATCGTAAATAAATCAGAAGGATAATTATTATTTAGCTCCAGCCGTGATTACCCAGGAGTGGGCAGAGACCTGCCCACTGCACTGCGCCAACTGAGTCATCATATTTATTTTATTAACTAACATATAACACGTTTATAGTAAAATAGTACGAAGAATCCGACCTAAGATAAACAAAATAATGACAACAAATACACCGATTGTGTTGTCCATTTCACTTAACTTAAGTTATGAATCCGTCTATACCAATTTTACCCAAATAAATGGCAATAAATGAGATCTTTCTTGCCTTGTCGTGATTCTAAGCTTTTTCAGTTCGCCTGAAAGCATTCGATATGGCATGCGGTATAACGGATATTAACTTACCATTAACAATAGACACCATCGTCCGATTTTCCGGTGCCTCCAAAATGAAGCATGGTAACACTCATTTGAAAATCATAACAGTCAGTAATCCAAGTAGGTAAATCTATCCATCTATTGCTAAAACATTGAAACTATTAAAAATCACGTAACCGTCTGAACTCTATTCAGCTAAATTCTTAATCGAATCAACTAAATGATTAATCGAATAAAGAACATTGATTAATTGCAATAAATCGGCAATAAATGATTTCAAATAACTTCTTCATGTGCCATAAATGGTCTGTTACGTAAAGTATGTCACAGTCACCTGTTACAAAAATGTCACCTGCTTACTGTGACGTAACGTATTCTGAATTCTCGAGCAAAACCTGTTAGCATCCGAAGAGAGAAGTTAATGGGTTCCTTAGACTTGAATGCGATTCCTTAGATATCTTTTTTTATGCGAAACTCTTAATTTCAAGCAGGATCCCTCGACTGCTCTTACTTTCTGTAGTGGTAGGACTCTTTTCAAGAGTCCGTCTGGGGCTAATAAAGGGTGACGAGCGCAGAGCTTGCAGGATTTTGACCTATTTAAGTGCATAAATGGATGATACTGAACTGTAATCGGCAAGCGTGACGCTTGCAATCAGGCGAGCGATGTGCTCGTCTCGTCTCTCAATAATAAATAAATAGTGCAATTATTGTTACACTATAATTATTGTTCCAAGTTCTAAGCCTTCTTTTTTACCTCTTTTCCTTACAGGGCCTTTGTTTTCTTCACAGGGTATACAATACTTTAAAAAGTAGAAAAAAATGCATATTATGTTTAGGTATTTTAAAAATAGCAATAAAGTGACTTTTCTATGTATAATTCTTTAAGGTTATTGACCACTTTTGAGTAAGAAGTTTTTATAATAATGTAAAAATTTTGTAATTATTAATGACTAAGGTACTTAGTTACTTCTTTTTCAGACAATGTCTTTTTTACACACGAGTAATATTCAAACATATAATTTTTATTTTCACATGCTTTTTTTGTAATAAATATAATTTTGCACCAACTTGGTCGTAAAGTAGGTTAATTGACATAGCGAGCGCGAAACTTGGGAAGAAATGCTTTCACATGTCCGGATGTCCGACAGATTACTCAACAGCAGGCCTACCATGAACTTTTTAAGCCTGCCAAGTTCCAGGCAGTTAATTTATTGGATCGATATTTCGCTTGCTAAAATTTGTATTAGATTAGATACATTTCTCTGTGATACCCGAAACATGTCAAAACAGTTCAGCAATTGTATGTTCGTGGTAAGTACAAATTTTATCAGGACAAATATCGATCCAATAAAAGAACTGCCCGAAACTTGGCAGGCTTAGAAAGTTCATGGTAGGCCTGCAGGTCGTATTTCTCAACCGATACTCGTGAAATTTTGTAAGCAGGTTCGACAATTATATGGAACATTTTCGTCACTTCAGTTTTTGGATTTATTTTTAAATAACGGAGAAACGGGGTTTGAAAACGTAAAAAAAAAACACGAAAAATACTCGTGGGTTTCGGTTCACAGAGCTACTAGTTTTAATAGGTCATTGGGCTTATGGGTCATTTTAATAGGCCAGATAAACCGACGACCACCGTAGGCAGCTGGGCTCGAGTACAACATACATTTACTGTCAATTATATTATCATGCTCCATGGCTGCAAACCTGCCACACAGGATATTTTTTTTGCAACTGCACTTATGCAATTACCCCGGTTTCATTATCCATTTTGAAATTTCAATTATGGACCTGTCGTTTTGTAATTTCATTTACTTGCGGAAGTCACATTCTAAACAATTATGTGAAAGAATGGAATAATATGACATGTTTCTTCGCTTCCCTTGTGGCGTGCTCGTCGGCTTTCTACAAATGCCGTCGTTGTTTATCACTTTATTTCTTTAGTGTCCAGTATTGGTTTAATATTTATTGCAGTTATTAACATTTGTTAGGTAGTTTCAACATTGCGTGTGAAAGTTCAAAAAATATTATTTCTTCAACAGCTGAGTGACGTCGATTTTTTGCTGAGAGTGCTAATTGAATCCAGAGGAAGGACGTTTTTAATTTAAAAAGTAGTATATGTCATAAACACACAAGCAATAATAAATAACTTACATTACCCGTTATTAGCGGGCTTGAGTTGCTTATAAACTCGATGGCTTGTAGGTAACTTACGTCTTTTGCTGTACTTATATTATTATAGTTTAAGGAAATATAGGCAATTAGCCCGTAGATGTGAAATCATTACATTTAGCACTAACATTATATATAGGTACACATAATGCTATACATAGTGAGTATGTATAGCATTATGTATCTGCACTATGGGATAATAAATTAAGTCCTGTGTCGTGGGATTCAATCTATTTGCTTTTTTTTTTCTTATATATGTACCCCATGTCTTCGTTCCACGTGAACCGATTTCGAATTTTTTTTTGTTTAAAAGAGTTTGCTTTCCAATTGGTCCCATTAGAATTTGATCAAGATCTGATCAGTAGTTCTTGAGATATAGTCAATAATGCGTGTATAGTACATATAATCTGATTAAAGTTCCGAAGATAAAGCGGTGAAGTCGGTTTTTTTTTACGCTTTGCTTGCGTTTCAATTATTAATGACAAGGATGATGGAGGCAAACTGCATAAGCGCTTTCTGGCGACGACTAAATATTAGAAGAACGTTATTAGAAGAAAGTTATATTAGAAGAACGTAATTATAAAAAAAAAAAAATGAGGTCCTGAGTTTTTTGACAGATTATTCCCGAGATGGATATTAATTTGCGAATCTGGTATTAGCCATTCATTTTGAAAATTGGGATTATTTTCTATCTGTCGGGTTAAAAAAATAGCTACTCCAAAGAGCTCTCAAATCTCAGCTTCTCATGTTTATCATCGGACATCCCGTAACCCCTTGGATTGGACATCGCAAACACTTGCAATATACTTACGTTGGTAAATTAGAGTTCATCAACACAAGTTAACAGTAGAATTATTAGTGCGTTTGATCGAGGCAACACGGGACCAAAATGCTGGCAAATATATTGAACAGAGATTAAGCATTGGCATTAAACGTGGAAATGCTGCCAGCATTTTAGGTACTTTGACTACTTTGCCAACTGGCAGCGGTCTATCGGATCATTATAGAGAGATTATTTTATACACATTTATTTCAGTTCTATTATTTTTTTGGTATATTTAGTTTGTAGTTTAATTTAGTGTTACTAGTATTTCTATATGTGTTTTAAAATAATTTATAGCAATCCGTTAATTCTCCGGTTAATTCTTGCATGTAATAACGTTAAATTTTGAAAGCATTTCACCATCCCTCGGTTTATCGATACGTTGTCCATAGATTTGGTGAACTCGGAACTAAGTCGAACGCTGAGTTTAATTTATGCAACACTAGCACAATATTTTTAATTGGATCGACAAATCAAAGTATCAATTTATTGTAAAACTTGATGAACCACTTCTCGGATTATATAAGGTATTTTCGGAAGTAAAATGAATCTTCTTCATTACATAACTATTTAAAAATATCCGAATTGTAAAGTTATTGTAACTTTTAAACTTTCGCGTTTTAAACACATAGTTTAGGTAATATCTCGAGACTTAATCGCGCTAAAAACTTCGGGTAGTTGGAGACAATACTCGCCCTTTCCGACGCTGACACCCGCATTCTCCAGTCTTCTCGAGACCATGGCCAATACAACTTGGCCGAAAAGTCGAGGTAAATAAAAATAGTTCTTAGGACGGTTAAGTCTCGAGATATTACCTAAACTATGCAAAGTTCGTTGTCAATATTGCGTGAATTACACAAACTTTCTATTTTTGCTGGTTATTGTCATTTGTAAGGAGATGTCTTATTGTAGAGTGTTGCAATAAACGATGCGATTTGCATTGCAATAACATAGTATTTAAATGCTTAGTGTAATTGCTATATTTTAATCTATATTACGTTATACAAGCTAATGTTTATACTACAGAGTAATTTTAATAGAGTCGGCTCCCCCCGACGACAAAGTGTATATTGTGTCTGTCTGCGGCATCGTATCTCCTAAACAGTTGGACCGATTTTTTACCGACTTCACAAAAAAGGAGGAGAAAAGGAGGACTGTATATTTATTTTTATGTTTGTTACCTCATAACTTCGTTCCTCGTGCGCTTTTTATTTGAAAGCTGGTGCTTTCCATGTGGTCCAATTTAAATTTAGTCTGATTACTAGTTTTTGAGTTATTGTCAATAATGCGTGTTTTATACGTTAAGTCTGATCAAGGTACCGAAGATAAAGCGGTAAAGTCGGTTTTTTAAGCTTTGCTTTCGTTTAATTATTTTTTATTCAGTCGTTTACGTAGAGTCTAAAAAAAATTAGACTCCTCGTCTAGGTATATATTCAAACTGCCGGTGGCGTAGTGGGATGTGCATATTCCTGCTAAGTTGCGGGTATTGAATTCGATTCCGATTCGATAAAACACAAATTTTCTACCCAAGGGAAATTCGTGTTTCTATATATGGTTCTGGTATGGTTGTGTTCGTGCAATGTGTTATATTACGTTTTATCAGCTTTGGCATTCCTTTCTTAGAGCGTCCCTACACTAACGAAGGGTACCTACGCTTCACTGAAAATTTGCAAATTTTACGTCTCTATCAGCTCTGGTTTAGACTACGCGTTGATTGTCTAAGTTGTTATTTAATAAAGATATAGTTCGATATATATTTCGCAAATAAAGCATTGTTCTTCAATTCAAAAATATTCGCACGGAAATCGAACTGTATTAACATCCGTATGTTTATTTCCCAAATACGACCTAAGTGATTTCCCATACTATTATACATTCATAAATGGAACCAACACTAATAAATATAGATATATTACATATATCTAGATACATCACATCTTATAATTTGTTATTTTGTACTGTGACATTACCTACATCAAGACGCAGAACTGCACACAATATGGAATTAGCAATTTTTGGTCATGCTTTTGACTGATTACGTTTATACATTGCCAAGTTTTTTTTTTTTTTTTAACATTTGTATTTCATATCAAAACTGATAATGCGAGCAAACGTGGCCATATTGACGTCCTTCTATGACATCCACGATCCAATTAGGGCTGCCTTAAAGGAAAGTTGACCAATCATTTACTTCGGCTATTTGGACAGGGACGAACGAATTAGCGCTAAACTGCTGGACCGATTCTGATAAAATTTTGTTTACAGATAGTTTAGGTAATTGAAGAGGACACAAAGTATTTTAAATCCATTTCCATCGTCCTCAGTAACGGAGACAGTATATTATAAATCTAAAACTATCCTAAAAACTGCGGGTGTGGCCGTTGAGACAGCAGATAATACTTAAGTACTAAACAAACGCATTCTAACTCACAGCCCTACACTAAATTCAAAGACTTGTATCTTGGGTGCCGGGAACATTTACATATCACACATACAATTACACCCAGAAACATAAAATTCCCTTAGGATGGAAAACTGTGCTCCTGTCGAGTACCGAACTCAGGACCCACGGCGCAGAGGGCATAGTCCAGCCTATCGTATCTGGGTAGTCTATGATATTATGTTAGCTAATTAAAAATTAGCTGTAAATACTTTCACAATCGGTGTTTGTAAGAGGGTTACCTATTTTCGAAAAAAAGTCGAGTACTTAAAACATATTATAATATTTTTAATAAAACGAATATAAATAATGCCGGTCCTGATTTTGATGTATTACGAAATTTATGGAACTAACTAAGCTTATTGAAAGTCCTACGCCTATTAAATAACTTGCAAAACTTTACCGGAAGGGGCAATTTAGAATTAATGTTATCGTGGTCGCCCACATTAAACCGTGGGGAAGAAAGTGCAAACAGACCGCAACCACAGATTACCAAATAGTTACTACAACATACCTTACTGTACCTAGGTACCTAGATCTAGTACTTACTACATTCTGTTGGCAAGAAAGGAGGAAATGTTATTGCGTAGTCGACATCTCGGCTCCTAGAAATTGTCAGATGTATAATTTATTTATGTATTTCTAATTTAATGTAATCCAGTAATTGGCTTCCTTGAATTAGGAATCACACTGATATTATAAATCCTAAAGTTTGTGTGTAAATGTATAAATTTGTAGGTATGTTTGTTTTCTCTTAACGCTGTATCGGCTGAACGGATTTATATGATAGTATGTTACTTACTCTTATCTATATGTAAGTAATAGGTTGAGGATAAAGATTTTATTCATGAACAATGAATATATAAACAGTTATGACAGCTATGTTTTTTATTAGTAACAAAGCCAGAATTTGACAACAATCTCACGCTATGGAAAGCGACGATGCGGTGGAAGATGAAGCACGCTTGCTCCCTAAATATCAGTTAACTCTTTCCTTGAATAACTATAATTATACTTTTCGGGCAATACAGTAGAGGGCAGCGCGTTTAATTTTTTGCAGTTCTTATAATGACAGTGTAAGCGAAACGCTTCGTGCGAATGGTAGGTACCTATTTTAAGCGTGGACTTGATACAAAATTGCTTCCAAAACTAGTTAATATGACTCATAATGACTTGTACTCGACTTGTACTATTATATTATTCCGAGCAATGACACAACAAGGCCAAATTAAAAAGTTAAATGTCAACCACTCCTTTCAACAACATAATAAAATAGGCAACTTCTTAAAAACTTTTTTAAAAACAAGCTTTTAGAAGTCTACCATATTGGATTTAGAGATATAGAATTTGAAATGCAGGGTTTTAACTAGGATTAACACATAGGCTACTTTTTAACTTGATAATTGTGGGCGAAGCCGCAGGGCACAGCTAGATTTTTAAATAATATTTTACATACAGAATTATTATTGTCTTCTCTCAATAATTAAGCTCCTTTAATCAGCATACAATAAGTACTTAGGTATAGTAAATTGTAAAATACTAGAAAGCTCTCAGACCCCAGTTCTTGTTCTAAATAATTAAACGCAAGCAAAGCTTAAAAAAACCGACTTCACCGCTTTATCTTCGGAACCTTGATCAGATTTAATGTATTAAACACGCATTATTGACTATAACTCAAAAACTAGAGATCAGATCTTAATCAAATTTCAATGGGACCACATGAAAAGCACCAGCTTTCAAATAAAAAAATAATCATCAAAATCGGCTCACAACGAAAGAAGTTATGAGGTAACTTTTGAAGTCGGTTAAACGAGAAAATCGTCAAAGTAGTCCACAAAATAGGCATTATTGACGATATTTCAAGAACTACTGACCAGATCTTGATCAAATTTAAATAGGACCAATTGGGAAGCAACATCTTTCAAACTAAAAAACTAAAATATTCGAAATCGGCTCACGTGGAGAGAAGTTATGAGGTACACATTAAAAAAAAACAGTCAACTTGAGTACCTCCTCCTTTTTTGGGAAGTCAGTGAAAAATTAGTCAAGTCATTTAATTCTACGACTTTCTTCTGAATGATATTGTTTTGAATTTATAAAAAAAAATCTTTTAAGTAGATGTAATTTTAAATAACTGCAAATTGTGTAGGCTTGCCTTCCGAAGGCGATTTGTAAATAAGTCTGGTTCTGTCTCCTATAGCGACTAAGATAAATGGCTTGCATTTGAAAGGTAAGCAATTTGTATTCTGTCTACAACTTGTACACTAGCGTGAAAGCGAAATTTGTTTAATAACAACAAGTACAATAATTTCTACAATAATTATCTAATGTATAATATTATTATAGGAAGATTTGCCGCGAAAGTGAAAAAATGGCGTTGTTGATTTTGTATAATTTTCCAAAACCTGTGATTATTCGAGTGTTTATGTGTATTAATGGTTGATTTTATTAATCGCCAGTACTTAGTTAACGTGCATAAGTGTAGTCATGTCAAGTCATACAAAGTTGTAAAACGTGATTTTCTCCTTCGCTCCAAAACTCTAATAGAAGTTCTAGTAAAGTTAGGACTTTTAACGTAAAAAAACACTTGAAATATATTATTACTTGACACTGGCTAAATGCATAAGATTGCGAAGCCAAAATTAAAAGGAACAAAATATTATTATAGATCTTAGATCTAATGTTAAATCTACTGTATGTGTTTATCTTCTACTCAAATGCAGAAGGGTGTGATCATATATCATTAAAAATGTTAGAAATGACTTTGCCTCAGTCCCTTGATGTTATCACCGCAATAATAAATAAGTCAATTTCGACTTCAATTTTTCCAGAACTTTGGAAAACGGCTGTGGTTCGGCCTTTGCCCAAGACCAACAATCCTGTAGAATTTAAGGACCTCAGGCCGATCAGTATTTTGCCCTGCTTATCCAAAATTTTTGGAGAAGGTCGTAGGCCAACAACTTACAAAATTCTTAGAATGCAACAACATTCTCCCTGAGGTACAATCAGTATTCAGAAAGTCCAGAAGCACAGCGACAGCTTTGTTAGATGTCACTGATCAAATTTTAGCAGCACAAGATGATGGTTTGTGCACTATATTAGTATTATTAGATTTTTCTCGCGCGTTTGATGCCATAAATATACCTTTACTCCTATCTAAACTAAGTTTCTACGGGTTTGATTCAGCAGCACTTAATTGGTTTCACAACTACTTAAGTAACAGACAACAATACGTTGAACTGCGTCAAACTTCTACTAGTGTTCCTATTTTTTCAGAAAAGACCGAGGTAGCTAGGGGCGTTCCGCAAGGTTCAATTTTGGGGCCCATTCTTTTTATCTTGTATAGCGCTGATATAATCAAATGCATTAAAAAGTCTAAATATCATATCTACGCTGATGATCTTCAAGTATACATACATTTTGACCCTAAGGACCTTAGCAGTGCAATTAATGATATTACTGAAGATCTAAACAGAATCACGAGTTGGTCTGATTCGAACTGTCTCCTTTTAAACCCCTCGAAGTCAAAATTCATGATTCTTGGGACTAAGCAAAAGCTTTTGAAATTACCAACATCTGTGATTGTAGCCGTAAAAGGGGTGCCAATCGAACGAGTATTTGAAGCACGAAATTTAGGTTTGCTTGTGGACGCTGAGCTGAGATTTGAGAAACATGTGGCCAATTCTGTACGAAATTGCTTCTACAAACTTAAAACATTGTATAAATTGAGACCTTTTCTAAGCGAAGAATTACGAATTCAACTAATTGAGTCTCTAGTTTTATCAAAGCTAAATTGCGCAGACACAGTTTACGGCCTTCGTCTTTTATCTCGGACTCAACGTTTGATTCAGCGCGTCCAAAATGCTTGTGCAAGGTTTTGCTTTTTAATACCTCCAAGAACTCACGTGACGCCATTTTTAAACAAAAGTTACGCCTTAAAAATGAAATCGCGTCGCAAATATCATCTGGCGTGCTTACTTTTTGGAGTGGTAAAAAATGGAGTCCCTAACTATCTCCATGATAAGCTTAGGTTTTTCTCTGAAAGCAGACATTGTTCCAGCAGATTGGACTTCCAGCAACTTTCGATTCCGCGACATCGCACTTCAAATTTATTAATAAGAAAAGTAAATACTTTAAATTTATTCAGAACCAAACTTAAAACTTATCTCATTAACGAACAGAGGCTCCATGGAATCATCAACGTCGACAAGTCCTTTATTTAATTTAATATTTTTCCATCATCACTTACCAACAATTATTGAGAAAGTAATCAAGGTTTTGGTTTGTCAAGAATCGTAGCCTTACTATTGCCCCCCGTATATTCGTTGGCTTGGATGTAATGTTTACCTCTTATTATTATTTTTTATTTATTTATTTTTTTATTATTATTTTTTTACTATTTATTATAATTATGTTGTCTATTGTATGTATTTTTGTTAGTATAAAAATATGTATTACTTATATTATAATATATTATATCGTAGCTTGTATTATTGAAATAATTTTGATTTACCTTTCATTTTGTTGATAATGTTTTGTACTGCCCGCAAGGTTTAACTGAAAACCAGCGTCGAGTTCTAACTCGACATGATTGCTGAGTTGAACCTTTTTGGCATAATAAATTATGGTTAATATTTTTGCTTTTAATATTAAGTTATTATTGTCAAATAAATGTATTTTCTTTCTTTCTACTGTATACAGAATCATGTAGAAGAGGTTGAAAAGTGTGCCAACGAATTATACGATCTAGTTCCCCCATCCCCATTTTATCGGACAATTAAAACTGCTAAGCGACATCGGTATATGATAGATATTCCACAAATGCGGACAATACGTTTTGTTTCCACATTTATTGTGCGATACGCAAAGGAACGGAACTCCTAGCCTGCTTCGGTATTTCCTGCCAAGTACAATATGGGAGTTAATAGGTATCTGCACTCGTCGCGTCGCTTACTATCATGTAAGATAAGTAGTGGTCAAACCTTTACTGAATAAAGTTAAAAAGGAGGAGGTTCTCCATTCGACTGTATTTTTTTATATGTGTTTCCTCATAACTTTTTCTAGGTAAACTGATTTTGATAATTCTTTTTTTTTTGCTTCCCATGTGGTCCCATTTAAATTTGATCAAGATCTGATCAGTAGTTTTTGACCTATCCTCAATAATTCGTATTTAATTTGCTCAAGGGTTCCGAAGATATATAGTGAAAATTGGTGAAGTCAATTACCAGATATAGGTGGTTAATAATTGTTTTAAGCTTTGCTTGCGTTTAAATTATTTTGAATTTTAATCGATTACATAAAAAATAAAAAACGTGACGGCAACGTCACGCGGTGATGGAGCCGTGGTAAACCCGCGGCTCCCTACCAAGAGGTCGTGGTTTCGAATCCGATACACAGGATTAAGCTTTTGGTGATGGTGACATTTCAATGAAATTCATGGTGTTTCCTTATTTTCTTTTTTCCTTAACAATTTCTGTATCGAGGCGAACGAAACAAAAAAAAAAGCGATTTTCGCGTGACCAAAGGATGAATTATGCCAGATCGTGGCGGGCGCGAGCCGTATCCGAGCCCCGTACGTGCGACATGTTTACGTTATACTAAGTGTGAGCCGAGTCTTTACGCCGCATCTCATATCTCAAGGTAACAAACCCAGTGCTTTGCCGAGGAGGATTTTTATTTAATTACAAAACTTCGGTCCGCACTGAACTGTAATGGGCATAGGGGCGCATTTAGCGTACTGAAAAATGGTGCTTAAGAAAAAACTTGCGTACGCCAAAATACTCGAAAAGTATCAACATTTTTAAAAGAACTTATTTTGGATTTTGGAAAAATAAAAAATGCCGTAATTGTATAAAATGTACTACATGGCAAATAGGACACTAAATGGCCCCATCTATGATAACCACTACGAATGCCACGATGCATAGTTTGTTGAATTACAGAGTATAACCCGACGGGATCAGTCACGAGTGAACCGAGACGACGAACGACGACGGGACTCGAGTAATCGATTCGACACACTTGAATCATTTTGATGATGACTTTGATTGAAGGCAATTTCTATGGGATTTATAAATATCATGACTGCATGTTTATAAAATAAGTTTTCGTTCCACTTGATTGTTCGATTTCCGTTTATACATATTAGTAGATTTAGTACCTATGTATTGCGAGATCTAAGGTGAGAACACCAATGCGTATATATTTATATACCTTAACACACAAGGTACATATCGCCGTATTCTTTTCCGTTGGTAACCCCAAAGTGACCATACAAATCATGACACTCACACATCACACTTCTCATTACTTTAGTTATTTTTTATGTTTATGTTATTTATTAATTGTAGGGAAACTTACAGCTAGTTAGAAATATAGATAACTGATTACGTCATGTAAGCTATTTAAAAATTTCCACTTATTAGTTATTTAGAATATAACTAAAAACGTAGACGTAAATTTATACTAATACGATATCGCCGAAGTGACAAAAAAAGAAAAAGATAATAATTAATACAAAATTAGATTAAATAGGAACATATTAAACATTCAAGAATGCGCTAGTCAGCATCCTTTTAATTAGAACGCCAGATTTTTTTTTTATTGTGTAATATTGTGTGTGTCATTAATAAGTTTTTTCTTTCTTTCTCTCTTTCAAATAAGTAATATAAAGAAGAACACAATACACACAGTTGCAAAGTTTCCAATAACTAAAGCCTAACCAAATGTCTTAGTGATAATAAAACGCAAGCAAAGCTTAAAAAAACCGACTTTACCGCTTTATCTTCGGAACTTTGATCAGATTAGATATACTAAACACGTGTTATTGACGATATTTCAAGAACTAATGATCAGATCTTGATCAAATTTAAATGGGATCAATTGGAAAGCAACATCTTTCAAACAAAAAAAAAAATTCGATATCTGTTCACGTCGAAAGAAATTATGAGGTAAAACACATAAAAAAAAATACAATTGACTTGAGTACCTCCTCCTTTTTTGTGAAGTCAGTAGAAAATACGGAATGCGTGTTCGTTACTTATTGAAATTCCGTCCGTTGCTTGACGAGACACAATTTCACAGAAGCGATTCTAAAACATTATCTATACATAGGTACATGTATTGTAGCTAAGACACATCGCATGCAAATTAATCGTAAAATGAAACGGCAAAATACCTTACACATTATTTGACTTTTGAATCTTGTGATTGAGATAATAAACAATATAGCTAACTACTATTTACCTACAAAAAATATACTGGCTGAGCACTGTATGTTTTGCAGTTTCTTCCGCGTAAGTCTAAATAAAAAGTAGCTTGTACCTTCCCCAATCATGAATACCTACACCCTAAGTACGTTAGATCTCCATGATATAAATTACCCGTGTTACAAACGTTACCTATTCCGGTCAAAAATGGTAACAAATAACAGATATCATAACTTTCAAATTTATATCATTGCTATTTTAGCATAATGTGCACAGCTAAGTATTTATTTATCATTTCAACTCTAAATTAAGAAATCAGAAGAAATGAAAACCGATACTACTAATTTATTCTAATTACTTTCTGGACTTTACCTATATAAGTCTACCGTATTTACATTATCGTTAATAATTGAAACGCAAGCAAAGTTTAAAATAACTGACCTCACAGTTTATATTTTGGTTTTAGCTTGATTAATTTCGATAAGATATATAACAACCTCTGAAGTACAATCTACCAAATAAAAAAAATCATCAAAATCGATTTATAATTGGCGGAATTATCGCGTAACATACATACAAAAAAAACATACAGTCGAATTGAGAACCTCCTTTTTCGAAGTCGGTTGAAAATTAAATGAAATTTATTCACTAAAAGGAAATTGAACATATATTTTCTTTCATGATTTGATATTTCACTACCTTTAAAAGCACCATGATCACGATCATGGGAGTCTTCAAGTCTAGAGTGAATTGGTAACTTCTATGTAAGCATGCTTCATCTTCGGCCGCATCGTCACTTTCCAACAGGTGAGATAGCGGCCAAGTGCTTACCTATCTGTCATAAAAAAAACAAAAAAAAAACGATAGTTGATGTATTTGCGGGTGGTTGTTTACGAGCAGACATATCTGTCTACCCCACAGAAATCTAAATAATATTTAGATTTCTGTGGTCTACCCACTTCTTGACACGTTTTTCGGTTTCGATGCGGCTACCAGTAGAACTCGTCTCGCTAATCAAACTAAACAAAGAGTTCTCAAGGAAAATACATAATCAATGTCCCGTTTATAACAATAATCGTCTTGTTCCCCTAACGGTATAATCTGGGAGTCTTCAAGTCAAAAGCGAATAGCTACCTTCTAGGCAAGCATTACATCTTCGGCTGCATCATCACTTTCCGTCAGGTGAGACATAATAAGAGAATAAAAAAATTTACAAATAATGTGATTGACCATGGTAATTTAAAATATATATACTACATATTATTATTAATATTTAGTACCAATAGTCTAGAAGAACATCCGTTACAAAAGCTTTCGATGTCATCTCAATACCGCAGTTCTCAACACTATAATATAACTCGCTTTTATAGCAGAAAACTAAAACATATTACTACCAGATCGTGAGAAACTTTCACGTTTTAGCTCAGTAACTACCAATAAACTGTTTACAACTGCAAGTAAGTAAGTATATTTCTAACCAGATAGTCAAAACGTTTATCGCCATCAACAATTAATCTTCCGATTTGCATAGAAATCTATTTATCACACTTCATACTTATATAACCCGATTTATTTGGGTAATGTCTAAAAATTCTTGATCAATAATTTTTAATATTACATTTATATACAAGCTGATGCTAGCGACTTCATCTGCGCAGGATTAATATTTCGAGATGTTTATTTTCTTCTCCAAGGACATGTTTAACATATCTTTATACTAAATTCATCAAAATTGGTTCTCCGGTTTAGTCGTGAAGGCGTAACAGACAGACAGTTACTTTGAGAGACCCTAATATTATTTTTTATTGTATTTATGGTTTACTATTTTGAATATAATGGCTTACACATAAAATATAGATATATGCTGTCGCGGACTTTTTTGTAGGAATATTTAAGATAAACATTTCCATTTTACATTATATACGTGTAACTCTAACGGTTTTTACAGAATAGCCCGCAAATGGCAGTATTTTTTTCCTACTTACTTGACACTTATCGTTATATTTTGGACAATTCACACAATATCTTTATAAATTATAGACTATGTGTATATATACATAGTCTATAATCTATAAAATAAATGCTTATATAAGCATACCTACTCGTCTGCAAGTCTACTTACCTCATTTTCAAGTGTTATAAGAAAATTAGAACCCGTGCGATCCTTTCTCCACAAACAAAGTCACTTTAAGTTTATTTAAAAGCACTTGCACGGAATACTAAGTTCCTTTCGATGTATCGGATGTAGTATTGCGCTACTAAGTCACTTTGCCAACTTCCATTACTGTTTTCTCGTTTTTACCATTGGAATCCGGAAGTGAGTTTGTTCTGTTTTACTTTATTGGCTTTTATTGAGTTGAGTCCGATTCGTCAATCGTTGCGATTGGTGATCATAGGGCTTGTGCCACGCCATTGCTAGACATTCAACTGCCTAGCAGTAGTGTGCAAACATTACTGTATTCCGGATTGAAGGTCAATGTTTCCAGTTTCTGTATATACAAAGTACTCTGTGGTTTCCAGCGTAATTACGTAAGTTTTAAAGTGATTTAACATCTAATGTCACAGGATGACAAGTGCAGTACTTTGCCTCACAGGACTTTGAACTATTTTTTTTTGTACATACTTAAGATAAGCATGCTTGCCGCTTACCATTATGCGAGCGACTTGTCTCATCTCTCAAGTACATAAAAAATATGTTTTATTTGCACACTAATAGAGAACACTTACAAAGGAACCTTCAGCATTACATATAAGAGCCCAAAGAGCAACCAACTGACAAGGATCCGTAAAAACTAATTAATGTATTGATCGAAAATTATTGATCTTATGGACTAGGCAGTTAAAAAAAAACAAAATTACCTATCTGTTTCAGATATTTAAATTCTGCAATAACTTTGTAGTAAATTTTTTTTTTACTAAACGACATCTTCTTTGATAAAAGAAAATGTATTTCCTACATAAGCACAGCAGTCAGCAATGCAGAGTAAATCTTTGGAACGTGGTTTTTTGTCTTTGATAGTAGCCTATTAGTAGCATATTAGTTGACGTATCTCATCTGATGGTAAGTTAAGATGTGGTCGAGGATGGCAAACACGCTAGGTAAATATTGTTTACCAAATATATTCCACCAAGTAGGTCGCTAGAGTCAATTATTTTCTACCGTCTTCACAAAAAAGGAGGAGGTCAAGTCGACTGTATTTTTTTTATGTGTTACTTCATGTGAACCGATTTTAAAATATATTTTTTTAGGTAAGTGTTGCTTTTGTGACCAATTGGAATTGGTCCTATTTAAATTTGAACAAGATCTGCCCAGTAGTTCTTGAAATATCGTCAATAATGCGTGTTTAGTACATCTAATCTGATCAAAGTTTCGAAAATGAAGCGGTGAAGTCGGTTTTTTAAGCTTTGCTTGCGTTTAATTATCTTTTTTAAACATGTCAGTTACCTACTCTAAACGATTCATTATTATGGAATTAAGGTTGGTTAAAACGATCGATGCAACGCAATACTAATGTCCGGTTTTGCACAAAAAATGTGAAGGTGGAAATGTCAAACAAAATTGATAGGCATATTGGCAAAGACTGTTAAAATTACGCAAAAAAATTTTTGGCTAAATATTTCAAAACGCCATAGCGTGTGAGTTTATAAAAATTTAGGACATATACATACGAGTATTCATTATTTTTATATTTACGACCGAGTTGGCGCAGTGGACAGCTGTCTGCCCTCTGTGCCGTGGGTCCTGGGTTCGATTCCCGGCAGGAGCACAAATTCCTTCACAAGGGATATTTGTGCTTCTGGTTCTGGGTGTAATGTGTGTGTGATGTGAATGTTTCCGGCACCCACGATACAAGTCTTTGAACTTAGTGTGGGGCTGTGAGTGTGAATGTGTTTTGCGTTTTTGTTCGTTTTATATGTTTGTATAAATTATTTCATGACAAGTATTAGAGCAATTAATCAGCGTTTTTATAAAAACCGTCGTATATTTTTAGTGAGGGTGCATATTGTACTTATATATATTTAATTACGTTAAATGTAATGTAATTAATTTAGTAAATAAATTAGTGGAATTCATTCTTTCCCGTGATATTGTTACAATTAACTAAGGTGCTTTAACATATCGTAATTAACAAAAACTAAACGTTATTATGAAATAAAATACAACACTGTTATATATGCAGCAAAAGTGAGTAAGTGTGTTCGTGAGTGTTAATGTCATGTCTTAGTACCCGGATGACCGAGCTATACTCGGTTTTTTTTAATGGTTAAAGACGTTTTCTAAGAATGAAACCTAGCTAGATCCATTTATCGCCCTCGAAACCCACTGCTTACTAAATTTCATGAAAATCGTTGGAGCCGTTTCCGAGATCCTGATTACATATTTCGTAATTATATATATACCTTTAAACGTAATGTATACAAGAATTGCTCGTTTAAAGGTATTAGATATGTGTGAGGATATGAATATGAAAATATTCATTTTTTTTATGCCATATAAGTACGTATCTACTTACGTAGGTATAGTAATATGTGAGATATAGTTGGAGACGTAGCATACTTACCGAGACTTATACATAGTAAACTCAAGTAAATTAAGAAATGCACTATTACCAATGTGAGAGTATGTAAAGTAAGTGCAAAGGTGCAGTTTGATAAGCATCTGACTATACAATTAGAATGTATGGAACACGTGTATGTTAATTGGGTTTGTCGCGTGCTTCGTTAGCAAGTGCATTCGGTTGGAAGAAAGCAGGTGCGGTGTCATCCTATCTGTTGTAGCAGCTGTTCCGATATCCTGTACTGGCTATAGGGGATTATTAAGTTTTAAACGCCGTATAATGCTTTTGTTTTTTTTATGCATTATAGAAAAAATATTTGACCAACATATCACCATATTTTTTTTTTTATAGCAATCATGTTTTACTAAGCGTTTAAAATATACCAGCATAAATAAATAAACTGATAGTAGTTACTACTTCTTTCTATTTATTTTTTAGTTAATAGTTAATAATAAATAAATAGATATTAGTAGTAACTGCAAACTATTTATTTATTTATAAAAAGGTAAGCTGATGTAAGTTATTGTGTTTAGAATTCTTTATTATCTCATAAGAATTTACAATTCACTTACCGAGATAAACTTAAAATAATCAATTAATACATGTGCCGCAGATACAACACAGTAAGCAAATTTAAGTAGGTATATATAACTTGAAATAGTAGTTAAGATAATGATTTTTTATGGCAAATGGGGTTAGATTTTACAATAGAATTCCTAAAATCGTAACTGAATTACCACTGGGAAAGTTCAAATCTGTAATAAAACGGGCATTAATTAAGAAAGCCTACTATAAGACCACAGACTATATTAATGACAAGGATGCATGGAAGCAAACTGCACAGGCTCTTTCTAGCGACTACCATAATAACACTAAGGTTAAGAAAATTATGTATTAGAAATTAAAAATGTTTTTTAAAAAATTGAATGAAAAAAAAATGCGCCGCCGAGTTTCTTGCCAGGTTCTTCTCGAGATGGCTGTTATTTTGCGAATCTGGCAATAGATTAATTAACTTTCATGAGTGCCTCTTTGGGGCCCATGTGAATAAACGATTTTGATTTGATTAAATAATATGTTATTTAATTGAAATTTTTGCATCAAATTTCACAGTACTTCGTCCAGTCGCTTTTCGTTTGACGTTAAACATAACGAAAACGTTTCTGAAACGTTGTAAATCCGTTAATCCCATTTTTTTAAATCTTTTTTTCTTATTATGAACTGCCCGTCGGATTAGTTCGGTGAGCGTTCGCCTTCTGAACTATCGGGTTCGATTCCCGGCGGCAACACAAGTTTTCTCCGTTGGGAAAACTTGAGTTTCTCGATCCGGTGGTGGTTGTGTGTGTTGTGAAAGACTTAGAGTGTGAAAGCGTTTATGTTAAAAAAATATACAAATGTTTTTTTTCGTAAATTGAGGTAAAACGAAATTAAAATATAAAAGTTCACGTATAGAGTAATGCTTATAATTATATTCCACACCTTTTATTTTGTTTGTACGTTCGTTGTACCTAATAGTTTCAAATCGAGATTTCCATGTAAAATACATATTGTGTGTGGCTTAACAAAACTCAGTACGTCTCACAAAGTGAATAGTCGGTAGTATAAAGAAACGTAATACATCCGGAGAGTAACGTTGTTTTGTTAGCTAAAGAAATATCTTACCATAACGTAACGTATGTATTTAAATCTTTTTCCAAAATCATTAGTACCTGAAACAAAAATATCAAAATGTAAGTAGGGAAGGGAAAACCAATGTTGCAAACAAATTAATAAACATTGTATTACAAGTGAATCCGTTAATTAAATTAATTAATTAAAAAAACATTATCGCACCAATTTGTGAATCTAAACCAAATTTTAATGCACCTGAACACACAAAAAAATTCATCATAATCGGTCCAGCCATTTGAGCGTGAAAAAGTAACAAACATACAAACACACTCACAAATTTTCGCCTTTATAATACTGATATAACTGATAATGTCGAGGGTAGTAAGCGCTGTCTTTAATGGAAATTGGATCCCAAGGAATTCCTGTTTGGTGTTTGGCGAAAAACTCTTGAGGGAACTCATCTTCTTATATTATAGTATTTTTTTGTAGCCACCGTATAAATAATACCATATATCTATAGATAAACCTGCGCAACCCTCTAGATTCACTTTACAAGCCCTGACAACATGCAAAAAAAACCAACGCTTGAATAATAAAAGCTTCTTTATTTATTTTCTCTCATGAATATTTTATCTATTATGTAGATTTTGTGCCAGAAATTTCCGTGAAAAATGATACTCAAGAGTAGGTCATGCATGAAACGACCTTCATAATAGAAATTAAGAACCTGGAGAGCGAAGATTTTGAACTCCATTCTACTCTAGATACTGTCGTGTATAACTACCAATATAAACAATGCTAACTGTGATTGTATTGTTCGTACGTTTTTAGAAAACGTGAAATACACAGCGTCAACGATTAAACTTGTTGTGATACGTCATAACTCATAACTTATCACATTGCAGCGCATAACTTTTGATGTAAACACTTTTAATACTTAGTTCACTATTGATGTCAGAAAAGGGTATAAAAAGGTTTTCGTGAGAATCATATATTATAATATTATTGTTCAAATACGGCTATCACTCACGTCATTTGATCGAATTTGTCAACTTAGGTTTCGAGCATGTACGATAGGTACTCTTCGGGATGAATTTATGCCGCGAGATCGCAACGAAGACTGAATGCTCGAAATATTGAAACATAGGTCGACAATTCCGATCAAACGTGAATGATAGCCGAATTTTAACATTTTAATTGTAGAGTAAATTAAAAAAATAAACTTTATGGAACTATTTGTACATACTTGTATATTACTTTGTACCACGCAAAAAAATGCAAACCGAGCAATATGTAGTTCTCTAACATTTTACTAAAGGTTGTCTGGAAGAGATCGCTTTAAGCGATAAGACCGCCCATTGTAGCCTTTCATGTAAAATTGTATTTTTTATGTACCAATTCTTTTAAGGTGTCAATAAAGAGTAATTGTATTGTATTGTACTATATCATCACGAAACGCCTGTAAATAGCAATATCTTTTCAATTTACATTTATATTGTACGTGTTCGTTTATTTGTAATTTTTATAGGCAATGTAGAGTGGCCGCTAAATAATCAGATAAATGAACTCTGGATGTCTAATATATAACGTATTCATTATTGATTTACTGTACTCGAAATTAATCAAAATTTAATTACGTAAAATTACAAAACAATACTACAAAAATATACAAAGCGACATTGATTAAAATGCCAATTGGTAGAGTTAAAAAAATACTGGCAACATTGCTTCTCAAAAGGCACAAATATTTTCAATGTTATTAAACCAATACTAAATCTATTTATACATTTATTGTTAACTAGCCGTGCCCCGCGGTTTCACCTGCCTGCTTATCAAGTTTGAAAGTAGCCTGTGTGTTAAGCTATTTACATTTCAAAATTTAAAAACCGTTTATCCGTTACAGCGTGAATAGAAAACAAACATATACACTTACACACAAACTTTCGGATTTATTATATAGGAAAAATATAAAATGTATATAACATTTTAAAAATTAATGCCTTAGTCAGTTAGGCATTAATGACTGCGTTTCCAGTGGCCAATAAATAAGAAAAACCTTTGAAGATTCTCTGCTGAATGCCGTGCGCTCAAACTTCAGGTCACCGTGTCACTAGCAAGTGTCAGTATAATTCAAGCAGTTTATAGCTGCTTAATAGCATTATAAATATCTACGATACTACCAGGATACAATCTATGTTTAGACAATACTAACTACCATACAAAAGCGTAAATAAATTTATAACCCTACGACGGAGCATTAGAAACTACGAATCCAAATGTTTATTGAAGTTGAAAGTAGGAAACTAACAATGGGATTTATAGATTCGTTTGATATTGCTTTTCCAGCTGAAATTGCCCCTACTTATCGATTACCGTGCACCGTATGTATGTTTGTAATATAATATCAGGCAATCGTGTTGAGATAGAAATTATATACGACCCAGTTGGCGCAGTGGACAGGTGTCCGCCCTCTGCGCCGTGGGTCCTGGGTTCGATTCCCGGCAGGAGCACAAATTCCTTCCCAAGGGATGTTTGTGCTTCTGGTTCTGGGTGTAATGTGTGTGTGATGTGAATGTTTCCAGCACCCACGATACAAGTCTTTGAACTTAGTGTGGGGCTGTGAGTGTGAAAGCGATTGTTTGTGAAAGCGATTGATTGTTTAATATAAGCAAATGTGTTAATCCTCGGAATAAGCTATGTAAATTCCAAATTTAATTCAAATCCGTTCAGCTGTTCAGCGCAGCGTGATCAATATACTTACAACATACCTACACACAAACTTTTTGATCTATAATATTAGTATGATTATTAGTATTTTGATTAGTGCTAAGTTACAGGATCTTCATAAACATTTTTGTTTAAACTAGATTCCAATATTTCCACAACACAGGCTCGCCTAGTGTGGAAGTTAGAAATGAAAATTTAGTTTACCTTAAGTATGGTAATAAATAAAATAAATAAATATAAAATAAAACAAGAAGTAACGCAGGTGCATCCACGGTCAGAAGCTTGTGGGTCCTCGGCTTGTTCGTGGGCAATAAACCATCTCATGTCACTTCAAGATACCCGAGTTATAGCGCTATCAATGGCCTCCGCTTACTTTCTTCGCCATTAAAAGGTATTGGGTCGTTGCCCTTCATTTATTGAAGGCTTACCACCTTTACCCATAAAATACATTAATGTTGATTGACTATTTTATCATGAATTAAATATCTTTTAACGGAGTTATCGTGATGTTTAAACTGATTAACAATCGCGAAAACCCATGAAACAATTTAATGATCGATGTTTCTGAATCAATCACCTTGTTCTTAAAGGTATACATTAATTCTTTGTCAAGAAAAAGTATTTTTATTTGAAGGAGGTACTCATAAAAGTTTAGTGAGTATTTTTTTAAATAAAAACGTCAAAAGTAGTGTGTGTAATTTTTGAAAATGAAACGTCAATTAATTTTCAACCGACTTAAAAAAAGGAGGTTTTCGATTCGACTGTATGATTTTTTGTATGTATGTTACGCGTCTCCGCCAATTATGAATCGATTTTGATGTTTTTCTTTTGTTTGGTAATACCTACTTCAGAGGTGGTCCTATATTAATTTTATCGAAATTGATCAAGCCTAAACCAAAACATAAGCGGTGAGGTCGGTGTTTTTTAAGCTTTTCTTGCGTTTAATTAAGTGTAAAAGCAATAATAAAAGCAAAAATCTAGATAAATAATATCTTAGTATAAATATCGTGAGTTAGGTTTTCATTATTATAATGTAAAACGGCAACTCGATAACTTTTGTCGGAACAAAATGCTCAAACCGGGTTTTATGTATTTCTTTTGAGAACTACGTTTACAGGTCCAGGCGCGAGCGTCAAGTTTCAAAACGCAACGTCAGTAAAGTTAAAGTATACGTCCGAAACCTGGCCGGAGCATTTCCTTTCCAATACCTATGTGAGTGAGTGTCGGCTGACATTATAATAATCTAAGATAGTAAACAATAATTTCAGAGTTCTGCCGCGAAAGTGAAAAAATGGCGTTGTTGATATTGTATAATTTTCCAAAATCTGTGATTCTTCGAGTGTTAATGTGTAATAATGGTGGATGATTAACCGTCAATACTTAGTAAACGTGCATAAGTGAAGGCAAGTCATACAAAGTTGTAAAACGTGATTTTTGCCTTCTCTCCAAAACTCTAATAGAAGTTCTAGTAAAGTTTCTACCACTTCACTAGGGCATGATTTGACTATGACTGGACGTTAACTCTTTTACTTGACTTTGACTTGTGACTAGGACTTATAATGTAAAAAATACTTTAAATATGTTATTACTTGACACTGGCTAAATTCACAAGATTGCAAAGCCAACATTAAAAGAAGAAAAACAAACTAACAATTATTTCTACTATTAATAATAATAATAATAATACGATTAATTAATTATACGTTCGCTTAGTTGTACCATTTATCAGCATACGTCTTACTAATAACGAGAGCATATTCATTCAGAGCTCTCACAGATTTATTTGACACTCAATCATTGGAGCAAATATTGGCTGAGATCACATTGGTATCTATCAAAGATGATTCGTAAAATTAGTGAATATAAAAATATTCTGTGACATGTATTTTATAGGATATTTACAGATAGCTTAATATATTAGCTAAAACCCTATATAAATTAGGTAATACATAAGGACATAAAGTTCGATTGTTTTGCCTGTTAGTCTTAGGTATGATCTCAAATATAGCTGCGGGGCTGATTGATGCTTGTCGACAATTTTTCTTTTTGAGGTAAACTGTGATTTAGACTCGTATTATAATTATATTTAGTAGTGAGGATCTACTAACATACATTTGATTAAGATGTTTACTTTTAGCTTTATTTGAAACTGATATCGATCGATCCGCTCTCTGACATCAATTGGTTAGCAAAGCTTAAAAAAACCGACTTCACCACTTATATTTTGATTTTGACGTGATCTATTTTGATACAATTTGTATGGGACCATCTCTGAAGAATAATCTGCCAAACAAAAAAAGAATTTTGAGAATCGATGCACAAATGGGGGAGAAATCGATAAACATACATAAAAAAAACATACATTCGAACATAGAACCTCCTCCTTTTTTGAAGTCAGTTAAAAATAAGTTATTATGTATATTGTCTAATAGTGAAACTCTTACATCTATGAGTATGAGTTACAAAAATATTATTTGATAGGTACCTATCCTGATACGCACTACATCCGCAGAATAAAAAATAGTATAAAAGTAGCAATTTTACCTTATATTCTATTGAAATTGGGTATCATACATATCTGTAAAGATTAGGGTTTATTTTTGTTTCATTGAATTAGAAACAACAACAAAGTTATGGTTTGCTATTACGATCGAAAGTAATTATCGATTGCTACGGCTATTTCCCTTGGCGTATCTCTATCATTTTGTTTTTTACGATACACGTAATTGTTGTTGTAATTAGTTGAATTCTATTAATTGTTATATTTAATTGTCAGAATTTGGTTTCAGTAGCGGTTTAGGAACGAGAGATGCCCTTTTTGGATATCAGGTGCTTTTGCAACGTTGTTGGGACATGGGTCGATGTACTTACATCTATTTCATTGACCACAAAAAGGTATTTTATCGAGTCCAGCATGAAAAGCTCATCAAATACTTAACAACATTGGTCTCGGCTCAAAAGATCTGTGAACTACCCAGAACCTCTATTGGCAGCAAAAGGCAAAAGTTCGAGTTGACAATGAACTAACAAAAGAGGTAGAAGTTATGCGTGGAGTACGCCAAGGTTGTATATTGTCTCCTCTCCTTTTCAAAATCTACGCTAAAATAATAATTACCGAAACCCTTGAAGTTACAGTAGAGGGGATAATAGTTAACGGTCAACTCATCAAAAACATCAGATATGCTGACGATACTGTTCTAATAGCATCCACAATTGATGGCCGCAAAAACTTACTGCTACGAGTGGATAGAGTCAGTGAAAGTTATGGTTTGAATATTAACATCAAAAAGACCAAAGTTATGATCGTAGGAAATGCACAACACCCTTAACCTGATATACTTGTAGTTGTCAGAAATCAAAAAGTCTAAAGAGTACGCTCATACAAATATTTGGGATTCACTGTAAATGACCAAGGTACAAGCAAGGTAAGAGCAGGCACGAAACACATTCATGAAAATGAGTCACCTACTCTGCAACCGATCTCTCAGACTCTTTACTAGGGTGTAATTAGCCCGGTGTACCTACTAAGTATAAACCAGAAATATAAACAAATTTTGTTAAGATGGGATTGCAAGATATCATCATCACACCTGCCTATAAAACTAGTAGAGTCCCCTAGAATTTGAGTAACGATACAAAGTTCTGGGTGGCACGGAACTGCACTGATCCCTCCCAAGTCTCACCACACTTGACCACAATCCTACTTCCTACCTTCAAGATTCTAACAAACGTCACACTGCGGTAGGTATGAGCACCATTAACATACATCCTCGTGTGACTTTTCTCTAGATGATTACCGTAAC
Organism: Lomographa bimaculata; assembly: GCA_948107665.1. Lineage (NCBI taxonomy): Eukaryota > Metazoa > Arthropoda > Insecta > Lepidoptera > Geometridae > Lomographa > Lomographa bimaculata. The sequence continues at coordinate 15,308,673 of OX403589.1, forward strand.
ACTGCTAAGTGGTGCTAATAAGCGTTCCGAGCAATGCCATCCTGACAATGGCACTTGTTCTGACTGTTCACTTTCATTCGCTCCTCGTTAACATTTGGAGTATCCATAGATTATGTGATAGTTACTGCGTAAGTCGTGACCGAACGAGATCGCCAAGTTCCCTTTCGAACGTCACGAGCTCCCGATGATAACAACCTTTAGCATTTACTGTAATAGTCATTATGTAAGCAAACATTTGTGGAGGTAGTGGTTGGTCCATCGATTTGGTAAATAGCTTAAACGTTTGGCTGATGTATAGTTTAGTGCCGCTTAGTGCCAGTCAATACATTATAGACTCGCCTCGGCACATAAATAATTTACTCTCCATATACCATATGCATTTAACCAGTGTCAAGTAATAAATGTTCTTGAAGTTTTATTAGTCTTAGTCACTAGTCATAGTCAAAGTCAAGTAAAAGAGTCAAGGTGCAGTCATAGCCAAGTCATACCCTAGTAAAGTGGTACAAACAATACTTTACTAGAGGTTCTATTGGATTGATCGATTGAATTTTTTTTATTGCACAAACAAAAACAAGTTGTACGTATAATCGGCGAACGCCCTTTTATCACTTTGGCGGCAAAACTCTTGTCCTAATATTATGCTTAGTAATGCTTTTTTCTTTCCGCATAGATAATAATAGCTGTGTTGTTTTCCGCGGGACAGCGTTCATAAAAATGTTAACGATGAATAATGATAAAAATATCTAATATCCATTCTTAATGCCTTGAATCTCTCTTCCTTTAATCAAGATTCCATCCTATCATGTAAAAGTAACAAATATATAGAGGGATAGAATAATTTCGGATGTATAAAATTATCGTGAAATCATCTATAGGACTCATTCAAAATGATTTAGAAAATGTTGATTGGTTTGCTTCAGACTAATTCCAGGTTTGATTATGTGTGTAAAGACGATACAAGAAAGCACACGTGTGTTGAGACATTGGGCCCGTGGGGACCAAACATTATAAAAATTAGAAATTGATTAATTCTAATTTAAAAAAAAATCAAAGCACCGCGTTGAGTCAAAGCGCGACGCGTGATCAAAATGCTTATACTCATTTGGCTCAACGTATTAGCATTGCAATTAGAGAGACAATTATGTAATTATTATTATTAATTGGTCCGTAGATAGTTACATTAGTTAGAAAGCACATGTTATCTCCTTATTTTTTTGTCTAAGCCAGAAACGAAAAGGGAATAGGTACGTACAGATTTTTTTCTGCTCGATAAGTCAGCATTTGACCACTACTTAACTCCTTGAAGGAAAGCGATGATGCGGTCGTAGTTAGTATAGGTCGCGTATAATTTATTATATATTTATAGCTATATAATTAGATCTATAAGATTATTTTCATATTTAATTACGAACTTCAATTGATAAAAAGTGATAAAAATGTATGGCAGTTCAAAAAGCAAAACGCAATCTATTTGCTAAGCTGATTTGAGACGTAAGGTCACACATTTTTGACTGTGGACGACATAGAAAGAGCCTCAAGATGGCCGCGTTTAAAATTGCACAAACCATATTGCATTTTCTACCGACTTCACAAAACAGGAGGTGGTACTCAAGTGGACTGATTTTTTTTTATGTGTGTTACCTCATAACTTCTTTCCAAGTGAACCGATTTTGAAATGTTTTTTTATTGAAAGATGTTGCTTTCCAATTGCTTCCATTTAAATTTTATCAAGGTCTGATCAGTAGCTCTTGATTTTTTTTTAATTATGCGTGTTTAGTACATCTAATCCAAACAAAGTTCCGAAGATAAAGCGGTGAAGTTGGTTTTTTAAGCTTTGCTTGCATTTATTATCAAATATTTATTTTGATATGAAATGTAATGTTTTGATGATTTTTTTTTTCCAGTACACAATCGTAGAGCTTTGTTTCTAATGAAATTACAGGGCTTAAAGAGATTTAACCTTTATAAGTTCAAAAATCTCTGGGTGAACTTAAGGGACCTGCGGAGGTTGATTTGCCGATACAATCGTAATACCGACATTACTTATAATTCAAGCATATTACCACCATGTTTGTATTAAAAACGAACACATTTATTTTGTTATTACAACTGGAACATAGATTATCATTTCAAGGTACTATTAATGCAAAAAAACAATGGCTAAACATTACATTTTCATTCATAATTTTTGGTATTACGGCACCTATCATAATTTGTTCGGTCGGTAGTGCTATCGCATCAAGCATGGGCACAGTTTATCAGTAAAACAGAGACAGCCTTTATATAGATCGTTTCACAGACTCCCCGGCCTCTTAACTGTAATGGGCAAGCGTGACGCTTACCATCAGGCGAACGACTAGCTCGTCTAGCCTCACAATTACATATATAAAAAAATGGTATGCATGTTCCCTAACAGAAGATTTTAGCGCTTTGTTATCTATGGGCTAACTAAGTACATCCATTTCAATTTAACACTTCGTGATCTCAATTTTCGCAATCCTGCGTTGTAGTGAGATGTTCGAAGACCTTTAAAGGCCTCGGTTATACAACATGCCTTTAATTTAATACAAACCGTGGGATATCGCAACTGGTGCATTTCTGAAGGGTTTCTGAACTTTGAATGTGACGTAACCTTTGCACGGGCTCTACATAATAAATCTGTTCGATCGCATCTTGGAGATATTCTTTAAATGGAATACTGAAGGGATAGGCTCATAAGGCCGAAGATATGTAACTTGTATACAGTTCAAAGAAACTTTGATCATAAACACATTTTGCTAAGTAAAATGTATCTAATGTCCTTTTTTAGAAGCTCTAATATTTAGTGTCACCAGTTCCATTGTCTATCTGTCGGTCTGTAATCAAATCTTGCAAGCTAAATTAGACCCACTTCCCGATGTCCGATTAGATTCAATTAATAAGGCAATTGACCCGTGGATAGAGGATACTTTATAAATATGGTGTACTTATGTATCTTCGGTGATACTACAATAATATAGTACTATGGAGCTGATCTGGTGATGGAGACGGAAGATAGCCATAGTAACTTCTGAACTAAACAAGATAAACTCATCGAGTTTGGGCTCGTTTAATTCGTCTTGACAAGTTCTCTGGTTATATAACTACTAAGTCCTTTAAACATATATAACTTTTGAGACCTTTTCTTTCTATTTACAATTGGTGAAGCCTGAATTAAAAAATATTTTTAAGGTATCACTTGTTCTATAATCCATTCCATTGGTTTATAGAGTATCCTCAACAGTGACTTGGAATAACACATCGGATAGTTTTGTAGATGTAACTTGAGACACGATAACTTCGACATTAGATCAAACTCTATAGTTTGCTTACAAAGTAAATACGTAGCTACCTACTGTCAAATTATGGAGATTTAACATACCTATCTCAGGCTGACAAGCGCAGTGCTTTCTCGCGCAGGAGTTCTAATTATGTAAGTTCAAAACTCTGTAATGGACAAGCGTGATGCTCAGCAACAGACGAGCGACTTGCTCGTCTCGTCTCTCAATGACAAAATAAAACCGCGGGGCGCAGCTAGTATAAATGCAAGACGCGGCAGTCATTAATTAGATCGGCAGAATTCTGAAATTCTGGAGTGCACTGTCACCTGTCACATACTCTCAGTAGCGAGGATTTGAAAGAAATTAAATCGTGATTTCATACTCGTGTACAAATAAAATTGTGGTTTTGTACTCGTGTGCAAATATCAAACTATTTTATTTATTTTAAAGCCTCAACAATTTTAATATATCTTTACAATTTTATTGAGAGTGCACTCCAGTATTTCACAATTCTTCCGATGATCTTCAAGTCAACGGTATATTTCATAATACACGGTTGACTTGGTTGATTCAAAATATTTGATAGGAATTGTGCAATCATAATTCCTATCAGATATTTTGAATCAACCACGAACATTTCGCACGTATTTGTGCCTTGGTTTGGGGCGAAGTTAACGGCGACTAGTTAACTTAACTGTATATAAACCTGTCGGCTGTAGTTCGCCCGGAATCGTGAAGAATGATGTCTCGACATAAAATAAACTCTTTCACATTCACAGCCACACACTGGGTCTTTTTTCTAACAACCATGACACAAGTCTTTGAGACTTGTGTCATGGTTGTTAGAAACATACACATTGCACCAGGAACACACATTTACCTTGGTTTCCAACTTGTGTTAACATTGGAAAGGTACATAGGACCTGTAGGCCAAACCAAACTAACCTGTACTGCTATATCTGTAGATTAACGTCGTAAACAGATTTAGGAGAATTTATTTTTATTGAAACAAAACAACGTCTAGCTCCTTATGAAATATAATTAAACGCAAGCAAAGTTTATATTAACAATTTTTCAAATAAAAAAGAATCATCAAATCGGCTCACAACGAAAGAAGTTATGAGGTAACTTTTGAAGTCAGGTAAACGAAAACATCGTCGAAGTTATCCATAAAATAGGCATTATTGACGATATTTCAAGAACTACTGATCAGATCTTGATCAAATTTAAATGGGACCAATTAGAAAGCACCATCTTTCAAACTAAAAAAAAAATTCTAAATCGGCTTACGTGGAGAGAAGATATGAGTTAAAACACATAATAATGATAAAAAAATACAGTCGACTTTAGTACCTCCTCCTTTTTTGGGAAGTCGGTAAAAACGCAACCAAAGCTTAAAAAAAACCGGCTGACAGCCACCCAAAACCTATAGAATAAGAATGTACTGCGTGGGACAATATTGCGCTCATTGCCTTGAAACTTAAGTTAATTTGTATAAATATATGCTGACAATGCCCTTCTCTCAAACCGGTATGCTTGCATAGTGTTGTTATGTGCCTCTGGCAAAGTGGTGGTGTATCTCACCATGCGAAGCGAAAAAGTCCTACGTTTTAAAACCGCCTTCCACATCACCTAGGGAAAAGACGATATAACTATACCTTAGGCTACATACAGCTTGATATGCTTAATTGAGGAGGTTTTCATTTTGATTTCACTAAACCTTACCTTAGTATGCACAATTGACTTTTTTTTTAAAGACATATCGAAGTCTTCAGATACACCAAACCCACAACAAGTCACTAAACCTTAGACTACATAGCTTATTATGCTCAATTGACGAGGTTTTATTTTTAAAGACTTTATTATATCTCAGTCTCACTAAACCCACAAGTTATTAAAAGCTAACGGAATAGATATTTCTCAATCCGACACAAATCTATTATACTCTAAGTATACTCACTAATATTTAAATTATTAATAAAACAATCATCCAGACGCACAATTATTCTTAATTCGTTTTAAAGAATGCAAATAACATTATTTTTTTATTAATTGAACACCAATAATAATACGAATAATTAAGTCATTTAACATAAGGCTGATCACGTACAGATGTCAATTAGCGAATGTTAAACCTTAATTAGTTAATGCTAGATAATAGGCACCCAAGATACAGGCTATGCCTAGTTTAGGGCCCACAGAAAAGATTCACAAAACGTTTATGTACCTAATGCTAAAAGAAACAATTGCACTTAAGTGTGTTATCTTCTAGAAATAAATAAATTTTGAATTTAGTTTACTATCTCTTCTTTTTGGACAGAGATTTTCTGAAGAGAGACTATTCGTGAAATGGTCTAAAATATCAAAACTATTCTGGGTAGGAATGTTTCACTGAGCCTTGTAAATGATCTTTTCTCAGGCATATTAAGTCGAATAATATATGAATATAAATAATTTGTCTATTTACATCAAAATAATATTTAACTCTGAGCTATTGTCTTACATCCGGAAACAAAAAGCAGAAAATAATCTGGCTGCGAGACTTAAATGTCCTTTGTAATGTGATATCTGTAGAAATAGCGTCGTTTTATGTTTATCCAGTCGTGAAAAACATATCAAATGATGTTGAGCAAAAACTATAGCAAATTAATATTTTAATTTGTGACACCTCTTTGTAAGGTAATCTAGTGCAGTCATAAGTAAAGCAATGTCATTTTCAAATAGTTTTAGGTATTGTATTAAATAAAATTTAACGGTTTTTATCGTTTCTTGATAATTCGCCACGAACTGTTAAGTCACGATGAGAAATTAGCCTTTATGATCTAGTTACCTTAAAAGCGAGATGCCAATAAGATTATACCATTATACCTAAACAAGAGATTGACTAGGAAACTGTGTGCCCATAATTGTAGGTACCTACGTCAGAAATTTACTAACTCAAATAATTGTGAGAACAAGTTTCTGACACGAAATCTTTCATTTGCTTTAGCCGATATTTATTTCTTTACCTTCACTTTAATTAGTTTTTTATAATTTTCATTTGTTTTAAAATAAAAATAAAGGGGTAGGTAAATTGAAAACCAGCGCTGAGTGCTCATATAAATGAACACGCAGTACAAAGCTGAATTTACTCCGATTGCTCTATAAAAAGTTATATAGTAAAAGTTTTTAGATTAATTTGATGTATTTTTGTTTTTATAGTAGCAATAAATATATTTCTTTCTTTCTTTCTTGTTTTTCTTAATTTGTTGTCGATATATATCCCTATTTAATTGGCGTAAAACATTATTACCACTATACAGTAGATAATAGTCGCTCTAATTTCGTTAGCACTAGTTTTTCCATTACTGGGAAAGCTCAGTGGTCAAACTGATCTATCGCCATTTTTTTTGCTTTTGAGCTTGGTCATAATAATTATAAGTGTAACTTTGTAAGAGATTTTTTTTTTCAAAGTATCCAAATTTTTAATTGTGTAGCATTTGAAAACCACTAAGGTATTACAACAATACAACTAGTCTACATTATACCTAAATAATAAAAAAAAAAATAAGTGCACAATGTCATCGTCAGCATTCAAGCTGTTGCAAATAATTAAACTTTAGTTTAAATTTAATGTAATGTGGTGTGATTTGTTTACACAAATCCGGTGGTAAGCTGTTAATTGGTCGAGGAACCAAATACAATGATGTTCGCTCGCCGTAGGCATTGTTTGCGCCAACCGTACGAATCCGGTTTTAAGCGATGGCCCGAGTGTCTAAAGGTGCTTGGATTTCTTTATTTAAGTCATCGTTGTAAAAAGTGTCTAAATTGTGTATGGATGGGTAATATTTTATAATGTTTAAAATGCTATTCTTTATTTTTTAAATGTTCTTTAGTTTTGAGGATGCAATATTTAGAAAAAGAAATATTTGGAGTTTATAAATTTGATTAAGATAAGATTAATATGTACGGCCGTAGCTACTGAGTCCATATTGTATATACGATACAACCAGTGAGTTATACAGCATTAGTTTAAAGTGTAACTGGCTCTTGATTAGTCGGGTTGTGGATCAAGTCATTTCCCCAGCTATTCTATTGTACACACATTTCCCAAGAACCTATGTCAATATGCAAATTCCCTTCGCAGTTATAGAATAACTGAAAGAAAATCATTTATTTATGACCCACAAAAACATTAATTAATATTTTCAACCCCCGTATATCACCGCGATTTTGAATAATTAAAAAAAACTAAATCGACAAGAAAAATCCTATTTATTGAACCTAATTTAGAACAATACGACAACTCAGTTACCGTACGACTCGGTTAGTTATCGTACGATAAAATATATTTTAAAGAGAAAGTTATCTAATCGTATCGATTCGGTAAGTTACCGAAAAGTTCTGAATCAGGGGACAGCTCACAAAATTTCACGAGATTAAGTTAAGAAATGCGATCTGTAGAGGAGAACAGCCCAGCCCGACATTCGCCTAACATCCGGGCCGGACAGCCGGACAGCCGGGCACACGAAAGCATTTTTGCCGAATTTTGGAGACGCTTCGCTTTGCTGATTAATAATTAAAGCATAATAATCCTACTAATATTATAAATCCTAAAGTTTGTGTGTGTATAAGTATGTTTGTTCCCTCTTGACGCTTTAACGGCTGAACGGATTTGGATGATATTTGGAATTTACATAGATTATACCTAGGATTAACACATAGGCAACTTTTTAACTAGATAATAGCGGGCGAAGCCGCGGGGCACGGCTAGTACCTTAATTTATTTATTTATTCGTTTTATAAGAAATCTTCTGATGATAAAGTAATTGGTGAGTTATATGCTTGCCTATATAAATATAAATTGCGTGTAATTCGATAGTTACGATAAATTTAAACAATGAGAAAAATAATGGAATCATTACGTATTTTAGTTGACTCTAGTAAACCAACACTTATGTAATCTGTGTACACCTGCGTGTAACAATTTTACTAAACACGAAAAATTAATACGCTCGTTTTCCTCATAAATAGGACTTCAACTACGATAGTGTTTAGTATTATCAAAACTAGTGACCGTTTCGAACATGTGGAAATATATAGTTAAATCAAGAAGTGAGTATAGATCTTTCATTCTAAACTAGCAAACCCGGCGAACTCCGTTTCGCCACTATAAACCTCACGGAGCCCGAGACCTTTCCAACAAATGCAAAACCGTGGAAATCGGTTCGTGCGTTCTGGAGTTATAGCGTCAGGAAGGAAAACCCGACTTATTTTTATGTAGTAGAGAAGATATGCACGCCCCTCCATAAACATTTTCATATATTTGACACTCGATAGGTTGAAAAATTCGGTTGAGGGACGTGCACATTTTGAAAGATCTCTACCAATTATACCAAGAAATTATTAGCTTAATAAGTTGCCATTCTCGATCTGATGGATTATTGTTATTGCATGTTCTTATTTTCTATTTAAATTAAGCAAAAATAAAACATATTTCTTAGTAAATTTGTCGTTTACAAATTGAAACCATTAGCAACAGAGATTGCGATTCGTAAAAGGGAGTCTGCAACAATATGCCACCAACCCAAAGCTACACTCCGATATATAAAGGAGTTGGGGTGTCTGGGCTAACTGCTGACAGGGGGAAATGCACATTACACCCCAATACTTGCCTATCCAACACAAAAAAGCGGGACGTCAGGGTAGGCCTTATCATCCCCAGTTAGAATAAAAATAAGACAGTCTGATCCCCAACCCTGCTCATGTCACGATTATTTTGTTGTTCTAGTACTACCGTTCCTGTTATTAATAAGCCGTTTGCATCACGCATGTGCTTACAAGAGGTGTTCTGCGAAAAAAGTGTGTGGGACTGATGGAGTCACCTACAGAAATATGTGTGATTTTCGCAATGCTCAATTAGCCAACGCGAATTTACAGGTAACATAAACTCTACTAATGAAGTTTAAAAACATAAACCTATATATATGTACCTTACTATTTTATTTTCTCATAACTTGTATTTACACCCCAGTTTTACCGAATTATTAAAATCTTCTCCATCCAAAGGTTGTTTGGAAGAGATCGCTTTTAGCGATAAGACCGCCGATTGTACACTTTCATTTAAGTTTTAATATTTTTTTTGTGTGATTTATGTAAGATGTGACAATAAAGCGTTATCTATCTACTCAGATTGTGTGTGATGTGAATGTTTCTGGCACCCACGATACAAGTCATTGAACTTATTATGGGGCTGTGAGTGCAAAAGGGATTTTTCTGAATGAATGAACTGCCCGTTGGCGTGGTTGTGCACGTTCGCCTTCAAGCAGCGGGTATTAGGTTCCATTCCCGGTAAGAATACAAGCTTTCTCCACTAGGGAAACTTGTGTATCTGGTTCTGGGTGTAATTGTGTGTATGTGATGTGAATGTTTCCGGCACTTACGCTTACGACACATTAAGTCATCGAGTATGAAAGAGTTTTTTTAAGAGTTTGTCGACGATAGGATAGCGTTTGACTACTATCTCACATAATGGTGTGGTCGAGGACATACGCTAGGCCTAGAATGTCAGACATTGACAAACTCTCGGTTGTTTAATATTAGTATATACCTATATATTATGGGACGACCCAGTTGGCGCGGTGGGTAAGTGTCTGCCCTCTGCGCAGTGGGTCCTGGATTCGATTCCCGGCAGAAGCACACTTTTCTTTCCTAAGGGACATTTGTGCTTCTGGTTCTGGGTTTCATCGTGTCGTGTATGTGATATATAAATGTTTACGGCACCCACGATACAAGTCTCTGGACTTAGTGTGAGTGTGAATACGTTTTTTTTGCGTTTTTTGTGGGTATAATTGTCATATGTGAAATATTTTTTTGCAGATTCTATACGAAAGTGAATGTTTATATCACATATATAACCAGGGCCCGCTGAGAAAAAAGAAACATGATCTTATCTATATCTACGAGCCAGTTGCCTTTATTTCCTAAAACTAAACTAAAACTATATACAGCAAAGACCCAACTTACCTACAAGACATTACTTATAGGTAACTCAAGTGCTCAAGCCCACTACCAGTGGGTAGCGTTCCCATCGTGCTGGCGGCATTGCCTCTCTGAATTGCTGAGAATAATATAGATCTTAAATTATGTTAATCTAAATGAAGTTTTTTATTTTACATATTTTTGATTAAAGCTTAGTTTATGCAATAACGTTTTTAATTAACCTTGTAAATCCATGCTAATATTACGCACTGATATAGAATATTGCATTACGTTTTTTTATAAATAAAATATACATGCTTGTGTTAGCAATTACCTCTCTCGCTATAATAATTTAAACGTAAGCAAAACTTTAAAAAACCGACTTCACCGCTTATATTTTGGTATTGGCTTGATCGATTTCGATAAATTTATATGGGACCACCTCTGAGGTATAATTTACCAAACAAAAAAAAATTGAGAATCGGTTCACAAATGGGGGAGAAACAGGTGAACGTACATAAAAAAGCATACAGTCGAACATAGTACCTACCTCCTCCTTTTTTGAATTCGGTAAAAAGGCTGAAACTATGTTTACAGAGAGTCTTGTAGTTGATTGTAGAAAAAAAAAAAATAACCATCTCCCTTACAATAGAGGTAAATAAATGTAAAAATTGCCTAAAAGAGTGGTTACAATGAAAAGTATATTATAAAAAACAAATGAATACTTTAGATTTCTTTATCTCTATCATGGAGACCGGGTGCATTACGAATTATCAAAGATCTGTCTAAGAGACTGATTGATTCGGCACATGACCAAAATGGGTTGTATTTGGGGCAGAGAATAAGCCTTGCTATACACCGTGGTAATGGAGCAAGCATTTTGGGCTCTTTGCCGAACCTTTTTATAGCCATCACGTTGGCAGCGCAACGATCGTCCGGTACACAGACCACAATCAGACTAAACAGTCCTCGCCGGCGAGGACGTAGATACTCTCGTCATGTCTCTCCAAATTCTAGCCAAAATCGATCTAATCGAACTTTTCGCATTCATAGGGCCCACTATCAACGGTACTCCCATGTACCGGGGCGTTTCTCTCCCGTTCCCGTGTCCTGGCAACGGTCCAAGCCGAGGCTCGCACCTCCTAGGTGGCCCTTGCGCTAGTTGCCTACACCCTCTCTTTTGCGGCGGAGCGCCTTTCGCGCTCGCCCTCCCGCCCGGTGACGCTGCAGAGGCTACACACAGCCAGCAGCAAGTAGTCCGTTCGAAAAAAAAAAAAAAACTTATTTATAATTTATATAAAAAATGGATACTGTTATTATTATTAGCTTAGTGTTTTCATTAATGTGTTTTATTATTTCATGTTTTTGTTGTCAACATGTAATTTGTAACTAGGTACATAAATGTATTGTACACCCGAAATGGGGAAAACTTATGTTGATCTCTTATATACAGTTGTACTATTAGCGAGAAACCTGTACACAGTACCTATATATAATAAATATATTTCTTCAGAAACATTTTTGTATTTCAAAAAAAGTTGTTCAATGTAGTTTTTCAAGTCTGTGACAGCGCGGTCCAACTGGTCGATCGTAACTTATTGACAAGGTTAAGTTGACAGATTAGTGCCAATGCTTGGATGGGCACACACGGATCTTCGAAGTGCACGCTAAGCTGTCGGCCCCGTTTGTTAGTCTTAATACAACAGTCGTTAAACCATGTCAGATGGTCTAAGGCGGCCTGAAAAATCCTGACACTAGGACTGCCCACTAGTCTTTACGCCAAGCAAGCAAGTCTGAATGAACTTCCATTAGTTCTTAATATAATTAATTTTTCAAGAGAACCCACACCACGCCTTTCTAACACCAACGCACTAGATTTTCGGTGACCATTCGTTGGTTTTTACAAATCGCGAGAAATCGAATATTCACACGGATTGTTCTCGTTATCGCGGTAAACTGTCATACTCTAGATTCTAGAAGTTTCTATCCGATTTATATAGATAGATATTCCGTGTTATATGTTTGCCCAAATCGCAATTGATATATTATATTCGCCCATTTTCTATTTTAATTCCCGATAAACGTTTCTCCGACAGAACGAAAATTTGGGATCATGTAATGATACAATTTCAATTTACGATATTTTGTTTGCCATTAACTAAATGGACCAGATATATACTTCTAAATTATTATATTTTTTTCACATTAAGTACTAATTTTCAAATCAGTTCAGTAAAAGATTTGCGAACATAGTTTTAATAGAATTGTGTAGATTAGAAATAATGAGAAAAAACGATTATTTTTCTCATTATTTGTGAACCGCACTATTATGAAACCAAGGAGTACCTATATACTCCTTGGTTTCTGACTGTTGAATACTATATAGTTTACAAGTCGATAACGTAGGTTCCGTCTATTAGTTCTAGTCATATAACCAGGTCATCGGGAAGGAAGGAAACCTACGGTTTTAGCTACAACATCCTTGAACCAGGTTCATTCTAGCAAATGCGATTTTGACCGCACGTAATGCTCTTAGATTTTTAATAGGAGTTAGACCACAGATATTTAATTGGTAGGTAGTGACACTCATATAATACAAATTAGTATATGTCTTTTGAACAAAATCAACGTAGTGTTTAAAATATGTCTAATAAAAAAAGTGTACCTTAACCCAAATTGCTGTTTATAAAAGTAAAATAATATTTGAAATCTTCTAAAATAGTCCTTATCATTGGAAGTTTTCGGCAATATTTTTAGAAATATAAAACTACCACAGTTTCGGAAACATGGGACGTTTTCACCTGTCAACCCTTCTCGTGAATGATTGGCGTGATCACTATGATGCGAAAGAGAATACATGTAGTATGATTGAGTAACGACTAAAATCCTTTGCGTCAGAACGTATGAAGTACGTAAGCATGAGGCAAAATACTCCACGTGAGTTGTTATACAAAAATTGATTAGGGATACTTAGTACCTATTTATTTAAAGAATAGGTATAGGTACTACTCATAATATGTTAATAGTGTGTTTAATAACCATCAAGTGATTGCTTTTCTATTATTTTAAATATAAAGTTACTTTAAAAACAATCATTCGCAGTTGAGTAGTTCGATCTCAAAGAAGAATGGCGTTTTTTCAATAATTTTTAAACATTTTCAACCTCCGACGAAAAATAGGTGTGTTATGTTATAAGTGTGTATAGTGTATCTGTGTATTTTGTAACGCTGCATGCAAAACAACCAACCGTTATTATTGGAAATGTATGGGGAAGGACTTCTTATAGCTGAGATGATGATGATGATGATCTGCGTGTCTGTCTGTTTCAACGAAGTATAGTTAGCTATGCTTTGTGAAAATCGGTGTAGCCGTTTTCTAGATAGAGTGTTGGAATTATTTTCGACATTTTTACTATGTCACTTGTTCCTTAAAATAATCTTACATTATAAAAAAAATAATACGCAGTTGAGTTGCTCCTTAAAAAAAAGAATGCTGACTACGCAATACTTCTCATATTTCAGAATTCCAGCCAAAATTCAGACTTCCTTTTTTTATGCTCGATAGGCAAGCATTTGACCACTATCTCACGTGATGAAAAGCCTAGAAAATACCTATTCACTTTTGACTTGAAGACTCCTAGACTATATCGTTCTAGGAACAAGGACGCGGAGATACATCATAAGTCAATCTATCGTCAGTTTTACTGTATACAAATTCTCACATTTATGCACTGGTAGCCTTTGAAATATCAACTTGTTCATACCCAGTTTCGCATGAAAGCGCAACCCTGGACTCTCACGATGCACGATGGGGCTCAAGTTACGCAAACCTCATGGGAGAGTGCCATTGAAAACACTAAAACAATAGCCAACTAAACAAAAGAATGACCAAGAAATGTTACAGTTGATACTATTACACTTTTTAAGTCATGTTACATATCGGAGGACAATAGGACGGATGTTGGTCTGAACTGTTACAACCTCAGAGATGTTGCAGTAGGGACTATTGCCCTTATATACGAGTTGGCATAGTTGGTTGGGTATTCGCCTTCTAAGCAGGGGCATCAGGTTCATTCCCGGCTGGGCACGTTTTCTCCCCAAGGAAAAAATGTGTTTCTGGTTCTTGTTGTGATTGTGTGTTATGTGAATGTTTCCGGCACCCACGACACAAGTCATCGAATTAATAAAACGCAAGCAAAGCTTAAAAAAACCGACTTCAACGCTTATATTTTGGTTATGGCTGGATCGATTTCGGTAAAATTTATATTGGACCACCTCTAGAGTATAATCTACCTAACAAAAAAAAATCATCTAAATCGATTTAAAATTGGCGGTGACATTGTGTAATATACGCGCCAAAAACAACATACAGACGAATTGAGAACCTGCTTTTTTGAAATCGGTTGAATTAGTGTGAAAGAGTTTATGTTTATGTTTTATCTATACCTACGCAATACTATCTAGGAAATCTCAGAGCGCTTTACTGAGACACTAAACCAGTTATTAACAACCGACGCAAATGGAAGTGTTATACGTTTAACGTATGTAGCTATATGTGTATGTGTTTGTTTGTATGTGACATCGTAGCTCTTAAAATACTTGAGATCTTCTTTTGGTTTAGTTCGTTTCGTTTGAGTTCCACTTGTTACATGACTATTTTAGAAGCAGTAGATGTTATAAACTTACGTGCATGACGCTTATCAAATATTTTTTTCTACGCATTCATACAGCCAAAACTAGGTAATTGCATGTCTTACACGCTCATGATTATTTAAATTACATAGGGAATAAGTAGCAATATTTTGAAAAAACCTGGACGACCTATTTGTATGATTAAACGCAAGCAAAGCTTAAAAAAACTAACTTTACCGCTTCATCTTCGGAACTTTGATCAGATTAGATGTACTAAATACGCATTATTGACGATATTTTAAGAACTACTGTTCAGATCTTGATCAAATTTAAATGGGACCAATTGGAAAACCACATCGTTCAAACAAAAAAAAAATCTAAATCTGTTTACGTGGAATGAAGTAATGAGGTAACACACAAAAAAAATACAGTCGACCTGAGTACCTCCTCCTTTTTTGTGAAGTCTTTTTTTTTTTTTTTTTATTTGTGACAGGCTAGTGTTTGACCATTATCTCTGGTGGTAAGTGACGATGTGATCGAAGCTGGTAAACCATACCTGGAATACGCAGGCTCTCAAGGATAACTGCCGGAACACCGTATTTGGCTTGGCGGCAGACTTTCAACTTGATGGTGGTAAGCTACTTTGGTAGCAAGCCAGGCAAAACAGCTTCAATTCATAACATTAAGTGTCGTATACGTAAACTTATACATTGTTTATCTTCACTTACTGAGCAAGTGTGCTCCATCATAGACTACATCGTCGCTTTACATCAGGTGTGATTGTAGTCAAACGTTTGCTTAATCAGTTATAGAAAAAAAAACTTACTATAAGATAATACAAATAATAATAATATCAATAACACTTCGATTGTCCCTTAGCAATACGAAAGTAGCATTACAAGTGTAGATGTTGGTACATACAAAACATATGTAGATACATATTATCATAAATATCTACTTCATTGTAATTTCAATGTTCAAGTACATAATATTATCTGATCAATGTAAGTACGAATAACAAGAACAGATTGTATGATAACTATTCACGTAGGTTATTTATTATAGAAAAGTAACCAGTTCATATGTTACCTAATACATTGTATGCGATGAGTACGATTTTATTACACATATTGCCAAAGTACCTGCCAATTGATAGACATCACAAATGGGACAAAACAACCCACGATCGTAGCAGAGCAGTCACTGCAATCCAACGTTTTAGTACCATACCACAATGAGAAATATAAATTCTAATAAGATCTTTACAAGCATGGAAATATCAAACTTACCAAGACAAAGCTTTAATGCAATAACTGTGCTATATTCAAAGCACATGCATTTAACTATGAGAGATCACAGCCTCAGGCAGGACTCACTTTATGTAATAAAGCTGTACCACTTTGCCGCAAAAGGCAATGAAACTATAACGTACGTAAAATAAGATGACAGATAAAGATAGTATTTGTCAGTATAATACTGTGGAGTGTAGGTTGTAACCCTTGTGTAATCGTTAATTTGGTGCTTGGCGCAAAACAAGGATCCAAGTACCTTCTTCTATAAAACGAATGATTTATTATTATATACTAGCAAACCCGGCGAACTCCGTTTCGCCACTATAAACCTCACGGAGCCCGAGACCTTTCCAACGAATGCAAAACCGTGGAAATCGGTTCGTGCGTTCTGGAGTTATAGCGTCAGGAAGGAAAACCCGACTTATTTTTATATAGTAGACTAGCTGACCCGCCCGGCGTTGCCCGGGTAAACAAAAGCTTACATATAAACGCTTTCTCACTCACAGCCTCACTGTAAAAGTACTATAAGTTGTGTCGTGGGGCCGTAAACAATTAACACCACACACACAACATTCATGTCATACCCAGAACCAGAAATATAAACTGCCCGTGGGGAATAAACTTTTGTTATTGTGTTCCCACCGAGATTCGAACCGGCTGCTTTAAAGACGAACGCGCACTCATCTACGCCAGTGGGTAGTTCAAAGTTCAAAGATTGCCCACTCTGCGTCGCCCGGTTAAAAAATCTACACATAAACACTTCCACATTCACAGCCCCACACTAAGTTCAGTGACTTGTAACGTGGGGCCGTAAACATCCAAGATTCACAACATATTAAAAACCAGGAACACAAATTTCCCGTAGGGAGAAAACTTCTGTTACCACCGCGAATCGATCCCGCTGCTTTGAAGGCAAACGCGTACCCATTTACGCGAGTAGATAGTTCAAAAGATGACCCGCCCGGCGTCGCCCGGTTAAAAAATATGCAAAGAAACACACTTCCACATTCACAGCCCCACCCTAAGTTCAATGACTTGTATCGGGGGCCGTAAACATCCAAGATTAACAAAGTATTCACAACATACTCAAAACCAGGAACATAAATTTCTCGTGGAGAGAAATTTTCTAGGTAAATTAACACCGGTAATCGAACCCGCTGCTTTGAAGGCGAACGCGCACCCATCTACGCCAGCGAGCAATTCAAAGTTCAGGAACGACCCGCCCGGCGTCGGCCGGGTAGTAAATATTAAAAAACATACCCATAAACGCTTTCACATTCACAACCCCACACTAAGTTCAATGACTTGTATCAAGGGGCAGTAAACATCCAAGATTCACACAACATTCACAACATACTCAAAACCAGAAACACAAATTCCCGTGGGAAAACACCTGTGTTCCCACCGGGCATCAAACCCGGTGCTTTAAAGGCAAACGCCCACCTAACTACGCTAGCGGGCAGTTCAAAGTTTAATGATAAGACTAAACAAAAAAAAACAGTCGAATTTATATCCTCCTTCTTATGTTAGTCGGTTAAAAACATAGACGTATGCCGGATTACGCAGTAACTGTTCCATTCTGTGATCCACCGTTTTCACCCTCAAATAAACTTAACGATTTCTCCTAGACTATAGGTCCAAATTATGTGCAGTAAAGAGCAAATTACATCTACCTGAACTACGTAAGCCGATGAAATAGGTTTTTTTGATAAGGATTAATATTAAATACTTAAAAAAAGCCAACGAAATAGAAGCCGCTATTTTTTAATGTGCAGGAATTCGTAGTACGTGGCGGTACATTTCTGACCCGTCCCGTTCACGGGCGGGCTCCCGTGAAACTAATTTCACGATTTCTCATAGACTATTTATCCAAATCATATGCAGTAAAAAGCAAAATGTATCTACATGAACTACGTAAGACGATGAAATAGTTTATTTTGATAAGGATTAACACTGAATGTCTCAAAAAGCCAACTAAACATAGGCCGCTTTTTTTTTCAGATTTTTAACAAAGAAAAGTATTTTTTCTGAGCTATACATACATGTTAGATATATGCTGTCGCGGACTTTTTTGTAAAACTCATGAAGGCCAACATTTTTGCCATACATTGTATTCAACTATGTCTTACCGTTTAGTTAGCGTACGCCGATAAAGCGGAAAGTTAGCAAATTTTTCTCCGACTTGTCTTACGAATATTATTATTTCGAACTGATAACTAACTTCTATCCCGACAAAACATAGCCTATGACACTCAGTGATAGTGTAGCTATCTATTGGTGAAAGAATTTTTAGAATCGGATCAGTAGTTTCAGAGATTACCTTTTACATACAAACAAACAAACAAACAAACAAACAAACTTTACCTCTTTATAATATTAGTATAGATAATATATATAACAATAAATTAATGAAACCACTTTTTTCATATTAGCTTGTTTTTACCGACTTCCCAAAAAAGAAGGAGGTACTCAAGTCGACTGTATTTTTTTTTATTTTTTTTACTTGAGTTACCTCATAACTTCTCTCCACGTGAGCCGATTTCGAAATTTATTTTGTAGTTTGAAAGATGTTACTTTCTAATTGGTCCCATTTAAATTTGATCAAGATCTGATCAGTTCTTCTTGAAATATCGTCAATAATGCCTATTTTGTGACGAATAATGCGTACTTTGACGATGTTCTCGTTTACCCGACTTCAAAAGTTACCTCATAACTTCTTTTGTAGTGAGCCGATTTTGATGATTCTTTTTTTATTTGAAAGCTGGTGCTTTTATTGTAGTCCCATTGTAATTTGATCAAGGTCTGATCTCTAGTTTTTGAGTTATAGTCAATGCGTGTTTATCCATTAAATCTGATCAAGGTTCCGATGATAAAGCGGTGTAGTCGGCTTTGCTTGCGTTTAATTATTTGTACAGAGTTTAATAAATCTAATTATCTGCCTTTAAAGGCAGGCCCCTTGAGAATTACATTATTTCACTCGGTTCCCGAGTCTATCAAAAGAAGGCCTAAAACATCATGTTATATAGTTTATTTTACATGATGTGTTAGACCTTTTTTAAGAAATTTATCCAGATTCACGGTTAAATGACACTTGATAATTTTACTGTAGAAATTATGCCTTGATAAGACTATTTTAGATTTGGGTTTATAATATTATGTATTTTCTATCTAGGTACTCCTTCAGCCACATCATCACTTTCCATCAGTAGAGTTAGTGGTCGAATACTTAATTAATGAGTGATCAATGACGTGACAACAAAAATTTTCCTTTGAGGCGAAAACTTGTGTTCCCAAACCGAAAACCTCTGTCACCCTGAGGCTGAAAGCCCGCCTTCTAAGGCGCACTAACAAAACCAACGGGCAATTAAACAATTTACGAAAATTAAAATTAGATGGTATCTTCTAAATGAAAAAAGATTTCGTTAGATTGCCTGCTGTCGAGACCCATCCAATTTGAATATGATAATACATTTACATAATACTGTGTAACTGTGTAACGTTATCCATGTATAATGAAGCAGACAAACAAAAAGTATCAATCGGCGAAGCATGCAAGTCATAGTCGAATAGATTACAAGTGCAAATTTTATCGATTCTTCTTATAACTGTTACAAAACTCCAAAGAGATGGCTGGCATAAGATTAGCTATCCATTGAATATGATTATTATGTTACAATACAATACGAAACAAGTTCTATTATAATCCGACTTTGGCGAAGCATGGAGGGTTATGGTTTTAGAGCTTAATGTCTGAAGTGTTTATGTTAACATGATATAAACATAAACGCTTTCGTCGTGGGTGCTGGAACCATTCACATCACACCAGAACCAGAAACATATTCGTTTCTCACTAACTATATAAGGTATTTTTGAATAATCAGTCTCAATTCTCCAGGTGTCATAGGTTGGCTATTTTTTATAAAAGCCGATTTACCCCATGAGCCACGACAGAGTTCAAAACAAGTCTCATTCATAGTTAGCATACACAAAGCTTATATAATTGAAAGATTTACAAGGACTTATTATTATAGACTTGGATGAGTTCTGGATTTTTCATGCTTTGATATCTGTTTGTATCTTTATGGAATTATTAATATTCCTGCTACAAGTGGCTATATGCATAGAATTAAGAATAACAATTACAAGTATCTTTAGACAAGTAAGCAATAGATCGATCTAGACAAAATAAGGGAAATAGTTACATTAAAATCATTAACCCGGTACTTATCACCGTTATTCAAACAGTCAAAGCATTGGGGTTTAATTAGGACCTAACTACCTGTCTCAAAGGCTAACAGTTTTAGTTTATATAGTTCTTAATAGGATCTGCAACTTTTCTCATGGCGACTGTATGTCATTAGTAGCAAATTGTAGGTACTCTGTAGTTAGCATACGTTTATCGGATGTAGCATTTTCTCAGATGCATAAAAACTATCATTAGCGAGTTGTGACTTGTGACTGGTACTGGTTTCCTGGCACTAATCGTTGTTTGTAAATTATTTATATATCCACACGCATACAACATTATAGATAGATATGGCAGGCAAGTTGCAACCTCATTGCATTCAAAATCCAGCGTTAAATACCTAACACAAGAAACGAGTCTATTTAAGTGTTAAAGGTGAACTTACTTTTCTATCTTCTTCAAAAAAGGAGGAGGTATACTCAATTCGACTGTATTTATTTTTGTGTTACCTCATAACTTCTTTCCACGTGAAAAGATTTTGACAATTCTATGGAGCCCATGTAAATAAACGATTTTGATTTTGACTTAGGCGCCGCACCACTGATTTTTTTTCTTTATAATATGTACTAGTGGACCCGTTAATTAAATAAATTAATTAAAAATCATAATTTATCGGGTCGAATCGTGAATCTAAATTATTCACGAATCCACCAGAACAAAAAAAAATTCAACAATATCGATCCAGCCGTTTAGGAGGATTTCAGTCAGATACACGTACAGAAGAATTATATTATATATAAAGAAAACGATATCCATAAAAACATTTTTTTGTTAATATTTATTACGAAAAATTACTTCGGTACAAGCACCAAAAATAGTACCTGTAGGTACCACGTAGTGCAAGCTGATAGAAAACTTTCTCCTAACTTAAGTAGATACATCCTACGTGCCTATATTACTTTATGTGATATAATTGAGCCCTACGCTCTCTACGCTAAGCTTTTGAAAAATGTTAATTCAAATGCAAATATTAACTTTCTAATTCCCGAACAAATAGCAACAAGAATGGAACTAATGGTTCAAGAATTCGGATACACTAACGAGTGTCCGTTATTTGACCATGTCGAATCGTACCTGCTTATTATTCGGGTGACACGCTCAGGCCCTTTCGAGATGCGCCGCGACTTGCATAGCATTGAATACACAGAATTATAATACAGGGTGAATTACACAAATACCTAATACAATTTTAAATCGGAAAAGTTTTTTAAAGGTACGTTTCACAGAGTACTTAGTTATTGATTTTTTTATTAACCTTTACTTTTAATCTGCTATGTAACACTACGTTCTTCCCAAAATTATATTCGTTTTTTTTATATATTTTTAACTGACTTCAAAAAAGGAACACTTTTTTAAATGTATTTTCACCGATTTCTCCCCCATTTGTGGACCAATTCTAAATTTTTTTTGTTTGGTAGATTATACTTCAGAGGTGGTCCCATATACATTTTATCGGAATCGATCAAGCCAAAACCAAAATATCAAATTCGGATTGAAGTCGGTTTTTTTATGCTTTGCTTACGTTTAAATTATTAATTTTGGCTTCGCAATATTCGTAAATGCACAAATGCTAGTGTAAAAGGATGAATATTTTTGAAGTACGATTATTTCATAAATATAGTCCTAGTCACAAGTCACAGTCAAAGTCATAGTGCAACGTGTCCTAGTAGGGTTGTAGAATTTTTTCTAGAACTTCTATTGGAGTTTACACTACAAATTTAATCCTTTCACACAACGCACTATTTAATGGAACCTTATTACAGGGCGTCCTGATATTAAAAATGATTAAAACTGTTTTTATTTCAAATTTATTTTTCCTTCTAAATAGGCCCCGAGTTTCATCTTAACATTATTCGCTATTCCTTTTTTCATGCAGTTTCAGATTTGCCCCGATCTGGCCACACGCAATGAAACTCCACCCTGTATATGACATTAACCTCTATATGCTACATAAATAACCGTAACAATGCCAGTCAAATTACAGACATGCAATGCAGTTAGATGTCGGCGCAATCCGTTTCTTTTATTAAAATCTATAATTTTGATGTCACCTTCGATACAACTATGTCGATGCTCAGGTACAAATTTGAACCCACTATGGTAAGTTACCGGGCGGTAACTTTAACGGGTATGATTGAATGTCGGTAACAACTGCACAACCTAAAACTTAGTAAACCATGTTACAGCACTAACAAGCATGGCGAGTTGGTTATTTAATACAAACTACTCTACATATCTACTTTACATTATCTACTCTATGTTTAAAGAAAAAATAATACACTAACGTATTCTATGATACATAATATCAATGACGCGACTTAAAAAGAGTGTCTTTTACACTTTTGACTTATTCAAACGATACATTTTTGTCAGGTTCAGTGTCCAAAAGTTCTTAAACGATGTAATAAAAGCTCTGAACTGAATATCATCGGAAACATTGCAATTTTACCTCCATTTGGTTCATCTGAAATTTTCATCAGTTGTTGTTAAGTACTACTCACTATAGCACATATATAGCAGCTAATGTATGTACATAAAAATAAACAAAAGGCCTGTTTACCCGACTATCAAGGAAGGTTTATGTTTTACGCGCGTATCTTGTATGTATGTATATTTATTTTGTTTCTTCCGAACGGCTGAAAAACAAAATATTTTCGATACGAAATTGTAATACGTTAATAAAAAAAACTAAACCTATCGAGTACGGTATCAAAATAAATCAAAATCATTGTATTGACATCTTATAACATATATTACATTCTATATTCATTTCTTATATTTTTTTTTTATTACATTTATATCTATATAAGTAATTAAAAGGGATTTACATAAAATTAAGTGCATAAAAAGTAGGTTCATATTTGACACAATCGACTTGTTGAAGATTTTCACGCATTTTTAACTTGCTACTTCTAAAAAACTAAAACAGTTAATTTCATGACTCTTGGGGTAAAAATGCGTAGCAAAATAATCTAAAATTGGTACAATGAGATTTTTTTTACCGTGTTTGCAAACAAGATTTTTTGAAAAAGCTTCAAAAAATGGTAGCGCTCGTCGCGTGACCTTACAAGCGAACATACCCCTATATTTACGGTATAAGCGAGATATGGCTATATATCGAATATGGTTAAAAACATTGCTAATATTGGGGCTACAGTCCACGTCGGTAACTATACGTCGTCATATGATGCTAACACCTTGAACGCAGAGGGCTATATCCCCCGGGAAATAATTGCGCGACTTAATTTGCGGGACATAACAAGTCACTTATTGCGGTTATTATATATAAAAACTACTGAAAAACTAATTATTTAGCAAATCATCAGGCCAGTTCATGACGACCCAGTTGGGTAGCTCCGCTCTCAACGCCGCGCCGCGTGGGTCCTGGGATCGATTCCATCGAAGGAATGTGTCCTCCTGCACACATTCCTTCGCAAGATACATTTGTGCTTCTGGTTCTGGATGTAATTGTGTGTGTAATGTAAATGTTTCCGGCACCCACGATACAAGTCTTTGAACTTAGTTTGGTGCTGTGAGTGTGAATGCGTTTTTATTTTTTGTTCAACCTTAGGCAACCGACAACCAAGGGTCAATGACAGATATAGGTACACCAATTATATAAACATAATCGTGAGAGAATCGTGTGTTCAACTTCAACTTTACAAAATTGACGCAATTTTGGCGCTCAGTAATTGGCATTAGAATGATATTTCAATATCTTTTACAACAATTTAATAACACCTTCGTTTGAGAAACGAAAGTGAAATGAATTCGCTTTTAAAACAATGGATTAAATTGTTCAATTAACGTTATTAACGCCAAGTTCAAAGATATATTAATTAGTCGAAATGTTACGTTAGATTTTATAACAGGTTGTTGGTTTGGAATAAATTAATACGATTTATGTTTACAAGCTTTCTACAGTTTTTGCATCAACTCACTAGTTATACGAGTTGTTTATCATACTAATCAATGACACTAATATTGTAAGGCCGAAAATTTGAGTGTAAATGTGAAAGTGTTTGTATGTACTCTCATCTAACAATGGCTCAAACACCCTTTAGTTTCTGTGATCTGTGGGCTTAGATTAATTTAAATTGTGTCATATTAAACTAACTACGCCCCGAGGCTTCGCCTGCATTAATCATCAATTTAGACTATGTGTTGCAGATGTCTAATTATCTACGTTACAAATTTCAGGCAAAGCGGTTTAGCAGTTTCGACATGATTGAGTAAACAAGGACATCAACATTTTCGCATTTTTATACAATACATACATACAATAAAAAAAACACACACAATGTACCTAACAATTACCTGCTTCACTTAATATTTTTTTATGAAATACACTTCCTGCCAAGAATAATATATTTTAGGTCCCAATTATCCCAATGTCCAAAAATACGAATTCCCAATTCACCCCCTTAATTCACCATATTAAATTAATTAATTTTAACTATTTTCATAACTATAAGTATTAACGTTAAAAAAAATATTTCTGGTGCAAGGTGCACTACACCTTAACCTATCATGACAAATACACTCTCAAAATGTTTAGTCTCTACGAACATCGGTTAAGGGGCCTGCGGAGCTTGATTTGCCCATACAACCGTAATACCGAAATTATTTATAATTCAAGCATATTACCACCACACTGTTCTGTTGTTCAGATTGAAAACGTATTAATCTAGGTTCCTGTATAGTTTTTATTACAAAAAAATACCTAAAACGAAATATAAACCAATTGATTTTCACATGTAATTACGACGTAAATGTCGCATTTTTAACGTATTCGTTTTGTATTAAAAACTAACATATTTCTTTTGACATTACAAAAGGAACATAGATTATCATTTCAAGGTACTATTAATGCAAAAAGCAATGGCTAAACATTACATTTTCATTCATAATTTTTGGTATTACGGCACCTATCATAATTAGTTCAGTCGGTAGTGCTATCGCATCAAGCATGGGCACAGTTTGCCAGTTAAACAGAGAGAGCCTATAGACTCGTTCAACGTCTCCCCGGCCTCTTAAGGCTGTACGTTGTCTGTCAGCCAGGTGAGATTGTGGTCAAATACTTGCCTATCGAGCATAAAACAAAGTCAGAATTTTGATACTTCTAGAGGAGCCATTCGTTACTCGTAGTCTATAAATGTAAATAGGTATCAATGTATCATACGTTTAATGATGCCCATAATCCTCAAACCAGTAACGTAATTTTCTTTATAAGGAAAGTCAGCTTAAGTTACATAAAGAAAAACTGGTAGGTAACTTATGTCAGTATGCACACACCAACCTCAGAGAAAGTATACATATAGAAAAATATTTACAGCTCAGAATCCAGACGTTTTGCTACTGGAAGTAGAGCTAAATTTAAAAAAAAATTCTCCCCAATGAAAATATGTAGTTCCGGTTGTGATTGTGTGTGTAATGTGAATGTTTCCGGCAACCACGACACAAGTCATCGAACTTAGTGTGGGGCTGTGAGTGTAAAAGCGTTAATGTTTCTATGTTTATAATAATCAGAAATAATGCCATCCTCTCTCTGCTCTGCTTTTGCAAGATCTACAAATAACTCAAGACACCCAAATTGTATGGTATGGAATACAATTTGGGTGTCTTGAGTTGACTTCGCTTAGCATATTCATCTGGTCCAATTTTTGTTTGATAGAAATTACCTCAAAACAGAGAAAATAATTGACGCTAATAGCAAAGTAGAAATATATATTTCTACTATGCTAATAGTTTTTCTTACTTTTAATTTATCCTTGATTAATAGTGTTTTTTTATTATAGCGCCAATGATATTTTCAAAAGTAGGAACATATGACAAGCTTCTAGAACGTAAACCGCTTAAATTGTGTGCACTATCGTGTCACGTAAAATCTTATGATTTTCGTCACGTAAAATGATTATGATTTTTTTTAACAAGCAAGAATATTGCCGAGCACCGTGAACAGATTTTGATGTTTTTTTTTATTTGTCAGAAACGTTGAACCGAAACGTTCTGGATCAGGGGGCAGTTTAAATGGATAAAATACGCATTATTGAGGATAATTCAAAAGCTGCTGGTCAGATCTTGGTCAAATTTAAATGGGATCCCACGGAAAGCTTCAGCTTGACAAGATTTGCTTGAGTTTGAATTATTTAAGCATTGCTTGCGTTATTCCAAGTTGCAGAGCCTCAGTCATCGACGTAAGGTAGCTAGCTTGTCGGTGCTCTATCGCTTGCATTACTTAGAGTGTGCACTCGAATTACACCAGTTGATCCCCCCTTGCCCTTTCTATAATCGTACCACAAGACGAACAAACCAACATCATCCATATATGTATATATACATAATATATTGTTCCCCGAACAGTATAATTTGGGAGTCTTCAAGTCTAGAGTGAACAGGTATCTTCTAGGTAAGGATGCTTCATCTTCGGCCGCATCGTCATATTCCATCAGGCGAGGTAGCGGCCAAATGCTTACCTATCTGTCATAAAAAAATCTTAATGTTAGAGCATATCGTATCTCCCACTTGGGGGTATTGTGTAGCGCGTAAGAATTAAAAATTACTTCCTCTTTGATACTAGTAGCACGTAAATAACTGTAGAAATATCCAAAATGTATAGATAATGAAAATGAATAGACCTGCTGAACAAATTGAACAATGTACACAGTGGACATCGAGAAATAAAGCAGGCCATATCACAAAGTCGATCGTCTTAAATAGGAGAATATCCCTTCCTAGACGCACAGCAACCATTTTACTTTAAACTGCCCGTTAGCTTAGTTGGGTGCATGTCCGCCTTCTAAGCAGGTACCCCTGCTTGGGTTCGATTCCCGGTAAGAACACAAGATTTCTCCCCAAGGGAAATTTGTGTTATTACCTATGATGTGATTAGGTATATAAAAACCTTATTACAGCTTTATTATATCTAAGTATTGAAAATTTAAGTGGGAATGGTTGCTAACCCACTTTAAATCGTCTATAGATCCTACACGGTCAATTCAAACACCTATTGAACGATACTGCACTTGACACAGAATTTCATATTTAATTTTTACAACATGGCGTCCGGCGGTTGCCTTTTTGAATTTTGATTAAAGTCATGTCTTTATTGTGACACTCGCACAATTAAGAAAAATCGAATGAAGTTAGAATCATTAAAACCATGGTCCACGGGTTTGGTCTCTAGTGTCACAAAGGAACAAACATATATACATACACATATAGGCTGATAAACACATTACCCTCCTTTGCGTCGCGCAGTCGGGTAAAAAGGTGACGTACCAAAATACGCTTAAAACAACACCCACAAACCCCTGAAATAAAAGGAGAAACGTCTCTAGGTGAGAAATATTGTGCTTCTGACAGGAATCGAACAAAGTTGAAGAGCAGTCACAATAAATAAATATTATATAGATTAAATGATTCACCTTGACATAGATATTATCACGATTAGTTATTGATTATTGTACGTAGTTACAATGCAATGTTAAAATTCAGAAACATAGACAGCTGTTATTGATAATGTTATTGATTTAATAGAATACTAATTACTTAATTTCAATCTAACATAAACGTTGTTTAATAATTAATCAATAGGATTGATTTGTTGATTCTATATTTACCTGATTACATCGGAACAAAAAGGATGTTTATGATTTTAGCACCGTAGTTATGTAGGTAAGTATATAAATAATGTAGATATGTATCTACGAATGTTTTTTTTTCCACAGAAGCCAAACTCAAACTGTTGAATTCGTCTCAATTTATATTTATTATCCGTACGTGCCTGTGTCTTTGTTTCCCATAACGGTACCAGCTGGGTGTCTTCAAGTCTAGAGTGAATAGATATCTTCTAGGCAAGCATAATCCATCTTCGGGCGCATTCATCATGTGAGATAGTGGTGAAATGCTAAAGGTGTATATACACAAAATATTGAGAGCCTGCGTATTCCAGGTCTAGTGTGTTTACCAGCTTCGTCACTTACCATCAGGTGAGATAGTGGTCAAACACTAAACTGTCACAAATAAAAATAAAAAAAATTATCATCAAAACAGTAATTACACCTTTGTACTTATTTACGATTTTTTTAGGATATCTCAAAATGTTGCGATTTTGAAAGTCAGTAATGTCGTGTATGCGGCTTTATAACCTTGTCCTTTCAAAATTGAATTGTATGCAATACAGTAAGTACCATTCACGGAGTATTGAATGGTACAGACGCACTAAAGAGCGCATGGAACACGAAAACACACAATGATGTAAAAAGTTTAACTCGTTTAAGTGGTACTGAACTATATGGACAAGCGTGACGCTTACTATCAGGCGACAGACTTGCTCGTTTCGTCACTCAATTATCATAAAAATGAAACAAAACATCAATTTTTTAAAGTTTATCATATACGTCTTGATAAGGTAAATAAATAAACAAACCTTTGTTGCCAAAAAATTTACAATATTCACGATAGTGTTCTTACAGGCTAAGTTATCAATATCGTTGTAGAATATCTGCTGCCGAACTAGGCTCATCGCCGGTGTTTCAGCATACAGCGCTCTTCCCACAACTGGATCTACGATCTTAACCATCACGAATATCTTACACAATCCAGTTACACTTATAAGATTTATAAAATAAGTTTATTAAGGTATTTATTATGTTGTATGGAATTGAAATAGAGCGTAGTGTTAGGTATTTTAATATAACGTATGCATATGAGTATGTGTGAGTATGCGTGTATATACATATGTGTGTGTGTGTGTGTCTGAGAGAGAAAGAGAGAGAGAGAGACGTGTGTGATTTTTTTTTCTTCTTCATCAGGTATATCAGAACCTATCACTATCACAAGTAATGGCTACCTGCTGCAAATAGTCTGACTTATTATACTCAGTAGGAACACGTAGATCCATTTCCTAACATAAAATCATAGCTGTTGGCAAAGTAGTAATTATTCAAGTAAACATTAGCTCATACGTTGAGACGCTTAATGTGAGTGCGAAGAACTCATGCGCAATACGTAACGAAGGTTGAACATGTTATCACATGCCATTTCTTTTTGAAAGTGCAATGCACATTATATTTATGTTATGTACTTTCTTTGCAGACGGGGCATTTAACATGGAAGTGCCTATCATTTTTTTTATTGCAATAAAGATAAAGACGTACAAATAATGAGAGGGCATTCAATGAATTTTGTATAATTATCCTGCAGCATTAGATTTGTGTACAATATATTTTGCTACTATAGCGGACCACAAATTTGGATTACCTGCTTATGATATTAGCAGTGAATTTAAGTAGGTGCTAAATGTTATCTATGCGTGTGATTGTTTCTCTACCACGTCCAAATATCTACGTTTGTCGAAAACCAGTATCAATAAGTATAAGTAACTCTCTAGTGCTTATATGGAGCCCAAGTGAATAAACAAATTTGATATGAAATAAATCCCTATTTTGCAAGATAGCTGATTTTCAGCACAGACGTCAGTCGACGTGCCTGCAATAAATACTACGTTTATCCTATTGTATGAAGGCTTTTTTAATCAAGATAAGCAAACTTTTAACTACAATATCAATCAACTGATGGTAAGCGACAATGCTGTCGACGATGAATCACGTTGGCCTAGAATATACCTATTCGCTCGCGACTTAAAGACTCTCATATTGTATTTATCAGGAAACACAGACTCAGGTAAGGAGTTCCATTCCTTTCCGGTTCGCATAATGAATGTGGAAGCAAAACGCTTCGTCCGCGTTTGTGGAATGTCCATCATATAGCGGTGTCGCTTAGCAGTCCGTCTGAATTTCCGATGTTAGATGAGGATGGAAACTAGATTGTGTAATCTCTGTTGCTCTCCGAAATATATGTCCGATAAAATTTGAGAGACTCGCCACGATGCGGCAATGCACTAAGCTGTCAAGTTTAGTATCAGTCAAGTAGTCGCTGCTTTATAGTAAGTAATATCTTTTTTTAGGATCAACATTATGAAAACTGGCAAATTCCTGCCTAATATCACAAATAGAATGTGAGTTAAATGCTAAATGAAATCGTGAAAATTGCCTGAAAAAAATACACATTTGACATAAAAACCAAAATAATAGTGGACGCGATGTCTACTCTTTATTTAACGCCTTTTAAACATATGTTAAATACAATACATGTATTGTGTTTTACCTAGACCTTTTTTTATTTTGCTTGGGCACAAATCGACTATCATTTTAAATAATATATCCACCTGTAATATGGACTACCTATGTTTAATAATTAGCTTTACTCTTTTCAATTTAACTGCCAAACAAAGACATAAGTAGGTACCTATCTACTTGTGATTAATTATGTGGTCATCAAAATCGATTGATTTCAAACTTCTAATAAGTTTTTGATATCCATGATTATATTCTGCTTCCATTGGATGATGCGACCTTTTTTATTAGATATATTATATACTAGTTCAGATGCGATATTCTTTTGACCATTTAGGATCGTTAATACATCAGCTGTATAATCTACCCTCAACATAGTTTAAATTGAAGTACATGCCTGTGTCTAAGTAATAACTATAAGGATTAGGAAATGAAATACATGATTCTCGACCTATGTAAGTATAAAATACTTTTATGTCTTAACTTTGCACAGGAGGCCAAATCTACACGAATTTATTGAATTCAAATCAACACTCATATATATACGGTTAATGACAGAAACCTTTGGTCGCACACATAAATACATAATTAAATAAGCTACCGTGAGTTAAACAATTTATTTATAAAACCTAATAGCAAACTAAGCACAGGAAAAAACAATCAATGTTTTTAAGACAAAGTTCCGCTTAACGAATCCTAACGTTGCGAAAAAGAGGGTAGGTCGCTAACCTCGCAATGCTGCATAATTTTTATATTAACGACAATAAATCCCTCCAAGCGTATGCATGTTCAATATAAACGTTTTTTTTACGGGTCAAGGTAACCCACCTGAAGTTGTCCAGCATTCAGGGCACTCCTGGCAGAGCGACGCCCAGTCGAAGGCCAGGTCTTCAAAGCTCGCCATAGCTGCAATCAAAAGTCCACTAAACGCATCTCCTTGTAGTAAACACAAGCACTTCAACACCAGAATGTCATAATAGGCAGTTTAATCAGTAATCACGATTGGATAGCGGTGATAAGGATGAATTTCGCGGGTATGACCGCGGCTCGGTATGATAGCGGGTATTGTATGATGCGCGCGCGCGTTCTCAAACGGCCAGCGGAGCACTGCGGTCCAAACTCGCAGCCCGGCGCAACTAGCTCGGATGTCGCGGTGTTCGCCCGCGCATTTAGAACCTGTTCTCCACAGGTACCAACACCGGGTTCAATCTTTCGATTTCAATGAACCGTTAACGTTCTTTTCATGTCGGGTGTGTCGTCCTTATCACGTAATCGCTGTACAATAGTCTTAAGTGCACGGTTTACAGACCTGACCATTTCAAAATTGCCCGCTTGCTAAACTCGATGACCTGACAGAATCGATTTCACGTCGACATAGGCTGCATAGATGCTTTAGAAATACATTCGAGACACGTAGATAGGCCGTTAGCACTGGCTGTCCTTATGCAAGTCCACGCTCTGCGATGCAGACCGAAATTGCTTGTCGTAAATTTTTGATTCCATTGTTGACAGGAAATTAGAAGACGGCACGTGTACGTGCTAAAGAATTTTATTGGCATCTTAATTCCTAGTCGATTCGCATGCTTTTTAACCGACTTCAAAAACAGGAGGAGGTTCTCGAATCGTCTTTATTTATTTATGTGGTTGTTACCTCAAAACTTTTTTCTAGCTGAACCGATATCGATTATCCTTTTTTTTATTTGAAAGCTGGTACTTCCTACTTGGAATCATTTAAATTTTATCAAAATCTGCTTAGAAGTTTTTGAGTTATCCTTAATATTGCGTATTTAATTTATTATTAATTTGATCAAGGGTTCCGAAGATAAAGCGGTGATTTTTTAAGCTTTGCTTACGTTTAAATTACTACTCTATTATCGTTACTGACCTTACGTGAGGTTCTAAGAGTTCTTGTGACAGAACACCTTTCACAAAACAGTCACTGTCATAAGTTGTTAGCATTATTAAGGAAGCTACCATATGCTTGGTTACTTTTCAATGCATTGCCCAACATACCTTGCATAAGGGCAATCTGCCCGAAAAGTTGAAAGTTGACCATTAAGTTGATTCAAGTTTTTTAAATTTTAAATTCGTTTTAAAAAGCTTCCGACTTACTTTTTGTCGAAAGATAAGGATATGTCACTTCCAGCAACGATACAATTAAGTAGGTAAGAGTATTTAAACGTAAGTTCAGCAACAGGCTTATCTTTAAAGGAAATAGGTAACTATGTATGTATTAGCTGTAGGTATAAATTTATTATACTATTTTTTTTTCGTTAAGAGAAATATGTTTCGCTCAGTGTTCTATAACTTTATCCAGTCCGTAAATAGCCGTCATATACCAACAAAACAACAATAAAAAATCACAACTCACACAAATTATAACGCGCCTGTAATTTGGATGCCTAGTTAATTCTTACTGAATAATATCACCATTAATTGCCGAGTATTTCCGAGGTGTATCATAATTATTAAAACAGAAAGCGGTAAGTGAGAGTACTTTGCAGTATTTAACATTTTTTGAGACAACGTTATGACTTATGACACTGGATATAACATTTGATATTTTATGGCTAGGATTACGCAATCTTTTAATGTTAGGGTTGAGACTTAAATATTATGATGTCTAGGTACTTTTACTTACCTATACGTAACTCTATATGCAAATCTTATTCCGGGGAGTCACAATGAACTGATTTTAAATAATCATCAACGGATAACATGGTTGATGTTGCGGACGGTTTATGCATTTTTTTAAGACTCGTACGGAACAGCCCTGAAATATTTTGCTCTTACTCTAGAGCAGCTAGTTTAGTGTCGTAGTTATTTATTTAATGTGTTTTTCTTTTTGAGTAACGAGCACTTTAATAATCGACAACTCTTGTCTATTTTTCCCTCTGAATGTTATTTTTTTTTTAATCAATTTTATTTTAAGGACCTTTATTTTGTTCTATTTATGAAATATATAAATCATTCAAATTCAGATTTATTCAGGTAAATTACACAACATTACAGATATCCAAAGCATCGTGTAAAATATTATTATAAATCATGGAAATGGATGCACATTTCTATCTATGATATATATTTTTTTATCTAAGTACCTACTTTATTATCCTGATTAATAATCAACTTAATCACCAGAAACACGGGTTAAGCTGTGTGGCGCAATACTTACTATACATATATAACCCTAAAAAATTATTAATGTTAGTGACAATTATAGAAATAAAAAGTAACATCAATGAAATCGTCGAGACAAAACTCACGATTCCGAGATTTTTATTCGAGTTTACTCTTTTTACATACGCTTCGCCGTGATAAACATTTGAATGTCCTTGAACGGGAGTAACCCAGACCATTGATGGAATCCTGTTTTGACGGGGTAACGGTTTACAAACTATCTTGTACCTTAAATTTGCGTCGATAGAATATATTTTATTTATTTGCAAGTAAGAGGAACATGAGAGCACGCAATCCCGCAAAATAGGACAGCTCATGTTACTGGCTAAATTGTTTTCAACGAGTAAAATACGGAGTTGAGGTGTATGACACAATATGAGTACTTGATTGAATAATGGGACTTGGATAGTTATCGCTTGTCTCAGATATTCTAGAATGTCGTTTCAACAGCAGCAAGCTGGTTTAGGAACGAGAACCTACCTAACGATCAGGAAGCTAAACGGGATATTTACAATGTGGTATAGGTTCTTGATTTGTTTCGATATTTCCGCAATCCTACAATATTTGTTCATGTTTGTGAAATTGAGAAATGCTTCATTGAAGTAATTAGTAATAGCATGTAGTTATGAACTTACCATATCACTTACCATTAGATAAGATAGTGCTCAAAGGCTAGCCTACCAGCGCAGCGGTTTAAAAAAAACTTTTTTTATTTTGATAGGCAAGAATTTTGCTACCTCACATGATGGAAAGTGAGATGCAGATGAAGATGTATCATGCTTGCCTAGAAGATACCTATTCACTCTAGACTTGAAGATTGTACCGTTCGGGGAAAAAAGACGCAGGCTATGAGTTCCACTCCTTCGCTACACGGACGATAAAAATGGATGCGAAACGCTTCAAGCGAACTGAAGGTATGTCAACCATAAATGCATGACCTTAGACAGTTTTTCTTGTTATAAGGTAGTAAAAAGGGCATGGGGGAATTAACTCATGTAGTTCCTGCGCACACTCTCCAAAATGTAAGCGATTGAATACCGATAGGCCTGCTAAATTAGAAAAAGTGTATTAGTCTGTTACAAGTCGGATACAATTCGGTCCTGAATGTATATTTCAATTTCCTCAAATGATAGAATTCGAAAAACATAGCCCTGAGCTGGCCGAAGTTCTGATTGGAAATAATTTAGCCATCCTTCTAACTCTGCTATTGACATCTCTAGCCAAAACCGAATGTTGATTTAATTCTGGACACTGTATCTTTTTCCACACATTGGCTTTAGTTTCGACACCACAAAAACGCATTAATTTGAAGATTTTGATTATGAGTCTTTAGATTATCTTGCATCTTAAAAACAGATTGTTAATTATAAATATTGATTGCGATCGTAGTTGTAATTAGGTATTCCTATTGAACATCTCAAGCTAAATGTCGATGCACTTCATGCACTATTAACGAACGTATTGATTCCATTGCATATATTCTACACCCGCATCACATGGATAAGCTGTTGAAACGAAACAATTCTTCTACGTACACAGTTTAAAGTAATAAAATATTCTGATTTCTGATCGATACATCGATGCAAATCCACAGGCGCATATTGACACGTACCTATACATTGTATCTCAGATGGAACGCAATGTGATTAGTCGAATTCTGCGAAATATTATTATCTACTCGTAAATCCAAATGCTATGTTTCTACAAGTATGTATTTTAACGTGTCAAAAGATTACATTATGTTATTATTTATTTATTTATTTATTATGGGACAACAAACAGCTACACTATAAATAATTAAAAAAAACAAAGATTATATATTAAAGGTATTAGTAATAATGTAGCCCACAGCGCTATCCTCAGAGTTATGTAAAGGGTTAGTTAGTACATCGCTAGAAAAAGCTATAAATTAATTAATTAACAATACAAATACAAACAATACAAAGACATCGGAAAGATTAACTTATAATTATTATTATAATCCAAGTAAATTTTAATGTTTTATTTGTGGGTGATATGGAATATGATTATGAATAAAATAATTTTGTGGGTGATATGGAATATTATGAATAAAAATTTTAAGATACAAATTCTTCAAGGTACAATTTCTATTTCAAGTGTTTATTTGTGATTGCAGTTTCTGTATAATTAAAAATTTGAATTTATTAGAGTTGCACGCAAATATGTCAATTTCATCAAATTATATTATATTATTACTTGGTTATATATTAATTGAAACTTTTAGAAACTGGTAGCTAGCTTTGAGAAAACTTATATGTTGCGGCACCCTTCAAACACACCATATAAATCGAAATGAAGCAAGTCTTTAATTTTTATTTCATTATTTCAGGAAGTCGCTCCTTAAATACAATACCTACCAAATAGGTTGGTATATATTCCTTCCTCCTTGTATCTAACTACTGAAGAGAGAAAGAAATTGTACAAAAATTTTTCGCGCTTGTTAACCATGTATTTTTCAAATTTTCTAATGAAAGTAATTATATAATTTGACTATTTCTTGCTTAACCCTTTTCTCTGCTCCAAAAGTTGTTAAAACTATTGCCGCTCTCTAGTTGTGTTCAGAAACCGAATTACCATTTTTTTGTCATTCCTTCCAATCGACACATCAATTCTCTATCCATGACTCGCATGTCTTGTCTATCTAGGCCATTACCTCATTACCAACTTACAAATTTTGTTCTACTATAGCTATACACTTTGTTAATAATCCACGGATGGGTATTAAAAATCACGCGTTGAAAATACATGTGCCAATCTATTTAGTAACGGCGGGCCGGTGCATCTTAATTTTCGCAACACCTTGTAATACGTATATAAGGAAATCGGTATGTGGGACGCTATACACCTTTGTGCTATCGTAAAAAGCAGTTAATACAATGGTCTGCAGTAAAACGTGTCGCAGTGTTTAAAAACTGTTTCATACTGATGTTATTGTTGTTTCAAGCTGCTGTGATGTTATCAGGACTTTTGAAACTGTTACCTACCTAGCTCAATGCACACTTAATTGATTACGTGATTCTATAAAATATAGTTTTATAGCGGCCAGTAGGTGACTGTTCTCGCATGTATCAGGACTGAATAAAGCTATACTTACAATGCGCCCTTTCGGTTGTTTTATTTTTAAGCCGAATTGAATCATCCTGCTTTCAGAAAATCGTTTTTATCTACAGATATAATCTGCACCTACAATATTTTAATTCACGATATGTAGGTAAATAGTATTTTACGATATATAGGTAAATAGTTATTGACGATTTTCATTACGCACCTGACACATAGAGCTCAATTTCGAAATGTGTTAATTAAAACGTTTTAAACGCAGCCGTTAAGATCTTTGGCAATATATTTGTTTAATAATAAATCTGTTGGAGTTTTAGTTAGTTGACATATTCATAGAAGATATATTTAAGTTTTAATTACTCGCCTTACGTCACGCCTTACCTACGCGTAAAGTCCAACAACAAATACACCATCTCTTATAAGATTTAGTTTTTTTAAATTTAGTTTTTGTAATAATAACTGGCAATTGGCCCGTAGGCAGAAACAATAATGACAGAACACAATAAGAATAACATAAATAGTAGCGGTAAGACTGCTTTTGCAGAGTCCGCCTGTGGCAATACCACACCACTGCCAGACATTCAATCGCCAAGCTGTAGTGTGATAACATTACTGCATTTCGGATTGATGGGCAATGTTAACAGTGAAATTACAGGACTAAAAGAGATTCAACATCTAATATCTCAGGGTGACGAAGGAAAACTTATTTTAGATATTAACCCCCAAAAACCCTCTACACGACTACTTTCGTACATCGTTCTACCAAGTAGGTATACGTAATGTTAAGCGCAGTGTTTCGCCCATACTCGACCTATCCAAAACGGACGAAATAGTTTAAGTAATAGGTTAACCATAAGAACTACATCGTTACTTTGGTGTATACTTCTAGGTGCGGTTTGTTTACTTCAAATGCTGTGAGAACAGTTCTATTTCTGCTTACAGAAACGCACGACAAGTTTTGTAAGCACGCTAAGTAAAACAGAGTTCAGCCTTGACTGACCTACGCATACCAAACACCTCTCTATTAAAAGAGGTCGCGTTGTAATAGGTTAATCGTTTTAGTACTACAGTTTTCGAAGGAGCGACTAGCACATCGTGACAGTATAAATATAATCATCAATTATTATTTACGCTCGAAAAGTTATAACGACGACCCAGTCCGCGCGGTGACCAAAACTGCCTTCTGCGCCGAAGGGTTCGATTCCAGGCAGAAACACAATTTTCCGTCCCAAATCACATAAGTGCTCCCGGTTCTGGGTGTGATTGTGTATGTGATATGTAAATGTTTCCGGGACCCACGATTGAAGTCTTTAAACATAGTATGAGGCTGTGAGCATGAATGCGTATATATCTTCTTCTCAGTTGTATACGCTCTTGACAGAGCGGTCGCGGTCGTGATCATGTAGGACGCTATTTTCATGGGCTGATGCTGCTCGCCTCACGATGTCCTGCCACTTCTCTCATTTCGTTGTAAATGAAATGGCTGTTTGACTATTCAGATAATAAAAATAGAACAACAAAAACTATCGTACCATATATTTTTTAAACATGGTAATATTTTGCAACAAATTTAACGTAAAACTTCTATTGCTTATAACAAAGATAGACGGTTCACATTTTAAGCCTGCTTATCAATCTCGACCTATCATCACTTACAAACAGTGGTCACCGCTACGTTAACCTATCGTTATCGCAAACAAATACCTAATAATGATTATCTGAACTAATTAACTATCTAACTTTATATACATAGCAACAAAATTACTACTGGCACTGATAAATATATCCAATGAGGTTTATAAATGCTGACCTATCTGGCATAAAAAAAAACCTACGAATTTTTTTGTGAAACATTTTTTTTTAGGTACTTTATGCTGTTGATGTCTAATTATATCCGGAAATCTTAACACACAATACAGTTTATAATAATAGTAATAATAATAAACGCGTTCACACTCACAGCTCCACACTACATTCGAAGACTTGTGCTGTGGGAGCCGGAAACAATCACATCACACAAAATCACACCGAGAATCAGAAACACAAGTTTCCCTTGATCTATTCCATCAAGTAAATCAAAGTTCAACGAGTTGAACTAATCTTGAGAAGAAATCGAACCCGATACCCACTGCTTAGAAGGCGGCCGAGCACCCAATTATAATATATACAATAATTTTAGTTATTTATAATTTGAACACAAAAGAGATGTTATGCCTAATGTTTATATATAGTTTACCTTTAGACGACCCTGTTGGCGTGGTGTGTAAGTCTGTGCCCTCTGCGCCGTGGGTCCTGGGTTTGATTCCCGGCAGGAGCACAATTTTTCTCCCCAAGGGAGATTTGCTCCTCTGGTTCTGAGCGTGATTGTGTGAATGATATGTAAATGTTTCCGGCGTTTGTTTCTTAGTATGAGAACATAGGTTTTATAAATATCGCAGTTACGTGTCAATATTCCAAATGTCTTGTTGCACGTTTTATTTCGTTCCACATTCAGAAAGCAGGCGCAACAGGCTGTTTGCTTTGTAGCCGGCAGTATAGGTTTCAATTGAGTACACGTTTAATTTAGAGGGTTAAATATTCATATATTCAATGTAACAATTCATTGGGAGCAGCTGTAACAACATCGTGCGAGGCCCTTTCATATTCACGTTAACAGTTTGACAGCGGTTGGCAAACGAGAGTTATCTAGGTTTCTATTCTTCCGTAAGGGACGTTGCTCATTGGAATAACTGCACTTGGTTACATTTTGGTACTTTTTGGTTTTGGATGAAAGAATGAATTTATTGTATGAGCAGGTCAGCTAACAGTCTAATAATACGAGTAGTAGCTGTAAGGAAGACAATGCGAGGAGTGTTGTCAATGACGAATACATACATTTCATAATAAGCAGTGTAGTGAATGGACATGAATGAATGACAATTTAGTTTTTTCGTAAGTTACATAACATTGCTCATTAGACTTATGACTAAGTTTAATATTGAATTCAGTTAAAGAATAGACAAATTATTTTAAAGTGCCGAAGAACTAGTAATCTCCGGTCTAAGTACACAAAATGCTAAGACACAACAAACAAAGATAGATAGATAATACTTTATTGATCCACTTCATAAGATGAGATAAAACAAAGGTAAATAAATTTGTCTAAGAGATCAGAGTCGGCCCATGACCATAATGCTGGGTTATATTTGGGGCAGAGGATAAGCCTTGCTATAGTATGGTAAAGCAAGCATTTTGGACTCTTTGCCGAACGTTACAGATCGTCTAAAGTCTAAACCATCCTTAACCTCTTTTTTTTAAACTTTAATATTTATATTGCAATACTTGTACTTGTTTAATAAAAGCATCTGTTGTTTAATTTTGAAACAAAAGGATAAATCGGTTTACCGGGTTGATGTTAGTCCTGTCAATGGCATGGACGTAACTTTCCAGCATGTACTTAATTTATTGGGATAGAAAACAGTCATTTCCATTGGACCTATAGGTCAAGCGATATCAAAGTACATTTTAAATATAAGTAGATGCCTACCAGCTTATGGTACATTCTGTAATAAGTTACAAACAACATTTTCCAAGAATATTGTATACTCGGTTCTATTAGAAGCACTGCAGTGCGTAAACATCCTAGCTCGGTGAAATCGTCTCGTATGGACGCTCACATTCATCTCGGCCGCTCGACCAACTTATCCGATAATACCAACACAATAAAACAAAACTGTAATTGTTAGTCGTTTATTCTGTCTGAGTATATAAAACTGAAGCGCAGTTTCGTGACCTCAATCTTAACACCCGGTTACGTTTTTCCGTGAGATTTAAAAGTCAAATCTTTTTAATATGTTTTTTATTATTGTTTTTGAAATGATCTTAGATACTTATGTCAACACATTAAAGTTTACAGCACAGTTATACATTGTTCTAAGTCAATTGAACATCACATCGCTTTTACTAGTTTTCGGATATCAAGTGGTGGTTTTACCTACTGATAGGAAACCGGAAGTATTTGAAAAGTACTTAGCATTTGCTTCATTGATGCGCGTCTCTGCAGCCTGCGGGTTAACTATCTCCAACCCCTGCGAAGAAAACACGTAATTAATGTCAATATAAAAAGCAAGCAACATATGTGAGAACATTTCGTTCAGGAAAAAACAGCATAATAAGAAACCAAGTCTATGTCATCTACTTGTTATGTTATATTACCTACAATTTAATTATAATAAGCTGCTGCGATCGGGTCTTGTCATTCTGCGTGATTACTATTAAGATTGCTATTGCAAGGCCGCTCTCGCTGCTCTGTTCACCATGGGAACACCCACGTTTTAGTTTGTCAACCTTATCATGAAGCAATAAGGGTCAACGTGGTATGCAGTGTAACATGTGGCCAGTACCTACGCATCGTCAGATAAGTAAGGCAATGGCAAGTAATGGCTTCGAATAATTCTTGCTTATCACGTTAGACGCTTTTTTATTGAGTATTTGTCGTTGCTTCATTAGGTTTCATTACATTCATTTTTCACGCGATTCTACAACAGGTGTGGCATTGTGGTTCTTATGCACACGTTTCTATTGTCTTTTGATTAGTATCATTTAATTATGTAACTCGGCATTAATTCAAATCTTTTTCTCATCAATTGATTAGCATTTATCGATCATATCAGTTAGTGAATAGGTGCTTTATTCTTTTGTGTTTATGATTTATGTGTGATTGTATGATTTCTCCCTCGGTGTCAATCTTAAAGATTCAAAGCGTCTAAAGTGTATTGATGGCTTCTCTTTGTCTGTGATCAAAGGAATGCAAGCTTTGCACATCAACGTTAGTATCACTCGGCGCGAGGGTATAATCTTGCTGATTGCTATCCACCGGTTAACGGTAGTGAAGTAGTGATGAGGATGTACTGAGGACAGTATTCTATGGGAGAGGGTATAGATAAACTTTTTTAGTTAGTGTCACATTTACGACTGTTTCGAAGCGAGTATGTTTGAAATGAGGTAATCTGCAATGATGGACGGACTATGTTTCAATTTGGTATGTACACATAGTAGTCTTTATAGACCTTGAAAGATAATATACCTTTCTACCTCGATTAATGCGCCTCAGGGCACAGCTAGTGGATAGAAGATAACAATACATCATTATTCTAAACTAATTAATGCCAACCAGTTTATAACAGCTGAAGATCAAAACATGTTAAAAAAAGACAATAGTTAATACATAGACAAAATTGCGTACGACTAGGGACAAACAAAAGCAGACAGAAACATGATATCTGGGTATGTATACAGTTACAGTCTGTCATTTAAAAACAATGAAGCCTTATTTATACCGCCTACTGCCGTTACCATTATTAAATAATAATTGTATAACATAATATTATGAAATAGACGTCATAACAATATGAACCAACAAAAGGTATTTCTTTACGCTTAAAGCGTTTCATACTAACATAAAGGAAGTGCTTATGTTTGACGTATGTACGAGCTTTTGCATTAAATAAGACTGACTTAAATGAAACTTTATATACTAAAGTTTTTTTATGCTCGATAGGCAAGCATTTGACCAATATCTCACCTGATGGAAAGTGAAGATGTGGCCGAAGATGTAGCATGCTTGCCTAGAAGATAACTATTCACTCTTGACTTGAAGACTCCCAGATTATACCGTTCGGGGAACAAAGACTCCAAGTTCCACTCCTTCGCAGTACGGATGATAATTTATTTTTGATTATAATTTTCCTTAAGTTGAGATCTAGGTACATCTCTGATTTAATTAACAATATATTCTCACCACACCATTTAACTGCCTACACGTAAAGGGTTAGGCATAGTGCGGTGTTAGACATAGACAAGTTGGTAAAGTACCCCTGTCTTCTACCAGCCTTCAATACGTCCCTGCACAGATTGATGTGGCAGGTTTTCGCTGGTCACCTGCCGATCTGCGAGGGTTTGTAATAGCTAGCTTCGAGTTAATGCGAGACCTAAAAGGGCTGGGCGTGGCACCTGGGCTTAAGCTGTTTGAGAACGTAGGCAATGCTATTAAAATGCCAATACTCGATTGGGATTTTCAATTAATAACGATTTGAAACCACTATGTGCGTTCTGTATTTGTGGCTTGTATTTCTAAGTTATGTTAAATGCGAGACTAAATTGACTTATAAAGAACTTGTTTTAATTTCAAATTTGCCCGCTTGTGTAGTGTTCGATTCCTGGTTCAAATACCTGGAACACAAGTTTTGTCCACAAGGGAAATTTGTGTTTCTGGTTCTGGCTGTGAATGTGTGTGTGATGGGAATGTTTTCGACATCCCATGTCCAAGACTTATTCCTGGTAAATAAATCCACAAGATGAACAGCAATCGAGCTTCAATGAATCACGCATCTTATAGATGATAATTTAGAGATAACTTGTAACAATCTCAACATTTAATTGACGCTGTTAATATTAACAACAATAAACAGGAAAATTAATTAAAATCACAACTGCAACATCTAAGAGTTCAACTTTCCATACATTTAATAACACTTTTCTCACAAAGATGTTCGACATAATGTTATAATTATACATTTTAGACGTTCAATTTCCTGCTATTCGTTAGCTTTCAGGTTAATAATGTTCCCATGATATGTATCTGACCAAACAAGGTCTTGACTATTAGACACTGTTCACTATACTGTGCTATTAGGCGTGTATCGTAAAGGGCGTCGCCATTCTCATAGCACGAATACCAACAAGTGTTCCACGTAAGCGGTGAAAGTACTATGATACTATCCCAGGACAAACTGAAATA
The DNA here is from genome assembly GCA_948107665.1 of Lomographa bimaculata. Lineage (NCBI taxonomy): Eukaryota > Metazoa > Arthropoda > Insecta > Lepidoptera > Geometridae > Lomographa > Lomographa bimaculata. The sequence continues at coordinate 15,352,279 of OX403589.1, forward strand.
CCAATAGGTAATTTGCTCAGCTCGTCGATTTGTAAGGCTAGAGGTCTAGTTGGGTATATTATATCGTGTTTGTGGGTTACATTTGTTCTGCGGGTAAAGAAATGCATTCACACTCACAGTCAAAGACTTGTATCGTGGGTGCCGGAAACATTTAAATCACACATAATCACACCCAGAATCAAAAGCACAAATGACCCTCAGGAAAGACAATTGTGGTCGAATCGAACCCAGAACTTACGGCGCAGAGGACAGTAATGATACATTATAAGCATTGCTTATGCGTATGGCAGGATACTCTGTAAAATGTGCTGAAATCTATGTTAGTGTGCTTGTTTGAATTTAGGACGTATTCACCGGATATACATAAAGCCAAAATCCTACTAATATTATAAATCCGAAAGTTTGTGTGTAAGTGTGTAAGTATGTTTGTTCCCTCTTCACGATTTAACGGCTGAACGGATTTGGATGAAATTTGAAATGTACATAGATTATACCTAGGATTAACACATAGGTTACTTTTTAACTTGATAATAGCGGGCGAAGCCGCGGGGCACGGCTAGTATAAAATAAAGCATGAAGGAACAGGACATGAGCGACATTTTATCAATATAAGTGTGGGCAAAGTTGTGGGACGCAGCTTTGTAGAAGTGTTCCTCATCTAGTTAGAAAGGAAGCAATACTTCAGACGAAGGGATAGGTTATGGCTGACGAAATGTATGACGAGTTATGTATATCTAGTACCTATGTACAGGCCTAACAGCTGGAGAAAACCCATTATTTATTGGTCAATGGTATTATTAATGAATTCATCGTCTACATTTTATATGGATGTTGTACTGTTTATAGGTAAGATTTGAATATTATGATACCGTATAAGATATGATCCTCGTTTTATGACAAGGAAATACTCAAGGGAGAGTGCATCAAATGCAACCTTAATGTATTATTAAACAAATTGAATGGTCCGGTTTACAACTATCGACGTAAGGGGCTGTTTACCGCCGATAAAATTTTGTTACCACCATCAAAATACTATAAAATCTATTCCTGTCTATTCTATATTAAAATTATTCTAGGTAACCGAGCCATGTTTGTTTTATAAGATCTGCCGACGATGGTCATACTTTTAATAGCTCTGTAAATTTTATTCAGACTAGGGATTTTGAAGTAATTTCTGATGCATGTAATGAAATTCCGTGGAGAATGAAAATATTTATTTGAAAATGAAAATGAAAAATGAAGACCAAGACTTTGCAGATTTAACTCTAACTAACTTACCAATGAGTCGCCGGTCAATAGATTCAAGAGCTTCTAGCTGGTACTTAGCGGATCCATCCCAAAGGTGACCGCAGTACTCCATACACGATTATACAAGTTATTTGTATCATATGGTATTTTGATTTGTAAAATAATTATGTATGTTTCATTCATGTCTACTCAAATACTGATGTGATATATTGGACTGTTTTTTACATTAAATAAAACATAAACATAAACGCTTTCACACTAACAGCCCAACACTAAGTTCGATGACTTGCGTCGTGGGTGCCGGAAACATTCACATCACGCTCACAATCACAACCAAAACCAGAAACCACATTTTCCTTGGAGATAAAACTTGTGTACCCGCCGGGAATCGAACCCGATACCCTTTGCTTAGAATGCGAACACGCAGCCAACTAATCCAACGAGCAGTTCAGTCAACTAAGCTAACGAGCAGATCAATAGAAAAAATATTTCAAAAGTTTTAGTATAACTGGTAACATTTTTCAATATTTATGTAGATACCCACACTCATTCTGATAACAGTATGCTACATAGGCTACTCTAACATGGTCTATATTTATATATAAGTATTGACAAGTATCATAAATAAGCTCTCACTTTAAGCTAAACCCGTAATTAAATCTTTATTTATGCATATAACCAGCGGAACTAATAAAGGAAAATACATTATATTTCCACGAGTTCCTCAAAAAAAGTTCCTCAATCCATGATCGATGCGTCCATCCTTCCGTTGCGACAAATAATAAATCTATATAGAGCCATGGTACATGCTCGAAACCTAGGTCGACAATTTCAATGCAATGACGTGAATGACAGCCATATTTTAATAATACAATTAAAATGTCTGATTCTCACGACATCTTAGCACCTAGCAAAGTGGGGATATGCAGACGCAATGCGACTCAATGTGATTGTGGCGCCCTTGTACTGACTCCATAGTTTTCACCATCTTTCTTGCCCTCAATGCCCTAACATCTGTACGACAACAGACTTGAACGAAGCTTCCCCTTTTGGAGTCGCAGTTGCAGAGTTCTAGTCCAAAAAGATTTAGAGCTATACAGTTTTTCGGATGTTCTTAAAATCCGAAATACAATAAAAAATATACTTTGGACCATCGACACGACGAAGAAGAAGAAGACGACAACTTTATTAGTAAAATCTATACAAGTAGGGATATTACCTTGTAAACCACAACGTCACCCAAGCCATACATGTTCGATACATTACATATTAGTTATGGTAAAATAACATGCGGGGGGCACAGATGCGCTAGTGTTAGGTTTCTACTTTCCCTGGCAACGCGATACGTCGGGGGCCATTTGTACCAATAGCTTATTAGCGTAAGCGATGGCAGGTTGGAAAGGATGCGAGTGGCTTAAGTCTATCTGGTGCAGCTAGTTTCGCTTTTGTAAGATTTGCTTGGGTTTGCACCCAGCCTGATGTCCAATATCTGGTGGTTGTGAAACACCAAAGCCTCGTTCAATGAACTGAGAGGATGGTATTACGTTATATTTTACTTTTTGTTAAATTTTTTTATCATCTCCATCCTAAGGTTGTCTGGAAGAGATCGCTGCTTAGCGATAAGGCCGCCGATTGTACTGCTATATTGTTATTTTGTCTATTGTTAATTAATATTTTTCTTGGTGTGCTATAAAGAGTATTTGTATTGTATTGTATATGCACACCTTTTTTTACATGCTTGATAGGCAAGCATTTCACCACTATCACACCTGATGGAAAGTGACGACGCGGCTGAAGATGTAAATGCTTGCCTAAAATATACATATTCTCGCTACTAGCTCTTGTGTGTTTTTATGTTTTGTCACAAATAAATTATTTCTATTCTATTTCACTCTTAGACTCGAAGACTCCTAAATCATACCGTTTGGGACACAAAGACGCTGATAATGAGTTGCACACCTTCGCTGTACAGATTATGAACGTAGATTTAAACGCTTCTAGCGTACTAGAGGTATACATATAATATCTATCAAATCTCATCCATAAATTGAACATAATTGGAATAAATAATGGACGTTAGGTGTTAAAAAGGATGCATTGAGGATATAACTAATGTAATTCTTGTGGCCACTCTAAAATTAACGTTATAAAAAACCGATAGACTTGCTACCTAACGTACGGCGATCGTTAACTGCAAGTTTGACTATTCGAATTATGAAATGAGTGTTCCAACTTATGACTTAATTTGACGTTTTGGTTAATTTAGATGTCATAAATTTAACATCTTAAAATTATTACAATATTGGTTGCAAAATTCTTGTAACCATTTGAAATATATGAAGCCTTGATTAGTGTAAGCAACCTGTCAGGTAAGTTTTATTTTCGTACTTGCGGTTGATAAAATCTTAAAATTGTAACGAAAATAAACAGTTACACATACTTATATAACCAATGACAGTTTTATATAATATTTAGATTAAATTATACAATGTCAGTCAGCACAAGCACACTAATACTATACATTTGTAAGTTTGTGTGTTTGTATTCTTTTCACGTCTTGCACATAGTTATTTGAATAAAATTCTGAATTGTCAACTTTACGGGTTCGAAAGAAGCCGCATCACCTTGTTGACGGAGTTTTCATTTCGGGCCTTATCGTCCGAGTGGTACGTGTCCCTCCTAACTATGTCAGGTTAACCTCTCAACGGGCGTTCTTATTTCCTATATAGACGCGGCCTAGAAACTACCCCGGGGCAAAAACATACTTATACCCAGAATTAAAGCCTCACCATCATCAAGAACACAGGCGAAGCAGCGGAATACATATAGTATACCTATCATGACATCATTACATGAAAAAGCTCTGACGCTGCTGCAATATATTACAAAATAAAATGTATTATTACCAGAGAAAATATGTGAAAATAACATTGCTTTATTAACAACTCGCAAGTCTGACATCGCACAAAATAAACGAATATATAAAATGTTATTATGTTGACTATAAAAGTGTATAAAATGCACCCGTATTTTACTGTCAGCTCTAACGTGTTTTTTTTTCTTTTAATATTGGCTTCGCAATCTTGTGCATTTAGCCAGTGTCAGGTAATATTATTTTTCAAGTGTATTTCAAATTAACAGTTCAAGTCGCAAGTCACAGTCAAAGTCATGTAAACCAGCCAAGGTCTAATCATAGTCAAGTCATTTTTTTTATATATACGATAGGCAAGCGTTTGACCACAATCTCACCTGATGGAAAGCGATGATGCGGCCAAAGATGCAGCACGCTTGCCTAGAAAGTACTTATTCACTCTTGACTTGAAGACTTCCAGATTATACTGTTCGGGGAACATAGACGAGGGCAATGAGTTCCACTCCTTCGCTATACGAATAATAAACGTAGAAGCGAAACGCTTCGAGCGAACTGGAGGTATGTCAACCATATATGGATGACGTTTGACAGTTTTTCTTGTTGTTAGATGGTAAAACGGGCATGTGAGAATTAGGTCGTGTAATTCCTGCGCACACTCTCCAAAGTTTAAACGGTAGAATACCGATAGACTTGCGACCATACGTCGGTGACCGAGACTCTGCAATTTGGACTCGACTAGCTTATCATCGCCAAAGAGTCTTTTTGCTCGCCGGTCGACGGACTCAAGAGCTTCAAGCTGGTACTTAGCGGATCCATCCCACAGGTGGCCGCAGTACTGCATACACGATCGGACTTAAGCTTCATATAAATTCGTCATGGCCTAGTAATGTGGTAGAAACTTTACTAGTATCACGTTTTTAAACTTTGTATGATTTGCCTACAGTCTACACTTATGAACGTTTACAAGTATTAACGTTAATAATCCACCAGAACACTTGAAGAATAACACGTTTTAAAAATTATACAAAACTAGCTGCGCCCCGCGGCTTTGCCCGCGTAAGTCCCGGATCAGCCAGAATTCGGGGTTAAAAAGTAGCCAATGTCCTTTCTCAGGCTCTAGACTATCTGTGTACCAATTCGTTTAAATCGGTTCAGTAGTTTTAGCGTGAAAGCGTAACAGACAGACAGACAGAGTTACTTTCGGATTTATAATATTTATACATAATATATATATAAGGGTGAACAGAGCGATTTTTTCACTTTCGCGGCAAAAAAAAACATAACATGTTATATACCTGCCTACATTTATTCAACCAATACAGGGTCTTTTGTAAAACACCAGAATCTTCTTGGGACATCATTCTAGTTATTGAGACCAAAGTCTTTCTGGTGCGGCTATCACAAAATCTGTTTATAATTTTTCTAATACATTTCAAAATGTTATTTATCTCCTCTGTTAAGTCCGAGCTGTCAAGTGTCAACTGGCGTTGGCGCGGCGATGTCGTTCTATACGGGACAGTGTAATTTAAAGCACTACTAATTATATACAGATTTTATGTATAGAATACATCATTTTAATAATTACGGAAAATGTAGCATTCTAAAGAAAATCGTAGAATTCATCGAACTAAGGGTTTGACTAAGAATGAGAGTGGGTCTGAGAGCTTTCTAGTATTTTACATAATAAGTTATATTTGATACGGAATATTAGCCATTTGTATTTCGATAAGTTATATTGGTGTTCAAATTATTAATTTCAATGTTTGATACCAATCTAACGTCCTTAAAGTTAATAATTTTATAGAATTACCCGCGTAAGTTTCGAACCCCGGGAATTTTTGGATAAAAAGAAGCCTATGTTCTTTCCCAAGCTCTAGACTATCTGTGTACTAAATTTCATTTAAATCGGTTCAGTAGTTCAGGTGTAAAAGCGCGACAGACAGACAGACAGAGTTTACGCATTTATAATATTAGTAAGGATATAAGTTCATCACAACACTTATTACGGTCGCACGTTCGATGTAAATGTAAAGTTAATTATGATCTTAATTGGACAATCGGCTACTCGATGAACCGAATCGATTACAGATCTATATCAGATACATATGCGCTGCAAATATACCTATTGTTAATAATTCGCATACAATTGCTGATATGATTTTCGATTACACGGGAATCGTTAGAAAAGTTTGTAAAAAGCGATCGCCATGTATAATGCTATATTTTTTTCTATCTCTATAAAATTGCGATTTGTGAGAAAGAAAATTATACGAATATAACGTGAAATCAATTCAAATGTTTTTAAACGAAATACCGACATCTTAACTGCCTCCTCCAATTATTTTTTCATTATTTAGATGTAGCCTTATACTTAGGAATTATAACTGATTTAGATATTTTAGTTGCGAAGGGAATTAGTTTCTAGTAGATACTAAATAAAATTAATCTAGAACGAATGAAGATTTCTTGAAACAGTGCGGGAATGTCGATTAATGGTTATTAAAATATTGGAAATATAACTTGATTAACATTACTTTTAACTGGATTTATCAATCGTTTCATGCTTCCTGGGTAACTTTGTGTGTACTTATTTAATGTTTGTAAATTTTATGTTTACATTTTGATATGAAAAATATGACGTCTTATTATAAAAAACGTTAAATTCCCATAGTACATCCAACTGGCGATGAAAACTAACTGTAAAGATACATTAGCGATTTATTAAGTCCTGCGAGGTCGGCGATAATGTCTAAAACGTCCGCTAAACATCCCATTGTCTACTTTTCAGGTCAAAACATGCACGAAGACTTGATGGAGACGAGAATCCATTGTCCAATAGTAATTAGGAATAGATAAGAATTGAAAAAATATGTTTTAAAGGTGGTAGTACATTGGGCTAGTCACAATACGTAAAGCATATTACATTGCACCACGGGATTTTATTTTTCAAATTTGTAGGACTTGCAAGATACACCAATCAGGAGTCTTTTTACCGACTTTCCAAAAAAGGAGGAGGTACTCAAGATGTGTGTTACCTCATAACTTCTTTCCATGCGAACCGATTTCGAAATTTTTTTTTTAGTTTGAAAGATGTTGCTTTCCAATTGGTCCCATTTAAATTTGATCAAGATCTGATTAGTAGTTCTTGAAATATCGTCAATAATGCGTATTCTGTGAACTACATTGACGATGTTCTCGTTTTTGACCGACTTCAAAAATTACCTCGTAACTTCTTTCTTTGTGAACCGATTTTGATGTTGTTTTATTTGAAAGCTGGTGCTTTTCATGTGGTCCCATTGAAATTTGATCAAGATCTGATCTCTAGTTTTTGAGTTATCGTCAATAATGCGTGTGCAATACATTAAATCTGATCAAGGTTCCGAAGATAAAGCGGTGAAGTCGGTTTTTTTAAACTTTGCTTGCGTTAAATTTATTTATACTATTTAGATAGAAAAGCACACATAGAAGCATACAGCCGCGATGCTTAACATCAGTTGATAGGCTTGTTCTATCTCAATAGTATAAAAAGACTCATGGTTGGTGTATCTTGCAAGTTCTAACTCTAAGTTTTTATTTGCTTTATTCACGACGTTGACTGTATCTAATAGACATTTCGGCAAAAAAATATTAGTAAGGCCATATTATTCTGCACTCAAATAGGTATACTGCAAAATGTTACATATAGTAAAACTAGAAAGTATGAATTTTTTATAATTTTTATTACATCTTCTTTATATGTGTCAAAAGCGTTACTTTTTAATGGGTATAACGAAGGCAGAACTAGATTACTACGTGAGGGTGCTACTATGCTGCGTACTATGCTCATTGTAATCTAGGGTGTTTGTATCGCTGGCACGACCTTTCAAGAATTTGGACTAGAGTGTGTCCGCGCCTTACATCGTTATGTACGGATGAGAAGATACCTCTCAGTTTTTGTACACAGTCGCGGGAACACGTGAAACAATGCCGTGTATATTATGTAGGCACGATGACATGTTGCTTGTCAGCTGGGCACATCGGCACAGTTTGTAGCACGACCGTTTATGTAATGTCGACTGATTTGCTTATCTTGGAGCATTATTTTCTGTTAATTCATAGCTTTATCTATTCTTTATGTACCGGATACTCGAACATTCGCATTGTGCGAACATTTCTTTGGCAAACTTTTTAACCAATTACGCTTTGCATTTTAAGCCAACAGTGTTCGTATTAACACTTTTTTTAGGATTTGGCAAATATGGAACCAGTTCAAAACTCCTGCTGGTTGTTTCAAAATGTATGTGCATTGCTAAACGTAATTCTATTCGCAAATTAACACACAAGTCATTTATGTTCTAGACTATGTCAAAAAGCGTTACATAAATTTCTGATTTTTTTATAATCATTATCAAATTGAGCCAATAGAGCGGCTTTTATGATCGGATACATAATATTATGCTATAATATATATTCTTGAATTTTTTTTCAGAAGATTATCTGCGACAGATTTTTTTTTTAGATAAGGAGATTTTTTTTTATACTCGATAGGCATGCATTTGACCACTATCCCACCTGATGGAAAGTGACGATGCGGCCGAAGATATAGCACGCTTGCCTAGAAGATACCTATTCACTCTTGACTTGAAGACTCCCAGATTATACCGTTCAGGGAACAGATATAGCTGGATGCATTAATCATATGACTGATTCCAACTCAAACCTACTTAGCTCTCACGAAACCTGCATAAATGTCGGTTTTCAAACCAACTGGAACCCCAGACTCGTTCTGTCCTTTTGACCCCAGTTTGACATACTAAGCATGTACCTACTTAACCTGCAGTATATATGTACACGATAATAACGTTTAGGATGTAAGATAAGAAGGTATAGTTTTGTTTAACTTTACATAGACCAAAGACGTTTACATACAATTGAGTTAACAACATCATTTTTTTAATCAAGATCGTACCTTACTTAGTACTTATGTCAAAACATTATTTAAATATTAATAAGACACGGAATTGCATACATACGTTTTAAATAACGGTCAAATCTTATTTTTTTAAATCTTTATAGCTATACTTGTATAACATATTTATCTTAATGAAATGCTTTTTAATTGGAAATTATAAATAACTAAACGCACGCTATTTGGTTAGACTGATTCGTGACGTCAGTTCCTAGATTTTTGACGCCAACGGTTGGTCAACTTTACTGCAGCTTTGATTGGATATTGGACGTCACAGAAATAACAATATGGCCGCGTTAAAAATTGCCCGAACCTATTTGCATTTCCAAATATTTATTTTGATATGAAATGTGTTAATGAAGTATAGTTTTTACCGGCAATGTACTAACTTCAACAGTATAATAAAAACATAAAAGAATATTGCCTATCGCAGATGCTTCACGCGCGGTCATTCATCACAAAGCATCTCGCACGTTTGTTTATGTAAAACAGGAAGGACCGGCATTCTTAGTCACCTAGCGGCATGCGGCGTTTCTTGATCGCTACTATCTCCTAAGCGTTATTTACATGTTTTACTTGGGAAATCAACGGCGCCTTTCGCTTTGCGCCTATCGTAAAGTACTACGAAGTTAATTGGTATGATGACATCGGCTGTTAGGTACCATTGAAACAAACTATTACATTAAAACAAATGCCATACATTTTCGTACACTTTGTGACATTTGTTTAAATGATTGGAGATGAATTCTTGATTTAAGCTGTTTTGGATGAAGCAAGGAATAATCGGTACAAAGGATCGGTTTGTACTATAGAATATGCTAATGAATTCAAAAGCTTGAAACTTAATACAAAAGTACCTGGATGACCAAGCTTTGCTCGGTTTCTTTTTTTAGTAAAAAAAATAATTAAATAATTTGAAAAACTAATCATCTGGACTCGAACCGGGGCCTTCTGGTTTCGGGACCTCCCGATTTCCCACCTGAGCTATAGCGTTGTAGATAGTGGCGAAATTTACCTTCGTATTCTAATGATATTGTAGCAGTATTTTATTGCCTGAAAATTTATCGCCCCCGAAACCCTCTGCATACTAAATTTCATGAAAATCGTTGGTGCCGTTTCCGAGATTCAGATTATATATATATATATATATATATATATATATATATATATATATACATATATACAAGAATTGCTCGTTTAAAGGTATTTGATTTTCGAAACCATTTCGACCATAAACATTTTTTCTTACTTTCTAAACTATTATTGTACAGAATTCATCAGCAAAATAGCAAAAATCGATACCGGCCACCGCTGCTTGCCGTAGGTTCCAGCTGTTGCTGTATAATACCTGGTTTAGTATTTTCCTCTGAAGCTGGGTGAAAGTTAACGTAGACACGGTATACTAAAGATGAATATTTCATTAATACTACTACCTGACATGCAGCTCCAATATGGACTGCTTTTGAAGGATTCTCTGGGAAGTCATGCCCGTTATAGAGTTTTAGAAGATGACTAACTATAAGACTTACCTGTAGCGGAGTGAAAGCTACCGAAGACGCAGTACCCGACACTTGTCTCCTTATGCTAGTAGCTCCACCATACTGCTGTTGCTTCTGCAGATTTTTCTGAAGAGTCTTGCTAATGCGCACTTTAGTCTTCTCGTCGATCTGCGGAAGCCGAACACGGCCTGTGCTGGACTTGCCGATGGTGCCTCGCGTGTAACCCAGGTCTTCTTGGTATGCGTCGTCTTCGATCTATTGGGAGAGGGAGATTTTGTTACATTGACCACAGTTAATGTAAGTTTTGAATGACTTGCAATGAGATTTGAAATGGGACGATAGGACCAGTAATTAGTCCGTCTATGCTATTATTACACTGTACAGTACGGTGTACGTATGTTTGATTAATACTAACTAAATATTTTATAGGATATTTTATTTGTTAGCTTTTATCGGTTTTTAATTAGACATTTTTGTGAATTATCTTCGACATTAATTTTCGTAATTCAAATACCAAATTCGACTTTAGTAAAATTAACAACGAAATCTCTACTACTCTTATTTGCTGAAATGTGAACGTTGTGTATTTGTTTGTAAATAGTCTAGACTAGAATAGGCTACTTTTCATCCGGAAAATTAATAGAATTTATGACTGAATATTAGGACGATTTAGTGTAGTACTTTTCCAATCTCTTAATCGGAGGAATCGATCCAACATCCTTAAATCTTATCTAACGCGGACGAAGTTGCAGGTAAAAGCTGGTATTGCATAATGAACTCACATAATGAAATACTTCTTTATTTTTGTGGTTAATAAATTAAAGTACATTCATTTATAGATTGAAGATTAATGAATCGAGATAAAACATAAAGTGCGATGACTCAACGACCTGAATCGTAGTCTAGAGTCTTCACAAAAGCGAAGGTACCAGACTTAGTTTATTTAGTTGTGTTGCTAGTTAAGGCTTCTGACACTAAACACACTTAAACGCAACCAATTGCACAACGGTCGCACAAAAGGCGTAAAATTAACAATCATAAGCGACTAAAAGCTATATCGTGTCTATGGAAATGTCTTTGCGAAATCGTTGCAAGTCACAAGAGAATATTAATACAGTCGTATCAAAAAGTGCTCTATATACTTACCACCGGAATAAGTGTTACATATTATTGAAATAAGAGCGTATTACATTAACACAGTTCGATAATCGGTTACAATGAACGTGAGGCAATTGGGCGCGACGTTCGACTCATTCGGACCGCTTTGGTGCGACATAAGGTCGTAAAGACCATAGGACTAAATTAATTTTCTGCCAAGACTTGGCGTTTTCTTACTGAATTTTTATATCAGTTCCTATGGAAATAGAGGAGTCATGATCTAGTCTATATAGGCTTCCGACTCTTGGCCAGTGCCTGGTGTAATGTATTATGTCAGGAAAAAAGTATTTTCGTAATAAAATCTCTTTGGCTGTAGGTATTTTTTGTATCTGGCTGGTATTAACTCCACTAGAAAGTGACATTTCTAAATAGGAAAGATTAAAAACTATTTCCATATTTTCTGTTCACCAAACTTTAGTGTGTAACTTCGACACAAAATAGCTACTATACTAAGGTAAAAATTAAATTGAAGACATTGGAGAGTCTAGAAAGAAATTCTATTTTAGAGTATACGCTACGTTATATCCTGAATATGGATCAAAACACATGTGCAGTATATAAAACTACCGCTACCAGTACCAGTAATAATACCTCTGTTTACGAACTTTTTTTGATTAAAATAACTTCAGTATAAGAATACTACACTAATAGCAATTTAATAACTAAATCCAATTACTCACACACACACTCACATACGAGCGCATATGTACACTTTTTCGCTTAGCTCACAGAGAAGACAAATGGAAAAGACAGCAAATCAGGTGAACATTTAAACGGCAATAATGTAAGATTTTAATAATTTTAATACTTTTAATAATAATAACATAATAATATAATATATATTTTAATTTTTAATAATATCAATTTTAATTTTTTATAATTTTAATTACTTGTATATTTTACTGATCATTGGTTGATTAAAATTTAGATGTAATTAACAACAATATATAATTTACTTATCATTAGTTGATTAAAGTTTAGATGTAATTAACCTTATGAATATGTCAATTGATTTCCTCACGTACAGACTGGACATTCTACTCAAATATTCTGGGTACCCAAGATACAGGCCATGCCTAGTTTGGGGCCCACTGAAACTATCATTGTAATATGTATTTCTCTCTTATGTTAAATAATATTCATTCATTCAAATATTAAATAAATATCAATATATCTAAAATAGTACTAGGTATTTTTACAAGATATTCTAACAATATTCTCTTCGCAGCGCAATAATCTCACAAAGACGTTAGACATTCTGCTAGCCATCCACTGCAACCGTGTGTCCGCATATTGATAAATGCGCACGCGCAAGCAACGGGCCTAGCGCTGCGCGGACATCCGCGCGGGTCGTGTTCCGATCTATTTGCGCTTGCAAAAAAACTGCAAGCCCACTTATTCTGCCGAACGATTTGAAATTTATATCGGCTCATCTGCCGTGGATCGCGGAGCGTGACATTACATTTTTCAGAGCATTAGCTTTCCGCCGACGGATTCGCCTTCACTATTAGCTTTAATTATATTAGGCAGAAAGCAGAACCTATCGGTAGCGGTAAAGCAGTGTTAAATTTATCTAATATATACATGCATTAAACAGCATTTATCAATATTTAACATCTAGATAGCCCTCGTAGTCGTCCGGTCTGTCTAGTGGTTTATAAACGTACTACTCGACCAATGAGTAGGTTTTCACCTGATATATACGATATTAATGATGAAGGTACTGATTTTTAGCAGTTAGACAACAGTCAGCTTTCGGTCGGTCTGAAATATTTCGACACCAGGACTGCTCACTAATCAGCACGAAATTACGCACGCTATCCAGGCCTACTTAATGTCAATCCAAATCTGTTCAGCCGTTACGTTATGACCAACCAAAGTTGGCATGGATGGGCAAAGATACAAAACTGGTGGTCAAAAGAAGAATTTAACTTGAAAGCATCCAATAGTCCGACCATTTTGCCTACTCGCCAACTTAAATAGGCCGACCATAGTATAAATAATAGTTTAAGCCTGTAATATACTCACACTCACAATGCTTAAAATTTAGATTTGGTATCAGTTACAGCAATGGTCACTTTGTGTAATGGCCTATGAATTAAATATTAATACATTTTATTTATTAACTTAAGGATTAATATAATTATATCGCAGCCAAGATAAACAAAAAGAACGGTTAAGGAGGCTATAAATGACCTCGTTAACTTCAAGGAGTTATTATCCCACATTGTATTCGAATACTTCGAATGTCACGCATGGCTGCTGTCACGTGTAATGTCTTCTACCGATATAAATCAATAAAGTGTTTATAGATTATTGTTTTATTCTTATTAAAATCTTGCAAAGTTTTACAGCTTGCCGGAATCTGCGTAGATTCTGCGTGAAAACATTAAATTAATGAAAATCTTGTTTAATTGGGTTGTATTTTTTTTAAACTTCGGGTAATATAAGCCTAAAATTGAAGTCGAAAATGAACTAGCTTTTTTTATTGTTTTGTATTTCAAACAGGAGTACAACCTAAGTTCCATATGGCACTGCAGATTTTATAACCAGGCAAACGACTTGATTGTCTCCTCTCCTAGCATTAAATTACATTAAATAACATGCATTTTTTGAACCCAGTCACCGAAAAGTATGTGATAGAATACTGACAAGCTTGCAACCTTTTGTCAATAACCAAGGGTACTCAACCAGCTTTAATTTATTTAATTAGACAACTAGCCGCGCTCCGCGATTTTACCCGCGTAAGGACCGGACAAGCGGGAAATCCTAGATAAAAAAAAAATACAGTCGACTTGAGTACCTCCTCTTTTTTTGTGAAGTCGGTAAAAAAGTATATTTTATATGTTAATCCAAGATGTCAGCTACCGCCATTCCAAATTTCATCAAAATTGCAGCCGTTTGAGCGTGAAGAAGTAACAGACATACCATCACACTCACTTTGTCATGCTAGTCATGTCCCGTGGTTTGCGTTGGTCGTTATAATAAAAATGGATTTCCTGCAGCAGGCCTCAAAGTTGGCCTAGCTATTATAACATTTAGCTTAAGCTTTATCTAACTAGACATGTTTAAGATCATTGCATGTAAGAAATTGAAGACTTTTTCGTTATTAGACCAGACATATGTTTACGTTACGATGTTACTCATTACTTCATAAGTGATAAGCTCATCATATTGCCATACATATTTCAACAATGTTGTTCATTAAAATGATGCACAAGGTATGTTTTGTTCCCATATTTCATGAAACAATGTTGAGAACGTGTACTAAGCCGGAACGAGCTCCAACGGTGGATATCGTTATTATTGGTACGCCTCTTGAATGTTTTAGTTGCGCCGCATTAATGGTGTTGCCATTAATACGATTTTCTACGGAATGTGTGCCGATTTGAACTGCTCGTTGGCATAGGTGGGCGGCGTTAGCTGTCTAAGCAGGGGTATCGGGTTCGATTCCCGACTGAAACATAAGTTTTCTTCCCAAGGAAAATTTGTGTTTCTGGTTCTGGTTGTGATTGTGTGTGTGATGTGAATGTTTCCGGCACCCACAACACAAGTCATAGAACTCAGTGTGGGGCTGTGAGTCTGAATAAAAAAAATAATACCAGCGGAGGGTTTTATTTTATCCAGTGCTTTTATTTACTGGATAGCCCAAGGTTAGCGATAATTGCATGCACATGGAACATATAAGGTACCGTTAAATAATGTCAACTCCCCGGGTGTTTAAAATAAATACAATATGGCGTCCGTTATGTATTTCAAAACCTGATAGACGAGTAAATAACAACAGGTTATTACGAGGTTTTATACGTTTTTCTACAATAAATCACATAAGTAATTCCATTAATTGTAGTATGTAAAGGTGGACCCCATGAGTCTTAATATCATGAGTGTGAATTCTAGGCCTAGTGTGTTGATCATCCCCAACCACATCATTACTTACAATCAGGTGAGATAGTGGTCAAAGATAAGACTAACAGAGATAAAAAAGGTCCGCGATCTTAGACGCAAATCTATCAGCCTCTCAAAATTATATGAATTTGCAAATACTATCAATATCAAGACTGGTGTATCTTTGGATTTTTAATTTGACACCTCAAACGAATAATCCAATATACAATTTCAAATATATTTATGACTAGCCGTGCCCCGCGGCTTCGCCCGCTATTATCAAGTAAAAAATTAGCATATGTGTCAATCCTAGGTATAAGCTATGTACATTCCAAATTTAATCCAAATCCGTTCAGCCGTTAAAGCGTGTAGAGGGAACAAACATACTAACACACAAACTTTCGGATTTATAATATTAATAGGAGTAGGATGTATAACGTAGATTTTTTTGGGTTTTTATCATAGATAGCCATTTATTTGACACTAGCTGTAATTTCGTTTTAGTTTTAAACTTACATCATGTCAGTACGTAAATTGTAAAGTATTAATCCCGTTTTTCCACATCCAGTGATGGTTGGTCTACACGGGTTTCATTTCACAATAGCAAATCATTAATATTTTTTATGATACCATACCAGATTAATCGTACCGCTTATTGTACCGAGCATGCGATGATAATTGCCACAAAACATTTGGATTTACTCGGATACAGAACTCATCAGTTACGGCCTTTTTATTTGGTTAATTTTAATTGTATTTGATCAATTACATTTGAAATCATAAATTAAAAGTGGCTTGTTAATGGCTTAGCGAGTTCATTACTTCATTTTAAATGTAGTAAGCGGATACTAATGGTGTCATTTACCATAAGCTGAACATAATTCAGCCAAGAATGATGATAATGAAAGTAGCTTATGTTTAACATAACTGGTGGAACGTCAATTATTCAAGTCATACGTCGGGAATACTGACTTATATGATAGATTATTTTATTACGTACAGGCAAGCATTTGCCCAACATCTCATGGTGGAATGTAACGATACGGCCAAGATGGGACATGCTTACCTAGAAAATACCTACTCACTCTAGACTTGAATAATTCCTGATCATAATGTAAATAGTAGATAGATTTACTTTTTTTCTTCTTTACTCCTAAACAAAGAATGCCATGACTTTGTTTAGGAGTAAAGAAGAAAAAAGTTATTGGTAACATCAACAACACAAAGCTATTCCATCGAGTGTAACACTTATTTTGTAGTCATTATTTTCTGTTCTGTTTTTTTTATTAGGAAGGTGTTTAATGTTAACTTTTTTCTTCTTTACTCCTAAACAAAGACATGGCACTCTTTTTTTAGGAGTAATAATTGCCCGTTGGCTCAGATGGGTGGCGTTCGCCTTCTAAGCAGTGGTATCGGGTTCGATTCCCAGGGGGACACAAGTTTTCTCCCCAAGGAAAAATTGTGTTTCCAGTTCTGGTGGTGATTGTATGTGTGATGTGAATGTTTCCGGGACCCACGACACAAATCATCGATCTTAATGTGGGGCTGTGAGTGTGAAAGCGTTTTGTTTATTTAAGTTTGTCTTACAAACCAATTGTACAACAACCGTAACAACAAAGTACAGTACCTACATTCCGTTCCACATACAGAGGTTATTTTATTTTTTAGTTTCGTCCTAATTGCATTTGTCCGAAACAAAGTCACGGCTTAGCATTCGTTATGCTCCGAAATGGCTTCCCGCCTGTTTCTATAACTAACTGATGAATGTATTTTGCTTAATTTAATCGATAGTTTATATTTACACTACCGCGTCGTAGCGTTCATATTTTATCAGTGATAGGCGAACATTTGACCACTAGCTCACCTGATATTAAGTAACTAAGCGGTCGACTATAGAGCACGCTTGGCTAGAAAATACTCATTCACGGTCGACTTGCAGCTTCCAAGATTGTACTTATCTGGAAACAGAGACTCTGGCAAGGAGTTACCCCCATTTGCAGTGCGTATAGTGAACGTGGAAGCAACACGTTTCGTGCGCAATGCAGTCTGTCTCGTGGTTTTAAGATGGAATGGGGATGGAGGAATTCCTTACATTTAACTTTGTCTCTAACAATAAAATGTATTACATAATGTTGTATTCATATGTATTACGTCTATTATAGTATATGTATTGTTTTTTTTTTATATATATTATATTTAAGTTATATTTAATTATTTTTTTTAATTTTATTTAGTCATACAAAAATTCTTTTAATAGTTTCATATTTTTACCACTTTATTATTTTTGATGCATGCCTACAGCCTTCGCTTTTCAACCATGAGTGGTTGACGGGTAGAAAATGCTTTTAGCGTTAAGTCCACCCTTTATACCTTTTTTGGGCAGTAAAGAGTCAAATAAATAAAATGAAAAAAAAAATCAATATGCCAATTTACTTTGCTACATTTCCTTACATTAAACTTTGTCTCTCTGTAGAGTGCATAGTCAATGTACAATACAGATTGGTTATACGTTACACTCACCGATGCGAAGTTCATCCTATTTGCGTTTTTCCTGAACTCAGTCATGGCGTAGCGTTCCTTCATCTTGCGAACTCGCTTCCCGCCGCGTTTCTTTCTGCTCTGCTCGATTGGCTTCGGAAGCGGCTTCACAAACTTGACTGGTGGTGGTTCCTACAGAAATAAGATACTGTTAAAATACGACACTCAAATATATAGAACACGAGCACAAATAGTAGGATGGTAGCTAGTCCCTCGGTTTTTTAACGGATACATTTCGGAGAGTGTGCCAAGGAACTGCACGATCAAGTTAGAACGGGATGGGGGCATCCCGTTCTATCATCGGACATGCAAACAAACTGCTAAGCGACACCGCTATATGGTAGACATTCCACAAATGCGCACGAAGCGTTTTGCTTCCACATTCATTGTGCAAAGGTATGGAACTCCTTGCCTGAGTCGGTGTTTCCTGATGAGTACAATATGAAAGTCTTCTAGTCACGAGTGAATAGGTATCTTCTAGGCAAGCTTGCTCCATCGTCGACCACATCGTAGCTTACCATCAGGTGAGATTGCGGTCGAAAGTTTGGTTATCTTGAATAAAAATATCTAATATATAAAATTCTCGTGTCACAGTTTTCGTTGCCATACTCCTCCGAAACGGCTTGACCGATTTTGATGAAATTTTTTGTGCTTATCCGGTATCTATGAGAATCGGCCAACATCTATTTTTCATCATCATCATCATCATCATCACTTTTCATCATTATCAACGCGGGTGAAACCGCGGGGCGCAGCTAGTATATGTATATATATATATAATTCAATTATAAAAATTGCATAACAAATACAGAAAGCCTATCAAATTATATGTGCAGATTATTTTATACCGAGTTAATAACGGCTTTAACAGTGGCATGCTATCATAGTCTTTTAAATAGTAGGTACAGTCCTAGTTCATCTAAGACATTAATGAAAAGGTACCCAATGAAGTGGAGAAACGTTCGCTCCTAACGGCGTTCCGGTAGCTATTCTTGAGAGCTAGTCATTCTAGGACTAGCGTCTTTACCCCTATCGAACACATCACCACTTAGATGAGATAAGGGAGATAAGGGTTAAACTCTAATCTATTCTAGGTAATAATATATCCAGTTAGAGATAAAAATAGATCCAATAGAGCCAGTTAGAGCTTAGCATTATTTTTGTAGCTTAGCGATAGATTTCGATACTTGAGGGTGGTAAACTACCTATATATTTCGTTACATAAAAGATAGATTTTTAGATAGTTAGATGAACTATTAATTCTACACCATTACAGATTAAATAAAGCACAATGTTACAAAATAAAGATAACTTAGGACGTTCTTAAAGCTTCAAGTCGATATCTCTTTTTAAAATGGTAGCTACGCGTTTAGACATAAATACAAATGTGCCGATCATACGTAAAACGAATAACAGTTACATTTTAACGTCCATTACTTTTAATGTTTCCAAATAAATCATAAATATTAAGTAAGATATAGCGTCAATAAATCTTTAGAACGTATTTTAGTATTAGTAGTAAATATTATGAAACAAAAATGGAAAGTTCAAGTTTCCAACAAGGATTTCAAACGCAAAGGATAACTATCAATGCGAGCCTTTTATATCAGCTGCACGTTTTAGCATAAAGCATTTTGTGATGTCATTTACGATTCATGACCTTGATGAATCACGATACGTTGACAAAATGGCACAAAAGCGTGCTCACGAAGTCTAAATGGTTAGTTGAATGGTAGTCGGTTATTTCTTTATTACGCGGTTTTTGCTTTCACGTTTGTTTCATGTCAGATGGGATTATTAGTACACGGAAAAAAAATTGGGACAACTAGACTGCCAAAGTTCTCAGAAATTTTTTACCGACTTCAAAAAAGGTGGAGGTACTAAGTTCGACTGTATGTATTTTTTTTATGTTTGTTCACCGGTTTCTCCCCCATTTGTGGATTCTCAAAATTCTTTTTTTTTTGGTAGATTATACTTCCCATATACATTTTATCGAAATCGATCAAGCCAAAGCCAAAATATAAACGGTGAAGCCGATTTTTAAAGCTTTGCTTACGTTATTTTTACCGACTTCCCAAAAAAGGAGGAGGTACTCAAGTCGACGGTATCTTTTTTTTAACTCTTTTCCAAGTGAGCCGATTTCGATTTTTTTTTTTATTTGAATGCTGGTGCTTCTTATGTGGTCCCCATTGAAATTTGATCAAGATCTGTTTTCTAGTTCTTGTGTTATAGTCAATAATGCGTGTTTAATACATTTAATCTGATCAAGGTTGCGAAGATAAAGCGGTGAAGTCGGTTTTTTTAAGCTTTGCTTGCGTTTAATTATTTAAAAATAAGCTACTTGATATTGGTAAACTTTTACTTACTAGAGTACCAAAGCTCGCCAGGCGTAGATTGAAAAGTACTAACCCCCATTCAACAAGATTTGATTTAACTGAAACCTATAGTAAAAGTCTAAACCGCGATAACTGAGCCAAGACCGCCTCAAACTAAAAATTTAGTAGGTGTGGACGTAATGGTTAGCATATAAATCGTTCGTTTTAAAAACACCACCAAGGACATGATCAAAAGTTTAATAGGCACCTTGCTTACAGCCTTTCTTTAAATGACCATTCGCAGATCGTAAGCAATTCACCTCTGCAAATGCAATGCCGGTCAGATCATTTGAATAACAATAGCTGGCATTGAATTGTGCTCATCACCTTGAGACGAGATGCCCAGATTGATTACTACAGATCATTTTGCTATAAAAAAAACCGATTTTCAAGTGCTCTATTGAATCGTGCAAAAACGTCTCCAGTTTCTAGGGATAATTAGACAGGTAATTAGCAAATATTTTGGCATAAATATCAGAATCCACCTCAGTATCGCACAGGGCTTTAATATTAAAATAATGTAAATGTTAAATAAATAAACAAACGCTGTAGTGATTGTTACAAAAATACCCGATTGCAAAAACAATTCAAATAATAAAACAATGATTAAAAACTGTGTCTTCGAACGATCCATATTAGTCTACAACTGAGGTATCAAAATCAAAATCGTTTATTCACATGGGCCCCAATGAGGCACTCATGATAGTTAATGATTGTACTGCCAAAATTACAGTCGTCAAGGTACGTCAAATAATGCTTCAAGCATCTCACGTGCCCGAAACTAGTCGGAAAATCCGAAGAAACTCCGCAAGTCCGATGCCGTTAGTAAACAGATACGATAAATACTATTTCACCATGACAGATACTAATATACTACTAATACTCTTCGCGTAATTTTTATTTATGCTAGATAATATTTGACCATCACCTGATAGAAAATGAAGATGAGGCCGGATATGTAGAATGCTTTGTGCAAGGTTAAAATGTTTTATCTACAATCACTAACTAAGGACAAATTGGTATCCGATATTAATTGTTAAAAGGGTATTGTTTTTAATATTTACGTAAGTTTATATAAAATAT
Source organism: Lomographa bimaculata (assembly GCA_948107665.1). NCBI lineage: Eukaryota > Metazoa > Arthropoda > Insecta > Lepidoptera > Geometridae > Lomographa > Lomographa bimaculata. The sequence goes on from OX403589.1 coordinate 15,373,888, forward strand.
TGTTTATGTAAGTTTATATGTATGTATGTATTAATGTATATAGATAGGTATCTAAGTAAGTTGTATTTATGTCTATTAGTATGTATTAATGTATATGTATAGATTGGTAACTAAGTAAGTTATATTTACGTCTATTAGTATGTTTTTACACCACCGACCTCATTATATAAAATATCCCTCTCTCCATCCAAAGGTTGACTGGAAGAGATCGCTTTTAGCGATAAGTCCGCCCATTGTACTTTAGTTTTTTAAGATTACCCCTGTTACTAACTGTATTTGGTGTACAATAAAGAATTTTCTATTATATTCTATAAAAAATATCTACTGACTGACTGAGGTACTGGCAACAAACGAAAGTGTGATTTATGAATGTTAAATAATATATATTATAGGTACTTATAAGTAGTTATTTATTTATTTTATGTAAGTATATTCTGATATTATTATTGTTATGTATTGTTTATGTAGTTTAAACAATGTTTTCATATTATTTGAAATTTTAATTCATTCATTTTATCGCACCACCATCCCTACATTGTCTTTTCGTTTATATTTCCGTCCAAAGGTTGTCTGGAAGAGGTCGCTCTTAGCGATAAGGCCGCCCATTGTACGTATCTTTATAAGTTTTCTGTATCTATTTAGATTTTTAATACTTGCAATGACGCTTGATATAGATATAAGTTTGCTTTTTGATATATGCAAACAAACTCAACATCTATAATATGTATAATGTTCTATGCCTGTAACTTGTCTAGTTCCTTCTCGATGTTTTTGCATGCTGATAAAATCAATCTAACCTGGTACATTAATTATGTGACATTATGATTCACTTTTATCTGTTAAACATTATTGAGAACATTGTGCAACGGTTATTATTTAATCTCAACCAAATGTTACATATTATGGTACTCAAGCTGTAATCCTTCACTATTCGTTATTAGGTTTAGATAAAAACTATGTACTTTGCTACACCCTATTTGATACAGAGTCCATATCAAAATGTTATTTTTAACCGTCATAAAAAAGGAGGTTATCAATTCCTCGGAATCTTTTATTTATGTATGTTACCTCAGAACTCCGTCATTTATCAACCGATTTAGAAAATTATTTTGTTCGAAAGGTTCTATTTGGTCCCATGTTGGTCTCATTATAATTTGACAAAGATCAGATGAAGAGTTTAATAGATATTTGCGATTGAAGTCGGTTGTTAGTTTTTAACTCGTATATATTATTTGTTAAAAAATCTGTTGTGTATCTGTTGCATTAATAGATAAAATAAAGTAATGTATATACCTGTAACTTGTCTAGTTTTTTCTCGATGCTCTCCCGCAGCTGGCGACCGATGCGGCCGTCGTTGCTATCGTGGCAGGCATCTACTCGCGCAGCCAGCGTCAATTTTGTCGACACCAGCTTGGCGGCTTTGAATCGGAGCTCCTACAATGGACAAACATTATGAGCAGACTGCGCTTCGGCCCGAGCAAAATTGTCATCACAGGCGGTTATAGAACATATGCCGAAGCAAATAGGGGCGAGTAAAAATATGTCGGTTACGCAAGGTCACGCGTGACTTTGAAGTTTTAAGGTTTTTCGTTAAATTCTTGAAAACTAAGAAATATATCAAAATGTATGCCGAACAATGGATAATTGCCTACCGACATGTATCGTGTACATTCTGGAGAGTGTGCACACAAATTAATTATCTTTATCCTATTTACCATCTAACAACAAGACAAACTATCAATCGTCTTCGATTTATGGTTTGCATACCCCTAGTTCGCACAAAATATTTCGTTTGTATGTTCATCATCAATACAACGAAGAAGTGAAACTCTTTGCCAGTGGCTTTGTTTTCCTAACGGTATAAACTTTTAGACATGCATGTTCATATTCATCAGGAGAGATAGTGGACAAACATATGTGTTTAATATCAAGTTATGTAATGCGGGATTGACCGCTTTAATCGAAATAAGTGGCGTGGTTAGCATTATCTAGAATCCATGGCTAGGACTATCTTTTCGCATTTATGACATTAGTATTGTTATAGTTTGATTCTTACTGGTTGAGTATCTTGAACAATCTGCGAGAAGTATATGAATCCAGTGTGCGGCAAAGCGGCAGCTTGAGAGAAGCCGGAAAGCAATTTCTTCTGTTGCCCAAGTGTCAGCACATTACAGGCAGGCATTCTGGACAGCTTAGTTAGCCCGCCAGCAATGCCGAGGATCTTCGCCGCTGTTGATGCACCTAGAAATTAAAAATATTGGGGAAGATTAGCATAAAACACGGATAAAACATGACGAATTTATAAAAAAGAACATAGTGAATATTTTGACCCAAAATTATGAACAGAACGGACGCATCTTCGGAACTACTCACGGGTGTACTCAGAACTCGACGACTGATTTTCATAATCTATTATAATTCAAAGTCAACCTTATCTTTTGACTGATTGAAATAAATGTGCCATGTAATGTATGCGTCGAATTTGACGTTTCTTATATAGGCGAAGTAAAGGCGCAATCGGCAAGCGACGCAATCGGTAAGCGGCGCAATCGGCAAGCGCGGCAAATCGCAGCGCAAATTTCGATGGATCATTTTCGAGCGCAATAAATACTTCCATACAGTGTTTACTAAAGATCAGCTACAACTCATCTGTCAATAAGTTCTGTATATTGTTACTTGTCAAAAATAATTCACGTTGTTTCATCCTAAGCAAACTCCACCAGAGCTCTCTTTGGGTTAAGGGAAGATTAGCCAAAAGGTCTTCGCCAGTGAGCTCTATATGCTGGCACTTGTTCAGAAGTATATTATCACTTACCATCAGGCGAGAATATTGATAGAATCCATTTTTACTAGTTTTAAATATACTTCATCAAACTTACCAACGATAGCAGTAATGTTTGGAGCTATAAAAGTCATTCTGCTTTCAACATACTCAAAGATCCGAGATTTGAAATTAGTCAACTCTGATGCCATATCACACGCTTCGAATATTTCAGCGAGCTCTTCTTCTGTTAGTATTTTTCTGAAAATATCAAATATTAATTAGTTTTTAATCTTAAAGAACAACATTCTTGTCACTTTTGAGGATGTAACAGCTATAATGGCAAGAAGTTAAAAATTACACATAATATGTTAATACTATTAATTACTGTACTTAAAATAAAGATATTGCCCCTTCATAGTTCTTACTGTGATGGTTTTTTTTTTTATTCCGGGCGTGAAGGTCCGGTCAGCGTGTTGCTCCCTAAAATGATCAGGGATTTTGGGTGCAATTATTTTTTCATTGTCTTTATTACAATTTAAAAAAATAAAAAATTTACAAATTCTTGTTATATTAAAACATGTAAAGCACACCTTATTCTAATATCACATTTCCAATTATCAAATTAGTCACAACAAAATAGGTTTTATTCTCATAAACACATTTATATTTGACGGCTTCAATTACTCTGTTCTTAATCTCCATCTTGAGGTTTCTGGAGCTGCTGATGTGCAACTTGACTTTAGTTACTCTAATGGTTGGACATATGTAGACGAAATTCGGTATGCAAGTAGATAAAATTCTGGGATAAGGAAACTTTTTATTCCATTTAATGTGGGCATAGCCACATTACGCAATAAGTTTTTTTCACAAAAATATAATATTTATGAATTAAGTTAAAAAGTGTGTTAATTGTGAAATTTCAAATGTGTGAGCATTCCAAATTTCATCCGAGTCAGTTCAGCCCTTATGTCGTAAAGAGAACACAAACATACTTACAGATTTATACAATTACTAATATAAGTGTAATGTAATAAATCTGAAAGTATTTGTTTGTTTTCTCTGCATGGTGCAACACTTCAGCAGATTTCAATTAACAATTTCTTTGAAATCTGCTGAGATGTTATGCCATGGCAATGCTGCTACTAAAATAAATTATTAATATGAATGTTTACTCACCCTTGTGTCGTAGAAGCAGTAACAGACACAATCATAATAGTTGCCTGAGTGAGAAAGCTCTGGAGTATCTCATTGTTCTTAGCTCTGTCCAGATCATTACCCAGTTCACGGACACTTCGTACATACTCCAAGGGTGTTACAATGAGGGATTCTAATTCCGGGAAACGTTTTTGATATTTATCCCGTACAAATCTGTGGATAATAGCTGAAAATGATAATTGGTGGTTCACATTTATATCCTATCTAAAGTACACAACAAATCTTCTTATAAAGTTCACACAAACGCATGAGCAGTTAAACATTTCGGCATAGTTAATAGCTAGTTGCTTTTAAACATCTTACTACAAAATGTCTAACTTCAACGAGGCCAACAGGCTCTGCAACTACTTGCAATTTGATTTTGCCTATGACATTGGGAGAGTAGCGATTGATGATTTTAAGATAAATAGGTAAAATTTTACTTAATTGGGCATCTGGTACAAAACATTTCTAAAACACAGTTCTAATTGAGAAGTTTAGCCAATGCTTATCCGCCAGAAGGCTCTGTATGTCTTATTTTAACTGTCAATTACTTTGACAAGTAACTGACAGCTAAAATGCCCAATGTGAAAATCCACTATTTAAAAGGATATAATATTGTAAACAAGAGCCGAGTAAACATTTAAAAGAAAAGCTTACCATATTTATTTATTCACAAGAAAATTAACAGCATTTTAGTTATTTATATTGTAGTTATAGCTAAGTTTACACAGGGTAAGAGGCCAATACTGGATTTATATAAATTACATTTTTAAGAATCTTACAGCTCTTAATTTTTCGGTTTGTCTCTGATTCTGACTCGCACATATTTCGATTCTTCTACATGCATCAGTCTTACAATACACACTCGTTGTGTGCGGGCACTTGCGACCTGGCCTATCCTTAATACATTTTCCACCAGGTTGAGATATGTTCGCCTAGATCAACCCAACTTGCCCATTCACACTCGCCTTATAAGTCTGCTACAACAATCTATTTTCATCCATCTTCTCTACATGTCCAAACCATCTAAGCATCCTGTTCTCAATCTTTGTCACTACATCTTCTACCACTGCAATCTTAAGTAAATACCTACCAATTTCTCCATCTATCTCAACAGCTATATTGTTAGCTTCCACAATAAGTTGGTACTCAGGATCTGACTCCATTAGCCCAGCAACTTCAACCTTTTTTCTGTTGTTGCCAACATTTAGTTCAATTGCTGTAACTACCTGAAAAGACAAACATGATTTTATAATATAGGAATTAATGTTTTACCATTAATAATAATACTTATTATCAGTAATTTCATTGGATAGATAGCCTTTTATAAATTGTTTACGTCAATACATTGGCCATAAAAATTCCATCTACATTCTAATCATAGCTGTCGTAGAGGAAAGTTAACCAAACATTAACATCAAAATGTATGAACTGACGTCACAAATCAGTTTAACCCAAAGCGTGATTTAGCTATTTTGAATTTCCCATGCATTTTTATTACTTTTTATACATTAAAATTCCTAATTAAAAAGCATATAATAGATTTCAGATTATACTGATCTTATAATTTATTCTCATGCTTATTCCCTAAGAAGTAAAGTAAAAAGCGATTACATACACTTAAATGGGTGTCTACACATGATATACTGTAATGTAACATTATACAACGTAGTGAAAATTATAATGGCCAAGGGGAAACTCCAAACTGTGACCGAAATGGGTAATGTAATGTTCTCTACAAACCCATGGCCATAGAAATTTTATATCAAAAACAAAACCGCTCACACTCACAGCCCCACAATCAGCTTACTAAACTTACCCGTTTAAGGCGTTCGGAGTCCCTTAGCTTGGCTAATTCTCTGATAGAAACATTCTTTATTTCCTCTTCTTTTGGTACAACCGGATAGGGGACGGCAAAGTCGTTAGACGTGTCCATCGCCGTTTTACTCTCAATAGCGGCTTCCAGTTCCCCATCGTCATTTTCTTCTAAATCAGCAAGCAACTCATCAGCCAAAGACATTATGGACTAACTTTGGAGGTTAATAATATTATTTATTGTAAATTAGTTTGTCGATTTTAGATGCAAAATCCGGAAGCACTGGGAATCGATAATTCAAATCCTGGATTTAGTAATGAATGCACAGAATATTATTACTCCCTTTCAAGTGTCGTGACATATTAGTTTGTAACATAAAGGAAGTAAAATAAAATAATTATCAATCTATTTGAGAATATTTCTATTTACTTTCAATCACAGACCACAGAGAGCACAGACCAGAGATAAATAAGATATATACCCAAGGGCACAGACCACAGAGAGTACTACTTTCCATTTACTTCTCCAAAGAGTATATAACTAGTACAGAGTACTTCTCAAAAAACGAAGTGATTGCATTATCTTTGAAAACGGAGTGATCACAGACCGCAGAGAGAACTAGGAGTGATTACATTATCTTTCCTACATATATACCATAGAAAATACATATCAAAAAGTATTATAAGTATTATATTATTATTAGTATTATAATGTACAGAGAAATACTTGTACGTAGGAAGAATGCATAGATAAATGAGATATAGGGAAGATTACATTAGAGATCACAGACCCCCTATTACCTATCTCTGTTGCGAAAGGTTTCATTTCAAATATGACAATACTACTATGAATTAAGATTTATATTTGCTTAATTCAAATAGAAACTGCTAGCAACAACAATATGTATAATAATACGAGGTCTGCCAGCCTATTACGTATCTTTGTTGCACGCGGTAACCGACATGGCTTTACGTTTGTTGTCTTACGACTAACAATCAAGTAATTATTGTATATGTCTTATTAGGTCATACATCTGGTATATATTATTCATCTATGGTCTGTAGGAGCCTGGGTGCTCTCATGCTCTGTACATATTAATTCTCATATTCCCATCGAGATAGGAAACAAACCTACGATTACTTTAGCTACAACATCCTTGCATATTCCTAAGGATTTCGTACCTATTACTTTTTTACACACTCCTATATCGATGCATATTCCTTAGGTATATATCTTAATTATCTATGCTCATACTGGTTTTCTTTCCTGTGGTACTCTGTGCATACGGCACTACTAGTTATATGCTCTTTGGCATTCGGTGTGAAATTTTGTGGAAAAAAGGGATTGCTACGAGTGAAATAGCCCTAAATCTGGCTATAGAACGTGTTGATAAATTCAATTTAGTGGAATTTAGGTTTTAAAATTGCTTCAATGGCACTCAATCCACAATATGATGCAATTGGAAAAGGATTCGTACAACAATATTACATACTATTCGATGATCCGGCACAGCGACACAATCTTGTCAATATGTACAATGTGAGTCTTTTTCTGTAACAATATGTTAATTAGATCCTTTAATTAGTTTTCTGCATATAACGATATTTTTTTGAGTCTATGATTATAACAGTCGTAGAGATGATTATAGGTTATATTCCAATCCTCCCGCCTAAAATCAAGTTAGTCAGTCACTATTATCCCTCAATTGCAGGTGGAACGGGGTATTTAGACATTCTGTTTAAAATTAAATGTGTAAATTTTGATATTTCGAAACAACAGGTACATTTGTGTAATGCTGAACCTAAAGCGGTCAGAGGCGTATGACTCATTAATGACAGAATCTACAGTAGGCCTTGATAAAAATATTAACAGGTTGTGCGGTTTTACTTGAATAATATTATAAACCCCGCGGCTATGTCTGCATTAATTTAAATAAAAGTTAGCGTATGCCTCTTTGAAGATCTTACTGTTAAAATTTCATCCAGGAGTCTAGACCCTGAAATAGACAATAACAAATGTTTATTCCGATGCAAGGAAGCATTCTACTGCCACCTGGGAAGGTGAACAAATTGAGAAATCATTATGCTAATTTTACTTGTGGTAGCACAAGATTTATTTTTCCGCCTTCTAAGATGTGTTTGTTTAATTTGCTCAAATAGTAATCCATTACCTATATTGAGCAAATGAAACATAGCTTCAAACCCCCAGACCTATCCTTGGAGATGACTGTTGATGACTGATCACTATGATATAGACCTAGCTAATAAACTCTTCAAGTTAGACACACAAACAAAGCACTGAGAGGGTATTTCAAGAAACTGGTCAAGCTTTTAAGTGCAAGCAACTTTGATGACACCGGCCATTCAATATTATGTTTATCATCCGTACTGTGAGCGAGTGGAACTCATTGCCCACATCTTTGTTTCCTGAACAGTATAATCTGAAAGTCTACAAGTATAGGTATTACTGTAGATGTTATAATTGCTGATGTGGGCGGACCAGTTGGCCAGTACTCCTGGGTTTGATTCCCGGCAGGACCAGCATATCTTAATACAACTTCAAAAACTAGCCACACAATCTTTATATTTTTTTACTTTTCATCCTGTACACCCTTTGTGCTCTGAGATATGTTTTTATTTGCAGGTGGAAACATCTTTCATGACTTTTGAGGGAACGCAACTTCAGGGTGCTGTGAAAATTATGGAAAAATTAAATGTAAATATCATCTTTTGCTATCCTGTTTATTTGATTTAGGATTATTCTAAGGATCTGTATGAGCTCGATGGGCAAGCATTTGACCACTATCTCACCTGATGGAAAGTGATGATGCAGCCAAAGATGTTGCATGCTTGACTAGAAGATATAATCGAAATTCTTTGAGTGAACTGGAAGTATGTCAACCAAAATACTTCCAGCTCACTCAAATAATTTTGCTTCTACATTTATCACCTGTACTGTGAAGAAGTGGATCACAGTGCCACTTATCATCAGATGAGATAGTGGTCAAACGATATTCCAATTAAAAAGATTAAGTCAAAATTGACCTTAGTGAAGAACAAACTAAGACTGCAATGCTAACAAATAGTCACATTGAAATGTTTCACTTTTATATTGTGTCTGCTTATTATACTCAGTTCTATGCCAAAGTAGATATTGGGTTGGAATCAGTTTTGAATCAAAAACCTTCCCAATATTAAGACTGCCAAATGAAGTATACGAACAAAATAAAACAATTTAGTTGTCTGGAAGATACCACTCAGAGCGATAAGACCACCATTTGTACACAGTTAAGTTTTCTTGATGATGAATGTCTTTTGTAATTTGGTGTTCCATCTAAAAAGTATTTCATGGATTCAAAGTGCAAGAAAGGAGTCCAGAGTGTTGCAGAGGATCTCTACCAGTGTTGTAGAGACAACTCTGTGGGACTTGTAAGTCACAGGAGAGACACCCTATGGGCACTTCTTCCTCGTATGTTATTGGCCCAATATCCTCTCCCTGTTTAGCCAAATATGCTAAGATCTTACCAAGTATCATCATGCAAGTATTTTATGAAAAAGAGTTCTCATGAACAATTAGTGGAAGTTCTAGATAAGTCAGGATGTTTTAAAGAAGGATATGACCTCATACTAATTGATGCTTTTATTTATTTCAGAGTTTGACATTTCAAAAGATTGGCAGGATCATAACATCTGTAGATTCACAGCCAATGTTTGATGGTGGTGTTCTAATCAATGTCCTTGGACAACTGCAGGTATGATACAATTTATTCAACATCTAATTTTACTATTTTCACTTAAACTTTAGATCATTAATATTATACTCGAAAATTGAATACGATAACTAGAGATACCTTAGCTTGGTGTCTTGATATAGACTTGAGATACCTTAGCTTGGTATCTTAATATAGACTTGAGATACCTTAGCTTGGTATCTTAATATAGACTTGAGATACCTTAGCTTGGTGTCTTGATATAGACTTGAGATACATTAGCTTGGTGTCTTGATATAGACTTGAGATACCTTAGGTGTCTTGATATAGACTTCAGATACATTAGCTTGGTGTCTTGATATAGACTTGAGATACCTTAGCTTGGTGTCTTGATATAGACTTGAGATACCTTAGCTTGGTGTCTTGATATAGACTTGAGATACATTAGCTTGGTGTCTTGATATAGACTTGAGATACCTTAGGTGTCTTGATATAGACTTCAGATACATTAGCTTGGTGTCTTGATATAGACTTGAGATACCTTAGCTTGGTGTCTTGATATAGACTTGAGATACCTTAGCTTGGTGTCTTGATATAGACTTGAGATACCTTAGCTTGGTGTCTTGATATAGACTTGAGATACATTAGCTTGGTGTCTTGATATAGACTTGAGATACCTTAGGTGTCTTGATATAGACTTCAGATACATTAGCTTGGTGTCTTGATATAGACTTGAGATACCTTAGCTTGGTGTCTTGATATAGACTTGAGATACCTTAGCTTGGTGTCTTGATATAGACTTGAGATACATTAGCTTGGTGTCTTGATATAGACTTGAGATACCTTAGGTGTCTTGATATAGACTTCAGATACATTAGCTTGGTGTCTTGATATAGACTTGAGATACCTTAGCTTGGTGTCTTGATATAGACTTGAGATACCTTAGCTTGGTGTCTTGATATAGACTTGAGATACCTTAGCTTGGTGTCTTGATAGAGACTTGAGATACCTTAGCTTGGTGTCTTGTAGGTAACATAGTTTTTATTTTGTTTTAGGAAGTTAATGCAATTGGCCCATAGATTAATTGAATAATATAATATTTTTACTAAAAGAAATAGTGAATTATTATAATGGTTTTAATTCTCTTGAATTTGCATCAGTCAAACTAATAAAGTGAGTCTAAAATGGCTTTACAAATTTACATATATTAAAGCTTTTACACTCACAGCCCCACACTAAGTTCAATGACTTATGTTGCGGTTGCCGGAAACATTTACAACACACACTTATTTACACTCAGAGCCAGAAACACAAATTTCCCTTGAAGAGAAAACTTGTGTTCCCACTGGGAATCCAACCCTATATTTTGCTAAGAAGGCGAACCTAACTAAGCAAACAAGCAGTACATATGTTTGTGATGTGGTCAAATGCTTGACTGTAAAGCATAATAAAAAAGATAGTCTAATTATTGCTATTGTGCCTCAAATAAGTTACAATGTGCTACATTTTTATTCTGATTAAGTCAAGTAAAGGGTACAAGTAGTGGAGCATCGGCATTGTGTATGTAATAATGGAAACGCCTTTGCTTGCATTTCAAAAAACTTTTATTTCGGTTTTAGCTTGACCAATTTCGATTAAATTTATATGGGACCACCTCTTTAGTATACTCTACAATACAAAAAAAAATCATCAATATCGATGCATAATTGGCGGACACAACTCGTAAACACACTTACAAAAATTTTTTATTGAAAACCTTTTTAAAGTCGGTTGAAAATACTTGGATTTATGAAAAGAATATTGTTAATCACAATGTGGCAAATTGTAAACACTAATGATAAGACAGTATATATAATTTTGTTTGGGTGGCCACAAGTTAGGTATCGCATGCTGATAAAGATTCTGTTTGGTTGCTTTGTAATTTATTTAAATATATATTTATTGTTGCTTTTTTATGATGTAATAAACAAGGTTCAAAATCATATATGTTAGTGTTATTTCTTTAAAATGTGTTATTGAATTTAAATACAAAACTAAATATTTAACTAAGAAGTTCACTAGCAATATCTCCGACTTGCTACTTCCTATACATCTCTATTTATTGGTATACTAGATATTATACCCTTTTAAACAATTAAACACAAACAAAGCTTAAAAAAAAACTTCACTGCTTTTTATTCGGAACTTTGATCAGATTAGATATACTAAACAAGCATTATTGAGGATATTTCAAGAACTACTGATTAAATCTTGATCAGATTGGGACAAATTAGAAAGCAAGATCTTTAAAAAAAAATAATTCTAAATCGGTTTACTTGGAACGAAGTTATGAGATAAAAAACAAAAAAAAAAATTGTCGACTTGAGTATCTCCTCCTTTTTGTGAATTCGGTAGAAAAAACCATTCAAATCGGTTGAAATTCACTGTAGTAACAAGAGAAAATCCCCAAAAGAGAAAATAACATTACTTTGGAAGTTGGTAAATATATTAATGTTATTAATCTAATGTTTGTATTGAAACAGACTGATGACGACCTACCTCACGCATACATACAAACTTTCGTACTGAAACCCATAGGAAACTCATTTTACGTAGAACATGATATGTTCAGACTAGCGCTACATGACCTCTAAACTATCTACAAACCAAAGTAAGAAAGCATGGTAAATGAATTTAAATATTTCAGTGCACTGTACATAACATGCTTGCACTTATAATAACAGCCCAGCTACTTAAAATAATAATAAAATAATTATTACATACATTAATATATACATTTAACCAGTCCATATTAAAAAGCTGGGAACTTGGTGTAACGTTATACCCTTTCTGATAAAATATTCATAGCAATGAATGTTTATAACCATGATAAACACATCTTAAATATTTGAGTGCACTGTACATAACATGCTTGCACTTACAACAGCCATTTTAATACATAATCATTTAACTAGCTCATATTAAAATACCGGGGACTTGGTGTAACGGAATACCCTTTCTGATAAAATATTAATAGCAATGGTGTTAAACCGTAGTTAAGTCACAAGTTTATTTTATTAACAAATCATAATGTCACAACTAATAATCAACTACTATAAAGTTTTTTGTATCCCTGACATGTCAGCATTTCACCACTATCTCACCTGTTGCCAAGAGATAATGTGGCCGAGGGTGGTAAACACGGTAGGCCTAGAATCTGAATGTGTCAGAAACTTTGTATAAGAAGGGACAAAAACACCTGCGCGTTTCGTTCCCTCTTTATGCTGCAACAGCTGAACGGATTTGTATGAAATTTTGATTAGTATAGCTTATGGCCGGATTTAATGAACTGCCCGTTTGCTCAATCATCATTCGCCTTCTAAGCAGTGGTATCGGGTTCGATTTCCGGCGGGAACACAAGTCTTCTCCGCAAGGAAAATTTGTGTTACTGGTTCTGGTTGTGGTTGTGAGTGTGATGTAAATGTTTCCGGCAACCAGGACACTAGTCTTCGAACTTAGTGTGGGGCTAGGAGTGAGAAAGCGTTTAATATATGCACCTGATTCATCATCGCCGTATCGATGAATGAGAGCGAAGCCGCAGGGCACAGCTTAATATTTGATAATTGTATAAAATATTGTGAGCTGTTGTAAATAAAATCTCATAATCTGTTGTAAATTCTCAAATAACTTAACAAGTCTTTCAAGAATCAAAGAAGAACTTATAATTACATTTCCAACATGTTGAACTGCCCGTTGGCTTAGTTGGTTGAGAGTTCGCCTTCTAAGCAGGGGTATCGGGTTCAATTCCCAACGGGAACACAAGCTTTCTCCCCAAGGGAAATTTGTGTTTCTGGTTCTGGTTGTGATTGTGTGTGTGATGTGAATGTTTCCGGCACCCACGACACAAGTCATCGAACTTAGTGTGGGGCTGTGAGTGTGAAAGCGTTTATGTTTTATTTATGTGTTTTTTTTGTTTAATAGGCCACTACTTAATATTAGTAAGTGATGATGTGGTCGAGGGTACTGAAAATGCCTAAAATTACTGGCTCTGGTCTAAAATAACTGTGGAGCAATCACTTAAAGATAGACGACAGGTTTCTCAACTTGAGGGTGGAAACTTTGACTATCCGATCGAGAGGCGCTCTCGCTAAGACAAGCGGTGATGCTGCATCACCGTTTCGAATTAAGCTGATTTTTTTGCATTATATAGCCAGAACTAAAAACAAATAATAAGCATTTTCGTTGCTGTTTTTATGACACGATCATCAGAAGCTTATATTGTTCTTAGTAGCTACATTCCATAAAGTAAAGCTGAATATGTTTTTCAAATATTACATACCTTTTCGACGTAATTTGATTAGTATTATAGAATACGATTATAACATAATGATATAATGTACATTCTACTGGCATACAATGGTCATTAATCTACCACAATAATTAACATAATGCATCTTAAAGTTTGAATGATAAACTGACTAATAAAAATATTAATTTATGATGTGGCTAACTGAAACAAACGGAACTTTTTCTAGACCATGTAAACATGCTTCAATCTCTACTTGACTATTCTACCCTAAAATATCTAATTCATTCACAACAACAACAATAGGTAGTACTTAAGCGTAGTCGATGAGAACTGAGAGACCACATAGTAAAAAGCATAATTAAAAAACAAACATGCCTTACAAAATGTCTTAACACTTTTACGTAACCTTTAGTAAAAACCAATACCTAAGATAAAACCTAAAAAAGCATGTGGTCACTCAGTCCACACATACCATCAAGATCGACCACTGTATCCGCTTCAAAATTCAACGCTACTCGACAGTGAGCATTCTGCACATATCCTAAAGAAACCTTCCGAATAAAGCAGAAACAATTCGTCGATCTAGACATCAACAACGCGTTAGTCTCGCCTATTCCATATTTAAATTGTGTGCTATTTTTAATGTTAGGTATTTATTGTTATTTTCCAGTGTGACGATGACCCTCCACATCCGTACATGCAGACATTCGTACTGAAGCCACTCGGTGAATCGTTCTTCGTTCAGCACGACATCTTCCGTCTCGGAATCCACGACATCGCAGCAGCTTAAAACTTTCCTACTCTGTTATACATTCAGACACTAGTACTGTGAGATATGGGGCCCGATGTTATCCTTAATTTTAATTATCTGTAAGACCAAGTGAGATCAGAACAATGCAGCATTTAGGACTAGTGTCCCAATGTATACCTTCCTAATCATCATTTCTTCGATCAAGAGCATGAAACCTTTATTAGAAAGTTCATCTTCGGTTATCTAGGTTTAAGGACTCGATTGCCCATTATAAAAATTCTAAAGTGATCTTCAGTTTCATGAATTTGGCACTATTTTTGGCTTGTGTGTTCGAGATGCTTAGTAACGGACTTACTCAGTTACATGTATACATTTTATATAATAAATACATTATAATTTTTTACTATTCAGCCTTTCATTTTGTACCAAAACCATCTGTAGCAAAATTTTGAGATCTTCTGTATCAGTCTTGTAAACTAGGCTGGATGCATCTGGAGAGAAGAATGGCGAGACGCATTTCCGAATGCTGTCCGTTCGAGCCAGGTGCGTCCTGTGTGTCATAGCCATAAAGCATCGTCTTAATTGGCCATCTCTCGCGCGATCATGCGATGTAAGCGTCGCTGATTACACAAGCGTGCATTCAAACATACTGAGCTCAACGGAATGTCGTAATTGACGCATTGACGCAGATCGCAGTTCAGTTTATTTTTCACCATAGGATGCTGTACATCTCAGTAAGTGTTTCAACCGCTTATTAGGAAAGAGGAAGGAGATCATGATGGTCAGTTGCTAGAAAAAGAAAAAAATTGAAACAAAAAGTTTGATGCTAAGACAATCATGTATTATAAATAGTCAAAAATAACAAAAGAACCACTGAAAACAGGTACATTTTTACCAATCTCAGAATTTAAGACTCCTCCTTTTAAATCCTTAGATGCTACAACACTTAACAAGTTTTATTTTGCACTACTGACAAATACACACACAGGGCCGAGGCCTAACTTGTCTAAGTGACTGACTAGGTTGCAAGTGATACGATCAATGCAAAGTGGCACGCCATCGATGTAAGTTGTTTCAGTATTGGTACATTTCACATTTAGCAGTATTATATTCTTACAAATGCACAGTATTTCACAGATGCGTTTGTTCACAAAAACGTTACTTTGAAGAATACTATTTAAGTTACAGTTTAAAAAGTTAATTAATTCAATAAATTAAGTACATAACACGCTAGAATCGTAGCCGGTAATTATAACTAAGAAAAAATCGAACAACTTAGGTATATTTGAAGTGATTTAAATTTGCAGTTTAGTTATAGGAAATATGTATAGGCAATTGGTCCGTAGGTTTAATCTGATGTGGATGTTTCTTTAAAAAGTTGTTTTAATATATAATACTATTATTATGATATATTCCTTGATCATGTATTTTATTTAACTACTTATCGACGTAGTTGGTAAAACGCTAACCTTCCACGCTTCATGTGTCGGATTCGATTCCAAATAAGAACACAAGTTTTTCCCTAAGGGAAATTTGTGTTTCTGGTTCTAGGTACAATTGTGTGCGTGATTTCAATGCGTAATGACTTTTGAACCTATTGCGAGGCTAGGCGTTTATATTTATGAGTTATCTTATGAACTATTATTTTATGTATTGTGATGTACTCATTTAGTACACACACTTCTGGACAATACTGTGCATTTGCATTATAGTGCATCATCCAACATGTCTTCTCCGTTACACAACAAGATTCAAATTCCCACAATCATTATTCAAACATTTATCAACTAGCCACTAATAGTAATTCACTATTATTGCTTACCAAGCGTTTTAAAAATAAGAACAATCTTACATTACAAGTACAAATATAAGAACGGAGCGGATTTTATTTTGTAAGTTCCATATAAAAATTTAAATTGAAAAGCTTTTTTAAAATTACCTCCAAACTGCTAAAAGGAAACATCACGACGAGTTTTTTAGATGAATACTACAAGCAGAGATCAATTTATTGACGTGGCAATACAGTTTTCGATCGCTTTACGTAAGAACATTTTGTACATTTGATAGCCTCTGATCGAGTACTGTTCTGCGAATGTTTATAGATATATAAATAATATATACGTATAATGAATATTACAATGTTGTCATAGCATCTCAATAACATTAAAAACAATTGTGATATAGTATTTCGGAATAGAATACCATTTTGTAGGGCTAAGATCGGGGTCCAGAAAGATTACAAGTCTTTTATTGAAATGGTTAAATAAACCACAAAACAAATTAGCAAGCTTTTGCAATATTAATGCGTTAAAAATAGCATGGTTTTGTTCTAGCTCACGCATCTCTTACAATGACTCTTTCGATCAGGGTATACATACGGCTGTCGTAAATCAGTCCATACGTTTCAAAATAAGTACATAAACAGTCGCATAACAACCACAGACCCGTTACTTCCTAGTTAAATTGAAAAGTACCATAACAGACACGGACCTGGAAAAATTTCGGACGTTACTTTAAAAACGCGTGATTTCCTATTTATCTCGTTATTACAAGTCGGCTACACTCACACAAGTACAAGGTCCGACAATAGGCGATAATATACTAACTATTCAGTAATCTTTAACAGTGTGAAGCAAGCGCACACGGCCAGATCCGTGTTTATAGATAGGCACTTCATCAAAATGACATTAGCAGAACAGTACTACAACATAACAAAGCTTTGTAGCTTGTCGCCTATTTAATTTCCACATATTTTTCACTCTTAATTTGTTTCTCAGGCGACAATATACTTTAGAAATGGGTTTACAATCTCTGCGTACAACTAAAAAATTAAATATTTTTCACAACCAAAGTAATCAGAATGGATTGTAAAGTATTGAGCAAACAAAGCGGGATTAGGTAACTGGCGAGTCAAGGTCTTTCTGTCTACAAAAGAAATGATTTTAAATAATGACGAACTTTAAAAAAATCAACCGACTTCAAAAGACATAAAGTTAATACACTGAAAAGTGAAAAAAAATAATTTATACCATTTCATTTGATTTTAAAACTCATCCACTAAACCGATTCAGATGAAATTGCTATGGGACCAGGCTGAAAATATATCTTAAAAAATAAGGTACTTTCCAAATCGGTTTATAAATGTCAGAATTTTGAGGTAACATACAAAAAAAAACAATACAAATTGACTGCGCTATCAGCCCCCTAATTCAGAACTTTTCGGTAACTTACCGAATCGATACGATTGGATAACTTTCTTTTTAATAATTAAACGCAAGCAAAGCTTAAAAATACCGACTTCACCGATTTATCATCGGAACCTTGATCCACCAGCTTTCAAATAATAAAAGAATCATCGGCTTACAACGAAAGAAGATGTGAGGTAACTTTTGAAGTCGGGTAAACCAGAACATCGTCAAAGTACGCATTATTCGTCACAAAATAGACATTATTGACGATATTTCAAGAACTACTGATCAGATCTTGATCAAATTTAAATGGGACCAATTAGAAAGCAACATCTATCAAACTAAAAAAATTTTAAATCGACTTACGTGGAGAGAAGTTATGAGTGTTACCTCATAAAACCACCAAATAAAAAAAATACAATCGACTTGAGTACCTCCTCCTTTTTTGGGAAGTCGGTAATAAATACATTTTATCGTGTGATACCTAACCGAATCGTATGGTACTGAGTTATCCTGTAATTAATCAGGGGGCAGCTCTGTTTCCAACTAAAAGAGTTGCCATTGTAATTATGGGACATGGCGTATGAACACTTAAGTCTTAGGGAGAGGACCGCATTGGAGATTCACGCTGGACGTTGTTATTCGAAATTCGGGGGGACTTTGCTGATAGGTATAGGCGGACGTGTCGTTTATCAACAGCTAAGCGTTTAGCTAGTTTCATTTCAAACTTGCATTAATGAAAATTTCAGATTAGAATGATGACTTTTATTAGTTTAAAATGGGAAATTTGTTCGGATTATTTCAATTTGGTTAGCAAGCTTACTCTGACTTTCAATACTTATAACAAAACTGTGATAAAGTTCTTATATAACCGCAGAATAGGTCGCAGAAAAGCGTAACATAAAAAAGGTCTCATTATACGCATGTTTTCGATGTTTAGTAAGTTTAGTAGTTTAAAGCCTTTGAATACATATAGTTTTAAAGTTTTTCTAACAACCTTGCCTTGTTAAATAGGCGGAACAACCTTCTAAGTGAGGAATGAACTTGTAGTAACTATTTTATTTGTTAATGAGATGTATATTATAACCACAACATAATTATTATAATAAACTAGTGATCCGGGTGTGATAAATGAAGAACCGCTCGACCGATTTTGTGCAAAATTCACATAAACCATCTACTAAATAGTCCGAACAAAGCCTAAACATTTGGTTTGGATAGGTGAGCCCGTTCTTGAGTTATAAAATAACGAAAAGTGGTATTAATTTTTATATATATAGATTTGCAGCACAAAAATAAGTTATTTGCATGATAACAACGCTACGAGTCTAGCTTATTATTAATGACCTGAAAAACAAGTCTGTAAGTCAAATTAGTTGTTTATTTAAAAAAAAGATGTTTTTAATTTGAATGTATTATTGCTATGGTTATTTAAATACGATTGCAACTAAAATACTACTCATATATTTAGAAAAGTTTGGACGTTTATTTTTACAAAAAAATTAAATTTTCGGCATTGAAAATGTTATTCTATATAGTTAAATTTACTCACTGAATTGTATGGAAACGAAATGTATTTTTGTATTTGATCATAACTTGTACTAAATCCTCTGTATTTTATTATTTGTATTGAGTACATTAGATAATAACTGTAGTATTGCCGAACGGGGCGGAAAATATATCTAGCTAAATAATATAAATGCATGACATTTTCATATCGGTTAAGGATACTTTTTTAAGCCTTTTTGATAGCTATATATTGAAACCACAATTTATTTACCACTTTTTATAACACAATTTTCTTATTTAATAGATTTTTATTAGGAATTTTTATTAAATAAAAATTTATCAAATTGAATGAGGAATTCAATATGGGAAAACGCACGCTATTAGTTAGATTGATTTGTGACGTCTGCGTATGCATTTTGATATAAATGATCTAGTTTCCTTTACGGCAGCTATGATTGGATCGTGGACGTCCAGGAATAAAAGTTAAAATGGCTGCGTTTAAAATTCGCTCGGCTCTGCTCACATTTTTTAAAAGTTATTTTGATATGAATTGTAATGTTTTAATGATAGTTTG
This sequence comes from Lomographa bimaculata, assembly GCA_948107665.1. Classification (NCBI taxonomy): domain Eukaryota; kingdom Metazoa; phylum Arthropoda; class Insecta; order Lepidoptera; family Geometridae; genus Lomographa; species Lomographa bimaculata. The sequence goes on from OX403589.1 coordinate 15,393,684, forward strand.
ATTTCCGGCAATGTTTAATACATTTCATTTACATTTCATACGATTTATAGCATTAAAATAAATTATACATATTCCCTATTAAAGTTACCCCTCTTGAAGTATTATTACCTTGAATAATTGACTAACTTTATTTAATGGGACCTTGCATGCACGATTGCAAGCACTTATATTAATATGACTAGCTGTGCATCGCGGCTTTGCCCACGTTAATCAACTTAAAAAATAAAACTTGGATATAAGTTACATTCCAAATTTTATCCAAATAAGTCAAACTGTAGCAGCGTGAACAAAGTATAAGAGGGAACAAACACACAGATACATCGAATAACATACGAAATTATATTATTATTGTGATGTGATAAACTAGCTATGCCCCGTCCCTTCGCCCGCGTTTATCGGAAGTAGCGTAATATATCTATTCCACGGTCTAGCTAGGTAGATAGGTTATTCCTTATTAGGCGAGCATGTTCCATAATAGGATATGCTTTTCTCTGTGTTTCAAATTAATAACGTTAAAAATTTGAAAACTACATTAAATATTCATATTTACTTCATTGCCACATCTATACTTAATGATAGAAAGAGGTAAAGTTTGTTTGTATGCTTGTATGTACAAGGTAATATAGAAACTACTGGTCCAATTCTGAAAATATTTCACTCATAGGAAGCTAAAATAGTCTGATTACAATACTCTAAAACAGGTTCGAAAATCTTGCTGCTTTATCGACGTGCCTAAACCTTATACCTGAGCTTGTATTTGTCCACCGTATCCGGAAAAGGCAAAGCCAGCTAATGTCTTATATTTTTTTTAACTTCTAGAGTACCTCTTTCAAAGTGCCCTATTATAATTACAATCTAGCCAAACTATGGCTAATCAGTGTCTTATATTGTTGTAATTATATTTCAAAGCTTTTATTTAATTTTGATTCCAATTTCAAATATGTCCAGATATACTTGAGTTTTTTAGGAATTGCTTAGCTTATGCCATCCAGACAATTTACAGCGTAAATTAAAGATACCTTTTATGTTGCAATCGGTTTACAAGTTGGATATAAGTGAACAGATGAACGTATATGAAATGCTGTAATTACACTCTTTGCCGTAACTAGGTAAAAAAACTTAAGTAGCATGGCCATTGCTTTTAAATAAAAATCCAATGACAGGAATAACTCAGTTACTGGATAACCATTACGTACGACATAATCCGCAGTATTATTAACGGGAGAAGCCATTGGAACCTGAAATACAGTGCTAGAGACTAAGACTAGTTCAGGAGCCTATGGGCTAATTTATCATGTACACAATATTAGGTCGGACAATAAATGTTTTATGTAACGTACAGTAAGTACATTAACAGTAACATAACCGAACCTGCGCAACAACAAAACTACGGATAGTTAAATTATAAATCTAAATCAGTCTGAACTTAAACCCGCCAAACAAAAACAATAGCAGAGATTGTAAACCCAGCGTGGAGCGTGGAGCAGCTCTTTTATATCTTACGCTCCTCCTTTTTTGCGTCCTCTCGATCCGGTAAGCGAGACGCCCCTGAGGGAACGCATCGCCATTGCTCTGTTGAAATGACGCTGCGTTTTGTGCTCTTCAACGTCGCTACCGTTGTCAACTGACGATAGGATCACTAGAAGGACGCCCATCACCTGGAAAATACATAAAATGCATTTACTGTTTTGTGTCCAAGCTAAGTTCCACAATGGAGATGATATTTGGCAGGTGGTTAGAGATTTTTTTACAAGCTTTTATTTAGTTACTCCTATCCCGTTGTCTATCTGTCGGTCTGTAATCAAATCTTGCTAGCTAAATTAGACCCACTTCCCGATATCCGGTTGGACTTAAATTTGTGTACTTATGCATCTTCGGTGACAATACAATGATATGGTATCATGGAGTTGATCTATTGATGGAGACGGAAGATGGCCATAGGAACTGAACTAAACAAGATAAACCCATCGAGTTTGGGCTCGTTTGATTCGTCTTGACAAGTTCTCTAGTTATCTATATAACTTTTTAGCTCTTTTACAATTTACAACTGGTAGAAGCTTCATTTTTTATACTAGTTAGGCAAGCATTTGACCGCTATCTCACCTGATGGAAAGTGACTATGCGGCCAAAGATGGAACATGCTTGTTTGTGTAGGCCTCCTAGCCTAATATAGTAGGAAAAATAATCAAAAATCCTTAATTTTTATTCGCTATTTTAAAAAAAATGCTCAAATACCTTATTTATTAATGTTTAGAACAATATTCACCAAAACATCATTTAGTGTGGGATATATATGATGTTTGGGCGAAAGAAAAGCTGATTTGTCCTTTTTTTTCAATCACAGCTGTAAACTAAGTTCTATGACTTGTGTCGTGGGTGCCGCGAACATTCTCATCTCACACACTAAGCTAACGGCAGTTCAATAACAATAATCGAGACAAATATTTAAATGCATTCATGTTTTGGACTCAATAACATTGTCACGTTTATCCTTGAGTATAATTTACATGAATTGCAGCACCAGTGAGTAGTATTTGAGTAGGATTTATTTATTTAACAGTTGACGTCACTCACGCCATTTTTGTTCCTAATTCAGACTCGTCTCGAAAGAAGATCTTTAGCTTCTTTCCCATACCTAAATTAAAAGTTCCCATGAACTTACGATAGCAAAAGTGTGTGAAACCTCACCGTGTTTTATCTTGCGGTAGGTGGTCGTTATCATTGTTTACATGGAAAGTAACAATTTGTTATCTCTTTGGTTTAGAATCTGTATCAGTTACATCAGAGATAGGGAGCGCCCGTTATATGACGATGATAAAAGGCGTGCCTAAAAGTGAAATTTGGATTTGATTGGAAACCTATTAAAATGCACAGGAAAAAAAATACTAGATATATCCAGTGCTATCTCATTATGTCATCTCCTTTCTCAATTCTAACTCTTGATTTTTAGGCGTGAGAAATGCTGCATATTTTTTTACTCACAGCCACACACTAAGGTCTATGACTTATGTCGTGGGTGCCGCAAACATTCACATCACTCACTCAATCACCACTCAGAACTAGAAACACAAATATTCCTAGAGAAGAAAACTTGTTTCCACCGGGAATCGAATCCGATACCCGCTGCTTGAAATGCGAACATGCACCCAACTAAGCCAACGGCAGTTAACTAAATAGTTCCAGGATATTGGTTTCCTCACAGCATTATGGTCAAAATAGATAGTTGAAATAAACACAGTACTAAAGTGAGTGTCACACGAGTAAACCTGCAACCTGAAACTCTTTCAATATTAGTGAGCGGAATGTTTGTTAACACGTTCCGTGCCCCAATTAAAAGTTCACAGAATAACTCTAGGCAAAAAATACAATACAAAAATAGTACAGTCCCAGCACGTTCAGTGAAATTATTCGCTATAGAAGTTGCATGTGTCCCCCTGACACATGTGTGGCACCTAAGTATTTACTAAGGAACGTATGAATGCATTCTAAGCGATATAAAGTTCAGCAGACGAGAGGACGTGTTAAAAGGTCACATTGCGATTATACCAGCCCTGCAAGGCACAAACAGAACAATATATTACTGCATAGTCGCTTTCGAATTCTCCCCTTTCAAATACTCGTACATCAAGATCCTGTGAATTGTACAGCGAAGGAGTAGAACTCATTGCCTGCGTCTTTGTTCCCCAAACGGTAAAATCAGTGTCGTCAAGTCTAGAGTGAATAGGTATTTTCGAGGCAAGCATGTAACATCTTCGGCCGCATCTTCCTTTCCCTTAGGTGAGATAGTGGTCAAATGCTTGCATAAAAAAAAAACAACGGATTGCACTCCGGGAGTGCCGGCAGAAGTGAAAACTTGAACATTAACGTTGTAAACAGCAGGAGCAGGCATACATTTTCGCCGCGCGGTAGAAAGAGAGGGGAATATTACTTCCTCTCCTCCCTTCGTCTTACGAATTTCCGTCTTACGAACTTCCGATCAGGTCATGTGTCCTGACGCGAGTTTAACATTTTTTACCCATCCCAAAAAAATTGCACAACGCCGCTAAAGAAGTTTTCACTTCAAAAACTCGATGACTTACCAAACATACGATGATCAGTAGCGTATACACATGCACTGAAGCCTCTGGTATGTTGTCGAGGTCTTTGAGCGCCGCCTGCGCCGGCTGGAAGTCCGGCCGTAGGTCGAGCGAGTGTCTCAGGTGGACTGCCGCTTCCTGCGGAATTGTCTTCCGTGAGAATAGGTTTAGGTTTAAAGATATTTATTCTCATTAAAACATTTGTCATAGAGAACATAACTAGATTACAATATAATTAAACGCAAGCAAAGCTTAAAAAACCGACTTCAACGCTTATATTTTGGTTTTGGCTGGATAGATTTCGATAAAATGTATATGGGACCACCTCTGAAGTATATTCTACCAAATAAAAAAAGAACATCAAAACGATTCAATAATTGGCGGAGATATCGCGTAACATACATATAAACAATAACATAGGTACAGTCAAATTGAGAACCTTCTTTTTTAAGTCGGTTGAAAATATTGTTTGTCGTCTGAAAAAAAAACAAAAGTAGGGCTTATAAGAGAGAATGAAGAAAGAACTTATTAGAATCTAAACAGGTTCAAAAACACAGAAGTAGAATGCTTCTTTGTTGCAACTGTCGAATGGGAGAGACAAGATTGTGGTAACAGTAGCATATCAGGAATAAAAAAGATATTAGGAATATGTATGATTTATTTGCCTGACCTACTTAATTGGTACCAGCGTACGTGGCAGCGGTTTGTATGAACAGCGTAATTGACATTATTATACGTAGTTATTTGTCAGTAGTTTTGGTGATAAAGTGGTCAAATCCTTTCTTAACTGGAATGAAAACTTATATTTGACTATATATTATTTACGTAAGGTAAAATTTTTTGTCAAACACTATGCAAGCAAACTGAATGAATGAGATAGCCAAAGCTTCATAGCTCTACGTGTTCCTGAAATAAACGCGAAACATTTTCAAAACTACGGAAAATATATATTTTTAAAATATCTGCCCATTAGAACCTACAAAAACGTAGCTATTTAGTCGAACGCATGCCGATGCATTTGTGTTTCCTGTAACAAAAATAGACATGCAGATTTTGTGCCGAGACGTGGACGGGACGACCTACTTTGTACTATGGTTAGTGTCGAATACCTTTGTCGCATGTCAGCAGGTTAAAGTGAACATAAACGCTTTCACACTCACAGCTCCACACTAATGTGTAAAGTTCGATAACTTGCGTCGTGGGTGCCGGAAATTTCTAACCACACACACGATCACAACCAGAACTAGAAACACACAATTTCCATGAAGAGAAAACTTATGTTTCTGCCGGGAATCGAACCCGATACCATTGTAAACGCGAACGTACACTCAACTGAGCCATCAAGTAGTTCAGAATGGAACCACTGTTGTAGCAATTAAGACAATTATTTTAATTTTATTAGAAACAGTTGCTTGAGATAAATTTCAAATCTAGGTTAGTTGATAAAAAGCAGCAAGTAATTTTCTCTCTGGACAAATTTATTTTCAGCTGTTTGGTTGATTATTAACTCAATTAATTTACATAAATTTTACATTAAAATTAACATATTAAAGTAAACCATCAAAAATTTCTCATTTATGGTAAGTAGCGTCGTCTATCTTTAGTACCTGTAAGTTATTGTACCTAGTCACATTATGAGGTGAACAATAGAAACCGATGGTGTCCATACACCGTAGCTACACTAGTTTTCGAATAAATATGGCAAGGGCTGCAGTACGGCATTTGCATCTCTAGTGACCACCGTCAGGTAGATAGCATCGTCGATTTTCTGTACCTCCATGTAAGTTATTGTACCTACATATGATTTATTGTACCTCGCTACATGGGAGGTGTATAATAGTAAGATGTACCTGATAATGTCCGTACGCTTTGAATATCTCGCCGAGACTGAAGTGGTGCACGCCAAGCACTGCAGTTCGGCGATTGCATCTCTAGTCAGGTAGAAGGCGTCGTTGATTTATTGTACCTACATTTGAGTTATCGTACTTACATGTGAGTTATTGTACCTACATGTGAGTTATTGTGCCTACATATGAGTTATTGTACCTACATTTGAATTATTGTACCTACTTATGAGTTATTGTACCTCACTACATGTTAGGTGTATAAAAGTACCTGATAGTGTCCGTACGCTTTAAATATCTCGCCGAGAGTGAATTGGTGCTACCATGCACTGTGGTCCGGCGATTGTACATCTAGTGACCAATTCGTCAGGTAGATGGCGTCGTTGATTTATTGTACCTACATGTGAATTATTGTTCCTATATGTGAGTTATTGTACCTGAATATGAGTTATTGTACCTCACTAAATTTGAGGTGTATAAATAATGGTAATACCTGATAGTGTCCGTACGCTTTGAATATCTCGCCGAGAGTGAAGTGGTGTTGCCATGCACTGCGATCCGGCGATTGTACATCTAGTGACCGCTTCGTCAGGTAGATGGCGTCGTCGAGGTATTGCAGTGTGAACAGTACTCGCCCAAGATTTAGGAGTACCTATAGGTAGTAACATTTTATTTGTTACAATCTTTTTGAACGAGAGAAATGAAAACATTTCCAAATTATTTTTTAGTTGGTCAATATATTTATTTTAGTAGTGGTAGGACTGTTTTTGCACAGTCCGCTTAGGGCAGTACCACGCAATTATCAGACATTCAACCGCCAAGCAGTAGTGTGCAAACACTGTATATGTATGTACAAATACTGTACTTCGAATCAAAGGGCAATGATTCCAGTGAAATTACAAGACTTAAAAAGGTTTAATATCTCAAGGTGACGAACGCAGTGCTTTGCAGAGCAGGATTTTGACCTAAGTTCAAAATTCTAGGTATCACTGAACTGTAATGAGCAAACGCTTACTAGCTACTTGCTCGTTTCGTCACTCAATTAGCATACAAAAATATATATACCCTTTTAAAAATACAGTCAACTCATACAAGTCACAGTATTAATAGAATATCAAGGCTACATGTATACTTAATTAAACAGCAATCATCATTAAACTAATTTTAGCAACAAATTACAGATACATAAAATATATGACTACTTGTTGGGAGGTATTTAAAACAACTATGATCATTTACCAAGAGGTAAGATAATTTATTCTTTATTTGTTTATCTAGATTTCCATTTGATTTTCACGATTAGCCGTGACGTCATTGCACCCTTTCATAGATGTAATGGACTATACTTAAAATGGTAGAACTGGGACTGTACTACTACTGACTGTATTCAAATGGTATAACTAGGACTTTCGTACTACCACTTTTAAATTAAAAAATAGGGACTTTACTTCTGACCGGGAATCGAACCCGATACGCATGCTTAGAAGGCGAACGCGCACTCAACTAAGCCACGGGCAGTTAAATGGTAAAACTTGACTAGTACTAATTTGTCCATAAATGGAAAAGTAAAATGATAAATCTGGGCCATTGTCAGCCAAACACTAGCTGATAAATATGTAGGCTTGTTAAAAGTTTTAATCTAAGTTAGGCAAATGTTGATAAATATAGATCTATAATGGGACTTACTTCAGAATTGTATGGCGAAACAGCAAGTGCACGTCGGAAACACTCTATAGACTGTCTCGTATCACCTTTAATTCTCCAGAAGTTACCTATCTGGTTGTAAAGTTGCACTGACTTTGGTTTCTCTCTCTTGGCTTTCTTAAGCTTTTTCTCTAGTAAATTTATATCCGACTCTGTCATACCATTTTTGTAGGATTTCTTCTTAGTAAATATAAGGGCAACCTGAAAATGAGAGTCACAGAGTAAATGTGGTTAATTCTTGGCTTCTTTGATTCGTTTGTTGTGATTATTGTATTCCCGTGTTCATCTACTTCAATAAGGTTATCAGGGATTTTATGGAGCTCCATAACTGTAACCGAAACTATCGGATATCCGAAGTAAAAATGTATCCACAACTGTAACCTCTATAAAAGTTTCGAATAATTTCGGATAGGGGCATAGTCTTAATGATACATGTTAGATTGTTATCTAACATCTAATATATTTAAACGAGTAATTCTTGTATATGTATATACATATATAATCTGAAACTCGGAAACAGCTCCAACAATTTTGCATGAAATTTAGTAAGTTTCGGGGGCGATAAATCGATCTAGCTAGGTTTCATTTTTAGAAAACGTTGTTTTAACGAGCAAAGCCCGGTCATCCAGGTACGGTATCATTAAGATATTTAAGTGTTCTTAAAGTAGCTATAAATAAACTACATATATGTAAAACCAAATAATAATCTACAAATAAAGTCAAATCATTTATCTTGCTATTTGTATTTCACTTTTATATTTAGATTTTTAAAGATCTATCATCTGAAACTATCTAATAGTAGGGGATATTCCGAAATAATTTCACATCCGAAACCAGTATACTATTATTTCTATATCCGTATCCAGATCCGAAATTGAGTATCCTTATTATGCCTGATGCATATCAGCCCGGCAACAGATTACCATCGCTGCTATTTAACTGTTTAAAATTTTTATTCTTTGTATCTCAACATTGCGCGGCATATGGTGACGTCGAGATCATTGCCTATATATTTTTTGGTTTTCGATTGGTCTTGCTTCCTCACAGGATAACAGTGGAAGACCAGCAGGTAAAGCTGACCTAGCGCTCCACTTGCTCCTATATTTCAGGTAGCCTTGAGTACGACAGGCTACTATCTCTCAGACAAGTTAAGTACCAAACAATTCTGTGGTTATGAACTAATATAGACATGCATAATAATATAATTTATAGTATAATATTAGTTTGTTATTGGGTTTGGATTTAAAAAGTCTGAACACACAAACAATTTATTACAATATTATATGACAAGGAAAGTATTATTTTATATTCCAGTAATAAGGATAACAAGTTATTTCCTAAATGTTCATGAAAATTTATGGAAAATTTAATTGTTAATGGATAATTGCGATCACTTCTTTGTTTATAATGAAATGGTGCCTGTTAGCTTACTTGGAAGTGCGATAGCCTTCTAAGTTATCTTGTTTGATTTCCTGAGAACACAAGTTTTCTCTCCAAGGAAAATGTGTGTGTGATGTGACACCTTTGGCACAAGTCACCAAACTTAGTGTGGGGCTGTGTGTCAAAGCTTTCATATGACGTAAACACTTTCACTTTCACTTGAAACTTGGCCTCTTACTGTGGGCCTTATAAATAAGCTCAAAGTCACACAACGAGCCATGGAAAGGGCTATGCTCGGGGTTTCTCTACGAGATCGAATCAGGAATGAGGAGATCCGTAGACGAACGAAAGTCACCGACATAGCCCGGCGGGTTAGCAAGTTGAAGTGGCAATGGGCAGGGCACATAGTACGTAGAACGGATGGCCGATGGGGCCGAAAAGTTCTGGAATGGAGGCCACGGACTGGCAAACGCAGTGTCGGAAGACCGCCCACAAGGTGGACGGACGACATAGAGAAGGTCGCAGGAAGACGCTGGATGCAGGCCGCTAACAACCGTTCATTTTGGAGATCTTTGGGGGAGGCCTATATCCAGCAGTGGACTTCTTGCGGCTGAGATGATGATGATGATGAAACACTTTCACACACAGCCCCACACTTTATGTTAGTAAAATAAGTAAACTATTTAGTAGTTCATAATATTCTTTACATACATATACATAACACAGTTTAATTGTGATTTTAAGAAATAGTCCTTAACAATTTTTTTTATAATATTTCTTTGCCGATTCGATGTCTGCCTACACAGAAGGTTGAAGTCAAGTGTTGTAGTCAACAGTAACCTAATGCTATTATTCCTCGCTTCTCTAATAATTATGACCATATCGTACGATTCGCTTGTCTCATCTCTCAAATACATAAAAAACAAGGCTGAAACCAATATTTTGCTTAGTTTTTGTATGGAGTACAGAAAATAGATGCCATACATAAGCACACTTTCTTTGTAGCATGAAATTTAAATTATTATTACTATTTGAACAGAATTGTCAGCTTTTTAATGAGGCAATCAGTCTATTATCAACATATTTTTACATTTATTACCCTGCCTTTATAAGCTAGCTCAACTAACTGAAACTAAGTGGCTTATAAGGTATGTTATAAGGTAAACAAATTTCAATAATTTATAACATATAATGGCCATAGCAAGGCCAGAATGGAGAAGATTGGAGGAGGCCTTTGCCACCTAGCAAAAAGACATGCAAAAGTGAAAAAAAAGAACATTTTATGAATAATAAAGAAACATTGTCATGTCCAAATGAAGGCTATTATACATATGTATAACATATAATCATGGGTCTTTGAGAGGACTTTTCTGGTACAAAAAGTCCATATAAACTATATGTGGAGCCAAGTAGCAAACATATGCATTCCACTAAGTAGAAAAACACATATGACACCTGCTTTCAATATATGTAAAGTATGTTTATTGTAATGAATCCTAATTCGTTTTGAAAGAATGGTGATGTCTAGTGACTTGTGATTGTGTATCATTTCAATTAGAAATATGCATTGAGGTTTGATTAAACCCAAAATTTTCAACTATATTTCAATGCATGAAAAAATAAAATTTTCTTTTACTTTTTTATTCGATTTAAATTTGATGCACCAACTAAGTTAATATTTTCACACTCATAGCCCCGCAACTAGAAACACAAATTTCCCTTGGGATAAAAATTGTGGTCCTACCGGGAATCAAACCATATACCTGCTGCTTAGAAGAAGAACTAGCACTCAACTACACCAGCAGGTAAAGTTCAGACTTCAGTTATAAAAAAACATACCAGGGGTTCAGGTACATTAGGATGTCGGTGACGTCTTGCCACTCCCACCAGATTATCGTAATATGTAAAGTTAACAGCTTTCCCGCAGTCTAAGTACTCATCGTCAACATCACCACTTAGTTCTGATGACAAAGCTTCATCATTTTCTGCTGCAGCTCTACAAAGGTAAAAATTTGTTAAGTTTGAAGTGATTTTTGAACTTGAGTGACTATACTTATGATATTGTACTCTTTAAGTTCTACATTTATATAGGAAATTGTATCTTTAGAATCTACGGCCTTAGAATTTCATGGACTATAGCACGTAGCTGTTGAGCTACTTGAGACTTACTTCAAGCGAAAAAGAATAGTTTTTTTTTATGTTCGATAGCCGAGCATTTGACCACTATCTCAACTGATGTGTATGATGCGACCAAAGATGTAGCATGCTTGTATAGAAGATATAACTATGTACTCCTTGAAGACTCCCAGATTATAAAGTTCAGGGAACAAAGAATCAGACAATCAGTTTCCCTACTTTTCTTATTATCAACTTCAAATCTCACTCTTAGTGATATATTCCATCCTTAATTGTACTACTGTAGAGATTTTTTTTATATTAACTATTTTCGGGCCTATTGCCTATTTTGCTTTATTCTATATTCATCTACTGGCCATGCCCCATTGCTTCACCCGCTATTATCAAGTAAAAAAGTAGCCTATGTGTTAATCTTAGGTATAACCTTTGTACATTTAAAATTTCATACAAATCCGTTCAGCCGTTAAAGTGTGAAGAGGGAAAAAAAAATACTTACATACAAACTCTCAGATTTATAATATTACTAGGATACAGCGAAGATGTAAATTACATTTCATTTTATGACATATTTATTAGACTTACATTATTTTTATTATTTAAGCCTGTAACTCTGTTATAGGGAATAAATAATAGTTTACTATGTGCTTTAGCACACTTTACTAGAAAAAAATTGCTGATGTATATTTTGTAAGAAATTTATTTTATGAGTTTCCTAGACAGGTGGTCTATAATTATCGTTAGATAGATGTTTTAATACACTGACATTTAAGCCTGTAACTCTGTTATAGGGAATAAATAATAGTTTACTGTGTGCTTTAGCACACTTTACTAGAAAAAAATTGCTGATGTATATTTTGTAAGAAATTTATTTTATGAGTTTCCTAGACAGGTGGTCTATAATTATCGTTAGATAGATGTTTTAATACACTGACATTTGTCTGATCACTTAAAATTATATCAGCTATATTTGTACACCTGTGCCTATTATTTTATATCTGTTTTTAAGCAAGTATGTTATTCACTAATTTATTCATACAAAGGAATTACAATAACTGTGTATATTTATTATATTATACTGTTCATTATAGACAGTTTAGTTCAGTATTTTCTGAGCAAAACAATGTGATTCAATGACATTATTAAACAGTTGTGTATATTATACTGTAAACATGATTTGGGTCAGGAATGTGCAGTATTTACCTCTGTTGCTCATAAGCCTGGCAGTCAGTACAAAACACATCAAAGCCATGCTTGCTCCAGCCGTTGTTATAGAACACGGTTGATGTTATTATGTTCAATACAGCATCTTCTTCTTTCAGCTTTGACTTATCAGATTCATTCTACAATAAAATACAAACAAATTCAAAAATTAAATTGTTTTGTCTGCGATAATAGACAGTTTTCAACATATGAATAATAATTATTCAAGGCGAACAAGATAATAAGAAGTAAACTGCAGAACGAAAGGCCAATGTGGAAGTTTGTGAGAAGAATGTGTTATATAAAATGTTTAGCATACTTTTAGATAATTCTGACTTACCTGTGGTATAGTACTCCCATCCACTACTTTATCTTCGTCAACATTGAGCTTCCAAACATTGGAGGTACGGGAATTAATAGCAATAATTTGAAACGAAAATATATACAGAACCAAACAAGTCAAGTACGGAGAGTCCCACATTTTGTTCGACTGTCACAAAATAATACATGAAAACAGAGTTTGTTCAAAACAGTAGAAATGTTTTTTCACATAAAATAGAAATAAAACTAGCGCAGCAATCGTTAGCTACAATTTATGAAAAATCCACAAATAAATCGCAGTCGCAACGAAAGACGATAGAATCTTCTCTTTCTTTCATTTCATTTTTCAATCAATTTTGACATTTTCTTTTTGACAGATACTTCTTCGATAGTGTTGCGATGGGTGTAGGAAAGAGGAATGTCAATAAACCGGTAACTAATGGTTACGTTAATTAATTCCGGTAAAGTGGAACTACACAGTGCACACGTGTGACCTCCGTTTATCACATCGAGGCCCGTCGATGCTGTAAATTTATTTATTTATTTATTTCCTTAAACTTAAGATTTAACAAATTATTACATAAATGCACCTTAAAACCTTGGATAGATTTGTCCAGGCGCATGGTCCTCTTATATGTTACGTGCACATTATTAGCATGTTTATAATTATATTATAATATGGAGATAACATTTCCTTACGTACAAACAAACTATAAGAGACTGCGGAGCTATACCTACGAAAACAATCACACAGGTAGTCAGGTAAGCGGTCCCGTGGACTTGTTTACGAATAACAACGTTGTAGGCATACTCGCATAGCGAGCGAGCCGCGGCCGGCCGCTCGCCCGGTTGTTATATACAGGATGCTCCGAATCGTTATAATAAATTATTTAGATAATATTTTTTTTAAATAACTTTAAAATTTTTAGGAGTAATTTTTTCGCGAATTTCATTTGGCAAGTTATTGATGAGTTTAGGAATCAGATATCGCGATGTCTTTTTTCCATAAAGATTATTAAATTTTGGTACTATTAATCTTTTATTAGTTATACTCCTTGTGGTAATAGTATGGTTAATTTCTCGTTTAATGTCTGTTCTAAAACATTGTTCAATTAAAAGGCTATAGTCGGTTTTTTGGTGTACAGGCATTACTTCACAATACTTAAAAAGTCCAATTGGATTTTCTTTATATTTTAATCTAATTTTTAACGGCACAATTAGTTTAATGAGTCTTAATTGAATATTATAAATTTGATCCAAGTATGTTTTATAAGTGCGTCCGTAACTACTTAGTCCGTATGAGACTATACTTTCTACTAATGCCTTATACATGGTCAGTAGAACTGGAAACGGTACACGACTTTTTATAATGTAAAATTTGGCCATTATAGCCCGAAGCTTGTCGGCAACCTTATCAACATGTCTACTCCAGGTAAATCTTTCGTCAATGGTAAGGCCTAGGTAAGTTTGTTCTTTTACTTGTTGGAGTTGTAAGCAGTTTGGTGTGCAAGTGTTTGATAATTTTGTAGTCATGGCATGAAGGCATTCGTGAGAATGCGCGAAAATTTTGATTTTATTTGGAGAAATATTGTGACTAGAATGGACGTGAACAAGTTTGGTTTTATCTGCATTCAGTACTAATCCTGCGTCATGTGACCATTTGCATATCTCAGTAAAGTCAGCTTGGATCTGTGTTTGCGCTTTTGTGATATCTCTGTCAGCTGCTATTAAACACGTGTCGTCGGCGAACTGGTACACAGTACAAAATTTTATAACATTATTGATATCATTGACATAAGCCAAATAATGCAGAGGTCCTAATACAGAACCTTGCGCTGTCCCTTCGGTGACGTCTACCTTATCACTATACGAACTACCCACTTTTACTTGATAAGTACGCCCATCTAAATAGTTCCGGCACCATTCCAGTAAGTTACCCCTAATACCACTGTTGTCCAGCTTTCTAATGAGCAAATCATGTCTGAGCGTGTCGAATGCCTTACTGTAATCTATGAAGATCAACAGTACGTGCTTCTTCTCGTCCAGAAATGAGTTGATGTCGTCAGTGAACCTGGACAACAACAGTGTTGTACTTTTTTTAGGTTGAAAACCATATTGTTTAGAGGACAACACATCATGTGTTTGATAGAAGTCTTGAATCATCCCACACAAATACTTCTCTGCTATTTTGTCAATACGGGAAGTATTGTGATAGGGCGATATTTGCTATAGTCGTGCGTGCTACCCCCTTTGTGTATAGGTCTGACAATACCGGACTTGAGTTCTTCAGGATATATCCCAGTAAGGATGCATGTATTGATAAGTCGTGAGATGGTAGTCACTATTTTATCTGATAGTCTTTTGATATCTGCGGCTCTTATTCCATCAGATCCTGGAGCTTTACAGATATTAATATTATTTAGGATTTTACGGATTTTTGAGTTTGTAGCTGGTTTATATAATATCGACTTATCTTGAGGTACTTCGTAATCTTCTTCGTTTAGGAGCTTATTTCTACACTTTGGTATTATCATTTTTACATTGTTTTGAAATTCGTGAGCAAATGTATTAGCTATGATTTTATCCGATTTTTCAGAGCTGAATGCTTTGGTGATTATACTGTCAATAGTGTTATTTATTTTTCCTGACATAGAATTAATTATTTTCCATAACATTTTGATATCATATTTATGTTTATTAATTTCGTTTTTGTAGTATTTATTTCTTTTTTTATGAACTAACTTGTTTGTTTTATTTCGCATTTGATTATATTCTATCCGTAGTTGTTTATTATTAGTGTCTTTCAGCCATCTCGAAAAAAGATCATCCCTTTTTTGGCACATATTAACAATTTTTTTTGAGACCCATCCATACACGTTTCGTTTTGAGTTGTTTTTATTTTGTTTAGACGTAAATTCAGACTTTTTATAACTATTACATATATTGTCTTTTATATATTTATATATTTCATTTGGACAGTTCATTGAATGAGTAGGTATCCAATCAATTTGGTTTAAGTAATTAGCTAACTTTACGTTATCAACACGAGTCACGTAATTAGGAGCAGCCTGTACACAGCAGTCTCCGACCAGCGTTACCGCTGTTAGTCTGTGATCGGCTAGTACTGTGCACAGTGCAGCGCAGAACACATCTCTTGTACGGGATCGCACAAATATATGGTCAATACAACTTTTTGTTACTTTTTCTTTTAGTGTTTCGATTCTTGTGAAGTCTGTGATCCCGCACAATAGACCGTGTCCGTACATAACGTTCATGTATGATTTTGTAGCACAGTTTTGGAGTTTTAAGTTGATATTGACGTCACCTAAGTATACTAAATCAATATTTTTATATTTATCAAGTGTTTTATCCAGTTCTTGAACGAATAAAGTTTTATCAGTGTTGGGTGGTCTATAGAATAGAATAGAATAGAATATATATTTATTGTCATAACTGTGTACATATGATGGTAAAATGAAATTAGAGGCATCAACAGCTTGCCCATTTCGAGCGTACAATATAAATTTCAATTAATTACATAAAATAATAATAACATTATTTTAGTTTAACATAAAACAACTTAACAATTTTTTTAAAGTTACAGTTTAATTATTAGATGAAAAGTATTCCTTCAAATCGTAAAAGCATTTATTTAGCAGCCACTTCTTTAATTTTGTATTATATTCTGTGCCTTTTAATGTTTTTATATCCAACGGCAAATGATTGTATATCTTAATAGCAGTAAAGTATGTGCTTTTATGAAATAAGGTGTTATTTGCTTGAGGCATGAAAATATTATGTCTATATCTAGGTCGTACGATATCTAATCGACAAGATTTTGTTTCAAAAAAGTAACTCATATTATTTCTTACAAACAGACATATTTGATAAATATAGATGCTAGATAAAGTGAGAAACTTGTTCAATTTAAATATGTTTCTAACTGTTTCTGTATTTTCTAAATTATATATGCATCTAAGACATTTTTTTTGTAATATAAAGGTACTTTGAATTTCAACCGAATTTCCCCAAAAAATTATTCCATAGACTAAAAGAGGATAAACGTAACCGTAGTATGCGTTTATGGCTATTTGTTTGGAAGATACATTCTTAAGTATGGAAATAGCATACAGGTACTGGGATAATTTAGAGTTTATTTTGCAAATATGGGCTTTCCAATTCAAATTACAATCTATTATCACTCCCAGAAAATTTGTAAATTTTGCAAAATCTATTGTGGTACCTTTGTTTGTAATATTTAGCTCTAGCGGGTTTTGTCTGTAATTTCGAAATTGCATTATTTTGGTTTTGTCATTATTGACATGAAGATTTATTGTTTCTAACCATTCTACTATTATTTTCAATGTATTATTTATTTCAAGCTCGAAATCACTTTGATTAAAATGGTCTTCTTTACGAATGAAGATAGTCGCATCATCTGCGAACATGACACATAAATGTTTTGTAACAAGAGGTAATTCGTTTACATACACTAAAAATAAAAGTGGCCCCAGGACACTGCCTTGAGGTATACCTAAGACAAGCTCATTGTAATTTGAATGGGCTTTTTCTATATACTTTGATTTTTTGTCGTACACTTCTATCATTGTGCATTGACTTCTTTTATGTAAATAAGATTCTATAAGTTGTAAAGGCAGACCCCTTATTCCAATATTTTCCAACTTTGCAAACAATATTGGATGTACTACACAGTCAAATGCTTTTGACAAATCTAGGAACAAGGCTACTCCATCTTTTTTGGTATTTACTTGTTCCCAAACTTGTCTGAGCATTTTAAAGATAGCTATAGTTGTGCTTTTCCCTTTTTGAAAACCAAATTGATTATTACTTAGTGTATTATTTGAATTAAGGAATGAAATCAATCTATTATACATAATTTTCTCAAAAATTTTAGAAAAGTTTGATAGAAGTGCTATGGGTCTATAATTGTTTATATTTTCTTTTGGTCCTGTTTTATGTAAGGGCTTTATTATAGCCTTTTTCAAAATATCTGGAAAGATTCCCGATGATAACATTAAATTAATTACATAAACGAGAGGGTCAACTATATACATTATGCTTTGTTTTATAATTTGAATAGAAATTCCATCATGACCCGCAGATTTCTTGTTTTTGAATTTTCTTACTAAGTTTATTACTTCTGATCTATAGGTTGGATTTAAAAACATAGAATTTGGATTTGAAGGCACTAAATGTTGCACAATTTTGGTATCACTATTATTTGAATGTTGGTTATGAAATAAAAAGTGATTGTTTAGCTTTTCAGATATAATACCGGGAGAAAAAACTTCCTCTCCATCTAATTCTAGTTTTTGAATCGTAGTATGTATGATGTTGTTTGTACTAGATGTGTATTGCTTAATCAAACCCCATGTTGCTTTAGTTTTGTTTACGCTATTATTTATATAACGGATATTTGACAGTTTTTAGAATGCTGTATGACCTTTTTTAATGTTTTTGAATATTGTTTATATGTCGCTATATTACTTTGACATCTATTCTTAAGAGATGTCTGGTAAAGTTGCCTCTTTTTCCTGCTTGATGCAATTATACCTTTAGATTTCCAGTTAGGTTTCTTTGAATGCATGATTTTTACTCTTTGCACTGGAATACTTAAGTTGAATATTAATGTAAACAGTTCTATAAACTTATCATAAGCTTTGTTTGGTTCACTTTGGCTGTAAACTTCATTGAAATTAACTTGTGAGATATATTTAAGAAATATTTCGATATATTTATCCACTCGTCGTTGTTCAACGTACCAAAATTTTTCATTGAAACTTAAACTGGTTTTGAGATTAATTGATTGTGCAGTGTGGTCAGATAATCCGAGGTTTAGTATAGCTGTTTCGTATTGCTTAATGTTTGTTAAGATATAGATATAGATTGTGCACAGAGCAATTGAAAGCGAAGGTGTTATTAACTTACCAGTTAGGCATTCGAAATGTTTTGTTGGTGTTTTGTTTTGATAAAATTTTAGTTTATTTTTTACGTATAATATTATACCCCCTCCTTTTCGCTTTTCCCTTAACTCTGTGTGCATTGTGTAGTCTGTCACATTATACATTGATTGTACATTAGAAGATATATTAGCTTCGGTAATGGCTAGGACATCTATACAAGTTTGCGAGTCGTTAAGAAGTCGTTCTACCTTCCAGAAGTTTTTTATCATAGATCGAATGTTTACATGCAAAAACGTTAAATTATGGGGTTTATTAGGTACACTTTTCTTAAAGTAAGCAATGTTTATACAGTTAGATAATTCGGTAATATTATTAAAGTTCTCTTGATCTTGATCCATTATTTAAATAAAATTTGGAAGCTTATTTGAATAGGTACAATTGGGTTAGTAAAGCACAACAATCAAACATGTAGTAGTGACAGAATGTCACCCTTGGATCTTATTTTATAGACCTTAGCGTTTTCGTTTTTCCTAGCAAGAACGGTACCTTCCTTGCACCAGACAAATTTGAAGATGCCTTTTAGGTCCTGTTTAGCTTGCCATAGAAGATTCTTGTAAAATGGGGTTAGCGCCTCACGTACAAATATTTTTTCGTTAGCAAGATCAGCTGGTAGGGACGGCATCAATGTTCCGGTAGTTACAATTGTTTTGCTTGCTGTGGATATTAATAGGTTACGGGTAGATTCTTCATTCAGCTTTACCAGGACTGGTCCAGATCCAGTTCTTCGGGATGGTAGTCGTTTTACTGAAGTTACCTCATGTTTTGGTATACCTAGTTTTTCAACGAATCCATTGACTAAGTCACGCAAATCTAGGTCGCTAGAATCTGGTATACCCGCAATTTCAACATGATTCGACAGTAGTCGCTGGTCCGTCTCCCTTATGTGCTGCTCTAATGCTTCAATTTTGAGCTCTAGACATTTATTTTTGTTATCAAGCTCCACTTGTTTTCGTTCCATGGCCTTCAATTTACCAGTGCAGGCTTCCAACGACTCGGAGAACTCGTCGACTTTCTCACTACTGTATTGCACAGATTTTGCCAGCGACTGCATTTCTTGTGTTACAATATTATTTACTTCTTTCTTGATGTCCTGTAGGAGTTTCTTAACATCTACGTTGGGGCTTGATACACTAATCTCATCATCCTCTTCTTCACCTTCGTAGTCGGCGAGGGTGAGGAATGATTTCCTTCTCGATGAGTTATGGCCACAATCGTTGCAGGTCCACTCAAGATTTTCAGCAGCTTTAAGTGCCGACAGTTGCTTGACACTTAATCCTGTGCATACATTAGTAGCATGCACTACTTTTTGGCAACGACTGCACTCTAGAACCGTATTTTTTTTGGTAATTGCTTTGTTACAACTTGCGCACTTCGCCATTACGAGGTTGATTATTTAACTTTTAGCAAACACTGTTCACTCAGCGGCGGTTAACCGAGGACTGAAATGTCAGTGTCATGTCTGTCAGATATAGTAGTCGAAATCTAAAAGTAGAAAAGATGCAAAAAGAGATGAGATTGAGGACGCTGATCCTGGATGTTAAAAATGATTACTCGTATTAATTTATTGTTTTAAATATAATTGAATGGATTAAACTATATTCAACATGAAGAAAGAAAGAACAGGAGATAATTGCCGCCCATTTAAATTATAAGTATCACCGAAGTAGTACCAATAGTTGTTGAAGCAACAAATTTGATGATTGTTATTTTGTTTTCCTTTACAGCTCATCAGATTTTGAGTCTTACTGGGATAAGTTTCGAAAGAAGAAGCATAATTGTAAGGATTTCCTTTAATTCGAAGCAGCACGTAAATATTTCAATTTATTTGAGACTACCATCCACACTTGTTTTGTCTACAGGGATTCGTTGAGTTGACCATCGTTCCGCTCAAAGATAACTTGCGTATCATACGCCTGAATGCCAAGCAGTGTCGGATTTATCGCGTCTGCTTGAACGATCAATATGAAGCTAACTTCCAATATTGTGACCCTTTCTTGGACATATGTCAGGCTGACCCAAATACGTAAGTATGTTAATCATGAATAACCTGATGAACTTAGTGATTTCAATCTACAATAAACATTTTGTACTGCTAAGAGATACTTAAAGTATGTGGATTTCTGGCTGAAAATTGAAGCATTAGAAGTGGAGTCCTAAGTATTGTTTTAAGATTAAATAGATAAGTCACTGCACCCATAGCCTTTCTGTCTCTAACAAGAAAATTACAAATAATTAGTTAAAGTTAGAAAACTTTCGTTTTTTATAGTCAGGACACAAGATAGGCATCGGAGATAGCCCTGTTTAGGAGTAAGGAAATTAGAACATGTGATACTCACTGTACTTTCAATGAAAACTTTAGAGATTGCCACTGGAATGCTAAAGCAACATTGCACAAAACTGAGATCAGACCATCCCTTGCCATGACAATGTAGCTGCAGAATTACATTAAGTTCTAAAGCCTCAAGGTTGATGATTACCAAAACTGTATTGTATATTTTACAGACGATCCTTGGAAATTTTCTCAAGTTTCCACCTATCAGCAGCACAAAAGATAGACCCCGATCACAATTCTGGGGAGCTGCACATACAAGTTCCTGAAGAAGCTGCACACTTGGTCGGAGAAGGGCGGGGGCTTCGGATTGGAATTGAGTTCTCTCTGGAGTCTCCGCAGGGAGGCATGCACTTTGTAGTTCCGGATGGAGAAGGAACTCTAGTTGAGGTGATAAGAAATATGGAATGGGTATCTTGATCTTATAGAAGTACTAAGTAACTTGTATGCTGCATTAGTTTTTATGAGAAAACTGGATTTTTGTTTTTTCAAAACACAAATATTTTGACTTACCTCAACGTTTTGGCATGTGTGATGTGATCGTTTTCAGCAACCACATTACGAGTTTTCGAACTTAGTGTAACTCTGTGAGTGTGAAATTTATATATATATAAATTTATTTAAAAATATATTTTTATCCTTAGTTTAACTATTCACATTAATGTAATATTATATTGTTTAATCGAAGTTTTTAGCTAGAGGATAGTTCAACCATTTTGTTTTCCCATGACCATCCCATGTTGGACTGTGGACCAGTTTGGTTTTATTTATGTTTTTTCTGGTTCTGGATGTGTTTGTGAGTGTGATGAGAATGTTTTCGGTACCCATAACACAACTTATAGAACTTAGTCTAAGTGTGAAAGCATTAATGTTTATATTACAGAAATCGGCTCACATGTTCACATATGGACACTCAGCTCGCCTCTGGTTTCCTTGTGTGGACAGTTTTGCGGAGCCCTGCACTTGGAAGCTAGAGTTCACAGTTGATGAGAGCCTCACTGCAGTCTCTTGTGGTGAACTGGTAGACGTTGTCTTCACACCAGATCATCGGAGAAAAACATTCCACTACTTGGTTAATACTCCTGCTTGTGCACCTAACATTGCTCTGGCTATAGGGTAAGATTTACATTGAATATATTAGGAGAAACTATTATAATTTGATGTTAAGGCCTACAGCGATGGCTTTAAAATGAACTTTAATGAAAAATGTTCTTGGCACAAATGTTCCAGTGGTGAAGATGTAGGTGTGCATAATGTCATTGGAGTTATTCCAAGAATAACAACTAGAAAGATTTTAGCATTTTAAGTAACACAATAGAAAAGCATTGAATGGCCTACACAGCAGATCCCTGGGGCTTCACCAGTGTTGAAATATAGATTATGTGCTATTTCAGGTCACTATCCACGTATATTCAGACACTATGCGTGGTAAATAGCCAGGGAGTTGTTAGAGTTGACAGCGAAAGTGTAAAAATGCCGTCGTCGTTTTTGTGTAATTTTCCAAAACTTTGGATTTTTCGAATTCTCTTTGTTTATGTGTAATAATGGTGAATTATTAACTGTTAATACTTAGTGACCGTTAGTGTAAGCAAATCATACAAGGTTAAAAATGTTTTTTTCTTCTTTCGCATCAAAACCCCTATAGAAATTCTAGTAAAATTTCTATCAATTATTAGGGCATGACTATGACTGGATCTTGACTTCAACTGTGACTAGGACTTCTATTATGAAATATGTAAATACGCTTGAATATTTTATTACACGACAGATGCACAAAGATTGCAGAGCCAATTAAAAAAAAACAAATGGCCAGGTACATAATAGAAGGTAAGAATTTCTCAAATAAACATTTAATATTTCTCGATATTTCAGGCCTTTTGAAACCTACATAGATCCATTCATGAATGAAGTGACGCATTACTGCCTTCCGAATCTTCTACAAATACTGAAGAATGCTGTGAGGTTTCTGCATGAGGCATTTGAGTTTTATGAAGAGACATTATCCACTAGGTACCCGTACCCTTGCTACAAGCAGGTGTTTGTGGATGAGGTTAGTTTACTATTTACACTTTACCATTGTTATTTCACTCGATACAATCAAGTCTATCTAATATCTTTAAACAAGCAATTCTTGTACAGTCAAACCTGGATAAGCGAGAGTTCAAGGGAGCACAATCTCATTCTAGCTTATAGAGGTTTCTCACTAACCCGAGTTTCTCGCTAATGCAGGTACATGGGTAGCGTTTCTCTCTTATAGAGGTACGCAGCAATAACAAGTCACAGCAAGTACGAATGTAGTAAATATGTAATATGATAAAATTATGTGCATAATATGCACAACATATATTATGTACATATATATTTTTAATTGTGTGTATATGTTACGTTCACTAGATTTCGACATATAAGTACTTTATAAGGGTAGGTCCATCTATGGGAATGTTCTTATGGAGAGTTTGTTTTATCCATTCCAAAAGGCACTTTTTGATATTGGGAAATTCAGAAACTCTAGTCCTCTTAATATTTTCATGTCCATCAGAGCACTCAGACTTTATAGAGTCTTTTGATTTTATAATTTTATAATAGGTGGATTCTGGTAAATTAAACTCTCTCTGAATTTCATTTCGCGATTTTCCGGATTCAAACGCATTCACAATTTTAAGTTTATCACTTAATGACAGTACTTTAATTTTCCGTTTTGACATGATGCAGAACAGAACTTTCCTTCGCAATTGATTAACGATAAACTGAGTAAGTCCGACAAACAGGACGGTACACAGGCACACGTGTCCATTCGAAAAGATTGCGATAAAATAACAACGTTATTTAGTTCCACGAAATAGAATAGGTACAATATTGACGAGAAAACAATACAAAACAATGGTAGAAAGTTTCACGAAAGTTAAGAATGAGTCATAAAATAGCAGATGTTAAATTTGTATTTTTTTTTTTGTCATTTGTTCCTCCTAAATAATATAAATAAATAAAGTTCGACTGTCGCTTATAGAGGTATAGATAAGTAGCAGTCTCACTTACGGAGGTCCATGAGGGAAAAACGAGTCTCTCTTACAAAGGTTTCTGTTTCTCGCTAATAGAGGTTTTGGGAGCTTAAAATAACGGGTCCTGGCTATTACTCTCACTTATTGAGTTTTCTCACTTATCCAGTTCTCACTTACCCAGGTTTGACTGTATATATATATATTATGTGTAATCAGGATCTCGGAAACGGCTCTTGAAATCTGCATTTGAAAAACCAGGTTTAAGAAACTATCAGCGCCATCTATTACGCCATGACCGATTTAAAAAATTGTTTCTACTCGACACTAGATGGAGCTTTCTGGGGCTACAAATTCAAACACATTCTACCAAAAACAAAAACCGAGCAAAGCTCGGTCATCCGGATATTAGAGTTATGCAACCATGAAAAGATCTCAAAAATAAACGCTTTTTCACTAACAGCCCTCACTTAGTTCGAAGATCGTTGATGCTAGAACAAACAAACATTAGCACATCCTGCGTATTCCAGGTCTAGTGTGTTTACCAGCTTCGATCACATCGTCACTTACCATCAGGTGAGATAGTGGTCAAACATTAGCCTGTCACAAATAAAATAAAAAAAATAAAAAAAAACAGCCCCACACTAAGTTCAAAGACTTGTATCGTGGGTGCTTTTGTTATACTAGATAGGTAAGCATTTGGCCGCTATCTCACCTGAAGGAATGCGGCCGAAGATGAATCATGCTTACCTAGAAAACATTTAGATGCTGGAAACATTTAGACTTTCTAGCCTGCGATCATGCCCGGAACATTGGCTACAAAACAAAATAATAATAATATAAGTGACAATCCAGCATACTAAAAACTTTGTAAGGTGATCATAGTACGACCATTGTCAGTGAGTAGTCGAGATTATATATACATAAATGAAATTGTTTTTGTTTGTTTATAATTACATACACGTATATCTATGTTTGTAAAGGTTAATCTGTACACTTATTTCGGGAAGTTTGTGTTACACCTGAGGTTCATTTGTTTGTAAGCCTATGCTTCTTAGTGTCTTTCAATTTTACAGTTTAATATCGCATCTATCAAAAATATCCACTTATTACAGATTTAACGATTTCACTCACGGTTAAACAGTTAAACGGACGTACTCGACTGATGAAGGAGCACCTACTGTTCCGAAACTAGTCTTGTAACAATGCGACTACTTATTTCAGACTGAAGATGACGCAACTGCATACTCAACAATGTCCATTCTAAGCGTACACTTGCTTCACTCAATAGCGATCATCGACCAAACATACATAAGCCGCAAAGCGATGGCGCAAGCAGTGGCTGAACAGTTCTTTGGCTGCTTCATTACTATGCAGAACTGGTCGGACTTGTGGCTTGCTAAGGGAATCCCAGACTATCTGTCTGGATTGTATTCCAAGAAATGTTTTGGAAATAATGAGTATCGGTACTCTATACATCAGGAGTTGCAGGAGGTATGATAATTATATATCCCTATAATATTGTACACATAATAAACAAGTCAATGTACTTAAAGTTCGAAAAACCTGACTGAAAAACATGAACCTATTTTTATGTAATCCACTTTAAATTTTCTTTATTTTGAGACCCTATTTGATATGTTTGGTTAATTATTTTTTATTAACGAATTACTATTTCGCGCCTAAAATCCCCCATTTTGTTTTTTTTTAAACCTGGTTAAGGATATTTGGGCTTTTAAGACAAATATAACGATACATTAACAATCGAATTCCATCTATCCGTTTAGAAGATGAAGACGAGGTTATAAAGAAATCTCACTTATATTATAAATCCGAAAGCTTATGTATAAGTGTGTACGTATGTTTGTTTTCTCTTTACGCTGTAAAGGCTGAACGGATTAGGATGAAATTCGGAATGTACGTAGCTTAAGTATATCAAGGATTAACACATAGGTTTCTTCTTAACTTGATAAACGCGCGTGAAGCCGCGTGGCATTGCTAGTTTACTATACATACATACAAGACACGCGCTAAAAACATAACCATTCCCTGCCAGTAACAAATAAAGAAAGCAGGATAAAAATTGCGCTCTAAGTTTGGGTATAGGTGATTAATATTTTTTTCTCCTTTTCCTATCTCCAGGTGGTAGGTTACGAGGAACAATATGGTGGTATAGTGCTAGACCCGTGGCAGTTGCCTGCGAGTGGTGTTCGAACAGAATCCAAGGACGTGTTCTATTTCCCCGTCAGAAACGTCCAAACAATGTCACCGAGATACATAGAAGTAAGTTTGATGATGAAGATAATATAGAGATAACTAAATTCGAACTATTCAAAAAATTTGTTAAACCAACATAAATTCAAATTTGGCCCGTTGGCCAAGTTTCTGGCCTCTGTGCCTTGGGTCATATGTTCGATTCCCGGTAGGAGTACAATTTTCCTTCTCAAGGGAGATTTGTGATTCTAGTTCTTGGTGTTTTCTTATGTGTGATATGTCAATGCTTCCGGCACCCACGATACAAGTCTTTGAACTTAGTGTGGGGTTGTGATTTGTTTACTAAATGGAATATTTTGTGATGGTTCAGTTGTTCTTACACTATCGGTTCAAATTCAAAACATTTTCTGTACCAGGTTATGCGCAAGAAATCTCACTTAGTACTTCGGATGCTGGAACAGCGTATAGGACAAGAGCTACTTCTCCAAGTGTTCAACAAACAGCTATCTCTTGCCACCAACGCCGCTAACACTAAAATAGGTAGCGGTATGTGGGGCCAACTCCTGTTGTCGACCAACCTGTTCGTGAGGGCCATATTTACCGTCACCGGCAAAGATATGGCGGTCTTTGTGGACCAGTGGGTGAGGACTGGAGGACACGCCAAGTTTCAGTTGACGTCGGTTTTTAACCGGAAAAGGTAAATTCAGTTTTTACTCTATCATTAGACGCTTGTTCTGTCTCTTTCTAATTAGTTTATTCTTTCGGTTAACTAATTCTGCCCCTCTCTTTAGGTTCGGACATAATATCACGCTTCTTTAATACACTACAGCTGTTTTCGATTTTGTTATGTTGTATTCCTGCTCAATATTATTGACGTTTGTAACTGCACAACAATTGTACAGAATAAAAAATCACACACGCAGCCCTGCACTAACTGCAAAGCCTTAATGGTGTTAGCCTGCTGTAGAAAACAATCACAATATATACGCTGAGAACCATATGATTACTATGTATATTATTTTATTGTACTATTTTATACCACTGTGTATTTAAACGAAATACCTAAATGATTATACTATAAGGTCTAAATATTTTAACAGCCTCATGTTTTTAGAATAATTTTAACGTATGCAAAGTTTAAAAAAACTGACTTCACCGCTTATATTTTGGTTTTGGCTTGATCGATTTTGATAAAATTTATATGGGACAACTTCACAGTCGAACATAGTACCTCGGTTTTTTTTTGAAGACCACGCTGTATATATTATTACGATAACATACATTCTGTTATAACTGTATGCCATTTGTGTATAAAACTAGTTTGTATGAACACTTCTATACTTTCACTATAAGTATTTTGACCTTGAGGTATCACATAATGATCTATTGAAACCTATTCCATTACCAACTGAAAAAGAACAATCTTTACTAATCGTTACTAATTACTAATATTTTCAATGCGAAAGTAACTCTGTCTGTCTGTCTCGATTTCACGCCAAAACTACTGAACTGATTTAAATGAAATTTGGTACACAGATAGTCTAAGGCTTGGGAAAGAACATTAAACATTCCCGCGGTTCCGAAACTTACGCGGGTAAAACCGCGGGGCGCAGCTAGTTTCATATACAACCAACTCATTAATCTAAAAGTAGGAACATTCACGACCATATAAAGAAACGTAACTAACAGCATGTAAATATCAGTTAAATCTTCCAGAAACACCGTGGAACTAGAGATACGTCAAGACTGTGTGCACGAGCGTGGCATTCGTAAATACGTCGGTCCTCTCCTAGTGCAACTACAAGAGTTAGACGGAACATTCAAACACACGCTACAAATAGAGAACATTGTTGTAAAAGCAGATATCACCTGTCACAGCAAAAGCAGAAGGAACAAGAAGAAGAAGATTCCACTGTGCACGGGAGAGGAAGTTGATATGGATCTGTCGGCTATGGAGTAAGTATACCTGTTGTTAGCAAAGAATCTGTAAGATCGCCTGTTCTAATCGTTATTTTAAATCTTATCGTTTAACCACTTTACTAGGGCATGACTGACTATGACTGGACCTTGACTCTTTTACTTGACTTTAACTGTGACGTGTGATTAGGACTTTTAATATGAAATACACTTGAAATATATTATTACTTGACACTGGCTAAATGCACAAGATTGCGAAGCCAATATTAAAAGATTTTTTTTTTTTTAGTAGATTTAATTAGACAGTAATAAAGTATTTTAAGTCAATAAAAATCTAATTTTTGCCCTCTGGTTTCATTAAATATTCATTAAAAACTTGTTCCAGCGATTCCCCAGTCCTGTGGATCCGTCTCGACCCCGAAATGTCTCTTCTCCGAAGCACGGTCATCTCGCAACCGGATTACCAATGGCAGTACCAACTGCGTTACGAGCGTGACGTCACAGCGCAGAGCGAAGCCGTCGACGCTTTGCATAACTATCCGGAACCCGCTACAAGGAAAGCGCTGACTGATACTATAGAAAATGAACAGACGTTCTACAAGATAAGGTGCAGAGCCGCGCATTGTTTGACTAAGGTACATAAACAGCGTTCTAGCGTCATCTAATTCTATTTCATTCAACTCTACTGTAATAGGGAATATGCACATATTTTTACTTTAATACATTGTCGAAAAAAAATTTTCCGACACCACACAAAGAACAATGGCGAACTCCCATACATCATTTTAGTTGAAGTAAAATAGCATCGTATATGGTAAAAAAAATATCTTACGTAAGGCTGGTTGCCTTCTGAGCTTAATTTTAAAAGAATTGTCGTTTTAGAAGGCCTAGTTATTAAGATATTAAACAAAACGTATTTGTAGGTTATGATTCAGCACACTTTGCCGATCTCTTTTTGAATACGCCAACAGTTCAGACAGTCGTGAATTCGTGATAAAAGCCCATTCCAAAGAGACACCACTACGTTTAAACTTGAAATATATTATTACTTGACACTGGCTAAATGCACAAGATTGCGAAGCTAATATTAAAAGAAAAAAGAACAAATGTTAAAAGTGAAAACGTCATTCATACGACAGTTTGGTATTGCCATGACATTTGCTTTTTCCCCTTAAATGTCGATGACTGCAATAGCAACCGCAGCTATTTTTAGGAAACCTGTGAATGACAGACGGATTCTAGACAGCTGATGGTTCATACATAAGTTACCATAGTATTTTTTGTTTTATGGATAAATCATAAGCATTAGCATTACGGCTTAGGAATATAGAGATGCACTAGGGTAAGGCAATGGACATGGTAACATCTTATTATATAACCACAGTATAGACAAAATCAGAAAAATAAAAAATGGTTGAAAGTAATCGTTTTGCTTCTTTTTATGTGTATTTTTTTACCTGGCTTCGTCTGCCTTTTCTGTTGTTTTAGTAAATCTTTGTAATTTATTTGAGTGAATTTCGTTAATTTCACATTTAAATACGATCAAACATAGGCCAACTAAAATTTCGCCATTGTTCTTTTGCAAATTACCGTTGCTTTTTTTTCTTTTAATTATGGCTTCGCAATCTGGTGCATTTAGCCAGTGTAAAGTAATAACATAATATTTCAAGTGCATTTCATATTACAATTACTAGTCACAAGTTACAGTCAAAATCAAGTAAAAGAGTCAAGGTCCAGTCTTAGTTAAGTCATGCCCTAATAAAGTGGTAGTAACTTTAATAAAAAAAAAGTGCGTTGAGTATGCTCGTTTTGTACGTATACTATATTGATTCGGTGCCTTATGGTACGCGTTGCAAATTTTACATGGTTATGAAAATGTATGTAGACTCTCAAGAAGAATCTTAAGTGCAGGTCTAGTGTGTTTACCAGCTTCGATCACATCGTCACTTACCATCAGGTGAGATAGTGGACAAACACAAGCCTGTCACAAATAAAAAAAAAAAAAAAAATTTTGTTCAGGTCGCAAACGCAATGATCAGTTCATGGGCCGGTCCTCCGGCGATGCTGACGATATTCCGCAAGATGTTCGGGTCCTTTGCAGCGCCTCACATCATCAAACAGAACAGCTTCGATAACTTGCAGCATTACTTCCTGCAGCGGACGATACCTGTTGCTATGGCAGGTGAGAATCACTTTTATTATTCGAATGGGATAGAGTAGGTTCCTACGGTATCGGTATAGGGACACGACAAGAGAGGAACAAGCTGACGTTACGTGAATTGTTCCCGGCACGCACGTTCCCGCAATGTTCCACTGCCTTTTTTAGAGCTTTTATTTAGTTTCATCTGCCCCCTGATTCAAAACATACTATATCTCAGTCACCGTACCATTTGGTTATCGTACGATAAAATGTATTTTCAACCGATTCAAAAAAAGAGGTTCTCAATTCGACTGTATGTTTTTTTTGTGTGTATGTTACGCGATATCGCCGCCAATTATGAATCGATTTTGATGTTTATTTTTTGTTCGGAGTGTACTTCAGAGGTGGTCCCATTTTTTTTTTCTAAATTGTTCAAGCCAAAACTGAATTATAAGCGACGAAGTCGGGTTTTTTTAAGCTTTGCTTGCGTTTCGATTATAAAAGAGAAAGTTATCCATTTGCATCGATTCGGTAAGTTACCGAAAAGTTCAGAATCAGGGGACTGTCTTGTTGTCTGTCGGTCTGTAATCAAATCTTGCAAGTTAAATTAAACCCACTTCCCTAACCTAATATATAACAAATTCAGCTCATTTTTTTGTTGATCTACTTCTAGGATTTTAGTTAATAACATTCGCCTTTCGTAATTCGCCAGGTCTACGAAACATCCATGGCATTTGCCCGCCGGAGGTCGTGCGGTTCTTGCTTGACCTCTTCAAGTATAACGACAACTCGAAGAACCATTTCTCTGACAATTACTACAAAGCGGCGTTAGTAGACGCCTTGGCGGCTACCATCACTCCTGTCATATCAGTCTTGCAGCCCGTAAGTATTACTATTTAATTGCATCGACGGATTCAGGGGGGTAGGGGGCGAGGCTTAACTTCCCCAATCATCTAAGTTCTTGACAAATTTTGTCTCGTGATCTACCCTCACCTTTATTTTTGTTGGGTGGGGAAACCTCACCTGGGTCAAGCCCCTCCCAAACGACAATCCTGAATCCACTTAAGTGTTATAACGCATCAATAGAATAACTAGTAATACTTTAATTTTTTTTTTAAATCAAACCTTTATCATTTGTAAATAAAAAAAGGACTAAAAAGTTATATAATAGAACTAAAAGTTATATAATAGAACTAAAAGTTATATAATAGAACTAAAAGTTATATAATAGAACTAAAAGTTATATAAGAGAACTTGTCAAGACGAATCAAACGTCTTCTTTAGTTCAGAAGTTCCTATGGCCATCTTCCTTCTACATCATCAGACCAGCTCCATGGTACCATATCATTGTATTGTCACCGAAGATGAATAAGTACACAGTTTTTTCTCCTTCTAAGCAGCGCGTATCGTCTTCGATTCCCAGTAGAAACACAAGTTTTCTCCCACAGGGACTTTAATGGTATTGGTTGTGATTGTGTGTGATGTGAATGTTTCTGGCACATACGACATAAGTCATCGAACTTGTGTGGGTCTGTGAGTGTTTGTCATGTTTTGGATATTTACTTCCAGGGTGCACCAATAACAGCAGACTCGCTATCAGCGGACACAAAACTTGTCCTCGAAGAGATAACTCGCGTGTTGAACCTAGAGAAAGTCCTGCCATGTTACAAGAACACTGTCACCGTGAGCTGTCTCCGGGCTATCAGGCGTTTGCAGCAATGCGGACATCTGCCGAGCATACCCACTGTGTTCAGGGCTTACGCTCAGTATGGACAGTATATTGGTAAGTGACTGTTTTGAAAAATCACAGATTAAAACGTTCGAGGAACAAATAGTCGAACAATGTGTTTCACTTCTTCAATATTGATAAATGTAAATGTTGGTGGAAACGTCATTTAATAGGGATTGTGCACAAGATTTAAATATAGTTAGTGTTATTTTTTTTTTATAACTATAGAACTAAACCTATATTTTATGTGTTTATCCATATTTTTACGTTAATAAATTGCCGGATAAGAAAATTAATTCATCAAAACATTAGAATTAATATCAAAATAAATATTTCATAATGCAATCAAGTTTGGTCAAAAAAGTTGGCGAATCATTGATATCAGAAATCTGACCATTGACGTCACAGTCTAGCCTTTTTAAAATTTAAAATTCCAAATTAAAATACACTTAATTAAAAGAATAATGTAATTTGGAACTGATTAGTTGGGTACGAGTTCGCCTTCTTCTTTCGTGTAATGATGGGAACATTAGATTTCCCCACAAAGGAAAGAACAATGGCGAACTCCCATACATAATTTTAGTTGAAGTAAAATAGCATCGTATATAGATAAAAAAATATCTTACGTAAGGCCGGTTGCCTTCTGAGCTTCATTATAAAAGAATTGTCGTTTTAGCAGGCCTAGTTATAGAGATATTAAGCAAAACATATTTGTAGGTTATAGCTCGGTACACTTTGCCGATCTCTTTTTGAATACGCCAACAGTTCTGACAGTCGTGAATTCGTGATAAAAGCCCATTCCAAAGAGCCACCACTACGTTTTAGCCCAAGTTTTAGCTATTTACAAGAGTTGGACGAGAAAACAAACGTCGCACTTGACATTGGCTAAATGCACAAGATTGCGAAGCTAATATTAAAAGAAAAA
Organism: Lomographa bimaculata; assembly: GCA_948107665.1. NCBI lineage: Eukaryota > Metazoa > Arthropoda > Insecta > Lepidoptera > Geometridae > Lomographa > Lomographa bimaculata. The sequence continues at coordinate 15,426,579 of OX403589.1, forward strand.
AGAAAAAAAAACAAACGTCAAAAGTGAAAACGTCATTCATACGACAGTTTGGTATTGCCATGACATTTGCTTTTCCCCCTTAAATGTCGATGACTGCAATCGCAACCGCAGCTGTTTTTAGAAAACCTGTGAATAACAGACGGATTCTAGGCAGCTGTTGGTTCATACATAAAAAACCTGAAAAGTACTACTTTCAGTTACCATAGTATTTTTTGTTTTATGCATACATCATAAGAATTAGCATTACTGCTTAGGAATATAGAAATGAGAATGCACTAGGGTAAGGCAATGGATATGGTAACATCTGATTATATAACCACAGCAAAGAAAAATTAAAAATGGTTGAAAGTAATCGTTTTGTTTCTTTTAATGTGTATTTTTTTACCTGGCTTCGTCTGCCTTTTCTGTTGTATTATTAAATCTTTGTAATTTATTTGAGTGAATTTCGTTAATTTCACATTTAAATACGATCAAACATAGACCAACTAAAATTTCGCCATTGTTCTTTGTGTTTCTACACTACACTAGTTATCGAACTTAGCATGGGGCTGTAAGTGTGAAAGCGTTTATTTATTATTTCTTCATACTTACAGGCTTGAGAATTAGTTGCGAATTAATAAACAAACTTTATTAGAAAAGTGATCTGTTATGACTTTCAACACTTTGTGATATACACATATCAGTATTCTGCTGCTCATCTATAAATAATAAATAAAATGGTCTATATTTAAACTTGATGAGTATCTCCATTAAATCGTTTCTTCCAGACGTGCGTCTAGCCGCGTTCGAGTGTTTAGTCGACTTTGTTCGCGTGGACGGCAAGCCGGAAGATCTGTCGTCACTCCTCACCGCAGTGGAGAGTGACGCCGACCCGGGAGTGAGGCACGGGCTGGCGCGACTGTTGGTCAACATGCCGCCGTTTGAACGAGCGCAGAGACATCGGCTGGATACTGAGGCTATTGTACATAGGTAAGCTTTAAATGATATTAAGTATGTTATAAAACTAGTCGTTTGCCCTGAACTGAGGCCTCGCTAGATGCGAGGTCTCATTTTGTCTAATAAAAAAAAAAAATTTAATTAAACTGTTAATAATTGTTTATTTTTCGGAAAGACGTTATTTTTTGGCGTTCTTTATGTGACGTCCTGGGCCACATGCTAAAGAATACTCAGGAAAAGTGGAGTAAAATTGTGACAGACTGGTATCCCAGAGATAGAAAAAGGAAGCGAGGAAGACAACTAAAGAGATGGGAAGATGAGTTGAAGCTTACAGCGGGCCCTTACTGGAGAAGGGTTGCCAGAGATAAAACACAATGGAAAATATTAGAGGCCTTTGCCAAAAGGCACACTGAAGTTAGAGATATCCTCTAAATGATGAAAACAAAAACATCAAAACAGACGAAGTTCAGGATAGAGGGCTTGTTGATTGATGTGACGTCCTAGACCATGAACAGCTGCTTTTTCTATTAAAAAAATTCAAGGAATGTTGACCAATCATTGATCTTAAAAATGTGTGCACTGACGTCACGAATCAGTTTAACTAATAGCGTGCTTTTGTTGTTTTAAATTTCCTGTGAATTTATATTAATAAAAATCCTAATAAAAAAGCATTTAGATAATAAAATGAAGTTATAGGTGTAAATCTGTATCTATAAAGATTCGAAAATTACTTACCCTTTATTCAAATTTTTTTTTCCCTTTACAGGTTATGGAACAACATAAACAGCTTGCTATCCAACGATGCAAGGTTGAGATGCGATCTAGTAGATTTATACTACACTCTATACGGCTTGAAGCGGCCCATCTGCGTCCCCCTACCAGAAATACAGGCAATGATAAAACAGATGCACCATAAAGAAAGAGAAAGGGTTGAAAGAGAAAGAGAGAGGGAGAGGGAACGGGAAAGAGAAAGAGAGAGGCCGAAGATTGAGATCCCGATCGCAGCGGTGCAGCCGGTTATAAAACAGGAGATAGTTGATGATGTAAGTTGTTTCAAATTACTTACAGACGTTTATCTTGTATCTTATTTTATTGAGAATTATTATATTCTTATTGAATAAAAAATATTTAATATACACTATAGAAACAGTATAAAATTATAGGTAATCTTAAAAATCGAAAGGAAAATAATAATTAATAATAAACGCTTTCACACTCACAGCCCCACACTAAGTTCGATGACTTGTGTCGTGGGTGCCGGAAAAATTCACATCACACACACAATCACAACCAGATCCAGAAACACAAATTTTCCTTGAGGAGAAAACTTGTGTTTTAGTCGGGAATCGAACCCGTTACCTCCTGCTCCTAAGGGTTAAGACTAGAATTAGGGTCTGAGAGTTTTCTGGTATTTGACTAATAACCCTCTGTAAAACATGTATGTAGTAATAAAATATAACGTAGAACACCGTTTTAATCGATTTCAAAAAGAGAAGGAGGTTCTTAATTCGACTGAATTTTATCTCTATTTTTTTGTGTGTTGTGAGAACTTTTTTCTATGTGAACCGATTTTGATGATACTATTTTTTGAGAGCTGGTGCTTCCCATGTGGTACCATTTAAATTTGATTAAATCTGACCGGTTGTTTTTGAGTCGTTTCGTCGTTTTCGTCTTTCGTCTTAAGTAAGTAAGATTGGGATGGTATGTTATATTATGTATTGTAATATATTCTCCACAGATAAAATACGAAACAGAAATATCCGATGCCGGCATTCAAATGCCAGTCCCACACGTAGAGCGGCCGCCCGAACTACCGTTGGACTTGCCCGTACCACTGTCGAGCATCAAAGAAGAAGACGTGAAGGTGGACGTCACTTCCGTTACCGACGTGCCAATGGGGATGCGGGTGTATAGTGTAAGTTGTGTTACTACAGTTTATATATTGTAGCGACCAGCCAAGTCCGCGCACGGGCGTAATTTAGACAAAAGAAATTAAAGAAATAGTTACTGTGATTCAACCGTAACAGATAGAGATATGCCATCGCAGATCGCTATTCGCTCTTGACTTGAAGACTCCCAGATTATACCGTTCGGGGAACAAAGACGAAGGCAATGAGTTCCACTCCTTCGCAGTACGGATGATAAACGTAGAAGCGAATCGCTTTGAGCGAACTGGAGGTATGTCAAATGTATATGGATGACGTTTGACTGTTTGTACCGTTGTTAGATGGTAAAACGGGCATGGGGGGATTAAGTCGTGTAATTGCTGCGCACACTCTCCAAAACTATATAACTACAATTATCTAATGCATCATTTTTCTGTGTGTCTTTAAGGTTTAGCCTCCTAAGGCATCTACATTTATTTTGGCGACTTGTTGCAAAACATTGTTTTTTTCTACTTACATGTAAACTTTATTATGTATTATTATTATAAACCTTCCGTAAAAAAATATCAATCTGAATGGTGAAAACCGTGATTTTTAACGCTTTCATTCTCACAGCCCAGGAAACATTCACATCACACACACAATTACAAATTTCAATTCACCAGAAAACCAAATTTTCCTTCCTGTGCTGCCTCTGTAAACTTCGATACTTAAACGCTTTCATACTCACAGCACCACACTAAGTTCGATGAACTGCGTCTAGGGTGCCAGAAACATTCACATCACACACACAATCACAACTAGAACCAGAAGAGATAAACAGTTCTTTTGGAGAAAAAACATGTGTTGCCACTGAGAATCGAACCCGATACCCTTAGAAGCCGAACTAAGGCAGTACCAATAAGAGATTAAAATGTGTTGCTCTTCAGGATGATTCAAAACGCGAGTTCAGTTCGGACAACGCAGCTCCTTTACCCGGGATTCCCGGCTCTTCGGGACCCATCGGGTTCGAGCCCGGAATGTTCAGACACGACAGGGATGACATGGGCGCTCCTAAGGTCAGTAACTAAAACAAAACGAATAATTACGCTCTCAATTACACCCGAAGATGATCTTATTATACGTCGTTTGTGATTTTGTTGTTTTTAAATCATTAGGTATTTGATTGCAAAATTGATATTAGACATTAATTCAAAATGTATGCAAGGTGTGCGAACCACACAAATGCATCTGCGATTCTATGGTGGAGGCCGACGGTCACCCCGCTCTGAGTTGTCGTCGCTGCACAGGCAGATTCCCGCGTCACCACGCTCTCAACGACATTATTCGCAGAGCTCTTGTGTCCGCAAACGTCCCATGTGTCCTGGAGCCGGCGGGTCTTAGCCGATCCGACGGTAAGAGACCTGATGGATTGACTTTGTTGCCCTGGAAAAATGGAAAATGTGTGGTGTGGGACGCAACTTGCGTTAGCACTTAGTCACCTGAGTCGTACTACTCACACACCGGGAGCAGCCGCAGAAGTTGCTGCAGTTAAAAAGCGCACTAAGTACGCGGCATTAGAGAATAGTTACATCTTTGTTCCCATTGCGGTAGAAACCACGGGCTGTTGGGGCGCTGAGGCTAAAAGGTTAATTAAAGAGATAGGGTTTAGGTTAAGAGAGAAGATTGGTGACCCCCGCTCCGGATCGTTCTTGGTGCAAAGGATAGCTATTGCAATCCAGCGTGGCAATGCTGCTAGCATATTGGGCATCTTTGCTCCTGGAACTATCAGGGGCGGCCTGTTTGACTAATATTGTAAATTGTTCAATTTATATGCCTAATGTTATGTCTTATGACAATAAATAATTTTTATAATTGGAAATAAATAAATTTGGATTCAAAATGTTGTTCGTTAAAAGGTACATTTTATACCCTTTTCACGACTTGTTAGTGTTAAAGTTGTACAAGCCAATGCCTAAAAATGGCTTTATAAATAACTTATGCATCAATTAAACTAACTTTTGTGTTACAGGCGAAAAAGAAGAAAAAGGACAAGAAAAAACACAAGCACAAACACAAGCACAAGCATAGCAAAGACAAGTCGTCCAAAGACAAAGATCATAGAGATAAGGACAGATTAAGCCTACCTCCTTCCAGCACAGATCATTTGAGAATTAAGGATGAAACTAGAGAGACTTTGAGCTCTTTTAGCTCAAGCCAAAGCCCCTCAGAAGATATCTCCTCTATGCCAAGCAATATGAGTTTTTAGTACATAGTAATAAGAGTAAATGTTAAAATCTATTGATGACATTCTTGGAATTAAATATTATAATATGAACGTGTTTGACTATTTGTTACTCTAGCTTATTCTCGTTTACTACCTTTAAGTATATCTATCGACACCAAACGGTGTTTTGGCAGTTATCCTGGATATGGGTGGTGCTAATCACGTTCTGAGTGTGATTGTGTGTGTGATTTTAATGTTTCTGGACCTACGAAACAAGTCATTCGACCTAATGTAGGGCTGTGAATGTAAAAATGTTTGTGTTTATTGTATTTTATTTAATATACAGATTTGGAACCTCTTTCTAAGAGTGAAATAGTGATCAAAAGCTGGCTTTTCGCAATTAAGATAAAGTAAAATAAATTTTGCCGTAGTTTGTGTACATAATCACTTACCATCAGGTGGTCAAACGCGAGCCTATCAGAGATAACAAATAAAAACTTGCTCGCGGTTGAGACTTAAAGCTTTCACACTCACAGTTCCACACTAAGTTCGATGACTTGTGTCGTGGGCGCCGGAAACCTTCATATCACACATACAATCATAACCAGAACGAGAAACACAAATTTTCCTTGCGGTGAAAACTTGTGTTCCCGCCGGAAATCGAACCTGATACCCTTGCTTAGAAGGCGAACACCCACTCAACTAAGCCAATGGGCAGTTCAGAGTTGTTATATTTCCTGGGTCTTTTGACATCGATGTTGTGTCAAATGAATCTTGTAATATAAGTGTTAATGATATAATTACAGAGCGAAGCGAGGCCTTCAAGTTAACTCGGGTGTTCAGCAGCTTGTCCGTCCATCTGTCCGTCTATCAGAGGCTAATAATTCACCCAATAAATTTCACTATTTTATATTCGCCGGTTATGTCTATTGCTGCCCCTTGAATGTTTTAATTGCCATTTTTTACTTTGTGACCAAAGCTTTACATATTGTGAGAAAATTCGAAGATATTCGCTTATTTGGTTTAGATGATACATGTTTGTGACAAGCGGACGGACGGAAAGCTAAGACACTTCACATCAATAAATATAAAAAGTAGGTAGAAATAGCGAATTTCCAAATCTAAACTCAAGTCGTCTAAATTTTTTTTTTATGTTTGTTACTTCATAAATTCTTTCCACCTGAGCCGATTTCGATTTTTGTTTAGTTGGAAAGATGTTGCTTTTTAATTGGTCCCATTTCAATTTGATCAAGATCTGATCAGTAGTTCTTGAAATATCGTCAATAATGCCTATTTTGTGGACTACTTTGACGATGTTCTCGTATAACCGACTTTAAATAACTTCTTTCGTTGTGAACCGTTTTTGATGATTATTTTTTATTTGAAAGCTGGTGCTTTTCATGTGGTCCCATTGAAATTTGATCAAGATCTGATCTCTAGTTTTTGAGTTAAAGTCAGTAATGCGTGTTTAATTCATTCAATCTGATCAAGGTTCCGAAGATAAAGCGGCGAAGTCGGTTTTTTTAAGCTTTGCTTGCGTTTAATTATTCATTGCTGGATAGGTAAGCTGACCGCTATCTCACCTGATGAAAAGTGACGATGCGGCCGAAGATGGCACATGCTTACCTAGAAGGTACCTACCTATTCACTCTAGACTTAAGATACCCAGATTGTACCGTTCAGCGAACAAAGACGCAATATTTTTATATAGATATATTTGTATGCGTTACTCGTTTGAACTGGTCTACTGCTGATAACAACAGCGAAAATACATATCCGCGTTCCATCGCAAAAGTGGTTTCATGAATAACGCAATTAAAAAAATATATAAATGTAAGCTAGGCTGGTTGAATATTTTTTTATTGTCTCTTAAAAAACATGGCCTTCAAGATCAATTTAAAATCTAGTAAAAAATAAGGAAGATAAAAGTTAGAGTGAAAGTATATGACGTCAATATTCACGGGCGGCGTACTAATTCTATACTTACACTCGTTTTGCAAGAAAGGAGCAAAGCATCTTAGCTGACAACTCAAAACGCTTATAGCTTATCTATAATAATTCATAATCATAATTATGGAATTTGAAAATATTTTATACTGTAAATCGATAATTCCCAATAAAAACACCCATCAATACATTCATCTTAGATATGAAATGTAAGTACCTAATGTTTTTATGAAATATTTTTTACAGATAATTCTTAATAAGAAAATTTCGACTTTGAAGGACAACAAATAGTCGACTACAAAGTAGGTCGAAATTTTCTACGTGTTTCAAGCCGTATACAATACAAATTATGTGTAATACTCACGATAGTTTTAATTTTCATATAAAGATTAAATAGTCTTGAGATCGTTATAAGGTTGTTAGGCGTTTTATTTTTTTTAGCGCGGAACCCAAAAATAATTTAATTCAAACTACCTTCTTCAAGGCAATGTATATATTACGAAGTGAGAGCAGCAAACTATCGATTCGGGACACAATAGTAACTTTAACCGCATGAAATAGTATACAAAGCCACAGTTTCAAGTTACCGCACGCTTCGTCGCTCTATATTTCGATATAGGGAAGTTTGAGCCAATTAGTTTACCACCAAATGAACGGCTTTGAAGACTACGTACAACTTTATTGTATAATTTATCTAGATATAAAAACATAACATAAAACTCTTTAACACTCACAGCCTCAAACTAAGTTCAATGACTTGTATTGTGGATGCCGGTAATTTCACATCACACACAATAACACCCAAACAAAAAAAAAATCGTTAGGGGAGAAAACCTGTGTTCCGAATAGAACCCGATACTTATCCCGCATCGCGGCTTAGAAGGCGGACGCGTACCCAAATAAGTACGCCAGCGGGCAATTCATGTTAAATACCATATTATTAATGTTATTGAATCAATATTAAAGTTAAGTCATGTCTCGTAAAATAACAGAACCAGTTCAACCGGATATTTATATCGGCCGCGTTCTTGACCTTCGCGAACGTGATATAGATTACCCAAATAGCACCCTGAATAAGAAAGATTGCACAATTATTTGAAACACGTAACTTCCAATGTTTAGAAATAATAGAAAAAAGTCATAGACTTAATCAACTTGTATTGAAAGATAAACTTCGTTTATTTATCAAAGTATTACCGAAAAACAAAATTTAAAAAAAAAAGTTTTACTAAATATATTAAAGAAAACAAAAAACGTTGGCGTTCGCATTTACCCGATAACCTATGGGGTAATCGAAATCAACCAGAGGGGTAAATGGGAATGACATGAGATAATTAGGAACGACCCAATCAAATCTTTATAATAAACTAGCGATCCGCCCCGGCTTCGCCCGGGTGCATTTGTATGGGAAAAAGAAAAGGGCTATTTTTAGGGTTTTTCCAGCAATAATTCTAATTTTTCTCGCCGTAAAAACCATCCTTGAACTTCAACGAACATTTTAAAAAAAGATTTGGCCAAATTGGTCCAGGCGTTGTTGAGTTATGCGCTTACCAACACATTTTGCGATTCATTTTTATATTATAGATTACACTTTCCGTGTGGCACATATCACAAACGTTTTCTCACTACTATTCTCGCCAGCAGTACGTTTTTCTCTTTGAAAAGCTTTCATAAAACTTCTTCACTATTACTTGTGGCTTCTTTTGTATGATTTTTATGTTCTTTGTAGGTTTTTAAGATGGAAATTTTTCTTTTTTAGTCTTTTTCTCAATTTTTCATGTTCCCAATTGCCAGCCTAATGCTGTTCTCAATTGCCCGAAATAGTCAATATTAGTTAAAATGGCCGCCACCATAAATAATATATTTCTTGAACTTAAAATCACATCAGGTTTAAGACAGAAAGTACGTGCGTGGTAGTAGCGTATACACATTGATAGTATAATTTAATCATTGAATAATAACACAATGCTTAGCCTGTTCTTGGTATGAGGCCTGACTGACACCATAGATACGTAACAGACAATCAGATCCGCCCTTAAAGTTTATAGCCTATCAAAGAAATAAATGAATTTCAATAATAAACAACCGTGATAAATTCATACTATTCAGGCTGCCAGACACTGGATGCATTTGATTCGAACGGGACGCGCGCGCGCAATCTTTACCCGTGCTCCATTACCCGGCAACTTTCATGAGTGCCTCTTTGGGGCCCATGTGAATAAACGATTTTGATTTTAATGATTTTGATTGACCCGCGCCCGCGTCTCCGGTCTACATCCTACCCCTATCAATACGTAATATCTCTGTTGTGAACAGTTTGTTTACAAAAAATTACAAAGCTCTTACGAAATAAGTGTTCTTTTATGAAATGCATAAAAAAAGAGAGAACTAGGAGTAGTTCTGACTACCTACCCTATTAACTAATAATAGAAATCAGAACTACTCACTAGTTCTGGCCGTTCAAAGGAAAAATAAGGCAGTCGGAAAATACTCGTATTAAGTTATTTGTTACCTTATGTCTGATACACTGGACTTGTGTGTGGACACCATAAAAATAGTTTAGTAGTTTTCTCTAAGAACCGGCCTGTGAGTCACAATTTTGCTTAAAATTTAAATTACGTTCGTCAATGACCATTTGATAACACCAATAACGATCACTTAGACGCAATTACAGTATCGGGTATATCTATTATATGTATAACAACCTAATAAAGAAACTATCTGTGAGACAATTCAGTCGACGCGACATCGCGCGTCGTCAGTCGTCACTACTCAGTTGCCTCTAAACCGATAAGAACCTACAGATAAATCATTATTTTAAATAAGTATTTATTGCTTAGATTTTTGCAACTCTTAAGTGTTAGTAATTTTGAGAGTTCTTTGTAGTGTGATGGCTTTGCAAAATGGACATTCGAAGAATTTGGACATCGTTGTTGTTGGCGGTGGATTGGTAAGTACTTTTAATTTTTATTTTATTACCCTCGATATTGGATATATACTCGTAATATAAAACTTAACCGCCTAAATTGATGTTATCTACACGTGGTGCTTTGCTAATTAATAAACAACGGTCCAGTGAATCACGAAAACCATTTATAGGGAGGGTTAAAGTTAAGGTTGTTTAAAAACTTATTCCAAGTCTTTTAAGCCCCCGGCGAAAAATAAGACGTTATAAGTTTGTAGTATGCAATCTTTGTATCTGTGGCTTCGTAGCTTCCAAACGGCTGGGCCGATTTTGATTTAGTTTTTTATTTGATGGTGATTAAATCAAGAGTGTTTTAGCTGTTTGGTGAAAATTGTTGCTGCCATTTTTCAGATACAAGGGGGTATTACCAAAATTTTGTATTTGCCACTTTAGACAACTGAGCTTATGTGGGGCCAATCTTTAGGAATACGATAAGTAAATCATCTTCGGTAGCTCTGGGACACTAGCCATCTCCCAAAAAAAAATACCTAAATGTATAAAATTTCACCCTCAAACTTTTTTATACCTACCTTAAAATACCTACAACGTCCCAGATAGACTTATCGCATTTAATAGATATAATATGGTCCAAAAATGTTCCCTCAGGGTATAATGTGATTTTCTGGTGGACACTCCCCAGGTGGTAGGGAAACGCCTGTTAGGAGGTAAAACCTACACGCGAATACCGTGTTGGTACTCGCGTGTTGCTTACCATCAATCGAGCGTCTTGCTTGTTTCCTTACGAGCTTTTATACATAAGTACTATTAGAGTTTTTTAATCTTTTGCGAACTGCAATCATTTTTTTAATGATAATACCGAGTCATTTCGAGATTTTATTTTCAAAATAAGTTTATTTTGACTTACAAACCTACGGTTGGTAGGCTTCGATTCGTAGGTATCAGAATCACAAGTTACTACATTCTAATCTGGGTTTGTAGGGAAGGTTTTTATTTCATATATTTATATTTATTTCTTACATACATATACTTGTAGGTATACACTACCTATCATTACTTACCAAATAATGTTTACAGGTGGGTTCTTTAGAAGCCCTGTATTTGGCGAAAAGGGGTCACAGAGTGCGGCTGTATGAATATCGCGAAGGTGAGAAGGTATTTCGTAATTAATTTCCGTTAAAAAGATATAATAATATAATTTACTATATAAATATATAAGATAAATTTAAGATAAGATAAGATAAATTTATTGCCAAAGAGGTATACAGATTAACTTAAAATAACTTATAAAGTTCAGATATGCCGTAAGTGTGTAGTTTTAACGTTGAGTCTCAAACTAAGCTCGAGGCTTGTATCTTGAGACTCGAGTGTGAGTTAACTAATAAAAGCTCGGTTACATAAGGTGTTTAGTTTTCCTGCGTTTTAGTTTGTGGTTGGCAATAAACAGAAGGACGCATCGTTTACAAACATTATTTATGATAATAATAATGGTGTGGTAAGATTAAATCTTTATTTAGGTGGTATATAATTACTAAGTTTAAGGTTGTGTGTGTGTGTGTATGTGTGAGTGTGTGTGTGTGTGTGTGTGAGACAGATATAACCCGCGTCAATACATAATGGGACTAGGATAAAATTAGAACTATTTATTACCCTTACAACAGGTTGTTGTTCAAATAAAAGTGAAGAAGGAAAGTCAATTTAAAAAAAAACGAGAAAGAAATTATACTTCCTACTAATCCTACTAATATTACTGGTATATAAGAAGTTTTAGTTCAATAAAAACAGAACGAATAAAACCGACAGCAATTTATAGAGATGTGTAATAAACGTTGTGTCCTGTAGATGTAGATCTGTTAACACATGATAGTAAACAAGCATTTGCATAGCCAACCAACATGATCAATTTGGAATGATGGAAGTACAGCGGATCTTAGTTTCTGCCACTAAAGTCACAAAGAAAATACCAGGTTCGTATTACGCAGATGGGACATTGAAATCCTCTGGTAAAAAAAGGTCCGAAGCCTTTTGGAACGAAAGTTCCTTATCGCGCGTTGCGAAAGGGGGCTAGACGGAAAAAATTAAGACCAAAAGTTGTAACGACACTTTTTGCTATAGTTGTAAGCCATACCACGTTCTCGTCCGATCACCGAAGTTAAGCAACGTCGGGCGCGGTCAGTAGGTACTTGGATGGGTGACCGCCTGGAAACACCGCGTGATGTTGGTTTTTGCATGTTTCTTTTAATTTTGGAACGAAAGTTCCTTATCGCGCGTTGCAAAAGGGGGCTAGACGGAAATTGAACTTCGTTCCATCCGGGTGTCCCTTGTAACCTCTCAAGTTTTTTTGTTTGCTTTTCCTTTAGACGTGGAATACGATGAAGTATATCAAATATGGATCCAGTTGTTTATGCCTTTTTGTCTAACAAAACAGAACATACATAATACGTTTATTTACGCTCATAAGAGATATATTGTAGATTCAAATAACAAGCTTGCTATAATTAACGCAGTGTCAACAGATAGTGACTGATAGTGCGACCCTATCGGACTGCTCACAAGGAAGTGCAAGGGTTTCTCATACCCACAAAAACGTGTCAACAGTTTTTTAGCAGGCAGAAGTTACAAGTTGTTCATAATTTAAAAACGTAATATGGAAATACCTCAAAAATAAATAAGTTGGGTACGATCAAAAGAAATATATTTTGAGGTGTATTCTAGACATTCCCCTGCATTATTGCGGCGCCATGTAACTACAAACGCCTTGAAGGAAATAACACTAATTTGTTTTATCATATTAAAGAAACTAAGTATTGGGACGGTGGTCTTCATGATTCCTTGTTGAAGAAGATAAAAAATAGGGGAAAACTAAGACATAAGAGATGTTTGTGGCGATTACGAGAAAGAAAAGCAACTGTGAAACAATTTTAGAAATAAAAATCATAATTTAAGAGTCAGGATATTTAAATAAAGATTAACAATAATTAGTATGTATCCCATGGTTAATTGTGTTTTTGAAATACTTTAAAGTATGAAAATATGTATTGACAAGGCTTCTGGTATTTCATTTCAAACCGACTTCAAAAAAGGAGGTTCTCAATTCGACTGTAGGTACCTATGTTAGGCGATAATCCCGCCATTATTGTGAATTGATTTTGATGATTATTTTTTTGTTTGGTTATACTTCAGAGGAAGTCCTATATATACGTCGCGTGTTGTCCCGAATAAATCTATTTTCTTCCTTTCTTTCTTTCTTTCTATATAATTTTTATCAAAATTGATTTAGCTCTTATTGAGAAAATCAACAAAAATCTCAATATAAGCGGTAAAGTCGGTATTTTTAAATTATATTAGGCTAGTACTTATTTGTAGTGATATTGATATATAACAGTTTTTTTTTTGGCATGTTTAATAGTTGTTACGATATTTAACTGCCTTCTTTTTTCTAATAAACGCCCCAAAAAGTACGACTAAGAGAGCAAAAAGTAAAGGAAAACTGGGCAGGGAATATTTGGCAGGTTTTATCTACCCGGGCGAAGTTGTGGCGGGTCGGTTAGTCTAATATAATCTACATACGTGACGAATACATAACCTCCTCTATTGTCAAGCGGTTAAAGCTGATATGATATTGTTTATATGTCATATCAGCTCAGGTATATACATACCTTTATATGTTTAGATAACTAAGCTAAAACTATATACAGCAAAGACCTAAAGACATCGAGCTTATAGGTAACTCAAGTGCTCAAGCCCACTTCCATTGGGTATTTTTTAGGAAATATAGGCAATTGGCCCGTACATAGTTATAATGTGTATATGTATCTGAGATAGGTTTGGGGAAAGGTGTACTATTGTACTACTTATGTTATTAAAAAAAATGCGCTCCAATATCAGAGAAAAAAAATTTGCACAATATGGGCCAAAACATGAATAAAAATATTAACATAAACGCTTTCACACTCATATCCTTACACTAAGTTCGTGAAGTGGGTGCCGGAAACATTAACATCACACACACAATCACAACCAGAACCAGAAAGACAAATTATCTTTGGGGAGAATACTTGTGTTCCCGCCGGTAATCGAACACTATACCCCTGTTTAGAATAAAACGCTCACCCAACTAAGGCAACGAAAAAAAAAGAAATATGTAAAACAAATCCTACGAGCCAAAATGATTAAAATACAGTGGGGTACAATCGATACATAATTATTATTCCTCACCACACCAATTCGTCTGATCCGTGCTGGATAAATGATTTTAATCATTAGAGCCGCATTTGACTAGTTTTGTTACTAATATTCTCAATGGATATATTGTATCTATCAGGCGCTAAAATTAGTCGAATGGAAAATATGCGCATCTGATTAATTGTGACCTCCTTAATAATATAAGCTGCACAATAATATATACAACTAGCTGACCCGCCCAGCGTCGCCCGGGTAAAAAAAACATACACATAAACGCACCGGGATTTGAATCCGTTTCTTTGAAGAAGAATGCGCACTCGGCTACGCTAACGGGCAGTCCGAAGTTCAAAGGCGACTCGCCCGGCGTCGTCTGGCTAAAAATATACACATAAACATTTTCACACATACACAGCCCCACAGTAAGTTCAATGACTTTTGTAGTGGGTCCGTAAATATTCACATCACACACAACATTCACACTAAACCCAGAAGCAGAAATACAGATTTCCCGTGTTTTGTGTAGGTTCTGTTTACTAAGTCTTTTTTATTTATAGGTTTTATATATGTTTTTTATGCAAGTATAAATACTTTCACAGCCCCACACTATGTTACATGACTTGTGTCATTGTGCCGTAAACATTCAAGTTCAAATCAAATCAAATCAGTTTATTGACATCTTATAACATATTACTTACAGATACCTAATATTACATTCTATATTCATTTCATTATATTTTTTATTACAATTATATCTATATATTATATTAATTTAAATTCATTATTTCAAGGTCTTATAATTATTTATGTACATATTGTGGTAAAGTGAGACTTTTGACGCCCGAACTAGTAATAAAACTGTGTTTACACACATTCACATCTTACTCAGAACCAGGAACACAAATTTCCCGTGGGGAGAACACTTGTGTCACCACCGAGATTCGAACCCGCTGCTTTGAAGAAGAACGCGCATTTATTTTAATATGCCTTTGGAATTCAACGTTGCCTTCGGGTCGCTCAACCGCGCCGTTTCGTACCGTTTAGTTTATTTTATTTTTCTCTTTCAATCCAAGTCTTGTTGTCTGTAGAACAAATCGTTGTTCAATAGATAAAAAGACAAACTGCCAGTCGGATTTGAATTCGCTTTCGCATTTGTAGCCCAAACAGCGCCTTTGTTTCCAAAACAATATAGATCTTCAAGACCTGAGTAAAAATATTCGGCTCGGTGCAGCCGATTTCAATTTTCATTGGGTAGCAACTAATTTCCTATAAATATTAAAAAACATCGCTATTAGTTTATTTTATACATAAAACTACAGTATTTTTTATTTCCTCAGATATCCGAAAAACGCCTTCAGCACGAGGCCGATCGATCAACTTAGCGTTATCCATCCGAGGCAGGCGGGCTCTAAAAGATGTGGGCTTAGAGGAGCAAATGATTGAAAACCATGGTATTCCTATGAAGGCTCGTATGATACACAGGCTCGATGGGACTACTTATGCTATTCCCTACGATCCAAGAACTAATCAGGTAATATGCTAGAAAATATTCGTAGCGCAATATAATGTTTGGGTATGAATGTAATTAGGGAAGATTGCGGAGTGGTAGAAGATGTAGTGACAAAGATTGAGAAAGTGATGCTTAGATGGTTTGGAAAAGTAGAAAGGATGGACGAAAGTAGTTTGACGAAGCAAATTTATATGGCGAGTGTAAATGGCCAATTTGGTTAGGGTCGATCTAGGCAAAACCTACCCCAATGGGAAAGAGGTGTGACTATATATCTATATGAACTGCAGTACCGAAGTACCATGCAGGGTTGTGTTCCTTTTTATCAAAATCCAAGTTTCCAGATACTACTTTTTCATAATAATTAGACTAATTTAGCACACAATATAATAAAAAAACTATCATATTGCTAAAATTATTTTTAGCAGACTAAGGCGTCTTTTCAAAAAAATATATAAATATTCATTTAATTTTATTCTGTTGATATTGATTCACAAAATATATCGCAGGCTTGCGTATAATTTATCTTTTCAACTCAGCAAAATGTTCTAACACTTCTTTTCTGTTTCAGTGTATTTATTCAGTGGGTCGAAACTACTTGAACAGCTTACTACTACAAGGTGATTACAATAATAATTGATACAATAATTTGATTATTTGTACCTGAATATGGAACACGTCTTTTATAAATTGTTCATCAATTCTTGGATATTGCCATCAGATAATTGTAAACTCAGAATTATTGATAAAAAGAGCTCTGTAAAGGCTTTTTTAAATGATATTGCTTCCTCTGGAGTTTCCTAGTAAGATACTCTTAATTTCGGGCAATAAAACTCAATAAACTGACAGGGAACTTAATAAATTGGCAAAAAAGAAAGCTCCAATAACTTTTTGATTGAATTTTCAGAATCGGAAAACTACGAGAACGTCGAAAGATTCTTTAATCACAAACTCGCCGAAGCTAACTTGAAAAAGGGTTCGCTAACGTTCTTCAAGTGAGTGCTTACGATTTATTAACTTCGAAAAAAGTAAGTAAGTATAGAGTAAATAAATTCCTTGCAAATAGATTTTTCTTTTTTACTGTTGTGTCTTAAGTACATGTGAATATAAATATTCCGTATTCCCGTTTCCTGATTAGAGGACATTTTAAAACATCATTGCCTGGCATTCAACTGCTAGCAGTAGTGTGCAAACATTACTGTATTTCGGATTAGAATCAGCACCATTTATTTGTTTAAAAAAGAGAGAGGAAGAAATTGACCGAAAAGAAAATCCCTCTTCTGTGGTTAGTACTATGCTAGATACATTTTGCCGTGTAACGGCGTGCATGTTTTAAACATTTCAATCATATTATGAATATTTCAAAGTTACATAAAAATTCTATAATATTGATTAGATTGAATTGATTATTCTTATATTATAGAACGGATACCAAGGAGAGTATAGACGTGAAAGCCGATCTAATCATCGGGGCTGATGGGGCGTTCTCATCGGTACGCAAAGAAATGATGAAGCAACCACTCTTCGACTTTAGCCAGAAGTACATCAAACATGGATACTTGGAACTGTGCATACCAGCTGATGAGAGTGGTGGAGTACGTTTTTTGGATTTACCAAATTACTACAATGCGCAGTAACATAAGGGGTTTTTTCAACATTCTTTATAGGAAAACTTTTGAACACTATCTCACCTGATGGTAAGTGACGATGTGATCGAAGATGGAGCACGCTTGCCTAAAAGATACTTGTTCACATACATGTTCACTCAAGATTTAAAGCCTTCTAGATTGTTCTTATCGGGAAACACAGACTCGCACAAGGAGTTCCAGTACGTATAATAAATGTAGAAGCAAAACGCTTCAAGTATGCGCATTTGAATATCACCCATAAACCGATGTCGCAGGTCTGGTTGTCTGTTTGTCCGATGGTAAAAGGGGGATGGGGGAATTAGATTATGCATTTCCGTGGCACACTCTCTGAATTGTATCCTATAAAAGACCGACAGGGTTGCAACCGTGCGGCTAGGCTTTGAAGCTTTGCATCAGTCAGTTTTTCGTTATCTATTCTATGAGTCTATATTGATAAAGAAGAAAAGAAGCATTTTTGCCATATGCCAACTATAATTGCCTAAGACAGCCACACAGAATTTTGACTCATGTTAATCGTACTATATGATTATCATTGGTTTAACTTGCACATCTTTAAAAGATTTATTTCCGAGGCCAAAACAATTCAATTAAAAAGCACAACATAGCGATCATTGATCCCACCACAAGAATAAGAAAATGAATTCTCAAATCAGCTAGCACAATTTTCTTGAAATGTCTTTTATGTGGTTGCTTCTGGGCGTAATTCTTGTTATGTAACAATTTCATGTGATGTTTGAGAATACCAGCTTCATACATTTTCCAAGCATAATCCTGAAATTCTTGTGTCATTGGGAAACCTCTAGTCAGAAACATAACTATGACGTTACCGGTTGAGAATTTCCAAGCTT
This sequence comes from Lomographa bimaculata, assembly GCA_948107665.1. Classification (NCBI taxonomy): domain Eukaryota; kingdom Metazoa; phylum Arthropoda; class Insecta; order Lepidoptera; family Geometridae; genus Lomographa; species Lomographa bimaculata. Next base: position 15,444,663 of record OX403589.1, read on the forward strand.
CCATTGTTGATAGACCATCTTCGTCCAGATATCTATGCTCACTTAGAGTATACATGTATTCCATTTCGATGGCATAAGCATTATGACCAAAGGCCACGTAGTCCAATGCCGTGTTTATGTATTTGCAGTCAGTTATATCTCGTCCGGCTGGTAAAGTTTTGTTCATACCAAATTGAAAATATGCCCGAGAAGATTCAGATATACATGGCTCGAATGGCAACTGATCTAAGTCGTCCACGTCTATTACGCGTTTGATTTGATCACGCCCCGTCAACAAGCTGTATAGAGCAGTGTTGTAGAAATTGCAGATGAAGAATGTGAACCAAATCCAAAATACCATTACTATTCGCATCTTTTTCTCTTTCAATATCACTTTGCAAGTGTTCGCGTACAAATATCCCCACAGTTTTAGGCTTAAATATATTCGATTGTTTAGCAATTTTGATTGCCACCTTTGCACTATTATGCATATAACTGTGACTGAGCAATAAGCCAGTATTATCAGTATCCATGTTTTCAAACTAAATTCTTTGTAAACATCCTTCCAGATTTCCTCTCCCATTGCTGGAGTAAACAAGTTAAAAGAAGCATAATTGTATCCCCAAATAAAGTCAAATAAGTCCATACGATTTTTGATCAAAATGATTCCTCCCGCGGCGATATCTACTTCATCTCTTTGTAGGAAGTTGAGTAATCCAGTTGCTGTGTTGTTTGGTAATACTACTCCGAAAGTTAATTCTTTATTAACCAAGATATAACTTACATCAAAACCTTCCTTCTCTGCTATCGTATCCAACAAATATTGTTCTAGGCCAGGTAAATTACCATTGTCTGATGTATTTTGTTCTTCATAAATGAAGTTGGGAACGTCTTTGTTTGCTACAACAGTAACGTTGCAATTTCTCAAACTTAAAGATTTGTTCGAAAAATAGCTTGTTCTATTTGCATTTTTACAGTTTCCTATATATTCATAATCGTATCTCAAGCCACAGTTGGTGCCATTAAAGGGAAAGTAGGTATACATTGCAACAACATCTTTGCTTAACCGCCTTATCAATATTGCACTGAAGGCATTGAAGCGAAGTAATACGTCAAAGACTTTTTCTATATCATTGTCTTCCGTGTGTTCTAGTGCAATGATATTATGCGCTTTTGGATTCCAAAATATATCAGCTGTCAGTTCCGACATACCTGTCACAAATTCTAAGACGTTATTAGCTACGAGGATGTAAAGTTTACTTGAAATCAGCCAGTTGTGGTTTGTGAATCGTCTCACGATGAAGCTATAGCAGCTATCGTTGCCCAAATTTTCTAAAAGAACGTCGATTTCTCCTCTCGAATTGATCAAAGTGACTAGAGTGCCACAGGGAAATGTTTTTTGTACAACATTCTGTATACACTTAGAAGCTATAGGATTAGCGTTTGAGTCAATACTTCGAAACAAATTTTCCCGAACACTGTAAACACATTTTAAAAGCATGAAACATACAATAGTCTTTACAATATTCATGTTTGCGTAGAGTATTTGTTCTGGAGTGTTTGAACTGACTAAAGCTTAAAGATTTAAGCAGGATTCTAAATGATAAATTATTCTATAATAGTATACTCCTGTACCTTCATTCTAACATTCAGGAATGTTATATTTTATTTTGATTAATCGTTCTTCTGTCTTTGTATAATGAGTAGGAATTAGAATGCGGGTTAGTTTTAAGTTTCGTGAAATTATGGATTGTTTTCATAGTACCATTAATCTTGTTTACATTTAAATTGTCGTTAGAACGACTATTAATATTGAACGATTCACGTGAAAAGAGCTATAGGTACATTTTTAACATAGCATAGACGCCCATTATACCTTCTCGAAGAGTGATCGATTAAACTTAATATTATGAAAAGGAATCGTTTCTCCACTTTTCCGATCATCGATCCAATCATTGTGCTCTAGAAAATAACAATAAGAATATCATAAAAAGATTAATTTCAACTGACACTTTTGAATCTCAAGTAAACCTTTTTTCGTCCTTGTGCACTCTCAAATTTAGTAAACAGGGTGTTGTAACACCTCACCTGCGTGATGCTTACCAAAAAAACAAGACACCGACTTATCACAAATGGAGGGTACCGAAAGGCGCAAGGAATACGAATTCTTGCCAAATCTTTTCGCAACATTGAATTCGCAAGTGAGCTAATATTGTGCTGACCCTATTTTATGGCATAAGGAAAGAGAGATGATGATGATGATAAAACATGGAATTTCTTAAATATGAACATTAATTTAATACCCGTATGTCTATACAGTTCCAGATGCCACCAAACTACCTCCACATCTGGCCTCGCGGAGAGTTCATGATGATAGCTCTCCCTAATCAAGACTGTTCTTGGACCGTCACTCTCTTCATGCCGTTCACAAAATTCAAGAAGATTGACTCAGAAAACAAGCTGATAGATTTCTTCAAACAGTTCTTCCCGGATTCAATAGCTTTGATTGGGAAACAGAAGCTCATTGATGACTTCTTTGCTGGAACGCCGTCGCCGCTGGTTGCTGTAAAGGTAATTAAAATCTACTGAAGCACAGTTATAGTTCACCACTTTTACGTAGAAATTTTGTCACCACGCACCAAACGGTATTCTAGCACATATTGTTGTAAGTTGCCATTGTTGGCCTATTGTTCTTACCATTGTAATACATTTTATCCAGACCGTACCAGCTGCTTAGCCGTAAGAAGGTAAATAAACAAACATTTTCGTCTACAAACAAATAAACTTCAGGACTAACATAGTTAAACTTCATTTAATAAGTGTACCGAAAATCCTATACAAACGTAATTTTCTACCGACTTCACAAAAAAGGAGGAGGTACTCAAGTCGACTGTATTTTATTTCTTTTTTTTTTTAGTTTTATCTCATAACTTCGTTCCACGTGAACCGATTTTGAAATTTTTTTTTAGTTTAAATTTGTTGCTTTCCAAATTGGTCCCATTTAAATTTGATCAAGATCTGGTCAGTAGTTCTTGAAATATCTTCTATTATAGAAGCGTGTTTAGTACATCTAATCAGATCAAAGTTCCGAAGATAAAGCGATGAAGTCGGTTTTTTTAAAGCTTTGCATACACATGTTTGTGTACTAAAAAGATCAAAATGTATGTCTAATCTGAAGATCTGTGAGTAATAACTCACAGCTTACTTTTGCTTGCAACAATTTATCAGCGTATGCAGCTTCGACTGACGACCATTGTCCTATTTTTACCTTACGATTTTTTTTATCGGTGCGGGATTGTCGCTTATATTTTGTTTTTTTGCCTATGTTCCGTGGATACTTATGACCGCGGACCTGAAATCCATCTATTGGTAGATAGATGTATTAGTGTAATGTTTGTAGTCCTAACAGGGTACTTCCTAAATTATGATTACCTATTCCAGTGTAAACCTTATAACGTAGACGATAAGGCTCTTATAATCGGCGACGCGGCTCATGCGGTGGTACCTTTTTATGGCCAAGGCATGAATGCCGGTTTCGAAGACTGCACCATTCTGAACCAGCTGTTCCTGAAACATGGAGACGACTTGAAGAAGATTCTTGTGGAGTTCAGTGACACAAGGTGGGAAGATACTTTCGCTATAAGTGACTTGGCGATGTATAACTATGTTGAGGTAAGTCAGTCAGAACAGCTAACATACTTACTTAATATTGCCTACTCATATGTAAAGATACTCTCGATGTAAGCGCCTTGGACACGTAAAACTGTAATTGCACCGTAGGGCCTGGGTTCCACACAATTTTCATTCCCAAGGAACCTTTACGTCTCTGGTTCTGGGTGTGATTGTTTGTGTAAATGTCTCCGGAACATATGATACAAGTTTTTAATCTTTGTGTGAATTCGTTATGTTTTTGTTTTATTTTCTCATGCCCTGTACGTACGTCGTTAAACGCCAGAAACATTTATCGAATAACAAACAAAACAAACGGATTCATACTCACAGAATAAGAACAATCTCTATCACACCTAAAACCCAAAACACAAATTTTCCTTGTGGAGAAAACTTGTGTTCTCACCAAGAATAGAACCCTATAGGCGCTGATAAGAAGACGCACCCAATTAAGCCAACAGGCAGTTAATTTTATTTTTTATTCTCCATTCTTATTTACAGATGAGGGACTTAGTTACCCGTCCGTCGTATAGGTTACGCAAAGCAGTCGACGACTCCTTTTTCTGGCTGCTGCCTGACGTCTGGGTGCCTTTGTACAACTCCGTGACGTTTTCAACAATGCCTTACAGTCACTGTGTCAAGAATCGGGAGTGGCAAGATCGGGTAAAGTTGCTTTAAAGATACACTTTATATTTTGAGATTCTGCCAAGTATAACTATAATGTATGTCGGGCATATCTGCACCAATTTTCACTAATCATAGTTTTAATCAATTCTGATATAATTCAAACGCAAGCAAATCTTAAAAACCGACTTCACCGCTTTATCTTCGGAACCCTTGATCAGATTAAATTAATTAAATACGCATTATTGAGGATAACTCAAAAACTACTGGTCAGATCGTGATCAAATTTAATGGGACCACATGGGAAGCACCAGGTTTTAAATAAAAAAGCATCATCCAAATCAGTTCACCTAAGAAAAGGTTCTGAAATATAAAAAAAACAGTCGAATTGCGAACCTCCTACTTTTCCGAAGTCGGTTAAAAAGCAGCCAATAAGAGCAGGCCGTGTTGCAAGGACATTTGTTATTGCAGGCGAGCATAAGGCGTTTGCCTTATATATGGGGGCGCATGTCTATGAGTAGCCGGGGACCACCTCAAAAAATACTGGCACACATAAAGGTCCGCGATCCCTTTTGCCCGATCAATCACCACATTTTTTTTATGCTAAATAGGCAAGCATTTGACCACTATCTCACCTGATGGAAAGTGATGATGACATATTATTATGCTATTGCTTTACTTGTCTAATAATTAACTTAATTTTGTTTCAGATATTAAAATACGCCTTCATGTTTTTCGGGGTCCTAACGCTAGCTGGTACATTATACTGGTACAATTAAATATAATCAGTATCTCAAGGTCCCAAATCATAATTATAACATTACAAATATTTAAATACTCGCGTTTGTTATCAGTTTTATGAATTGTTTGCTGTAATAAAGAGCATTATCGGTATATGTACTTGATTGTTATGTACTTATTTTATGTTATATAATTACATTATGATAGAATTGCTCCTCCTCTATTCTCCTGTTGCTTTATTTATTTATTTAATATAGCATGGCACGTCATACATATTAAAATTAAACTTAAAATTAAAGGTACAACAAAGGAATTTTCTGATACGCATAGCAATTTCGGCGTGCCTTTCATTTACCTGATGTACTCAAAAAACAAGAGAAAATAAAATGGAAATAAAGAATACTTAGGTAAATTAATCACTATAAATTTGCAAAGTTAAGTAGGGTCAAGTGTACTTTGTGCTTGCGACATATATATCAACATTTTAAGTTTAAACACTGCAAGAGAATTGCTTTAAGCGTATCTCATAATATGTTAGTTGATAAATGTAATTGTGAAGATGTACTTATGTATTTACATTGGCAGCCCGTTAACTAAGTTTAGTTTGCGTTCGCCTTTTAAGCAGCGGGTATCGGGTTCAATTCCTGGTGGAAACCCAAGATTTGTGTAGTAAATAGACGGTAATAATGGTTGGAATAATAGACAAAATCAGAAAGGGAGAAAGCAATGAACAGACCACTAAAGTCAAGACGCCATAATAAAAAAAAAAGTCGCTAATTACTCAAATGGTATCATTAAAAAGGCAGGTATTTGAAAATTATCTAAAGGTTTATTTTACCACCACTTTGTAAGAATAGCTGGCACTTAGTGGGTTCAATCATTTTTGTTCGACCTATACGCAGCTTGGCACGTTTTGCAGTACGGGTCAAAAAGTGCGTCTATTTTACTCGCTAAAATAGCTCATCGTATTAAAGGATGATGATTATTAATTAAAACAGATGAGGGAAATCGGATTGTAGGCTCTTGCGTATCGATTCGTACCTTACTTTATTGTGCGGCTTACGAAGTAATCGAAAAGTCTCAGCTGGTACCCGGAAACGTTCCGTATTGACGAAGCGGGAGCTTCGAATTAAATTCGCCCAAGTTTTTATTGAATCTATTTTCAAGGGTTTGTAATCATAGAAAGGTCATCGCTGGTTTAATATTTGGCATATACCAATAAACACGATATTACACACACAGCCCCACGCTTAGTTGAAAGATTTGTATCGTGGATGTCGGAAAGATTCACATTTACCAGAACTAGAGACACAAATTTCCTTTCCTACTTACTTGACACTTATCGTTATATTTTAGACAATTCACACAATATGTTTATAAATTATAGCCTATGTGTTATTCTAATGTATAAGCTATATTATTATACAGTTTCACTAAAACCCATTTAGTAGTTTTTGCTTGAAAGAGTAACAAACATCCACAGATCCATACATACAAACATTCGCGTTTTTAATATTAGTAAGGATAAATGGCCAAAACCTTGTCAGAGCATTTCCTAGGTTTTCGCTGACAATTTAGATTTTCTTTACCTAAAGTCTACCATCTCATACGTCATTTCACCATTTCTTCGTTCTCCATTCAGCCTAATAATGTAGAAAGCATTAAAGAACCTGCACGTTACCAACCGCAGCTGAGATTACCTAACGAGAGCTCAAAGTGAAAAGCACCCCTTTTAAATGCTCCAAAAATAGCAAACCATTAAGCTTTCAAAAACATTTTAGTAGATAAGCCTAGCTAATTTCACGTCTCGTTTCATCGTAGCTACATATTCACTTTGAGTCGACATCACGAATGCAAGCACATATACATCATTGGTATGTATCCTATATGATAATATCATTGTTGGTATTATTAACCGAATTCAGATAATACACGCAAGCAAAGCTTAAAAAACCGATTAAACCGCTTTATCTTCGGAACTTTGATCAGATTAGATGTACTAAACACGCATTATTGAAGATATTTCAAGAACTACTGATCAGATTTCAATCAAATTTGAATGGGACCAATCGGAAAGTAATATTTTTCAAGCAAAAAAATAATTTCAAAATCAGTTGACGTGGAACGAAGCAATGAGGTATTACATATAAAAAAATATACCTATACAGTCGACTTGAGTACCTCCTCCTTTTTTGTGAAGTCTGTAGAAAAGTATTATAGAATGGATCTCATAATTTACCTGTAGGTAATCATTTACTTAGGTATAAAAACTTAGGTAGGAAATAGACCAAACGCCCCCCTACAACAAATCACATCAAAGCACATTAATATAAAAATGAGAAAATATAAAATATATGGTTGAGGTTAAAAAAAATACATTAAATAAAAATGCAGTCGACTTGAGTACCTCCTCCTTTATTGTGAAGTCGGTAGAAAAAGGAAGAGGTGCTCAATTCGACTGTATTTTTTTTATGTGTGTTACCTCATAACTTCTTTCGTTGTGAGCCGATTTTGATGATTATTTTTTATCTGAAAGCTGGTGCTTTCCATGTGGTCCCATTTAAAATTATTCAAGATCTGACTAGTAGTTTTTGAGTTATCCTCAATGATGCGTATTCTGTGGAATACATTGATGATGTTCTAGTTTTTTACCGACTTTTATTTTTTTATTTGAAAGCTGGTGCTTTCGAGTTCCAATTTGATACAAAATTTTGAGTTATTGTCACTAATGCGTGTTTATTACATTAAATCTGATTAAGGTTCCGAATATAAGCGGTGAAGTTGTTTTTTTAAGCTTTGCTTGCGTTTAATTAATTACACTATGTTTAAGTTGTCTAGAATTCTAAATTAGTTTCAAAATTGCCTAGAATTGGTTCTTTTATAGATATATATATTTTGCCTTAGATAACTCATATCATAACTTAGTATGACTGGTTATTCGAGCACAATGAATACATATATAGATAAGATAGGGAACATGCGAGAAATGTAAATATAGGTCAACTTAACTGTTATTAATGGACAATCGTGACGCTTGTTTAAAAATAAAATTACAAATAATTTAAACGTAAGCAAAGTTTAAAAAAACCGACTTCACCGCTTGTATTTTGGTTTTGGCTTGACCAATTTCCATAAAATTTATATGGGACCACCTCTAAAGTATACTCTACCAAACAAAAATATCGATTCATAATTGGCGGAGATACCGCGTAAAATACATACAAAAAAAAAAACTTACTTTCTAATTGAGAACATCCTTTTTTGAAGTCGGTTGAAAAGTAGTGGATTTAAATATTCATCAGTATGGGATTATATATCCATCTGTTATGTAGGTAAAAAAAAAACTTACTTTCTAATTGAGAACATCCTTTTTTGAAGTCGGTTGAAAAGTAGTGGAACTAAATATCCATCTGTATGGAATTATATATCCATCTGTTATGTAGGTATACTACCTACTCATGTTCATTAGAATGGGACCCATCTAAATAGTTCCCGGACATAAGTTTAAATAATGTTTAAGTACTTAGACTGATCCTCCATTATGCTAGAAAATGAATACTGGTGCATATTGAATGAGCTAAATCCAGGCGCAAACTCTGGTGAGTGCTTTTAGTTTCAAATTCAAATCAGGGATAAAACGGACTAAGCAGAATTTAAACATATTCACAGATTATAATAGCTTTTTAGAAAAAAGTTCTACAAGTAACTCTTTCGCTTGATTTTCCATAGTTATAATATGTATAATCTGAAGAATAAAAAAGAAACGAAAGTTTAAAAATTAAAACACGACTACACTAAAGGACTTCCTAGATAATTAAACGCAAGCTAAGCTTAAAAAACTGACTTCACCGCTTCATTTTTGGAACTTTGATCACATTAGATGTACGCATTATTGAAGATATTTCAAGAACTACTGATCAGTTCTCGATCAAATTTAAATGGAACCAATTGAAAAGCAACATCTTTCAAACAAAAAAATCTCAAAGTTCACTTTGAACGAAGTTATTAGGTAACACATAGAAATAATACAGTCGACTTGAGTACCTCCTCCTTTTTTGTAAACAATTATATTTTTATTACTTTGACGAAATATATCTCGCAAACGGTACGCTTGACAAAAATATGATTTACTAAACACTACCTTCATTTTAAAATTCCTGTTCACACATGATGGGGGGGGACGAAAATAAATTAGTTTTCATTGTTTTGTGCCCCCTAGATTTGCCCATCATATCCAATTTAATGTGACGTCACATAGCTGTATAGCCTATAATCGGCACACAAAGAAAACGCTTCCAACGACATTTCATTAGTCAAATTATGATTAGCAGCTTAGAAGTTATGAGGGAACAGATTAACATACTTACATACACACATACCGGTCAAAAACTTCTAGGCAGAGATTATCGGGTTCGATTCCCGAAGACGACCGCGCACCCACCTGCGCCAAACGGGCAGTTCATACTGTTGTTTAATAATGTCATTTCCATTTATATTGATGCTGCTACGTCGTGCTATTCTCAAATTATAATTAAACCTAAAATTATGCATACAGTAGACAACTGGGTATCCAAAAAGTCCGAGGAGTTGAGTGGAGCACCTGTCTAAACTCTAATTTCAAAGTTTCGAAGCCGCAAGCGTTTAACTGCGTTCTAGCGAATATCTGGCTGCATTAAGTTTCGGCTACCTATTGCTAAAGTTTTTTAATACCCTACTAGTTTGTTGATTAGTTTTGCTTGGGGTTTTTGCCGCGAAAGTGAAAAAATGTCGTTGTCGATTTCGTATTCTTCGAAACTACTTAGTGATTCTTCGAGTATTAATATTATAAATCCGAATATTTGCGTGTAAGTGTGTAAACGTGAAGTGTGTAAGTATATTTGTTTTCTCTTCACGCTGAAACGGCTAAACGGATTAGGATGATATTTGGAATGAACATAATAGGAATAGACCACACCTAGGATTCACATATGCTACTTTTAAATAATAAACGCGGGCGAAGCCGCGGGCACGGCTAGTTTGAAGTAATGGTGGATTGTAGTGTAGGCAAATCAATACAAAGTTGTAAAACTTGGTATTCGTTTTTGCTCCTAAACTCCAATATAAGTTATAGTAGGCTTTACTACTTTACTAGGGCATGATTTGGTAATCATGACTGTTTTACTTGACTCTAACTGTGACGGATGGTTTTTAGATAAATTTAATCAACTGCATACAAATTACTTGAAAAGATTAATAACTATTTAGCAGCACTGTACAAGCAGGACTTGCTGTGCTTCAATGGGTATAAGTACTAGTGTAATAACAGGGCAATATTCTAGAGCTCTAGCTGAGAGAGAGAAGCACGATGGCGTAATTGGTTGCGCAATTGCTTTATAAGCAGCGCATATCGGGTTCGGTTCCTGGAGGGAACACAAGCTTTCTACCCAAGTGAAATCTGATTCTGATTCTGGGTACGGTGTGATTGTGTTTGTGATATTAATGTTTCTGGCACCCGCGATACAAGTCTCCGAGCTTAGTTTGGCTCTGCGTATGACAGCGTTTATTACCCGACTATGGTGAAGCAAAAGGGGGTTAGTTAGTAAGTTGTTTTGAGACCTATTTTGTCCTGGAGTCTATCTCAAAAACGGCTTCACACTTAACGCTAAAACTTACGTATAATACCCGTTATATCCTGTACATCAACAACAAATACAGAAATCAAACAATTATTATATAAAAAAAAGTAATAAGCAAGTAACCTCAAAAGTTTTTCTCTATGAGGCAAAATGTAGGCGTGAGATCTCAGTTCGGCGCGAACGACTAGTACAGTACCCGGCGATATATATTGCACATCGTCCTTTGGAAAGAGACGATCGGCTAATTTCGGCTTCGTAGAGCGTTACTTCGTTAGCCGGGTACTGTATTTATATATGCAGTAAACCAGAAACACCCCGAAAAATTTAAACTTGCTTATTGTGCCAGTTTATGTAGCTACATTGAAATACCAATTTAGAACTTCCTCCCCGTGACAGCCTTTTGTATTGTTTATTCCATTGCCCAGATGGGAAAGTAAAGATTTATGGAAAAGCTATTGTGTTCATTTTCTCAATGTCTAATTTTGCTCGATATCACAGCTTTACTCGTATGTACAGATTTATAGATTTATAGTCAGTGCCGTTTAATCACACCCAGAACCTTTTACATTCGTACAGCAATGGAGTGGTATTGATTGCCTACTTTTTTAACCGACTTCAAAAAAGGGATGAGGTTCTCAATTCGACTGTTTTTCGATATCTTTTTAGGTGAACCAATTTCGATGATTCTTTTTTAATTTGAAAACTGGTGCAACCCGTTTGTTCTTAATTTTAAACTAGATCTGACTAATACTTTTTGAGTTATCCTTAATGCCTGTTTAATTCGCTTAGTTTTCTAAAGCTTTGCTTGCGTTTAAGTTATGTTATGTATTTACGGAGTCATCAAATCTAGTAAATATGTGTATTTTCTAGGCCAATATGCTACATCTGCGGGGACCAGGGCATTGCTTTTCATCAGGTGCATGGTTAAATGCAGGCGCTTGTCATGCATACAAATGCAAAAAGAACCAGAAAAACTTTCTTTTGGTGAGGAAAAGTGTGCTTATGTTAGTAATCGAGATCGCTACCATCAGCTCTGATGGCAACCAACTGCGCTAATAGAGTTGATTTTTACTAATTATCATGGAATTATCACGTCGGCTTCTCTTTCTAAACCATATTGTGATTAAAATCAGTCTCAATAAAGATTCCTATAGACAATAAGAACAAAACATGATTCCTTGGGGCGTTTCCCGCCACATTCCACAATTCCACCAACGAATCCAAACAGGAGAAATTAATAGCTGACCGAATTTGACAAGAAAAAGAAAAGCGTGGACTTCTGACTCTAATGAAAATTTATTGGACGTGAAGCTGGTGTGGGAGAATAGATGACGTCATAGGGTGCTGGGGAATGTCGGATAGCTTACTAATATCTTAACAGTTTATTTGATTACCGATCATTGATTTTTATACAATTTTGGCTTCGAAATTTTTGTGCATTTAGCCAGTATCAACATATTTCTAGTTCATATTTCATAATATAAGGCCTAGTTATAAATCATAGCTAAACTGAAATTAAACAGTCAAGGTTCAGGCATAGTCAAGTTATGCTTCAATTAAGTTCTAGTAAAGTTTCTCCAAATAAGAAACTTCTGTTAGACTTTTGGAGATTATTAAACCAGTTGATATCGTATAAGGCTAATTTTCCTTCATCAGCCGGGGAAGACGGCAGGGCTTCATACATGCAGTTGCATTTCAATCTATGTGGTTTTAAACGAGTATTCGTTTAAAACCATAGCTAGGTATAAAAATCAGTTCATTAGTATTAATTAAACAAATTTTGGTGTATATTTCAGATAAAGATAAATGCAATCATACTGGTAAAATGTAATTATGTTATATTATGTTATATTATGTCCTCTGTTACTCTTATCGGAGTCAAATAAAAAAAAATTGGTACTTATCTACTAATTCAATTACAAGATCCCAGGAAAGTAGGTAGTTATGTAGGTACAATCTGTCCCGGTGGGGCTACATCGACCGAAGTACAAACTGATGCGATTTTTGAGCATCACCGAAACCTATAGCTTATCATGCTCAGCAAGCTATATACTCGTATCTTGTATAGGTACTAGAATACCTGTACGAAGCTAGGCCGAATGCTGTTTGCGTCGCGTAGTATTGGGTTAAAAAGGTGTAGATAATTGTTGCCATCGATACGCTAAGACGAAGGTGTGTATATGTAAGCATACCTAAACTTTGTGGTTTGGGGGTGGAAATATAAAAATGTCAAGACTGAAAAACTATTAAATAATAAAAATCGAAAATATAAGAACGCAAGTAAAAATGTCAATGTATAAAATTATTAAATTTTCATATCTCTCATCTCTCTCATTCTGGGAGTCTTCAAGTCGAGAGTGAATATAAAAAAACTATATCCATTACATGATAAAACCTGTGTGTGTGTGTGTACTTACTTTCGTGATATTCGAGCGCAATGCCAACTAAACACTACACCTCATGGCTACCTCAACTTAGGTACAAACCGACCACTCCCAGCTAATGAGTGTCAATGCTTTGTTCGTTTTGCATTTCAGTATCACGGGTCGCCTTCGCCGGGCATTTTAATTGGCGGTCAGATCAAAGCGCCCTAACAGTTGTTCTACAATTTGAAGTCGGTTTGGTGGCTGATAATAATAATTAATTGGAATTGCTTTCGACAGGTTTATCTGACACCAAGCAGGCAGCTGCAGTTTGTTAGATTATCCTGTTCTGTACATGATTTGGATTACTATGTTAATAAATAGTTTAGACTTGGTATCTCACGTGTTGGTAGATGACAAAGATAAACTAAAAGTCTTTGATAGATGATGATGGGGTCGAAGATAGTAAGCACACTTTTCTTTCAATCTATTAGCAAGCCAGGCAAAAGGCCCTACCGCATAGGATTTCATTACGATGATATTTTCGCCGGAAGCTTAAGCTTGATGTTGGGTTCGAAACCGTGACCACCCAGTTGCGATGCGGGCTTACTATGGCGGTATCATCGCTTCCTATTATTATTATAACTAAATTAACACTTTCACTACTACTAGAACTGGCTCTGAAATAATTGCCAGAACGATAGATTTACAATGATAAACTACTTACGACTATAAAATAGGCATATAGGTACGTAAGTACCTACTACTGGGACAGAATAAATTAGTACTTATTAACAAGTAGATACTCCTGTAGGAGTGATAAATCTATTAGAAAATACCCTACAATACCTACTAGTGTCAAACATAGGTAAAATTTACATACCTCCAGTTCGCTCAAAGCGTTTTACTTCTACGTTTATCATCCTTACAGGATGGAGTGGAACTCATTGCCCTCATCTTTGTTACCCGAACGGAACAATCTGGGTTTCTTAATTAAGTCAAGAGTGAATAGGTATCTTCTGGTCAAGCATGCTTCATCTTCGGCCGCATCATCTCTTTCCAATACGAGAATAATTGTGAAATGATTGTCTATCGAGCCTAAAAAAGTAGGTTAAGGGGTGCATAGTTATTATTTTTTACCACTGACTAAGCAAATGTTTGACCACAATCACATCTGATGGAACGATGTAGTTTAAGATGCAGCACGCTTGCTTAGTAAATACCGATTTTTCTATTCGTATTTTTTGAGTATTATTTCATATAATTAGCGCCTTAAGTATCACTCAACTGCCTTGCAGAGCTATATTATAAAGGGGTTGTGTAGGTCTTGTGAGCTGATAAGTATCGGCTGGGATTTTATAACGAAGAGCAAAGCTGGTCACTTAGATTGATAGGAAATCTTAAAGGGCGGTCTTATCGCACAAAGCTATTTCTTCCGGCAACTATAGGGAGATGATAAAAATATTACAAACAGGGACGGTGGTGTACCTAACAGTTATTTAAATAAATGTATTTACATATAATTCTAAATATAACATAATATACCTACAAACACCTACGTAAATAATAATATTAAACATATATACACTTAGCAAACGTTTATTACACAATCGGGTCGAAGTTATTAAGATAACCTTAGTTTTTAGATAAATATATAGGCGTGGTACGATACAACGCTTCCGCTTGCGTTTGTCGAGGTGGACATACTTGGTGGCGCCACTAGCGCTGCCTACCTTCGTACAATTTTATAAAAAATGCACGCCTCCTCTCTCCTCCTTTGTAGTGGGGTCACTGGTGGTTCTCCACCTCAGTGGACTTCTGAAGCGGCTCGCGGCCTTGGTGAGCAAGGTCACCCTTTCATGGGAGCAGTGGCCCGGTTTGCATCCAAGCCTACCGCCGCGCCGGAGCAAGATAGTGACTGCTAGCGCAACCCTATCTGGCCTTACCTCGGCGAGAGACTGCTCACGGGTGGGTTTTTGGTGTTTTCGAGCTCCACACACCCCTTTCCTTCACCCCTGGGAAGCAAGAGAAGTGGTAGGCATTTTACCCCAAAAAATAAAAAGATGGGACTAAGAATAGTTCATGTGAATAAATTTTGTGTAGGTCCTGTTCAGGTACATGTTATATCTAGTTCTTCTACATTTTTTAATTAATTTACTAACTTTAAAATCCTTATGATTAATATACAATGTTAGGTATATTTTATATGTATGTCAATGTTGCAGACAAGCTTACATCGTCAGCTATATTTAATTCTGGATCGCTGGTTCCTTAGATTAGTCGTGAGATCTAGAATGTTCCAGTATTGCAGCGAATTCTTTTAAAAGAGCTTACCGTTGATAAATGAAGGCTGCTCGCTTCTGTTCTTGAGATGCCTTGAATAAAATGAATTGTAGAAAGTTTTTACTCGAGAGTTCGAGTTGCACTAAGTAGGTACACTTTTATACCTTTTTATATATAAGAACATAGCTATCGTGCTGGTTTTTTTTACATTTGTTTTCCTATCAGTGTTGTCATTAATTATCAAAATAACATAAACATGAACGCTTTGACACTCACAGCTCCACACTTAGATCGATGACTTGTGTCGTGGGTGCCGGAAACATCACATCACTTCATTCGAGAGAATAAATTTTGTGAAACAAATTATTCTCGTGATGTAGAGAATATATAGGTTAATACATCAAAAACCAACTTCCTAGATTCTACAGGGTTCTAAGATTAATAAATTATTGAAACAAAATTTAAAAGGTTTCGCACCGGAGAGCAAAGATAATGAAAATAATACAAGAG
This sequence comes from Lomographa bimaculata, assembly GCA_948107665.1. Taxonomy (NCBI): domain Eukaryota; kingdom Metazoa; phylum Arthropoda; class Insecta; order Lepidoptera; family Geometridae; genus Lomographa; species Lomographa bimaculata. The sequence continues at coordinate 15,460,447 of OX403589.1, forward strand.
ATCGCTGCTTAGCGACAAGACCGTCTTTTGTACTTCTATTTTGTAAATTTTTCTATTGTTAATAATTATTTTTCTTGGTGTTCAATAAAGATTGATTTGTATTGTATAATAACTATTTATTTTTAACGTAGAGATAGATTATATGTATAAGTATTGCCCTAAAATATTTTTTTAGTATTTCATAACAAAAACACCAGGACGACGAGTCCATACTTTCATAACCTATTAGCTTCATAGTAACTGGGAATAAAAAAAATCAATACCAGATAAGTAAACCTTTTAATCGATGCCATAAACCGATAAAGTCGAAACTCAGGAGAGCAGGTGAAGGCGATCCCCACTAAACTCGATCGCAGAAGTTACCAAACATGTTAGGAACTCTTTTTATACGATCAGTCTATCTATTTTTAAGCAGCCAGAGCATTAAATTATGGTAAGTATCAGTGGTGGATTCAGGATTGTCGTGTGGCAGGGGCTTGACCCAGCTGAGGGTAGATTTTGCAGGGGGGGGGGGGGGGGCTTGAGTCCCTTAGCCCCCTGAATCTGCCACTGGTAACGTATTTAAGTACAGGAGTAGGAGTTTTGCCGCGAGGGAAAATATGGCGTTGTTGATTTTGTATTATTTTCCAAAACCTGTGATTTTTTTTATGTTATTGTTTGTAATGGTGGATTATTAACCACTCCAATAGAAGGCCGTGAATTGACTATGACCAGATCTTGACTCTTTTACTTAACTTTGACCGTGGCTTGTGACTAGGACTTCTAAGACTTCTCTTCTAGGATCTTTTATTACTTGAAAATGGCTTAATGTGGAGCTGAAATTAATAGAAAAAAAGGGCAGGAGTCCTGCTACAACTTTAAACATCCAAATCTTCGTGCCAGATCTAAGTACGAACGCAAAACGTAATAAGTACCTAATTACTCTGTTTTTCTTTTGGGATTAGCCGTTTTCGTGCGGAGATCAAAGACAATAAATAGCCCAGAAGCGGCCCGTTATATGGCAAAATTGCATTAATTCATAACCAGCCAATATTTTTCTTCATGTATGTAGTTTCTCATGTTATGTTACTAAAGGGATCCAACTATATTTTAACCGGGAACATCTAAGTAACTGTTACAATGTGGTTAATGCTAACCGCATTGTATGCGTTTACCTATTATAAAACTAGTCGTGCCCCGCGGCTTCACCCACGTTTATCAAGTTTAAAAACCTACATCATTATGCAATGTACATTCCAAATTTAGGATTAAATTTGAAATGTACATTGCATTATCACACCCGTTCAGCAATTACAGGGCGAAGAGGAAACAAATACTTACTGACTTACAAATTAACACACTTACACACACTTTTGGATTTATAATATGAATGTGTCATTTTTTTATCTTATTTTAATAAAAATACTATTATACTAATACCCGTTGTATATTTGGTGGATTCGTGTTGCATTTATTTAAACTGAAAGTTTTTCATTCGCATTAACGATTTCATGCGGTTAATATATTTGCCCTAAATTTAAACGAAATGGTACTTTTTCAACCTTCCTTTGCAAAATTTTCATGGATTCCAAAACATGATAGTCTCTTGTATTCACCTCCTTATGGTAATTACCTAAAATTGGCCTATTAAAAAATATATACACAAAAAAAAATAAGTATTAGTAACTAATGATAGTTACTTTTACTGAGTTACAACCATAGTGTAGGTACATTACGAGTATGAAATTAAAGATTCATAAATTACATAAATAGACATATATATGTATTCATAAATAAAATTACAATATGAATTATAGGCACGAGAAACATAACCGTTGATTTTACGCATAATTAAACGCAAGCAAAAACCACTGAGATAAAATTACTTTGTAAATATTATCTCAATGGCAAAAACCGACTTCACCGCTTATATTTTGGTTTCGGCTTGATCGATTTCGACAAAGTAAATTATCTTAAAATAGTAAATTGAAATCGTACGAAGACGCAGACATAAAAAAACAGACAGATATACTTTCTGATTTTTATATTAATGTGCTGTGATGTGATTTGTTGGGAGGGGCGTTTGGTCTATTTCCTACCTAAGTAAATGAGGCAATGCCGCCAGCATGATGGGAACGCTACCCGTTGGTAGTGGGATTTAGCACTTAAGTTACCTATAAGCTCGATGTCTTGTAGGTAACTTAGTTCTGTGCTGTAAGTTTAGGTTTAGGAAATATACGCAATTGGCCCGTAGATAGCATTCTTCTTTTATGTAAATGATGCTGTAGGTAAATTATAAGATCCATTCAAAAGTATTATAACTTTTTATTGTATACCTACATTACATAAATATAATACCTATAACGGTGAATTAATTTAAGGAATAAATGCTAATTTTAAATACAATCATTATATAAATAAAATCGGATATCATTATATCGCATAAATAAATCTGTGCTTTTGTTAATTATGGTTATAAGTTAGCAAATAAGCAGATTTATCTGGTTCAATGCAGCAAGTAGGCAAGAATATGGTATTGCAATAAAAGATGTACCAAATGCTATAGCTCGAAACAGCAGTCTTAATTCTGCGGTGGCTTCAAGAATATCCTAACTCATTCTGTACTGCCCGTTGGTGTAGTGGGTTGCGCATTGTTCTATGTACCGGGTATAGGATTCGATTCCTGGTGGAAACACAAGTTTTCTTCCTAATTTGTGTTTTTGTTTCAGGGTATAATTGTATGTGTGATGTGTTTTTTCCGGCGCTCACGATTCAAGTCTTCAGCTTTGTATGGGTTTATGAGTGTGATGGCGTTTATTATTGATTGTTTGTTGTTTTATGTTACAGTTATTGGTATGAGAAACAAACCTAAGGTTAGCAGTAAAATCTTCGGCCACAGTAAGTATACCCCGGGGACGCTGCAGAGGCTACACAGAGCCCGCATTTAGTCCTCTATGCTACATCTTCGGCGGCATCATCACTTACCATCAAGTGAGATAGTGCATAAATGCTTGTTTATCGGGCATAAAAAACTATGTCTATGTTGAACGGCTCGTTGGCTTAGTTGGGTGGCGTCCGGGTTCGTTTCCCGGCGGGAACACAAGTTTTCTCCTCAAGGAAAATTTGTGTTTCTAGTTCTGGTTGTAATTGTGTGTGTGACGACACAAGTCATCGAACTTACGTACTGCGAGGGAGTGGAACTCATTGCCTGCGTCTTTGTTTCCTGAGCGGTATAATCTGGCAGTCTTCAAGTCAAGAGTGAATAGGTATCTTCTAGGCATGCATGCTACATCTTCGGCCACATCATCGCTTTCCATCAGGTGAGATAGTGGTCAAATGCTAGACTATCAAACATAAAAAAAAAAGTTTATGTTTATGTTTATGTTGTAGCGTTGTATAGTCATTCCACCAATTCAAAAGTTACTCCCAGGATGATAGACAAATGGGTCAAATTGGTTAGTGCACCGACACATCAACAAACAAACGAAATCCGTTCCCATAGCCGCTCAGAGTAATTAACCCATGTGTTTCATCAGAGTCCCTTGAAACAACAATCAGAGACACTGCCACATGTGGCGCCTTGATATTGATATGGGGAGATAAAATGTCAAACACAGTAAGTTGGAGCAAATAGAGTTAGTCTACTTCATTTTTAAAGCAGTTGCTCGGCTAACTACACTGCTTTCAAAATTAACAAGAAGCCGCCTATCTACATACCTATCATATGCATTATTCTGCGATCTCGTTAACTCTCCCATACTTCATTGTGATACTGTTGTCGCTTTAGGTAAACAAATTACCATTTTTTAGGGTTCCGTACCCAAAGGATAAAAACGGGACCCTATTACTGAGACTTCGCTGTCCGTCCGTCCGTCCGTCCGTCTGTCACCAGGCTGTATCTCAAGAACGGTGATAGCTAGACAGTTTAAATTTTCACAGATTATGTATTTCTATTGCCTACAGAACCCTTCGTGCGCGAGTCCGACTCGCACTTGGCCGGTTTTTAAATATTTCAGTAATAATTGAAACGCAAGCAAAGCATAAATAAAACATATAGTCGAATTGAGAACCTCCTTTTTAGAAGTCAATTAAAAACCGACTTCATCGCTTATAATTCGGTTTTGGCTTGACCGATTTCGATAAAATGTATATATAATGAATGGGGATATAAATCAAATCAAATCAAATCGTTTATTTACTAGAATACATGTACATAAGATCTTAATGTAAAATGTGACACAATATATTCAGTCTGCAAGCAGACGTGCATATGGTAAATAATATCTAGACTAATTAAACATTCTTAAACTCCTTAACACTATAAAAACAACGAATAAGAAGCCAGCTAGTTAAAGATTTTTTAAATTTGTTATAATGGGTCCTCTGAAGTATACTCTACTAAACAAAAAAATCATCAAAATTTCATAATTTGCGGAGATATCGCGTAACATACATACAAAAAAAAAACGCAGTCGAATTGAGAACCTCCTTTTTTGAAGTCAGTCGAGAAATACTTACGAATGAAATAAAACATTTTTCCAACCCCTCACAGTGCCTGTCTAGTTTGTGCAATGTCTAAAGACACAAGAAGGCATAACATTACTTCTTTGAAATGAAATGAAGTAAGTATATTTCACACAAAATAAAATATACATGATTAATCAAAATACAGATTTAACTAAACTACTTACCTAATACAAAAAGTCATTGGTCGGCAGTGTGCCCAAAATGCTGGCTGCGTTACCTCGTTGCACAGCGAGACTCAATTGCTTTGCAAAATACAACCAGGCATTTTGGTCACGTGTCGACTCTTTCAGTCTCCCAGTCAAATCTTTATAAATTTCAAGTGCATATATACATATTGATATTCATTGTACATTCGGCGTTCTATTTTGGCATATGATGGCATGTGAAAATGATCGCTATGCCTATTATTTTATAGATATTCACTTAGATACTCATGGTTTCTTTTATGCATGATTACATCCCATGGAACTAACAAGTATTATCTGATAGTACTTCTTAGTTTCCGATGTGAGTACGTATCTACATCGCTTTGTTCTTATAATATTACAATCGCAAAATATTATAAATTCTTAAAATATTATAATTCGCTAAATATGTTATCTTTTAGAATATGAAAAGCACAATGAATAACTATGAAAAAGTGTAATTATTTTCGTATCTAAAATGTTAAAAAAAAAATTTATCGTTATTGTAAGTACCTAACATATTTATTAATATTTGAAACTGCACGGTAACTATATCAATTTATCATTTTTAAATGCTAATTATATAAAAATCCCAAAATAAAATGATGAAGTATTTTACCAAAACATTTTCATTATCTCACACTCACAAACTCACGTATTAATTAAGCCAGTGTGTTAACATCATTATAGTAATTTAGGAGTACCTAGTAACAGATAAAAAAAAAAATCCTCTTTTTTTCCCACCAACACCCTACAGCGTTATTATCTGAGTTTATACTGTAATAGGATACTGTCTTTACTACATCTATTGCGAATATCACATCTCATCCAACATATCAATGTTAAATTATCATTGCACTGTGAGAATCTATGAGTAAATCATTTACCATAAGTTCTCATTCCCACGTAAGCATACAATCTAACTAAATATAATATTTTCACACACTTTAGTTCTCTGTCACACGAAACTCTCTTACAATCACTTCCGAGCGCTCAGCAACATAAGCTTTGTTTATTGTGGTAAGGTTCCATGTGTATGCAAATAGATGGGCATTAGAACAGTAGCTGCTTATGTTGCATCAGTGCATTAATTAGAACAGTAAAAACTCGTGAACTTTGGCAGGGTACTGTTAATTTCAATAGGAAGTTCTAGTGTATCTGCGATAGTGTGGATTTTTTACGTAGAAACTCAGAATACAGAAATAATCAGCGTAGAACACAGCTGTGATGGCTGTTGTCATTCTTGAGATCACAGAGCACGGATTCACTTTTGTTTTTATCTGTATTTGTTATCATTAACAGTCATTACATTAAAAAGGTTTATCCTGAAGAATCGAGAAAGCAACATTTAACTCTATTTATTTATATCTTCTATATTCTTGTTTTATATGTGAATTGTACATAAATATGTAACACAAGTATGATTTTGTACATTTTGATTATTTTATTGACATAAAAAATCTATATTTATTAATTAAGTATTATTTTGCAAGTTATTTGTTCAAGTTTATTTTAAACACTAATTTTTTGCTGGCCGAAATATGTTATTTTTATGTTTTCAACCCCCATTGCGGCTATACCTCGGCCATTTTGAAAAATTCCCATAAATCGAAGCGCCAAAAAATTCTAAGATATTGATTGAATCTTGAGCAGGTTGAAAATTTCAAGACAACAATCGGTTGACAAATGCGACCTTTAGAGGAGAACAATACAATTCCCAAAAATGGAAGCGACAAAAAATTCTAAGATATTGATTGAATCTTGAGCAGGTTGAAAATTTCAAGATAACAAGCGGTTGACAAACGCGACATGTAGAGGCATACGAAAGCAATTTTGCCCAAGTTGAAACGCAGAGGCCTGGCTCGCTCTGTCAATAAATTAAAAAAATAATTGCCTCCATAACGGTTTGACCAATTTTTTATTTTTATTTGAAAGGTTACTTCTTGATCGAGATTGTTCTTAGCTACGTTTGGTGAAAATTTATGCAGCCGTTTTCCAGATAAGTCGACGACGAGGTAGAAGATAAATATGACGAAATTCTTACTCAAGTTCTCGTGACAATCATACATTATACAATTATCCTAGCTTCGATTAAACGACGCCAAATATTTATAAAGTTATGTCCTTAACCGGAGTTCGGGGAACTCTGCCTTAATTGGGAAATGGGAAGGCTGATAATTAAGTACTATAGTTTGTGCTAGCATCCAATATCCAGAGAATCAAAATTGAAATATCCCTTCAATTCCACGCGTTCAGAGCAATTTAGATGGAAGCTATAGAACATGCCAGTAGCAATTAAGGCAAGCTTTGTTGATAGATACGTGGCGATCCTGGGTGTCGGAAACTATGCAGCCATTGGATCGAGATGACGGGATCTCAAGCGGTCTAACAATCATCTAAACTGGGTAATGATAAGATATATTCAGCTTCCTGAAGCCTTATCATGACCTCTTAAAGCAGTTCCTATTTTAATAGAAGTAGTTCATTCCGAACTGAGATCTTACGAAAAGTATCCGATAAATACTTTCAAATAAGTCTTTGACTTATGTACCAATAAACCTCGAACGAAAAGGTTTTTGCTAGTTAACACAATACAATACAAATACTCTTTATTGCAGCCATGAAATTAATTATTAATAACAGATAATAATAACAATATAGCAGTACATTCGGCGGCCTTATCGCTAAGCAGCGATCTCTTCCAGCCAACCGTAGGATAGAGAGCATAATAAAGTTTAAAAAAAAAGATAGGTGGTGCGGCAGTGATCATTATATGTGCACTCAGAATCAGAATCAGAATATCGTTTATTGTCAGACTGTGGTTACAAAAGATCTTATATAAAATATATACAGTTTCAACAGCTTGCCCATTTCGAGCGTACAATATTTTCATAAAAATATTGAAAGTATTATCTTAATGTATTAGAATTTGACACATATAATATATAAAGATACTACAAAAACAAGTTTAAAGCTAAGTTTCAATAAGATTTTATCAAGTTTAAGATTCGGTATCAAAATACTCTTTAAGGCTATAGTGGACTTTGGAAATTAGCCAAGTTTTTAATTTACGTTTAAATATAATTCTAGGTAGCATTTTCAATTCTAATGGTAATCTGTTATATATTTTTATGGCCATCACAAATGCAGAGTTATAAAACATGCTATTATTAATCTGTGGTATACATATATTATATTTATATTTAGGTCTTAGCGACTCGGCACGATTAGATTTAACTTCAAAAAATAAACATTCATTTGACTTGACAAACATACAAATTTCATGTACATAAATACCGGTCAATGTAAGAAAAGAATAATTTTTAAAAACATTACGTAGAGTATCAGTACTACTTAATTTATATATAGCTCGCAGAGACCTTTTTTGTAAAAGAAAACAAGAATTTATGTCAACGGAGTTACCCCAAAATATAACTCCGTAACTTAAATGAGGATAAACATATCCGTAATAAGCATTGATCGCAATTTTTTTGGAAGAGATGTCAGTTAAGGTCGATAATGTATAACAGTATTGAGAAAGTTTACTATTTATTTTGCTTATATGAGATTTCCAGCTTAAATTTGTATCAACTATGATCCCTAAAAAATTTGTCTCGTTAACTAAACCTACTTTAATGTTTTCATGTAGTACATCAAGTTTTATATGAGTTTGTTTGTAATTTTTGAACTGAATTAGGTGCGTTTTATTTATATTTACTGTTAAATTATTTTGTTTTAACCAGAGAACTACAGTTTGAAATGTATCATTGACTATCTTTTCATATTCTTCATCCTGTAAGTTTCGTTTTGGAATGTATATAGTAGCATCATCAGCGAACATAATGCATAAATGTTTACTAACTAAAGGTAATTCGTTCACATAAATTAGGAACAAAAGTGGCCCAAGGATACTTCCTTGTGGCACACCTAATAATATATCTTCACGTTTGGAAAACACTTTTTCAATAGTTTTATTAGACTTGTTAAAGACATCTAATGCAACTGATTGAGTTCTATTTTCTAAGTAGGATTTAATAAGTAATAAGGCCTGGCCTCTAATACCAACATGTTCTAATTACTCTTTATAAACACACATATATATATATATATATATATGTGTTTATAAAGAGTCATATATATATTAGAATATATATATATATATATATATATATAAAATTATTAATGTAAATAAATAAATCCTATCAATTTTACCTGTTATGCCATCCAGTGGCAGCTTAAAGAACTAATGCTCTTCTTTACTTTATCACCTGTGGTTATTTGCTAGTAACTTTTTTTCTCATAGATCATTATTTATTTTAATATGTTGTTGGAGTACATATATAAGAGTAGAATATATTCTTTTCTATGGATATAAGTATTATTGTACTAAGTAGGGGTAGAATATATTATTTTCTATGCTTAGTAGCAACTATCTAAATAAAGCCTTTTTTAATATTAACCCTGATTAGGTCTGACAACAATTACTTTATTAATTACTAGATAGGTTTTTTTAACGGTTTCATACCTACATAGCTGGTTATTATATACATAATAGCCAGCTATGTATCTACACGTGTTGCTTTTCCCTTTAATTAAATTCTGTTTCTCGGGCAGGGAATCCACTGCAGCGGATATTAAACTTCCTTTAATATTTCAAGTAATTAGTTTTGGCAATGTGAATGTGATTAAATATGTAGATATGTCGCGCTGATTGATATACCGTGATTTTGTTATTAAAAATGATCATTTTCATCCAATTCGCAAACTGATGGGTCTTATATGCTTCTTAGCTTCCAAAAAAATAAACCGATTTCTATACAGTTTTTTTTATACACACAAATTATATTTTTTAATAAAAATCGGTACAGCCGTTTTGAAGACGTCACTGCGAGACGAGAGTCTCCTAAATTAAAAAAAAAACATTAGTTTCAGGCTTTGGCGACTGCCGATAGAAGTGAAAAGTACATACATACATAGAGTATAGAACTAGAAAGAGACAGATGCCAGTAGCCAGTATACTACGCGTTCTGTCACGATGACGCGAGTTCCTTGATTTATGTTCACTCAAAAAGTGCTCAACGCGTTTAAAGAAGTTTTCACTTCAAAAACGTGCATATTTCTATTTTTACTTACCTATTTTTTATTGATAATTTATGAACTTGTCTAGACAGGACTCGACCAAGTATTTTAAACTCTATGCTAATCTCATGGCTTTTAGTGTCAGCTATCTAGACTCTACAAACATGTTTTATTCATTAATATTGTGAGGTAGGGTACCATGCAGTGGGCTTAAGGTCCGTTTGTATCATGCAATGTTTCTGCTTCAGTACTTCATGCTGTCAGTATAAGATTTACGAATCGTTATCCGTAGAAACTAATGTATGTACTTCATCATTAAAATTATAGGTAAATGTCCTCAATATTTTTTAAACAGTTAGTTAAGTTTTTAATTAATTGTTGCTTAAATAATGTTCGCCAATAACATAATTATATTATAATTTTAAATTGTGTGTGTGATGTGAATGTTTCAGGCTCCCACGACACAAGTAATCGAACTTAGTGTGGGGCTCTGAGTGTGGAAGCGTGGATTCAATAAACGACTCTATAAATATTGATAACAACTAATTACTTTAAAATGAGTTGATAAATTAACAGATTATGTTTAGTAGTATAATAGTTTAAAAGTAATTAATTGTTGTTAACAATGTTTTATAAAAACTAATAACAACCTATAAGCGTAGACACTTTGATAATAGCCACAAAAGAGGCTGTTTCTTAAAAATAATCGAGTTCGCGAAAATGTTGGAGAAAATACTGTGTTTCTGGTTCTGGTTGTGATTGTGTGTGTAATGTGAATGTTTCCGGCACCTACGACACATATCGTCATCGTACTTAGTGTGGGGCTGTGAGTGTGAAAGCGTTTATTTTTATGTTGCTCTACATTCTTGCGAAATTTTCCATTGTCACAGCTGTGATACAGCGGTAAGTAAGGTCTATCATATTTGTCTCTTTTGGCTATCTGCTGTCTATATAAAAGTCTACAGGTCCCTTATATTTGGCGGTGCCAGAATGAGCGAATTATCCGAGGTCTATTGCTGATAAGTCCAACAATGCCCTGAGTCGCCTTTTTATCACTAGTACCATTGGATAGTACCATTAATGGTACTAGTGACACTACTACATATCTCTAATACCATTAAATAAAACACTATTGTCAGATTCCTGGGTTTACTTAAAATCAAAATCAAAATCAAAATCGTTTATTCACATGGGCCCTAAAGAGGCACTCATGAAAGTTAATTAATCTATTGCCAGATTCGGAAAATTACAGCCATCTCGAGAAGAACCTGGCAAGAAAATCGGCGGCGCATTTTTTTTTCATTCATTTTTTTTAAAAAACATTCTTAATTTCTAAAACATAATTTTCTTAACCTAGGTGTTATTATGGTAGTCGCTAGAAAGAGCCTGTACAGTTTGCCTCTATGCATCCTTGTCATTAATATAGTCTGTAGTCTTATAATAAGCTTTCTTAATTAATGCCCGTTTTATTACAGATTTGAACTTTCCCAGTGGTAATTCAGTTACGATTTTAGGAATTCTATTGTAAAATCTAACCACATTTGCCATAAAACATTTATTCGTTTTGCTTAATCTAAATGCGCGCACTGTAATTTTATGCTTATATCTAGTATTAAGTTTGTGTGCGTCGCTTCTTAATCTTATCTTTATTCTTATCTTTATTTACTAATATTTTTGCGTTATTATTTACTAATATTCATATTAATTATTTACTAATATTCTTATCTTTATTTACTAATATTTTTGCGAACATGCATAATATTTTCAAAGATGTGAAGCGAAGGCATGGTAAGTGTTGTTGTTGTTTCTTGTTTTGTTGCCTGTTTCTTTAAAGAATTCCCTGAGAGATTCGCGTGGACCCATATCATATATTGCACGATCATATATTGCACTTATTAATTCAAATGGACAGAACCATTAGTGGTACTAGTGAAATAACTTTATATTAGTAGTACCATAGTCAATCTTTATCTTTACAAGAAAATGACAATCAATCAATCAAATATTTACTGACATAAATTTAGATGATACAATATAGATTCTGAAGCCTCTGGTTCCCGATGTAGTTTACACTGTGTTTCGAGAACCAGCGTCTTCTCCCATTTATGAAACTATTTAATTATGCCAAGGGTTAGTTTACAGCTATTTACAATATGTGAATGTGTATGTGTATGTGTGTGTGTGTGTGAGAGAGAGAGAGTGTGTGAATGTGTTTGTGTGTTAGTGCGTAGTGCGTATGTGAAATAATTAATAAGAAATAATTAAATAATTAGGAATTCATTTGCAGATTTTCCACATCTTCATAATCCAGAGTGTTTTATTTATTTATTTCACTCTTTATTGCCCAAAAAGGTACAAAGGGTGGACTTAACGCTAAATGCATTCTCTACTAGTCAACCACTCATGGTTGAAAAGCGAAGGCTGTAGGCATGCATCAAAAATAATAAAGTGGTAAAAATATGATAGGTTTATATTTAAAAGAATTTTTGTAACACTAAATTAAATTAAAAATATATATATTTAAATAAAACTTCAATATAATATATATCTAAATAAAACAAACAATACATATACTATACTAGACGTAATACATATGAATACATAAAATATAATTAATATAACATTAAACTCTTTGCAATTAATCGGGGTAATTCCGGTAGGTATAAGAGAATAGAAATATATATATATATATATATATTAAGTAACTGATGAAGCATTAAGATAGTGTTCTTTCACACGCATTTTAAACGTTACCTTAGAAGAAACCTTTCTGATTTTTAGAGGTAATTGGTTCCAGAGCCGGAGTGTGTGCCGGAGTGAGCAGAGTGTTGGGCCAGGTGAGTATCAGACTTTTTTTAATTTATTGGTAGAGTATTCTTTTATATAACAGTCGCTATTTAGTTTAATTAACTTATTATACAGATGCGGAGCAACATAATCGAAATGTTTTTGAGCAAATGACAACCTCTTTTCAACATCCAGCCAACAAACAGTAGACTGAAATGCCTTAATAGTTTTCTGAATGCGTTTAAAGATACCACTCCAAACCAGCTTAACAATGCTCTACCTAGCTTATGGATAGAAAAATGCAAACCACATGACGATCTCATCTTGCCAGCGGAGCTTCCACTAGTTCGCGAACAACTTTGTTCAGTGTGGAAAGCCCACAAGAGACTTCGAACTCAGTTCGGGCAGCAATACTAACCTGTTTAAGTAAAGCATTTATATTATTAGTAATTTTATTTTACTATTTTTAATTTTTATAATATTTTTTGTACTGGCATTGATTTTAATATTTTAATGATTTATACAAATCTTACTCAAATTAAAATTTTAAAAATATAACTATAAGACGTGTAAACAATGTTTATCAATAAATGAGTATTTGAGTATTTGCATGATGAACCTTGAACCTGATTGTTTTAATTAATTTCTTTAGGTAGCCAAAAAACCTAATTAACGTCTAAAAATTAAATACTATATCAATGACGATAACAACTCATTATTTAATATCAGTGCAAATTAATAGCTTATTTTTAATCGATACCATAATAATTAATTGTTGTTAGTAATTTGCTATAAAAGCTATGAACAACCTTTATAACCTTAGGTTCTTTGATGATAGCCTCGAAAAAGGTTGTTTCATTAAAGTAAAGTTCGCGAAAATGTTGCTCTACATTTTTGCAACATTGTGCATTGTCTCAGCTAAAGGGTATAGCGGTAAGTAAGGTCTATCCTATTTTCAACTGACTTTAAAAAAAGGAGGATGTTCTCATTACGATTGTATTTTTTATGTTTGTTAACTCAAAACTTTTAAGCTATTGCATAGCTTCTATCGCGGGCCTTGAGCGTGGAGACCGAATCCAGAAATTCCGTAACGAAAATAACCTAACACCCCCCACTCCGACCGGCACAGCGGATACTTTTTAGTTTTGCCATCTATCGATGAATAGCAGAACTTTTAATGACTTTTTTTGAAATATCACGCTTGTCTCTTTAGTTCAGCAACTCGCCTCTAGGTGGCAGGAAAAGAAATACTGCATAAATAAAATAAATAAATAATTATAATTTCATAAGTTGATAAAAAGCTTTACCGCGGCTGTCCCCGAGTGCCGTAGTCTTTAGTAGTTGAGTCTTTTTTTTATAGGTGAACCGGTTTTGATGATTCTTATATGAGAAGCTAGTGCTTTTTATTTGGTCCTATTTAAATTTGATCAAGACCAGACCCGTAGTTTTTGAGTTATACTGAATAACGCGTGTTTATTGCATTTAATATGATTAAAGGAGTAGGTGGTTATTGGGCATTCTAATTCACTTTTTTCTTAAACGCTCGTTCACTCGCGTTTTTTCTCGAAAAAAGTGAATTAGAATGCCCAATAACATTTCTGATTTTTGCCAATCGCTCATGTTGAAAAAATATTTTAGAATTTCCAATCTTACGTTCGATCACACCCGTTCGGTTATTCTACTCACGATCACACAAAAAGTATATTACGATTGTCAACTAGCACGTTTGAACTTACCAATTCAATTACAGTCATGGTGAATCATCATTGTATATTCCGGTAATTAAACACACATTGCACACCACCAGAACTTCGCAATGATTCCGTTAAGCTTAGTGGCCGATCGCTCAAAGTTTGTTCTAGCCCGATTGGTCGTATCATTCTGTTATTTCACAAAACGACACCTAGAAACAAACCTTCACTAAGTTGTCTCGGTTTCATTTACGAGTACCTACTAAGCGACATCGATTAGACTTCACGTGACTCAGCGCCGGTCGGCCGATTGCTCAAAGTTCATTCTAGCGCGATTCGTCGTACCATTAATCTAGTACTCTGTTTGGATAAACTCATCCTGTTCATCCAAATTTTCCCAAAAAATGGCACCTAGAAATGGAACTTTCAGTTGGCAGCTAAGTCAAACGTGGTGTCACCTCAATGCACACCACCAGAACTTCGCAATGATTCCGTTAAGCTTAGTGGCCGATCGCTCAAAGTTTGTTCTAGCCCGATTGGTCGTAGCATTCTGTTATTACACAAAACGACACCTAGAAACAAACCTTCACTAAGTTGTCTCGGTTTCATTTACGAGTACCTACTAAGCGACATCGATTAGACTTCACGTGACTCAGCCCCGGTCGGCCGATTGCTCAAAGTTCATTCTAGCGCGATTCGTCGTACCATTAATCTAGTACTCTGTTTGGATAAACTCATCATGTTCATCCAAATTTTCCCAAAAAATGGCACCTAGAAATGGAACTTTCAGTTGGCAGCTAAGTCAAACGTGGTGTCACCTCAATGCACACCACCAGAACTTCGCAATGATTCCGTTAAGCTTAGTGGCCGATCGCTCAAAGTTTGTTCTAGCCCGATTGGTCGTATCATTCTGTTATTACACAAAACGACACCTAGAAACAAACCTTCACTAAGTTGTCCCGGTTTCATTTACGAGTTTCTACTAAGCGACATCGATTAGACTTCACGTGACTCAGCGCCGGTCGGCCGATTGCTCAAAGTTCATTCTAGCGCGATTCGTCGTACCATTAATCTAGTACTCTGTTTGGATAAACTCATCATGTTCATCCAAATTTTCCCAAAAAAATGGCACCTAGAAATGGAACTTTCAGTTGGCAGCTAAGTCAAACGTGGTGTCACCTCAACTGCTTATAAATCAATGATAAAGGATGAAACGTAGTGTTTATATAATATTACAATGTACCTTAGTAATAGGGCATGTTTCACAATGCATGATTTATAACCGCTTATAAACACTGGTTATAATTCAGGCCGGTAAGTACGCTCTGTTGATATCATTGTCACTTTAGTTTTATAAATAAAATAATGTTATAATTACAAAAAACACAGAATTATTGATTATTCATTAATTAGAAATATATGATTTAAACTAAATACTTATATAGATAAGTTGATTATATTCCTATAGATAACTTACTACAGAAAACACAAATTCTATGAGTGTATATATATTATTGATATAAATATCTTAAGTATTATTAAAAAGTAATAAAAAATCTATATTTAATTTTATATAATAAATATGTTATGTTGAATATACAAACTATTTTTTGACCGCTGGTTATCTTTAATCATAACATGTATTAAAGTTTTTCTTTTCGTATGACTAGCCCCTGTTGAAATAATAATCAATAGGTACTCGTAGTATTGTGCAACTAGCTACCTTGCTAAATAGCGCATGTTATTGACGTCACATGCACTTCTGCATAAACTGCAATAAAAGTACTGTCAACACCAGTTAGCTGCATGTTAGGTGATTTAACCGACCAGCAAAGACAGGTGTTAAAATTAATTGATATGTATGTAAATGTATGTCAATACATATATCCCTGTCCAATGTTACGTATATTTAAAAGACTAATACTTTACGTTATGTACGATGATGCAGAATTATTTTGTATCGATTTAATCTCCTTACCTGGTTGGAAAATAAATATGTTACCTTTAGCATTTCTCAAATGATAACTGCGCTCCGTCGCACATGAATAAATATTTAGTTAGTAGTACCTATTTAAAAAACAACTGAAACAAAATAAAATATATGTTTTGGAGCTTTCATGTGTTTCTTAAACATAAACGTTACGCTCGAACATACATATAAAAAACATAAAACATCATCGTGGTTTTAAGTCGATTAATTAAAGTAAATGGATTGATTCGTGAGTGGATTATTATATTTCAGTGCACGTTTTCTGCTAAAGATATTTTTAACGTCGACTGTACATCCGGTGACCTCTATTTAAATTTTATCGCTTAGATTTCTAATATATATTTTTTTGTTATTGTTATCAATAATTTATTATTGATGACATACGAAAACAAGATTCAGGTACGCCAAACTGTTTTTAGTGTTAATAGGTATCGACATAAACTAAGTTTATATAATAATAATCGAATCTATTCGAACGTAAATGTTGACCACTTCTTATCAACATTATTTTTTTACACAAAACCTTGTGGGCCTGAACTGTGAATCACATTTCAACGACGAGCTTCAACGAACTCAAGATCCCGGAACAACTAGTGTCTCAGCCTCGAGGCTCTACAAGAATCCAGCAGCTCCAACGTGCTCATCGAGGCTTCAGCTACAACCTGCTGCAACGTGTGCTTCGAGACCGTAGCTGCGAGGGTCCCATCGAGCTCAATATCGTGCTGCTACATAGTTGTGAATCAAACTTCACTTCAGTTTAAATAATGTTCGTAAGTTTAATACTAAGTTTATTCCTATTACCTACTATAACATATTTTTATGACTTTTTTAGTCGGCTGTTAGCCCGCTGGACCATTCATCATGCGTAGTATGTTAATTGCTTGTTCTTTTGTTTGTTACCAGGTCGGACTCTGAGTACGAGACCAAGCGCTACCACAAAGATTCCGAAGACGAGCTGTTGCCAAAGTCAAAACGGTACGTTTTAAAATTATTTAATATTATACTAGGTACCTAGGTTTAACTCGAATGTGTATAACTTACTTGAATAGTCGGTTCAAAGGTCAACCTTTCGCTATTTACCTACATCCCAACCTTATGTAGAAGTTATTTATCGTCTAGTTAATTTACTTTTTTTTATTTCAGTGCCAACAAGCC
The DNA here is from genome assembly GCA_948107665.1 of Lomographa bimaculata. Classification (NCBI taxonomy): domain Eukaryota; kingdom Metazoa; phylum Arthropoda; class Insecta; order Lepidoptera; family Geometridae; genus Lomographa; species Lomographa bimaculata. The sequence goes on from OX403589.1 coordinate 15,477,840, forward strand.
TATGAAAAAGACAGCGAAACGCAAGATTAACCCAGAGAAAAAGGAGGCGTCTTTGTCCAGCAACAGCAGCGGGTGGCACCTTGACTTCTTCGACAGCGACGAGGATCGTGAGGTGACCCGAAAGAAAAAGTCGAGTTCACTACAGTCGGTGCTCACCAGACGCGTTGCCAACGGGGTTCTACGTCGTACCGCCGACCTATCGGGTGATGTGTTTGTTGAGCTGCGGCTCTATAATTATAAGGATATCCAGGCTGTCGATGCTAGGGAGCGCTGGGAGAAGGCGATCTTGTCTTTAAAATATCAAGTAGACTCCGACGCTCAGGAGTTGGAGTTTTTGCGATCTTTCGTACAAGCCTCTAAAGGGAAGTTCCACGAAGAGGGAACTTTTTTCGCGGACAAGAAAAAATAAATAAATTTAACCTATATTTATTGGTTATATTTTTTGTTTTCTTGCTCTTCGCATTAGGTTTTTTAATATTTAAAATTTTTGTTTTTTATTTGTGAAAGCTCAATAAAGATTTTATATTACTAAAATCCCAGTATATTTTTAATTCTAATTTATATTTGAAAAATGTAATATGAATCAGGTAGGTATTTAATCATTTTAACGCTAACGTTTAGGTAAACCTAGGCATCGTATTCACATATAGGCATTCTTTTACTTTTCAAATAGGTAGATAATTAATAAATCAATAGAATTACCTATTTTTCTTTTAACGCTTTTAGACTCACATCCCCACACTTATATTGATGACTTGTGTCGTGGGTGTCGGAAACATTCACATCACACAAAAAATTACGTCCAGAACCAGAAACACAAATTTCCTTTGGAGAGAAAACTTTCCACCGGGAATCGAACCCGCTGCTTAGAAGGTGAACGCGCACTTAACTAAGCCCTCAGGCAGTTCTTATTTTTGTACTTAATTATAAGACCTGATTATTTTTTTAATAGTAAAGTAGAATCACCATTTAGTTTTTATTTAGATAGGTTGTCATAATGTCAACAAGAAAAATATTTTGTTCTGTTTGCGATGTATCTGTCAAAAGTTCGGCATTCTCAGCCCATCTGAGAAGCACTGTACATAAAAATAATAGTGCAGTTGAAGTAGATGACGGAATAGAAAAAATTTGTAGCGCATTTCGTAGTCGTATAGCATCATACAGAGTGCGGGATGTTGGGGTAGACGAGGGTTTCAAGTCGCCGGCTGCGTTCCTACACGGGATGCGCGCACGAGTGAGTCAGCTCTTGCATGCAAGGCTAGCCTCTTTTGATAGCATTAAAGTAAACTTCGAATTATTTGCCGAATTTGCTTTGCCTTCGAAAGACTCGCGGGAAGTTAAATCTTTTGCTACTGAAAATTATGTCTTTCATAAAAACTTTGATTTTAATGAATTGTTCACCAAAGTTATTTCGATTATTTCAACTCACATCGATGAATTCCAAGAACGTGATAGCGGTTGGTCTTTTTTAGGTAGTTCGTACTTGGAGATTAATATAAATAAGTATAACCCTTTAAGAGCATCAGGTTTTATTAATTTACCAAAAGCTTTACGATCTAAACGAGCATGTGTAAATATTCAAAACAGGGATCAATTTTGTTTTCTGTGGTGCATAGTAGCAGCATTATTTCCTGCTAAGAAAAACGCTCACCGCACTTCTTCTTATCCACACTATAATACCTTGCTTAACACTAAAAATATGTCTTTTCCAGTAAATTTTAATGACATCAAGACGTTTGAAAAAAATAACTCACGCATTAGTATAAATGTTTATGGTCTTAAAAACAAAACGAGCATTGTTGGTCCGCTATACCGAACACAAAACAGAAGAAAACATCATGTTAACTTATTGTTCATAGAGAAAGGAAACGTTAGTCATTATTGCTTGATATCAAATTTAAGTCACAATGTCAAGGGTAGAATACTAGACTTATTTATTACTAACATCTCAGATTGTTTGTCAGCCCCTGCTCCTCAGTCTCTAGTTCAGCCTGATGAGAATCATCCCCCTTTTATAGCTTTTGTACCATTTAAAGAAAGCTTTATTAGACCTATCGACTCGAAAATTAGAATAGAATTTAATTACAAAAAAGCTGACTACACCGTAATAAATAAAGATATTTCTGAAACTGACTGGGATGACATTTTTCTTAATTATAACGCTGAAAAGGCAGTTGCAGCATTTTATGAACAACTTTACTCGATTATAAAAACACATGTTCCGACTAAGCGTATAAAATCCACTCAATTCCCTACATGGTTCTCACCCGCCTTGATCCATATTTTTAAAAATAAAAATAAATCCTGGATTAAGTGGAAAAAGTATCAAAATGTTTCAGATTATCATGTTTTTGCTATGTTTAGAGAAAGATTTAGCAATGAAGCACATAAATGCTACAAAAAGTACATGTGTTCCGTCGAAGATAGTATACATAAAAATATTAAATATTTCTGGACATTTATAAATAATTTGAAAAATAGGCAAGACATTCCTAACAGGATGTCATACCAAAACCTAACAGCTGAAAATCCTGATGAGATATGTTATCTTTTTTCTTCGTTCTTTAAATCTGTATTTCAATCCTCTAGTATCACGGAAGGCTATGATGTATCTGACATTGCTGACACCAATCATGACTCAAACTTAATTCTAAGCAGTATACAAATTTCATCAGATGCAGTTATCAGGGAACTACGATCTTTAGACGTGACGAAGGGGCCGGGCTTAGACAATATTCCACCGTTGTTCCTTAAATCTACTTACTCTACTTTATATCCCCCCCTACAGCATATATATAACATGTGTTTACGGGAAGGAGTATTTCCACATGTGTGGAAATCCGCACGAATCGTACCGGTCTTTAAAGGAGGCGATAAGTCTAATGTTGAAAATTATCGCCCCATTTCAATTTTGCCAGCTTTATCAAAGCTTTTTGAAAGGCTGGTGCACAATATTATATATCCATCTATTCATAGTATTATCATTCCACAACAACATGGGTTTGTTAAACGGCGGTCAACAAATACTAATCTTTTGATATATACAACGTACATATTTGAAAAGATGGACATTAATAAACAAATTTGCAGCGTTTATACTGATTTTCAAAAAGCGTTTGATAGAGTTGATCACAAAATACTGCTGGATAAACTGGCATATAATGGTATACGTGGTAATTTGTGGAGGTGGTTTAAATCCTACATAACTAATCGTACACAAAAAGTCGTATTAAACGGACACGAATCAGAACTTGTACCTATTAGCTCAGGTGTTCCACAGGGGTCCATTTTGGGACCCTTGTTATTTGTATTATTTATTAACGATATACATAAATGTTTTAAGTTTTGTGACTTTTTACTATATGCAGACGACTTAAAAATATTTCACACAATTGATAGTATCTCCGATCATGAGAAATTCCAAGAAGATCTTAACCATTTTCATACCTACTGTATTAATAATAAGCTAAGTCTAAGTAGTAGTAAATGTAAATCCATCATCTTTACAAAAAAGAAAAACATATTTAACTTCTCATATAGACTAGGTAATGACCCACTGGATAATGTTAACACTATAAGAGATTTAGGTATCACACTAGATAGTAAATTACATCTCGATATACATATCGATAATATAATAAGAAAAGCATTTAAAATGTTTGGGTTTGTAATGAGGTCCGCCACAAAATTTGCACGAACATCCACCTATCTCCATCTATATAAATCATTGATCCGCTCCCAATTAGAATATGCTGTGCCTGTTTGGAATCCTTTCTACAATAAATATAAAAATAATATAGAATCTGTTCAAAAAAAGTTTCTTCGCACTATGCATTACAAGTGTTATCATTATTATCAAAGCTATCAACAATTACTTGATAGATATAATATCATTACATTAGAACAAAGACGTAAGCTACTTGAAACTATGTTATTGTACGACTTATGTCACAACCGATATGATTGTATACCTCTAGTTAGTAAAATTAGTTATAGAATACCTACTAGAACGCACTGCCGTAACCCTTGTAAATTGTTTGCGACGGCTCGTTGCCGTACCAACTCAGGTAAACGATCCCCTTTATATCGTATTGTTCACTCGTTTAACAAAAACTTCAACTCGGTTGATATTATGGCATTGCGTCCTAGTATTTTCAAACGAGACATTGTAAAACTTATATAGCTCCGATGCACTTGACGCACTCAATTAAAAAATATATTATTTAGTAAACTGTGGTAAATGTTGTTGGTGACACATTTATTAAGTCTGTGGATATCTATTGTTTTAAAATGTACTGTATTGTGGCATTGTTTATTTACCCAAATAAAAAGAAAAAAAAAAAAAAAAGTCGCTTACTAAGGCATCAGATAACAAAACATCATGGAAAAGTATGGTTTTGTGATGATTGTATAATGTTTTTTAATAGCGAACATAAATTAAACAATCACGTGTGCGGTGGAGTCGCGACAATTTTACCTAAATCTGGTACTTTCATACAATTCAAACATTACGAGAGAATGCAAGATATGCCCTTTGTTATTTACGCGGACTTTGAATCGTTGTTGCAACCTAGTAAGGATGAAAAACGTTCTAATTGCACATCATCATTACAAAGACACGTTCCAGGCGCTTTTGCATATTATGTAGTATGTTCATATAATGGTTTACTTAATCGGTATGTATCTTACCGGGGTGAAGACTGCGTTGAAGTTTTTCTTGAATTTCTACAAAAAGATGTATCTAAAATAACCAAAATTTATAAAAATGTTAAGCCTATGCTACCATTGACAGCAAAGGAGACACAATCTTTTTTAAATGCAAAATTGTGTCATATTTGTAATCAGACTTTATTTGATGATAGCGTAAAAGATCACTGTCATTTAACCGGCAGGTACCGCGGTGCCGCACACAGTTTTTGTAATCTTAAATTTAGCTTACCAAAGTTTATACCGGTATTTTTTCACAATTTGTCAGGATATGATAGTCATTTATTTATTCGGCAACTAGGACAAATGCCTGGGTCATTAAAAGTTATAGCAAAAAATAAAGAAAATTATATATCTTTCACAAAATTTTTTATGACCGAACCTCAACAGTACATGGCTCTTCGTTTTGTAGACTCTTTCAAGTTTTTAGGCACAAGCCTGGAAAAACTTGTTGTAAATTTAGGTAGAAAAGATTTTTTGCATTTAACTAATCAATTTCCTGAAAAAGAACAATTTGATTTGTTAACGCGAAAAGGTGTATATCCATACAAATACATGACTGATTGGAAATCATATGATGAGGAAAGTTTGCCCCCAAGAGCTGTTTTTACAGCACTCTTTTTAATTCTACTGTTTCAATGTCTGATTACAATCATGCCAAAATTATATGGAAAAAATTTAACATTAAAAATTTTGGTCAATATACAGACCTATATCTAAAATCAGACGTACTCTTACTTGCAGATATATTCGAAAAATTTCGCTCTACTTGCAGATTAAATTACAAATTAGATCCTGCTTTTTATATAACCGCCCCAAGTTTAAGTTTTGACGCCATGCTTCTTAAAACAAAAGTTAAACTTCAGCTTATAGAAGACTTAGAAATAGTAAGAATGATACAGAAAGGTATACGCGGTGGAGTCTGTTTGTGTTCGACTAGACATGCAAAAGCAAATAATAAGTATCTATCTAGTTACGATCCAACATACCCAGATAGTTATTTGATGTACTGGGATTCCAACAACTTGTACGGAAAAAGTTTGTGTTCATATTTACCTCATTCTGACTTCCGAATGCTCAAAGTGTCGGAATTTCAATCACTTAATATTCTAAAAATATCAGACGATTCTTAATACGGTTATATTTTAGAAATTGATTTAGAATATCCTGATCAGTTACATGACTCGCACAACGATTTACCTTTTTGTCCGCAAAAATTTATTCCTCCTGGTTCAAAGACAAATAAGTTAATACCAAACTTATATGATAAATTTTATTATGTCATACACTATGTACACTTGAAAATATGTATACGTCATGGATTGTTACTTAAAAAAATTCATAGAGTAATAGAATTTAAACAAAGTGCTTACTTAAAACAATATATAGATCTAAATACAGACTTGCGGCAAAAAGCTAATTCAACTTTTGAACAGGACTTTTTTAAATTATTGAATAATTCTATATTTGGAAAGACTTTAGAAGACCCGGAGAAAAGACTGGATGTAAAATTAGTCAATCAATGGGTTGATAATAGAAATAAAACGAAAAAAAGTTACACCGCTCAGCGACTCATAGCGAGACCTAATTTTCACAGTTGTTCCGTCTTTTCAGAAAATTTCGTGGCTGTTCAAATGAAACCAGAATCAATAAAATTAGACAAACCAATTTATATTGGGTTTACAGTTTTAGAAGTATCAAAAAGTCACATGTACGATTTTCACTATTCTGTAATAAAACCTTTTTACGGACCCAATGTGCAGCTCTGTTATACCGACACGGATAGTTTTTTGTACTCAATACAGACTAACGATATTTACAATGACATAAAACATAATTTGCAATCATATTTTGACACTAGTAACTATGACAAAAACAATATTTATGGTATAGTTTGTAAAAATAAAAAGGTACCAGGGTTATTTAAAGACGAGCTTGGCGGACAAGTTATAACGGAGTTTGTTGGCTTAAGGTCTAAGCTGTATTGCATTAAAACTGAAACTAAAGATATTAAAAAAGCTAAGGGAATCAAGAAGAATGTCGTCAAAGACTTGCACTTTAATGATTATAAAAGAGTGCTTAAACACAATGACGTTATAAGGAAAACAAATATTGTTTTTAAGTCTTTAAAACATGAAATATTTACGCAGTCTGTTAATAAAATTGCATTATCGTCTAATGATGATAAGCGGATAGTACTAAAAAATAATATATCGACACTGGCATGGGGGCATAAGAGCAGCCTGTTTTAATCAAAATTAGCATTGCGTTAACTTTAAATTTAATTTACCTACTTAAATCTATTAGTTTGTTAAATTTTATTTTATTAATATACTAAGACTATAATATTTTAGAATATAAAAATAATATGTTTTTTATTCATAATTTGTCGAGTGTTGTGTTAATAAATAAATAAGTTTTATAAATAAGTTATATATATGCTGTTTATAAATAAGTTTATGAATAAATTATCCTTATCAAATATTAAAATATGTTTTCATTTATCTTTAGTAATAAGAAACCTTTAATAATAAAACAAGATTAGACAAGTACAATACGTATCATATTTACTATAGAGCTATGCGCTGACGACGCAAAATACATGAACTCGCATGAACTCATGACGAATCAGTGTCATGTTGGTTCACCATTTATTATTGCGACAGCACAAACTACTATATGATTAGTTCGATTTATTTTCAGTCATAAATAAATTGCAATTTGTTACGTGCAGACGAATACGTCCATCTCACTTCACTACATTTTAATCGTAAGTAAAATATTGTTTTTAATAATGTTCCCTTATGTTCATTCCAGCTATTGTCCTTCAGTACTAATAAAAACTAAAGTAATGAGTACTTATGTTTGTTACCATTTACCGGCGTTGATATTAGTGTCTAATATTTTGTTTCCTTGTTACAGACAATGTCTGATACGGAAATACCATGCAGCCAGTACGCACAACCGGATCCATGGCGATCACAATCACAACCCTTTGAAAAACTGTATCCAGAGATGTTTTTAAACGGGCGAGTGACAAAGCCGACGGGGAAAAAGCCTAAACAACGGCGTGATGCTGTCGTCAGAAAAAAGAAATGTAAGCTGCACGGAAAATCTTACGTGATAAACAATGAACCGCGACGGGGTACACGGCTTATAAAAATTAAAGTCATAGATCTGACCGCGTCGCCAGCCGTTTCCGACTCAGACAGTAATACCAGCCTTCTTCTTAGTGCACAGTACATAGTAAAAGATAGTGTTGACGAAATTATGGACGAGACAGAACGTGTAATAAGAAAAATTTCCAAAAAACTTTGCAGTGAAAGTGGTTTTGATTAAATCAGTGTACATAGTATAACTAGTTATAGCATCTTAGTATAAAAACTATCGTGTGAGTTATTCATTATAATAATGTAAGCGTGTATAAATAATGTAATGTCTGTTGCGTTTTGAAGCTAGACGCGCACGCCGGGACCTGTAAACGTAGTTCCCGGATGAAGGACATCGGATATGTCCGAAATCTGGTCGGAGAATTGATTTAAGTACGCTGTAGTAGTAGTGAGTGCTGGATTTATTTTATTAATTTATTTATTAAATCACAAAACAGGTAAATTACAATAAGAATTGCGTCAAACATATTCTAAATTAGATTACATTATTATAATAGTTATAACATAGTTTTAGATCGTAATAAAGATTTAGTGTTATATGAAATAAAATGATTGACTCTATTTTTTGTTTCATTTTAAGCATTTAAATATAAGTCATTACAACATATTATTAGGTAGTTAGGGGAGTAGGTTTTAAATTATCAAACAAATAGTAATTTTAGAGCAATTTTATTCAATAGATACATTATTTTCTAAACACCATTTTTTCACACATAAAACATTTCTTAACGCACACATTTTATTATGAGCCAAACAATTAAAATTAAGTTTTTCTGGACAATATAACTGATATAATGTTTCTAAATTAGGCAATCCCTTGACACTTATATCTATGATATTAGCGTGAGTACATAACTCTTGGACCCATTTAACTTTTTCTTCACCTTTTACAATTAATATTTTATTTTCTAAGTGAGGTTTAATCATCCTTCGAAATTCTCTATAGTCTATGTAGCCTTCACTCCAATGATATCCTCTTTCTCTTTCTAACCATAGAACGCGCCGCTTTTCTTCATTAGACAATTTGGAAAACGGATATGGAGGTTTAATTAAAAATGTTTGAGTATGGTCATTAGCTATAGCAAATTCTTTAATAATAAATTGATTTTTAAGATTTTTGAATCCTTGCAAGTCCAAGAAAATGCAATTTTTATTCATGATATTTTCTTCATAATGCTACTCAGTGGTTTGTATTCAAAAATGCAGTCGTTTAGTATTAAGCAATAGGCTGCTGTCTGGTCAGGTATGTCTTGATCGGTTTCAATTTCAACTCGAACGTCAACAGAGCCTTTTAATGATTCGTGCTGGCGGGAACAATCGATCACAAATAGGGGAGCAATGTCTTTAAATTCTTTCATGCTCATCAAGGGTTCAGCACGGCGTCCGTAATATGACTGTTGAAATCTTGCATACTGTTCGTATAATAAAGAAAATTTGTTCTCAGAAAAGCTAACATTTAGGCCTTCGTATGGAAAGTAAGTAGAGTTCAAAAATACTCTTATGTCACGTACGTTACAGTGATCAAACTCTGCTGATGACATTTGAGCTTCATGTTTTCTATTCGTTTGTAATGCAATGACAACGAACCGCGGTTTTTCAATTTGTGATGAAGTTTTTACAGACCACGCATATTTGCGTTCTAGGTAGCAAAGGGTATTCATACAAATCCCAGTTTCTAAAAGGTACAGTTAATGGACGATCTTTTTCTAAGCATTTCAATAAATTAATTCTTTCGCGATCAGATACTTTCACTTGAGGTACGCGCCAAATAATTTTATTAATTTCTATATCATTTATAACTTCACCCGTATTTAACTTTAATGCATTTAAATTAGTATTGCTCCTTAATAGTACCAACTCGTGTTTGCAATTTATTAGAATTTTTTGATAATCTTCCGCAAAACCCAATATTTTGTTTAATGGAATGGAAGCTGAAAACATGCCGTTTGTAACATTAGTTGTGCCAGACATAGACCAACCCCAAACCTGTGCAGATTTTGATTCTTGCTCATTTAAAGATAAATACGACTTCATTGTAGTTGTAATGCCTGCATTTTTAATTTTGTCTATTTCTACTCCGTTTAGTTCATATCGAATATCTTGAAATAGAAACAATGCAGGGTTATTAACAAAATGCACACTGGATACTTTTTCTTTCGGGTTATTTTTGTAAACGGATGCTATACCTTCGATATACAACGTGCTATGTGAAGGTAAAACATACAAGTCCTGTTGGTTGATAGGTATACGTATTTCGTCGTTCTTGTTGAAACTTGTTACGTATGGTTTATACGAATGGTATTCAAAACTTTCGATGCTGTTATCGTATTGCGTTTGTTGAGATACATTAAGAATATTCATTTTAGCAATCCAATTAATTTCAGGAACTTGATATTATTTTTTGTCAATTTTTTCTTTTGACGAGAAGGTCCTCTTTTATGAGATTCTGATTTGATACTGATTTTGTTTCTAGGTAAAGCAGGGGTTTTATTACTGAAGTTTAACATTTTTTTCTTAAATGTAAATATAGCTGCACTTCTTCTTCTCGTAAATTTATCACTTTATTTTCAGCGTCCAGTAATCTTATATTTATGGCAGTGATTGAATGTTGGTTAACAGGAAAATAAATTAGATTCTTAGGTATTTCTATGATTCGGTAACCAGGGGGAACATTTGGCACAAATTCGTAAATGATGTGACTTGCTATGCCGTTTACATATGAACCGCTCACCACATCACATTCGATGCGCACAATGGTTGTAGATAAAATACTCACAGGATACCGAGATTCACTGTTTATATTTGCTTTCAAAGTTTCCTTTCCAAAACCTAAGATTTTTCCAATAGAATTGTTTTTTTCAAAGTTAACAATTTGGGAACAAAATATCTTAGTCTTTAACGTGTTATTATTGCAAGATATTTCTAATATCTCTTTGCTTTTAATGTTTTCTTTTAAATAATCACATATATCTTGTAGTTCATAAGAACCTTCAGGAATATTAATAACGTCATTTTCACCGTAATAAAATTTGTCATTCCTTTCGTCGATATTAGGAATAGAATTGAATGTGGAGAAATACAGAAGCCCGCATTGATATTCCTCACGTAATTCTAATGTTGGTGAATAGTTTGTGGTCAAACACGCTCCTCGCCCGGTTATCGATACAGTGAATGACATTTTTAGACTGATGATTATATTATACCATATACTATATTTAAACACGTTTCCAATAATGTTTTAGAAACTTTAAACAAAGATGACCACAGTTTACAGCGTCATACTTTTGGTATTGAGCGTAATTATAGTTAATTGGTGTACCTTTTAAATATTTTATTAATTCTAACGGTGGTTTTAAATTTCCAAAACTATCAAAATATTCACAGTACTTATTGTGTTTCACATAGGCTACCCAATGAGTTCCAGATTTATCTGAGGAATCCAGGTTTATAATTCCACACTCGATTTTTCTTGCTATTGCAGGTAACATATCTCTCATAAAAACTCCTCGAAAGTATGGAATATCACGAGCATGCTGTAATAAATCTATATTTGTGAGCGGTCTCCTGGGCAGCCTTTTGTTCAGTTTTTTGAAGGATTTAGATATAAACCAGCTCCTGTTTTGTAAGATTTAATATATAAACCTTTCCCAAGCGCTACCGCTTCCATCATTCTGTTATGCCGTATAGATTCGTGAAGGTTTTTTTGGTTAGTCTTGTAATCAGTCACAGCTTTCGCAATACCTGCTGCACCGCCGGCCAATGATCCCAAAGCAGATAGTCCAGCAAATATTGGTATCAAAGGCAGCAATCCACCAGTTTTAGGTAGAGGAATACGACGCGGCATACGTATTTTCTTTTTGTTAGTTAATATTTTTTTTGCAGCTGCATATGCTATTTTTATTGCTGTATTTTGATCTTTAGATTTATTTTTCTTCAGTTGTGACCATATTTTTTTCACAACCGATTTAAATGAACTAATACCAGCCCCAGTTTTTAGTTTAGCTTTCATTGCATTTTTTACTATCCATGATGCAACTTTTTCTCCTTTACCAGAATCTTTTGACTTAAGTCTTTTTTTCGCCATGTTCAACAACTCTAAATCAGCTTTATGTCGAGTTTTCCGATCTTTATTAGTATACGCGATATCGTGATACATACAAGCCTCATCCAGTTTATTAATGCCTCGTTCACCTCTTTGGAGACGTTTGTCGAGTTTAGTTCCAGGACCGCAAAATTGATATCCTGGTAAATGTAGCTCAACAGGTAAGTTATTTATTAAACTATCAATTATACCACTTCCTTCCTTCATCGATTTTAATGAAATGCATGTGATTTTATTTTAACACTTTATTTATATGTATTCGTTACAATATAACAGATTTTTTACTTATACAACTGTTCTCTTCATCTCCCAAGCCTAACCATTTCACAAAAAGCCTATTTCCTTTTCTCTTAATTACCTTTTCTATAAGATATATTTCAGGATATTTAGTTTTTTGCAGCTCGTATTCATAAAATGAACCTAAAATATTACGATCGTTTTTATCTTTTAGTAGATAAGTTACAGGATTGGTTTTGTTAACTTTTGCTACGATAAATATTTCTGTGGACCAATTGGGGGTATAGCCTTTGTAAAAAATACCTTTGTATTTGCTTATACGAACACTGTCACAAGCACTAAACTTTCTTTTAGGATTTGTAGAACGTTTTTGCGATTTGATAATGTTACATTTTACAACCATTTCATTGGATTTATCAACAGCTATAGGTTTGAATTTCGTAGTTCGATGAATAGTGTTATTATAAGATTTTACTACTGATTCTATATTCTTTCCAAGCCAATGATATTGTCCATGTAAGCTGAAGCACTTATAAAGTTTAGACTTAATTGTTCTGATCACTCGCTCCACAATCGATGCTTTTTTTGTAGAAAATGTAGAATAATGGTTGATTTTATAACTTTTCATTAGATTTTTGAAAGGCTCATTATAAAAGTCTTTACCTAAATCTGTTTGTAAATTATTCGGTCGTAGCTTAGTGTTAGATAATATGTGTTGCATTGCATTGGTGACACAAACTTTGGCTTTTGAGATTAATGGAATAGTCCACACGTATTTCGAAAAACAATCGATTACTACTAATATGTATTTATAGCCTTTATTGGAACGCGCATAATTTTGTATATCAATGAGGTCAGCTTGCCATAAGTCATTTATTCCCTTGATGATTGTAGATCGACGAGGGAAATTTCTCCGAGCAGCTCTATGAAGTTCGTCAACAATATTTTGCTTACTCATTTTTACTTGATTTGGTTACTTGATTAATCATGTGATCAATGTCCGACTTTGAATAAAATCTTGTATTTAAATGGTTTATTGTTACCTTTTCTAAATTTCTTAGAGAAATTTGTACATTACTTTGTATTTTCTTTAATTCAGCTTTTAACGATTGCACTTCAATGTCAACATACGCTTTGTTCACAGCTTCATCGGAGTTATCTGGGGTCTTCAAGCCTTTGAGTCTTGATAGTTTTAAATCGTAATCTCCAGTATCAGATTTAGTTAATATGCAGCCATAATCAAGTGAATTAGATACTCGTAAACGTTTATGGACGTGATGTCCGAATTTATCTAAATTCATGTTGCAGAGTAAATTAACATCGATAGACTGTCGTAAAATATTAATAAATATTTCTTATATCTTAATCTATGTACCCTCCCTCGCGAAGTTCCTCTACGACAGAAATTATTTCGTTGTCTAAGCCAGTGTTGCCAGCATCGCGTGATGCAATTAGTAATTTTAATCTCTCCACCAATTCGTTCGGATCGTCCCAATAAATAAAATCTGTATTCTTTTTATATATTTTCAAATTATTGATTCCTTTTCCTTCTGTAACATTTTTTATACTTCCTATTTTAAACAATGGTTTTATTATTTGCATGTATTTAATTCCTTTGTTGCTGTTGATGGGTTTTTTCGGGTCACAATTACGACGATGTGCATTAGTCATTGTAAGGAGAATTTTATAATTTTGTAAATCTATATTCTTAATAACTTTTAAATTTGGTGTTCTTTTAAACAGGAGTTCTATCAATCCAGGCGTTTTCTTCATTACTTTATTTCCAATCTTTAATGTATCTTCGTACTCGATAACTGGTGTATTCCCTAGCATAATTTTTCCTCGATCTATTTTAACACCGAAAGGAACATCATTCATCACTTCAGAAGACATTGACCAAGATAGTGACATATTTTTTTTATCTGGTGAAGATCCGAAAGATGTAAATGAATCATCGCTCTCTTGTAGATCATCAGAAGGGGGAACTGTAAGAGTGACATCTGATTTTGTGTTTTGTTCATCTAAACTATCTTCTTCGCTACCTTGTTCATCAAACTCCTCATTTGAAAAAGAAGAATGCTCACTTACGGCGTATTCCGATCCTTTTAAATTATTTTTTTCTATATTTTCGGATTTATTTTGATTGGACATTATGTTGAGAGGATCTACTATTGGTTTAAATAAAGTTTCCAAAGTAAGATTATTTATAGCTTTGGCAGCTCTCATCATTTCTACCTTTTTCTTTACAGCTTCTGAAGATTTAACGATCCTTTCTTTAAGATCTTTTTCCATATTTGATGTGGTTGAACCCGGTTGGTATCAGAAGTAGAAATGATTTGATATAGAGATATCACTTAGTTATTAATGTTAATCTATAGTTATAAACGTGTCAAATTCCATTCTGTAACAACCTTGGTTTTTCTGACAGTCTTTGTTGATCACAAGGTAGCTGTAAGGTTGATTCCAGACGATCGAGCACATTTCCCGGAACTGATTCCATGACATGTCAGAACCCACATGCTCCTCGTAAACATGTTTTAAATTAACATCATCTTGTTTGAACAAAACTATCAGGTTAGAATTATCTCTCACAAGTTGTTTTGGGATCTTGGAGTATGTTTGATTTATGTAAAAGCAATCTATGTTTTTATGTCGACCCATTGCAAAATAATCTCGTATATTATTCTGATTTTCGCATGCTACATCATCAAAAATAATAATTGAATCTGATGAAGCTTCATGAGGACTCAAAATCTCACTATTATGACTATATTTGTAAAATGGAACATCATTTACCATATTTAACACGTCTTCTAAGAATTTGTATTTAGGTTGGTATAAAGATTTAGAATAAACATACAAATTACAAAATCGTGGGCCGTCTTCATGTAATAAAAGACTTATGACTAAATTTGTCTTCCCACAATTTGACGGACCACAAACAATACAACGAATCGTATTCGGTAACAAATTTCCGTGACGTTTTAATCCCTCTGTAAGATTCGGACATATTTCACCTAATCGTAACGAAATTGCTTGTTTTTCAAACTTCATTGCAGATTAACTTATAGTGTTCAGTCTAATATGGCTTCATCCAAAATGGAACGTGAAAGAAATTGTATTTGTTTTTAAATATATAAATGAATGAACCAACCAGTGACGTCGAACGTAAGATTGGAAATTCTAAAATATTTTTTCAACATGAGCGATTGGCAAAAATCAGAAATGTTATTGGGCATTCTAATTCACATTTTTCGAGAAAAAACGCGAGTGAACGAGCGTTTAAGAAAAAAGTGAATTAGAATGCCCAATAACCACCTACTTAAAGGTTCTGTGGATAAAGAGGTAAAGTCGGTTTTATAAAGTTTTGCTTGCGTTTCATTTATTTTCTTTAGACAAGTGTAGACTAAGCAGTTACTATGTGCGTGTTTTTAGTAGATTGCATTAATCAAAAATGGTAACAATAATATTTCTTTTTTTATATGTAAGAAACAAACGGACATGGGTCTAACAAAAAATTCCCTAAATATGTGTACCGATTAGAACCTATACAAACTTGAAAACATGTTCGTTATAAACAAACTGAAACAATTATTTTTTTTGTCTAATCTTCAGTAGTACAGAGTTGAGGTACTTTTGCTTGCAATCGCGGCTTCGACTATGGTCACAATGTTTTCACCTTACTTAGTTTTTTAGCGACACGGGATTGTCGCTTATTATTCGTTTTGTCGCCTATTTTTCGTAGACTTTTGAGCGTGGACTCTTAATCGGTAGATCGATGATTTTATATCAAAATTAATGAAATATATAAAATAATAACATTGAATCATGCAATCAGGTTCGGGCAATTTTAAACGCAGCTATTTTTATGTTCTTTCTGTGTTGCCAGAGTTCACGGCCAAATATAATAACAAATATAAATAATAATAAAAGAAAGTTGAACGGACTGACGATGACGTTACAAATCAGTCTAGCATACTTTTTGCTATTTTTGAATTTCCCATGCATTTTTGTCACATTTTATCCGAGTACGGAAAAGGAAAAAGAAGGGTTATGAGTTAAGCACCGAATGTACCTACATATTATCTTTGGAATGTTCATACATGTATCTTTGTATGTGTTAGTTTGTTCCTTGACTGCATCTAAACTAATCAACCGATTACAAAAATATTTTTGGTATGTCGAATTAGGCTGGTAAAAAAGGCGGCGATAGCTTATTGAGCTTGACAGATAAATCGGACAAAGTGACTATTGTGTTCACCAAAAATGATCTCAATTTTGTTGTTCTAGTGCTGGGCGATGATTACCTAGCCCTAGAGAGCGATGAAGAAGTTTTGTATTGGGCAGAACGCTACGAAGTCAAGGCAACTCGGTTATATCTTACTTCGGGGTTAATTGAAGACATGCACGCATGGTATGTTATTGACACAAGCTTGGAACAGTGTAAGGGTTAGAGATAACGTGGTTAAGGATATTATGTATGCTCGATTACTTTGGCACAAGAACAATCTCTGAAGGAAAGTTGCCAGAGCACCGTTTTGTGCTTTGCGTCAAGTTTTTATAAGGTAGTTGTAGAGTGGAAACTAAATAGGTTAAAATAGAAAACGTATTAAATACCACCACGGATTTCACCCGCTGAGTCCAGTAACACATTTACATAGGTACGACCGGTTGTGTTATTCTACCTCAGAGCTATCTATTATACATTGTTGTTAGAGGAAAAAGGCTATGTACGGGCCATTGCCTGTATTTCAAAAAACTATATACATACTTATTACTTTATCTATACAGCAAAGACCTAAGTTATCTATAATATTTTATAGAGCTTTCTTATTCTTATGTATGTTGTATCAGCTAAATTAAAAAACATACACTCAATGGCTGAAAGATTAATCATCCGGTACATAGACCACATTCAGAAAACGCAGAAACTGTATTCATGTAACTCCATACTCAATTAAAAATCGAACTAGAGCCCACTATCAATAGTACTCTCATGTTTTAACCAGGGCTTATCTCTGCCACCTGTCCTGGCAACGGTTCGATCCTTGTCTTTGCGACACTTGTTTATTTTCCTCTGTTTTTATGGCTGAGCGCCATCCCAGCCCCCCTATCCAAAAAACAAAACGCTTTGTCTCTATTCTATCAAAAGAATAGAGACGAAGCGTTTTGGTGTGTGGAAATCCTATTTATATATAAAATCCTATAAATGTGACAGACCTTAAAACTTGTCGCATAAGGTTTAAAATATATACCTAAACAATTTGGCGAAATGCACGATTTAGAATTTAATAAAATGCTTTACGATTGGCTAGTTGACAGATGCTTTTATTCACTAAGTGATTATTTTAAGTATAAATGACATGAAGGTATATTTTAATTTATGAACTAAATACTTGTTCTATTTTATTATCGTATTGATTTATTATCTTATTGACATTTATAATTGAATCCTTATCTGACATCTGATGGTAAATTTTAATTGTTTGTAGGTATATAAATTCCTCAACTAAATTGTAAACATTTGCACGACCTAAATAGCTGTCGAATATAGTGATACCCAACTTAAAGAACACCTGCATGTTAAACCTACCTATATTCTAGCAAATAAAGATTTCATTTCATTTCATTTCATTTCAATATCTTGACTTGTTATTTAGCGCTCACCAAGATTGAGACATTAACGGCATGCCATTAATGGTAAATATGTTGGCCTTTAATATTTTTTGACATCTTTGTATACCATATTTTTGCAATAAATAATTCCATCATTGTATCATTGACAATCAATTTGAAACCTTCGTACACAAGTTTTTAAGTTACATTGTACAGTTTTAAGTGATACATTTGGAAAGCGTTTATTTTGAT
Source organism: Lomographa bimaculata (assembly GCA_948107665.1). Lineage (NCBI taxonomy): Eukaryota > Metazoa > Arthropoda > Insecta > Lepidoptera > Geometridae > Lomographa > Lomographa bimaculata. Next base: position 15,495,924 of record OX403589.1, read on the forward strand.
AGACTAGAGATGAAGCGTTCTTAGCTAGAGGTGCTGCTTGCTCTCCAATCCAATAACGCTGCAGAGGCTACACACAGAAAAAACGGCATCCAGGATTAGTTTCAGATGAAGGAACACAGACACGAAGTTTTGTCGTGCATTTAATTATAATTGCCGGTTTTAAGTTTTACTATAGCATGGTTGCTGCACTTAGGGTTGAATCCTGACTAGGGAACTCCTCAATCACACAGACATGAAATGTTCTTTATTCAATGTAATGACTAGAATGACAAACAAAAATCAGTTTACTGCTTTCTATTTGACGATTTTTTTGTTTTTATAGGATATCAAACGAAACTTCAAGAGTAGATTATAATCAAGGAGCGGTGAAAATTATTACCCAAACACCAGAATATTCAGGAAAAGAGGGAATCGTGAAATATGAGGTTTGAATTTCACATTTATTCTGGCATTTACTTACACACACATTTACACTATTACTTACACACACATAATGAGAAAAAATAGTAAGGCATTTTTAAGCATACCAACGCCAAACAGGTAAAATAATTAAATACTGTAATTAGCACTTTTTTGAGATACCGCGCCTACATTTTGCCTAATAGAGAAAAACCTTTGAGGTAAATTGCTTATGACTTATTTTTTACTCATAATTGTTTGATTTCTTTATTTGATGTTCAACTAAAGGATATAACGAATATGTAAAGCTATGGCCTAAAGCCAGAAATTACAATTCAAATTATATAAATGAAAACGTTAAGGAGGCACCCATACACGTAAGCGGGGAGAAAATATTTTTTATTTTTCTATCTACCCTTGTGGGGAATAGTTGAAAAAGAGCTCTAAAAGTTGAGATGGACACCGTTTAAAAAAAAATCGTTGTTAAAAAATAACTATTGATTAGGCTACCAAATTTACTGTTTTTAGACCTACATTATCCCGGGGTCAATCTCAAAAACACTGAAATAAATACTGAAATCAAATAATTATTTTTATGAAAAAAGGTTATTAGCCATAAACTTTTTATGTTGTCTTGGTGGTTCTGCACTTTGTCCGTCTGTCTGTCCGTCCGCCTGTCAGAGGCATCTAGCGTCTCAACCATTCAAGGTAATAGCTTTCAATTCGCAGAAAATATTTCAGGCAATGTATTACGAAGTACCTTTACAAAAATCCAATTAATTTTAGATAAAATCGTTTCCACCCACTATTATACTAATTACTTATTGATGTTCTTACATATGTTTTTATCTTGCTTTATATATTATAGGTTAGTGGACATTAGGAGTTATTATTTTAGTCTCTATCATTATCTACTAATTCACAGAGCGAGTGCGAAGCGCAAGCGAAGCGTCTCCGTTTCAGCTTGTAGTCCGGTCATTTTAGACATAAAAATAGTTTTCAAATAAAGAAAACTCCGACAGAGCCAAATCTTCGTAGAGACCTTAGATTTACCACAAGGAATAAATTGTCAAAAGTCCCCATCAGTCCCATGTGAGCTTAGGGACTTATTCGGGGCCCAAGGTCAAAATTTTAGGTTTTTTAGATTTTTCTCGAAAACGGTAAGTTTCATCGAAAAGTACCTCAAAGCAAAGTTGTAGATCTTAAAATTCTCTATAAAAATGGTCCCATTGATTTTTTCTCTAAGACCCACTATTTCCCAGATATTGCGCTTGTAAGAATCACGTTCTACATAATATGCACACATTTCCACACCACCTGTGAGGTAGTGTACTCGGCGCGTTTTTTTTAACGTGGTATCCCCGGTAGGCCGCGAACCTTTATGACGTTAAACATGATTTTTGGAGTTGAATATGAAGAGTATGAGTCAGATTAAAGTAATAAAAAAAAGTTAGAACGACAGTTTAACTCTTTAACCCATATCAATAATCTTCATACTATTAAATAATTATTGTTCCTGAAAATAACGTCATAAAGGTTCGTGGCCTACCGGGGATACCACGTTAAAAAAAACGCGCCGAGTACACTACCTCACAGGTGGTGTGGAAATGTGTGCATATTATGTAGAACGTGATTCTTACAAGCGCAATATCTGGGAAATAGTGGGTCTTAGAGAAAAAATCATGGGGACCATTTTTATAGAGAATTTTAAGATCTACAACTTTGCTTTGAGATACTTTTCGATGAAACTTACCGTTTTCGAGAAAAATCCAAAAAACCTAAAATTTTGACCTTGGGTCCCGAATAAGTCCCTAAGCTCACATGGGACTGATGGGGACTTTTGACAATTTATTCCTTGTGGTAAACCTAAGGTCTCTACGAAGATTTGGCTGTGTCGGAATTTTCTATATTTCAATTGTCTAAAATGACCGGACTATTGGGCAAAATTACTTTTTTATGTCCGGAGGATTTCCGGTTATTCCTCCACAGGTCGTATTTCTCAACCGATTCTCGTGAATTTATCACAAAATTGAGCAGGTTCGATGAGTATATAGAATTTTCTTGTCGATTCAGTTTGTGGAAAATTTTCAAAATGGCTCATATTTCTGGTTAAAATCGTATTTTTTTTTAAATTTTCTTGTTGCTTCATGAAAAATATATGTTTCAGGTCCGTCCTATAACTTCGGATACCATGCTGAATAAAATGATATGCCATTCCCTTACCGATGATCTAGAGCTCGACGACATCTTACCTCCTATTGATGACGACGAACTTTACGAAGCAGTTGGTAAGCTAACAAGATGGAGAAAATCCCTATTTGTGGGCCCTATTTAATCGTTTCGCTAAAAGATGAGTGGTTACAGCATTCACGCTCACGGTATTCAGTTAAGCGTTTCAGTCAACGCATACACTATGTTTAGCCTGAGTGGTACATCAACTTAAAAATGTTCTAACTATTTTATCAGGTATCTACAATATAACAATGTGATCTTTATATAGTAAACTATAGTACTTGTTTGTAGAGTACCAAAAAATTGGTTGACATATAAAAAAAATAGTCGTTAGATCGCCAAAAATGCATTATACGATTACTAGGTTATAAGATATAGGGCTCTACAGTCACAGCGTTAGCTCTGCACAATGACGTGTCACGGCATCAACATAATAAATCCTACTAATATTATAAATAAGAAAGTTTGTGTGTAAGTGTGTGTGTAACTGTGCTGAACGGATTTGGATGAAATTTGGAATGTACATAGATTATACCTAGCATTAACATATAGGCTACTTATTAACTTGATAATAGCGGGCGAAGCCGCGGGGCACGGCTAGTACAAATAATAAATAAACACGCTAGTTCGCGACGACCTCGGATCGCCTTTGAGCGAAACGCCTACGTGATTTTGCTATTGTTGTCGGTGCGAAGGGGAACGTAGAAAAAGAGCTCTAAAAGTCAAGAACGACACCGTTTGAAAAAAAATCGTTGTTGAAAAATAACAATTTATTAGGCCACCAACGTCACTGTTAATGTGTGTAGGTTACAAATTTACAACTATTTAATCTGTGTTAGGGACAAAACAAAGGTGCTCTAGAAGTAATTTTCCATTTTCACAAAAATGACTACAAATTTCTTTTTCTGAATTTAAAAAGAGTAGGTTCTATCATCATCTTCTAAGATCCCATCTCAGTTACTATTATTTGGCAGGCCTCTTTAAATTTTGCTAATAAATGCTAACAAACAGTATCACGTAATTGTTTGTTAATGAGCTTATAATAATTGGTTATAATCAAAGCTCGATACTTTACCTACTTATCAACACAGAAGTCATAAAAAATAAACAAAGTATTTTTATTTATTTATTTTGGGATGCATTGTCGATACCCGACCTGCCTGCGGAGTATGGAGCGTTAATTCAAAGTAACCTTTTGTAGATGTAGATAAAAAATATTCCTTACTGAGTTTTTGTATTGTTTGTAGTTACTATGTACATAGTTAAAAGCTTATGCTTAGAGGAATTATTGCCGCGAAAGTGAAAACATTACGTTCTTGATAATTTTCCAAAAGCTGTGATTCTTTGAGTGTAATAATGGTGGATTGTTAACCGTTAATACTAAGTATACGTGCATAAGTGTAGGCAAATCATACAAAGTTGATAAATGTGATTTTTGCCTTCGCTCCAAAACTCCAATAGAAGTTCTAGTAAAGTTTCTACCACTTTACTAGGGCATGACTTGACTATGACTGGACCTTGACTGTTTTACTTGACTTTTACTGTGACTTGTAACCATGATTTTTAATATGAAATACACTTGAAATATATTACTTGACACTGGCAAAATGCACAAGATTGCGAAGCCAATATTAAAAAAAAAGCTTATCTTTATGGCATGTTGATGGTTGGTAAACACTGTAATTAATATCCTTCCAATCAATCAGCGACAATTCTAAAATCCCAACTCTTTTTTCCCTTGTTTAGTAAGTATTATTAAAATTCGTATTTTATATTATATTTTTAACCGATTTCAAAAAAGGAGGAGGTTCTCAATTTTTTTTTTTTATGTGTGGTACCTCAGAACTTTTTTCTAGATGAATCGATTTTGATAATACTTTTTTTTATTTGAAAGCTGGTGCTTTCCATGGTCCCATTTAAATTTGATCAATCTGACCAGTAGTTTTGGAGTTATCCCCAATAATGCGCATTTAATTCATTTAATTTGATCTAGGGTTCCGAATATAAAGCGATGAAGGCGTTTTTTTAAGCTTTGCTTGCGTTTAATTTATTATGATATCCATCAACTAAATCTGCTTCTTGCGTAATACGTCTACTTGTTTACTTCGAGACTCTACATTATGTAGCGTACCAAAAGTACCTCATAGCCCCTAAGGGCTTATCTGTGCTTTTTGGGCATGCATCTATTGTGACATTCTTTTCTATCAGGTAACGAAACAATCGACAATGTTGAGACTGTGAAATTCGTATCTATCAGCAAATACAGAAAAGTCATGGATGCTAGAAGAACAGTCTGGGCATATTATGATGATACTTTGGGATGGATTCCTGTAAGGTATGATACTTATGTTGAGTAGTTAAATTAATTTATGTAATAATTAATAAATTTTCTTAATTTTCTTTCTTTCCCTTGCTTTATTTCTTTCCAATTACATAAATTGTAAAGATAATAAAATAATTTCTCAATTTAGTAATTTGCTATACCAAAGTTGTAGTTTTTAGAATTACTTGGGTCTCACTCAGTGTATTATATTGGTATGAGTTGTTACTAATTCAAGATACTGCAAATATTAATCATACTTATATTATAAAAGCGAAAGTGTGTGAGCGTGTAAGTATGTTTGTTTCCTCTTCACGCTTTAACGGCTGAATGGATTTGGATGAAATTTGGAATGTACATAGCTTATACCTAGGAATAACACATACTTAGGCTACTTTTTAGCTTGATAATCTTTTTAGCTTGATGGTTCTGGGTGTAATGTGTGTGTGATGTGAATGTTTCCGGCACCCACGATACAAGTCTTTGAACTTAGTTTGGGGCTGTGAGTGTGAATGCGTTTGTTTTTAGCTTGATAATCGCGGGCGAAGCCGCGGGGCACGTCTAATAATCAATAAGAAAAAAGTTACGCCAGCAGAATTTACTCATAAGTACTTTGCCGCAAGGTCTCCGTTCGAGACGAACGACAAGAGTTTGAATTTGATTTTATATCATGTTTGAGGTGATCATGTAGATTGTAGAAAACTATTCATATGCAGCACGATTGCAAGGTACAATAGAACCTTGCCATCTTGTTACAGTACAGGCCCGCATAACAATGTAATAATAATTATAATGGGTGCGTGTTCGCCTTTTAGGAACTAGGTACCTTCTAGGCAAGCATGTTCCATCTTTGGCCGCATCGTCACTTTCCATCAGGTGAGATAGCGGTCAAATGCTTGCCTATGTAGTATAAAAAAAAAAAAAACTGCCCTTTGGCTAAGTTGGCTGCGCGAACCTTTGAAGCAACGGGTATTGGGTTCGATTTCCGGTCGTTACACATGTTTTCTCCTCAAGGGAAATTTGTATTTAGACATAGAAATAGATTTATTTGTGGCAAAAATTTAAATTGACAAAATAGTTTTTTTTTTAAATATTTTTACCACAAAATTTCTGGTTGTGGGTGTGATTGTGTCTGTGATGTGAATGTTTCCGGCTGTGTCAGGCTGTTAGTGTATTAGCGTTTGTGTTATATATAATACATGTACTATATTATAATTAATAATAACAGGAAATTTTCATTCCAGGTATGAATTAGAGGAATTCAATCCTAAATTAGGATCCCTAAAAAGTCATGTAATTACGACTTACACTGATTACTCTCTGGATGTAGACGACGACGTATTTAACGAAGCAGAGTGTGAGTAACATTATATTGATGTGTAATTTTTTTTTTGTGGGGAGTAAAATGCCTACCACTTCCCTTCCTTCCAAGGAGTGAAAGAAAGGGGAGTGTGGGGCTTGAACCCTGTAACACACCTGTGAGCAGTCCCTTGCCGAGATAGGGCAAGATACGGTCGCGCTAGCGGTCACTATCTTGCCCTGGCGATGTCTAACCTTGATGTCTAATCCTAGTTTAAAATCAAAATCAAATTGCGACGAATTCAACAATGCCTAATAATGACAAATGTTTCAATCTATTAGTCGTTTGGGGCCTGTGCGGAACAAACCAATTAAATATCCGACTTAATATTATAAATGCGTAAGTTTGTGTCTGTGCGTTTGAATATTTGTTACCACGTATCTCCATAACGAATAAACAGATTTTGATGAAATTTAGATTGTAGATAGTTAAGGTTCCGGAATAACACATATTACTTTTTAGCTTAATTAAAGCGGGCGAAGCCGTGGGGCACAGCTTGTAATTCAATATGTTACAACCTAATTAATAGTCGTTTATGACATGACGGGCATGTGTGGAACAAACCAATCCTTACTACAATAATAATTTAATTTAATTTTAGTTTTTAAATAGTTTTTTCTCATTATGTACGTTTAAACATGGATCGTGTGTCTGCACAAAATAATTATTAATTTAATGAGAAAAAAAAAATGTTACAATACAACCTTACAATAATATTGCTTATACATCAGAATAACACAAAGGCTATAATTTATAAAGATATTGTGTGAATTGTCCAAAATATAACGATAAGTGTCAAGTAAGTAGGACACAATTCTGCCATTTGCGAGCTATTCTGGTGTGCGCTGCAAAAACGTATATAATGTATAACGGAAATGTTTATCTTAAATAGTCCTACAAAAAGCCTGCGACCGCATATCTTTTATGTGTAAGCTATTATCGCCAAAATAGTGAACCATAAATACAATAAAAAATTATACTTTATTTCTAACGCAACGGCTGAACGGATTTTGAATGTGCATAGCTTATACCTATATAGGATTAACACATAGGCTTCTTTAATTTTAACTTGATCAGTACGAGCGAAGCCGCGGGGCACAGCTAGTCAAATATACTATTATTCAAATGATTATTTGTGTCATGGTAAAAAATAAATAATTAATGTTCTTTTAGTTGATTGCGACACAAAAGCAATCCAACATAGTTTTGACAGTGAGGAAGTCGTCAAAGAGCTTACCTTTATCAACCCTGATAATGAGAAGCATGTGGACCATATCTTTAATCAGTAAGTAGGAATTTAATATTTTTTCCATTTACGAAGTAATATTTTTTTTGTGTTTGATAGGCAAGCATTTGACCACTATCTCACCTGATAGAAAGCGACGATGCGGCCGAAGATGTAGCATGCCTGCCTAGAAGATACCTATTCACTCTTGACTTGAAGACTGCCAGATTATACCGTATATAATTATGGTATCTAATTCATGGAAAGGGCCTCGGTGATGATTTAACTAAGTTTCTATAAAAAGGTAGTCGATTTTATTAAGTTGTAAGAGCTACCTTTAGTGTTATGTGTACTTTTATCAAGTTTATTTTTAAGACTTATTTTTATTTTAGAAAGAACTATTCATGACTGTGCTTTCAGCTTCAAAAACAAATTCCAACGAAACTACGCCCATGAATCTGAACACGCTTTGAGGAAAGCTTTGTTCAAAGAGAACATGAGGTATGTTGACCAAACTCGTCTTCACTTTATACATTTATACAGAGACATTAAGTATGCAATTTATCACGTGACACATAGTATTATTAATCTAACGAAGCGAGATCCTCTTTGTTAACTTGGGTTGTCCAGTACTTTGTGCGTCTGTCTGTCAGAGGTGTTTAGTGTCTAAACCACGCAAGCTGATAACTTGAAATTCTCAAAGAATATGTTAAGCTATGGGCGTACGGACGGACGGACAAAGTGCTGACCACCAAGTAATATGTTAATATGTTTTCAATGAGGTACATACAATTGGATGATATAATACTGATGATATAGACAATAGTTTATTTTTTATCATTGAATAAAGCCACTGGGCATTGCTAGTAAAAACACTGGACTACTTTTTCACTCAAGTGACATTTATGTTCCTTATCATAAAGTTTCAGTATTTCAATGATACAGAAATTATATGTCATGAATCAACATCAAAATAATTAACTTTCAGAATGATTTCGGTAGTTAACCGCCGAAATCTTGGTTACAAGCTGGGAATCAACAAGTTCTCAGACTGGACTGCTGAGGAAAAGAAGAGAAGCCGTGGAGCCAAACCACGTCCAGAAGGGATGAAAGCTCCAATAGCTTTCCCATACGATGAAAGCAGCCTTCGTGATATTGTTGCTGATCTGCCAAAGGAGTATGATATGAGACTGCTTGGCTATGTCACACCGGTAAAAGGTAGATTGGTAACTTATATTATAATGTGGGCAGGTCAAATAGTATGCAGAACTGATGGCCGATAGGGCCGAAAGATTCTCGAATGGAGGCCACAGACTGGCTAGCGCAGTGTCGGAAGACCGTCCACAAGGTGAACGGACGACATAATGAAGGTCGCAGGAAGACCCTGGATGCAAGCCGCTAACAAGCGTTCTCTTTGGAGATCTTTGGGGGAAGCCTTTGTGGACAGTGGGCTTCTTGTGGCTGAGATGATGATGATGATGATTATAATGTATTCGAATAGACTTGTGTCAATACGTAATATAATCTATTTAGAATATATAGATAATAATCGTATAATATGATGTGAGATATATTTTAAGTAAAGAAAATTACGTATCAAAGAAGTATTAAAATTTAAGCAAGATTGTCTCAAATATTCTAATAAAAATGATTACAAAATACCTATTCTAATCAAAACCACAATTGTTATGGACAAACCTATACTGTGGTTAAGTAAAATCCTCATAAACCGACTTCTTTTTACGTAATATAGTATTATTTTTTATTTCACAGACCAAGGAACTTGTAGCTCTTGCTGGACTTCCCAAAAAAGGAGGATGTACTCAAGTCGACTGTATTTTTTTATTTTTTTTAAGCTTTGTTTGCGTTTAGTTATTAATATAAACCGTTTAATAAAATTATAAAAACCGTTTGCATCTTTTATGCGAGTTCAAAAAAAAGGAAGAAGTCCTTAATTCGAGTGTTTTTTATGTGTGTTACCTCATAACTTCTTTCGTTGTGAGCCGATTTTGATGATTGATTTTTTATTTGAAAGCTAGTGCTTTCCATGTGGTCCTATTTAAATTTGATTAAGATCGGACTAGTAGTTTTTGACTTATCGTCAATAATGCGTGTGCAATACATTAAATCTAATCAAGGTACCGAAGATAAAGCAGTGAAGTCGGTTTTTTTAAGCTTTTCTTGCGTTTCTTTACGCATGCCGGGCTCACTTAGTTATAATTTATGTGAGATATATTTTTAGTTAATTAAAACTAACACATACATAGACTTTGAAAAATGTAAAATTTACTGTTTATATTTTTAGTAATGAAAATTAGTCTATAAGCCCATTTACGTAAATATGGTATTATTTTTACATTTAACAGACCAAGGAACTTGTGGCTCTTGCTGGACGTTCGCAGCCACCGCTGTGACAGAGAGTACACTTGCCAAGAACAATGGAGGCCGGGCCTTGGCTCTCAGTAACCAAGCTATATTAGATTGTGGATATGAGTCTGAATTCCCGTATGAAGGCGCTTGTGATGGAGGACATGACTATCAAGCATATGAATTTATCGAGAATCATGGTCTGCCTACCGAAGAGGATTACGGACCTTATAAAAATAATGTAAATTTACCATTCCTTTATGTTTATTTATGCATTTCTGAGCATTGTAAATCATTACTGTCTATAATAAATTAACGCAAGCAAAGCTTAAAAATAACCGACTTCACCGCTTTATCTTCGGAACTTGCGAATGTAATAAACACGCATTATTGACGATATTTCAAGATCTTACTGATGAATTTACTGATCAGATCTTGATCAAATTTCAATGGGACCAATTGGAAATCGTTATCGTTTAAACAAAATAAACACGTAGAACGAAGTTATGAAGTAACATACATAAAAATACAGTAGACTTGAGTACCTCCTCCTTTTTTGTGAAGTCGGTAGAAAAACTGACAAAACGTTTCGCATACGTTTAATATTTTATTAGAATTTGTCATTTTTTTTATGTAATTGAGAGACGAGACAAACATTTCGCTTGCCTAGTAACGGTCACGCTTGCCCATTGCAGTATTATTTGTAATTTTTACTATTTTCAGGGCGATTTTTGCCACATCGCAAATGTGTCGAAAACATATAAGATTAAAGGATACACGGAAGTTACAAGAAACAGCCCCAACGCAATGAAGGTATTGATTATAATATGATTTGTAAACAACATTCATAATTAATTGAATTTGGCGTTACTTTTCGGAAATCCATTAAATTAAAGTTAATTTATTATATTTAGTGTTAATCTATGTATTGCAAAGCTAATACGTTGAGCCAAATAAGTAGCACCATTATGCTCTGCAGTAGTTGCCGCGGCGCCAACCCCTTCTGTATTTCAGGAAGATGTGACGGAGTGTCGACATAAGTTCATCCCATAAAGGTTGTCCCATCTGCATAAAATTAGGGTGCTAGGGTGCATGGTAGCTAGCCTCTCTAGGTTTTGTATAGGATACACTTCGGAGAGTGTGCCAAGGAACTACACGATCTAGTTTACGGACAAAACGTTTTTCTTCCACGTTCTTCCTATGAACCGCAAAAGAATGGAACTCCTAACTTGAGTCGGCGTTTCCTGATAAGTATAACATAGGAGTCTTCAAGTCACGAGTGAACATGTATCTTCTAGGCAAACTTGCTCCATCGTCGACCACATCGTCGCTTTCCATCAGGTGACATATTAGTCAAATGTTTGCCTATTCTGATTGAAAAAAAAAGCTGACAGATCATTTGATTGGAAAATGGCTGCAACATTGGCGCTGGTAAAAGCCCGGCAGATGATTTCATAGAGGCTGGCGTGGCGGCATATATATACGGCATATATATAGACGGAAAGCAGATGGGTATATAAATGTTCCATTATTGAGAACCTCCCTACAGAATACAGAAACTGCTAGAAGAGGAATACGCTCTGTGAGAGTTATGTATCAATGTTCGTCATTTATAGATTGCACTAGTGAACAATGGACCACTTTTCATCTATGTTACGGCTAACGATGAGTTCACGGCATACTCAAGCGGTATCTTCTACCAGACTGCAAGGCAATGGCAAGCAAAATCTACATTTTTATTTACCTTATACTTTTCTTAAACAACGTTGTAACATTTTTTGGTTCTTTAAACGATATTAGCAGCACTTTTTTTGTCGGATAAGGCAACCTTTTACCACTATCTCACCTGCTGGAAACTGACCGTGCGGCTGAAGATGGGACATGCTTGCCTAGAAGGTACCTACACACTCTAGACTTGAAGACACTCAGGAAATATTTTTTAATATACCTACATAAGTAAGCGATAAAAAATATGGACTATAGTTACAAAGTTTGAGCTTTTATCTCGTGAATCTGCGTTTTGAATTATCATGATTTAGGGTAAAATTTTAAATTTAATCTTAAAAAATCAATGATTATTATCTTTGACATTAACCCTAAATCACTTACCATTCGTATACAACGGTAAGTTCCAAAGAGCTATTTGTGAGATGTAGGTATATATTTTGTATTAAATAAGCATTTCCATCTACACCTAGTTTCCTTAAATATTTGATTAACATAAACATAGGGCCGCTAAATAAGGTCATTTTGTGTCATAAATAAAGTTGATTTAATAAATATATATGTTTTATCCGTCATCAAATATACGAATAGTTAGTGGTAATGCTTAAAATAATTCTAAATGGTGCACTGTTAACAACAACAACACTGTAAACAAAGTTAAAATATTTCTAAATGGTGCGGTGTTTTATGAGATTCCATAGAGTTTAAATTATACATTTTAATATGATTTGTCAAACGTGGTCTAATTGGTAGGAAATACATATTTTTTCTAATGCTATCTACGGACCAATTGCCTATATTTCCTAAAACTAAACTAAAACTATGTACAGCAAAGAACTAAGTTACCTACAAGACATCGAGATACAAGTAACAAAAAAGAAAAAAAATTGCCCGTGATATAACTGCAGATCCATTTGAATGATTGAATTTTGATATTATTGAAGTTAGAATTAGCTGATGTTAACAAAATCACATTTGTACGTTATTGAAACTTATATTTGTTATGCCATATTTTGGTTTCATATCTTAATTTAAAAAAAAATTGGAAAGTCCTCAAAAAATTTTTTACAATTTTGTGTAAACGCCATAAAATTTCGCTTGACTAAAAAAAATTGGATGGAAAGTGACGATGCGTTCTGGGCGCTATTGTGTGTGATGTTTATGTTTCCAGCAGCCACTATACAAGTCATTGAATTTAGTGTGGTGTTTTAAAAAATGATGAACTTTATTGCTATTCTGTATTATCCAGTTCCAGGACCGCAACGAACCACGCTGTAGTTCTAGTGGGCTACGGTGAGAGGAATGGAGAACTGTTTTGGATTATCAAAAACTCCTGGGGCACATCCTGGGGTATCGACGGATACATCCTGGTGAAGGCGAAGTATAGCGTCTGCGGTGTCAACTCTACTCCCTCCTACGTTGTGATTTAAGTAAAACTTATTTCGATGACTACCCCAAATTTCGCTATCAAACATTATTAAATACTTTTATGCATGCTTTCAAGTGTTTAATTTGGTCCATTCTATGATCACCTGGGTAATTTAGTAAAATAGTCTCATTAAGTATTTACTTATCTATTTAACCTAACCCTAACTTTTCCATAATTCAATGCAAAACCATTGAATACTCAGTCATATGCTAGTAATAAAGGGTACATAATTAAAATATTCACATCCAAAGGAATTTGAACTACAATAATTGAACGCAGACAAAGCTTAAAAAAACCGACTTCACCGCTTTATCTTCAGAACTTTGGTCAGATTAGATGTACTAAACACGCATTATTGAAGATATTTCAAGAACTACTGATCAGATCTTGTTCCAATTTAAATGGGACCAATTGGAAAGCAACATCTTCCAAACAAAAAGATTTTTTTTCAAAATCGGTTCACGTGAAAAGAAAATATGAGATTTTTTTTTTTAAATTACATTCGACTTGAGTACCTCCTTCTTTTTTGTGAAGTCGGTTGAAAACATAAGTTCTTTATACCTACCTCTTTTATAGGTAGGTACTATTGAACGTAGGTACTCTTATCAATTATTACCTCCACAAACCTTTTTGTCTGCATCTAACTTAGATAAGCAAGTATTTAACCACTATCTCACCTGATCGAAAGTGAAGTTGCGGCCGAAGATGTAACATGATTACCTAGATTGGCGTAGAAGATACCTATTCACTCTTTAGAGTGAATAGGTATCTTCTATTCACTCTAAAGAGTTAGTAAGAGAGTATTCTTCTTAAAATATATTTTTCAGGCTTTTTCTATCTTAAGGCCGTTCTTTTCAAGTTAGTTCGCATTTCTACTACTTTAGTAGTAGAAATGCGAACTAACTTGAAAAGAACGACTTCTATCTGACTTTCTTTTCAAGTTATTTCGCATTTCTACTACTTTAGTAGTAGAAATGCGAACTAACTTGAAAAGAACGACCTTAAGATAGAAAAAGCCTGAAAAATATATTTTAAAGTAACACATAGATTGGATTTGTAACCAACACAAAATATCGTAGCAAGATATGATTTTTTTAGAACGCTGGCTCTTTGAATTTTATATATTTTATCATATATTCATTTTATCTATATCTATACTAATATTATACAGAGGTAAAGTTTGCTTGTTTGTATGTAAAAGGTAATCTCTGAAACTACTGATCCAATTCTGAAAATTCTTCCACTAATAGATAGCTACATTATCACTGAGTGTCATAGGCTATGTTTAATTAGGATAAAAGTTAGTTATCAGTTCGAAATAATAATATTCGTTTGACAAGTCGGAGAAAAATTTGCTAACTTGCCGCTTTATCGGTGTACGCTGACTAAATAGTTAGACATTGGTGAATATGAAAAAAAAGCGGCCTGTGTTTAGTTGGCTTTTTGAGACATTATACATACTATATTAATATACTATATTGTCATTTCGTTTTGTTTTTTGTATTTCACTTATAGAGGAATAATAGAATATCTAGAATCAATACTAGCAAACCAATTTAACTTACAGAATGATTTCGGTAGTCAATCGCCGCAATCTGGGTTACAAGCTGGGTGTCAACAAGTTTTCAGATTGGACTCCTGAGGAAAAAAAGAGAAGCCGTGGAGCCAAACCACGTCCAGAAGGGAAGATAGCTCCATTGGCTTTCCCATACGATGAAAGCAGCCTTCGTGATATTGTTGCTGATCTGCCAAAGGAGTATGATATGAGACTGCTTGGCTACGTCACTCCGATAAAAGGTAGATTGGTAACTTCTAATATAATGTGTTCGAGTAAATTAGGGGCAATGTGGAATATAAACTAATTAGTTAATCCATAAATCTTATTAATAACCTGCAACAAAAAAGGTGTAGCAATACTTGGTGGTGTGTATGTGTATTGTTGCAGGAATCAAAGTTTGCCAGAGAATTAAATTCGAAATTGGAGATCATTTTTTCTATACAAAAATTATACATTATTTTTTTCAAATATTTTTGACAATCCTATGCTTACATCTGTGGCGCGTAACCTTGACCTTTGTTATGGCCACCACTGCCAGACGTCTACGTCCAAAGACTATGTGATGTAGAACGGTAGCTAATTAAATAGGGTTGCAAATCACATATTTTGTTAGAAACTTAAATTCATCATAAATCAATATTTATGCTGATGACGTGATTTTAGAACTTCCTGTTGAAATCCATACATGCGTGGCTTGTATTACTTTTACTTGGTATTACTCAACCATATAACTTTTGGATTAACTCCACCTTTCTGTTACACATTGTATATAAAAAAAAGTCTGGTTAGTTGGGTACACCATTTAGGACTTAAGAACGGCTGGACCGATTTTTATTATATATTTAGCGCCCCCCTAACAGCAGTATAACTTATATAACATCAGAAAATGAACGATAAATAAAACATTATCTTATACATTTTGAATAGAACGACTTTTTTTACCGACTTCCCAAAAAAGGAGGATGTACTCAAGTCGACTGTATTTTTTTATTTTTTTTAAGCTTTGTTTGCGTTTAGTTATTAATATAAACCGTTTGATAACATTATAAAAACCGTTTGCATCTTTTATGCGAGTTCAAAAAAAAGGAAGAAGTCCTTAATTCGAGTGTTTTTTTATGTGTGTTACCTCATAACTTCTTTCGTTGTGAGCCGATTTTGATGATTATTTTTTTTATTTGAAAGCTAGTGCTTTCCATATGGTCCTATTTAAATTTGATTAAGATCGGACTAGTAGTTTTTGACTTATCGTCAATAATGCGTGTGCAATACATTAAATCTAATCAAGGTACCGAAGATAAAGCGGTGAAGTCGGTTTTTTTAAGCTTTTCTTGCGTTTCTTTACGCATGCCGGGCTCACTTAGCCATAATTTATGTGAGATATATTTTTAGTTAGTTAAAACTAACACATACATAGACTTTAAGAAATGTAAAATTTACTGGAAATAAAAAGGCTTTTTTTTTTATTTAATTTTTTATTTATATTTTTAGTAATGAAAATTAGTCTATAAGCCCATTTACGTACGTAATATGGTATTATTTGTACATTTAACAGACCAAGGAACTTGTGGCTCTTGCTGGACGTTCGCAACAACCGCTGTGGCAGAGGGTGCACTTGCCAAGGTCAATGGAGGTCGGGCCTTGGCTCTCAGTAACCAAGCTTTATTAGATTGTGGATATGAGTCTGAATTCCCGTATGAAGGCGCTTGTGATGGAGGCTCTGACTATCAAGCATATGACTTTATTCAGAGTCATGGTCTGCCTACCGAAGAAGAGTACGGACCGTATAAAAACAATGTAATTTATTTTTATTTATCTACATATATTTCTGAGCTGTGCTAATATTTAATGTCTTTATAAAACTGGTAAGACATAATTCCGTATCATACATTTTAATAGTATCTTGTATTTTCAGGGTGATTTTTGCCACATTGCCAATATGACGAAAACTTATAAGATTAAAGGATACACGAAGGTTACTATTAACAATCCCGATGCAATGAAGGTATTATAATTTATTCACTCATGTCAATCTTCGTCATCGTAAAAATGCCCGTCAATTATATATTAGACTAGCGATCCGCCCCGGCTTCGCCTGGGTGTGATAAATTAAGAACCGCTCGACCGATTTTGTGCAAACTTCACATAAACCATCTACTAAATAATCTGAACAAAGCCTAAGCATTTGGTTTGGATAGGTGAGCCCGTTCTTGAGTTATAAAATAACAACGAAAAGTGGCATTGGTTTTTGTACCATTTTGTTAACACAGTTATATGCAATAAAATTGTTTCTGATTCTGATTCTGATTCTATATATATAGATTATAAAGTAATATAATATATATAACTCAAAGGTGACTGACTGACTTGTTGCTGTGCGTTGATAGATCACCATGTCTAGTGATCTATCAACGCACAGCCCAAACCACTGGACGGATCGGGCTGAAATTTGGCATGCAGGTAGATGTTATGACGTAGGCATCTGCTAAGAAAGGATTTTGATTAATTCTACCCCCAAGGGGATAAAATAGGGGATGAAAGTTTGTATGAAACTTTGTCAATTTTAAAATAATACTTCTTAACGCGAGCGAAGCCGCGGGCAAAAGCTAGTAAAGTAATAAAGCTAAAGCATGGATGTAATATCCTCCTTGATTGCAAGTTATAATCCTTTCGTAGCATTTATGTATCAATGTTAGCAATAGGTAGCACTTGTGAACAATGGCCCTCTTTACATCGGCGTTACGGTTTCCGACGAATTCCAGGCATACTCAAGCGGTATCTTCTATCAATCTGCAATGAAATGGCAAGCAAAATATACGTTTCTATTTAACACATACATTTATTGAACAACATTGTAGCATTCCTTAGACAATATTCAACACTTTATAATTGTTGTCTAGTTCTAACGTAGTTTTTTTTTTATGCCTGATGGGCAAGCTTTTTTTTTTTTTTTTATTTGTGACAGGGTAGTGTTTGACCACTATCTCACCTGATGGTAAGTGACGATGTGATCGAAGCTGGTAAACACACTAGACCTGGAATACGCAGGCTCTCAAGGATAACTGCCGTAACACCGTATTTGGCTTGGCGGCAGACTTTCAACTTGATGGTGGTAAGCTACTTTGGTAGCAAGCCAGGCGAGCAACTCACAAAATGCTCTACTACCTCTCAAATGTCACCTGATTAGCACCACCCGGGGACCACGTGTAGGGAGTCAGACTTATGGGGTATCCTCCTACGGACGTGGGTGGCTCAGCCCCCAAAAAAGCTTTTGACCACAATCTCACCTGATGGAAAGTGATGATGCGGCCGAAGATGTAGCATGCTTGCCTAGAAGGTACCTATTCACTCTTGACTTGAAGACTCCTAGATTATACCATTCGAAGAACAAAGACGAGGGCAATGAGTTCCACTCCTTCGCAGTACGGATGATAAACGTAGAAACGAAACGTGTTGTACATAGATAAATATAAGCAATAAAAATATAATTATACTACAAAGTATTAAGTTTTAGCAGGTATCTAGTTTTGCAATTACAAAAGTTAAGGTTTATTTTAAGCTTAAAAAACCGACTTCATGGCTTTATCTTCGAAACATTGATCAGATTTAATGTATTAAACACGCATTATTGACGATAACTCAAAAACTAGAGATCAGATCTTGACCAAATTTCACTGGAACCACATGACAAGCACCAGCTTTTAAATAATCTTCAAAATTGGCTCTCAACGAAAGAAGTTATGAGGTAACTTTTGAAGTCGGGTAAACGAGAACATCGTCAAAGTACGCATTATTCGTCACGAAAATAGACATTATTGACGATATTTCAAGAACTACAGATCAGATCTTGATCAAATTTAAATGGGACCAATAAGAAAGCAACATCGTTCAAACTAAAAAAAAAATTTCGAAATCGGCTCACGTGGAGAGAAGTTATGATGTAACAAACATAAAATACATATACACTTCTGGACACATCTATTGGCCCAACTTGCATTTTCAGTTTTGTTTGGTCCTAGCTAAAATTTTATATTAGGTCGAGCAAAAACAATTGATGCAGTTTTAAACCTGATACATTTTACCATCTTTTTCGATCGTATTGTTTTAAATTTGAATTCAGAATACCACACGACATGGAGCAACCCCTAACAAGTCGGGTATGCGCCTTGATATAGGCAATTGATTTTTGAATAAAAAACATGTTTTTATCAAATAAACGTTTATTTTAATAACGCGTGTTGCCTCCATGGGCATCTACCACAGCTCTTATTCGATTAGGCATAGAGTTTATCAACCGATCTATGAAATTTTGAGGGATCATCTCCCATTCCTCTTCTATGGCAGTTTTCAACTCCTGCATCGTCTGGGCAACTGGCTGACGAGCCCTAACACGTCTTTTTAGCTCGTCCCACATGTGCTCAATGGGGTTCATGTCTGGGCTTCTGGCTGGCCAGTCCATAACTGTAATGTTCACATCCCGAAGATATTCCCTGACGATGCCGGCGGTATGGGCTCTTGCATTATCATGCATAAAAAGGAAATTCGGGCCCACATAGTCCGCGTATGGCATCACGTGAGGTTCTAAGCACTCACGAATGTACCTTTCAGCATTTAATGTTGGCAGCCGTGGTCCCGTAACAACCTCAAGTTGAGTTTTGCCGCTCGCAGATATACCGCCCCAGACAGTCCATGAGCCACCGCCATAAGCAACCCTCTCTTCAAAGCAGCATTGTGCGAAACGCTCTCCCTTACGTCGGTAGACCTTCTTCCTTCCATCATTGCCATGTAACACAATTTTAGACTCATCAGAAAAGAGTACACGGCTCCAATGCTGCTGAGTCCAATTTAAATGAGTGCGCGCGAAATGAAGGCGCGCTGTTCGGTGGGCTCGCGTTTGTTTGGGGCCATTAGCTGGCTTGTGTGGTACCATATCGCGTTCTTTTAACCTTCTCCAAACAGTTCGAGCGCTCACAGATACTCCGTGGAAGTCGCGAAGTTGGTTTTGTATCTCAATGGAGGTAAGGTGATGATTTCTCAAGCTCGTCATCACGATTAATCGATCCTGCCTTTCAGTTGTGACCCGAAATCGTGGCCTTCCTTGGCGACGAACAAAGCCACCAGTCTCTAGGTACCTCCGATAAACATTTCGGACCGCAGATCGACTTAAATTAAGTTGAGCACTCACATTTCTTTGGCTGTGTCCGGCCTGGATAAGTGCCACAGCTTGGGCGGCGACTTCAGCCGAAGTATCCATAGATTATTGATAGAACCTCACCTTAATGTTAAGAATAAGTAATGTTTGTTGCAAAACCAAAGAGATCAATCACACTTTCAAGAATTAAATCCAAGTAAACCAATAAAATCAAGTTTTCTTAGTATTCGATTCTTTGATATCAACAAACAGGCTCCAAATCGTCTTTTGTTTCTTTAAATTCTGTGTTCGAAATTCAAAAAAAGACTATTGAATGAAATTATGAATGTGCCAGGTTCAAAACTGCATAAAAACTTTTTGCTCGACCTAATATAAAATTTTAGCTAGGACCAAACGAAACTGAAAATGCAAGGTGGGCCAATAGATGTGTCCAGAAGTGTATATACAGTCGACTTGAGTACCTCCTCCTTTTTTGGGAAGTCGGTAAAAAAATTCAAAGATTACAGTTGTACAGAATAAAAAGATCTTTAAACGTATACCATAAACTTTGTCATAGACTGCGGCAACTAAAATGCTTGCATTGCGGAACAACTTAACAGTGCCTTAAACATTTTTAGCACGAAACCCTGCATCAAAAATAGCTTTAATACCACTGAAACTAGAGAGCTGAAATTTTGCATCAGAATTAACATATACAAAATTATTTATTATCTAGTTCAAAGATCAATGTAGTAAACTACACATACAAAACATTTAATTTCAAACCTTTGTGTCCAAGATATAAGGTCTATTGGATTTTTGTTACAGTTTCTATTAATAGAATCGACACGAAGTAACTAATAAATTTTATAAAATTTCATCAATCTTATATAAACATAATAACATGACACATAAATGCTTTCACACTCACAGTCCCACACAAGTTCTATGACTTGTGTCGTGGGTGCCAGAAACATTCACATCACACACACAATCACAATCAGAACCAGAAGAACAATTTTTTCTTGGGGAGAAATCTTGAGTTCCCGGGAATCGAACCCGATACCATCCTTATAAGGCGAACGCTTACACAAGTAAACCAACGGGCAGTTAAAAAACAATGTCAATTTAATGAACTGTATTGTGATTCTATATTATCTAGCTCCAGGACAGCTATGGACCACGCTGTATCTCTGGTGGGCTACGGTGAGAGGAATGGAAAACTATTCTGGATTATCAAGAACTCTTGGGGTCCATCCTATGGTATCGACGGTTACGTACTAGTGAATGCGAAGGATAATGTCTGCGGTGTCAACTCTGAGCCCTCCTATCTTGTTTTTTAAGTTATATAAACTTAAGGACTACAACATAATATATTGCTCTCAAAAATTATTAAATGCTTTGAAGTGTTTTATTTAAGTAATTATCATTGTATAATTAAACGCAAGCAAAGCTTAAAAAAGCCGACTTCACCGCTTTTTCTTCGAAAACTCGATCAGATTCAACGTATTAAACACGCATTATTGACAATAACTAAAAAACGAGTGATCTGATCTTAACCAAATTTAAATGGGACCACACGGAAAGCAATAAAAAAATAATTTTCATTTTCAATTTTCAAATAAAAAAATAATCACCAAAATCGGCGAACAAAAAAAAGAAGTTATGAAGTAACATCTGAAATTGGTTAAACACGAGAATATCGTCAATGAAGTTCTCAGAATACGCATTATTAAGGATTATTTAAAAACAACTAGTCAAATCTTGATCAAATTTAAATGGGATTAATTGGAAAGCAACATCATTCAAACAAAAAAAAAACGGTTCTTGTGGAACGAAGTTATGAGGTTACAAAAAAAAATACATTTGACTTGAGTACCTCCTCCCAGCTTTAAAAGCAATATTACTTTATACATAAGTAGCTCTTGTATAGCAGTTGCATTTCTGAACCGTACTATTATTAACTATAAACATTTTTTTAATTTTTTTTTTATTTGTGACACGCTAGTGTTTGACCACTATCTCACCTGATGGTAAGTGACGATGTGATCGAAGCTGGTAAACACACTAGACCTGGAATACGCAGGCTCTCAAGGATAACTGCCGGAACACCGTATTTGGCTTGGTGGCAGACTTTCAATTTGATGGTGGTAAGCTACTTTGGTAGCAAGCCAGGCGAGCAACTCACAAAATGCTCTACCACCTCTTAAAACTGCAAATAAACCTATTATGCCTGCAATCTGCAATGTCTTATTTCTTTTAAATCTTTTATTCTCTGCTTTGAAGTCACTTATTAATTGTGAAGGCATAATATTAAACAGTAAAATACAAATAATAAAATGATAATGTTCAAATACTAACTTGTTTTCATATCTATACTCTCTAACCTATTGATAACGTAGTATATAAAGCCTCACGATGTCGCCTAGGTAGTGTGTAAATAAATTCTAATAAAAGCTCTCTCAACATCTTGAAGATGCCTAACGGAATCTCATAATCATTAAAAGACTACAAAGTAACACAATTGGTGTATGTAAGCTTCACGATGCTGTTTAACTTATCTTAGCGATTTCTGGTACCTTTAGTATTGAGCTAAGTGCTGTAAATTTTATTGCCGATGCTTTGATAACAGTTTATAGCAGATGTTGATAATTCTAGTTCTACCTAAACATTTTTGTACACGTACGAGATTCAATTGGCTGTTTATCAGTCTAGATACATTCCATTTAAACAGGTTTCGTTTAAAGGGATAGGTAGACATTATTCTAAAGCTAAAGAATATACAATGAAACATTGTTATTATATTATTTACACCATAGTTCATTCGAGCTACTCCTAAGGGAGTTGTGATTTATAATCCATACACTAGAAAGTATTTTAACAGGAAGCAGAATTTAAAAAGTTCCTATTCTCTAATTTGAATGACCAAGCGGTCAAAATTATTGATGCTGTTGTCAAATGCCTCGCAATTTTTCTAGATTGTGCGATGGCGTTTGACACTGATCACTGCCATTGCTTCTCTCTTAGCTGGAATTACTTGGCATACGAGGCCTACAGTTAGATTTTTTCCTTCATAATAGAATCCAATGTGTCAAATTGGGTGGAAGCGAAAGCGCTCAAGACCAGTAACATACGGAGTACGTCAGAGAAGCATACTGGGCTCAATCTCTTTTAATTGTATATGAATTATCTCTGTGACCTAAAGTTAAAAAATGGAAAAATATTAAACTGCGGTATCACTTGACATATTCAAGGCCTTTGACAGGATATGGCAAGACAGCCTTATTGGCAAGCTTCCAGCTTAAGGTATACCTCCCGGTTTATGTGCTTGGATTTCTGATTTCTTGAAGGAACGTTCGATTCGAGTTGCCGTTGATGGCTGCTCGTCTAAAGGCAATTAACGCCGGGGTAACTCAAGGGTCGGTCCTGTCGGCAACGCTCTTTTTGCCCCACATAATAACATAATGCTCCACGGTCCGGTATCTTTGGGTACGCAGACGATAGCACTGTTGTCGAAAGATATATATCCAATGCACGAGCTGAAAAGGTACAAGTCCAGTCACAAATAGAGCTTGAAGGCCATGTTCAAATAGAGCGATGCCAATTTGATTAGATTCAATGCGTTCAAAACACAGGCGTGTCTCTTCTACGCCAATCGGAGACTTTTTCATTTGTCTCTTCATCTTTCAGGATGTGCCAATACCGGCACTATGAGCACTACCGGAGCTATCAAGCTTGAGCTACTTGGCGTTACGTTATCGTCGATTCTCAACTTAGGCACTTATGTTGTAAATAAGTGCAGAGCTCAACTGGCTGCTAAGAAGCTGGGTATCCGCTAAAGTCTGGCAGTACTTCACACCGGGACAGCTTCTCATTTTACACCAAGCTTGTGTATGGAGCACCGCGGCCACCTCTGGGATGAATCTGCTAATTACCAGCTAGAAGCTCTTGAGTCTATTGACCGGCGAGCCTAAAGACTCATTAGGGATAGTAAGCTAGTTAAGTCAAAACTGCAAGGTTTTGATCACGGTCGTAAGGTAGCAAGCCTATCGGTATTCTATGTCTTACATTTTCAAGAGTGTGCTCAGGAATTACATGATATAATTCCTCCATGCCCTTTTTACCATCTATCAACAAGACAAACTGTCAAATATCATCAATTTATGGTTGACATACCTCCAGTACGTTAATTATTCGTACAGCGAAGGGGTGGAACTCATTGCCTGCTTCTTTGTTCCCTTAACGATACAATCTGGGTGTCTTAAAGTGTAGAGTGAATAGGTCCCTTCTAGGAAGCATGTTTAATCTTCGGCCGCATCGTCACTTTCCATCAGATGAGATAGCGGTCAAATGAATGCCTATTCAGCATTAAAAAACTGCCTTCATATATGTATTTCACAATGCCGAAAAAGAATTTAACAAGGTGTAAAATGAAAGAAAAAATCATTTTTGTTTGGCTTCGCATTCTTGTGCTCTCGCCAGTGTCAAGTGATAATATAATATTTCATATTATAAGTCCTCGTCACAAGTTACAGTCAAAGTCAAGTAAAAGAGTCAAGGTCCAGTCATAGTCAAGTCATGCCCTAGTAAAGTGGTAGAAACTTTACTAGAACTTCTATTGGAGATTTGGAGCGAAGGTGAAAATCGCGTTTTTCAACTTTGTATGATTTGCCTACACTTATGAACGTTCACTTAGTATTAATGATTAATAATCCACCATTATTACTCATTAATACTCGAAGAATCACAGGTTTTGGTAAATTTCACAAAATTAACAAAGCCATTTTTTCACTTTCGCGGCAAAACAAAAAAAAAATTGTGAAATCTTAAGCTGAAAAAGCTATTGCTGAAATATTAAACATTGATTGATTGAAATGACTTTTCTATTTTAATCACAACCGCCAGTATTCATATATGAAATAGTAGCCCACCAGAACATTAATGATGCTTGTTTTAGGAACACATTAGCACATGCCTGAAATTGAAAAGAACTAGTTCACTAAAATATTTACTAAGATAACACTCTTACTAAGATAACTCTAAGCTTTAAGATGCACGTGAAGGGACTTACTAGCAGAGTATGTAAACTCATAGCTATATCTTTGAAAATTCTCCATGTTGTAGATGATAACGTTTTGAGAACCATTTTGCAAATCACTTCTAATGTATTGTATTGATGCATGGGGTAGATGCGCAAGAACAACAAAAGGCACTCTAGCTTATAACGTTGTTCTCAAGGTTATGAAATCTCTAGCTCGATTAGAGCGTTCGGTTAGTGCGAGTTGAAATAATCTATCGCGTACGTTATTTGTTAAAAAAAATAATACGGTTAGCGAAATCGTTAATTTTAGGGTCAGATCTGTGTCTTCGTTAGAAACACTTGGTGAGCTTAGCCTTCTCTAAATGCTGATAAACCTGTTTAAGCATCGTCCTTTTTCTTTAGGTTGGTAACTCTGACACATGGCACTTAATAAAAGAAAACTGTATACCACTATTTTATAATTACGTAATTTAGATTGCAAAAAAACCTAATTAACATCTCAAATATTAATCAAAATACGGCGATAGCGAATTTAAAATAATGCCAATAAATAAAAAGTTTTTTATCAATTTCATAATAATTAATTGTTGATAAATTTTAGTTATAAAAGCTAACAACCTTCAAAACCTTAGGTACTTTGATAATAGTCTCGAATGAGATTGTTTCAGTGAAATAATTCAGCCGTCGGCAATGTTGCTCTACATTCTTGCAACATTTTGCATTGTTTCTGCTAAGGGGTATAGCGGTAAGTACCTAAGGTATATGTGTAATTTAAATCAATAATATGAGATACATTATATTCGACACGTCACCCATTCTCTGGTCGCCTAAAATTAAATATTTTATTTGAATTTTATTCCTTGCTGTACGATACGTTTTCGTTTTACCAATGATTTAGATTCTTAATAAACAAATGATATTATTCAATTAATGAGTCTATGCGAGTAATATAATTTATATTATTATATATTTTTTTTATATACAGCTGACAAGCTTACATACTATTTTTTATATTATTGTTATAATTTGTAATTTTACTAATTTGACTCCTACATTTCAATATTTTTACACTGGAAACGGTAGAGTAGGTATATGGAACCATTATGTACTATGTTCATCAATATTTATCACTTTTTTTCTGACAAATAAAAATACATTTTGAATTTGAATTTACTTGAAGCGCTAAATATATTTATTTCATAATTTTGTTTTTATTTTTTATATTATATTATAGGAAGCCATTTTGTGGTTTAGTACCAGTAGTCGGGTACTGCCGTCTTCTTATTATTTACGAACGCACAACATTTTATTTGACTTAGGCCTAAACGGATGTCTATTTAAAACTAGATAAAGTTTTACAAGCATTTATTTTATTTCAAAGATTACCCACCGTTAGGTATCTCTTCTTTTAAGTGGTAAACCACGATTGTATTTCTGGTTGAGTAGTATATCCTAGCATCACAAAATAGCTGGGTTTCGTGACTAAAGATCACCACATGCCATAACAACAGACTATGTGACAGATGTTGCGTAAAAAAATCTACTCTAACAAGGGCAGCGCTTTTTGATACTGAAATTCAAAGCATCGAGATTATCACAGTTTTTTTTTTTTTTTTTATTTGTGACAGGCTAGTGTTTGACCACTATCTCACCTGATGGTAAGTGACGATGTGATCGAAGCTGGTAAACACACTAGACCTGGAATACGCAGGCTCTCAGGAATACGCAGTTCTGCATCTAATTCTAACTTATGCTCCTATAGTGCTGGAAGATGATTACTTAGTCCTGCAGAGCGATGATGAAGTTTTGAGTTGGGCGGAGAGCTACGAAGTCAAGGCAACTCGGTTGTACCTCACTTCGGGCGTAGTGGAAGAAATGCAAGCATGGTAAGTAGACTAACAGCTTCGTCTAGAGCTTAAGTGATAGATTTCCACCGCAGATTAATATATTCCTAGACCAAAATATCCTGGTCATATAAGTACATTTTAATCTGATATTATTGCTACGCATTTGATATGTAAGTGAAAAAAAAAAAAAAAAACGCTTTCACACTCACAGCCCCACACTAAGTTCGATGACTTGTATCGTGGGTGCTGGAAACATTCACATCACACACACAATCACAACCAGAACCAGAAACACAGATTTTCCTTAGGGAGAAAACTTGTGTTCCCGCCGGGAATCGAACCCGATACCCCTGCTCAGAAGGCGAACGCTCACCCAACTGAGCCAACGGGCAGTTCGTTGATTGTTGATTCATGTTCATGAATTGAGGATGATTGTTCTGCAAAGGGCTCAAAAAGTAGCTTAAAAAGACAGCTGCTAAGCCGTTTTGTACTGGGTTTCCCACTCAAGTTAGATCTTGTTTATGTATTTTATGAAAATGCGTCATTATCATCATCGTGGCCTGTTCATGATTTATGTTTACTTGGATAAAGGCATATTTTCCTCATAGTCATTAATTTTCTCTGTTCTCATGTAATAAAAACATAAAAAATTAAATTATTATTCTACTATCCTACCACTTCACACCTACGTTTTATGTAGGTGTGGTGACGTGGATCTATTTGTAGAAAGAAAGAAAGAAAGAAAAATAGAAAGAAAGAAAAAAGAAAGAAAGAAAATCAATGTGTTCAGCTCAAAACACATACATGCATACAGCAACCTAGAGGGGGGCGAATAATGAGAAACAAATACATAAAATTTTATGTTTACTATGATAACCAATAAGTATATAGTTATGTATCCCCCTCGCCTTTCTGTATTAGGTTAAAGAGGGCTAGCTTAGCACATCCGATGCAATTCTTAGCAGAGAGGAGTAAGAACTCTAGTTATGTTAACGTAGCGTTTAAGTCTTCGTGTAAAGAACCAGCGTCATTAATATTAAAGCCTACAAGTCGGCTACACGTAGTTTTAATTTAGCATAAATTAGTTTTTGACGAGTAAAGTTAAACCCCCCAAAGTTAGACTATCTATGACAATTTACGAATGTTATTGTATTTTGTAGGAAATCAAACGTAACGTCCAGAGTAGACTACAACAACGGTGCGGTGAAAGTTTTAACCCATTTGCCTGAATATATAGGAGAAAAACGTGGCATTAAATACGAGGTTTGTCTATACTTTTGATATACTCTTAAAATGGTGTCTCAATTTCAGTCAAATAACATCTTTTTTTATATACCCAATAAATAAATATTATATATAGAATATAAAGATTCGGCTGGGAGACGGAAAGAGTCGACACGTGACCAAAATGTGCTGGATTGTATTTTGTTCAGCAATTACGTCTCGCTGTACCTACAACGAGGTAACTTAGCATTTTGGGCACACTGCCGACCAACGACTTATTGCATTAGGTAGTAAAGTTAGTTGTTAAGTTTGTTTATAGATGTTTGTTATGTAATGCACCAAAAATATACATAATAAAAAACATTTTCTATCTATATATAAAAATCAATTGACGTTTGTTAGTCGCACAAAAACTCGAGAACGGCCGAACCGATTTGCCTAATATTAGTTTTGAAATATTTGTTGAAGTTCAGGAAAGGTTTAAATTGAGAGAGAAAATAAAAATAAAAATTGCAAGGAAAGTAGTAAAATTTAATATTTTATTTTTCCATACAAACTGTTCGTACCTGTCAAAGATTAGACACAAAATTAATTTCTGAACGCACTATTAATATTTGATCACAGACAAATGTAATGTAACATATATATTTGTTGTCAAAGTTCAGACAACTTTTATTGGCGGCACAAAGTGCGCCGGGTCAGCTAATATAAAATAAAAATAAAGAAGTGGATCAATATCTCGACGATAAAAAACGGAAAAAATAAACCTTCGTTATCTTTACAATTTGTGCTATATTGTATATAATTTGGACAAATATATAGTCGATAAATTATTATTAAATTAGTGTTAGCGCGGTAAACGCGTAGAAATTTTTACTATGGCGAATGGTCACTTGATTGAACAACAGTTTATACCTACAAGTTCTTAAGCCATTTGAGTTACTTTGAACATATTTTTTTAGTTTAGCCTTTTATAACTTATCCACCGATGCGACGCTGAGCAGGTCAGTAAGTTTATCACACTCACACACATCATAGTTGTAAATTCCGAGCAAATAAAATGTATCAAATTCTTTTAGGTCCATCCTGAAACTACGGAGAGCTCATTAAACAAAATTGTGTGCCATATCAGTGGTGAGACATATGCCGAGGAATTAGAACTTGACGTCGTTTTACCACCTATTTCTGACGAAACACATTACGAAGCAATTGGTAAGCTGATATGACAGCGGCATGAAAAGTTTCGCTGATAGACCGTGCGTGTTTAAATCGAGGCCTACATAGGAGTTTGGAGTAGGCGGCTCCATCCCAGAGTTGACGCAATAACACAGGATTGGACTTAAGTTTATACTGGCTACTCAGAATAGTGTACCTATTATAATAATATAATAGTGATCAGACGGTTGAATTTAGTGCGAGACCAGACCTCGAAGTTGGTCTGCTATCGAACCATGTCCGTTCAAATCCGTTCGTTCCGTAAAAATCTGTTTAATCATAATTATTATTATATCGTGCCCGAAGCGGTCTGATGATTTGGAATTTAATATGGTACACTCTATGCTTATGTACGATGCAGTGATTGTTTAGATCGCATAAACCACTAATGATTACCTACATTCGTGAGTTTTGACATTTGTTTAACACGAAATTTTTGTCAATCATAACTCATGGCGGTTTGTCCGGCCGCAACAGTACAAACGCTCGAATATGTCACGGAGTGTACAAAATTTTATATGAAAACCGACAGTTATGCCACCGGACCGTCTGGAACGCAGTACAATGATAGTTATGTCGGTCGACAATTTTCAAACGAACGGTTCACCAGCAGTGAAAGAACGAATTTTTACCAGTAGCAAATTCGGACGTCTGTTAATACTTTAATTCTATTTTTCACCTGGCATACGTTTGTTATACGGGCGCGATTATCGATGAAAATGTGGTTGCAGGATATTTTTCATTGCTTATGTTTTTTTTAGGTAATGAAACAATTGACAACATTGAGGCTGTGAAATTCAAATCTATCGAGAAAACACTGAAAAAAGAAACAAGACGTACAGTTTGGGCATATTATGATGATTCTTTAGGCTGGATTCCATTGAGGTATGATATTCATGATACGCATAAAACATAATTAAAAATATTCTACTACTCCTGCAAAATAAACATTACAAACCATTGCAAATCGATGAGATAAAAATTGATGAAATACTAGACAAATCACACTAATGGACCTGTATAATTATGCCAATAAAGAATTATCTTATCTTATCTTATGAAAATGAAAACTATCGTGAGTATTACATATAATTTATGTTGTATAGGACTTAAAACACGTAAAAATTACAACTTACTTTGTAGTCGACTAGTTTCGGACAAATTTGCAGTCGTTCAGGCCTCGGCGCGTGACTGTCAAAACTAGTCGACTACAAAGTAAGTTAACATTTGTTACGTAATAAATTTATATACATAAATTATGAATATAAGTATTTCCAAACAACAGCAGAGAGGTGCAGAGCTTGTGGGTTACTAACCAGGCACACACTAAACGATGAACACTGTGACTGAGCCTTTCAGCTCAGAATACAGAAACAAAACCAGAAGCCCTGAACGTGCTAACAACTGAAGCGACAAAAAGGACTTTAATAGTGTAGTTTTAAGTTTAGATGATTAGTCGGTTCTTTAGCAAATTTGTCCATAATTTTATTTTCACTGTAGAATATTTTCTGATTTTTGTTTATATATAATTACCCATGCTAATCAGAACTATAGTGATAAATTTATAAAGGAAAATGTATAGCTTGAGACGGGGAGTGAACCCGCGGCCATAGGATATGCTCTAACCGAGCTTCTCAAGCCCTGCCTTAAGCAAATTAATTATCCATTCCTTATTCGCCTTACGGGGACGTGTGACGTCATCTACTGTAACAGTTTTTTAGAAACTGTTACGGCCAACGAGTCCAAATCAATTGATTTTTCTAGGCAAAACTAAAGTGATTAATTTACCTTCCTAAATGTATCAATAAAGAATTTTTTCCTTTCGTATCTTTTCACACTTGCTATTTTCACATTCAAAATTATTCTTAATCGTTGTATTAATTTTTTAGTCATTCTGTGAACGTAACATGTCATTATCGTTGTTTTTGGAATTCTGCGCCTTTCTGGGCACATCTAATTATTTAATATCACGTTTTACATAAGATCAATTTTCCAGGTATGAGCTGGAGCTATACAAATCTAAGTTCGGATCCCTGATTTCGCATGATGTTTGGGAGTACTCTGATTACATCCCAGATCAAGTAGATGAAGATGTATTTGACGAAGAGAAGCGTAAGAAGTCCTTTTTAAATTACCTTGAGGGCTTGAGTACTTGCGTTACCTAAAGCAGGGCTTGCTTGAGAGTTCCTTTGCTGAATAAATGTTTAATAATATTGTACCTCAGTTTGTAGAACAAAATTATTTTTGATTATTTTAGTTGGCTGTGAATTTAAAGAAAAACACACTCAAGATAGTGAAAAGGTCACCAAAGAGCTACTTCTGATCAACCCGGATAATGAGAATCATGTTGATCATGTTTTTAATCAGTAAGTTAAACTTAAATTATCCTTAAAAGTTTTAAATGTACTTCATAAATGATATAGGTTTTTTTTATGTGGAATAGGCAAGCATTTGACCACTATCTCACTTGATGGAAAGTGATGATGCGGCCGAAGATATGACATGCTTGCCTAGAAGATACCTATTCAATCGAGACTTGAAGACTCCCAGATAATACCGTTCGGGGAACAAAGATGCAGGCAATGAATTGCACTCCTTTGCTGTACGGATGATGAACGTAGAAGCGAAACGCTTTAAGCGATAGAATACCGATAAGCTTGCCACCTTACGTCGGTGACCGAGACTTTGCAATCTGGACTCGATTAGCTTACTGCCGCCAATGAAGTGTGATAGAACTTGCTCTCACTTTTAGTACTTAGTGAATATAGGTTAAAGTTTCCTTTAAAAATAATAGTCTAAGATCCCAGTATAGTAAAAAATGATAATAATAATAATAACTATTTATTTATTTTTAAATGAATAAATAAATATTTCGCTGGGATCTCTCTGTCACACGTATTCACTCGCAGCAATATTTTACTCTAAACTCGACAACCGGAACTCAGAACTGATTTTTCGCAGACGACCCTATACCGCAGTTTTCGCAATGAAATAATCTTTATTTTAATTTAACTTTAATAAATTAAGCAGACCAGTGCAAGTTACTCAAAAAATAGTCAACCTAACGTTTGCATATTCTATACTTCTTCTTTTTCTGTATATATTTGTTATGTTAAGATCTTATGTACATCTATTCTGTCAAATAAACAATTTATACTTCATACTTGCGATTGGTATGGAATTCGTCAGTTAACCAGTGAAATGTTTTTTTTTTTTTTTTTTTTTATAAACGCTTTCACACTCACAGCCCCACACTAAGTTCGATGACTTGTGTCGTAGGTGCTGGAAACATTCAAATCACACACACAATCACAACCAGAACCAGAATCACAATTTTTCCTTGGGGAGAAAACTTGTGTTCCCGCCGGGAATCGAACCCGATACCCCTGCTCAGAAGGCGAACGCTCACCAACTGAGCCAACGGGCAGTTCATTAGTTTAGAAACAAATGTTAGGTATTTTTTTTCTTTTATTGTTAATTAATCATATACTGGAATGAAATTTTTTAGTCAACCCATTTGCAATATATTTATTGACATATTTAATCTGATATAAAATACTTTTCGTCCATTAACCAGCTCGGTGAAGCTCGTTCTATACTGGGATCCTATACTATAAAGAGTACTAAATTTTCAGTCCTTGGTAGCGCTGTTATGTTAAGCCTACCATTTACTCAGGGCTCGTGGTTTCTGATCCTACGACGGGCTTGAGCTACCGGCAAAGGTAATATCGTGATGAAATCCATGGAGGTAGAAAATTTTTTCGTGCTCGCCTGTTTATAAAAAAGGGGGCAAGCAGCAAACAGACTCTTTCTACTCTGTACCAAAATACAACGTAGTTCACCACCTTTAAGGAGAAAAATCTGTTGCTAAAATTATGAAAAAAGATGATCCGTCAGTTATTCTTAAGACACAGTTATTCTTACCACATCATCGTTTATCATCATATGAGATAGTGGTAAAAACGGTTACCTACAAAGATATTAAAAAAAATACAGGTAAAGTAAAACATTGTCGTAAAGACATAGGATAGAAGTGAAACTTTTGGATCACAGGGAACCATTTTAATTAGTCATCACAGTGTCCTCACCACTTTACGTCACATAAAAAGGTTGCGGATTAGAATTTCAAAGCCCTCTTAGAAGAATATTCACTTCAAAATAAAAAAAAAAAAATATTTACTAGTCATTAATGGTTTATAAATAAAGAAAATACAGATTTAACTAAACTACTAACCTGATACAAAAAATCATTGGTCGGCAGTGTGCCCAAAATGCTGGCTGCGTTACCTCGTTGCACAGCGAGACTTAATTGCTGTGCAAAATACAAACCGGCATTTTGGTCACGTGTCGACTCTTTCAGTCTCCCAGCCAAATCTTTATAAATCTCAAGTGCACCTGGTCCCCATGGACCAAGAGTTTCTACTCCGAAAGGCACAAATATGTAACCTCTGTCGAGGCTTGAGTATTTTCGCCGTTTCGAAGATTCATAATTAAAAAATATCCTTTTTTTTCAGCTTCAGAAACAAATTCCAGCGAAAATATGCCCATGAAACTGAACACGCGATGAGGAAAGCTTTGTTCAGAGAGAATATGAGGTATGTTCGAAGATCAAACTTGTCTTAGATAATTATAGAGCAAAATTTGATCTTGTGTAACTTATCATGAATTACCATTTGGCCTAAAATACCATTTTAAAATATGAAACACAAGTGGTAACAAAACATATTAAATCAAAATCAAAATAAAAAATCAATAATTTTTTTTATAATATAATTTTTGTTTTTAAGCATTTCTTGTTTTTATGTAAGTTTTTATCATGTAAGTAATATTTGTCAGGTGTTAATTTTCAAACTTTCTTCTTCTTAATCTCTGTTTGTCACTTTACCTTAAAAAATCCTCGTACGCCTTGAATCGTCACTGAAAGGTCATTCACACAACCCCACTCTAAGTTCAAAGATGTGTATCGTGGTTGCCGGTAAATTTACCACACACAATCACACCCACAACCAGAAGCACAAAAACTCCTTGGAAAGGAAAACTGTGCTTCTGCCGGCAATCGAACCAATGCTCCAATTGGTCGTAATGCGGTTTTAACTTTCAGAATGATTTCGGTAGTTAACCGCCGCAATCTAGGTTACAAGCTGGGAGTCAACAAGTTCTCAGACTGGACTGCTGAGGAAAAGAAGAGAAGCCGTGGAGCCATATTACGACCAGAAGGGCTGAAAGCTCCAGTGGCTTTCCCTTATGATGAAAGCAGCCTACGTGATATTGTTGCTGATCTGCCAAAGAATTATGATATGAGACTCTACGGATATATCTCACCGATAAAGGGTTAGTTTTGGCAAAAAGTACATTAACTTAAATACTTAGTAAAATCTTTTATCAGGCAGTTCTTTAGTTTTCTGAATAAAAAAATAAACGATTAAAAAATGAAATAGACATAATAGCTATGTACCTCACACGCGTTAACCAAGTTTAAAAGTAACCTATGTGTTAACGCTGAATTTAAACTATGTGAATGCCAAATTTATTTAAATCCGCCCTTATGTTGCAGCGGGAAGAGGGTACACACACACTTACAGATCTATAATATTTATGAAATAATTTATGATTGTTTATGGGTGGATATATGAGTAGTGAACACATATACAACCTGTAACAAAATCGAAAAAGGACATAATTTTTCCCGTACAAAAAATTTAAATTATATTTTTCAAATACTTTTGACAGCCCTACAGTTACATGTGCGGCAATCGGAGATATTTGTTCCGTACAACATTTTTTTTGCCATCCCTACGATTACATCTATGGCGCGTGACCTTGACCATTGTTATGGCCGCCACTGTCAGACGTCTAGGTCCAAAGGCTATGTGGTGTAGAACGGTAACTGATGAAACAGGGTTGCAAATGACATATTTTTTTAGAAACTTTAATTCATCATAACTCCATATTCATGCTGCTGCCGCGCATTCAGGTGTTCTTGTTAGACTCTATACAAGTAGCTAGATGCGTGGCTTGAATATTATACACCTTTTTGTTACACATTGTATACATCCATACACAATCATATAAAAATTTGAGAATTAATGAAAGGAAGAACTTAAGCGCTTTCGCTTGTAGTTACCACAAATTGCACGCATTTGGTTCGCGCAGACGTCATGCAGGAAGGAGGGCGCGGTCGCCTTCTGCCGGTGCCCGTGCTCCTACACGCGCAAAACAAATGCGTATCGTGTGTAGCAGCTTTTATATAACTTTGTCAAGCTAAAGTTTGAAAATCTGAACACAAGCAAACAAGTGCTCCGTCATCTAAGTACCACATATTTCTTTCATCGTGTGAGATAGTGGTCAAACGTATGCCTATCGCGAGAAAAAAAAACTGAGTTTTGGAATTATGAAAATGACATTATTGATCGTTCTTTTGTACGTTTTATAGATCAAGAAACTTGTGGCTCTTGCTGGACGTTCGCAGCCTCCGCTGTGACGGAGAGCGGCCTTGCCAGGATCAACGGAGGCCGGGTTTTGGCTCTCAGTAACCAAGCTATAGTGGATTGTGCATTTGAATCTCTGGCCCCATATGCTGGTGGCTGCGATGGAGGCTTTGACTATGCAGCTTATGATTTCATCAAAGAACATGGTCTACCTACAGATGCGGAGTACGGACCTTATAGAAACAAGGTACCTTCGCAATCCTATGTATACGATAATCTACGAATCTCGGCACACACCAAACGCATAGACTGAATCTCGATAAAATATCGATGGCTTATCGAGCAAATTTTTACAGCATAGATGAGTTTATGATGGTGGAAACATTCAATACTGACATTAATTTTATTCGCTATTATATTATTTTCATTTAGTAAATATTTTTTTTTGATATTTTTATATTTATATTTAAACATAAACGCTTTCATACTCACAGCCCACACTAAGTTTCACAGACATGTGTCGTGTGTGCTGGAAACATTCACATCACATACACAATCACAACCAGAACCAGGAACACACATTTTCCTTGGGGAGAAAACTAGTGTTCCCGCCGGGAATCGAACCAGATAGGGGGTACCTATCTGGTTCGATTCCCGGCGGGAACACTAGTTTTCTAGAGTAGTGCTTCGAAGGCGAACGCCACCCGACTAAGCCAACGAGCAGTTCAAATTCTATTCCCATTGTGGTGGATGCATTTTGTATTTGTAATTAAAAGCAATATTTCATTCTTGACTGTTTGAGAAAGATTTATGTGATGTTTATGAATAAGATTAGTATTTGATAAAATAATTTACGCCCTAGACTGAGGTTATACAAAGTGACAGACATGTGATTAGCTTCTACCGGACCGTATAAGTCAGGTGCTGTGCACACAGTTGTCTTCACTTAGTACATAAATGCATCTAGTTCTGTTTTTGTTCATTTGATGTTAGAGCAAAACGTAAGCTTACCACTTTTAATAACATCATATACGCCTTAACATTTTTTCCTGTGATCTGTTAGTTTATGTTTTGTTTTAGGATGACTTTTGCCACATCAAGAATATGACGAAAACCTATAAGATTAAAGGATATACGAAGATTCCAAAGAACAGCCCAAACGCTATGAAGGTAGTTTTGATTGATTTCATTACATATCTAAGTCATAGTAAAGTCTAAGTTTCTAAAATCTATTATGTAACTGTAATCAATAACAAAATGTTATCCAAAATACTAAGATGTATGTTTAATTAGGAACAAGTTATTGTTTATAGTACCTACTCAGTAACTACCTGTTATACTAAATAAATTTAAAAAGGAAAAATTATCGCTTGAGGCGGGGTTTGAACCTACGGCCATAGGGTGTCATGCCTGATTGCTCTAACTGCTGAGCTACTCAAGCCCTACCTGAGCTACGTTCAAATCCCTAAGACCCTACCCCCAAGACGTTCAAATTTGTCAATATAGTTTTGCCTAGCTTGGCTAATGCTATATAAACAAAATCTGCGTTTGTTTTTTTTATGATGGATACGCAAGCATTTGACCCCTATCTCACCTGATGGAAAGTGACGAAGCGGCCGAAGATGGAACATGCTTTCCTAGAAGGTACCTATTCACTTTAGACCCAGATTAAACCGTTCAGGGTATAAAACATTAAAGTAACCCGAAATTAATGTATACAAGTCTTTTTGGTTATGTTTCAGGTAGCGCTTGTGAACAATGGCCCACTTTTCATCTACATTACAGTTTCGGAAGAGTTGCAGGCATATTCAAGTGGTATATTCTATCAACCTGAATCGGCATGGTAAGAAAAACCCGCGTTTTATTTACCAACTTCCCAAAAAAGGAGGAGGTACTCAAGTCGACTGTATTTTTTATTTATTTTTTTTATGTTACCTCATATCTTCTCTCCACATGAGCCGATTTCAAATTTTTTTTTTAGTTTGAAAGACCAAGCTTTCTAATTGGTCCCATTTAAATTAGATCAAGATCCGATCAGTAGTTTTTGGAATATCGTCAATAATGCCTAATTTGTACGCCTACTTTGACGATGTTCTCGTTTAACCGACTTCAAAGGTTACCATGAGGTAAACTTCTTTCGTTGTGAGCCGATTTTGATGATTCTTTTTTTATTTGAAAGCTAGTGCTTTTCTTGTAGTCCCATTGAAATTTGATCAAGATCTGATCTCTTGTTTTTGAGTTATAGTCAATAATGCGTGTTTAATACATTAAATCTGATCAAGGTTCCGAAGATAAAGCGGCGAAGTCGGTTTTTTTAAGCTCTGCTTGCGTTTAATTATTTAACTGATATATTCATCGACATTGTTAAAATGTCTATATCCTTTTTGTCATAATAATCGACGTCACTTGAAAATGTGAAAATACTAAAACGCAAGCATAGCTTAAAAAAACCGCTTTATATTCGGAATCTTGATCAGATTTAATATATTTAAAACGCATTATTAACGATAAATCAAAAACTACTGATCAGATCTTGATCAACATGGAAAGCACCAGCTTCCAAATAAAAAAATAATCATCGAAGTCGGCTCACAACGAAAGTAGTTATGAGGTAACTTTTCAAGTCGTTAAAAAACGAGAACATCATCAATATAGTCCACAGAATACGTATTATTGAGGATAACTCAAAAACTACTATTTACTAGACAGATCTTGATCAAATTTAAATGGTACCACATGAAAAGCACCAGCTTTCAAATAAAAAATAATCAACAAAATCGGCTCACAACGAAAGTAGTTATGAGGTAACACACATAAAAAAAACTGTCAAATTGAGAAACTCCTTTTTTTGAAGCCGGTTAAAAATACACATCTTCTTAATTTACATTTTACTAGTTATTCGCCGCGGCTTCGTCCTAGTTAATTTTTGAAATAACGTCAAAACCCCAGTTCCGTTACAAAATGTAAGAGAATTAAATTTTATTTTTATAATTTTTTCCGATATTTTCACCCTCATATCCCACCCTCCATTTTTATTGCGATATTTCAGTTTCTATAAAGTTTTTAGTATAGTATTAAAGTACTAGGCAACCATAAACATGAAAGTGGAAAAACGCTTGTTTTTTTTTTACTTGGCATTGCAACTTATTTATTATATAAATAGTAAGTATTAATATTAATAGTAATTATATTTAGTTTAGTATCTTAATGCATTATTATAAAGTTTGCGTAACTATGTGGTACACCTGAGCCCCAAATTATTTTGCTATTTCCTCTACATCCAAAGGTTCCAGACAACCTTTGAGATCGCTTTAAGCGATAAGACCGCCCATTGTACTAGCCTAAGTTAGTTTTAAGGTCTTAAAGGGATTTTCCTTTATTTGTGGTGTATAATAAGTTATCTATTTACCAACGCATGCCGGGTACATCTAATATGATATGCATTATTGTTATTCTGTATCTAACAGCTCCACGACCTATATGAACCACGCTGTAGCTCTAGTGGGCTACGGCGAGAGGGATGGCGAACTGTTCTGGATCATCAAGAACTCCTGGGGCACATCCTGGGGTATTGACGGATATATGTTGGTGAAGGGGAAGCAAAACGTCTGCGGCATCAACTCTAAACCCTCATACCCAGTGTTTAAAAGATAGAGATAGTAGACCCAGCACATAATTCCTAATTGACAACGATTAATTAAATACTATATGCATGATTTAACGTGTTTTATTTGTGTTGTTTGGTTAAGGCGATACGTGATCAGTTTTGGTACTTATTTGGCTCAATGTTAACCATGCTTAAATTACCTAAAGCAGCATTTAATTTTACTTCAATGTTCAAGTTCCTTGTTATTGTTTCAATCTAGCCAAAATAAGGCGAAACAGTCATATGTTTTACCTCATTAGCTATCTACGGTCCAATCACCTATAGTTCCTAAAACTATAGTATTCATATATACAACAAAGACATTATTATGTTTTATTATAGTTATCCCAACACTTATGATAAATCGTTTAGTTATTTTAAGTTTTCTCAATAGGTCAATACGTCAGAGACCTGGATTGCCTCGATATTCACATGATATTAAGGGGACAAAGCGCCCGAGACGCGCGCTCCGGGCGCTGTGAAGGTAAAATGTATGGCGCGTAAGGGAACTTGATACACAAAAAGCCACAGGCGCGCGCGTTTGCTGTTTTGATAATATTATACGTGGTAATATTGTAGTAGTATCTCAATGTTTTGAAGAGCGCATGTCCTGTCCGCGAGCCCGGGGCGCGCGCCTAGGGCACTTTGTATATCATGACCCTAAAGTGTACATAAGTTGGTAAGCTTCTGTCTAATTATTTATCAGTTTTTCTACGATTTCTATGTTTGATGTGAATGCTAAATCCTTGTGAAGATTGTAGTTTCTGATGTACCAGAGGCGACAAAAAGTAGAGCGGTACCTATTGCTTAGATTGTTGGCTTGAGATGAGCTATTTTGTTGTATAGATGTATATAATTTTAGAATAGTTTTAGAATTGACCCGTAGAAGTATCTTTATATACTTTAAGTTATAAAATGCTAGTAAATGTACGAAGGCACGTCGCGGAACACATTGACATGAATCACAGCAAAGGCATCTGTTTATTTAAATCTTCAAATACAATACCATCTATCATTGGTTTAAATCTATCCTCTAGAGGTTGTTCTTAGAGTGGCAGAACGTAGCAATGCTGGAAAGGATTTTTTCATAATGGACCGCACCCATTCCTCACAACCACAAAACTTACCAGTGTCACTTGTTAAAAATAATATTCTCCGGGAACTGTGACTGTCAAGTCAGGGTTAAAAGAATAATACAATCAATCATGTGATATTCAAGCACAAATATATCTGATACATAAGTTTAAAAGTGAAGGGATATGGGTGGCGCGTGGCCTTTGTCAAGGGTTGTTAGAGAGGGTGCGAACGGGTATTACCCACCGGAACAGAGTGGAATTTAACAATGTGTTTCGTGTAGGGCCATTATATAGGTACGTTACCAATATCTTGTTGTTAAGTTAACTCGATTGTTTAGCACTTGGTCCGTCCGTCCGCTTGTTTATGAATTTAAATATACTTAATTAAATCAAACAATCACATAATTACAATAGCCTCTGTAAGACGATCGGATGGACGGACGGACCAATTGCTAAACTAAACTTAAAACTTTGGGGTGAGTGAATTGGGAATGCCTGTAATGTTCACCCTGAAAGTTTGAATATATAGATAAATAAAATAAAATAAATAAATTGTACTAAACACGTTTATTACATTAAATTCTTACGCAATATATAAAGCTATGGTTAAAAGTCGAAAATTTGCTAGTGGTTAAAATGATATAAATAAAATATGATCCAAATATGGGGTTCGAACCTTTTTTTCAACCCGTGTGGGTTTTCTTTGTAAACTAGAGTAGGTACAAGTATAATACAAAACCATTGTTTGTAAAAATCTACTTATTTAATTACCAATTTGAATGTCATCTTATACATTAAAACGAGGTAATTAATCCATCGATCTTCGAAGGAACCCCTGGATTTTTTAGTTCAATAGTCCTACTATATCCTGCTTATCATATCCTACATCCTAATACTAATATTATAAAGGTATAAAGGGTAAATATTATAAGCGAAAAAGTATGTTAGTGTTTGTTATTTCTTCACGCTCAAAGTGTGAACAAACAGCTGGACAAATTTTCATTAATTTTGGTATTTGATGAAATTTGATAATTGGTATGGATAGTGGGTACCCAGGATTAACACATACTTTTTATCTCGAGACAGCGGGTAACACCGCGGGGAGCAGCTAGAATCACACTCCATACTAACATTCGTGGTCGTCGGAGAACCTCAAGCTCAAAATGCCACAACACACCAGCTCGTTTTATGACAGCTCATTCACTGTTGAAGCCGTTCGACTTTGGAATGCCCTTCCTATAGAAATAAAGCGAGCTCAGTCGCTGTCCATCTTTAAAGAACGCGTCAAAGCTCACTATCTCGCAGTTTAATAATTTAATTATGTTGTAATTTGTCATAATAATATGTTTAAAATCCATTCTTTATTAATTTCATTGGTATTAATATTTATGTATTTATATTATGTAGTATGTGTGTATGTATGTAGTATGTGTGTATGTATATAGTATGTGTTTATGTATGTATTATATTTATATAAGATCATTATTGAGGTATATATTATTTTATTATTTGTCAATTATCATTACTTATTATTAAGTATAATATAATTTATTATTCTTACATTCATGCACTCTTTAAAATGTTGTTTTTTTTAAACACCGACGTCCAACTCTATTGCGTAATTCCGCTCCATCCAAAGGTTGTCTGGAAGAGATCGCTTTTAGCGATAAGACCGCCTATTGTAACACTTTTTTTTGTAAATAGTTATTTTGCTTTGTTTCTTGTCTTAATTAAGGTGTTCAATAAAGAGTTTATCTATCTATCTTTCTATTTAACATTATAAAGGTTAAAGTTTGTATGTTTGTTACTTCTTCACGCCTAAACAGCTGGATCAATTTTGATGAAATTTTGTACGGAGGTAGCTGACATCCTGGATTAGGCACCTAGGCTACTTTTTATCTCGACGCAGCGGGTAACACCGCGAGCACACCGAGTGCAGCTGGTTTTGTATTCGCTTATGTTTTATTTATATACTTTCAGTTCGTACATACTCATCATTAGTCCGGTAACAATTTATTGTAGCACAAGTTACGCAAACTTGATAATTGTCAGTTCCAAACAATACCCATAATAGATTGTTCGTAAAGTACAATTGGCAGGGCGCACAATACC
The DNA here is from genome assembly GCA_948107665.1 of Lomographa bimaculata. Taxonomy (NCBI): domain Eukaryota; kingdom Metazoa; phylum Arthropoda; class Insecta; order Lepidoptera; family Geometridae; genus Lomographa; species Lomographa bimaculata. The sequence continues at coordinate 15,538,256 of OX403589.1, forward strand.
GCTTTGTTCATTTCGACGTAGGGAGCTCTTTGACAACACTTCAGTTTTGGTGCGACGTAGAGAGGATAGCAGTACTTAAGGTCTTGTGATCGTGCATATTTTCAATGAACCAATATAGTAGGAACACCATGACAACATTTCTGTTTTAGCGTGACGTTTTAAAGCTAACAGTAAGCAGGGCCCGTCGTGATGACGGTTTACACGTCATTCGGAAATATCTGTTATACATAAATGGGATCTATTATTTAGCCAGCATCAAGCAGAATAAAATGGTTCAAGTTTACAATTTCTTCGTCTCACAACTAGTCTTAATCAGCACCCACCGGAGCGCAAACGTCTCCGTTTCAGCTCGGGTAGAAATGCTTTTGTATGTCCGGCGGAAATCCGGCAGTTCTCTCCTAAAGGTAGCATTTCTTAACCGTTTCTGAAAATTTTGAGAACAGGTTCGATAATTATACGGATTTTTTTTCAATTCAGTTTTCGGGTATTTTTCAAAATGACCGAGATAAGGGGATTGAAAACGTTAAAATATTAATATTTCAGGTACTTCGATTTTTTATCAAAAATGTCTCAACATTTTTTGTTACTCTTAAAACGCAAATTTTTTGTCCCAACAAATTTTTCTAGTAAAACAAAAAATGAAAAATATAACCTGTCACAATTGTGCGCGTCGTCTTAAGCTGTTTTTGTATAACTTAAAATTCGCTCACAGAGCCACTATTAATATTAATATCCGTTAGTTTAAACATTCGTCACTGTTCATGTATTTATAATGATACCCACACCGTGTGCCATATTCCGTGGGAAAATGGACGAGCCGCATGGAAGCGGGTGTGAAATTTTGATTTTCAATTAGGGAGTGTTTTTGAGTAGATATAGGTAAGTAAATTTGCTTCAGAATTCATATTGTTTTATGTGTTAGTTTTATTTAATTTAGAGACTTATTCTCGAAAGTTCGAATAAATAAATATATAATTTTAAAAATGTGAAAGTTTGTGTGTGTGTGTGTGTAGGTAACGAGTAAACCGATTTAATTACATTTAGGATGTAGATAGTTTAGGTTCCTAATAAACACATAGGTTTCTTTTTAGCTTAATTAACGCCGACAAAGCCGCGGGGCACGGCTAGTTTAATTATAAAAAAGGCTTGCGCATGGCATGCCGAAAATAGATGAGACCTTTTTGATACTGTTTTTTAACACCCGATGGAACGTAGGGGGGTGTTATAAGCTTGTAGAGTGTATTTGTGTCTGTCTGTGGAATATGTTCGCTGCTTGCTCCTTTTCTGATTATGTCTAATAATCAAACTATTCATACTGTTTCTGAAATTCTTTTTAGTGGTCCGTTGCGGATACGAGTTTATCAGCTTGTTTATACCATAGAATACTTATCAGTACAACTAAGTCAGTAATAGCTATTCTCTAATTTTATAATTCCCACACTTAAGTATTTATAATCTCCCAGCTTGGGAGATATATTTATAATATACTAGCGATCCGCCCCGGCTTTGCCTGGGTGTGATTAATGAAGAACCGCTCGACCGATTTTGTGCAAACTTCACATAAACTATCTACTAAATAGTCCGAACAAAGCCTAAACATTTGGTTTGGATAGGTGAGCCCATTCTTGAGTTATAAAATAATAACGAAAAGTGGCATTGTTTTTTACATATAAAGATATTTACAATAAGTTGGGAGTATTTACTATTGAGGTCTTTGAGGTTCAATAATCTGAAGCAAAACGCTTCGTACGGATGCATATTATATCGATGTAAGTATGGATGGATGGATGTCTACCATAAAAAAACAAGAGTTTATTCAGTAAAATTTAGGCCCTTCACACTAACAGGATTACGGTTAGGATTTTTATTTAATTTCACTGAAAATTTTAACTTTCACGCGCATGATATTAATTTAAAAGCTTCAGCTCCTCGCTTTGAAGCGTGTTTCACACCACGTCCGCGAATTAAAGTAGAAACCGGATTATTTTGATCAAAACGTGTCCCCAGGTTTCATTAACTAAGTGATTTATACCACGTTTCATTTGGAGATAGAAATATGCGTTTTTAATGTATGTAATCTCTTTACTCAGAAGTGGTGTAAACTATTTGTAGTACTAGACGTGCCCCACGGCTTTGTCCGCGTTAATTTAGTTAAAATGTTATCCTTCTAATATTATAAATCAGACAGTTTGTGTGTTGTTTGTTCCCTCTTCATGCGTTAACGGCTGAACGGATTTGGATGAAATTTGGAATGTAAATAGACTATACCTAGGATTAACACATAGGCTACTTTTTAACTAGATAATAGCGTGCGAAGCCGGGGGGGAAGGCTAGTATTTTATAATGTTTATGTTTTCAAATAGTAATGTAGTAATTTCCCTTAAAATTTTGTTATGGAATAAATGAAATGAAAAAAATATGAAATTAACCTATGTGTTATTACGGAACCTAAACTATCTATATTCAAAATTTCATCAAAATCGGTTTATTCGTTACGGAGATACGTGGTAACAAATATTCATACACACGCACACACACATACACATTTTCATATTTATAATATTAGAAGGATGCAAGTAAAAAGGAGACAAGCAAGATGGTCGCATTATGGTAAGCAACTCGCTCGCCAATATACAATACAGAACCAAGGAAAGGATAATTTCGTCGGTTGAAGTAGAGTTCTGATAGCTCCGTGGTTATTGCAATAAGACCTGACACCTTATTACCATCACGGGTTCAAACTCCACCCCAAGCTATCTTTTTCCTTACTAAATTTACTATTCAAATAATATCTTATTTAAGGTTTTCTCTCCACTTTCAAATATTTAAATATAAAGGAAACTTGCTGTAACCAAAATCTAATGCTTGTCAGTGGCCAGTCTGAGCTGTGAAGATAATACCTCACTTCTATTGGCTTTGCTGGCAAAGAATAAACAATTCAAAACTAATACAAAATATACCCAAATAGTATAATTATGTCTTTAGATGAGGTTGCTAAATGGATTAAAAAACATGAATCAATCTTAATTAATTCTTTTGATTAAGATCAATTAGAATACTATGAATTTATGATGAACTTTAGGGTACAGCACCTACTGGCAGCGGTGCTTTATTGACCCAGTGAGCGCGAAGCGTCTCTGTTCAATTCAATTAGTCAGTTCGGATAAAAATGCTTTCGTATGTCCGGCGGATGTCTGATTGTTCTTCTCTATAGGTCGCATTACTCAACCGATTGTCGTGCATTTTTGAGCAGGTTCGATAGTAACATGAATTATTTTCTCAATTCAGTTTAAAAAAAAATCAAAATGGCGGAGATAATTAGAGGAAAGTTACCAAATATGGAATAGTATCCTAATATGGAATACCTTCATTTCTCTAAGACTATAAGTATGAAACGCAACACTCGACCATCTTCTGTTTCATTCGGTCTACTAACTATCGCACCCACACCATCGAGTAAGTTGCGCGAATGCTTCACGTTTGGCAGGCGTGTTTTGTTTCGTTGTCGTGCAGAAAATTTTAAAGGTAAGTAATAAACGAGTATTACCAGCTGTTATATTTATTTACATAAGTTTTATACTATTTAGTATATCAGTATTATGTTTATTTCACCATTTTGTGATCTTTTGTCATTAAAATATTGTGACTTTAAAAAAATATTTAGAAGAGTTTGAACTAGTATAAAAATCCAAATATGGACAGTCGTCGGTGTCTAATTATGGAATATTCCATGAGTAGGTTTTAAGATTTCATATGATAGATACTTGCTATTATTAAATATATGTAATGTTTGTTTTTAGAATGTCCGGTTCACAATCAACCAAACGAAAGACCTGGGATGAAGAAAAAATGGCACAAGCTATAAAATTCGTCCGGGAAAAGAAAATGGGGTATTTGAAAGCTGCACAGCATTTTCTTCTTCACTTCTTCTTTTTCTCACTTCTTTTTTCACTTCTTTCATTTATCACAATATATTATATTTATTTAATTGATCTCAAAGATATTAATGTCCATTTTTGTTATTGTTATGTTGATTTATGCTTATATTCCATATATGGATACCTATTCCATATTTGGTTATTAAACATAAACGCTTTTACACTCACAGCCCCACACTAAGTTCAATGACTTGTGTCGTGGGTGCCGGAAACATTCACATCACAGACACAATCACAACCAGAACCAGAAACACAAATTTTCCTTGGGGAGAAAACTTGTGTTCCCGCCGGGAATCGAACCCGATACCCCTGCTTAGAAGGCAAACGCTCACCCAACTTAGCCAACGGGCAGTTCAAATTCATTTGTGATTTTGCTTTTTGTATTAGATTTTAATTTGATAACTAATATATTTGATTAAAGGCTGTTAATTACTACATATAAATGTATGACTGATTAGTAAAAACATTAAACTGATTTAATTTATATGAAGTTTTTTTTTATATCCCAAAAACAAAATGGTATTCCATATTTGGTGACTTTCCTCTACGGGTGTAAATAAAAACATATTCCAGTCATTTAAACAAATGTATACGAGGTCTTCAGTTTACAGAACCACTAGTACAGTAGTTGTTATAATTATTTTAGATAATTTTAATTATATATTGCGCTTACTTTTTAACATTCTTATCAAGTCAATTAGGATAATATTTCATGGTCTAATCTATTCTGCATTTTTCGACAAATATTCAATAGACAAGCATAAATTAAATATCATCACACATAAGTATCACGAAATATTTGAAACTAATATCACATTCATCATAGGAAAATTTGTAACGCTGAAAAACAAAACAAAAGGTTTAGGTTAAGTTGTTGTCACATCTATATTTTAGTCTATGCAATCGCAGCATATGCAACCGTAGAATACAGTGCTGTCTCTAGATTGCATATGACGAGATAGGAGAGAATTGGTCGCTGCCGCAGGCTAGGCGTAAGAGGGCTAGAACGTGCTGGCGTAGAGGTTTCAATTTAACCGTTCGGCACCGTGACAGCTTTTATGAACAGTTAGTAAGGCATTGGCCTCGATTCTGATGTCACACACTAAATTAAATTTAAACTATTCCTGTCTTTTACAAAATAGAAACACAAGAATGAGATAGCATACTGCTGTGCTGTCAAGTTAGTCAGAACTTAGATGTCTATGCAAGCTAAAAACACGCGCCTTTCTGCTTCTGCTGTGCATATTTTAATTGATAAACTAGCGTGACAGCACTAAAATGCATGCTATCTCTGTCTTGTGTTCTATTTTATAAGAGACAGTGATAGTTTAAATTTAATTTAGTGAATGTACATCAGAATCGAGGCCAATCTCAACTGAATTAGGTTATACAAATATCAACGACCCAGTTGACATAGGAGGAAAGTCTTTGCTTCCTTTGTTGAGGATGCAGCTGGTTTCAATTTCCTGCAGGAGCACCATTATTTTTCCCAAGGGACATTTCTGCTTCTGGTTCTGGGTCTAATTGGGCATTTATCACAAAATGAAGGTGCCTACGATACAAGTTTTTGAATTAACTTAGTGCAGAGAGTGAATACCTACGTTTGTTTTAAATCATATGACACAATCCGAGTTCTTAAATATTATCTTCAAAAAGACATAAATGCTGATCGTAACTACCTAGAGCCCACCAATATCCTGTAAAGTACTGCACTGCAATGTTTCCTGGAGCAGTACCGAGAATGTGCCGTTGCAGTCATTTATTTTAAGTCATAGATGCAATAGTTACTATCTTGAAAGCAACTAGTTAATCTGGCTGTATAGCTAAATAATATTAGGAGCTGAATTAGTTAAAGAAATGCCACTTCTTCAGTTACTATTGTTATTTTTAAGAAATCAGCTTATGGTGACACGTGAAAGTATCAAAAGTCCTGCAAAATCTAGTAGGTACAGTACTGCAATGCGATTTTTCAGGAAGGAGTGCAGTACATACGTGTCTGGCGACAGACTACTGTTATCATCACGAAAGCGACTTGCAAAGGTGGCTGTTTTGTCTGAAATAATCAAGAATGAAAGCAAAAAGTATTACTTTTTTTTACTATAGGTCACGATAGCGTGATTCCTATTTTTGTTACAATCTAGCCAAGATTAGACTAATAAGTAACTTCTTCTTTAAAAAAAAGGACGATGCGTCGTTGAGAATAATTATAAGTACTTAGAGTACTCAGATTATTTAGAAATTTCTTTGATAATTTTTTGGAAGAACTTGACTCTCGCAAGTTGAGCCGTCATATATTTAGTGGCGACGGAATTCTGTTTTTAGCAAGAAAAACAATTGATTAAAAATGTTTTAATTATTTAGGTAATGTTCTCTTAAATAATTATAAACAAATAAAAATACCAAAATAGGAAAATGAAATAGAAAACAAAAAAAAAATTCACTTAGGACCCTAAAATTTTTCTTGTTATTTAAGTTTCTTACGGGATATTTACCATGTACATTATGATTTCTCGTTTTGTACATCTACATTATGATGAGAACTCGATATAATCGAAAGCATGGAATCTAGTAGTTCAATTATGCAAAGGTCGAAGAACAGCTGACCGAAAATGCGGACACCGCCGTAAGCATCGTCTGTCGTCATGATCAATATCGAGTGAACTGTGAGTAGTTTGGTTAGTAGTCGCATCGTATACTAAAAAAATGAGTAAGAAAGAGAGTAGATAGATATGTCTGCTCATAATCAACAGTCAACACCCCTAAAGATATTAGTTCTCGTGAGCATGGCACCTGTAATGGTGTCGAAATATCGAGCTCTAAATCAAAATAATAATTTACATGGTAAATATCGCATATCAAACTTAAATATCGATAAATGCTATCATGTCAGCTTTAATATATTTTTTCTGCATAGACCTACGTCATCTTTATTTATTAGGCAGGAAAGAATTACTTTACCTAAAACCTTTAATTCCATTTCCAAAATTAAATTTACTTCCAAAAGTAATTAAAAATAACTCCATAACGAGATTGCCGAAGTTTTTCAGCAGTTTGCAGGCAGAGCACGTTGTTTGGGGTTGTCCCGTGATGCATGCTAAGCTAACGTGGCTACAGGAAACTGGCAACCGGCCCCGGGCAGAGAGGGAATTTTAATGAGATAGTATATTGTATTTACTAGTACACAAACAACTGACAAAACCAACAATTTGAAAACACCCTTGAAAACCTTCATGAAATACGGCTGCATCAAATTTCACCATACATGACTAAGGACTCTATGGATCAAGTCACATTTCAAGCAAAAAAAAACAACGGGTTGCACTCCGGGAGTGCCGGCAGAATTGAAAACTTGAACATTAACGTTGTAAACAGCAGGAGCAGGCATACATTTTCGCCGCACGGTAGAAAGAGAAGGGGATATTACTTCCTCTCCTCCTTCCATCGTGTCCTGACGTGAGATTAAAATTTTTTACCCATCCCAAAAGGTGCACAACGCCGCTAAAAAAGTTTTCACTTCAAAAACTAATGCAAAATCAGTTCATCCATTTATAGTCCGGTCAAATTAGACCAAAAAATAAGAGTAAAGTTACCTAAATTCCCACCAAGCTGAAAATCGGTAAGATTGTTTGAAATATCATTAAAAACAAAATTTGAAAGTTCCCCTTACAACTTTTACAACTTTTTGAATTGTTATATCTCAAAAACGGTGGCTCGTAGAAAAAAAAGTATTAAATAATTTTTTGTAGATAATTTTATGATCTACAATTTTTGTTTGAAATATTTTTATGATAAAACTTACCGTTTTGCTGAAAATCGCGAAACACTCATTTTTTTTACCTTTGACCTTGAATAAATTTTTTTCCTTACAGGGGAAAGATGGGGAACTTTCAAATTTTGTTTTTAATGATATTTTAAACAATCTTACCGATTTTCAGCTTGGTGGGAATTTATGTAACTTCGAATGTCTAAATTGACCGGACTATTAGGACCTACGATGCCACCGTGCACTCCTTCGCAACATCATCCCCAAGGTTGATAACGAAGAAGGAGACGAGAGCAACCGATAGGACCAATGACAAGAATGGAAGACTCAGTAGGGAGCCCAAGTCTAGATATGCAAGGAAGCTCCCGCCAATATTCCCAGGGGGTAATTGCCGTTGGCGCTACATCAGGCGACAAAAGCAAATTCCTGAGTTGATTTGCTACAGACAGATCCTTGTTTGCATCGATTTGCATACCAGTATACTGGACTTGTTATGTTATACTTATGTAGGTATGTGTGTTCATGTTTTTGTACCAATTCATATCGAGCGTCCCTGAAACTAAATTCACAGATTTTTCTTATAGCTGTTGCATAGGATAATACGTAAGGAAGTAAATACAAGCGTAACCGTGTGGCACAGCTAGTGAAATTATAACATGAAATAGTGACATCTCTTTACAGTATTAAATAAAAAACTTTGTAACGAGTTCTAAACATGGATGTTGTAGCTATTTTCACAAACCGTAGGTTTGTTTCCTATCTCGATGGTTCTAAAATCAATTTAAAAATACTTTCATTTTCTTTCTTTATCTTTTTCTACGATTCTATCGTAAGTTTCTACTCTAGCATTACTTGTGGACCGTGGACTAGACACTCACTATTGCTATCTTTCCAGTATAAAAAGTTCCTCTATGTTGCTATCTGAGAAAAAATGACGGCAATCAAATGTTTTCATTACGACATCCGCCAATAACATGCCTAACGTACCTACTTGTATAGATACATGTTGCCCGTTGGCTTAGTGCACGTTCGACTTCTAAGCTGGGGTATCGGGTTCGATTCCCGGCTGGATTTGTGGCAAGTTTTCTCCTTAAGGGAAATTTTACCAAAAATAATTACCCAAGTAATGGAACTTAGTGTGGAGCTGTAAGTGTGAAAGCGTTTATGTTTTTATGGTTATGTCAGTGGCCGGGGCGTCTAGCAATATGCTTGCGAAATAATAGGACTACTACAAAACACCTTAGTATGCTTGTGTAGCTGCCGTGTTTTCCAGTGTCAAACAACGTAGAAAATGTGATTCTCAGAAAGTAATTTGAATGTTCCCTTTGAGTATTTACCCAAGAATTTCACTTCATTAGTTTGCAACAGGAGGGGCTCAAAGAAAATACTGGACAGGACATTTTGTATTTTTCCCCAAGTTGCGTAAGAGACCAACGTGGGTAGACCCGTAGATGTTAGCTTATTTATCCTCAAGTATGTTCTTGTTATACTGGTTTTGTTTAAACTAACGATGTCGGTGAAAGATGAGTGCCATTTGTAGAGTGACTGTCTGTTTTCAGCGGCGGGCGGTCGCTTTTGAATAGAGAGAAAATAAAGTTGTTTTGGGTTTGCGTGATATTTTGGAATTTGCGAAATTGTAGGAAACAATGGCTGAAGGAAGTAGGTATCTACGTGCAGAATATTCAGCATGATGCCTGAATTACCCGCTGGCGCAATGTTTTTCAAAATCTTTGTTGTTCTTATACTTGAACAATAGATAATAAATAAAAATCAAACAATTATTGTTAGGAAAAAAAATTATGCAATTTGCCTTATAGAGAAAATGTAGGCGCGTGATCTCAGTTCGGGAACAAATCAAGTTATTTTCAAATTAAACAAAACACAAAACTATACAATTGTTTTTTACAAAGCATCGCCGTAAGATACTCTTAACGTCATTAAAATATTTGTCAGCCCTATCAATCGATACAACTCTATCGGTGTTAATTAATTCCCAAAATGCATAAAAGCCTACTAATATTATAAATCCGAAAGTTTGTGTGTAAGCGTGCAAGTGTGTGTGTGTATGTGTGTAAGTATGTTTGTTCCCTCTTCACGCTTTAACGGCTGCACGTTGCTTTCAACAATTTGGATAAGCATCCTTTAGCCATTCGATTAAATTCGGGCAGTTATGAAACTGCCTAGCCATCAAATAAAGAGCTGAATGGCCATTTATCAAAATATTTCGAATTAAACACAGAATAAACATGCATTATATATTTGATAATAAGCTGTGAAATTAAAAATATCGTCCATTTACCTGCCAATTTGCCTCTCACTCCACAAATGCCACTACTTTTTTTTTTGTATTTTCAACGAATTAAAGTTATTTTATTATTCTCTAATATAAATCCAAAAGTTTGTGTGTAAATTGTCTAAGTATGTATGTTTCCTCTTCACGCTTACACGGCAGGACGGATTTGGAAGAAATTTGGAATGTATACATAGCTTATACCTAGGACTAACACATAGGCTACTTTTTAACTAAATCGCGAGCAAAGCCGCAGGTCACGGCTTGTATTAAGATATAACTATATTTTTTGTGATAATACCTATCCTAAATATAATATTATATCAAATAACTCGTTTCAAAGAGGCGTGTCATTTTATAACGAAACAACCCGAACAAACTATATCATACGTCTCGGCTCAATTAAGGAAGTAAGTGCAACCTGTTATTATTATAATCGTTTAATATATCACGCATAGTGTCGTGGAGTTTTTAAGAATGCCCAAGGCGTCAATTTAAGTTGAAAGCTTAAGCAAGCTTAGATATAGTGAAGTTTGCCTGCGGCTTACAAGTAAATTGTTGTCAGAATAAGAGTGGTATTATATAATTTTATGCTCAAAAAAAATGGATATAAGAAAAAAACAGAGTTCGTAGTAAAGACACATGATAAAAGTGAAACTTCTGTATTACAGGGAAACATAATTTTACTTGACTTTGACTAAATGCACAAGATTGCGGGGCTAAAATTGCACATAATATTTAGGATGCTATAGAGACAGATAGATTAGTTCGATGTGGGACGTCTACGCATTTCTGTATCCGTATGTACCAAAAGGTACGTTGCTTTCAACAATTTGGTTAAGCATCCTTTAGACTTTAGCCATTCGATTAAATTCGGGCAGTTATTAAACTGCCAGCTATCTACGGGCCAATTGCCTATATTTCCTAAAATTATATACAGCAAAGAACCAAGTTACCTACAAGACATCGAACCTATAGGTAACTCAAGTGCTCAAGCCCACTATCAGTGGGTAGCGTTCCCATCATGCTGGCTGCATTGCCTCTCTGAATTGCAATGCTAATACGTTGAGCCAAATAAGTGCCAACATTTTGATCACGCGTCGCCTTAAACTGCCTAGCCATCAAATAAAGAGCTGAATGGCAATTTATCAAAAGATTTAGAATGAAACACAGAATAAACATGCATTATATATTTGATAATAAGCTGTGAAATTAAAAATATCATCCATTTACCTGCCAATTTGTCTCTCACTCCACAAATGCCACTACTTTTTTTTTTTGTATTTTCAACGAATTAAAATTATTTTATTATTCTGCTAATATTATAAATCCGAAAGTTTGTGTGTAAATTGTGTAAGTATGTTTGTTTCCTCTTCACGCTTTAACGGCAGGACGGATTTGGATGAAATTTGGAATGTACATAACGTATGCCTAGAATTTACATATAGACTACTTTTTGACTTGATATTAGCGGGCGAAGCCGCGGGGCACAGCTAGTTATTTTATAATTGACGACCCAGTTGGCGCGGTGGGCAAGTGTCTGCCCTCTGTGCCGTGGGTCCTGGGTTCGATTCCCGGCAGGAGCACACTTTTCCTTCCCAAGGGAGATTTGTGCTTCTGGTTCTGGGTGTGATTGTGCGTGTGATATGTAAATGTTTCCAGCACCCACGATACAAGTCTTTGATCTTAGTGTGGGGCTGTGAGTGTGAATGCGTTTGAAAAATAATTAATCTACCTGTTATCGAGTGTCTGCAGAACATTGTCTATTTACAGGGCTATTGCGGAATAGTAGATTTCCTACTAGTTTAGTACTTAGTAGACTTATGTATTTATCAGCCTGTGTATATGTTCCTTTGTTGTGATCCAAAGGCCGAACGCCGCAGCATTCATTTGGTTAATGAATAGCGTAGCATTTAGTTGGTTTTTGATAACTGTATTATAATCGACCAGCTGACCCGCCCGGTATTGCCCGTGTAAAAAAACATACACAAACGCTTTTTTGTTCGTAGTGGCATTAATAGAAGAAGGAGTATTTAATTAGAATACTACATAGGTAGGTTCTGTGGTAACCCCACAGACGTTGCCTTTGGCTGCGATGAGCATGTACCCGTCGATGCCCCAGTTCACTCCCCAGGAGTTCTTGAGGATCCAGAAGAGCTTTCCGTTCTTCTCGCCGTAGCCGACTAATGCTACTTCATGGTCGAGGTCGAGGGGGTCACTGTTGAAGAATACATTTAATATCAGGTGAGATGGTTTTCAACAGTTTGCCTATCTAAAAGTACTTATATATAAAAATCTAATGACGTTTGTTAGGTCTTACAAAAACTCGAGAACAGCAGGACCGATTTGCGTAAATTTGGTATTAAAATATTTGTAGAAGTCCTCACTTATAAACACTTTTTAAAGTATTACTTGTTTAATTGCAACTTTAAATTTTCCTCGTGAAGTTGAAAATTTAGTTTAACGCGCACAAATTTGTTTACATCACGTGTCTTGCTCATGCTTGCTAAAACCTCGTGCGTGATGACGGCAGAAGGCCTGATGGAATGTCATTAATTCCATGGAAGATGTGACAGCCTTTAGTTTGGGATGCTACTTGGATCGATACCTTAGCGCCGTCTCATCTTTCAAAAACAACAAAGGAGGCAAGTAGTTCTACTTCTACGGCAGAAACCCTTAAAAAGCGCAAATATTCAAACCTCGATAGAGGCTTCATATTTATGCCATTGAGAGTGGAAACACTGAGAAAATAGTGAAAAATCTTGTTTAGGTGTTTCGGTAGGATGATATGTTTTTATTGGTTATTTACATTTAAAAACCAAATTGCTGAATCGATTTTTGATGAAATTAAATCCTTAAAAAAGAACCTTTTTAGTTAAAAAAAAAAGTCACATCGGTTTCTAAATAACGAAGTTGTGAGGTAACAAACTACAACACAAATTGAGAGCCTCCTCCTTTTTTTGAAGTCGGTTAATAAGCTCTTGGTTGCGGTTACAAATCAGGTAGCTGGAAATGCAATTTGCTGCCACAGGCGCTTGAGTTACAACGCTTATTGGCTTGTAGTTAATCAACTTTATGCTTATGTGTTTTTTGATGTCGTTATTTGTCAAAAAATTAATCGATCTACAAACAAATGGACCTCGGGTCTAACACAAAATTCACGAAATAATTGTAACGATTAACCTTTACAAACGTGAATATATTAATAAACAAATTAAAACAATTTAATTTATGTCTAATCTGTATTAGTACACAGCCTAATTTTACTTGCAACAATTTATCGTCGTATGCAGCCCCACTCGTCAGTCTAATACAACGGACACACTATTCACCTAACGAACTATTTAAAGAGGCGGATTTGTCGCTTATATTTCGCTCTATCGCCTATATTCCATGGAGGCGTATTGAAATCCAAGTATTGGTAAACCGATAGAAAAATATCATAATATAAACAAAAATGTTTACCAATTCTTCTGTGAAAAGATGCCGCCAGAGTACTGTATGAACTGTGTGGAGGCATGAACGGACACTGAAAGTGGACCATTGTTTACTAACGCCACCTATAAAAACAGGAAGACATTAAGAGAACCGCCAACCAAAACCCAGCGACCAAAAGCCACACTCGGATATATAAAGAAGGAAGGAGATATAAAAAAGAAGAAAAAAGTAAAGGAGTTTGGGTGGCTAAGGTAACAGCTGGTAGGGGGTAATACACTATACATCCCCAGTACGTCAGTGTAGGCCTTATCGATCCCAATAAGAGTAATATAAGAATAAGAGAGCCGAAAACAGGTTTAGGATATAATAATAAAACAATATATACTCGAGGGAACAAAATAACATGCAGGTAAAAGAAACACCAATCTATAGTAGTAAAGAACCGCTAATACGGCTAGCAGTTGTACCATTTCCACTAATAAGAAATGAAGAAGATAAAGAGTTTTAAAAGACAAAAGAAATCACACTTATATTATAAATCCGAAAGTTTGCGTGTAGGTAGGTATGTTTGTTATCTTTTCGCGCTGTAACAGCAGAACGGATTTAGATGCAACTTGGAATATATGTAAATATAATAATATATATACAGAAAAAAAATTGACACGATCTTTACATTTTACCTAAATGTACAAGTTTCAGGATTGTACAAAGTAATTTGCACTTAAAATTACGAGTAATTTGCATTTTATCAAACATTTTGCAGTTTTTAGCACAACTTTAAACACACATACTTTCGGCTGTATAATATTAGTGTGATTTTCTTTTCTTTGACTCTCTTTATCTTCTATATTCCTTGTTAGGTGGAAATGGTATCTAATTCAAATTCAAATCTTTATTGCATTCTCTAAATGTAGATAGGTGGTAGAAATAAATGACAGTACATTTAATTAGAACCCATGTTGAGCAAAACAATTTAAAGGAGAGGAGGACGATATGCTTCATTAATAATTAAACGCAAGCAAAGCTTAAAAAACCGACTTCACCGCTTTATCATCGGAACCTTGATCAGATTTTATGTATAAACACGCATTATTGATTATAACTCAAAAACTAGAGATCAAACCTTGATCAAATTTCAATGGAACTACATAAAAAGCACCAGCTTTCAAATAAAATAAAGAATCATCAAAATCGGCTCACGTGGAGAAAAGTTATGAGGTAACACATAAAAAAAAAACTTTGACGATGTTTTCCTTTACCCGACTTCAAAAGTTACCTCATAACTTCTTTCGTTGTGAGCCGATTTTGATGATTATTTTTTTATTTGAAAGCTGGTGGATCAAGGTTCCAATGATAAAGCGGTGAAGTCGGTTTTTTTTAATTATTTTGTATAGTGTTGTTATTAGTGTTAGCACTATAGTATAATTATTGTCAAGTATTTATTAATTTGCTAATGTAAGTTACTCGTAATATTAAATTATATAGCATTACGTCAGTTAATTAATAGGATTAACACATACTTACAACGCTGGCAAAGCCGCGGGGCACGGCTAGTAAGTCATAAACAGATAAATACCTTAGTAGCTTCGTTGTTGTATGCAGTAACGTCTGTGTATCCACGAATAGGGTACAGCTTAGTCATGTTTGAGATGCGACAAAAATCATCCTGTAACAGAAAAAAAAACAGTTCGAAGAAAATTCCTTGATATAAATTATTTCATATGATTTAAACGCAAGCAAAGCTTTAAAAATATAAACTCGAATTAAAACCCTCCTCCTTTTTTTGAAATCGGTTAAAAAGTTGACATTTGTGATAAGTTACTTTGATTTTTAACTGACTTCAAAACAAGGAGGTTTGTTATGACCACATCACGACCTAAACAGGTGATATAGTGTACAAAAACTAGCCTATATTAAATTTATAATTACCTATACATAGCTAGAATTTAATTTGAATATAATAACTATGTAAAAGCTGTAAGTATTTTATGTTACGGATTCGTTATGATGTAGTATTGAATGCAATGTATCAGGAGGTAAAGTAATTCATGAATAAAGTACCTTGTTCTTGTACGATCCATATTCTTCTTCAGTGGGAAGACCGTACTCTAACATCCAGTCGTAAGCAGCGGTGTCAGTACCACCATCGCAGCCGCTTGATCCATATCTGATGTAGAAATATTTATTCGTGCGTACATAGATAACATTTTTTTTTCTTGTATACAGTATTTACGGGCCGATTGCATATATTTCCTTAAACTAATCTTGAACTATACACATCTATGCAAGTACCTAAGTTACCTACAAGCAAGGCAGCGAGCTTATAGGTAACTAAAGTGCAGTGAGGCCTACTGCCAGAGGGTAGCGTTCCCAACATACTCGTGGCATTGCTTCTCTGAATTGCAATGCTAATACGTTGAGCCATCCTTAATAATCCATTAATTTATATTTATATCTGTATCTTCAGTATTTTAATTCTAAATCAATGCCTGTTCTACTCCAATAGTACAAAATACCTAATGTTCCACACAGGACGCATCTCGAATGGAAGGCATGCAGTTTGTTTGTTAATTTTAATAATAATATGACTTGTTAAATAAATTGTGCACTTGTTTAGACTCTATAAAACACCAACATGTTTATGGTTTTTCTTGAACTTATGCCAGTTCCCGTCTGAATGTTCTAACTATAACAAGTTATTAGAAGGAAGGGTTTATTCTTGTCAGGTTCTTATCGAGATGGCTGTCATTTTGCGAATCTGGCAGTAGAGTCATTAACTTTCATGAGTGCCTCTTTGGGGCCCATGTGAATAAAAGATTTTGATTTTGATTTTATTCATAAGCAAATTGTTGCTTGTTCATCCGTATTAGTATTTATTTGTATATAATATCTTATTAGATACAGATTTAATGATATTTAAATTTACGTACACCCAAACGCAATCGACAAGAGCTTGGTTGCTGAGGCTAAGGAGTCTGCCGCCATTGACTCTAGCTAAAGCACCCTCTACAGCAGCAGTGGTGCCGTAGGTCCAGCAGGATCCACAGTCTCTTTGATCTGTATCAATAATTAAAGTACTATAAACTGTACAACACACATAAATATAATGATGGTGAAACAAACACATAAACTGACAAATAACGATAGTTTTAGCCTCAGCCCATACGTGAATATTTACTTACTACATACGTAATACTGTAATTTGAAAGTATTTAAATGCAATTTTTAAGATGAAAAAAGGAAATAAAGAGATATATTTATAGAAACGACGAAAAGTTTCGATAATTTAAACAACAGATCTAATTCTTCGAAGTTTTGGTAGTCAAATGTTCTGTTTGTATACCTATCACCAATAAATGTCAGTCTACTACTTGAAGCTACTTTGCTCTACAACCATGAAAAAATACATTTTTTCCTTAAAAAATGGTATACTTTTCTCCGTTTTCTTCTATGCTAATGACGTCATATAATAGCATCCAACTCCTGGCTTCTGAATCGTCAGATCAGCTCTATGATCATCTAAATTACATACATATTATAGTTTCAAATCAATACGACAATAAAATAAGAAGTAGGATAAAAATAGACTTATCAGATTCAGTTTCAGTTTAGTTTATTTCAAATAACAATTTGTGAGGACAAGAATAACTAACACATTATGTAGCTTTTCAAACTTTTGAAAATACCCCCGAGGTCTTATCTGTAAAACAGCTACGTTGATTTTCATTAAACAGCTTAGAACACTCGATCAACAGTTCTGTTGCGCTCCCGTCCTGCTGATCTTACTCCTTGAAGAAAATCGTCGTATACGTGAGCAACTAGTCGGATAATTTTTGACAAAGTTCACGTAATTAATATCCGGTTAGCACTAAACAGCAATCGCGATAGTTTGATTGTGTAACGATTCAGCAACATTCGATTGGCCCATTAACTGTTGGCCAACATAATTTTTAAACAATTAACTTTTCATACAAAGAACTTTTCACCAACGCACGTTTCGCCAACATAACTTTACGTCAGTGAATGCTAAAGCAACATAATGTTTTGACCAATCACTTTTCAACCAAAGATCATTTAGCCCATGGACTGTTCCTCAACAGAACGGTACGTCAGTGGAGTGTTTTATCAACAGAATCTTTTGACAATATCCTTTCCCCCCATGAACTTTTTGATTTCATAAGCGTAATCAAAACATCGTATAATGGACGTATATGCCATAGAATAAATAATAGTATGGTATTGATTAGCGTTTTTTTTAAATGTAGTACAGATTATTATTATGATTAATTTCTCAATATCTCTCCTGAATTATAGATGAGCCCTGCAAACAGATGAATGATAAAAGTAACAATTAAGTGTAACATTCCATGGCAGTAGAACATTTTCTAATGGTCGTCTACTTAGCTACCGCTACCTTAAAGTTAATTCGTAATTTACCACTGTCAAATAGAAACATCTGTCAACCAGCGCCAAATAGTTTCCGCTAATCTTGAGAGCCAGTTTCATTCAAGGCCTAGTTTGCTTACCATCCATGATCACATCATCACTTACCGATAGGAAAGACAGTGATAAACCGCCAGCCTACCAGACATGATTCCACTCTTATTATATGGACTATTTACAACGGCAACTCCATTATACGGATCAGAAAAGTGACATAGCGCTTGGATAGTCGTAGGTAATCGATTCTTTCAACAGACAACTGAGCTACCTAAGCTCAGTAGTAACAGAAGCAGTCACCGATCTGGTACTTTCCATTTCAAACTATGCCATGGGCTGTTCTGGGTCTTAAGTTCTTTGTTCACATCATGACTATCAACACTGATGTTCTTCAAACGTCTATGAAAAAATCTCTTCTGTTCGAAAATGATGATGTGGCTCACTCAGTATTGTACTGGGCTGAACTGAACTCTCCAGGTTACTCGCTGAAAGGTTGGTGTCGACACACAGGATTCGTAGAATTTACATGACGTGGCATATTTGTCATCAGAAGTTTTGTGCAAACTTCTTATTTATTGTGATTGAAATTCCTCTAAATTGATTTCACACATTTAAACATATTTAGTTTCGTAAATGCGTGATTAATCAATCCAAAGTGCAACATTTTTCAGAAACCTTTATAATAAGTCAAACTTTTTAATATTTATCTATTAACAAATTATGAATAATTATTATTATTATTTATTTAATCTTATTATATCTTATTATTTCTTTATTATTTTATTATTATTATTTATTATTAATGAATGTTTAATAAGCTTTATATTTATTTATTTTTGGGTGGAACAGCTGTTGAAAGCGGCATTTTTATAATTTTAAATAATGTTATTTCATTAAATGATTGATATTTACGCCATCTTTAGAAGAATCCCAGCATGTTTGTCATATATTTTCACTTTACTGAAGTGTGGTGTTGCGTAGTTACTTTTAAAAGAAATTATAGATGGCGTCAATCAGCCATAAAAGAGTAATTTTGAACGTTGTTGGAAGACGTCAAATTTAAAAACCAGCATTATCTGAACCTCATGGTTCATGGATCTGGATTTTTGTTTAAGGTCAAGCTGATACAAAGCTGTAGTAGAAGTTGAAATATTATTAAGTATCCTATATTCTAAGTTGGTAAATAAGCAGTCATTCGGTGAAAATCCCGTTGCAATTATTTAAGTAGTTTTCGCGTGATGCGCGTACAAACAGACAGACAGACAGATAGACAAAAATTCTAAAAATAGATTTTTTGGCTTCTGTTGCTCTAATAAAGGCCTCCCATATTAGTTTTTCTTCAATATATATAATGTACAGACATCGTGCATCGGCCTGTTACGATTTTATTATATGTATAGATTAAGTAACAACGACAAAAATAAAATGAAAAAAAAGAAAGGAATGTTTTTGTAAGCGAAATTTCGTAGTTGAAATATAACTTTTGCAAAAAGTTCATGGGGGGAAAGGATATTGTCAAAAGATTATGTTAATAAATAAAACACTCCACTGACGTACCGTTCTGTTGAGGAACAGTCCATGGGCTAAATGATCTTTGGTTGAAAAGTGATTGGTCAAAACATTATGTTGCTTTAGCATTCACTGACGTAAAGTTATGTTGGCGAAACGTGCGTTGGTGAAAAGTTCTTTGTATGAAAAGTTAATTGTTTAAAAATTATGTTGGCCAACAGTTAATGGGCCAATCGAATGTTGCTGAATCGTTACACAATCCGATAGTTTCCGTAATAAAAAAAAAAATCATATATCAAATTAACATTTTCACAAATAAAACTAAAAATTTAGGTAATACACATTCGATTTTCAGTTTTATTTGTGTAAATTGTTTTTCAATTTTTTTTGCGGAGGAGAATGCATTTTGAGACTCATAAATCTCTAAGCAGGTCGAACTCATCTTTGTTTACGTTGAATCAACAGGCTGCTTTTATAATATGATTACAGGCTATAACTGAACACGTAGAAGAAAAAGAAGCAGTACACATGACTACTAACCTTTCACACTATTGACTAGATCCAGTAGTCTCAAGTCAAACTCTGTAGGCAATTGACTGGCAATATCTTTCAACTCGTCTTCACGATAAGGGAAAGCCACATTGCCAATTTTCCCCTTTGGTCGCCTTTTAAGGCCTTTGCTTCTTAGTAATTCATTAGGAGTGCGATCTGAGAACTTGTTAATAGCTAATTGGTAGCCAAGATTCATTTTGTTAACAGCTGATACCAACCTGTGAATAAATTTCACTTCAATTAACATAGATCTAATTAACATTTTTTATCAACATAATTAGAAAATTACTATTGTACTGTAATTAGTACATAAAATAGACATGAAAATAAATGTGAGCAAGACGAAAGTAATGATATTTGAGAGAGAAGAAAGTATGACAGGACCTTCTTCATAATTGAAGGTAAAAAAGTGTCACAAATGAGAGAGCTAAGAAGTATAGCTGGAGTGACTCTGACGGACAAAGTGAGGAACATTGTGATAAGAGAACATTGCGCCATGTTAGAAGATGTAGTGACAAAGATTGAAAAAGGGATGCTTAGATGGTTTGGACATTTAGATAGGATGGTCGAAAATAGATTGACGAAGCAGATTTATAAGGTGAGTGTGAATGCGCAAGTTGGTAAGGGTCTATCTATGTAAACGTATCTCGATCCGGTCGAAAACGTTCTAAAGAAAGACCAGGTCAAAAGTACTCGCAACCAACGAGCATGTATGAAAAGACTCATAAATGTAGGAGGAGCAAAAGATGTGTGTCAGGATCGTAACAGGAGGAGGTGGTGGTATCTGCCTACCCCAATGAGAAAGAGGCGTGACTATATGTATGTATGTAAAAGACATTGTAATAGTCCTTTTACTGCACTACCACGATTTTTCCTGCACCTGCTTGGATGACTGGCAGAAAATGCTGTATTAGCATATAGTCCTCAGTGTACAGCTAAATTAGACCACGTGGTAGGTCACCCATGAGATGGCGGCGTCTTGCACGAATGTTCCAAAATGACAACGAACGAGAGAGTGGCGGGACATCGTGAGACGACCACGACCGCTCTGTCTAGAGAGAATACGACTGAGACTAAGTTAGTATTAGGTAACTCACTCACATCAATTTAACAGCTCGTTTTCTAATTTGATTCGTTTTCAATAGCTTTCTACAGTAATTTACCTCATATTATTTTTGATGATAGCTTTCCTCAAAATATGTTCTTTCTCACTGGCATAAACCCGTTCGAAGTTTGTAATGTACCTGTAAATTTAAATAAGGATTAAGAAACCATTTTATATAACACTAGCCATGCCCCGCGGCTTAGCCCGCGTATATAAAATTAAAAAGTAGCATATGTGTTAATCCTAGGTACCTACAATAAGCGAACGGATTTGGATGAAATTTGGAATGTACATAACATTCCAAATTTCATCCAAATCCGTTCAGCCGTTAAGCGTGAAGAGGGAACAAACATACTTAAACACTTACACACCAATTGCACACTTACCCACAAACTTTTAGATTTATAATATTATAGTAGGATTAGTAGGATAGTAGGTCCTTTATCAATACACTAGCCGTGCCACGCGTCGCCCGCTATTATCAGGTTAAAAAGTAGCCTATGTGTTAATCCTAGGTATAATCTATGTACATTCCAAATTTCATTCAAATCCGTTCAGCAGTTATAGCGTGAAGAGGGAACAAACATACTTACACACTTACACACAAACTTTCGGATGTATAATATTAGTAGGATTAGTAGGATGTTACTCGATTGAAACTCGGAACAGAGTGACATTCAGTATCTTCTTGCCATGACTGCCCCAAAAATAGGGTTGCATTGGGTTATTTAAAAATAATAATTTGAGGGTACAGCTGTAATCTTCCGCAGATTAATTTATTTGTATTTTTAAGGAAATGCAATATTTTTTCCCTATTTTTCTATGTATGGTACATAGTGCTGGCCCAAAATGAAACATCTCCTTTGGAGGAGGGGCGTGCACATTAAGAATGAAAGATATTCTACGGATGTATATGATGATTGATGGTAATGCAAAAGTTTGGGAGTCTTCAAGTCAAGAGTGAATAGGTATCTTCTAAACAAACATGTCACATCTTCGGCCGCATCATCACTTTCCATCAGGAGAGATGGTGGTCAATGTTATTATTATAATTAATATTATAATTATAATAAAATAAAAACCCTGACTCTTTATAAGTAACAACCACAAACATTTAAGCTGTCGTGGAATTATTGTAAGTAACTGATTAATTAGATGTAACAATAAAAATAAAAGTGAAGTATCTTCTTATACGTGTCTCCTAACCACAAAAATAAATACCTATCTATTACATTATATAGGTACAGTGAGTTTTTAACACATCGCTAGTGCCTTGAAAATTCACGATACAGACACAACCGTCAACGACGTCTGTCCGTATTCGGGTCGCGCTCGGCAATGAGCGACATCTGACTCTTCCCCTACCCCGCCCGCAGTCGTCCGACCGCCCCCGCGCGCCCGTCCCATTCGCCTGCCACCGGACCATACCATAATATCGCGCACTCAGTTGTTTATCGTCATAACTATTCAGATATTTGTCTAAATGATGTAGTGTAAAAGACAAATTTTATCTACTTAAAATCCCAGATGCGATAAAAGTATTTATTTTTATATAAGGATCTATTTGTTACTACCAAATGTGCGTTATAAATAAATTATAATTTTTTATTGTATTCTGTTTCACTATTTTGGCGATAATGGCTTACACATAAAAGATAGATATATGCTGTCGCGGGCTTTTTTGTAGGACTATTTAAGATAAACATTTCCATTATACATTATTTATGTGTAACTCCAACGGTTTTTGCGGCGCATGCCATAATAGCTCGCAGATGGCCGATTTTATTCCTACTTACTTGACATTTATCGTTATATTTTGGATAATTTACACTATATCTATATAAATTATAGCCTATGTGTTATTCTGATGTGTAACCTATATTATTGTAAAGTTTTATCAAAATCCATTCAGTAGTTTTTGCGTGAAAGAGTAACAAACATACATCCATACATCCAGACATCCATTCTTACAAACTTCCGCGTTTATAATATTATAGTAGGAAGGAAGTAGGATATAATAAAAATAATATAACCGCATAATCTTTTTAACCAAAAAGTGAGTTTACTTTTCATGCAGTCGGATTTTTTATTTTTTAGTACTCGGACTTTCTCTAAGATAAACGCAGGAGACAATTAATATAAAATGCACTAGGTCACGCTATATTGGGTGTTTTGAGTTTTATCGTTTTGTTACTTACTTATTGAAGACATGGTCGACATGTTTTTTGTTATTAGGGTTGATGAACATCAGCTCCTTGATGACCTTATCGCTGTCAGCAGAATGTTCAACTGACGTCTTACAATCATCTAAAATTATCAAAAATATTATCATCAGGGCTTGTTGCTCTATAACTTCATTGGAAGGTTCCAATGTAGTTATAGAGCGAAAAGCTTAGTAATTTTTTTTTAAATATTAGTACTCTAAGGGTAAGATTTGACTATTATATTGCATCATGATTCGTTTATTTGTCATTTTTTTAATGATTTCTAGGCAAGCATTTGAGAAAGTGAAATAAACACAGACGGGTTTTTCCCTGGACGGATGATGAACATAAAAGCGAAAAAATGGAACTGAATTAAACTTACAATCATTATAAACATCAAAAACATCGTCTTCAAAACTTTCGATAAATTCGTTGAAGTCCCAAATCTCGTGGTGCGACAGAGCCCCCAAAATGTGGTTGTATTCCTTTTTCTCGTATCTATGGAAAAACCATTCCTTCAACAATTCTGTCGTCCGATGGAGTATTTGGTGAGAAATAATATATGGTTCATAAAAACTAAAAATTACAGTCTATGAGCAAATGATACTTTGATATCCTCTACGTACCTGATCGGAATCCACACAGGTCTTCCGTAATCCGATTCTTCACAAACAGCCCATATAGTTTCACGCACATCTTGTACCGAGCTTAAATCAAACAATTCGAACTTCACTGTTTCCATTTCACGTATAGTTTCATTTCCTTAAACAAAAACGGGATGTTGTGTTATTACCCTTAACGGAAGTCGGATCAATTGTTACAATATATTATTATATATTATATACACTTTTCTAAAATACAAATCAGTAAAGCCTGTAAAGCATATCTCATTTTAGGAATCAAGTATTTTCTTACCAACAGCTTCAAAGTTTTCAATCGCCGGTAAGATCGTCTCGAGATCATCACCGTATAGTTCATTTTTTCCAAGATTATGACATACTGTGATGGGTTCATTTCCATCTTTAGTTTCTGGGTGGATCTAAAAAAAAATATGTGAAACTTAATCCGATGAAATTATAAACCCTGTAAAAGTTCAATCACAACTTTTTACCCACGCAGGCGAAGCCGCGGGGCACTGCTAGTTAATTATATATAATAATATAGTATATAACGTATTCTATACATAACTAATGTATAGAATACATTATGTTAATGATATGGAAAATAAAGTATTCAGAGGAAAGTCGTAGAAATATGAGCTATGAACAAGTAGCAGGGTCTGAAAGCTTTCTGGTATTATTTTAGTCACCTTGAAAGAGTGTACTTACCTCGTACTTATGTACCACTTCAAAACCGAAGTCGTCTGTACCTATATACGCAATCGATTTTACAGCGCCTTCATTGTAGTCTATTCTCGATGAGCTATTGGTTCTCCTAAAATCAAATAATATTAATTTAAAATGTAAAAAGACCGTAACAGACGACGAATTTTCTATAATAATATTTCATGTTATTTAGGTTAATATATCCTGAACATCACAAACGACGAAAATCCAACTTTTTTATTGTATTTTACTTACTTATATTATAAAGGCGAAATATTGTGAGTGTGTTTGTACATTTGTTACTTCTTCACACTCAAACGGCTTGACTCATTTTGATTAAATTGTGTATAGAGGTAGTTGATAACCTGGATTAACACATAGGCTACTTTTCATCCCATAATTCTCGCGGGTCTTGTGCTGGTAAAAACGCGGGGCTTTATATTCATCTTACAGTATCTTAAGATACTATTTGTGTTATATAAATATTTTAAAATGCCATCTTAAGATACTAAATATATCGGTTAAGAAATAGTTAGGTACTTGTGGCAACTAGAACAATCTTCGAGAGAATAAATAATTTCAATATATTATCTTATCGTAATCGTGTATTATGAAATAGCATCTTCGTCGTCTGTGACGCTCTTAAAGCCGTGGATTTCTTGTAGAAAAATTGCGTGTTAATAATTTAATGGTAAGCAAAGATGAGATATGAATAACTTTAAATTGAGGATGGATTAAATATTGAGGATAACTCAAAAACTGCTGGTCAGTTAGTTCTTGATCGAATTTAAATGGTTTACATGAGAAGCACCACCTTTCAAATAAATTATCAAAATAACCGGTTCACCTAGAAACAAGTTCTGAGGTAACAATAAAAAATACATTCAAATTGAGATCATTGTCATTTTTTGAAGTCGGTTATAAAAGCGAAACATTTCGGGCGTACCATGCAGTGAAATCTTCAACCAAATTTGAAGTGAGAGACAGTTTTGTCACCTTTACGGTGTATGTTTCAGGCCATGATATATCTTCAGTATCGCTTTCCATGACTATGAAATCATCCTCCAATACTGTACAGAGAAATAATGGTTGTAAATCAATTAAAACTCTCATTGATCTAGCGGTAATATGTACCCACATTGACAGCAACATTATGTGACATTTAGCTGCACTGCCCCATGAACATACGCAATACCTAATGAGGCACTCACACAACGCTTTGTAGGTTTGAATAATAAGACTTAGATCTGCAATAGTTCTTAGTGTTTTGAAAATATAAATAAGCTTTCTTATCCATGGTGACAGTGCACCTATATAGTCATTCCGGTTAATTTGGCTGTCAATGGTCACACCAAGGTACTCAATCGAATTAACTCAAGATAATACTGTGCAGGTACAATAAGCAGATTGTAAGACGCCACGGTTACATGGAAATGTATGTATTTTTCCAATATTGTCCGAACTGCAACTACCTGACGATGTAATATTGTAACATATGGATATATGGATTTTTGTTACTCTTTCACGTAAAAACTACAGAATGGATTTTAATGAAACTTTTCAATATTATAGCTTATACATCAGAATAACACATAGGCTATAATTTATAGGATATATAATCTTCATTATTGCGGTAAATATATCATTCAGAAGAAAGTCGTAGAACTAACTGAGCTGAGAACAAGAATTAGAATGTAAAAGTTTTTTGTTATTGTATATATAGCCCTGTATAATATACGGCTACGTATATAATATACGTCATAATTTATCAAATGCGTTAACAAACAGCCTCGCACCGAAGTGAAGAAGAAAGAATAGACAGATAACACTTTATTCAACACCAAATTACAATAGAGATATAAGAAAGGAAACTTAAACTGTGTGTACAAAAATTGGTCTTATCGCTCCAAGCGGTCTCTTCCAGGCAACATAAATGACAAAACGTATGTACAAACACCTAAAATGCTTACCAGTGTAGCCTGCGGCCAGCGAAATAAAAAGTATACTATAGGTAAACAGTAACATGTTGACTAAAGTACTAACTACTTTATTTTATTAAGGTATACTACTAATTAATTTAAATAAGCGTGTGTTTTTATACATGTTTGCTATCAGTAACAAATTGTTATAATTTGATAACAAAAATTATCCCACATCCAAAGCCAATTATTAATAATAAGCAGCTTTTTGTTTAGTTATTAATTATAGTTACAGTATTCTTGAAATTTAATTAAGGATTTGAAATTAGATTAGATAATAATATATGCATGCTCATGTAATCTTCTAATATATGGTACTAGTTGTGCCCCGCGGCTTCGCCCGCTGATAATGATAAGAGTAATCCAGAGTATAACCTAACTACACTCCTAAACAATTTCATTAAAATCGGTTAACTTGTTATGGAGATACATTGTAACAAACATTCACACACACAAACTTTTGCATTTCTAATATTAGTAGGATTAAAGTACTAGGCAACCATAAACGTAAAAGAGGTGAATTAAAACTAACTTTATCTTTACGTGGCATTGCAACGCTTGCCGGGTACAGCAAGCTAGTATGTTTATATTAATTATAGGTGATCAAAATGCTGGCACTTATTTGGCTCAACATATTAGCATTGCAATTCAGAGAGGCAATTCCGCCAGCATGGTGGGAACGCTACCCACTGGTAGCGAGCTTGAGCACTTGGGTTACCTATAAGCTCGATGTCTTGTAGGTAGCTTAGTTCTTTGCTGTACATAGTTTTAGTTTAGTTTTAGGAAATATAGGCAATTGGCCCGTAGACAACACTCAAAAATGAAAAAAAAAAACAATAAAAATTATAGAGAAATGTCATCCGTAATGAATCAGTAAGATAAAAAAAAACAAAACAAACGCATTCACACTAACAGCCCCACACTTAGTTCAAAGACTTGTATTGTGGGTGCCGGAAACATTCACATCAGATATTCTGAATTAAGTTAAAATCAGGTAGTTTTTATTGTTATGATGCTTCAAAATACATAAATTTTATATTAAAATTAAACACATTTAAACAATTTGAAGAACTTTACATATAGTAACTAGCTGAACCCAGCATTGCAATACCACGTTTAGAAAAAGTTTTATCTCTTTCACGTTTATAGTCGCCAAGTACTTTAATACCATACTAAAAACTTTGGATATTGTTCATACAAAAATATTAAAAGCACGATAAAAAATTGGGGGTCTCTATATATATAACCTATCAAATACACAAAAAAATATCATTAAAACCGGTGGAGCCGTTTCGAAGGAGTTCGACCACAAACACCGTGACACGAGATTTTTAAGCTATTGCATAGTTAAGCTATTGCATAGCTTCTATCGCGGGCCTTGAGCGTGGAGACCGAATCCAGAAATTCCGTAACGAAAATAACCTAACACCCCCCACTCCGACCGGCACAGCGGTGATACTTTTTAGTTTTGCTATCTATCGATGAATAGCAGAACTTTTAATGACTTTTTTTAAATATCACGCTTGTCTCTTAAGTTCAGCAACTCGCCTCTAGGTGGCAGGAAAAAAAATACTGCATAAATAAAATAATAAATAATTAAAATTGCATAAGTTGATAAAAAATGCTATGCAATAGCTTTACCGCGGCAGTCCCCGAGTGCCACACGTCTTTTTTTATTTATTAGAATATATCAAAATGAACGATATTGACGTTCACCATTATTTTAATCAGAAAGCAACTGTGTATATTATTCGTTGTCGTTGTCACGTTCAGTTTTGGCCAGGTTTCTCACGTAGGATATAAGGAGCTGAATACGGAATAGCTTGGCACCGATCGAGCTGAAGATAATATCTTGTATTGCCGGCTCCAGCTGTAAACACAGAATTATCTGAAGCTACTTTGTAAGCAGAGATATGAATTTACTAATATAGAATTATACTTACTATCAGTATGTTTTTGCGTCTCAGCAGTAGGGAATATGCATTAGATGAAAATTGTCATGGAAAATTTGTGTTTCTGGTTCTGGTTGTGTTATGTGAATGATTCCGGTACCCACGACACAAGTCATCGAACTTAGTGTGGGGCTGTGAGTGTGAAAGCGTTTATGTTTTTAAGATTTAAATATGGGTAGCAAGTATTATTTTTTACCCACGACGCAATGAAAGTAATGAGTTTATGAATGAAATATTTATATGTATATGTTTGGTTCTTTGTGGCTTATTCGAGACTAAACGCATGGGCCGATTTTGATGATTCTTACGTCAATCGATTTGTCGTCTTAATTATTTGTAAGACATAACAGTTATAAAACCTCAATAAAACGACATTACCAGTCGTGACCCAACAATCTAGACAGTCTCAATTTTTCCCATTGGTGGGCCAAATGACTGTTGAAGTCGCTATAACTACCTACCTATACCTACTGAATTAGATTATATTAATTTGTTTACCGACTTCTCAAAAAAGGAGGAGGTACTCAAGTCGAATGTATTTTTTTATGTGTATAACCTCACTGTGAATCGATTTCGAAATATTTTTTTTAGTTTGAAAGATGTTGCTTTCCAATTGGTCCCATTTAAATTTGATCGAGATCTAACTAGTACTATTTGAGTTATCCTCAATAACGCGTATTCTGTGGACTACATTGACGATGTGCTTGTTTTTAACCGACATCAAAAGTTACCTCATAACTTCTTTCTTTGTGCGCCGATTTTGATGATATTTTTTTTATATGTAAGTTGGTGCTTTCCATGTGTCCCATTTAAATTTGGTCAAGATCTGATACTTAGTTTTTGAGTTTGATAACAAATTTTTTTCGATAGTGTAGTTATTTTATATGTTACTTAACAGAATTCTAGACTACCTACTGGAGTTGTTTTTTCTCTAATCCGAAATACAGTTATGTTTGCACACCTCAGCTAGCGGTTGGACGTCTGGCAATGGTATGAAACCTCAGGCGTCCAACAATAGAGTCCTACAACTACAACAACTCGTACTTGCGTACACCATTACTTATTACCCGTGATCACAAACTAACTGCACAGAGTTATCGAGTACAGACGGAAACCATCCATTTTCCAGAGATAATTTGCGAGCGAATCCGGCAGGCTGAAATTATTGCATCGATTACATGATTCATAGCAAAGGGACAGGCTAATTACTTGAGTGCTTTAGGAAGATATCAGAGTTCTATTAAAATGCACTCATATAAAATGCAAGTTAGTAGCGTAAGATGCAGATTTGATAAGGATGGTGTAATGATTCAAGTCCTTCTATAATCATGAGTTAGGTAGAAATCGGTCCAGTAAGACGACCGTTCAAAATTTGACGGATGTCGAATATTTTTTGCAGCACATTTTATTCATTGTATTTTTTTATTCAGGATAGGCAAACGTTTGACTGCTATCTCACCTGGTTGTAAGCGACGATACGGTCGACAATAGAGCACGTTTGCCTGGAAGATGCCTATTCAAAGCGACTTAAAGACTTCCAATCAGGTAAGGAGTCCATTGCGGTTCGCTTAATGAATGTGGAAGTAAAATGCTTAGTCCGCATTTGTGTAATATCTACCATATAGCGGTGTCGCTTCGAAGAATGTCTCGGTGTTCGATAATTGTGTGGGGATAGGGAATTAGATTGTAAAAAGTAACCGTTAAAATACCGGGAGATTCGCCAACATGCTAAGATATCTGAAGAATATCACTCATACCTTTTAATACAACATATATTATTTTAATTCAAAAGGACCAGGACGGATTAATTCAGTGTAGTGCTTCATTATCCCGTGTTTCAGATTTTTACCTAAGTAGAACATTCTTAGTTTTTTTTAAAACTGAACACACAAATATCAATTTCTCCACGATTGATTACATTTCATGAAAACGATTGCTGTGAGACACAATAATCGAAGATCAAACAAATGCATGCCCACTCACAGCCTCACACTAAGTTCACAGACTTGTATTGTGGGTGCTGAAAACATTTACATACCACAAACACAACCACTCCCAGAAGCACAAATCTCCCTTGGGAAGGAATTTTATGCTCCTGCCAGAAAATCAAGTCAGTACCAACGGCGCAGAACGTTTGTTTTGCAATAGGCAAGAAAGAGACTTGCCCATCGCGTCAACTGGGTATGTGAAAATACTTCTATTACACATTTTACAACGATAAACTTATTGTACTTTGAGAACGCAACCATTAATCATTAAAATACGGAGTTCTACGTTTAAAAAGAATAATTAAATTTAATTATTATAAAGTTTGCGTAACTATGTGGTACACCTGAGTCCCAATAAATTTTTATCTCCTCTCCATCCAAAGGTTGTCTGGAAGAGATCGCTTTAAGCG
Organism: Lomographa bimaculata; assembly: GCA_948107665.1. Taxonomy (NCBI): domain Eukaryota; kingdom Metazoa; phylum Arthropoda; class Insecta; order Lepidoptera; family Geometridae; genus Lomographa; species Lomographa bimaculata. The sequence continues at coordinate 15,569,149 of OX403589.1, forward strand.
ATAAGACCGCCCATTGTACTAGCCTAAGTTTGTTTTAATGTCTTTAATGTATTTTCCTCTATTTCTGGTGTACAATAAAGAGTTATCTATCTATCTATGTGCTGGCTATAATTTCCTTTTTTTTTTTCTTTATTTTTGGCTTTGCAATCTTGTGCATTTAGTCAGTGTCAAGTAATAATATATTTCAAGTCTCTTTCATATTAAAAGTCCTAGCCACAAGTCACAGTCAAAGTTCAGTAAAAGATTCAAGGTCAAGTCATGCCCTAGTAAAGTGGTAGAAACTTTACCAGAACTTCTATTGGAGTTTTGGAGCGAACGCGAAAATCACGTTTTTCAACTTAGTATTATTTGCTTACACTTAAGCACATTTACTTAGTATTAAGGGTTAATAATCCACCCTTATTACACATTAACACTCGAAGAATCGCAGGTTTTGGAAAATTATACAAAATCAAGAACGTCATTTTTTCACTTTTGCGGCAAAAATCCTTCCACAATTTCCTGCATCATTGCCTATACACACTGCCTACCACAGTGTTTGGAATTCCTACTTAAGTAGTGCCCATTCCGATGAATGCGACACAGTGCAGCACCAGTAGGCCGACTTTGCACAGCACATGCATAATTCGGATCTAGTGTCCGAATTCCATTAACATTAGAAAGGTGTTCCAAGACATGATAGCGGGCGGTTCGGTATTAGACTGTGGTGTTTGTTACAGGAAAATGAGTGTAAACAGCTATGTACTATTTTAAGTTATCGCGTTAATTACTTGACAACAAACATAACATAAACACTTTCACACTCACAGTTCCACAGTAAGTTTGATGACTTGTGTCGTATGTGACTGAAACATGCACATCACACACACAATCACAACCAGGACACAAATTTTCCTTGGGGAGGAAACTTGTGTTCCCAACGGGAATCGAACCCGATAGCCAAGAAGAAGAAGGCAAACGCGGAGAGCGTCAATTAAGCCAATGGGCAGTTCTATATTAATAAGTTATAACAATATATATTAAGCAAAGCAGTGGTAAGTAATTAGTTTTGTTTATCGTTGCCAAATGGGTTGCAACTTTGTTGACTCCTGACAGATGTGTGTATAGGCGCTACTGAATTTTTAACCGACTTCAAAAAAGGAGGAGGTTCTATGTTGGACTGTAGATTTTTTTTATGTATGTTCACCGATATTTCCTCCATTTGTTGACCGATTCTTAAAATTTCCTCATTTTATTTGATTGATAGATTACGCTTTAGTGGTAGTCCGATATGAATTGTATCGAAATCGATTAAGCCAAAACCAAATTATAAGAGGTGAGGTCGGTTTTTTTAAGCTTTGTCTACGTTAAAATTATGAATTGCTTGCTGGCGTAGTTGGTTGGCCTTTATATTAGCACGTTGGCCTTCTAAGCAGCAGGTATCGGGTTCAATTACTGGTTCTGGGTGTGATTATGTGTGTTATGTGAATGTTTATGGTACCCACGATTCAAGTCTTCGAACTTCGTATGAAGAGTGAATGTGAAAGCGTTTATATTTATGTAATCTAAGTTATTATCTTAGGTCATCGATCTAATAAAAATACAGATTCAAGGAACATGAGAACTGGGCTTAAAGCAGAACGAAGTGGATACCACATTTGACTAACCTCGACGTTTCGGCAGGGTATCACCGGCCGTGGTCACGAGAGGTGGCGAGTGCTGGAGAATGACACTCAGCACCGCCACCGTCGAGATTAGTCCAAATAATGTGATTTTTAAAATAACAGCACATGAAGATCCAGTTTTCTTATAAAAACGGGTTCTATTAAGTTTATTTTCTCGTATTTGAATATCCTTGTACCACACCTTTCTGGCTATTTAACTAGGTCCTGCCGGAGCACGCAAATGTAAATTTCATCTCGATCGTACGCTGTGTCGGTTTGTTTTTAAACCAGTAAACATAAACTGTTGATCATTTAAACTACTCCTAAATAATTGAATGTTTTTTCATATATATAATATTCCACGATCTTAAATAGCCTGAATTATAGATCTTTTAAACTTAAGTGGAAGGTTTCTACCAAATATCTTCTTTAAAATCAATTGACAAATTCAATGGAAATCAACCTCGTTTGCAAAATGATCCAACACTCTCACATAGTCGCATATACACACAACATATTGATTCATAATACTACTAGATGCGCCCGACGGTTTTATCCGCATTTTTTTTAAATATCTGACGGCCTATGAACTTTTGGCCTATCTCACTGAATGGTAAGTGATGATGTGGTTGAGGATGGTAAACACACATCATCTTTAGTGATTTTAGCGACAGAAAGTTATAAAGTGAAGAGGACGATGAGAAAAACTACCTATAATAAGTATGTCTTTGTTTCAATTTTATATTCGGCTTAGAACACGAAAATTTCGACTTACTTTGTTGTAGTAGTAGATTACAATGACTCATCCTGATGAAGGACAACTAATTTGTCCGAAACTAGTCGACTACAAAGTAAGTCGAAATTTTCGTATTTTAAGCCGAATATAAAATTGAAACATAATGTGTAATACTCACGATAGTTTTAACATTAAAGTATGTCTTTCTACATAATATTCTAAATTAAAAAAAAATATTTTTATGGAATTGAATGCAAAAACGAGCAAGAAGCTTGTCTGATAGTAAGTATCACGCTTGGTTATTACAGTTCAGAACCATCCAGAGTTGAACTTAAATAGTTTGAAATCCTGAGCGTTAATGCACTGCGTTCGTCCCCCTGAGATATTAGATAGATGTCAAATCTCTTTGTGTCTGTAAGAAACATGTCCTTTAACTCGAAATATGTCATACGTTTTGAATGAAGTTGGCATCGAAGTGCTTTATAAATACTCTTACGCCGAAAATAAATATAAACATAAACGCTAACATTAAATTATTGTTGGTCTATGATAAACAATAACAGGGACTCTTAACAGTTAGCTTAACACAGTTAGCTTAAAATAAGTCCCTGGTCGCTTGAAATTACCTTTGACTGTACCGAATTGAATATTATTATATTTAAATATAATAATATTATTATCAATATTTATATTTATTTCAATGTTCTTTGTATAAATAATATTAAAAATAATAGATAACAACATTATATTTTTTATGCTAGAGATTTTGACCACTATCTCTCCAGATGGAATGTGATGAGGATGTAACATGCTTGCCTAGATTGTCATTATAGCCGCAAAAGAAATTTCCTGCCGACGACGTCTTAGCTACAGATAACGCGTTACTTCATCATCGAAGCTTTTCAAGTAATAACAGAGCTTTTTATCATCAGGCATAAATCTTTTTCATTATACCCCTGACATGTCAAATAAATGAAAAATCGAGAAGAGCCCCAATGCTCCGATTAAGGAAATAAAGACATTTCCACCGTTGTTATTCAAATTCTGTCGAAATCTTTCGACGGAGGCGATCCGATCATGTTTTATTATTGCCACCTCGATTACGGCTTTCCTATTCAATTTATTTCAAATGGGTGTTAAAATCGTGCGACATTTCTTGAAGGAATTTGGGATAGGCGGATATTTGTAAGTTATAATTTATTATTTTTCGTAAAATCTCAAAGGGAAAAAAAATTTTCAAAGACTTGTATCGTGGGTGCCGGAAACATTTACATCACACACACATAAATAAACCCAGAACCACAAGCTAAGATATCCCTTGGGAAGGAATTTGTGCTCCTGCCGGGAATCGAACCCAGGACCCACGGCGCAAAGGGCGGAGACCTGTCCACTGCGCTAACTGGGTCGTCATTATTATTTGATGCCAACAATTTTTAACTCAGTTTTTATTGACCTTGACGCTGAGTTACAGATAAACCTAAACTAAGTAAGCAGGCTTCCCTAGAAGTCTTTTTGTCAGCTCAGGTGGAGTATATCTTGTCTGTGATTATCAGACTATGTTTGTGTCACAGATAGTCTTGATGCTGATATAGAAGAGATTTTTTATTTTATTTTCGCTGATAAAGCAGCTGAGCAGTGCACCCTCATTTTATACATAAATTAATAATTCTCTTAGTTTAAAATCTTGTTAAATATTATCCCTCCAGTATCCTCCCCTCATTTTGCGGCTTCATTATTAAATTTTCACGTAGAGAGGCAAATCAAGAACATCCCATGCTTACATAACTTAATTTGAAAGAAAAATGGCGTAAAGTTTGGGGTTTATTAAAACTTCTTTAATAAAACAAATCTGGAGGTATCCGCTGTATTGTGTTGCGGTTGATTGCTATCTTTTGTTTAATTATCCGGAACCGGATATGAATAAGGGTAATTATAACAAGCAATAAGGCTTATCAATTTTTAGGGTATAATTGTAGGTTCAGGACTTCAAATAAAATATAAACATCATAGATTGTTTATATATTAGATATATCGGGTGATCGTACGGACAACTAGCATTGTTATTGTTAATCTACCCTCTTCTCTCTCATCTACTAATAGTTAAAGAAACACAATTTAAATTTATTCTATATTAAGTTTCAAAATGTAATTAAACAAAATAAAAAAGTGGTTTTATTTTAATTGTAACTATAAATAATGATGTGTGTTTGTATGTCATTAACGTAAGAGATTACGACGTATCTGACTACACAGGGCCTAGTGTGGCATATATTCATATAGTGTGTGATAGTCTTTGGCTCACCTACACTACAATATAACATGCATATACATAAGCAACGCGGTATTGAATATAATAAATATAAGATTCATAAAATATTTTATTCATTTTCTTATACTTATAGTAACTATAGTAAGTAAAAACTAATAAGAACTGATATAATACCTACGATTTAGTAATAAGAAATCTAATATTTTACAATTATTACTAGTTTTAGGCCAAAGACAGCTCAAATAGTAACCGCAGATTTAAACAACAGAGCTTTAACTTATCTTGATGAAATTTAAGCTGTAGGGTAGCTCTAACCCTATTTAACACCTCAGGTCACATTTATTCTAAAAAACTTTGAAGAAAATCACAAACCTACGTATCATCGGGTTACCTATTTTCGTAAGTGAATATAATCTACTACAATTGTAACTAAAGTAAATAGGTCATCAGCACACATTTACCATCGTTATAGGAAAACCTTGAAGAGCTTTCTCATCATCTCTGTTAGTTCGACGACCTACAGAGGAAACAGTAAAAAAGCTCTATTGCATTTGTACGTCAAGCTGCAACGTGATTTCGACAAACTCAAAAACGTATTAACAAAAACCTCTCGCCTTTTTAAAAGAACAAAATCGTGGCACGAGACACATTGACCGTTCTATTTTGTCGTTTTATTAGTCAACTACTGACAGAATCGTTTACATCTTATTGCGTTACAATAAAGTTCAATTTAGTTTGATACGATTGGGATAAGTACTAAGGTTTACTTGGAATGTATTTTAAGGAAATTAATTCGTATCATGACGTGTTAGAGTTAAATATCATTTGTATTTTTTGGTGATTGAATCAAAGCGCACCCACGGGTTGTCACGCGCCGCATTGTCAGTAGTAGGTATGCCGCGATCGGCAAAAAACCGATCCATCGTTAAAAAGTCGGCCCGAGGCGATCGACAGATGACCGGACTTTAATAAATCGTTTGGTAAAATCTGATTTGAACATGAGAGGAATGCAGGTTGTAATTTGTGTATATATTTGTATTTACCTACATAAATACAATTATTGTACAATTTGTATTAGTAACATTTATTTTGAAGTTTTATCACACTTTGATGAAAGAAGAGTGATATTTATTTATTTAATAATTTTTCACAAATCAGAGTACAAGGAATGGCCTAATGCCAAATAGCATTCTCTACCTATATTAGGACAGCACACGGATATACTCATACATGTATTCCTCTAAAGCCCATGGTACTTCTACAATTACTAAATAGATGTAGTCATTCAGACATAGAGTATTCCACATTTAAGTAATCAATATCCGGATGACCGAGCTTTGCTCGGTTTTTTGTTTTTGGTAGAATGTGTTTGAATTTGTAGCCTCAGAAAGCTCCATCTAGTGTGGAGTAGAAACAGTTGTTTACATCGGTCATGGCGTAATTGATGGCGCTGATAGTTTCTTAAACCCGGTTTTTCAAATGCATTTTGGGAACCGAGCATTTCTCAGACCTGGAACGTTGATAAATCGATTCCTTGGGCCAAAAAACCCCCAATCTGTAACTTTTATGAAAATCGTTAGAGCTGTTACCGAGATCCTGATTACACATAAACATACAAGAATTGCTCGTTTAAAGATATTAGATTTCAGCTCCCATATTTACGCTCGATATTCACATCATTTTGTATTCACGTTTAGTTTGGACGACAATGCATGGTTAGCTGTGTGACGTCATCCTAAGTCTAACATAGCGGAACACACAAAATGGCGGACAAGTAATTTTTAATGCACTCCTACAATATCAAATGAAAGGGCTTGCTGAGAATAACTCGAAAAATAAAGTGACGTCACTTTAAATCCAATATGGCGGACTTCTAAAAGCTTGTCTTAAAAGTTTTTAACAAGTAACTTATTTGTCTCGATAGTCTCTGTACAAATGTACAATCGTTCATGGCAAAGTCTTTTAATATTACCAATAATCTAAACTTTTGAAATGTATCCATATTATGTGTTGCATGACTACTATCGCCAATTACTTTTAATAATGTCGGCGTTATAATTGGTATACGCCTTTTCATCCCGCAGATGACGTACATACGTTGGAACAGACTAAGAAAAGACAGGGTATATTAATGTAGACAATCCAGTTGGCGTGCCTGCCCACTGCGCCGAGAGTCCTGGGTTCGATTCCCGGCAGTAGCACAATTTTCCTTCCCAAGAGAGATTTTTGGATCTGGTTCTGGGTGTGATTGTGTGTGATATGTAAATGTTTCCAGCGCCCACGATACAAGTCTTTGAACTTAGTATGGGCTGGTTAGGAGCACATTTTTTTACCAAGGATCTTGTCACATGCACAAGAGATAGGTACTTACTATAGCTATTTTATGACAAAACTTCTTTACTTGCGTGATTTGGGATGTAATTTTATTGATAGATATAAGTATGCGTACATTTTATAACGTATATCTTCTTAATATATATATATCTACTGTACGTGTTTTTGTCACTTAACTCCTCCTAAACGTCAAATTTCGCATTTGCAATGTAGGGTAGGGCAGGGCTAGTTGAGCATAGGGGCAAGTTGGGCAATCGAAATATCTCGCAAACTATTCACCGTACGTATAGGCATCGTATGGCGGAAAGAAGGAGTCGCGGGAGGGGTAAACACCACGCGATCACTAATGTCGGCTGGACGAGCGAGTGAAGCGCCCGTGCATTTTGGTTATTTTGTGACCAAAAAGTAAAAACGTGGTTTATCGCAAGTTTTCGTCTATATTAGTCAATTGTTATCTGTTTTTTTTCAGGTAAATGTTAATCTTCCAGAGAATTATTGTACTTTTGATATGTACAGAGGTTTTGGGTATAATTCTTACGATATTTTTATAATCTCACTTTTGTTTTAAAATTCCGGGTTGGGGTTAGTTGAGCTACAGTTGCTCAACAGTGACAATTACCATTAATTTCCAAAGACTTTTTTTTTTTTCAAAGATATAAGCTATATGAGTAATAATATATACATTTAAGTCTGATTTTAAACAGTAAGACTGAATCTAATGCTGAAGTTAATCTTAAGATGCTTTAATGTTGTGTTAATTTTACTTTTGAATAATTATTCGAAGAAAATTACTTTAAGTTTGGTTGTTCTCTCACTAAAAGACTATAAATAAAGAGTCAAACACATATTTTATTTCATCTCTAGTCAACATTGAACCCATAGTTTGGTTAGACATTCTTAGTGCTCAACTTGCCCCATACACTTGCTCAACTTACCTCACCTATGGGGTACATTGAGCGTACTTGACTCTCTGCATTTAAATAGCTGTAGCTCCTAAATTCGACTGGTTACAAAAAAAATATTATGGACAATTTTGCTAAGGAATAAATTACTAATCCATCAAGCCGCATAACAACTCATTGTGACTTATCATTGAGGAGCTATATCCGCTCAAGTGAAAAATTGCTCAACTAGCCCCGCCCTACCCTACACTCTAGTTAATATCGCATTTTCCATTTAATTTTGATTATTGTTTCTGTTCTATTGGGTGGTGAGGTCGCTTAGCGACAAATCCCTTAATAAATTAAAAAAAAGCTCCTCCTGTGGCTGGACCGATTTGTGGTCCATATAAGTTTTATCGAAATCGATCCAGCCAAAACCAAAATATAAGCGGTAAAGTCGGATTTTAAAGCTTTGCTTACATTGATATTATTATTTATTCATTTCATAATAAATTAACGTAGCAACAACGATTGTTGCGGTTATCGTTAAAACTGGAAAACTAATTAATTATATCTACATTACCTATGGAATGTAGGTTACAAATAACCAATCAAATATAGGTATTTATAACTTTAATCTAGGTACAAAATACAAGGATAAATAATTTAATCAGACGTATTTAATTAGGACGGCTAAATTAAAATTCTTTGTTAAACGAATATTAAAGGCACAAAATTGAAACGAACTGGTTCTTTATAGTTAATTAAGAAGGCTATTTTCGGGTTATTTATGGACTATAAAGTATTACAGAGGTGGACCCGGCTTATCGGCTTAGTCAGGAAATTGGTCGAATGCAAGGTTTAAAATTCTGCAGTTTATGTGGGAGCTGTCTTTGGTAAATGAGGGTATCCTTTTAGAGGCAGATGAGAAAATCTGTTGTTTTCTGTTTGTTTTGCTAAAGGATGTGAGTATTTTCTACCGACTTCACAAAAAAGAGGAGGTACTCACGTCGACTGTATTTTTTTTATGTGTGTTAGGTACCTCATAACTTTGTTCCAGGTCAAACGATTTAGAATTTTTTTATTGTTTGATAGATGTTGCTTTCCAATTGGTCCCACTTAAATTAGATCAAGATCTAATCAGTAGTTCTTGAAATATCTTCAATAATGCGCGTTTAGTACATTTAATCTGATCAAAGATCCGAAGTAGCTGTGAAGTCGGTTTCTTTAAGCTTTGCTTGCGTATAATTATTAGCATTTGTAAGGCACCGTTTATTGTCAAATTTAGGACAAAAAACGCGAAAAATCTAAGTAGGTCCTCATAATAGCCCTACAAACCTTAGTGGTTTCTAAATGCTACTACCGTTGGTTTGTACATACTTGTAAAATATTTTAAATAAAGAAAAGCTAAATACTTTCATACTCACACCGCCACACTCAATACAAAGACTTGTCTCGCAAATGCTGGAAACAATCACATCACACACACATTCATAACCGGAACTGGAAACTAACCCAAAAAATTTACCTTGTGTAGAAAATTTTGACGATTCCGTTGGCGCGATGGACAATTCTGTCTCTGCGCGGAGAGTGCTGGGTTCGATTCCCGGCGGGATCACAATTTTTCTTCCCAAGGGAGATTTGTTTTTCTGGTTCTGAGTGTGATTGTGTGTGATATGTAAATGTTTCCAGCACACACGATACAAGTTTTTGAACTTAGTGTGCTCTGTGAGTGTGAAACGGTAAAGCTTCGCAACTATACCAACTCTATAGTCCAGCAAACTTTTCAAACAAAACCGCATCGGCTTTGACTTGTAGCGACATCTAGTTTCTAGTTCAGTTACTACTAGAATGAACTAAACAATAAACCATAATTATGTCGTTATTTACTCGAAGCTTTGTTGAACTAGGCCCTTAAACATTTCTATAACATCGTTTCCAACACTTGACAAATGTTTTCTAATCGGCAAATTCTAAGCGAATAAACTTTCATACGATCTCGATAGCTTTACGGTAGTCAGGGGGTCTATTCCGTGCATAGATTAACTTTACATCGACTTCGAATACGAACGATTTTCTTTTGTTATGAACATCGAATCAACTGAAATTTCAACCAATCGACTGTCGTATCGACGTCGCATCAATTCGAACAATCGTATTTTAACGACCAGAATAGACCTACAGCTTCGAGCTAATGTCAAAACAACAGCTGTTAAATTTAGTTAAATTTACGCACTATAGAGGCTCTGATCAAATTGTATACAAATTCCTTACGTTAACTATACAAACATTTTCTTGAATTTATTCGTGCTTGAGCCCCTGGACTGTGTTTATGCGAAGCCTTGGACTATATATGTTTAGCTTTGGTTCAATAAAGTAAAATCATCAATCAAACAGTCCTACCACGCGTCGTTTTCCATCACCTTACAAACCGTTATACAACAAGAAAAGCACATAAATCACGGCCCGACTTTTCCCCATTAATAATTGTCCCACTTCCACATGATACAGTTAATTTGAGAGAACAATAGGGAAAGACAATGGAGAACAGTTGTGTGCCTGTATGAAGACAATAGTATTAAGGAACCTTGCACACCTCATTAAAATGTATACCATTTGGTTGGTTTTAATGAATAAGTTTGTACTGAATCAAAATACATTGTTGTTACTTATCGAAACTAATAAAAGTTTACTTATAAACATAAGCGCCTTCACACTCACAGGCCCACACTCAGTTCAATAACTTGAGTCATGGGTGCCGGAAAAATTCGAATCACACCTACAATCACACTCAAAGCCAGAAACACAATTTCCCTTGGGGAAAAAAATTGTATTCACGCCGGGAATCGAACTCCTATTTAGAAGTCGGACGCACACCTGACGAAGCCACGGGCAGTTTGATCTATAGCTTGAACTTTACTTTTAAAACATTAAAATTTTCTTTGAAATGCTTCCTTACAAAAATCTGAGCCAAAACGCTATGGATGCGAGATTTCAGCTACCTAGCTATGTCTCGAAGTACAAAAAATCAATCCCCATTCTTTTGTTTGGCTCAACGTATTAGCATTGCAATTCAGAGAGGCAATGCCGTCAGCATGATGGGAACGCTACCCACTGGTAGTGGGCTTGAGCACTTGAGTTACCTATAAGCTCGATGTCTTGTAGGTAACTTTAGTTCTTTGCTGTACATAGTTTTAGTTTAGTTTTAGGAAATATAGGCAATTGGCCCGTAGTTAGTACAGGATATCAAAAAAAAAAAAAAATGGAAGTAGGAATAACTCATCCTTCTTATAATTATCTAATAATCCCTCTAATTATAATACGATAAATATGCTCACAATTTTTATTAAAATAGTGGGAATATTTATTTCAATTGTTCCATAGAATAGCCTTCGTGAGGTCTCTGTTTGGAACAAACTAATAGTTTAATTCATGTTTTTTAAATATAGAAGCTATAGACCCTCAGAATTAAGGAAACAAGTAGACACTGAGGTTATTCATCACCTACCGGAATATTTGACTAACCTGGACTATTGCTATTGTGCAAGGGCTCTTAAATAGAAAACAATGTGAAACTGTTCGATCGAGATCGCTGCGTATGATTCATTGATCTCTTTGATTACAATAAGTCAGTATCAGTGATGTTGACTGTGATTGAACGTTTCGGAGAACCAGTGTGATTGTTTTCGATAAATGAAAATATAGTAGGGGTATTTATTAGATTATTATAAAAATACAGTAGTATATTACTATGTTTATACTCATATTATTCTGTACTGCACGTAGCTTTGACCTGTGACCAAAATCATAGACACCATATATGCAAAAACATATCTAGTTTTTGCATGTATGGTGTCTATGATTTTGCGAACTTCGCCAATGATTACGGCGATCGTAAAAGTTTTTGGGAGTCCTTTTAAAGACGGTACTTCCTCTTTACCGGAAGCTGCAAAGCAGTACAGTACTGTGAAAGCAGCAAACTCGAGGCCAGTTAAGTACCATTTGTACAACACATTATTGAACATTAAATTATATATGCGGCCGAAGATGGAACATGCTTGCCTAGAAGGTACCTCTCACTCTTGAATTGAAGACACCCAGATCGGTACAATCTGGGTGTCATCAGGGAACAAACCAGATACGGTGGACTAAGGTTATTTATTATTATAATATAAACGCAAGCGATCAGAATAAAAATTACGTTTTTGCACTCACGATGTTACTCCTAACATTTAATTTAAGAATCACTCAAATGTAATCTACTCAATTAAAAAAAAACAGTAGGCGCTCATCTAAAATCGATAAACAACATCAGCCACTACCATTCCACTTATGTAAATCAGTAGACTTTTAATAGTAAATAGCTTCTTGTATCTGTCAACAGGCATCCCTACATTCCCGATGGTATCACGCGGTGACAGCTGGACGGCAAGTAGCCGAGGAATGTCTTCTTCTCAATGATTTCAACTTTTTTATAACCAGTAGCACAGTTTTTGAAGACACCGCCATATTGTAGATTTGGAGATACAGCTCGAGTATTTGTAATTGAAATCGGATAGACGGAATATTTTGTTCGGACTTTCCCAGTAAATTCTAAAGTCTGAAGTAATGCGTACTTATCTTTGTAACATCCCTTTTGGAGTGGTATTGGCGTTGCTGGCATAGTTTCTCTTGTTTGAAACGCCGAATGGAGGTGATAGGAAATGGGCCGTATAATCTAAGGCCCCGTGAAAGGCCCGGCGGCCAATATAGAGATGCTACTACAGTAAGTCCCCCATAGGCTGAAACTAACTGAGATAGCAATTCCAAACACACACCGAAATCCTGCTTCAAAACATTTTAGACGGTGATGTACTACAGTAGGATTTCAAATATAATATCCATTCAAATGTACTAGAAACTCATTCAGTTCGCCACACTTGAGAGATGTATTAGCGTAGCGAATGAATGAAAATGTTGGCACACTGAGAAAGTTGGCAATATGTAAATAGTAAACTAGTATCTAGTGACGAAACGGGCTAGTCGCACGCCTGATGGCGTCACGCTCGACAATAACAATTCAGTGCTACCCTTCACGTTTTTGTAACACTCTGCCAGTTTTTTCAGTTTGCCTACTTCACGTTTTTTTTTTATTACTGACATATCTGTCAGTAATAAAAAAAAAACGTGAAGTAGACAAACTGAAAAAACTGGCAGAGTGTTTAGCCGGATTTCTAGGTGGCCCATCACTCATTTATATCATCACACATCATTCATTTATATGTGCCCATCCGATTAAGAACATTAACAATTAATATAGGTAATATCGATCATCATCTAGCTAAAATCATAGAACTAATTTAACCCAACATGGAATAGTACCTACCTACTAACGAAACGGAAATAATGGTGGTAAATGAAAATGAATATGAAGATCTCCCGCTAAAGGAAAAATCTTGTTTTTTATTTGAATAAATTAAGGTTCAGATTGGTCTCATAGAAATTTCATCAAACTCGGTTTGGTAGTTTGGTTTTGTAATCAATATGACTAGTAAAAATAAGTATGTCATCCAAGTAAACATGACTTTTCACTTTTTATTTTTTGTGTTTTTTGAAGTCGATTGAATATTGAAGTGAAACTACGAGAGGGTTTTAAAATTATGATCCACAACCTTTTTGTGTTGGCGCAGTGGACAGGTGTCCGCCCTCTGCGCCGTGGGTCCTGGGTTCGATTCCCGGCAGGAGCACAAATTCCTTCCCAAGGGATATTTGTGCTTGTGGTTCTGGGTGTAATGTGTGTGTGATGTGAATGTTTCCGGCACCCACGATACAAGTATTTGAACTTAGTGTGGGGCTGTGAGTGTGAATGCGTTTGTTTGTTTGTTTTATTTTGTTTTTGCGTAACGAAAAGTTGTGGGGTAAACACTGTGATGAAGACAAAAGTTTCACTACTATCATGTTTTTTTTTCAAACTTTGTGTATTATGACTAGAATAGACTTATGAGTATATTTTGTTACGTGTAATAATACTGAGTGAGTAATTCTTTGGTGTCGCATTCAACTTGAAATAGATACTGACACATCTTGCCCATATTTAGATACCCTAGACTAATTATAGCACTATTAGTCATAGTCACACCAGAATTTACTATTGTTCTTTGAGAAAACTAATTCGACCTCGCTTTTGTAGCTATCAGCTTCTAATGTCGGTTAAATATCCTTATACGGATAGATAGCCATCATCACCAGGGCCTGTTGATTAAAATGACCATACGTAACACAGTGTGTGTCAATGTAACTTTTATTTAACATTGTTTTTATTTTCTTTAACAAAACTAAATGAAAACCACACCTATTTAAGATTATTTACATAAAATCTGTTACAGTATCATAGTTCAGCTTAAAGTTTCAATTTCTAAGAGTTTGAAATTGAAACTATAAGCTGAACAGCTGCTGCAGGCTTAGATATAAGTGAAATTTATCAAACTCTGTGCAGTGGATATTATTGATAAATAAAATTAACAATAATTTAAACGCAAGCAAGTTTAAAAAACCGACTTCACTGCTTTATTTTGGTTTTGGTTTGATTGATTTCGATAACATTTATATGGCACCTCCTTTGAAGTGTAATATACCAAACAAAAAAATAATTTTGATAATCGGTCCAATAATGGGGGAGAAATCGGTGAACATACATAAAAATACATACAGTCGAACATAGTACCTCCTCCTTTTTAGAAGTGGGTAAAAATAAAATATGGTCCATTTTCCTAACCAAGGAAAAAGTCTGTTTCTGGTTTTGTATGCAATCTCATAAGAGTAGTTCGAATGTTTAAGTGTATACTTATTCATGTTTCTAGACTTTGGGTGTTTCTAGCTTTTAGATGTTTCCAGTCGTTATTGTGTGATTGTGCGTTATTGTGTGCGTGAGTTGTGAGTTGTGACAATAAAATTATTCATTTTATATTGTTGAAATTCAAATTGACTCATTAAAAGTATCTAGTAACTAAGGAGAATTTAGTCGGAGATCATCTAATGCACATTGCGATACCGTACCTATTTATAACTACCTATTTATGTTGTAGAAAGTTTAATGGTAATACATCACTTGTCGAATCTCCGATAAGTTCTTACTATAGCTGTCCGAGCCAAGTGAATTATCACAACAATCAATTAGGTTTCCCGAACATATCCATTTGTTAAATAACCGACCATAGACAGGCCAATAGCTAAGCTTTATCAGTTGTCAATCTTGGAGAGTCTCGAGTGGCTTCTGAACGTTACTAGACGATAGTATCAATGATGTTTTTCTATAACTGGGTTTGTACCGTGACTTTGCTTTAATAGTTATTATTAGATTTGATTTAAAAAAAAATTTTAAGCGAAGTTGGCGATAAGTTTAAGTTTAGATTATTTTTCATAAATTATTTACATGTGGCTGCCTTCGGCCATATGTGAATAAATAATTTAGAAACTGGATCTAACTTTGTATTAGTATTTTTTGTAGTAGAGTTAGAACTATAGTTGCATTTTTTTTATTAGAAGATGGGAATAGTTCATAAACGTTTGTTTCTACCACCACATACATTTTTATTTATGATGTTTACTATGTTTTAAGGACAGTTTTTAATTTCAATAAGTATGTGTACTATGTTTGGGTGTTACAGACTACCTAAACAAGTAGAATAATAATATAATGTACCTAACCTATTTATTAAAGGTTTAAAAATAAACCCATACCGATACCTAATAGTATTCATAATTATAACGATATGCACAGAAAGTCATTGCTAATAAAAATTTACATCATGTATAACTTCAATAAATCATATTTATATACATAAACATAAACGCTTTCACACTCATAGCTCCACACTAAATTCGATGAAATGTGTAGTTGGTACCGGAAACATTTACATCACACACACAATCACAACCAGAACAAGAAACATGATTTTTTCTTGAGGAGAAAACTTGTGCTCCCGCCGGGAATCGAATCCGATGCCCCTGCTTAGAAGACGCTCACCCATCTAAGCCAACGGGGAGTTCAATAGTTAACCTACTATAGTTGTTCGCGCTGAACAGAGACCTCACGCCTTCATTAACCTAATAGAGAAAAAAAATCCAAATAAAAATAAATACTTAATTAAGTTAAGTTTTTATGTTGAAATATTTTGTATTTAATTAAATACAAAATATTTCAACATAAAAATAAAGAATTGAAAGAAAGCTTTGAACACCAGCATTGTTCCTGGTTAGTAAAACAGCACAGCATAGCAAGGGTTAATAAATTGATGATGGATGATGATCCCTAGAAGTTCTGCACTTCGCTGTACTACACAATAAGCGATTAGACATGATTTGCGGTAAGTTTATGAATATTTGCGATGTGAGAAGTGATGGCTAGAGATAACAATAATCGACTGCTTCGTCGCATCGGCAGTCTTCGGGTAAGATCGCCGTAACTTCGGCGATGCGCGAGCGCTGACAGGTCGCCTTTGTCTAAACTCATTGACGACATAAAAGCACATACATTACACCTAGATGACCTAGATATTTATATATCATAATGTTGAGTTTGTTCTTTTGTTTTTTTTTTGTAACCACTAAATAAAATTATGCTCTAATCTCGTGAAAACTATTAATTTTTTCCATGGTAGTTACAAAATAAAAATAAATGCTCTCACACTCACAGCCCCACACTAAGTTCGATGAAATGTGAAGTTGGTACCGGAAACATTCACTTCACACATACAATCACAACCAGAACCAGAAACACGAATTTTTCTTGGTGAGAAAACTTGTGTTCCCGCCGGGAATCGAATTCGATACTCCTGCTAAGAAGGCGAACACGCACCCAACTAAGCTAACGAGCAATCCAAATGTACATACAGTAAATTTTAATAATATATACAAAATTTGCATACTTTTTTTAAGTTGGCCCAGAGGTTATAACTTCTTAACCAACTACCACGAAAAAAATAATAGGTTTCACGCTCTCAGTGCATTATTTAGTGGTCACAAAAACAATACCAACAAACAAACTCGACAAAATAATATGAACAATATTTGTAATAACTTTGACAGACAGATCTAAAGATACAATTGGACTTGACTAATGCATTGAACGGTATAATGGTACGTTTAGTTTTTATTTGCTATTTAAAATGAATATTAAAATCTAGATATGAACGGAAGCAATCAAATGTTTATGAAATTATAAATAGTAGCAGGTGGTTCCTGTACGCTTTGCCCGAGGCTATAACTAAGGACTACCTAGTCATCATTTAGAAATGGAATGGACCCAATATATACCAGCCAATGCAGCCTCCTTAATACTTTCATTTAAATCATTGTAATTGCCATTTTTACCGACTTCCCAAAAAAGGAGGAGGTACTCAAGTCGATTGTATTTTTTTTGTTTGTTACCTCATAACGTCGTTCCACGTGAACCGATTTTGATTTTGTTTTTTGTTCGATAGATGTCGCTTTCTTTTGCTGGTGCTTTCCATGTGGTATCATTTAAATTTGGTCAAGATCTGATCACTAGTTTTTAAGTTATTGTAAATAATGCGTGTTTAATACGTTAAATCTGATCAAGTTTCCGAAGATAAAGCGGTGAAGTCGGTTTTTTTAAGCTATGCTTGCGTTTAATTATTGGCTTTGAGCTTTTAAATAAGATATTTAAACGCTTAAAAAGCCAACTTTACCGCTTACAGTTTACTTTCTTTTACTTTTTAACAAAAAACAAAAGATCTTTGTTTTTTTTCTCAAACAAGCGCTAAATAAATTTCAATGAAATTTATATGAGATCATCTCTGAAGTATGATCTACCAAACAAAGAAGAATCATTAAAATCGATTCGTAATTGGCGGAATGATGACGTAACATAATATACATAAAAAAAGAAAATTACATTTGAACCTCCTCCTTTTTTGAAGTTGGTTTAAATAATGTTATATTATGTGTAATTCTATAGCTATAATGGTTTAAAATAATACTCAATACCACAAATATATCTATGCTCAATACTCAATCATTTATTGCAATAATGTTTACAAAAATACACTTTATAAGTAAACACATGACCCTAATAGGGCATAGCAATAATAGAGCTGAGTCTGTACGTGCCGATTTATTAAATAATTGGTAGTTTATAAATATCACATAACTGTGCAAGTCAAATAAATATGGAAAGTGATTTTTATTTATCATAAAAAAGTTTTTTTGTGAATGTTGATTGTTTTTTATTTATTCGGGAATATTGTTTTATTTTTTTACGGCCATACCATTAGGATTTGAGCTATGGACTTGTCAATACTTAAACTGCATTTAATTGTATTCCCAAATCCCATTCAATTTAATTTAAAAGTTTTAATAAAGCAAATACAAGCTGACTACTATTAATAATAATAATATACTTTCGCCTCAAAAGTAGCGCATCATCCTCCAAATATTTCTGTCACAGGTGTTCCCTTTTCCACAGATTGTTTGATAGTACCTACTCCCGAACCCTAACAAAACAAACTGATATTTAACCTGTGCCAAAACAAAGAATCAACTCTGAATCACAACTCAATTAAGGACAAGATAAGGGCTAAGGAAACAAGCTTTAGGGTGGCCTCAGACAGTTCAGATGTTATTGACTTGTGCATCTTATTTCGGCCAATCAGGAGCGAGCATCGCAGCAGGTGCGCTTGCGCATCTTACAAGGTTCTGTAAAAAAAGCGAAACGTTTATAAATAGCGTCAACGATGCATGTTACCCTTTGAAGAGGATTCAAGCTTGTCATGCAAGGTAGGTATAATGAATATGTATGTTGTTAGTACTAAAAATAAATTGTAGATAATATTTCTTACTCTAATGGTGGTGTCTACTAGTTATAGGTATAACACTACGTAATAAATTCAACATTACCCATTAGACATTATAAATTTGTCTATAGCCCGGTTTATTTGTTACCTATAACCGACTTTCAAAAAAGGATGAAGTATTCAATTCGACCAAATATGTAAATTAACTGATTTGGATATTTGTTTGTGCTGTTAAAGTAGGGCCCATGAAAATAATTAAGAACAGATAAAGGAATGAAGGCGGTAGATTTCGATTGGTAATTGGTTTAACAAAAAATATTGATGTAATTTAGTAAGATGAAAGGACAGTACATATATTATCATTTATTTTATTAATTATTAACAAAATTGAATGAAAAGAATGTGATTATATGTGTAAAGAAAAAGGACAATCAAAAAATTTTTAGACAGCTTGTCGAAGGAATAATGGTTTAATAAATAAGATAGATCAGTTAAGAAAATGATTGATAAAGGTTCGGCTAATTTATAATTCTGATATTATGAATAACATATTTAATTATGCATAATTGTCGTGCGTTTGACTATAATCTCATGTGGTTGTCGATAGAGCGCGCCTGCGTACAAGTTTCTTAAATCCGAACACCAAGAGCAATACTACCTTCTAGTCATACATCAGGTGAGATAGTAGTCCAATGATTGCCTATCCACCATAAAAAAGTCCAATACTTACTTTCTAGTCCAAACGAAAAACAAGCAACATTCCTTAATCATTTGTGATTGAAGGCTCTCAGATGATATACAATTAATTCGAATCAGGTGCATCATTTGTTTGAAATATATAATTGAATTTCTTCTAAGATTATTGCGGTGCCCCACAGGGTCTATATAGAATTGTACTCTTAAAAAACAACTATATATTACTATTATTATAGATTGCAATAAATAAATAAATATGAAATGAATATGAATAAGCTCTCAGCCTAGCATAGCTGCTTTCTAAGCTGCAGGTATCGTGATCGATTTTCGATATGAACAAAAGTTTTATCTTTAAGGTAAATTTGTTTTTTTAGTTTTGGTTTGAGATTATTCTTGTTCTCTAAAAGGACGTCTGTGAGCGTGAATTTTTTTATGTTTATATGACGTTTAGTCACACTAATCATCACATCATACTAATACTAATAATATTATAAATCTATAAGTGTGTAAGTATGTTTGTTATCTCTTCACGCTGTAAAGGCAGAATGGATTTGGATGCCATTTGAAATGTATATAGCTTATACCTAGGATTAACACATAGGCTACTTTTTTAACGCAGGCGAAGTCGCAGGGCATGTTTTGTAATATATTTTAGGACTAGATTAAAAACAAAGACTTTCAAAGACAACAATGTTGCTTTTTGCACAACATTTCCCAGAGCAGGCAACATTCCGTTTTTTCTACAATTTGCTCGGTTTGAACCGGTAATTAGAGAAATAGACTCACACGAACAATCTAGTGCGGATGTCGGTTCCATGTAACGTGTGATTAGGAATAATTATTGGGTATTACCTTTTTGCGTTAGAAGTGCTCTATCGTGAATGTAGAGTATATTTAACAGGAGCGTAGTTAGGCTTTGCTTTGGAGGACTTAAAATCTTTGTAGATATTCAGCGTTTGTGATTGCTAGTGGGTAGTGCCCGGCAATTAATTAAAAGTCGATCATCGTCGATCAGTATACCAATGAAATGAGGGTCTTCTAAATGGGGGTCTAGCCTGCTTATAACTTAAGCAGTGCTATCTGAACTTTGATAACAAGGTCCCTGAGACCAAGCTATTTTTTTTCAAGTCCGATTTTTACCGAGTTTTAAACACGTATCAGGGTTGAAAAGTTTAATATGAAATTACTAGCGTAATATCACTGATAAATTTGCTTTACATAGCTGTCTTTATCATTATTGTGCTATTATGTGGCTCTTTAGCAAAGGGGTACAATAATTTTTACATGAGTCTGATATTCATATTCAATAAGAATCGGAGCAAAACGTCATCGTGGCCCCAAAGACGGTGGCAAGATGAACAAGATGCTCACAGTAAGTATTGGGAAAACCCTGCAATAGACCGAAAAATTTGGAAAAACGAAAAGAAGGCTTAAGAAAAAGAACAAAGAAAGTGTCAAGTAAGTCCAGCTGTGAGAGAACACAGGCTTTTAATAATAATAACATTGAAACATTTTCTGTAAACTCTTACAGTACATTCTCACCACATATACCCTTCCCTACTTACGCGTACATAGCAGAAACATTGTAAGGTTTATTGTAATATAGCTATTGCAGTTTTATGCGATCACTATAAACTAAATATTTTTATGTTAAAATGTTAAGTTCAAATCGTTCCAGAATACATTGACGAAAGAAAATGTAAATTGTTTATCTTATTTTTAAAATTCATTTTTGATAAAAATTTTACCACAGACCTAAAATTACCATACATTCTTAAATTTATAAATGAAGCAGGTTTCTACATAGACAACGGATTCCTAAAAAGATATATGAAGCACCGAATTACGTATTTTATTACCATGAAGTGTAAAGAATATTTCAACGGTAGTCATAATGTTTATATTTTATTGAAATCGTGACCATAATATAATAATGTTATATCCGTAACATAATTACGATTTCCCGTGACCGCATAACATAACAACGCATGTCATATCATAACAGAACAGATGAACTGGAAGCAAGGAACATTAAATTACAGTCCAAATTCAATCATCAGCCCGTTGGCAGAGATTCGTTTCTCGGTGGGAACACAAGTTTTCTCCTTATGGAGGTCCTTGAAGTTTTCTGGTTCTGGTTGTGTTAGTGGGATGTGAATGTTCCCTGTATCCACAACTGTAACACAAGTCATCACACTTAGTGTGAAACTGAGAGTGTGAAATCGTTAAAAAAAGAAGGCGTTCAGTAATAAGGTCCTGTTAGCATAATTTGAATATAAAACCCTTAAACCAATCTATATAATTATAGATGCAATTGAAACCTCAACGTAAGGTTATTTTTACTTTATATTTAACGACTGACACTATCTCACCTGATGGTAAGTGACGATGTGGTCGAACATAGGGCCCGCTTGCCTATAAAATACCTGCTCACTCGAGATTTAAAGACTTCCAGATTATACTTATCGGTAAACACAGACTCGGGCAAGGAGTTCCACTCCTTAGAAGTACGTATAATAAATGTAGAAGCAAAACGCTCCGTGTGCTCCCTTTGAATATGAACCAAAAACCGATGACGCATGGCTGATTGTCTGGTTGATTAATGGTAAAAAAAGAACTAAGTATATTATGAGTAATCATTTTCAATATTAAAAAGATTTAAATAAACAATAAAGCTGTTGAACCTTTTACTCAAGAATCTCTGAATACTCTCAAAATGAATATTTAAGATTCATATTTCTTGCTACTGACGTTTGTAACAAATTACAATTTCCAAGTTGCAGCGAAAGTTATGCAAGTTATGAAATGCTTTAAAAATACCGTGTCTTAACAAGGTATAACGTTCTCTAGCTCCCAATGCAATCTCAATGCTATCAAGGCAAGTATCCTCGCAGGTGTAAGTAATGGCATGTTTACACAAAGGCACATGGCCTTGAGACTTAGCCTCAGCACGATGAACAATGAACGGTAGCCACTGACATGATGTCTTGACTTACTCTAATCCAACTACTTATGTTATTGTCCACTCCAGCCACTTGCAGTAAAATACACCCTGACATCACACCCATAAGGAACACTATCCGGCAGCAGTCCTTAGTAAATTATCTCTCTATTTAAACGGAACTCAAAATGGGTTTCGGTTCTGCCACACAAAAACTTGCTTTCTTTTGTTGTCTCTATGCCTCCATTTTACTTGATAAGGCGGCGACAGGTGATTTCGCTTTTTTCAGGTGAATTGTGCCGACACCCCGCTGCATTTAAATATAATGGGACAATGAAAAGGCCAAATTTGTCGCCGTGCTTACGGGACTCTGTTCTTTTTTCACGTATTTTCCTTTTTCGGGAGAAAGGAACTGCGTTGTTGGATGTGAAACGAAAATAAAAACGTCGACGCCGTTACCCGGAGGCAAACGATGGACATTTTGTATCGGACATTTGGAGCAACAAGGTTTTGTATGACGCGTGCAACGTTTTTTTTTGGACTATTGTTTGTTAGAATCAGTGAAATCGTAGTCACGGTTGAAGTGAAGCGCTTTGATGTTTGACTGGAACATTGGAATTGTTTTGATTGCGATGTTTACTGTTGTAAATGACACAACACAAAAACCGCTGAGGTGTGTGATGTTCTACTAGACGAACTCTTAAACTAAATAGTCTCGTTCCGCCCCCGAGATTTGATGAATCGTGGGAACTTACGATGCTTCGTACCGTGATTCTAATATGCTCAAGTGATTCACGGTAGAGCAGTTATGTAGACAATGGCAGGAACCTCGTTGGTTCCAGTGATTTGTTACGAATATTCGCGTATTGTAGTGTATTGTCCGCGAAATCCGCGGTGGCGACCACCATATCCCATCGTTGTTCTACAGTAGCGTGGTGAGCCAGTAAATGAGAGTTAAGTGAGCCGTGAAATCTGTGAATGAATTGCTTCTAATGCATGGGAACGTGAAATGCGGTGAGACTGTGTGTTTGTCTTACTGTATTTTATAAGTTTTGGTTGAGATAACGAGTGAGTTGTGAGAAAGGCCACTGGATAGGGTATTAGGTTCTAACTTACCGGGACTCATCTAATCATTGCATCTGTATCAAAATAAATGATTAAAAATTCAATCAGGTTAGGGCAATTTTAAACGCGGCGGTTTGATGTTTTTTCTTTGGCGTTCATGAGCTAATCACGGATGACTTTATCTAATGAGTGACAGCAAAAATGTGTGAATGTACTCGTACGTAACAAGTCAGTCGAGCCAATAGCGTGCGTTTTGTTATTTTAAATGTACTTCTAATTTTTTTCTTTTTTTAACCGACTTCAAAAAAAGGATGCGGTTCTCAATTCGACTGTATTTTTTATGTTTGTAACTTTAGAACTTTTTTTCAGAATGAATTGATTTTGATGATTCTTCTTTTATGTGAATGCTGGTGCTTCCCATGTAGTCCCATTTAAATTTGATAAAGATCTGACTAGTAGTTTTTGAGTTAACCTCAATAATGCGTATCTAATTAATTTAATCTGATCAAGGGTTCTGAAGATAAAGAGGTGAAGCTAGTTTATTTAGGCTTTGCTTGCGTTTAAATTATTATCAATTTAATTCTTAATAAAAATATTATACGTGTAAATCTGTAGTTGTAAAAATAAAAAATATATTGACCTACATTTAAATTTCATTGCCCGATTGCGACTGTTATTTAACTCCATGGTAAAATGTCAACCGATTTCAAGTCTAATGTCGCTATCATTAATGTGTCAGCTAAAAAATCCTGCCATAATAAATGGATACGTCCTCTCCAGTGACCTCAATATGCAAACCGAGGGGAGCCGGCGGTCTGTGCCGCTGGTCAATGATCACATCCCGAGATATTGTGTGAAGGTGTGCGTGAACATCAATGCAATGTGAGGATTAGAAACACAAACAAAACCAGTCCACTGTTGGTGCCCACGTGTGTGTTGTAGAGTGTCCACGCTTTGCCAGATGTACGGACATTTTTGTGTGACCTTGATTATGTAACTCACTACCAAAATTAAAAAGCAACCATATGCTTTTTAATAGTTACTAGTTATTATTAGTGAAGGGTATTGTAGAATAACTGTTAATATAAATTTTTAGAAATAATAAAAAAAAAATTTTCAATTTTCTTCGATATATGTGCCTAAGGTAAGACAGCTAACTGGGTATTGAATAAATGAATAGTAAAACAATGATTTAAAAACAATCTTTTTTATATTCTTCTCAGCAAATCCATTCATTTGATACCCATATTCTGGGAATGCTTTAAAATAAAGAGCCAAATATCATAGGCGGTCCGCCATATTGGATTTAGAGTGAAGTTAGAGAGAAGTAATTTTATTTTTGACTAGCCGTGCCCCGCGGCTTCGCCCGCTACTGTCAAATTAAAAAGTAGCCTATGTGCTGATCCTAGGTATAAGCTATGTACATTCCAAATTTCATCCAAATCCGTTTAGCCGTTAAAGCGTGAAGAGGGAACAAACATACTTACACACATATTTACACACTTACACACAAACTTTTAGATTTATAATATTAGTAGGATAAGATATGACCCAAACACACATACAAACAAGTGATAAAAGGAACTTGTAATAATTTAAATGCGAACTAACCATACACCCGATTTCATCGCTTTATCTTCGAAATCCTTGATCAGATTAAAATTAATTGAATTTAATACGCATTATTGAGTATTACTCAAAAATGTCTGTTCAAATCTTGATGAAATTAAAATAGCAGCACCAGCTTTCAAATCATCAACAAAATCGGTTAGAAAAAAATCTGAAGTAGCAAATAAGAAAAAATACAGTCGAGTTGAGAACGTACGTTTACTTTTTTTTAAGTCCGTTAAAGAGGAAGGATGACTTTGAATAACATTCGCTCGAGATATGAGATATTAGAATTTCCAAAATGTTGGTAACCCTACTATTGTATAGGGTGTGTATTATGTAGGGACTACGGGCTTATCCCTGACGCGAACTATAAAGAGGCACAAACAAAAGCTTTTAGTTTGGACAAACACGGGATTTGATAACGTTTAATTTGCCTATTAATGGTAGGACGGATGAATATGTCGGCGGAATACCAGCTTTATATTGTGTCCTGTCATGTTGTGTCTTAAAGATAAGTATGCATGTTAGATAAATTCAATTGTTTAAAGGATTTTGTTATTGCGTTTAGTATAATATTAGTCTTGATTTCAAGTAAGACATTTCTTAAACATTTTTGATTTCTGGATTCACCGCTACGTTTAAAAATTCATGTCAAATCTTATTTCCAGCACAGGTAAGAGTTAGTGAAGATTCCATTATTTACTTTTCCTGCAGAAAGAATTGACAAACAATGTATGGGAGTTCTGAAAATATTACTTTTTTCGTTTATGCTAGATAGGCAAGCATTTGACTGCTATCTCACCTAATGGAAAGTGACGATGCGGCCGAAGATGGAACATGCTTGCCTAGAAGTAAACATATCGAAACAGTCCGCTAAACTGTTCGTAACCGTTTTAATCAAATAAAATTAATTTCTTCATATTTTTACATTTATCATTTTCAGTTATCATTACAACTTTGTCTCTCTTTACAATTTTATCTTTGATAGGCTAGCGTTAGACCACCATCTCACCTGATGGTATATAGTGACGTGGTAGAGGATGGTAAACACGCTAAGTCTAGAATGACTGACCTTCAAGGATGACTTCTCTTTTGAAGAGCCACAATGTGATCTAGTCAGGAGTATAGAACAAAATAATAAGTTTAAACTCTACTTTTTAGATCCATATTCAAACTACGGGACAATATAAATACAAAGTATATTTTCTAAAACTAAACTAAAACTCTATGAAGCAAATACATAAATTACCTACAAGACATCAAGCTTATAGGTAACTCAAGTGCTCAAGCAAGTGGGTAGCGTTCGTCATGCTGGCAGCATTGCCTCTCTTAATTGCAATGCTATAACGTTTAAGTTCTACTGATATATTAACACTATATCTTGAAAATATTTGTCTAGCACTAGTTAACCTAGAGTATTTAGATAATTAAAATCGATATTTATGAATTTTCTTCCACCTTAACACCAATCGAAGAAATCTTTAGAATATATGGTCCAACTACTTAGCACCATCCGCCAACGTTTTTATTTATCCTCGTAACTATTTAACTATTCACTGTACCTTACCCAATTTATATACAAAGAATACTATGTTTATTTAGCACAACAAAACAATTAACAAGTGCACTTAGAGACAAGTGTAACGTCCGTGGGAGAATACTCGACTCGTCATGCACCGCATGGAGTAGCGGACCAGATGTTAACCCGTTTCTATAATAAGCTTGTTGTATCTGTTTTAAAAGGTTTTGTGATATGATAACGGACCGGGTGTTTTTGTTTTCTACCGACTTCACAAAAAAGGACTCAAGTCGATTGTTTGTTTTTTTTTTCTTTATGTGGTTTACCTCAACTTCTTTCCACATGAAACGATTAAATTTTTTTTTTGTTTGAAAGATGTTGCTTTCCAATTGGTCTCATTCAAATTTGATCAAGATCTGATCAGTAGTTCTTGAAATATCGTCAATAATGCGTGTTTAGTACATCTAATCTGATCAAAGTTCCGAAGATAAAGCGGTGAAGGCGGTTTTATTAAACTTTGATTGCGTTTAATTATTGTACTATTAAATAAAAACAACTTTTTCAATTAAGTTTTACAAGCATATCGTAACGCTCAGGTTAGTAAGAGTAAGAAGTAGCCTATGATATGTCCTAGTCCGTCCGCCCGGTCCTTCAGAGGTGGGTGAGGCGGAGGTATGGGTGCAAGTGACCTTCCGATTGGTGCAAGTGCTTTCCGGACACGGATGTTTCAGAAAGTTCCTACCAAATAGTGTGGAGCGTCGGAGGACACGACGCTCCACACGCTGGAGGTGTGAGCCGCATGGGGCCCACACGGGCACACACTCTCGGTGCTCATAGGTGGAGATCTCTCCCTGCCGAGCGTGGTAGACGCCATGCGGCAGCGAGAGATCGTGGCAGGCGGTGATGAAGCAGAAGGAGGCCGCGGAGCGGGCCAGAGAGGTGGATCCCTGATCTGACTCGCTCCAGCGCAGACAGCCGGAGGGGAGGAGGAGGCAGTTCGCCCGCCTCCTCTCTCCTCCTCTGTAGTGGGGTCACTGGTGGAGAGTCAGGGCACCTCTCCATCGGCTTGCACGGCCCCACATGTCTGGGGGGTGGCCTTGGTGAGCAAGGACACCCCTCCATGGGCGCAGTGGCCCGGTTTGTATTCTTGCCTACCGTCGGGGTAAGATAGTGACTGCTAGCGCGACCCTATCTTGCCCCACCTCGGCGAGGGACTGCTGACGGGGGGGTTTTTAGTGGGTTCAAGCCCCACACACTCCTTTTCTTTACCCCTGGGAAGGAAAGGAAGTATAGTATAGTTTAACAAGCATATCGTAACGCTCACTTTAGTAAAAAGAAGTAGTCTATGCTATGTCCTATTCTGTAGTCTAGACTATAACATACACACTGACCACATCAAAATTTGTTCATAATCATATGTTTTGTGTACGTAGTCTTCTTCTAGACTTTAATATATATTGTGACCACATGTCTGTATTTTCCTAATTAGATGTTTTGTGGTCACGGACTGGGTGTGTTATTTTTATTCCTATTAATTGAAGCTGCGACGAAAATAAAGACAAAGACTGTAAATAGGTACTTATAAAACCCGTAAGCATTATGTTATAGTTGGACTTAATTTTCATGTATCCACGGACTTGAAAATCATAAATAACTATGACAGGGATAGTGAAGCTGCGACAAAAATAATGACAAAGACTGTAAGTAGGTACTTATAAAACCCGTAGGTAAGTGTTATGTTATAGTTGGACTTAATTGCTATGTACCAACAGACTTGAAAATCATAAATGACTATGACAGGGATAGTGGAGCGACGGGGAAAATAATGACAAACAAAGACTGTAAGTAACTCGATGTCTTGTAGGTAACTTAGTTCTTGGTTGTGTATGGTTTTACTTTAGTTTTAGTAAATATAGAGGCAATTGGCCCGTAGATACACTAGGAATTAATAGGTCGTGTTTAGTATGTTTTTCGTGTAAAAGAAATTCTAAAATACCTGTAAGTAGGTATTTATAAAACCCGTTAGTACGCACAATAATTATCTATTGTTTGTAAATAACGTTTATACAACCAGCTTTCAAAATTGACATAGCTTTCACATTAATATAATTATAGTTTTTCAATTATCTAAATGAAAGTGGCGCGCATAACGAGTCTTTCTTTTCTTTGCTTGGCAAATGCCATTAAAATCCTTGCAAAAATATATAACTACTTCTTCAATAAATCCTTAAAATTAATGCGCTAGAATTTTCTCAACCGTCTTTCCAAGAACGCAGATGATCTTTTTAGAATTCTGTTAAGTGCTTTTATAGACTTAACTGATCTAGTCCTGGCTGTTTATGGTATAATGTTGTCGCTTTAGCTCGGTAGTATACAACGAAATATCCCTTTTATACAATACGATTAAGTACCGCATCTTTTTAATATTCTAGTATCAACAGTACGAGTTAGTACTGTATTTTTAGTATAATTCTTAATACATTACTAGATTGAACCGTATTTTAGTATATTTATTTATTCAGTACGAGTTAGAACTGCATCTTTTTAACAGTACAGTACCTTAAACAGTACGAGTTAGTACTGTATTTTAGTATATTTATTTATACAGTACCTACGAGTTGGAACCACATCTTTTGTGACATGAAAGTACCATTTAAAATATAACAACCGCAGTACGAGTTAGTACCTTTTTAATAGTAGTTAATTTAAACAGTAAGAGTAGGAGCCGTATATATTTTTAAACAATTGTATGTTAGTATCGTATCTTATTTAATAGTATAGTACCGTAAACAGTAGAAAAGAGTTAGTAAAAAAAAGCAACGCATCATCTATACCTAGTAGTTATAGTACGTTAAACAGTACAAAGTAGTATTCTATCTTTTTTAATACATTTTCCTTATCTCGTCCGTCGAGGTCATAATACTTAAAAAATCCAAGGCTATCAGTAGCAGGACAAGCGTAGACGTGTACTTAGTCCTTCGCCTGTTACTAGTGTTTTAGGTGGTTAGCTGGTTAGGCATGTCAATGCTTGCTTGGCTAGAATCTACTTAATAGTAAATCTAGCCGTGCCCCACGGCTTCGCCCGCTATTATCAAGATAAAAAGTAACCTATGTGTTAATCTTAGGTATAACCTATGTATATTCCAAATTTCATTCTAATCCGTTCTCCGTGAGAAAAAAATAACAAACCCACCTCTTTTTTTTTCATTTGCGGGCGCCATTTTTCAAAATGTATATAGCCATCGACATCTCATTTTATGTCAAAACCGCCCAGCTGTTTGGACTGCAGGGCGTGCCAAAGAAATGTACATACAATACAATAACTCTTTATTGACACCAAAAGATAAATACAGCTTACAGAAAAACTTATAAATAAAGGTATAATGGGCGGTCTTATCGCTAATAGCGATCTTCTCCAGACAACCTTTGGATGGAAATAGATAGGATAATAATATAAACGAAAAGTGAAAGTAGAGATGGCGCGATAAAATGAATGAAAAAGATTATTACAATAATAATAATACTAACATTTTAAACTACATAATAATACATACCATTAAAAATATCAGAATATCCAATCAAATAAACTTACTTATAATAAATAAATAATTACATATAAGTACCCATAATACATATTATTTAACCTGTACAATTCACATACAGTATGTTAGATAATTAGACAGATATTTTTTTTTACTTGAGTTTTATATGATTCTTGACTTTGAGCACGTTTGATATTCACAGGTAAAGTATTCCAAAGACGCACAGCTTCACATACATACATACGCTCGAAAATACATTACCTTCCTTCTGACGCAGTCGGGTAAAAAAGGATGACGTTATCTGTTTCTTATCCTCATTATGAAATATATAAAATGTACGCAAAAGATCATTACACACAACATTTTCTACATAACTGCACTACGACTGTCTCTTACCTTCGTAAAATCTCCTGGACTAAAAGGCTTTTCAATGGAACCTGCGCTACCGGTCTAGAGCAAGATACAA
The DNA here is from genome assembly GCA_948107665.1 of Lomographa bimaculata. Taxonomy (NCBI): domain Eukaryota; kingdom Metazoa; phylum Arthropoda; class Insecta; order Lepidoptera; family Geometridae; genus Lomographa; species Lomographa bimaculata. The sequence continues at coordinate 15,599,645 of OX403589.1, forward strand.
CAAATAAGTCCAAGAAGAAATCGACCGAGAGAACTAACTAGTGGCAGAAATAGTACGCCTAGTAGGCAAAAGTAAATACACTTTTGAAAGCGATAGTCCTTTAGGTCTAGGTTACGAGTTTTCGAACTACTTTAAGATTGCATATAGGCTCTATACGTTTGCCTATTACCGACATTAAATATTTGTGAAGTCTAAAGTTTAACACAGTTATCTATGTATACTCGTATTCAAATGATAAATGTTTACTCATTGTCCTGACAAAACATCCATAGAGTTCCGTTTTCGTGAATCTATTTTGATGTTTTTTTTTTTCATTTGGTGTAGTATTATACTTCAGAGGTGGTCGGTCGTGTTATCGAAATCGTTCAAGCCAAAACTAATATTTAAGCGGTGAAGTCGGCTTTTTAAGCTTTGCTTGCGTTTAATTATATAATTTGTGCTTGTGGTCTCAGAATATATAACTATACAACATAACATAAACGCTTTCACACTCACGTCCACACATTAAGTTCAAATACTCGCATAGTTGGTACCGAAAACATTTACATCACACACACACTGTCACCAGATACACAAATTCCCTTTGGGGAGAAAACTTGTGCTTCCACCGGGTATCGAACTCCATACTCTCTGCATAGAAGGCAGACGTGTTACCAACAACACCAGCGAGCAGTACAAGTAGGTTTGTTAGCCTTAGGTTCGTGTTCGACAAACTCCGGCTAAAGACATAAAGACGTAGCTTAACCGGAGTAGACGTTTAAATATTGATTATCTATTCAAATTCAAGTACTATGTTTTATTGATATAATTGAAACGCAAGCAAAGCTTAAAAAATCGACTTCATCGCTTATATGTTTTGGCTTGACCGATATCGTTAAAATTATATGGGACTACTTCTCAAGTATACTCTACCAAACAAAATAATTAAACGCAAGCAAAGCTTAAAAAACCGACTTCACCGCTTTATCATCGGAACTTTGATCAGATTTAATGTATAAACACGCATTATTGGCTATAACTCAAAAACTAGAGCTCAAACCTTGATAAAATTTTAATGGGACTACATAAAAAACACCAGCTTTCAAATAAAAAAAGAATCATCAAAATCGGCTCACAACGAAAGAAGTTATGAGGTAACTTTTGAAGTCGGGTAAACGAGAACATCGTCAAAGTACGCATTATTCTTCACAAAATAGGTATTATTGGCGATATTTCAAGAACTACTGATCAGATCTTGATCAAATTTAAATGGGACCAATTAGAAAACAACATCTTCCAAACTAAAAAAAAAAAATTCGAAATCGGCTCACGTGAAGAGAAGTTATGAGGTAACACACATAAAAAAAAAGAAAAAAAAAACAGTCGACCTCCTTTTTTGAAGTCGGTTGAAAATATGAAATGTACCTAGTTCCTAATTCTATGACCAATATGACTGGATTTACTTGATGTACAAAACAAGTCAATTTTATAACAAATGTTAAAAATAGTACATAAATTATGACTAGTCTTTTATTAAATCCAATTCATTGTAAAATCAATAGTATTATTGTGATTGTATTTTTTTCTATTTTGCTATAAATTTATTATTCGCCAAACCTGTGCATAATAAATCCATGTTATTTATATATATGCAGACATTGTTTCCTAATTAAAATACCATTCTCAATCCATTCAAACAAAACTGTGGATGGAGTATTCCAAAAATGCTTAAGTCGGTATCTATGTTGCTTAAAGAATGCCTTAATTAAATGAATGGCTGGCAATTTTGATAAACAAAATAAAAGTGTCGAAGCATTTTGACATTAATGAGAATTTATTATAGATCCGTTTAGAGGACTTTATTTGGTAGTTGCTGAAATAAAAAGTAATAGGGCTAATAGTTAGTAATAAGTTGCAAAATAAGGTATAATTTTTGTATGTATATGATTTGTCTTTTTTTTAAACGAATTCTGATTTTTATCTCCGCTATGTCAAAGTCAGAGCCAGTGTCAGTTAAGAAGAGCATGGCTCTGTGGTAACTCGTGCAACGACAATTCCCATACATCCTGGTTTGATCCTGATCCGCCTGGAATCGATGACTTTATTATAAGTTTGTTGCGATTTTTTTACCAATACTTGTTAACAAAAGATGTATTTTAAGATGCGGGTGTCGGGTTTGATTTACGGTTGGGACATGAATTTTCTACCCAAGATAAATAAGTGTTTTTTTTTGTAATTGTGTAACACAAACTTAAAACAATAACAATAGTACCTAATCATAATCGCTTGTTAATTGTAGTGTGGGTAAGTGGGGCTGCGATTGTGAAAGCTTCAAGTGCATATATTTTTTTATTCTATTACTAGCTGTGCCCCGCGGCTTCGATTGCTATTATCAAGTTTTTTTTTTTTTTTTTAACATCTAATCCTACTAACTACGGGCCAATTGCCTTTATGTTAATCCTAGGTATAAGCTATGTTCCAGTAGAAATAAGAAGGGCACAGTCACTTAATATTTTTAAAAATAATGTCAAGGCTTACTATATTTCTTCATAAATCTTCTTGTTCCTTTTTGTTAGTTTTAGTGTTAGTGTTTCCCAAGTTCATTCCTTTTTATTTTGCTTTTTTTTTTTCTCAATATTAAATAGACATAATTTTATTATATGTATATATATGTATATGTATGTATTGAATATTTAAAAATATTTAGTATTTTATAATTATATGGTATCTGTTTACGTGTATGTAAATTTATTATTTATATATCCTCTGTTTTTAATCACTGTTCTTCTATCTAATCTTTTATGAACGTAGAACGACGTCCTATTATATTGCGTTATTCATCTCCATCCAAAGGTTGTCTGGAAGAGATCGCTCTCAGCGATAAGACCGCCTATTGTTACACTTATATAATTTTTTACTGAAACTTTCAGATTTATAATATTAGTAGGAATTGGATTCATAAAGCTAATCAGTTAAGAAACCCGAAAATATTTTATGCAATCTTGTTTTTTACAGCACTAAAAGTTAAGAACATCGAAGCTGCTACTGTGTATGTCACAAAAAGTTGCTCCAACCGAGCATCACGTCATAATGAGAATCACGTAATTAATAACTCCATTTTTATATTAATGTTAAAAATATTATAGCAAAAACTGGCTGTTGAAACGACTAAAAACAATTTCGTCAAGTTTATTTAAGGGGAAACATGAGTCTTGGTAATAAAGTAAATTTTTACAGTTCAGATCAAGTGAATCAACTGCAGGCCTCTAAGTTGACTTCAGTGGTGCAGCACTTTGTCCCTCCGTCCGTCTGTCAGAAGCACTGACGATACAAGCGAATAACTAAAAACTCAGATATCGACTTCACCGCTTTATCTCCGGAACCCTGATCAGATTTAATGTATTTAACACGCATTATTGACAACAACACAAAATAAGTGAACTTTAATCAGATTAGATGTACTAAACACGCATTATTGACGATATTTCAAGAACTACTGATCAGATCTTGTTCCAATTTAAATGGGACCAATTAAAAAGCAACATCTTGCAAAAAAAAATACAGTCGACTTGAGTACCATCTTCTTTTTTGTGAAGTCGGTAGAAAAAATACAGTCGAATTAAGAAGTTCCTTCTTTTTTTGAAGTCGGTTAAAAAGGTAAAGACATTTCGTTACCAAATATCAAGTGTACAGGCCTTAAGCCTGAGCCTAATATCACATCGCAATCGACGAAATCGTCTCGGGGGTGGTCGCAGTAACAGGTTGTAATCGCGTATTAAATTTAAATTCCGATGTGCTAACGTGGTCTGGCGATACAGACTTGTCGACAACGCCAATTACAATGATTTTTCATTTAAATCTTTCATAATAACTGCCCCACACTAAATTCAAAGACTTGTAACCACGCCGGAAAGATTCACGTCGCACACAATCACACCCAGATAGAGAAACACAAATTTCACCATCACTTACTAATAGGTGAGTTAATTAAGGTTCAAGTCAGAGACTACCTAATTAGCAAAGTGGCTTCATTTCCCGACAGGAGCGTAAATTTATTTTTCAAAGGATATTTCGGTGATCGTTGAACTTAGTGTGGGACTGTGATTATGAAAGCGTTTGTTTGTTAAACACTATATAATAGAAAAATCACTAAATACATAAAATCAAGTTAAAAATATCTATACGAGTAGTATATATAAGTTATTACATCCATCGAAACAATGAATCGATGAAAATATCACATTTTCTAGTTGAACAATTACAATCTTATGTACGTTTATGTTTGCCAATAGTTCCATGAGAAAATGTTTTTGCATATTTTTTTTCGTAAATTACTACTTATTCTGTTTGAATTCAAGAATGGTTTAGATTCTTGAATCCTGAACAAACAAAAAAAAACTTCATAATCGGTCCAGCCTTTTAGGAGGAGTTCAGTTACATACAAAAGTACAGAAGAATTATATAAATAAAGATAGTAACTACCATTAACTACAGTTTGATACCAGCTTCAAATAAACTTTAATTTTCAAGACCAGCTCCATTCCGGGCTTGATAGCAATTAAAATTTCGCATCGCATTTCGGCGCCGAGCAATCCCGTATTAAGAGCAATTGAGCTGATGAACAGAATTGGATACAGTTGATTAGTTAAGACGGCCCAAATGACCCGTCATGTACTGCTATACAGTACAGAAGGTTTAGACAAAGCATATCACGGGTAGGTAAGATTCCCGTTCTACCAATGGTACTAAGAATTGGCAAATAGCACTGGAAATAAATACATATGTCTGAAAAATTCTAATTACTCCGTCAGTTATTATAAAAAAAAAATTGGACACGTATTTTTTTTTGTTAATTAAACAGAAAATTACGAGGATATATTATAGTGCGTTGAAATGCCACGTGACGTTAGTAAACTTTTTACTAAGCGTGACGTCACGAGCCCATTGCAACTTCCAAATGTTGACGCGCTTTATCTTTGTAATTTTTTGTTTAATCGAACAAAGAAAAAAATATATAGGGGTATCGGGTTCTATTTCCGGTGGGAACACAAGTTTTCTCCCCGAGGGAAATTTGTATTTCTGGTTCTGATTGTGTGATGTAAATATTTCCAGCACTCACGACACAAGTCATTGAACTTAGTGTCAGACTGTCAGGGTGAAAGCTTTTGTGTTTGATGAAAGTCTGTGATAAGTATACAAGATGATATTATAGTTATCACATTTTAAATAAATTAATTAAAAAATTTACCGATATATGTCAATACGTAATCTTTATTTAAAATAAAGCAATGAAGAAAATAAAACACTAAGCTATAATAGATACATGCATAAAAAAATCAAAAATATCTAAAAGTCATAAAAAACAATTTTAAGTGCTTACTTTAAGTCTGTAAACCAAATTCAATAAATAGAGATTTTCGCTTAAAATGAGAGTATTTTCATTTATTTGGTTTTATTATGAATAACGAGTAAAACGGTGACAAAAACATGAATTTTAGATGAAATTTTGGTATCGCTGGTTTTCACATAGTAGCTAGATGACGGCTTGTGTTTACTAAAAAGTATTTAGTTAAATAAATATAGAGAAGAGATACTGTGGTATACAGATACAAAATGGGTGATGGCGTAAGATTTTAAGAGCACGTAGGATGGTTTAATTTGCTCGTACTGTCACTGGTATGCTTTGTATCTATTATTGCTGCGATTGTTTAATCATCTGTTTAGTCATGCCTGAATGGGCATGATTTAGCTAATTCTCTTTTGACATAGACAGTTTAATCTTTGGTTTAAACTATTTTAACCAACTTCAAAAGGGAGAGGTTCTTCATGCAACTATGTTTTTATGTGTGTTACCTGAAAACTTTTTTTTAGGTAAAAGCTGGCGCTTGACATGTGGTCCCATTTAAATTTGATGAAGATCAAAATCAAAATTAAAATCGTTTACTCACATAGGTCCCAAAGAGGCACTCATGAAAGTTAATGACTCTGCTGCCAGTTTCGCAAAATTACAGCCATTACGTCATCAGTTTTTGAGTAGTCCTCCTATCTTAATGCGTATTTAATTTATTTAATCTGATCAAGGGTTCCGAAGATAAAGCGGTGAAGTCAGTTATTTTTAGTTTCGCTTGCGTTTAAATTACCTTGTTTGTTATGTATGTATGAGATAGACGGCGCTGAATCTCTTCTTCTCAAGTGATCGAAGTTCAGTGCTACAACACAATTCAAATAAAAGTACCTTAGTAACTTAGAAATTTATAACAAACCTATATCATAAGCTTAGTCAGTGATATATAATTGTGAAAAATATAAACACACAAAGGCCAGATAAAAGTATTGCTACAACTACCGATTTTGAAGATATTGTAAAATACGGAATAGAAAAAAATAAATGAATTCCGTGACACCCACATATGAAACTCAATATTGATAAGTTTCAAATTTTACTAAACTCCCAGAAAATAGGCAATTCTTAAAACGTTACTGACAAATCCATAATGTCTGTCATGACTGACCATTATTTACATATATATCACCCATAATTCAGTATTATATTCCGAGATTATGCTTCGATGAGACCTGATACAGTATAATTTACATTTTGATCGGGGCAAGATCGAATGAACTCCATTCAAAGCTTCTCTTTGCCAGGATTAAAACGCGTTAAAGGCTAAAACTCGACGTTATTAGGCTTAGGTCAATAAACAAATTAATTTATATGTTTGGGCTAGTGTAGACGGAGCAAAATAGAAGAAACAGTGTGTATATTACAAGTTTTTATTTATAACTGGCAATGTATGTATCTCAGTATGTTTGTTCGTGTGGAATCTTGCACCTCAATTTTGAATCGGTTAAAGATATTTTTGAACGACTGAGCTGAAATTTTGTATTCAGGTTTAGTTTGGACGACAATGTATGGTTAGCTGTGTAACATCATTCTCAATCGAACATGGCGGAACACCCAAAATGGCAGACAAGTTATTTTTAATGCACTTCTACAATATGGGTACCAAATGAAAGTGCTTATAGTCTGGTGTTAGTATCTTGACGCCTGGACACTAACATATTATGTACCTACAGCTAGAAGGTACATAATAATTATGTTAGTGACCCGCGTAAGTCCCGGACCCGCGGGAACTCCTGGATAAAAAGATGCCTATATGTTAATCCAGGTCGTGAGCTATTTTCATACCAATTTTCGTCAAAATTGGTCCAGCCGTTTGAGCGTGCAGAAGTAACAAACACACAAACATATACTTTCGCCTTAAATATATAAGTGTGATGTGATGTGATTACCAGTTATGTTACTGCTTGTGCGGTTGAGCATCAGAATGCTAGAGAATAAGTGCAAGCACCTGTCATATCTACCAAGTGTAACTCAACGTGTAGAGGCTAGATAATAGCTTCATTCTGTTAACACACCATTGCTAAGAATCGGAATGAAAATCGTAGTGCTGTCAAAGATTATATTTAAAAAAAGAGCCACTCTTTTCTATAGGATAGTTATAACAATGTACAAACGAAATAAACGATAGTGACGACCCAGTTGGTGCAGTGGGCTAGTCTCTGCCCTCTGCGCCGTGATCCTGGGTTTGATTCCCGGCAGGAGCACAATTTTCTTTACCAAGGTACTCGTGCTTCTATCCCACACCCACGATTTAAATCTTTGATTTTAGTGCTTGGCTGTGCATGTTAATGCGTTTGTTGTTTTAAATTCAACTGCAGAACCAAAAGAACGATCGAACTACGTTATATTCTTTTTTGTTTTCTGCATTCTCAATACCCGAGAGTCGTTTATGTATTTATGCGGAAAGTATGTATCCTATGAAACGTTCTGATTCACGAATCGACGGTCGATAAATAAAACGACTTCCTATATAGGTCTCATAAAATATAACTAACTCTCTATTCGCCACGAAACGACGTGCTAACAAATCGCTTGACGCGTGCCGGCACGATGTGAATACAGAAAAGGTGGAGCTACTATGATTGAATAATTAAATCTTATCAAATTTTATCATTAGCCTAGTTTATCACTCAAATATTATAAAAGCGAAAGTTTGTGAGCGTATTTTTATGTTTGTTACTTCTTCACGCTCAAACGGCTGGACCAATTTTGGTTAAATTTGGTGTGAAGGTAGCTGTCACCTTGGATTACACTTAGGCTTTTTATCCTGGAATTCCAGCGAATAAGAAACTTAGGCGGGTAAAACTGCGGGGCGCAATTACTCTGAAATAATTATTTTCATTAAAGAAGGTATAACATTTGAATGTAGTTACAGATTACAAAGTTGTTTGTATACAATAATAGCCTCATTATTTTACTGACCATTGGCCGTTACATTACAAACAATATGATGCAGGAACGCAGTTCCGCGTTCCGATCTAGCCTGAGATAAGCAAACATAGCAAGGGCGCACCTGTGCCGTATCAGTCATCGACCCCGCCCCGATAGTCGAAAGTTCCGAGATTGTGGATCTTATAACCCCAGAGGCTTGAATACTGAATACTCATGTAATGTTTCAATGTTTGTTAAATGTGTACTGAGCATACTGAGTCATATATAAGTACTACTATTATTAGAACTCATTATAGCACTCACTATAGTAGTACTATAGTAGAACTATAGTTCGAGGACACGAGAAACATTGTGTAACAAGAAACAATAAATACGAAGTATTGTCTCTTTAATAAAGAGTTTTGATATAAGGTAATGTTAATAAAGCTTTTTTTTATTGATTTAAAAATAAGTTACTGAAATAACTATTAGGAACACGTGTGGTGGTAGCAGATAGTCCTGTTCCGTGCTCGTACTCTCGTTATTATAATTAGGATATTTTTAAAGGTTTAATAATTTAAGACTATTGTGTGGGATTTTTTTTCTAAATAAAATCATAAGTAGGTACCTGATGACCGAGCATTGTCCGTTAAAACGACGTTTTCTAAAAATGAAACCTAGCTAGATCGATTTATCACCCCCGAAAATCCCTTCATACGAAATTTCATGAAAATCGTTGGAGCCGTTTCCGCGATTCCGATTATATATATATATATACAAGAATTGCTCGTATAAAGGTATTAGATATAACAAATTACCGATTAAAGTTTTTTTATCTTAATTTTTTCTATATAAAGCAAAGAGCTAAGTTACCTACAAAACATCGAGCTTATAGGTAACTCAAGTGCTCAAGGCCAAAGCGTTTCCAATTACCTACAAATTAGCTACTCATAACTACACCACAGATTATAAAACCAGTTGATAGCGCATGAGACTTATTTTCATTCGTAATTCAAACAAAGCTTAAAAAAACCGTCTTCACCGTTTATATTCTCGTTTTGGCTTAACCGATTTAAATACATTTTTATGGGACTACCTCTGAAGTAGAATCTACCAAACAAAAAAAAACACCAAAATCTATTCATAATTGGCGGAGATATCGCGTAACATACATACAAAAAAAACACAGTCGAATTGAGAACCTCCTTTTTTGAATTCGGTTGAAGATAATCACATTATCATGGTCCCAAAAAAACCTTTGATGTAGATTTCAGGTTCTTGCTACTACTGTTTTTTGTAAAAGACCGACAAAGAACTTTAATTTATTCTGTGTATAAGGGTAGTTGTGCAATTCCATCTCTTGTACGGAGTGCTCTTATTTAAATTTGTACGACAGAGATTCTACAAAGCTCTTTGTATTCTATGATGAATTTTCTAATTTGAAATACAAAATTCTTTATCTAATATCTTTAAACGACCAATTCTTGTATATATATATATATATATATATATATATATATTATATATTTTCATGAAAGTTACAGATTAGGGGTTTTTCGGCCCAACGAATCGATTTATCAACGTTCCAGGTCCGAGAAATGATCGGTTCCCAAACTGCATTTGAAAAACCGGGCTTAAGAAACTATCAGCGCCATCTATTACACCATGACCGATGTAAAAAAACTGTTTCTACTCGACACTAGATGGAGCTTTCTGAGGCTACAAATTCACACACATTCTACCAAAAACAAAAAACCGAGCAAAGCTCGGTCATCCGGATATTTATATTAATACTAGCTGACCCGGCAAACGTTGTTTTGCCATATACATTATTTCTAGGAAATATATATATTTTAAATAACTAACACTATAAGTGTGTGGGGAAATGTTTGTTTTAGACGACCCTTAACATTTAGGGGTATGAAAATAGATGTTGACCGATTCTCATATCTACCCGATATGCACACAAAATTTCACAAAAATCGGTCGAGCCGTTTCGGGGGAGTTTGGTAACAAACACCGCGACACGAGAATTTTATATATTACTAGCTGCGCCCCGCGGTTTCACCCGCGTTGATAATGATGAAAAGTGATGATGATGATGATGATGAAAAATAGATGTTGGCCGATTCTCATAGATACTGGATAAGCACAAAAAATTTCATCAAAATCGGTCAAGCCGTTTCGGAGGAGTATGGCAACGAAAACTGTGACACGAGAATTTTATATATTAGACAAGCTGAATGCTTCTAATCAGGGGTATCAGGTTCGATTCTCGACGAGAACACAAGTTTTCTCCCCAAGGTAAGTTTGTGTTTCTAGTTCCAGCTTTGTATTTTTTTTAATGTTGTTAATGTTTTAAAAAGAAGGTGATTCTCATATCGATTTCGTGTAATCCCACTCATATTTTAAATAAGTTTATCCCCGCGGCTTCGTTCGCGTGAAGTAAGTTGATAAGTAACCTAAGTATGTGTTAAACCTGGTTATATAGTATTATCATGAGTTATTGTGACTGTATTCCAATCTACAAATAAATAATCCCTATCTTTATCTTTAAAACTGCCTGTATGTTGTTTTAAAATCCATCCACGAACCTCTAGATACTTATTCATGGTAAGAAGCACCAATCAAAATAAGAGCGTTATGACTTCTAATAAAATTCAGAATTCCCGTACAATATTTAATGTCCTGCAGCCTTTTATATTTCCCATACGTGCTCCGGGGAATAAGGAATTAAAATTTTGCGAGCGAAACTGGGTGCCATCTGTGTCTCTCAGTTGCATTTGTTTAGGCAAATGTGAATTCCGTTGCACTGCAAAAATAATTCTTGTGCTGCTTCTTTGGAATAATTCCCAAAATTTATTTTTGGATTGATGTGTTTATCAACTTCGATCATATCATTACTTACCTTATGTAAATAAGGTTAAATGTTACCGACTATAGGAAAGTATAGTAACACGCTAGCATATCAGGAATAGGAATAAAAAATCTTACCCTATAAAAAAACATACTTGAACGCAAAAAATCGAACTCATTGCTTTATCTTTGGAACCTTAATCAAATTTAATGTATTAAACACGCATTATTGACGATAACTCAATAGTAATCAGATCTTGATCTTAAATGGGACCACATGGAAAGCACGAGCTTTCAAGTACAAAAATAATTATCAAAATCGGCTCATAATGAAAGAAGTTAACTTTTGAAGTCGGTTAAGAACGAAAACATGTATCAATGTAGTCCACAGAATACGCTTTCTTGATCAATTTAAATGGGACCACATGAAAAGCTTTCAAATAAAAAAAATATCATCACAAATCGGCTCACAACGAAAGAAGTTATGAGGTAACACACATAATATATATATATATATATATATATATATATATACATACATATATATATATATATATATATATAGTCGAATTGAGAACCTCCTCCTTTTTTGAAGTCGGTTAAAAACCTTAATTACTACAGCGAAGCGAAAATTTTGTTCTTCAAACGCTTTTGTGATTCATACCAATTAAATCTATACTAATATTATTAAGCTGAAGAGTTTGTTTGAACGCGCTAATCTCAGGAACCGCTGGTCCGATTTGAAAAATTATTTCAGTGTTGGATAGTACATTTATCGAGAAAGGCTATATATATAGACTATATTATATTTTCAAAAAAATTAGGGATCCTTACTAAATGTCCAATAACCACACGGACGAAGTCGCGGGCACTGCTAGTTCATATATATATTAAAAGGAGAATACAAAAAAGATACAAAGTAACAGCGAGCTCAGAAGTTCAGTTCTAGGCGAAGCACTTAGCTCACATCTCACTTCCAGGAAAATCGTCACGCTATTTCCGCGTAATAGGCCGAGAAGCTGATAAATTGTGCCCACTCCATTACTGTAATAAACTAGAAGCGACCCTTTTAGCAATATATTTGGAACTAGCTGCAATCTATGTAGATAGGCAAAGGGGTTTCTCGTTTTCTACAAAATGTTCAGTTACTTTTAACATACAATCTTTAATTCAGGGAGGCAATTCCGTCAGCATGATGGGAACGCTACCAACTGGTAGTGGGCTTGAGCACTTGAAATACCTAAAAGCTCGATGTCTTGTAGGTAACTTATGTCTTTGCTGTGTATAGTTTTAGTTTAGTTCTAGGAAATATAGGCAATTAGAGTTACTTTGTACTTAATTTGGTATCTTTAATAACTATTATTTTTCAGTAATTTCTACATCAGTCTCATAATAAATAGTGCAATAGGGATGAGTATATAGCGCTATATTTTAAAATCCTACCTACCCACTATTATATTAAATTAATTCTTTTCTTATGTTCTTGCTTACGTTAAGTAACTTTAGTTGGAAGAACCTGAATCTCACAACACAGGATTGCCTAGTGTGAGATACAGTGGTCACTGTAATAATTACTGTTGCTGACGTCGTGAACCAATTCCTAAGTGTCCTAGAATAAGTGTAATATCTAAGATTTTTTGAAGAATAAATATTATATTATATTATATTATACTCATGGTATAGATATGAAGATGGTATAGATATAGATATATATGTTTATATAGATCATGTATAAACATTCAGTCTAGACTATAAAACTCTCAGATTATATTGGTTACTAGCCGTGCCCTGCGGCTTCGCCTGCTATTATCAAGTTAAAAAGTAGCCTATGTGTTAATCAATATCAAAATCAATCAGAATCAAAATCGTTTATTCACATGGGCCCCAAAGAGGCACTCATGAAAGTTAATGAATGTATTGCCAATCCTAGGTATGATCTAGGTATAATTTATTATCTATAACGTTAAAGCGTGAAGAGGGAACAAACATACTTACACACATACACGAGACACAGTTTCGTGTATGTGTGTAACTTTCGGATTTATAATATTATTAGGACTTTGCTTACCATAATCGGAATAAATAGAATATAGACTTTTTATCCGATTGTCGACGCTGGATTATACATAATCTACCGAACGGATGTACATGAATAGTATGTACACATATCACACATGTACATCCGTCCAAGACTGAGATACCTCGTTAAAAACATATTTATATTCAAATCTAGAGTGAATAGCTATCTTCTATTCAAGCATGTTATATCTTCGGCAGCATCTTCACTTTTCATCGGGTTAGATAATGGTCTAACATTAGCCTATCTAGCATAAAAAATAAAATTAAACACAAACTTTCAGATTTACAATATGATTAGTGATCTCAAAGACATACCAAAAAGATCCAACTTAGCGGTAGTTAAAAATGTTTTACCTTGTTTATTTTTAATTTTATACGACATTTTCTATAAATGAAACCTAGCTAGAACGATTTATCGCCTTCGAAACCCCCTGCATACTAAATTTCATGAAAATCGTTGGAGCCGTTTCCGAGCTTCAGATTATATACACAAGAATTGCTCGCTTAAAGGTATTAGACACTATCTAACCTTTTCAAGATAATTCAGACTCTTTCCTCTAGTCTAGTTCCTTGTTGGCTCGGCTGCAGCCCATTGCCATTTATCAGACCCTGTTTATCGTAACGACTTCGCGCCTTCTTGGAAGCTGCGCGTGCCTAAGCTTTAGGCAGTTTACCTTATCTTGCGCTAGTTCTATACAGGGGCAAGGTAAAATACTACTTTAAGTTCAGTGTAAATAATATAGTGTAACCTTTTCCGTATCAACTTGATTCAATTTACTTATGTTAAAATAAATAATAACAGTAATAACTACTGATCAAACAATGCAATGCTTTGTTAATATTCAGTTGGGGCTATACGTCTAGGTTAAATTATGATGTCTAATAGATCAGCTTAAAAAGAAGCCTAAACTTAGACGAACAATACAAAATTGGACACATATAAAAAAAACAAACAAACGCACAAGCTTACAGCCGCATATAAAATTCGAAGACGTGTATCGTGGGTTCCGGAAACATTTACATTATAGGTACAAACATATATACTATTACAGCCAGAACCAGAAGCGACTGTCCTATGGGAAGACATATTTTGCTCTTGTCGGAGAACGTACCCAGTACCTACGATTCAGAGAGCAGATACTTGCCCACTCCGCCAACTGATCGATAATATATTTTAGGAATATTGTTTTTTTCGTGGATGTTGGAACAAACAACCTGACAACGATTTATTTTAGATGAGTAGGGACAAGGGACTTGTGAAAAGGCAAGGATTGGGCTCTAATTTTTATCCTACATGCATATGATTTTGTGTATTTGTAGACTTTCCTATTTATATGTTCAAAACTTGGCCCGTATCAGAACAATGCGGACTCCTTGCATCTTGTTCACACGATGGTACACTCTGGAACACGTGTTGTAGTTCCCACCGCAGTAAACATTATAGACAGTACCGAAGCCTACAGCTTATTTCAGATTTTCAGTGGGTTCTAATAATGTGACGTGATTGTCGTGACTAGTGAATATTTAAACGCTTCCAAACTCACAGCCCCACAGGAAACATTCACATCAGTCTCGCAATCACAAACAGAACCAGAAACACACATTTTCCTTCGGGAGAAAACTTGTGTTCCCACCGGGAATCAAACTCCTGCTTAGGAGTCGAACGCGTGCAAAACTTAACCAACAGACAGTATTCTAAATTATGTTTTTTTATTTGATAGGCTGACATTTGACCACTGTCTAACCTGAATAAGTAATACTTTGGTCAAGCATAGTAAATACGCTAAGCCTAGAATTTAGACGATGTTTGAATTTTATTGAACTTCTACATTATGTTGTACTTAATGTTAATTTTATTATACTCGAGATAAGAAGTCTAGAGACATGAAAAGATGTAACATAATGAGTTATACTGAATACAGAAGTAAGGAGATTTCGGTTGTTTATAAATTGATTTGTTTTAATTTAAAAAAGGAACGAATGCTGCTGCTAGGATACGAAGCGATTATGTTTATGTTTTCTGTTAAACTAGCGATCCGCCCCGGCTTCACCCAGGTGCAATTTCCGGTGGGAAAAAATGTGATAAATGAAGAACCGCTCGACCGATTTTGTGCAAACTTCACATAAACCATCAACTAAATAGTCCGAACAAAGCCTAAACATTTGGTTTGGATAGTTGAGCCCGTTCTTGAGTTATAAAATTACAACGAAAAGTGGCATTGATTTAATTTAAGATAAGGCACTATATTATGGAAAAATTTATGATGACTGCATTAGCCACTTCAAATACTAAAATACATCTATCAATTTAATTAATTAAGTAATATATTGGCTATATAACTTACAAACAAGATACTCGCATCATTATGTCTGAACCCGTACTTAACAAGACCTTATTCACTGTCTCGTTATAATCTTAACCAATAGAACATAAATGATGTACAATATGCGGGCGCATTCTGTCCCCATCCACGTTCACCTTGCAGTACCAATCAACAAACTCAACCTTATTCATTCGTGATAAGACGCATTCCCAACTTTATAAAGGTTATGATACTGGTCTATACTGTACAGTGATTGGTGATTGTAGATCACGTTACCAGATAGTTTCTTGAGACTCATTTGGATAAAAATTACCCTTGTAACTGATATGTTAAGTAGTACATTAGGTAATGTTATAGGATATCTTTACCTGTGTTTGGTGTCATGGAGGTATAGACTTCTTGTGTGGTGTTAACGGTGACAGTAATTTGTTGGCATATGTTAGAATAGATGTTTGTAGAGACAAATTATTTAGACATGGAAGTGATAAAGGTATTTTTATACTTTAAAGGTATCTTCTAGGCAGACTTGCTCCATCGTCGACCACATCGTCGATTACCATCAGGTGAGATGGTGGTTAAAAGTTTGCCTATCTCGAATAAAAAACAATTAGTATCCGATGATGTCTGGGATGGTATAGGCGCTAGACTTAGACGCCGTCAATGAGGACTATTTTACAAGCAAACAAAACAAACGCATTCACACTCACAGCATCACACTTAGTCCAAAGACTTGTATCGTGGGTACCGGAAACATTTACATTTCACACACACAATCACACCCAGAGCTAGAAGGATTATGCTATTAGCCATTAAGTTAGTTTCTCAAAACAGCTGGAATGATTTAGATAGCATTCAGTATCTAGTCTTTTTTACCCGATTTTTTTTTGTTCTAACTATAAAAGATTATTAATAATAAGGTATATTAATTAATAAGGTATATTTTGAATCATAAATTATAATTAATAGCCCTTATACTGCACTACCACGATTTTTCTGCACCTCGGTTGACTGGCAGAATATGCTGTATTAGCATCAAGTCCTCCGTGTACATATGTATTGTGCAAAAGAATAAATAAATCAATATTAAGATTAATATGAAAACTATTCCTTAGTTAATCTTGACATCTCCAAACCCATCATTCACAGCTAATTTTGCAGATGTCAACTGAGGCTCTTCGCTCCTGGAGAGTTTACCTTCGAATCACTCTCGATTGCACTGCACTCAGCAAATTTACATAACGCCGTGACAATGGTCACTTGACTCATCTTGACGTAGAGCTAACAGTTGAGAATAAATCACCTACGAGCCTGTCAGTTTCTGCATTCTGGGTTAAATTTTCGGAATCGAAATATTTTCCTCATCGAGGGAATGTGTTGTTTGTGTTGCAGTGTTATGTAAGAAGCATTTTACTTTAAAAATATATATTTAAAGTCAACCGAAAATTAAACCCAGAATGCAGAAACTAAAAAATTCAAACAAACATACAAATAAACTGTATGTTTGTTTTAATTTTTAGTTTCTGCATTCTGGGTTCAATCTTATGGTCAATTTTATGAAGGAAGTTGGATATATCCAACTTCCTACTAATATTATGAAGGCGAATGTTTATTTGTATGTTTGTAACTTCTTCACGCTCAAACGGCTAGATCAATTTTGATAATTGACCGATTTTGATGAAATTTTTTGTGCTTATCCGGTATCTATGAGAATCGGCCAACATCTATTTTTCATCAGCATCACTTTTCATCATTATCAACGCGGGTGAAACCGCGGGGCGCAGCTAGTACACGTATAAAATCGAAGTATAGTTTCAACAGAAACGTATCGCTTTGAGTTTGAACTTCCATTTCTCTTTTCCAACCCTTTTGTGCTCGTCTTGCGTGAAATTCAAATATTTCCTGAAATCCTCTTACACTCTATAGAGTACGCGGGGGACATCAAACGCGGCATATATCGAGTGAGCTCGACATAAAAGATTTGACGTCAATATCCTGTTGCGGATGGTCGAAACGGCTGATCTATCAACATTTCGATCATTTAGTTTATTTGTTTGGCATAATACATTACTGTATGTACCTAGGTAAGAAAATAATAGATATAGATATATAGACATATATTGATAACCTTTCTCAGTGAAGCATTATAGTGGAGCACTTTATAATTCTCGCCTCACTACCTGCTATCACTTTATCTTCGTACCTAAAGTCGGAATTGGCTAATTTTGGGGTCGAAAGTAGAAATAGGATAATTAAAAGGCGGTAGAGTAGTAAATATGTTGTAAATAGTGGTTTCCATGACATTATGGTTTGATACCTCAACAAAAAAAAAGAAAGCCTCATTTATTGGATCACTTCGTTGTCTATCTAGCCTTCTTTCTGTATGCCTTTTTGTCTCTCAAAATCAAAATTGTTTATTCACATTGGCCCCATAGAGGCACTCATGAAAGTTAATGTTTAATAGCCGGATTCGCTAATGTAGAGCTATCTCGCGAAGGTCCTGGCAAGAATCTCTGACGGTCATGACCCTTTTTTATTAGTTCGTGGAGTTATTGGTTATGTATTATATTCAAGTTAATATAAATTGAAATAAAATACTTTCGCTACGGTACCTTCGAGCTGTAAAAAAGCAATATTTAAGTCAATTGAATAAAATAATGGCCATTAATTTTTTACAAACGAATAATTAAACAATCGTAGAAGGTGGTTCAATTATTCATGCTTTTCTTTTGTAGTTTTAGTCTATTCCCAGTAATTGCATGCTCCAAAGCAAATGTGTGCAAGAAGAACTGAATATTATAAAGAAAAACTATACTTAGACTTATGAAGCATATATTATAATCCCGGTGAATACAGTGCTACGTGGCCACAGATTATATAACTGAGTTGTAATTAAAAGATCCGAGCATCACAGCAAAGCATTATTTTATTAATTTAAACGCAAGCAAAGCTTAAAAAATCCGACTTCACCGCTTTTTCTACGAAACCCTTGATCAGAAGAAAATTGTTAATTACGCATTATTGAGAATAACTCATAAAGTACTGGTCAGATATTGATTCAATTTAAATGGACACGATGGGAAGCACCAGCTTTAAAAAAAAATCATCAAAGTCGGTTCACCTAGAAAACAGTTCTTAGGACCTAGAAAAAACTTTACACATAAAAAATATAATCGAATTGAGAACGAAAGTCGCCTTTTTTAGTTCAAAAAAAGGAGGAGTCCTTTTTTTGAACTAAATAGGCGACTTTTTTGTCTTTTCTCTTTTGTAAATAATAGGAGCGAGAGGTTCTGATCATAAATTTCAATGAAGTATAACTTCATCTTATAACATAAACATGGCTGTAAATAGACGGTCTGAAGATTGTTCTAAATCAGTGTCCTACGCGATGAAGTAGAACAGAGACATAAAAGCTTGTTATCAGGCTCGGAGCTTGTTATCTCCGATGTCCAGGTTTCCAATTTACATTGATGGTGTATTTCTAGCTAGCAGCGCATCGCGGCTTTACTTTCTTCCCACTGCACAATAAAGACCGGTAAAGATCGGTATTCTATCGCTTACATTTTGGAGAGTGTGCTCAGGAATTACATGGTTGAATTCTTCCATGCCCTTTTTACCATCAAACAACAAGACAAACTGTCAAACGTCATCCATTTATGGTTTATATACCTTCAGTTCGCTCAAAGCGTTTCGCTTCTACGTTTATCATCCGTACAGCTAAGGAGTACCATCAAACAACAAGACAAACTGTCAAACGTCATCCATTTATGGTTTATATACCTTCAGTTCGCTCAAAGCGTTTCGCTTCTACGTTTATCATCCGTACAGCTAAGGAGAGGAACTAATTGCCTGCGTCTTTGTTCCCTGAACGGTACAATCTGGGTAAAGTATCTTCAAGTCTAGAGTGAATATGTACCTTCTATGCAAGCATGTTTCATCTTCGGCTGCATCGTCACTCTCCATGAGGTGAGATAGCCTGCCTATCTTGCATAAAAAAAGACATGATCAAAATTCCATATGGCCACATCCAGACGCCATATTGTGAAAAGTAAAACAATTAATGTCGCCGAACTGTGTTAAGTAGGTATCATTAAATAGGTATTTGAAAATAATATATATCTACCATGTTTTATTTCGAATTACCATAGGGTCTATAACGTTTTATAGTTGGTTAGCAACCATTCCATAATCGCATAATAAGTCTTAGTAAAAAATTGAAAAATAAAAAAGATAAGGTTACTTTTAATCAGGATTTTTTATTTCGTACCTTTAGCTATTAAGTATATATGAAAAATATTTTTTTATGATATAAACTGAAACGGAAATACACCGGGATATTTACCACTATGTGTTTGGCACACGGTTTCGCTCTCATTAATAAAGTTAAAAAGTAGCTTACGTTTTAATCCTGGGTATAAGCTATAAACAATCGAAATTTCGTTCAATCCGTTACAGTGTAAAGAGAAAACAACCATGTAACATTTACTCATTCAAAAAGAGATCAAAACCCGTAGATAATCAATGTGTTTAAAAAAAATAGGGATAAGGGTTAAAGTTATCTTTGAACATAAATAGAGGCTTCTGTATTACACTAATTACTGTTCAATCTGAAACCCTTTCAATAAAGTTGTTTCCCTCTTCTCCTCAATGTATATCGAAAGTTGATTTTACGTGGGTTTATTGCTATTTTCACCCACGCCTTGGCTACTATTTTGATCAGCTCAGATCAAAGCCAAAATCCCGTAATGCGGTATCTATAGAGATTGATCTATGACAGTCAAACATCTCAGAGTGGCCAACAGTAACCAGCACTAGAAAATCAAACTTTTATTAACAACAAACAAACAAACCCATTCACACTCCTGTGAGTCAAAACCCGTAGATGTGTGTGGGGCTGTCCCCACACTAAGTTCAAAGACTTGTGTCGTGGGTGCCGGAAACATTCACATCACACACACATTACACCCAGACCAGAAGCAGAAATGTCCTTATGTTTATTATGCGAAATGTAAAGGAATTGAACACACTACCATCGTTATTGTTTCTTAATAAGTATAATTTAGGCCTCTTCAAGTCAAGTGTGATCAGGTATCTTCTAGCAAAGCATGTAGGCCCACCGTCAACCACATCGACGCTTTCCATCAGGTGAGAATATTGCGGTCAAATTATTGCCTATTGATCATAAAAAAAATAAAAACTAGAACAAAAGACCATAATAATTTATTATAATCTATTAGCGATCCGCCCCGGCTTCGCGCGGTTGCAATTTTCGGTGGATTAAAAAAATATTTTACACACAAACCTTGCCCTGACAATTACGAACACAACAAAAAAAGAATCAGCCAAATCGGTCGAGACGTTCTCGAGTTTTTGTGAGGGTATTTATTTATATAGAAGATAGATATATACTAAGATTATAATTGAAATGCAAGCAAAGCTTAAAAAACATACAGTCGAATTGAAAACCTCCTTTTTTGAAGTCAGTTGAAAAACCGACTTCATCGCTTATATTTGGGTTTTGGCTCGACCGATTTCGATAAAATGTATATGGGACCACGTCTGATACTCTACCAAAAAAAACATCAAAATCGATTCAACAAACGAAAAAAACGTACAGTCGAATTGAAAACCTCCTTTTTTGAAGTCGGTTGAAATATCAAGCCTCATCTGTTCCTTAGTGATCCAATATAAAACACCAAAAGGCTCGAAGAAAGTTGCACTCACACATCCCGTCACGAAAGAGGGACTAAACTCGATGTAACTCACAGTACGAGGGACCATAGTTGGTAACTCAATTTAATGTGAGCTATTTCGAGCGAATCGAGTATTATCTTGTTCTAGCGAATAAATGGAACATTTTGGGAAAATGTAAACTGTAATTTACACTAGCATTTACACTCACAGCTCCCAAATAGCTTCAAAGACTTGTATCGTGGGTGCCGGAACCATTTGCAAATCACACAAGCAGAAATTTTTGCCTTCCGGTAAATTTGTAGGGAGGTGAATTTGTAAATATGTATCACGGCGCTATTTTAAATATCTTTTGTGAACCAAATCATATAAATAAGATTAACTCATGTCAGATCTTCCTTCAATAGCATAACAGGATAATTGTTAAGTGTTGTTAATATCTCGAAGTTTGATTTTCCCTAGAAAATAAGAACAAAATTCAATAAAACAAATGAAAACAGGTACATAAACAACAAGAAAGATAAGCCTTTAAGCTTTGCTGAGTCAAGCTACGGGCCAATTAACTAAAACTATATACAGCAAAGACATAAGTTACCTACAACACATCGAGCTTATAGGTAAATCAAGTGCTTAAGCAATTTTCGAACCCGATGTTACGCTTAGAAGGCGAACGCCCCCAACTAAGCCAACGAGCAGTTCAAGTTTCAAGAAGAACTGGTTAAATTAAATGAAGATCGGCAATGCAAATGAAAATCGGAAAAACAACAAACGATATAATAATCATCATAAGAGTATTTTTATAACGCGCGTCAAGCAATTATAACTTACTTATAGACTTATTGACTGGTGCCGCTTCGATACTGGGAGTGCAGGCCCAGTTGCCTGATCCATTTATAGATTTTTTTCTTAAAGTAACTGGGTCACCTTTTATCATTAAACTTTGAATTGATTGAAGATGTTTTTGAACTATTGATTGTCGACCCAGTTGGCGTGGCAGGCAAGTGATCTTCCCTCTGCGCTATGAGGCTTGGGTTCGAGCCCCGGCAGGAACACAATTTTCCTTTCCAAAGAATATTTTTGCTTCTGGTTCTGGGTGTGTCCGTGTGTGATACGTAAATGTTTCCGGCACCCACGATACAAGTATTTAAATTTAGTGTGGGGCTGTAAGTATGAATGTGTTTGTTTATTGATTACTGACTGATTTCGTCATGAAATGTTAGAACCGTCATGATAATTGCTATTAATGAAAAGGTACTTAAATAAATGTTGAGGTAGAAATGCAATGCTTTAGGGAGAGTTCTAGATTGCTTTGTCTTTAATCTTAAATGAATGCCTGATTCCAAACAAGCAATAAAACGAGACTACATCTTCATGGGATTATGCTCAAGTCGGACAAGGCATTTGTACATATCCAGAATATAAATTATTAAGATTCTTCGCGCGTGCCACGTTCTAACGTCTGCCCATACGAGCATTGCGATTTGCACTCTGAACTTATAAAAATAACGTTGTAATTCCTATTGTGTTTTCTTTTTCTTATGAGACGGTAAGCCTTTCAATTTCGAACAATGCTCAGTATGCGAAAATTGTTGCCGACCTTTGTACGTGTCTTTAGTAAGAGTGGCTTCTACGTATTTTCTATCGTTTTCTTTGTAAAGGTGTTGGTTCTCGAAATTCACTTACTAGTTTTGTCGAAGGAATCGGTTCGTATTTGTCTTTAATAGGCTTGCGTTTTCACAGTGATATTAAATCACTTTGATTAGTGATCATGTGGTCGAGGGTGGTAAACAGGATGGTATAGATAGTGACTGAGTCTCAAAAACTCTGGAATACCATTCAGTATATATATAAAAATCTGTACATTTTTATGGGCAACGATATAGGTATGTACTTATTGTGTAGGCACATATGTGTCGGTTAACATTAGGCAAACAACTTTTCTTTTAAATATAAAAATATTTTAGTTAAGACATGGTTAAAAGTTAAAGTCTAGGATTTAAACGCTCACAGCCCCAAACTAAGTTCGATGACTTGTGTCGTGGGTACCGGAAACAATCTCAATCCGAACCAGAATTATGTTTTCACCGGGAATCGAACCCGATTAGTACCCGCTGCTTAAACGGCAAACGCCGTTCGAAAATAACATCATGGAAACCAAATTAATTATGACATTGTTAGAAAATGCACATTAAAATAAAATTTAAATTAAATTAGCGGCTTCTGGAAAACTCGCAACTGTAAAATGGAACGGATTTGAATGTTATATTATATTCTAACTCTAAAATGGAATTAAAGCTTTCCCGGCAAATATTGGCGAAGCCGCAGGCGGCGGGTAGTGAAATAAATCTTTCTCCAAATTACCTAAATGGCACGACATCTGTTATACGTCGCTAACAGTCACTAATGACTGTCCAGTTAGAATACCAGATATGGAGTTAAATATTCGTGGGGGCGTGGATGTATTAGGTTAACTGCTGCGTGGGTGCATAATAGAACACATACATGTACTTAGCAGTAGGGCAGCTTGTGATAAAGATTGTTTTATAACTAACTAGCTGATCCGGCGAACTTTGTACCGCCAATAAAGCTATCTGAACTTATCTATTTAAATAAAAAATACAAATTCGGGAGAAAACATTAAAGGTCGTCTTCTCCTTGGCATAGGTAGTCAAAAAGCTTGTTCCGCGTAAGTACTCCACATGTATATTATTATGTCACATTAGTCGCACTGTCAGTAGAAATATTAGACTAAGTGATGGCTGAAAATATTGGTTTTAAGGTAAACGAACTTTCTTTCCTACTTATTAATATCTACTTATTAATATCACTGGTTTTATTAACTTAAAAGTTAATAAAACCAGTGATTAAAATATTCATATAACATACAGATAACAATGAAAAAAAAACGCTTTGTTTCCATAGAATTGTTATAAATAACCTGTTTATTCGTAAGTTAGTCTACTGATGATTAAATATACTGCGCTCAGTTTCTCACACGTTACACTGCCTACTTGAATAACGGAATTGACAACAAATGGTCAACAAATAATATAATTTAGTTTAAAGATATCACAGTTGTTAATATCCGCCCATTAGTTATTTTAATATGGAAAGTGGAAATGATCCAATTTATTGCATAGCATTTCTATTTGTTAAGTATTAGAATAGAAAAAATTTCGTTCGAGGCGGGGCCGGGGACTAAATCCGCGGGACAACACGTTGTGTTGATAATGTCCACCCAAATCAATCAATTCTATTTTTGCCCGACTACGGCGCAGTAAAAGTTATGTTTTTCATTGGTAGGATGTGTGTCGGTATGTATGTTCATCAGTTCCCTCATAACTTCTAAACTACTAATGATAATTTGACAAAAGAGTCGAAGGAAGCCTCTTATTTGTCCGGTAGTTATAAGCTATGTGACGTCACATTAAAATTAATATAGTGCGTCTAGACTCTAGGCGGCTTGAAATATGGAATTAAAAAAAACACCCCACCCCATCATCATATCATTGAACAGGGATTTTAAAATGAACGTAGGTTTACATCATATTTTTGTCAAACGTACCGTTAGCGAGATGTATAAATTTTTTTAAGCTATTGCATAGCTTCTTTCGCGGGCCTTGAGCGTGAAGACCGAATCCAGAAATTCCCTAACGAAAATAACCTAACACCACTCCACTCCGACCGGCACAGCGGTGATACTTTTTAGTTTTGCCATCTATCGATGAATAGCAGAACTTTTAATGACTTTTTTGAAATATCACGCTTGTCTCTTTAGTTCAGCAACTCGCCTCTAGGTGGCAGGAAAAAAAATGCATAAATAAAATAAATAAATAATTATACTTGCATAAGTTGATAAAAAATGCTATGCAATAGCTTAACCGCGGCAGTCCCCGAGTGCCACACGTCTTTTTTTATTACTGGAAGCCATTTAAGGCTAGTTTTTAAGCTTTCGTTTCTTGTTATACAGCATTAGCCTTGCTAGGCAGAACTAAAGTGAATGTTTTCAACAACCACGAGTGTGGTGTTGTGAGTGTGAAAGCGATTATATATGTTTATGTTTATATAATTATGTCTTGTTTTCTGCCTGCATACAGACGCGCAAATAATAACGTATGAGTAAAAAATCCTTAGTAGTACTTGGTATAACAAATAACAACTGTTAAATAATTTTATTAGTAATAATTAATTCGTTAAGATATTTAGCAATTTAAGGTCATATAGTGTCTAATTACATACCAGACTGCACTTTATTTTTGTATAAATATATTTCTCTGTCTGATACACTCATCTTTATATATATATAATTCTTCTGTGCGCATGTGTTGAGCTACATAACTGAACTCCTAACTCCTCAATAGGTTTGACCGATTTTGATGAATTTATTTGTATGTGTTCCGGTGGATTCCATAATAGTTTGGATTCACAATTCGATCCGATAAGTAATGTTTTTTTTTAATTTACGCGGGCGAAGCCTCGCGGAAAAACTAGTATTTAAGTAAAATAATATTTAAGGTATACATACCAACTCACTCAGACATTCATTATGTACATAATTTTCCATAATTCTCTAAACATTTTACAAACTTTACATAATAAATCATGCATTAACTAAAAAACAAAAATTATTTGAAGACGAGTTGAGCAGTTGTTAATAGCTTTTCGAGTGCTTATCCAATATTTTCTTTTACGACCCTTCCGTTGCGATGTTAAAGTTTGTATGCCTATATTTTTCGTTGAGTAATGTAAGAAAGAGGTGACAGTCAGTTATAATCCTACAACTATTTTAATATAAATGCGAGTTTGTGTGTTAGTGTGTAAGTATGTTTGTTCCCTCTTCACGCTTTAACGGCTGAACGGATTTGGACGAAAGTTGGAATGTTCATAGCTTATGCCTAGGCACATAGGCTACTTTTTAACTTGATAATAGCGGGTAAAGCCGCTGGGCACGGCTATTATGACAATAAATGGAATCCAAAAACATGAACGTTGAAAGTTTTGTTGCTAGAAATACTTTTCAAAGTTATTCTAAAATAATAAAACGCAAGCAAAGCTTACAAAAACCGACTTCACCGCTTATATTTTGGTTTTGGCTAGATCGATTTTGATAACATTAATATGGGTTCCATATTAATGTTATCAAAATCGATCTATCGATCTCTGAAGTATAATCGACCAAACAAAAAAATATTCATCAAAATCGATT
The DNA here is from genome assembly GCA_948107665.1 of Lomographa bimaculata. NCBI lineage: Eukaryota > Metazoa > Arthropoda > Insecta > Lepidoptera > Geometridae > Lomographa > Lomographa bimaculata. The sequence continues at coordinate 15,626,052 of OX403589.1, forward strand.
TATAACTTGCGGAGTTATCGCATAACATACATACAAAAAAAAACATACAGATATTGAAGTCGTTTGAAAAACTCTACTATAGTTCTCACACCGGCTCTAAAAAATATATATATTTTTTAATGCTTCAGATAGAAGAAATGTTATATCATTTTATTTCTAATCTAGATAATAAGTAAACCTACTTGACGACCATCGCACCTGATGGTAAGCGACGATGTGGTCGACGTTGTATTAAGCTTGCCTAGAAGATTCACTCGTAACTTGAAGACTCCCATATTATAACTCCGGCAAACAGTTGAATGAAATGAATGAATGAAATATATTTATTTGGCACTATGGACTAGATAAACAAACATACATTAGACAATAAAAACAGCTTACAAAGGTAATTAAACATAACAAAAAAAAGTACCAAAAGGGTCGTGACTCAGCATTTTCGCCAAGTGTAACACTAGGCTCTGATTTTCAGTCACAAAAGTTCCATTCCTTTGCGGTTCGCACAATGAATGTGGAAGAAAATTGCTTTGTGCATTTGTGGAATGACTATCATACAGCGGTATCACTTAGCATTTTGTCTGCTTGTTCGAACTCAAAGCGAGTTTTTATGATTTTTCCGCGTTACCAAAATATTAAGACTTTATTAGAACCAACACAACTACGAAAGTTATATACCTATAATCTCACACTCGCATGGCGAGTTGTATATACACTTTCGAACTGCCCGTTGACTTAGTTGGAAGAGCTCGCCTTCTAAGCGGAGGGTATCGGGTTCGATTCCCGGCGGGACAACAAGTTTTCTCCCTAAGCAAAATTTGTGTTTCTGGTTGTGATTGTGTGTATAATGTGAATGTTTCCGGCACCCACGACACAAGGTAGGTATGTGAATCTACAAAAAAATCACATTGTTAAGACTTAATATTAATGCATCTTTACTGGCTTTTAAATTGTTTTTTTTTTTCGATGCTGCTCCTAACCAGGCGTAAAACACAAAAAGCATAGAACAAACTTAAAGTATACCAGACAATGCACTTATTCATGATCGTAAAAAGCGATCGTCACACTTGCATGGCGTGGGAGACTTGTATCGCCTTGTTTTACCACGAGGTAGACTAAAATACCTATATAATAAGTACATTCGTTAACAGTATATACAAAATAGCTCTTTTTGCTTTGCAAAAGTGCTAGTAACGATGGCTAAAAATTTTTAGAACCATCTAAATTACCTGGGTATCATTTTAATGGTTTTTAGTTGTATTTTAAGTGGTTAATGGTTCACACCATTACAAATAATAGTCAAATATTGGGAATCAATGCCAATGCAAACATATTTTTTATAATATCATTAAAAAAAATTGCGTTGTTATTTAGTATGGTTTTTTTTTTATTAAGGCTTAAACAACTTCATTTTTCAATAGCCAGATGGACTGTTTGCCTTATAAGTCGACTACCAGATAAATAACTGTATCTGTTTTTCGACGGCCAGATTGGCCTATGTTTAATAGATTTCGACACAGCGTGTGACGCATGTCAAGTAATAACTTCGTCGTTCCAATCTCAAATTTCGAATGGCTGAAAATCATCGCACTAGCTCCATCATCTGCATCTTTGTGTAGGAGCATCTTATATGAGTGAAGATGGTTATAACAAAATTACCGACAGATACATTTATTGGTTTGACAATAACTGAGTTGAGTTAGTTAACTCAACTCAGTCTTCTCCAGACCATGGCCAATGCAACTTTGCTGAAACGTCGAGGTAAATAAAAATAGTTTTTAGCGCGATTGAGTCCCGAGATATTACTTAAACTAATAAACTCACCGTTTGTTATGTTTAAGAAATTAGCCTGAGAAATAAATGCTATCTGTCTGTTTATCTGAGGATTAAAAATCAGTTCTACTTACGACTAAATAATAAGATACAGTCGTAACGGCAAAAGAAAATAGCATACCTATAGTCAGTGTTTTAGCGTGTAATGCAATACCGCTGAAACACGCTGGGATGTTTGAAAATGTTAGAGGTATGACCAAAAGCAAGACTTGACAAACATTTTTTTTTTTTTTATTTGTGACAGGCTAGTTTTTGACCACTATCTCACCTGATGGTAAGTGACGATGTGATCGAAGCTGGTAAACACACTAGACCTGGAATACGCAGGCTCTCAAGGATAACTGCCGGAACACCGTATTTGGCTTGGCGGCAGACTTTCAACTTGATGGTGGTAAGCTACTTTGGTAGCAAGCCAGGCGAGCAACTCACAAAATGCTCTACCACCTCTCAAATGTCACCTGATTAGCACCACCCGGGGACCACGTGTAGGGAGTCAGACTTAAGGGGTATCCTCCTACGGACGTGGGTGATTCAGCCCCCGTGACAGAAACAACAAAAACAAATTAAAAAAAAACGCAATTCATTCACGGATACAGTGGTAATATTATCGCTAATCATCATCTTGATTGAAATTGAATTGAAACAAATTATAAAGCCAATCTGAATACAAGATCAGACAATCGCCTTTGTCTGACATATAGAACATGAACAATGTGTCGTGATTAGACTCTATTGAGTAGGGTAATTAGACGATTGTGAGACAAATAGATTTTATCATAGCCTTTTTGGGAAAGTTTGAGATATCTTTTTTTGTGAGAGGGGAAATGCCCAGCACTTCCTTTCCTTCCTTTCTGAAGGAAAGGGGAGTGTGGGGCTCGAACCCACTAAAAACCCCCCCATGAGCAGTCCCTCGTCGAGGTATGGCAAGATAGGATCTCGCTAGTAGTCACTATCTTGACCCGTTGAAATATCTTTTTTTTTTATTGTTTCTTGGGTCAATTTCATGCCTTACTTGTTAGTAAGACAAACTGCTTATACTGTTGTACAAGCAAGGGAGAAACGCAACATCGAATAACAAAGCCTAGTATTTATCAATTTTGTAACTAACGACTACGAATTTAAAGTACTTATATTATTTTTAATTTGTAGCATGCACACGGTACTATTCTGTATTGATAAAAATATTTATCATTAGACACTTTTACTAATTACTCGGATTGGGATTCATTAACCTATGACCAAAGCAATCAGTTAATTAGTAATAGGAAGCAGCACAAGTCAAAGGGCGTGATCCTCGTTCCAGTAGCTCGTCACTAAACTGTCTAGCAGGTAACATTATGTAATCGAAAGTACATCGAACCAGCAGTGGACAAGTCGCTTCTCTGAGTATGATTCCTGGCAGGAGCACAATGATTTTTGAGAGGTGGTAGAGCATTTTGTGAGTTGCTCGCCTGGCTTGCTACCAAAGTAGCTTACCACCATCAAGTTGAAAGTCTGCCGCCAAGCCAAATACGGTGTTCCGGCAGTTATCCTTGAGAGCCTGCGTATTCCAGGTCTAGTGTGTTTACCAGCTTCGATCACATCGTCACTTACCATCAGGTGAGATAGTGGTCAAACACTAGCCTGTCACAAATAAAAAAAAAAACTTTCTAGGTTTAGCATGTTACCATCCTCGACCGCATCATTACTTACCATCAGGTGAGATTACAGTCAAAAGCAATTTTGTTTCTAGTTCTGGGTGTAATTGTATGATGTGTCATTTAAATTCTTTCGCCAGTGTTATGTTGTTGTTCAAACAAAGTGTGGTGCTGTAAGTGTGACAGCGATTAAAAATAAAATAAACAGCATAATAATATTATGTATGTAGGTATAAGCATCTGCCTACGATAAATATAACACTAAGTTTAATGTAAATTGATACTCTTTAATTAAATCTCATTTACGATTATGCCATTTCAGCTCCAAATGATGCAAATGGAACAAATGGAAGTGAAATGGAAAATTGGTTAACGCGTAAAAGCGTTTAATGAAAACTGTTTGATAGTTCCAGAGAACCACAAATTGCTAGCAATTATCACTGACACCGCTGGAACCGTTTTAAATAATTCGTCATGATGGTCAGGCATTTTATTTTTCGCTTATGTTAGCACACGACCCTAACTACCGACATGACCGTAGTAGCAATCGTCTTATAGAAACTGTCACCTTTTTTACTAACGGCAAAAAAGGAGAAGGTTCTCAATTCGACTGTATTTTCTTTAAATGCAACGAAATAATTTAAACGCAAGCAAAGCTTACAAAAATCCGTCTCACAGCTTTATCTTCGGAACTCCTGATCACATTCAATTGATAAAATACGCAATATTGAGGATAACTCAAAAACTAGTGGTCAGATCTTGATAATTTTAAATAAAACCAACATTCATATAAAAAAAAATCGGTTCTCACAGAAAAAAGTTATGAGGTAACACACATAAAAAATACAGCGGAATCGAGAACCTCCTCCTTTTTGTGGCTCACTTATAACGATTAACGATTTCACACTCACAGCCCCACAATAAGTTCAATGACTTGTGTCGTGGGTGCCGGAAACATTCACATCACACACAATTACAACCAGAACAAGGAACACATATGATCCATGGTTAGAAAACTTGTGCTCCCGCCGGGAATCGAACCCCATACCCCTACTTAGAAGGTAAACGCTCACCTAACTTAGCCAACGGGCAGTTTAACTTATATACTTATTATTATCAAATATTGAACAAAGACGCGTAAGTAAAATGGTTTTTTTTTTCTAATTTAAAGGTAGACGCATTTCACATGCACATAGCCAGAAAAATCATGCGTATTTACTTACTTCTAGCTACTTTTTACATTATGATAATAACCTTATAATTATGTATATATATATTTCTATAAGTTCCATGTACTCAAACAATGAGAACATAACTCATCGCCTAAGCCGTTGTTAACAAATAAAAATTAAAAACGCTGTAATTAATTACAAGAACAGGTCACATTTTAACCATGTGAGAGTGGAAGAGTTCTAATGGCCCATTAAACGTACTAAGCACCTTCAACCTGGTCGATGTTTAGAACGTTTTCACAGTCATTAACTTTGTGTTATTTATTGTTTAACACGCAGTTGTAATTAGAAATAAATTTGTAACAGAAAACCGAGAAGATTTCGGAGCTAGCAAAGCTCCGTTGTTCAACTCCCACTTATGCTGTAGATTAAATAACAGTTACTACTGTGTTACTACGTTACCCATAACCCATGTCTGGTCGTGCGAGTAAATACGTCTACCTTTTTATGTAGTTGTTTATAGTATCAATGACACTGAAGATGCAGTACCGAAACGATCCTATAGATCTGAATTAAGATAACATTTATAAAACTAAAAATTCTCAATAAATAAGATAGAGAACTAATTATGTACAAAATATGGTGTAAAACTTAACATGAATGTAGTTATATGATATTTAAAATAGTGTTTAAATAGCTTTTTAAAATTCATAGTCGTAATGGGATGTGAAGAAGCTTGTTACTTATATTTGACTAGCTGTTACCCGCGGCTTCGTCTACGACGGTTCCCTAGAGGGAAAATTTCTAAAATTTCGTACATAGTACACCTTTACATTAAAAGAGGAATTTATCCAGAAAAAATTACATTTATGTACAACTTCTAGTTTAGGCTGTGCGTTGATTGTCAGTCAATCCAACCAACGCTTTCATACTCACAGTCCACACTAAGTTCAAAGATTTGTACTGGGAGCCGGTAATATTTACATCACACGTGTGTTTCCATCGGGAATCGAACCCGATACTTGTTAGAAAGCAAACGCGCACCCAACTAAGCTAACGTGCAGTTCATTTTACTAATCATACATGATTTTTTTTTCTTTTCATTTTGGTTTCGCAGTCTTGTGCATTTAGCCAGTGTCAAGTAATAATATATTTAAAATTTATTTTATTTTAAAATTTCTAGTCACAAGTCACAGTCAAAGTCAAGTAAAAGAGTCAAGGTCCAATCATAGTCAAGTCATGCCCTAGTAAAGTGGTAGAAACTTTGCTACAACTTCTATTGGAGTTTTGGAGCGAAGGCGAAAATCACGTTTTTCAACTTGGTATCATTTGCCTACACTTATTCACGTTCATTATGCATTAACGGTTAATAATCCACAATTATTACATATTAACACTTCAATAATCACAGGTTTTAGAAAATTATACAAAATCAATAACGCCATTTTTTCACTTTTGCGGCAAAACTACTTATTAGTTGCTCGCTTGTCGCCACAGAGGATTTATAGTATTTGCTTGTCGCATAAGGACTATTAGCCCTCTTGTCTGGATAGTTCAAGTCGCTTGATGGCTCCGACTACTTAACAACTGTTGTCTTACGACGAACAACTAGGACCGAAAGCGGACCGTGCTACGGGTATTCGAACACATTAGAGTAAATTTTAGCTACAAAATAATAACATTATTTTGTATAAAAAATGTTTAGCATATATATTTTTTCAATTATTATAAGTAAAACTTTTTTTTTCATTATTATTATTACAATAATTATATAGTAACATAGCCACTAAGCCATTTTTAACACTACAGATTAAACATAATTTTATCTGACATCTACACTTACCTAATCATTTAAAATATACTCGGACATAATTAGCTTGTTTTTTACATAAATGTTTTATTCATAAGTCGAAACCCACTCCATACTTAATTCGTATGTTTGTAGATCATTATTCATTGTTAACTTTAGTATTTAAAGGAAAACTAATGATCTTAATGATAGCACTGTTGTGGTATATCCTTGTGATCATCAGTTACCTATTTGCTGGTGGTTACCAATGTACCCACATATTATTTTTTTCTGACGGATTACATGCTTTGTGTACCCTCTGCAACGTCACCGAGTGCACGAAAGGCGATCAGCTGCAAAAGAGAGGGTGAAGGCCACTTGCGCAAAGGCCACCTAGGAGGTGCGAGCCTCGGCTTGGACCGTTGCCAGGACAGGGGGAACGGGAGAGAAACGCCCCGGTACATAAAAGTACCGTTGATAGTAGGCCCTATGAATACGAACGATTCGATTAGATCGATTTTGAGATGAATTTGGAGAGACATGACGAGAGAATCTACGTCCTCGCCGGCGAATACTGTGGTCAGTGTACCGGACGATGTGTAAATAAAAAAATATATATCATACTTTTTTGGCAGGGGTACATTAAGGTCTTGCAATGGAGGATAAAAATTCATATGGAAAGTTTTTTATTTATAAAGTTAAAGTGATGAAAATTGTATCCGAGTGGTAAAATTAAGAGTAATTTTATAGTAAGTTATTACAGTAAATTAGAAATAACTACTGTAATGCTTAGTTAACTTTATTATAAACACTAATATTAGATTAAAAAGTTTGTGTGTTAGTGTGTAAGTATGTTTTTTTCGTAAACAGATTTGGCTAATATACCTGATATACATAGCTTATACTCAGGATTAACACACGGCTAGTCTATAATTATACAATGTGTAACAGAAAGGTGTAGTAATATTCAAGTCACACATCTAGCTACATGTATGGAGTCTAACAGGAACTTCTGCATTCGCGGCAGCATCATTAATATTGAGTTATAACTAGAGATGAAACGGATATCCGGTAACTATCCGGTATCCGGCCTATCCGGCCTTGTTTTCACTATCCGGCCGGATACCGGATAGTAATACAGTATCCGGCCGGATACCGGATAGTAAAATTTAAAAAAATCCATAATTATTTTTACTGTGTAAAACAAGGCAAATCATACTCCAATAGGTTATGGACACCGTTTATTTTTATAATCGCACATGAAATATGTTTGTTTTATTAATTATTAGTTTAATACTCAAAATTAACAAGTGGCAAATTGTGATGAATAAATACCCAATTTTCCGCGTTTGTTGGTAAGAGGCGATTCCGCTTGGCTTCGTATACCAGACCAGCTTCTGAAAATAGCCTTTCGCTGTAAACGCTACTGCCAGGTGCTGAAAGATAAATTCTAGCAAACCTTGACAACTGCGGGTACTGATTTAGATTAACTGACCACCAAATGTATGGGTCGTGATTGCGATCGAGTCGAGATGTCTTTAAAAAAAAGTCAATCTCGTTAGCAATTGGATTTTGTTTTTCTTGATCGCGACAATCACTACTATTATCCTTTGCCAATTCATTGAAACAGTTCCAAATAGTATCATGAGCTTCACGTGTGAACTTGGATCCAGTTTCATCTTCTTTCATTCGTTTAGCAGGTGTTGAAGACTGCAATGATCTTTCACTGTCAGAAGAAGATTCCTCGTAAGAGTTTTTTATATACTCTATCATGATTTTCTGTCGGGCTTTTTCAGTTTCAAAAACTCCTAAATAGTCTGACTTGAACCTTGGGTCTAAAAAGGTAGCAATTAGGTAGTTTGGATTATCTCCTAAGGAGTTAAAACGACTTTCCAATTAATCTTTCAAAGAAGCTATCATACGAGCTAAGTCTGGTGTTCTTTGTGCAGTCTCGTTTTTGTCTATATATTGTTTCATTTCATTTCATTTCATTTCTAAATACTTTTTTAATGCAGAAATGTGCGGAATCGCCTCGGATATACAGGAAAGGTAATTTTCGTTATTTCTTCAAATGGTTTGAAAAGATTTATGCACTGCTCCATTAGGCCCCATTGTTGTATCGTCAAATTAGTCGAGTCGACCCGATCTCCGCTTACGTGCGACCCGAATGCGCCTGAATATTTTCGATCTCGTTCACCGCGCCAATATTCAAATCAAACTGATCGCCAACGCAATAAAGGGCCGTATATCCGGCAGCCGGATATCCGGCGCTCCGGCCTAGTAGCTTGCCGAATATCCGGTATCCGGTATCCGGCCAAACTACTATCCGTTTCATCTCTAGTTATAACTAATTAAAATTTCTAAAAATGTATGTCATTTGTAACCCTTTTTCATCAGCTACCGTTCTACATCACATAGCCTTTGGACCTAGACATCTGACAGTGATGGCCATAACGAAGGTCAAGGTCACGCGGCTTAGATGTAATCGTAGGGTTGGCAAAAAAATATTTTTTAATTTTTGTACGGAACAAATATCTCCGATTGCCGCACATGTAACTGTAGGGTTGTCAAAATTATTTGAAAAATATAATTTTTAATTTGTGTACGAAAAAAATTATGTCCGATTTCGACTTTCGTTCTCTGGCAGACGATTCCTGGCATGATACACATACACAGTATTACTACACTTTTTTGTTACAGGCTGTATATAAAACAAAGTTTAGTTTGTAACACTTATAACTCAAAAACTTCTGGACCGATCTAGCTGAAATTTGGAATGTAGATAGATAGGGGCCAGTAATAACATATGCTACATTATGTCGCAGGCGCAGCCGCATCGAACTGCTTTTAATAAATAAAACTTAAAGGTAACTACAGTCACAATAGTTACATTTTCTAGTCCAATAGTAGGACCCATACCCCAGCGTGATATCTCCAGATAAATTGTCCAAACTGGATATTAAATTAATTTATTGATTGTGAAGGGAATTATAAACAAAGCCAAGTCGGGTTTAATTAATTTAATACAAAGGGAATGAAAGGTTGAGTGATGACGGCGCTGCGGCACAGCAAGTGGTCATAGCTTGCAATGGTAGGTATACCCACCTTTCCGTACCAGTAATGTTATATCATAGATGTTATTAAACAATACAATTACTTTGGAAACGTGTGTGTTAGTGTATTTAGAACGTTGGCCAATCGGAGCAAAATACTCAATAATTAAACGCAAGCGAAGCTTAAAAAACCGACTTCACCGCTTTATCTTCACCGAACTTTGATCAGATTAGATAAACACGCATTATTGACGATATCTCATGAACTATTGATCAGATCTTGATCAAAATTTAAATGGGACCAAATGGAAAGCAAACTCTTTCAAAAAAAAAATTTTGGTATCGGTACATGTGTAACGAAGACATAAGGCAACACATAAAAAAAAAATAATACAGTCGAGTTGAGTACCTCCTCCCTTTTTGTGGAGTCGATACAAAAATGTTCAAAATCATGATAACCTAAGCTAAATAGGGTAATTTCTAAAATACTAGAAACCTCTTTCCGGACCTTGATCATTTGATCAGTGAGACCAATGTATTCAATCGACTTCAAAAAAGGAGGTTCTCAATTCGACTGTATTTTTTTTTGTATTTTTGTTACGCGATATCTCCGCCAATTATGAATCGATTTTGATGACTTTTTTTGTTTGGTAGAGAGGTGGTCCTATATAACTTTTATCGAAATCAGTCGAGCCAAAACCGAAATGTAAGCGATGAGGTCGGTTTTTTTAAGCTTTGCTTGAGTTTTAATTATTCATGCTACGGCTAAAAGTTTTGTGGTAATGCAATAAGAACATTATTATATTTTATAGTTTTACACATAAATTTAAAAATATATTTTGTATCTTCTCTGTTAAGTCTAAGGCATCAAGTGTTGACTGGCGTTGGCGTGCATATTACGAGGCGGGAAAGTGTAGTTTAAACAACTATTAATATAATTATTATATTATACATCATCTCAATTATTACGGAAAAGAACGTTCAGAAGAACGTTTTAGATCCAAATGAGCTAATAATTAGAACATCAATCAGGCTCTGAGAGTTTTCTGGTAATTACCAATTGATGTATGTCTAACTCTATTCGTTACGAGCGAGCTTCCTAAAAATATTTTGCTATGATATCCTGAGTCGGACACATAATTATCTACCCTATATAGATGGAGTGCTCTACTCCGATTCACTAAACAAATCCATCAATAGATTCAACTTTTAGTTCCACTTTAATCCATTGGTGAATTTAATTCTATTTTAAATTACTTAATTGAATTCCAGCTTTTATTAGTCATTCGCTCGTTCTTGAAAGAACACGTTTTCAGGACAGTGCTATGTGGTATTGGGAAGATTCTTGAGTGATTTTCAACCGACTTCAAAAATTGAGGTTCTCAATTCGACTGTATGTTTTTTTACCGACTTTCCAAAAAAAGAGGAGGTATTCAAGTCGATTGTAGTTTTTTTTTATGTGTTACCTCATAACTTCTCTCCACGTGAGCCGATTTCGAAAATCTTATCGTTTGAAAGATATTGCTTTCTAATTTTATTGGTCCCATTAAAATTTGATCAAGATCTGATCAGTAGTTCTTGAAATATCGTCAATAATGTCTATTTTGTGAGTAATAATGCGTACTTTGACGATATTCTCGTTTACCCGACTTCAAAAGTTACCTCATAACTTTTGTTGTGAGCCGATTTTGATGATTCTTTTATTATTTGAAAGCTGGTGCTTTTTATTTAGTCCCATTGAGATTTGATCAAGATCTGATCTAGAGATCAGATCAGATATTTGAGTTATAATGCGTGTTTATACATTAAATCTGATCAAGGTTCCGATGATAAAGCGGTGAAGTCGGTTTTTTTAAGCTTTGCTTGCTTTTAATTATTGTATGCATGTTACGCGATATCTCCGCCAATTATGAATCGATTTTGATGATTTTTTTTTGTTTGGGAGAGGTGCTGCCATATATTTTTTATCGAAATCGATCTAGCCAAAAATAAAGTATAAGCGTTTAAGTCCGTTTTTTAAGCTTTGCTTGCGTTCAATTATTGAACTTTTACTTCTTTTGGCGCGTTTGATCAAAATGAATAGGGTATCACTTTAATATATAATTTGTCAGACTTTTATTCTCTGCAGAAAATAAGATGCTTGCTTGTCGTAGAAAATAAGATTACTGTTATAGATAAACATTGTACCAGTCAATGCAAATACAAAGAGTTCTAATCGAGGTCTGAGGCTACAAATGCAAGCAACTCGGCGTTTATTCAAAGAATGAAGCATCCGCTATCTGTGTTATGCAAAACGGTAGAAGTGCTTTAAACGAATGGTCCATTGGAGATACGGTGACCGAGGATGGTGGGCCACACACGACGCTGTGAATTGAATAATGTTGCTTTTAGATCAGTAATAGATGTTCCTCGTAGAATCGATTGTCAAACTCAGGGATAAAATTAAATAAAAAACAGGATGAAATCGAAATCCCGACTACAAGTACTAAGCGGCTTATATTTTTATTCGGAGTATGAAAAGTTTTAAAATTTTCCAATCACATTTCATGGTGACATCTATTTATTAACTACCCCCCAAACATCGTCCGCGTTTGTCAAGTTAATAAGTAGATTTTTTTATGCTTGATAGGCAAGCATTTGACCACTATCTCACCTGATGGAAAACGAAGATGTAGCATGTTTACCTATGTGTTATTCTTAGATATAAGCTATGTAAATTCTAAATTTCATTCAAATTCGTTCAGCCGTTACAGCGTGAAGAGAAACCAAACATACTTACACACGAACTTACGAATCTTACTAAAATTATAAATGCGAAAGTTTGTGTGTTAGTTTGTATGTTTATTCCCTTTACACGCTTTAACGGCTGAATGAATTTGGATGAAATTAGGAATGTACATAGATTATACCTAGGATTAACACATAAGCTACTTTATAACTTGATAATAGCGGGCCAAGCCGCGGGGCACGGCTAGTTTATAATATAAGTGTGATTAGTGTGATATAAATATTCAAGAATATATTAGTGGTCTGGTTGTGATTGTGTGTGTGTGATGTCAATGTTTCTGGCACTTACAACACAAGTAATCGAACTTTATTATATTTGTTTTATTACCTATAATTATCTTTAGACTCAAAGACTCCGAGATTAATCATTATATATCATCTATATTTAATGTAGCAAATTCGGGTTTAGATTATATAATAATTGTATTAACCAGTTAAAAAATATATAATTAAAAATTTTGTAGGAAATTACTAGTAGGTAGGTAGTATATATTATATACTTACACCATTATGCACTGGGAAAAACGTTGCTTTTACTTACATTCTAGTGTTTTAAGTGACAGCTATAATTATTTAATTACTACTTATTTTGTAATAATTAAACCCAAGCATAGCTTAAAAAATACCGACTTCACCGCTTTATCTTCGGAACCTTGATCAAATTTAATGTATTGCACACGCATTATTGACGATAACTCAAAAACAAGAGATCAGATCTTGATGAAATTTCAACGGAAAAGCACAAGCTTTCAAATAAAAAAATAATCATCAAAATAGGTTCACAAAGAAAGAAGTTATGAGGTAACTTTTGAAGTCGGATAAACGAGAACATCGTCAGAGTAGTCCACAAAATAGGCATTATTGACGATATTTCAAGAACTACTGATCAGATCTTGATCAAATTTAAACGGGACCAATTAGAAAGCAACATCTTTCAAACTAAAAAAAAATGTTTGAAATCGGCTCATGAGAAGTTATAAGGTAACAGACATAAAAAAAAACAGTCGACTCGAGTACCTCCTCCTTAATAAGTACAAAGAATGTAGTAACTTTAATTTTGACTACAAATTATGTTTCTGAGATCTTTAGTAGTCTAGTTGTCCCAAATTATTTTCTCCTCGTGTATATATTCTGTGCTGTATGTACTTAAATAAAGTATAGGTATGTATATATAGAATACAGTCTGGTATTCCGACCACAAAACTTCGCAAACCGTAGCCACTCAATAGCTCGGATCGAAGTATTTTAACATTTCCCTCTGTATTTCAAAGTTTTTGAAACCACATCGGCTATTAGTGGTTTTATAAACTCCAAAGAGGTGTGGTAGCAAAAAGTTTATATGAAAGAGATCGACGAACATTTCAATTTAAGAACCATGTCAAAATGAAAAAACAATCTGTCTTCTCTTACCGATACAGGGGAGATTCAGTAACTTAGTGCGATGTGGTTCTCTGGCATTTTAATGTTCCAAATGAGTTGTGGTTTCCTATACGTTTCGTAGTGATTCGACTTCAATTTCGAGCTTGGTTAGTTTTTTCCTGTCATTTACCCGATTACGGTGTAGCAAAGAGGAGGGTTACGATTTTAGCATCGTATGTATGTGTATACGTGCGTTTAACGCGTTTGTTTGTTCCCTCACACAGCGTATAATAAAAAAACTATATGTATAAACAGACTATTTATCGTAGAATTAAGACGAATGCCACTAGGTATAGGATAGATAGAAAAATATCGTCGTCATTAATGAATATCAAAAGAAACAGCTCCAAATTACCATTAAAAAAATCACACTAATATTATAGAAACGTAAGTTATTATGTTTGTTTTCTCTTCACTATTTAACGACTGAATGGATTTAGATGTAATTTAGAATGTACATAGCGTATACCTACCTAACTTGATAAACGCGGGCGAAGCCCCCAGGCAAGTAAACGACGAACGTATTATAATTTCTTTTAATGTTGTTATGAAGGTGAACTTATATATCTTATAGGAGAATATAATATATTTAAGAAGCCATTTCGTATTAGTAATCAGGTTTTAGTTTTTAAACTTCGTCTTAACCGCTAATATACATTTTTTTGTTGAATTTTCAAAAAGCGCTTAATCAATTTCGCTTAATATTTATATGGGACCTCTGAAGTACGATCTACCAAAAAAAAAAAATCAAAATCGATTCTTAATTAGCAATAACTTAATGACAATATGATCTACAGAAAGTTAAATACTAGAACATTTCGTTTTAATGTCAAATAGGTTGGTAGTACATAGACGGGGGAACTTTGTTATTAATGGGGCGCGTTTTAAACAGACTTTAAAAGGGAAGACTTTCTTGACTTAACTATATAACACAGACATAAACGCTTTCACACTCACAGCCCCACAAGTTCGATGACTTGTGTCGTGGATACCGGAAACATTCACATCACACTCTGAACCAGAAACTTCTCTTGGTAAAAAAAATGTGTTCCGACCGGGAATCGAATTTGGTACCCGTTTAGAAGGCGAATGCCTATCTACGCTAACAGGCATTTTATTAATATTGTAGAAGAAATGTTAGCTGTACGTAATTTACAATATTATTATTATACACTGATTTATGAATGAATAAGAATGAGGCAACGGTTTATTCCCGAGCGAATGTTTTCAAGGAACACAGCAACTAATATTCACCTAACTGATGGAGAGTGAAGATGCGGCCGAAGATGTAGCATGCTTACTTAGAAGATATTCACTCTATAGACTCGAAAACTACTTTATCAGATATCATACCGTTCAGGAAACGAAGACGCGGACAATGAATGTTAAAGCGTTTGTATTACCTAGGTATATTTCAAAATAAAACGTATTCATAATTTACATACATATCACGTAGATATAGATTTGTCACATACCATGGAATTTTACGCGAATTAGTTTTCTGCTGTGTGAGATATTATGAAACTACAACAATTTTAACCATTCAAATTGAACCTTGGATAGATTGATTAAATAAGCTAGACCGGACCGGAAAATCGTGTGTATGAATGAGTTCTAGAGCATGTCAAGATGAAGATCACTGTGGCTGGCGGCTTTTGTAGAAACGAAATTGTTGAGAATTCGGTGATCTCTAGTAGATCTTCAACTTCAACTTATTCTTTAAATGGCGACTATAGGGCTGTCACACCATAACTCTGCCAATATCGCGTATAGGTAGGAGCGCAGTTAAAACAAAGTATAAAATCTTTTCAAGGTGTCAGTTTCATATGTTACCACGATTTACAACTATCACTGTGACATTTCTGTCACATTTAAAAATCTATCTCAGCCACAGCCATCGATATAGGAAACCAACCTACTTGGGTATATATCTTACTAGCTGTGCCCCGCAGCTTCGCCCGCTATTATCAAGTCAAAAATAAGCCTATGCGTTAATCCTAGGTATAAGCTATGTACATTCCAAATTCCATCCAAAACCGTTTAGCCGTTATAGCGTGAAGAGGGAACAAACATACATACACACTTGCACACTTACAAATAAACTTTCGGATTTATAATATTAGTAGGATTTATCTATGCTATAGTTTGTAAATAGCTACAAAATCCTTGGCTACAGCTCAGTGTTTTGGTTTGTTGTGGTCCTGTACTGCGCTATTTTACCCAGTTAGGCACTTGTCTCACCGCCGGCAAGCAAGCGAGCTATCAAATATTTTCTCGCTCAAGACACGAACAAAATATATAGATAACAAACAACAAACAAACGAATGCACACTCACAGCCCCACACTAAGTTCAAAGACTTGTATCGTGGGTGCCGGAAACATTCACATCACACACACATTACACCCAGAACCAGAAGCACAAATATCCCTTAGGAAGGAATTTGTGCTCCTGCCGGGAATCGAACCCAGGACCCACGGCGCAGAGGGCGGGTACCTGTCAACTACGCCAACTGGGTCGTCATAACGTGACAATAAAAGAGACATAATAAATAGATGATCGCTGGCCTCTTCTGAAGTGACGCCGAGAGACGAACCAGCGTTAATTTCTCTACCAGTGTGGGTCTTCTTCTTCTTCATATCGACGAGTGGTACATATTTAAATTCTGAACTTGGACCAGAAAGTTGCTAAGTCTATTGCTGCATCAGTGCACTGGAATAGCTCTTCTAGTTTGCAGAGTCGGGGGCAGGATGGGCATTCCAGCAACAATGTTTGTGCCCAGCACACCAACACATGCACCGCAGTCGCATGAGTACGGTCAAGTAATCGCCCGCCGCACTGGCTCACTCGCTTTAATTTATAGCCTGAGCTGTAACAGTTCCTATAGTTGAGAGCAGAGAGAAGCGAGTAATCGCTGCTCTCGTGTTCGCGTATTTAGTTTCTAGCTCTAATCCTATCTCGCTCATCGCCGGCGGTTAGACAGGTATAAAATCACAGGAAAATTATATTGGTACCTACAAAAATTTAACGCAAGCAAAGCTTAAAGAACAGACTTCACCGCTTTATCTTCGGAACTTTGATCAGATTCAACAAGATATTAAACACGCATTATTGACGATATTTCAAGATCAGATCTTGATCAAATTTAAATAGGACCAATTGGAAAGCAACATCTTTCATACTAAAAAAAATATTCGAAATCGGTTCATGTGGAAAGAAGTTATGAGGTAACACACATTTAAAAAAATAGTATAGTCGACTTGAGTACCTCCTCCTTTTTTGTGAAGTCGGTAGAAAATAGACCAGTATCAAATGATAAATGTCCATGTGGTGATAATGTTCTTATCGTAAATTTTAAAATTTGCATGCCTAATAAGGGCGAGAATGCATATGGGAATTAATATTGTTTTATTTTATTCAACATCTTGTGGTACTGTTTTATCAATAAACACCTGCATTTTGACGCATAACTGATTTAATTTGAAAGTAGGTATATAATGCGGATACTATTTAGTAATAAATATAGAAAGCTACTTTATTGGTACTAATCATCGGGTTTAAGTTTATAAACGTGACATAAATCGGTTCATCTAAAAAAAAGCTCGGAGGTAACATACAAAAAAATACAATCGAATTGAGATCCTCCTCTTTTTTTAAGTCGGTTAAAAATTAAACTCTCAGAGAGATAGTGAAACTTGACTGTGTTAATTGCCCCACTTTAGTATTAATAGACTATTAGATAAGCTCCCGAAAGGAGGTGTCCAGTTGTATTTATTTTGAATACACTTTCAAAAAGCAATTGAACTACATTCACTTAATTTATTGCCTTCGATTTCCGTTCAATGTTTTCAATTACGATCTTATTAATTTTAATTGTACCGCTTTGCATATTAATCCAGTTTTGTATCTAGTAGATAGTGATGCTACAATCCAGATATCGATATTTTGGATAAAATATATAATTCTTGAATATTACCATGAAATACTTAATAGTTGTCTTGTCGTAGAGAATGTCTAGTCTTTTCAGACCGACCGCCTGAAGGCGTCTGCAGAGTTAAATGAAAGTAAACTAGTGACTGTTTATGTACATGCCCTCTGAAGAATCTTATAAACATCTTACTAAACAGACAACTATCTTAAGCAGCTATCTTATGATTGACCAGACGGTTCACGCTATGAGTACCTATCACGCATCATATAAATAAAAAGATATAGAGTCAGCGTTTGTCTAAAGTAGTATCGAGTTATGGTGACAATTTTGCGGCCAAGATAATGCAGGCTACGTGATCCATGAGCCTTCATTTCGATTTTTTCCCGAACTACCGCCATGACTGACCTAATAGTTAGAATGAAGTGGGTTAGATTCTTCTTGGGCTGGTAGTAACAAAGTATTTTTTCTGTACCATTACTCTGTATTAAAAATGGTTGTTAGTTACCGATGCAAGTTTTGAATGTAGAAAAAAACAATTTTGTGAATTTTATCTTAATTCATGTATCTATACGTATACTTATTAAAATTGATATTCAAGAAAGGTAAGTATTTACTATATGTAAATGGGAAGTTCTGTGTATCATAATTGATATTATTTTTATATTACTGAGAGAAGAAACAAGCAAGTTGCTCGCCTGATGTTAAGCGTCACGCTTGCCCATTACAGCTAAATGTTTCCCAGAGATTTTTGAATATACATAGGTCAGAATCCAGCGCGGCAAAGCACTGCGCTCATCATCCTGAGATGTTAGATGGAAAATCTCTTTAATCCCTGTAATTCTACTGGAAACATTACCCTCCAATCCGAAACACAGTAATGTTTGCACATTACTTGCTTGGTGGCTACAAGTCAGGCAATAGTGTGGCACTACCTCTGGCAGGACTCAGCAAAAGAGTCTAACCACTATACAATTACTAAATTAATTGTATCGAATAAAATATCGATGTTTTGATGGCCATCCCTACATAACTATCCTCTCACAGTGTTGCAGTGCATTTAATAGAGCAAGTGTCGAGACAAGTTGTTGCCACGCCTTGTTCGTGGCGCGAACTACGATTTCTCTGCCATTGGGATAGCATGCAACACCTGGTTGTTTGATTTGTTAGCTCTGTTAGAAACTAAGGAAATTAATTGTAGTACAAGTCATTGGTATAGTGCTAATTTCTTATTTCAGTACATAATTCCGAACATAGACGTGCTGAAAATGTTATAGATAAATGATATGCAATAGCTGTTTGTGTAACAACTGGTTATATATTTTTTTACACTTAATAATAAGTTTCGTAGCTACTTGCACATAAAAACACAATAATATAATAAAATAAGATTTTCCAGCTTTTATATAGGAACTAGGACATCTATATACACAAAAAACTTTTATAGACAGTTGTCTATAAAAATTTTTTGGTACGGTCCAATTTTGTATGTTTTCTAAATCTTTACTGCAAAACATATCATACATACCGACATCCATAAATCAAAAGATCTCACTAAGCCCACCAGGCTTCTGTGTACTAGGTATTTTTATTCGCTTATTCTTATTTGTGAGGTGAAAGGTGTCGTAAATCTTTCTATCTAATATATAAAATTCTCGTGTCACAGTTTTCGTTGCCATACTCCTCCGAAACGGCTTGACCGATTTTGATGAAATTTTTTGTGCTTATCCGGTATCTATGAGAATCGGCCAACATCTATTTTTCATCATCATCATCATCATCACTTTTCATCATTATCAACGCGGGTGAAACCGCGGGGCGCAGCTAGTTTTTTTATATGTTTGACACTCAATGACGTTGGTTTAGAGAGGCGTTCACAGATACTCTACTCTTACTTTTCATCATAGCGATGACGAAATCTATAGTTGACTCACGTTTGAAGTCGATAATGGAAGAGTATTTGATGACATGTTTGACTAGATGATACCTATTCACTCTAGACTTGAAGACTCTCAAATTATACCTCTCGCCATGATTATGGATCAAATTTTATTGATCTTTGACTAGATATACCTATGTCAATTTAAATAGAAAGAAGTTCAGTTTAAGGCCCGAATTACGGTTTAAGATATTTAATGCTTTTTTGAGTGCCATTTGTTTTATTTCCCATTTTCAGTCTTAAATTTGTATACTATTGTTTAATAATACAATACTCCAATTAAATTCAACATATTTTATGCTCTTAAAGAATACAATTCACTTTAAAGAGAAACACATGTTAACTTATTACTAAAGAGTATACGACAACATGAATTTGTATATTAACAACAACAACAACAAAACAAGTTTAGCGTTTAATATCTCAATGGCGCGTGGCGTGGCAATTAATAAGGCATCATGCGTATAGATAGAATCACCGAAATGTATCTTCTAGGCAAGCATGCTACATTTTCGGCCGCGTCATTTTCCATCAGGCTAGATTGTGGTCAAATGCTTGCCTATCGGACATAAAATTGACTCAACGACACGCTCTAATTGTCGCGGACTTGTCCATGCATACAATTTATTTCCTTTACATAAAAATTATTCATTTATAAGTATTTATTTGCCCTAACAATTGTACACATCTTATATATTTTGACATGAAATAACAATATGTGTTGCTCATCATAATTCATCAATACAAGTTAAGACTTCATTGCTTAATCTATATGTTTTTTTGTCATTAACTGACACAAAAAAGAGTAGATTTTTAATTCGTTGGAATCCTTTTTTTCCGTCGTTTATTAACCGATTTTGAAAATTATTGTTGTGTTCGTGGGTATTGTTATTTACTTTTCTACTATTCAAAAAAAAAATTATTTATTTAATTAATTCTTTATTGTACAAAAAGCACAAAAGGTGAACTTCATGCTAGGGGCATTTCCTACCAGTCAACCACACATGGTAGACGAGAAGAGGGGTGTAGGCGTGCATCAAAAAGGTATAGAGAGGAGAGAGACAAAATAAGGTTAGATGATTAGTTAAAATTAGCAATAGATCATTACATAATTATGATCATAAAATATAAATATACGTATAAATTTAGGTATATAAATGATTACACATTATACATAGATATCGGAAATATAATCGCGCCCACCCGGTTAGGTGTTTGATGATCACGAACAACAGTTCAGCACAAGGTCTCCATGACACATTTCCGTATAAAACGCCTCTTAAACCTCATAAACAAGAAAGCGAGAAAGTTTCGATGCCAAATTGAATTCAGTAACTCATTCGCCTTAACCGTACGAACACCCACAGTACCGGTGCAGGCAAATAGGGTGTAAATCTCAGTTCATGCTAAGTCCACATTTTACTGGCACCTGCCCACTATTGCGATTGTAAATTATCGCAGGCTAAGATTTAGTCGTGACTAGAATGTAGGCGATTGCGTCCGGCTGCCTTGTTACGTGTCTAATTTCCACTATAGGTTGCTTAGCTTGGTTGATTTAGAGAATGTATAATATTCGAGTTTGATATTCAATAAAGTTTAGAAGAGGAAATTCCTTCTAGGCAATGGATTAAGAGAAAAGACAGTCGTCTTTTTATGGGGGCAGTATATTTCGTCGAATGGACTGAGGTTGCTCCTGTCTAAGACAACTGAATCTTGAAGCAGAAAACCTCAGACTTACGAACGGTGCTAAGTTAATTCACCGAATTCCACGATACTTTTTATTTTGTATTCAGTCATACTTTAATGTTCTAATATTTTTTTTATTACATTTGGCAAATTACAACTAATTATTTTTTATTTTTCATGTTCAGACCTTACTTAGAGATTTAAAGCGATCAAATAAATTATCTTATTATTTGATCGCTGTTTTATCTTATTTATTTAATTTAATTTTTAATACCTTATTGCACAGTAAAAAGTGTACAAAAGGAGAACCTAATGCTAATTTGGCTAAGTACATAGGTACTACACACATGTATATAGAGACATGATGTTTCGCCGATGACTGGTCCATAGTACCTACAACAGAAGGGCTAGTTCTCTGTGACAATACACTTTTTGAAAGATCGAAAGATTTTGGTAGCAAGTTTTATTGATCTTTGATAGCAACTAAATCTAAAATACAACTCACATGACGTGTCAGTCTATTCCTTTGGCAACACGTAATACTTCGAGGGGCACACTAAACGCCGTCGGGCTGCGGCTACTCGTTATTATGCAGAAGGGCCATATGAACAGACAGAGAACTAACGACCAGCTGCGTTTGATACTAACCTCCCTCTGCAACATTCAACTAAAGCATCTAGAGTAAGCGATGACAATCTAGCGATGAGTGTTTGTTAGATATTTTGGTGTAGTGAATAGAATTGTAATTAGAATAATTAGATAGTTTGGTAAAGAATATTTAAATTATTAAATACTAGCCGTGCCCCGCGGCTTCGCCCGCTATTATCAAGTTAAAAAGTAGCCTATGTGTTAATCCTAGGTATAATCTATGTGCATTCCAAATTTTAACCAAATCCGTTCAGCCATTAAAGCGTGAAGAGGGAACAAACATACTTACACACTTACACACTTACACACAAACTTTCGGATTTATAATATTAGTAGGATACTACTTATTTTAGTCACAATTTGACAAAAATATATAGTTTGCGCGCTGGTCACGTTAGCTACACGCATCATAACCGATGGGTAAAGAGCATAAAATAAAATCTATGCAAAGCTTGGTTTGGTACACATTGGGTTACTGAATCTGTGAAACGTCGCCAATGTCAGATAGAGATGGCAATGTGAGTTAGTGTAGCGTATAAAAGGGACTGACATATCAAAATACGGAATTTACAAAAACTTACTGTGTGTTTTACTTAACCCAGCAGTCCAATAGTAGAGGTTAATATTACAAAATATTATTTAGGGTTCATTGTCTCATGTCTCCAGCGTATCATCAAGGTACAGGTAAATATATCTAGCTCCACTGTTATATTAACTTTGTCGAGCTCGTTGCTATATAATTGAAAAAGACGTAAGTTTCATATCCATTAATAATGATGTTTAACTCGTGTAAAACAATTTATTGTGTAAGAACGGTTTTCGTATTCTACTAAAAGGACGTGCACGGGACGAGCGGAGCGATTTCAAATTGACTATGTCTTTTTATGGTAGAAAAATGTCGAATGTAACGGACGAAAGGACTCCAAACGAGCGGTGGACGTGAGGAAGACTGGTGCAATACGGGCAACATGTGCTATGGAATTATACATCTTCTGGAAAATTATTTCAATATTAAACTCGTACATATACGCCCGTGCGCGATCTTCACAATGAAGACTTCTTGTTTTTTTATGGACGAGGACCATAAACTTCTTCGTTCGTCCATTCATCCGTCAGTCAGAGGCTTTGAGCGTCTAAAAAAATAATTAAAATTATCAAAATATATGTAAAACTATGGCAACTAAAATTATATAAATGAAAAAATTAAGGGGAACCCATAGTCGTAAGTGGGGTTAGTGGGGGACAAAATATATTTTTATTTTTACACTGCAAGTGTGCATGGAGTATTGTTGATATAATATACCTCTGCGAGAGTACGGAACCGTTTAATTTTTTTAATTGATATTGGAAAATGACGATTTGGTAGACCACCAAAGTCACTGTTATTAGACCTATTTTGTCCCAGGGTCTATCTCAAAAACCGCTACACATTCAAAGCTGAAACTTACGTATATCCACTAATTAGATAAAAATCCTACAATAATTACTGAGAAAAACAAATAAATTTATAAGCAATGATTCTCAAAAGTTTTTCTCTATTATCTCAAAATGTAAGCGCGAGATCTCAGTTCAGATCTACTTTTTCTTTTCAACTTTTATTCAGTTTGCTTAGCTTAGTTACCCAATCGATAGGTTAATGCGTTTCGTTCGCTTGACAGCACTGTGTAGGCGGGAAGCAATGTTATCAATGTAGACCATCAAATCATTCAGTCGAAGCCTGTTGCCACATTGCTGCCAAGTGTTCATTTGGCGCCATGATACAGCATAAAATATATGGACCAAATCAGATGTGATCTGGCATTGAAGCCATTTGAAGTTCCTTTTTCGCCTTAATTTATTTTCAAATGATTATCAGAATTACTGTCTGAAAGATTTTTTGAATACTTAATTCGATTGACATCGTAATATTATATTAAAATCAATAACTGTATTTCTGCTTTATTCGTTACTAGCTGACCCGCCCGGCGTTGCCCGGGTAAACAAAAGCTTACATATAAACGCTTTCTCACTCACAGCCCCACTGTAAAAGTACTATAAGTTGTGTCGTGGGGCCGTAAACAATTAACACCACACACACAACATTCACGTCATACCCAGAACCAGAAACATAAACTGCCCGTGGGGAAAACTTTTGTTATTGTGTTCCCACCGATATTCGAACCCGCTGCTTTAAAGACGAACGCGCACTCATCTACCAGTGGGTAGTTCAAAGTTCAAAGATTCCCCACCCTGCGTCGCCCGGTAAAAAAATCTACACATAAACACTTCCACATTCACAGCCTCACACTAAGTTCAGTGACTTGTAGCGTGGGGCCGTAAACATCCAAGATTCACAACATATTAAAAACCAGGAACACAAATTTCCCGTAGGGAGAAAACTTCTGTTACCACCGCGAATCGATCCCGCTGCTTTGAAGGCAAACGCGTACCCATTTACGCGAGTAGATAGTTCAAAAGACGACCCGCCCGGCGTCGCCCGGTTAAAAAATATACAAATAAACACACTTCCACATTCACAGCCCCACACTAAGTTCAATGACTTGTATCGGGGGGCCGTAAACATCCAAGATTCACAAAGTATTCACAACATACTCAAAACCAGGAACACAAATTTCTCGTGGAGAGAAATTTTCTAGGTAAATTACCACCGGTAATCGAACCCGCTGCTTTGAAGGCGAACGCGCACCCATCTACGCCAGCGAGCAATTCAAAGTTCAGGAACGACCCGCCCGGCGTCGGCCGGGTAGTAAATATAAACAAACTTCCACATTCACAGCCCCACACTAAGTTCAATGACTTGTATCGGGGGGCCGTAAACATCCAAGATTCACAAAGTATTCACAACATACTCAAAACCAGGAACACAAATTTCTCGTGGAGAGAAATTTTCTAGGTAAATTACCACCGGTAATCGAACCCGCTGCTTTGAAGGCGAACGCGCACCCATCTACGCCAGCGAGCAATTCAAAGTTCAGGAACGACCCGCCCGGCGTCGGCCGGGTAGTAAAATTAAATATTAAAAAACATACCCATAAACACTTTCACATTCACAACCCCACACTAAGTTCAATGACTTGTATCAAGGGGCTGTAAACATCCAAGATTCACACAACATTCACAACATACTTAAAACCAGAAACACAAATTCCCGTGGGAAAACACCTGTGTTCCCACCGGGCATCAAACCCGGTGCTTTAAAGGCAAACGCCCACCTAACTACGCTAGCGGGCAGTTCAAAGTTCAATGATAAGACTAAACAAAAAAAAAACAGTCGAATTTATATCCCCCTTCTTATGTTAGTCGGTTCAAAACATAGACGTATGCCGGATTACGCAGTAACTGTTCCATTCTGTGATCCACCGTTTTCACCCTCAAATAAACTTAACGATTTCTCCTAGACTATAGGTCCAAATTATGTGCAGTGAAGAGCAAATTGCATCTACCTGAACTACGTAAGCCGATGAAATAGGTTTTTTTGATAAGGATAATATTAAATACTTAAAAATACGAAATAGAAGCCGCTATTTTTTAATGTGTAGGAATTCGTAGTACGTGTCGGTACATTTCTGACCCGTCCCGTTCACGGGCGGGCTCCCGTGAAACTAATTTCACGATTTCTCATAGACTATTTATCCAAATCATATGCAGTAAAATGCAAATTGTATCTACATGAACTACGTAAGTCGATGAAATAGTTTATTTTGATAAGGATTAATACTGATATCTCAAAAAGCCAACTAAACAGAGGCCGCTTTTTTTTCAGATTTTTAACAAAGAAAAGTATTTTTTCTGAGCTATACATACATGTTAGATATATGCTGTCGCGGACTTTTTTGTAAAACTCATGAAGGCTAACATTTTTGCCATACATTGTATTCAACTATGTCTTACCGTTTAGTCAGCGTACGCCGATAAAGCGGAAAGTTAGCAAATTTTTCTCCGACTTGTCTTACGAATATTATTATTTCGAACTGATAACTAACTTCTATTCCTACAAAACATAGCCTATGACACTCAGTGAAAGTGTAGCTATCTATTGGTGAAAGAATTTTCAGAATCGGATCAGTAGTTTCAGAGATTACCTTTTACATACAAACAAACAAACAAACAAACAAACTTTACCTCTTTATAATATTAGTATAGATTATTTTTTTTGACATTGTATTTTTATTTCTTTTATTGCCATTTAACTATATACCTAATTTAATTTAATATTAATTATAGTATTATATATTCATTTTAAATGTAATTCCACATGCCACCACATGGCAAAATAGCAGGACGATTCAACCATGAAGACCAATATGTATACTCTATTTTGTCTGAAATATATCTCTCATCTACTCATTTCATTTCGTTTCAGAACAAAACGAAATATAGTCAAATATTCCTGGAATGTTATCTTATTCCTACCTGATATAGGTGGAGAAATGGAAATATGTTGATATTTTACACATAACCTATGTACTACCCTATACACATTACCTTATACTACCTTTAAGTAAATGTAACTATAGAATTGATTTCGTAAAACTTTTAGCTTATACTAGTTGTAAATAAATAATTTAAACACAAGCAAAGCTTAAAAAACCGACTTCAGGGCTTATCTTCGGAATCCTTGATCAGATTCAATGAAATAAATTCGCACTATTTGAGGATACCTCAAAAACTTGATCAGATCTTGATCAAATGTATCATACCATATCATACATCCTATATATTTATATTACCAATGGTATAAAAATATGAGCTCGAATTTTTCACACCTCGTGCTGTAATAAAGTGTATCTTAATAATTATCTATTACTTAATTTTCAGTATCCCAGTACCGTATTACAAAATGAGATCAAGCTTTATCAGCGTACGTTTATCCTTTCACTGGTCGGACAATGGCGCGTGCTTGGGCGTGGTCAAGGGTGCGCGAAGCAAGCACAGTCACCGAGAAAAGTGCTATGAAGAAATTTTATTTTTAATTTTTTTACGCATTCACACTTACAGCCCCACACTAAGTTCAAAGACTTGTAACGCGGGTGCCGGAAACATTCACATCACACACACACACACAATCACACCCAGAACCAGAACCACAAATATCCCATGGGAAGGAATTTGTGCTCCTGCTGGGAATCGAACCCAGGACCCACAGCCCACAAGGCGGAGACCTGTCCACTGCGCCAACTGGGTCGTCAAATATATTATAACAAATATGTAAAGTTAAATTATTATATTTAGTGTTAATCCCGATATTATAAAAAGGATAAGCACGGGCACTGGTTTTTGGAACGAAGTTCTTTCGGACACTTAGTGTATGAGAGTTAGGTCAAAAATCATTGCAACACTTTTGCGACACTGCCTTATTTTGCTATATGTACTTGCAAAGAATCGGAACTGATCTAATGAGTAGGTATAACTTCTGTTTCAGCTACAGAAGCCGAGGAAAGCTAGTTTGAATCTAGACTCTCGAATAGACTTTCTATAAATTGGATTTATGCGGAAATTTCTAGAAAAGAGAGCCGAGGAAAGTAAAAACTGCAATTGGATCATCTTTCTAAAACTGAAGGTGTTTGCCTAGGATATATAACATCTCTTTTATATGGTTTAAGAAGCGCAGTCATGTTATTTAGCTATGGTAAAGATATACCTTAGAGATAGCCTTAGATCTCATACTGGCTCGCAAGAAATCTTACCACCTCCTTAGAAAACACAGTTACTGTATTGAATTTTTCAAATGCCATCTTGTTAATTCGGCGTTTTATCTATATGTATATGATACTAATATTGTAAATCAGAAAGTTTGTGTGTAAACGTGTATGTTTGATTTCTCTTCACTCTGTAACGGCTGAACGGATTTGGATGAAATTTGGAATGTACATAGCTTTTACCTAGTATTATCACACATTTTAATGTGATAAACACGGGCCGCGGGGCACGGCAATATTATAATGTCCTATCGATGCACGATGGTTCGGCAAATCTGTATATTTTTAGCTCGTTTTAATATTACTGACACAGCTTTGGTAACCTGTAATATGAATCGAAAATAAATCAAGATATTATTTATATCAACTGTTCTTTGGAGAATACTCTTTTCGTCTTCACTGTACTGGGTACTGTGAATCGTGACCTGGCACACCCTGGTCTGAACTACCGGCGCAGATTGTTGATCAGTGTGCCAGTTAATGTCATTCTATCAGGCATGATATTAAGAATGACTCACTTCTATTTCTAAACCATGAAAATAAAAAGGTACTAGTAGACCAACCAATAACAAACATCGAACATCGCAAACGCGCATGTAACTACAACTTTTTTATATTATTTTGTTGTTAGGTCCGGTGAGAGTAGTTAATAAGTACCTAAGTTTGCAATACCGAAAACCCTGTGCTACACACAAGGTGCTCGAAAAACCACGAAATACTGGCTCACATTTCAGTTTTTAAACAAATGTAATTAATCGTTTTCAGGTATCGTTGTGTATACTTTTGTAGAGCAAACTAAATTTAATACAATTTCAGCCCAACTCACTAAGTCCTCTAAGCACTCTAAGTCCATTGGTTGCACAGATACAGCTAGTCAAATATGGGACATTTACTTCTAGCTACTTATTTTTTTAACTACAAACAAAATACATTTGATTTAAATTTCTGGTTTTAGTGAGACAGTGAGTATAATAAAGTATAGAGTTTGTACCTTTATTTTGAGACCTAGCGTGTCCACCACCCTCGAACACATCATCTTTTACCAAGAGGATATAGTTGTTCAATGCTAGCCTAATAGCAGAAATAAAATAAACTTCGCATTCGGTGTCCCAAGAAAAAAAAGTTTGGAAACAGAGTTTCGTAGGCAAAGAACTTAAAAGAGTTTGATTTGCACCTACCATATTTTGTGTTGCGCAAATTATCAAATCAGTCAATTATTACCAATCAAATGGTAATTTGCAAACGTTTCGTATTATTGAAACATAATCCCTCTTAGTTATGATACGAATTTAGCAGCTTGCTGATACAGCTGAAATTTGAAACCGCTGATCCATGGTATGTTAATCATGTTGCGAGTTAGCAGTCAATCAAAACGCAGTATCAGCAGGTATGCCATAAATCAATCCACAGTGATATTTCATATAGGTTTGACTGTTAGTACATAAACCAATGTTGTATGGTTCATGTACTGACTAATAGAGAAATGGTCAAAGGAGTAGTTTAATAATTGTAATGAGTTTGAGTTTGAACTATTTTTTTACTTACAAATATAATTGAACTTTTGTGTATGATCGAAACTTGATTGAAATAAATTAATATTATTTCTAATCATGCAATTGAATTTTTTACCGACTTCCCAAAAAAGGAGGAGGTACTGAAGTCGACTGTATTTTTTTATTTTTTTTTTTTATGTGTGTTACCTCATACCTGCGATCCGAGCCGATTTCGAAAATTTTTTTTTAGTTTGAAAGATGTTGCTTTCTTATTGGTCCCATTAAAATTTGATCAAGATCTGATCAGTAGTTCTTGACAAAATCGTCAATAATGTCTATTTTGTGACGAATAATGCCTACTTTGACGATGTTCTTGTTTACCCGACTTCAAAAGTTACCTCACAACTTCTTTCGTTGTCAGCCGATTTTGATGATTCTTTTTTTATTTGAAAGCTGGTGGATCAAGGTTCCGATGATGACGCGGTAAAGTCGGTTTTTTTAAGCTTTATAGTGCGAACTCCTGCGCGGCAAAGCACTGCGCTCGTAACCCTGAGATATTAGATGTTAAATCTTTAAAAAAAAGCCCTATAATTTAAACTAAAAACTGCCTTTCAATCCGAAATACAGTATCGATTTCATACCACTTCTTGACGGTTGAATGCAAAGACTATATACCCTATCTGTGGTTGAATGTCTTTGACCTATAAATACTTACTGATCGAGCGAAACGAAAGCCCTTTATTCATTCGTCTGTCAGAGGCATATGGCGTCTAAACGCGTTAAGGCATTATATCGGTTTTAAAAACGCCTGGTTCTAATCCCACTTCAAGCAAAATTGATCTTATAATTGAGAGAAACTTTAGAAACGCTATAACCGGAAGATACTATACCATAGTAGTGTACACGAGATGATAATGATTTCCTAGTTACGGTCCCAATTTTGAGTCGCAACAGCAAGCAATGTCGCGTTGCAAAACTAGTCTACAACATAATGAGCAAGAATTACAGGGCAATTTCAGATAACGTTGTGAAATTTACGTGTTGCGTTAAATTGTCTAGCCTCAAATTACCCGGTTGTATAGCGTTTATGGATAATGGCCAATTTCGCGTTTTAACTGTGAACTCATCGTGTCTAATCTGAGGTTTATACCAAATAGCCTTTATAGGCACCAACAAATGTTTATTAATCTCTAAGTCCCTCCATCCGTCTGTTAGAGGCATCTAGCGTCTTAACCATACAATAATTATCGGACATCAAGACATACTCCTAATCGACACCGCTATACGGTTGACATTCCACATATGCGGACGAAGCGTTTTGCTTCCACATTGATTATGCGAACCGCTAAGGATTGGAACTCCTTACCTGAGTCTGTGTTTCCTGATAAATACAATATGGGAGTTCTTAAGTCGCGTGTGAGTAGGCATCTTCTAGGCAAACGTGCTCCATCGTCGACCGCATCATCACTTACCATCAGGTGAGATAGTGGTCAAACGTTTGCCTATATTGAATAAAAAAAACAAGAAAATAACTCCAAATTCTTTGAGAATATGTAAAACAATGGCATAAAGTCGAAAATGCCAATTAAAATGATATGTATGAAACTTTAAGGGGGCACCCATACACGTAATTGGAGAGCATAATATTTTGTTTCCACCCGTGTGGGGTGTTATTGAAAGGAACTTGGCATTAGAGTACGAAACCGTCTTCCATCATTGAAATAATATTACTACGTAGTAGTATTATCTCAATGTTTTATAAAATCTATGTTGAAAAATAACAATTTGGTAGGCCACCTCACTATTTTTAGACCTATCTTGTCTCATATGGTCTATTCTGGTCTATCTCAAAATGGGCTACACTTTTAAATATGATTCTTACATATAATATCTGTTATTTATCCTGTACTTCAACCACAGATTAAAAAATCAAACAATATATTAGGCAGAATGTTAAGGTGCGTGATCTCAGTGCGGGGCGAACGACTAGTCAAAGTGTAGGTCAATTTGCTTATTCAAATTGCCGAATTTCTATACATAAAATATGTAACCAGAACAAGATAATGTAACAAAAGTGTTGTGACGGTTTTTACGGCTTACCTCTCATTCGCCAAGTGTCCATAGTGAAACGTGCGATAAGAAACTTTGTTTCAATAACTCTGACGTCAGAAGTTTTGGGCGTCTACTCCAATTAATTACTTGGCATACAAGTAGATAATAATGTATGCTTCTGCATAAATGTTAGTACAAATGGAACTAAATTAAGATACATGAACAGCTTATATTAATAACGCCATCTAGTAACTGATCCTAGTTACAAGACTGCGCGCGGCGGTACAAAAATCCTTAAACACTGCAGAACTTTGCTTTTGAAGTTCTCGAGTGGTAGACATCATACGAAGGCAAACAACTTTTTTGTGCCCTCTCTTATTAGCATAAAAGCATTTCATTGCTTCCAAAATCATTGACAGCCCGCATGTCGAGTCCTGGATTTGATTTTAGTCAGGAGAACAATTTTGTGAATTTGAGTATTTTGTGTGATGATATGAATGTTTCCAACAACTACGTTATAAGTATATGAACTTGGTGTAGAGCTGCGAGTGTGAATGCGTTTGTTTATGGCATTCCAGCAAAAGCGAAATGATGAACAAAGTATTTACTGTCTCAGTTTCAGTCTCGGGGACGTCTGCTTTTTTTGTGCCAACCATGACATGTTCATGTTGTTATGAATGTTCTCATTTTTATAACGAATTAAATTAAAACTTAATAGTAAGATTACATTTTATACTTCAAGGGCTCTTTAAAATTCCTCACAAGTACATATTAGTTTAAAGAATCTAAGTGAATCTTAGTTTAAAGTAAAATAAGTCCTGATCGTACCTACGTCTCTCTTGATGTAACTGTCTCACCTGATGGTAAGTGACGATGTGATCGAAGCTGGTAAACACACTAGACCTGGAATACGCAGGCTCTCAAGGATAACTGCCGGAACACCGTATTTGGCTTGGCGGCAGACTTTCAACTTGATTATTGAAACATTACCAATTATTAACGATCTAAAAATTCCCGATAGAAACACAAGTTTTCTTTCCAAGAAGACTTTTGTGTTTTGTGATTGTAATTGCGTGTGATGTGAATGGTTCCGGCATCCATACACTGGTATTAGAACTTAGTAGATGCCGTGGCCGATGATGTTGAAGCCGTAAGTGTGAACGAGTACGTTTCTTAAAAAACTACCTACCTACTTACTCTACGGTATCTTATCCTTCGCATTGTACTAATTACGTTTTGTTAAAGTTTTGAACAGTGATTATCAGCATAAGAGAGCTGTTAAGAGTTAATCGAGCTGCATATTTCAGTAAGCAGATGTGAATCAATAATTATCTTGTGGAATGGTTATGAGTTTTTCCTTGGTGTTTAACAAAATGCTTCAAGCTGCTAAGGGCATAATATCAAACCACTGCACACTCTCGACTTTAAGTCGCCATTTATTTATTAACATAACATCATAACTATGTTTTACCAGTTTTTAAACCCTTGATGAAGATTTATTTATCATCGACAAATTTATGGGTTCTCTTGCTTACCCGTTTATTAAAAGGCACAAGTTATCGAACTTATTTTGGGGCTGCGAGTGAAAGCGTTTATGTTTGTAATGTCTACCGAGTTTTCTTTCGTTGAATTTTACCGTAATTTTGAAAACTTTTCATCAGCTATCCAGTTTGCAATGGTCTACAAATAATATATTCATATATTATAAATAAATATATTTTTAATGAATACTAATAAAGTACTAATAAAGGTTATTCAATCGGCGGTCTTATCGCATATAGGAATTTAATCTAGACTTTCATATTAATGTGTAAGTTTAACTTACGGCGTTGGACCTTGAACATATCGCAAAACATAAATATAATCGTTTTCACACCTACAGCCCTTCACTTAGTTCGATGACGTGTGTCGTGGTGTATGTTTCCGAAACACAATCACACCGAGAACAAGAAACACAAATTTCCCTTGGAGGGAAAAGTTGTGTGTTTAATCGGTACCCCTGCTTAAAAGGCATACGCGCACCTAACTAAGCCAACGAGCAGTTGATCAAAAGATGCACTTCAATGAATAACATATTACTTTGTTCAAAATTGCAGAAAAATTCGCTCGTGTCTTGAAATTTTTCAGAGAAACGCTTTGCTTTACTTACATATTCAATACCTACTTGCAACAAAACCTTGACTAATTGTTTCTTTAAAAATTAAAAGAATGACATATTTTTTTCATTTCCATTGTTTTATTGACTGTCTCTGACCTTTTGTATCATTGACGACATCACATTTATAACGTTTTACTTGCAAGTCGTTTTGCCACTCTAGATATTGTCACCAATAATAATATGGACGTGCAAACAATTACATTTTCTTTTATAGACCTTCTGATTCGGAGCGATCAAATGCATCAAGTGTGCAGCAGTTGTAAAAGACTTAATTATATCGGACCGGTCCCATGGCGTAACTGACTCAACGGGCGAAACTGTTATTAACCGGACAGCAGATTATAAGGGCCTGGACTCAAGAACTAATTAGAAAATATACGGAGACTGGCTTAATATGAACAAACAGTATATTATCTAACATTGCAGTTTTTAAATATTTTGATGAGTTTTAGTCATACAGTGAATTTAGATTATTAAAATAAACTATTTCTTTATAAAACAAAAATGGCTACAAAAGAAGAACGGGTTAGTTTATCAATTAACATTTTATTTTATTATATACTAGAGGCTTTGTAAGCTGAAAACCTTGCGTTTTCTTTTAATGTGACTGATATAAATTTCAAGTCCCCGTATCTCTACCATTTAGAAGTTTTCCATGAAGAGAATCGACTACAAATCCCTCAGGGGATGTCTTTAGGGGATCGGACTGGAATAGACATATGTAACCAATGTCAAACCAGTTCAAAAAGTTTCACGATAATCTGCATCGTATAAGAAGGCACTTGCATTGTCATATTTTTTTTAGATAAGCCTAAGTTCGATGCTTGCGATTGCAAGCAACAAGGACCAACAAGGACCAGAAACACAAATAGCTTATTTATTAATATTAATTAGGAACAATATAAAAATTTGGGGAAAAAGCTTACAGGAATCAAACCAGATACCCCTGCTTATAAGGCGAATGCTCACCCAACTAAGCCAACGGGAAATACAAATTTTTAACAGCTAGCTGTTCGAAATTTGTATTCGTTGAATTGGATGTATAACTTAACTTAACTTCTTATATTATCTAAATACTTATTTTAATAAATATCCTTAAATCAAGATCATTTTAAAAGTTACCTGACAATAATATTATATACAATAGTATTTCTTATTATTATCAAAATACCTAATTCATTAAATGGAGCTTCCTTGTCTTAAGATAAATAAAAAAATGTATCTGGCCTTAAGACCCCCAGGACGACGAGACAAATGGGTTCCTTAATTTTAATCGAATGTCATTTCCAAACTAATGGGACTAAGATCAATCGGCTCGCTTTGAAAGCTTAATTATGTTTATTCGAAACCATTAATTCCTTAACCAGTCCGGATAATCGATCCCCTTCGAGTAGTTAAGTAGGTTGGAAAGTTCCCGAAGTGATACCGCGGACATTTCGAGTGTTTATGGACTTTTAGAACTTTAAGACCCGGTAGCTCGTTTTATACAGATGATGACGTTTCTCTCATTGCTCGTAAAAAGGCTCTGTTTAATGCGGTACGATTTGATAAAGAAAAACACATGCATGCATTAAAATAAGTAGCAATAAAGTCGATAACATAATTAAAGCTAATGAAAGTATAAAAGAGTTAAATATCGGGGCGGATGCCCGCATACAAGGCTATACAAGGTTATAATCGGTTTAAATTCCATTCATTTAGAAGGGTTTGCAGCAGAACAAATTTGGAAAGAACCCAATTAAGAACGATGACTGTGCAATAACCGATCGAGATGAGTCAGTGCTGCCAACGCAAGGTGTTGAAGATCCTTACTATTAAAATCTATTTAAATATTATCTTACTAATATTATAAATTCGAAAGTTTGTGTGTGTGTGAAAATGTGTAAATATGTTTGTTCTCTCTTCACGCTTTAATGACGGATTTGGATGAAATTGGAATGAACATAGATTATACCGGGTTAGTGTCAAAATCCCCATTAGGTATCCCCTTTAATGGGGATTTTGAGACTTTTAGTATCATAATCCCCATTACGGATTCAAATTCGGGTTAATGGGGATTATGACGCTAAAAGTCTCAAAATCCCCTTTAAAGGGACAATAATTATATTTTTCATAGCTATCCACCTAGAATTAGCACATAGGCTACTTTTTAACTTTATAATAGCGGGCAAAGCCGCGGGGCACGGCTAGTATCTTATAATAATAATTAGGCTGAAGCAACCATAAATAAGTGTGCAAACTGTCAATTATGTCAATGCTTTTTTATAGTTAAAACTAGCTGCGCCCCGCGGTTTCACCCGCGTTGATAATGATGAAAAGTGATGATGATGAAAAATAGATGTTGGCCGATTGTCATAGATACCGGATAAGCACAAAAAATTTCATCAAAATCGGTCAAGCCGTTTCGGAGGAGTATAGCAACGAAAACTGTGACACGAGAATTTTATATATTAGATTGATTTATTAATATGATTCAACGGCTTGATACACGACTTACTTTGTAGTCGACTAGTTCATTAACTATTTTGACTATTTATCTGAAAATTTGTACTTTATGGGAGTTCAAATTAGTCACTCACTTTACACTAACACCATTGATCTCGTTACTTATTACCAATAAAAAAACTACAGGCCACATAAAACCGTGTAGAATAAAAAGATAGAATAAATAATATGAAAAAAGATTTTTTTTGAGAATTCATATGATTTCTTTAAAGATGAATAAAATATACTTCCCGACAGCGACAAGACCTCCCGGTAGGGCGTATTCATTTCCGTGGAAGAGATTTAAACCTTCCTATAGAATAAACCTTTTTTATCGTTTTTCCATATGAATAAAAGGATAACGATATATAAGAATTTTCATGCTAGC
The DNA here is from genome assembly GCA_948107665.1 of Lomographa bimaculata. Lineage (NCBI taxonomy): Eukaryota > Metazoa > Arthropoda > Insecta > Lepidoptera > Geometridae > Lomographa > Lomographa bimaculata. The sequence goes on from OX403589.1 coordinate 15,662,210, forward strand.
AATAACATCGCTTCACAATTAAATTGATAATTATCTAAAGATTTTCTCTACTGGCAACACTAGCAGAGTTAAGGACCAGGTGCAACTGCCCAGACCCGCCACCAAGAAACGGATGGAGCATGTCAATCAAATTTATTACTCATTAACATTGCTTCAGAGCTTCCATTTTACTTACTCACTGTAACGTAAGTAAATCATTATTCATTACTTTTAATTATATTTTGAAAGACTAGTTGTGTTCCACAGCTTCAGGATAAAATTGATAAGGGATAAAATTAAGTAGTATACTCTAATAATAATCCTTGTTAGAAAACAATGTCTTTATGTAATGAACAGCGGATTAGAAGAGACTGTATCCCACGACAAAGGACTTTTCCTAGTGTGGGAGGATACATAAAAATAACATTTTGTTATTTTATGAATTAGATGTACGTTTCACGAAACAAATTATATTCTTTTCAAATACGTCATTTAGCATATTATTATACTATATACAATGTATACTAATTATAATAAAAAATGTATCACATTCGTTTGAAGTACGAAAATGATCAAGTTTAACCAGCATAAGTCCAATAATTCAAATATTTTTTTAAATCATTAGGTGTAATTCACCTATAAATGTTAAATTAGTAACGAGATATTTAGAACAGTTATAATTTTCTGTACCTATGTCTTGATGAAGATGACTTTGGTTGCTCAGCGTTGCTCTTTATGGCAAATGGCCATAAAAGATTTATTCCTTTTGCTTAATCTAACTAAATGCGGGCGCTGTAATTTTATGCTTATATCTAGTATTAAGATTGTGTGCCTCGCTTCTTAATATATATTTACCAATATTTTTGCGAACATGCATAATATTTTCAAAGATGTACAGCGAGGGCATGGGAAGTATGCCTGTTTATTTAAAGAATTCCCTGAGATTCGCGCGGACCCGTACGAAGCGAACTGTAATAGGCAAGCGTGACGCTTGCCATCAGGCGAGCGACTTGCTTATCTTAATGACATAAAAAATGTTCTTTACATATGACGTATTCTTCAAATATTAGCTACTAGCCGTGCCCCGCGGCATCGCCCGCTATTATCAAGTTAAAAAGTAGCTTATGTGTCAATCCTAGGTATAAGCTATGTACATTCCAAATCCGTTCAGCCGTTAAAGCATGAAGCACCAAACACACTTACACACAAACTTTTGAATTTATAATATGAGTAGAAGTAGAAATATATAATTTTAGCATACCTAAACTTATAGCAATCAGTTTATCGCAGCAACACAGTGCCCTTGGATTTGCTCTATTTTGCTACACGCGTGATCTGTTCATAATTCCTCGGACAATAACCCTAGATTCCATTGATTGTGGTCAATGTGGTTGATGACGGCAAAGCTAGGCAATTGTGACATAGTGCACACAGCGTAATTTAAGTATTATACACTACGTGATTAGGTTTAAAACTCTACTTCTTTTATTTCACGTGTTCACTCTACATCTTCTTCAAACTACAGACCTAGTAATATATTCCTACAAATATTTATGAATCATGATGTTTATGAAATAGAAAATTAGTATGAATAACAAGAACTACTTTTCAAAGATTCTATAATCAAGTTTTACCGGCTGTAAATAAAAAAAAGGACTAATAAGTTTTATAACCAGAGAACTTGTCAAGATGTTTCAAATGAGCCCAAACTAGTCGTTTGGTTTATCTTGTCAAATTCAGAAGTTGTTATGGCCATCTTCCGCCTCCATCATCAGACGAGCTCCATGGTACCATATCATTGTATTGTCACCAACATAAGTACACCAAATTTGAGTCCAATCGGACATCGGGAAGTGGCTCTACTTTATCTTGCAAGATTTGATTACAAACCGACAGATAACGGGATAGGTAAAACTAAATAAAATCTTGTTAAATAAGAGTTCATGCCCCCTTTTATTTATTTAGTTATATAAATAATTGCAATAATTTTCAACCGATTTCAAAAAAAGAGATTCTTAATTCGACTGTATGTTTTTTTTTTGTTTGCTGTATGTTAAGCGATATCTCCGCCAATTATGCCACATATCTATTTTGGTGATTTTTTTTTGTTTGGTAGAGGTGGTCCGGTGGAATCGGTCAAGCCAATACCGAAATATAAGCGATAAAGTCGGTTTTTTAAAGCTTTGCTTGCGTAGGAGTATAATTTTGGAGTCTTCAAGTCACGAGTGAATAGGTATCTTCTAGACAAACATGTCACATCTTCGGCCGCAACATCACTTTCCATCAGATGAGATGGTGGTCAAATGTTTGTCCATCAAGTATAAAAAAAAAGTTTTCTGTTTTAGGCTTTATTTAACAAGTTAAAGAAAAGTATAGAATTATAATATTTTATAAGTTACGTAGTTAGTACCTACTACGAATTTCAGTCCACTGTACAGCACAATACAGTTTCAGTTAGCAAGTATCACTTGTATTCACATCTCTCGGTCTTCTAAAAATGAGAACTTTTAGATGACAATAAAATTAAATAAAAAACAGGATATTTTTAAATTGTTTATTTTATAAACAATTAATTTAGAAACAATATTATAATATTTCTGACTTAGCGAAGACTTCATATACATTTAACATGTACAACGCAAAGTAATTATTTAATATAGCTTTACCTAATAACTTTAATATCACAGTTTTAAAAGATTACAAATTTCTAAAAAATACCAAAGCGTTAAAATATACAATCTTATATATATTTTATAGTTACAAATTGATTATATTAAATTTACATTTTAGTAACATTTTCTTGTAACTTAAATATCACACAACCTGAATATATTTCATCAGGGTATTTTAAGCCATTTATTTTCTCTTTTATGTTTAAATATTTACAATACTTTTTAAAAGATGTCTAAAAAAATAATCTATTGCACCTATCATATGTTTGTGTACATTCCTTAAATCCTATAAGTGAAAATAATATGTAAGTAAAAACATTATACAAAAGAAATAATTAAAATTAATTTAGTAAGGCTCTTAAACATAATTAACATTTTTTAAACTCATAAACAATGGTGTTATTTAACAGTGGCAGTTTTTACTCGCGATTTTTATTCCATTGTCCTACATTAGGACATAACTCTATATTATATACAATACATTACATAACACTTTATTCACACTCAATATTATTACAATACAATGGCATATTACTATCCCAACATGTAATATTGTTATATACAACCAGTTATATACAACCAGTTGCGGCTTGGATCACAGCTATCGCACTATCTCGGACAGAATTCGAAATGGGGGAACAGGAAACAATGCAGAGACAAAAACCTGAAACAATTATATATTGGAATTAAATATATTGGAATTATTTTTATTCATCCGACGAGAACAGTCATCTATAGAGGTGTTTGCTGTACCGAATAGTCTGACCGCTTTTCTCACTTGATGGGAAGCGACAACGCAATTGAATATAGAGAAGCCATTTTATTCAATTGTATTTTAATTCTATCATAAACGCATGAAAGCTATCACACTCACAGCCCCACACTAAGTTCGAGGTGTCGTTGTAAACCTTCACATCGCACACACAATCATAACCGGAAACAGAAACACAAATTTTGCTTGGGGAGTAAACTTGTGTTTTTGCCGGGAATCGAACCCGATACCCCAGCTTAGAAGGCGAACACCTACCCAACTAGGCCAACGGGCAGTTCTATCTTATAGGAGCTTCATAGAGAAGCAGGCGTGCGGAGACGCGCTGTTGGATGCGCCCGCGACCCCGCACGCCACACGTTCGAATAAAATGCATCCAGTGTGGATTTGGATGAAATTTAGAAATTACATAGCTTATACCTAGGGTTAACAAATAGGCTTTTGACTTGATAACAGCGGGCGAAGCCCCGTAGGCATGGCTAGTTATTATATATAAGAGCTTGCTCATATCTCTAGTCCCTAAACATAAATAGCAAAGCACACAAACGCCTAAAACAATGTTGATAAAGTTGGTACATGACTAACAAAGTCAAATTAGCAGGCTTTAAAAAGCCTGCTAATTTGACATTACAGACGCGCAAAAAACAGATTTGTTTCTGTCAAATTTAGCGTCATGGTATGAATAGTCCATACAAAAAAAAAGGTGAACGGTTTCCGAACACTATCGTAATTAAGCACTGCCACAGGCCTGCTAATTCTTATTCATGGTACGAATAAGCAGAGCAGTTCAAATTCCGTCCTGCTATAAGAGCTCATAGTAAGCCTCCAGAACGTCCTTTGAGAGTGGTACTATTATTAAAACTATAATATTAAAAATCTTACCTAGTTGGATCATATCTTGTATCAAAACCAGGAACGTTGACGACGTTCCACTTATTATTTACATTGGAATAACCGAATGAAATCTGATCCTTGAATATTTTTGGTGGAAGGAGCTTCATCTGCTCTAGGTGTGAGTGGAACTCTAATACTTCCGTCAAATTGTTTTTCACGCGACGTTCTGAAACATATAATGCAATGTCAACTAACTGTAAACTATTACAAACTTTTTTGTGCTTGAAGTAGGGGCAAAGTAAAAAAAAATTTTCTACAGACTTCACAAAAAAGGAGGAAGTACTCAAGTCAACTGTATTTTTTTCCTCATATTTTCTTTTCACGGGAACCGATTTTGAAATTTTTCTTTTTGTTTGGAAGATGTTTTTTCAATTGGCCCCATTTAAATTTGATCAAGATCTGATCAGTAGATCTTGAAATATCGTCAATAATGCGTGTTTAGTACATCTAATCTGATTAAAGCTACAATACTACAATATTAATATTCATATTCATTTATCGTAATGTTATACCGGCTGTACATACATACAATTGTTGTATGTACATGTACAATACTAAAAAAAACTGAATCCCACGACGCAGGACTTCTCCTAGTGTGGGATTTAGGACTCACCAGAACTAATATTATGTGTAATGTAATGTTAGTTGTGTCTAAATATTTAATTGTCAGTGAAATAAATATTTAAAATGTTAATGTTTATAGTGTAGCTTACCAATAATAAATCCTATTGTGACGTCATCTGGAAACTTTATGCGTTCGCACTCACTGATGAATCTCCCACCACTGAAACAACATACAACATTTTACAATTGGCTCGGTTGCAAATTTGAAACTTGCTAGGAAATTAATTCAAATTTTATAGTTTTAATCACCTTGTAATTGGTGACATTTTGAGAGCCAAACTTCTACTGATGCATATGCCAGCACCGCCGGTGGCGAACCAGAACTTACTCTGAAACAAGGAATGTATTAGCAAAATAGTCTTTAGCACTATTTAAACAATGTTTAAAATCTACAACATGAATATCCATGTACCTTCATTAATTTGATAGGTTTATGCACAGATTTCCGTCCCAAGTACCAGTCCTCTTGATGATTGTACTTCTGCAGAACGCTGACCAGACGGGGAATGTTTACATAGTTGTCATCGTCAAAATGACAGAACCATCTGTTAAAAAAAAATACATCGATTTAAAACACAATCAAACTATCGTCAATCCAACCTGTTGGATTGTTATGAATGTAATAGTTAAACCAAAATATTTAAGAAAAGATGTTACAGTTCAAAATCGTTTATTCACATGGGCCCCAAAGAGGCACTCATGAAAGATAATGACTCTACTGCCAGATTCGCAAAATTACAGGGGCTTCGAGAGTGAAAGCGTTTATGTACTTATGTTAAGTTTATACACTACAGTATATTTGAACCGTTTGATGTTGTGACAGTGCAGTGTCTCTAGAGTCCCGTGGGGACTGATAGCTCATTCTATTTTCAAAAATATATTACAGCGCCTGGTTGAGTCGACGCGTGATTTAGATGCTGGTAATTATTCGAGCAATGTATAACCATTGCAATTCTGAGAGGCAGTGCCGCCAACATAATGGGAACGCTTGAGTATTTGAATAGCCTAGAGACGGTCGGTGGTTTTTATAGATTTATGTAGTTTTAATTAAGATTTTGGGAATGTAGGCAATTGGTTCATTAGAACTAATACGTGGTGCCTCCTTTTGTCAAAAGCAGCAAAATACACTACAAACTAAACAAAAAATGGACTCAAAACTGCAATCATTGATGCCGGAGCAACCAACGATTTGAACGATCTGCACAAACCAGTATGAGAAAATGCAAAAAAGTTTATCGATGTCCGAAGACGGCGATCAAGAACTACTGGGCGCAGCATCGCAGAAATATTTCGAGACAAATTAAACCTTACGCTGTTGTTTTATGGAGTAAAGGATCTGACGTGTTTATATTCGATTTAAAAGCGGTTGAAGTACAAGTGCCAATAATTAGTGGTGTAGTGTAATTTAGTGGCATTACGCTGGCGCAAATAGCAGTAGCCGAGAACTGCGACCTCGTTAAACTCGGATACATAATTATGATATAATCGGCTACAAATACCATCGTAAATATGCAATTATGTGCAAATATCACGTCTAGTATATAGTCCTACGGTTCAACATTTCTCGCCTTGTGTTACATGTGTCATGATACGATTGAATGGATGAACAAATTGCGAGCACAACAGAATGTAAGCCTATAAAGTTTATCCAAACTTTTACTGAACTTCAATTGTTTAATTTCTTTTAATTTGCCGACTTCTCAAAAAAGGAGGACGTACTCAAGTCGACTGTATTTTTTTCTGATGTTGCTTTCTAATTGGTCCCATTTAAATTTGATTCAGATTTGATCAGTAGGTAGTTCTTAAAATATCGTCAATAATGCCTGTTTTGTGGACTACTTTGACGATGTTCTCGTTTAACCGACTTCAAAAGTTACCTCATAAGCTCATAACTTCTTTCGTTGTGTACCGATTTTGATGTTTTTTTTTTTATTTGAAAGGTGGTGCTTTTCATGTGGTCCCATTGAAATTCGACCAAGGTCTGATCTCTAGTTTTTGAGTTATAGTCAATAATGCGTGTTTATACATTAAATCTGATCAAGGTTCCGAAGATAAAGCGATAAAGTCGGTTTTTTTAAGCTTTGCTTGCGTTTAATTATTTAAGCTTTTTCAGACGTTTAATGCTCTGTGTCTGAATGACAATGTTTAACTGTCCGTTGGCTTCTAAGCAGGTTACGATTCCCAGCAAAAACACAAGTTTTATCTCCAAGGAAAGTTTGTGTTTCTGGTTCTGGTTGTGATTGTGTATGTGATGTAAATGTTTCCAGCACCCACGACACAAAACATCGAACTTAATATGGGGCTGAACCAGACACACAAATTTTCCTTTTGGAGGAAATTTGTGTTCCCTCCGGGAATCGAACCCGATATAGCAGGGAAACGCTCTTACAACTAAGCTACTAACGGGTAGTTGTAGCCGCCTCTACTTTAAATATTTTCCTGTAACCACTAACCACAGGTTACGCCATCGCGAATTAATAACAAGTCTCTCGGCGTACGACAAACTACCACAATCTAACCACCGCGATGAACTTATAATCTGTATCAGGTTTCTGCATATCGAGTTCGCATTCGAAACTGGATCGGTCATATCGCAAGACAGCTGCTTAATTATTGCACACTGGAGCAATTTATTATGGAATAACCAATTATTTTAATAGCTAAAAACGATCTACTAAACAAATAGATACAGCGCGCATAGAAGTAAAGCCGGAAAGCGGATACTACTCCACTACTCTTCACTCACACTTTTCTTTTAGCAGTAAAATTAATGAGGTTGTTCCGTCACTTTTTGAAAAGTTTAATCTATATATCTATAGCTATATATCTATATATACATATAAAAATTAATTGACGTTTGTTAGTCTAACAAAAACTCGAGAACGGCTGAACCGATTGGCTCAATGTTTATCTTGAAATTTTTGTAGAAGTCAATGGAAGGTTTAAATAGGTGAGAAAATATAAAGAAATTGCAAGGAAATTAGTAAAAACAACTATTTTATTTTCCATATAAACTGTTCGTACCTGTCAAAGATTACACACAAAATTTATTTCTAAACGCATTATATATATTTCACCACAGACAAACGTGACATATATAACGTTGGTTGTCAAAGTTTAGACAATTTTTGATGGCGGTACGAAATTCGCCGGGTCAATAGTACATATAGTACAAAATATAATAAAATGATAACGATTCGAAAGCAATATTTTCGTCTAAGTATATAAACAAAAAACTAAATTGGTGTATACGTAGAGAACGGCTTGACCGATTTGAATGTATTTTTTTTGTTGTATCGTAATTATCAGGAAAAGGTTTGTATTAAAGAAAATATTTGAAAAAATACTGGAAATTGCACTCTTGCGCAGCCAGGTCAGATCACTTATTTTAAATAAACACGATGGAGCTATAGTATCCGCTTTGCCTGCTTCACTTCTTTGTCTTATGCGTTGTATTTGTATTTTTAGTGGATCGATGATATCTCGTCTCAGAATCCTTTTAAAACGTTATTTACAATTTAAATTGGCGCAGTGAAATCGGCGGCAAAGCCGTAAACAGTAAAAGGGATTACGATTGTGTATTGAGCTTGTTTAAGCTCTGTCCTTGGATAGCAGGTTAAAGGCCGATGTAATACAGAAATGTCCTTAGAAGAGTACAATAAAATAAGGCTGAGGTCAATGTTTTAAAGGAGCGTCGCTATACAAATAAAAAACAATTGCATTGCGTTAGTCTCGCGAAATGGCTCGACTGATTTGAGTATTATTTTCTGTTTGCATGAATACAGTGGTGGTTTAGGAAAACCTCATAAAAACAGGCGTAAATTAAAATACAAATTAAATTGGTAATTTTCTATGGAATTGCCATTTCAGATTAAGCACTTTCAATAGATGGCGTGGTATGAAATTCACCGGGTCATTTTGTATATAATAATAAATATATTGCATGTTTTGTATTTGTACCTTAAGACTTTAGTAAGTAAGACTAAAGTAGCAAATTTTAGAAACGAAATATATCGCTTAAGGCGGGGTTTAAACCTGCGGTCATTATGTGTTAATAAATAAAAAATACCTATTGGTCCAACCGCTGCGTTACCAAATACCGCAGGTTAAGCCATATCTTCATGCGATACAATATTTCTTTTCTAAAATACTACTTCAATATGTAAAATATATTGAAGTTTGAAGGTATATTCGATCAAATAATGTTTAAACTGAAGACTTACACCTAAAAAAAAATTCATATTTAATGCCGTTGGCTTAGTTGGGAGTGTATTCGCCTTCTAAGCTGGAGTTCGATACTCGATTCCCGGCGGAAATTTTCTCCCCAAGGAAAATGTGTGTTTCTGGTTCTCGTTGTGATTGTGTGTGATGTGAATGTTTCCGAACCACAACACAAGAATAAAAAAAAAAACAAAACAAGTCATCGAACTTAGTGCGAGGGCTGTGAGTGTGAATGCGTTTATGTTTTACCTATACTTTGCGATCATCAGGCCTTAGTGCTTGGAACAAATATCCACAATTTCCAGCTTAGTGCTAAAGAATACATTCTAAAGACACCTATGATTTTAAACTACTGAATTAAGTACAAACACATTTTCAAATTATGTTATTTTCATATTCGAAACTATAAATCGACAAAACCCGACATCGAAGCTTTTAAATTAATATGTACTGCTTATAATTAAGTGTAATCTTGAGCTCTATCACACTAACATTATAAAGGCAAAAATTTGCGAGTGTTTGTATGTATGAGTGTTTATTACTTCTTCACGCTAAAACGACTGGGCTAATTGATGAAATTTGGTATGGAGGTAGATGACACCTGAATAACTCCGAAACTAACGCGGGTAAAACTGCGGGACACAGCTAGTCTATCATATGACAAGATCTTCGGTCTAAGCTCTAAACGCCACCTTCCCAAGAAAATCCCTAATTTTGAAGATCCAAACTCCCACCGTGACTAATTACAAGACACGGCTTTAATTAATATCTTAGATAGATAGATAAATTCTTTATTTGCACACCAAAATAAATAACACTTACAAAGAAATCTTAAATATAACATAGGAGCACAAAGGGCGGTCTTATCGCTCAAAGCGATTTCTTCCAGACAACCAAAGGGAGATGATAAAAATATTACAAACAGGGACGGTGGTGTACCTCGACACGTATTTAAATTAATAAATGTACTTATACATACTTATTAATATTACATACATAATATACATACAAAAACCTACATAAATAATAACAATATATTATAAACATACACAAACTAATATATATTATTATGTATACATTATATGACTAATAAGGGACATTCATAGCTTTAACTTAATTGAGAGAGATACCATTTTTTATTATCTTAATTCCGTTAGAAAGCCCCTATAATTACCGGAACATCAAATTTCACTTTTTACTAGCAAGTTTACTTAGTAACCCGATCTCCCGTTTGGGGTGCAAGACTAAACACAGTTTCTGTGGGAAGAAAACAAGAAATCTCGAACAAAAACATTCGACCGCGTACCTGTGTAAACGCGTGAAAATTATTGTGAGCTCAGAATAATATTGGGCTAGCTCTTCAAAAACCATTAACTCTGTTGTGTGTATTTGAACACCGGGGCTGGTCGGCTGCTGTCTACAGATTAAAAAGGCCTTCGACACGCAAACGGTTCGCCGGTATGTACCCCACTACCCACTGCCTTATAAAATGTCGAACATTGCCGGAGCATTTGTATATTTAACCAACTTCGAAAAAGGAGGAGGTCCTCAATTTGACATGTGTGTTACCTCGGAACTTTTTTCTAAAAGAACCGATTTTGATGATTCTTTTTCATTTGAAAGCTGGTATTTTCCACGTGGTCCTATTAAAATTTTATCAAGATCTGATCTTATAACTTAAAAACTGCTCAGTTTTTAAGTTATCCTCAATAATGCGTATTTAATTCACTCATTCTGATCAAGGGTTCCGAAGATAAAGCGGTGAAGTCAGCTTTTTTAAGCCAACTCAAATACCACAAAATATGAAAAATATAAGATAATTTGACCCTTAAGTAATCGGTGTATATAAACAAATACTCTACGAAAACAGACACATACCTATATATTTTTTTAAGTCCGTTTAAAAATCGAATATGAATAATTATGGATAATGCTACTCCTGACGTATTTTGAAGTATTGCAAATGTAGAATTCCATAAATCACTTAAATACCTATAATAATATAGAAAATATGTATTGTATGTAAAACGCTTTTACACTCACAGCCATACACTAAGTGGGTGCCGGTAACATTAAATTAAAAACCAATCACACCCAGAAATAGTAATAGTAGAGAATATTATAAATCTAAAGAAGTGTACGTAAGTATCTTTGTTTATTCTCTCATCACGCTGCAACGGCTAAAAGGATATGAACTGACTTTGTGTTTTTTTTTTCAGATAACATTCAATTTATTTAATTAAAAATTAATTATTGACTATTAGGTAGATCGGAAATCATTGAAAAAAATGAAAATGAAATTTTATTTATTAATGTTTTTAATTAACAAAGAGTATACAACCCAATGGCTACTCTCAAACAAAATCGATTGAAAATAATAATCAAAATGAGCCCACGCGTTTGGTCTTTAGAACGCAACAAAGAAACATACATAATGCCTCAAGTTAAATCTACTAGCTAAGAGAACACGAAAAAACATACACAATCCCATCATAAACATAATACAAAATTGACAAAACCTTCTTGAATTTGTACTGCTTGTTGACTTAGTTGGGTGGCGTTTGCCTTCTAAGCAGGGGTATCGGGTTCGATTCCCGGAGGGAACACAAGTTGTCTCCCCGAAGAAAATTTGTGTTTATGGTTCTGGTTGTGATTGTGTGTGTGATGTGAATGTTTCCGGCACCAAGTCATCACTTATACTTTCCTAACAGTAAAATTAGTAAAACTCCCTATACGAATTACATCTCATCATCATCATCTTACAAAGAGTTATAAATATGAGTAGGAGCGCTAATAAGGCCGATTTTTACGTTTGTCCCTACATTCAGAAACATTTTAAGAGAAGAAATCGTCGAATACTTCTAATAACCTCCCTTTGTTACATAAGAGTATTTCGATACGGGTGCTACGCGTTTTCACCACACTATATGTGTAGCAAGCGTTTTCACGGCACTCTGTTACTCCTAAAGACATTCCGGCTCGCTTTCAGGAAATACTTAGGTACGAAGTTAAATGTTTTACATTGCTTCGAATAAGTGATTATTTTAAACATTCGTTTATTCGTTGGATGGTGCTTCGAGAGACACGAGCTGTCAGCAGAGTAGAAGCATTATAAATGTGCACGCCTCTCGACATAAAAAAAACATTTGATACTCGATCGTTTGTCAATTTTGGTGGAGGAGCGTTCACATATAAAATAACAATTTTAAATGTGAACGAAAACACCAAAACAACCAAATTTACTGGTAGAGTAGAACCCTCTACTCTACCGGTTGTTAACTGTAACACAATAGCTAAGCCGTAACGGACACCTTCAAGCGGCCTGAAAATTTCTGACAAAAAGACTGCCCTATGTCATGCCCTAGTCCATATTACGAATATCAAACAAACAATGAGATAGTTTGTAGCTGATTATAACATTTTAATTTCGTCACTTGTAATTTACTCCTAATGTCAAGTTAACATCAACACATTTTATAGAAAACTAGGTGTCCTGGCGACCTTCGTTCCGCCTAACAGTCAATGAATGTGCATGTTTAGGAAGCCATACCCGGCATGCGTTACAATGCCACGTGACTATATTATTACCTCCTTCGTGTTTATGTTTGCCTAGTACTTTACCAAATCCGAATGACGTATGAGAAAGTGATATTTATACACCTATATAAAAAAAAATAAGTGACGTTCCTTAAAAGTATCCTATGTCCTTCTCCTGGCTCTAAACTACCTCCCTGCCAATTTTCAGCTAAATCGGTTCAGCCGTTCTTGAGTTATAAGTGGAGTAACTAACACGACTTTCTTTTATATATATAGATTTACTTAGATTTAACAGCTGATGAACTTATGAGCGAGATAAGCGAAAGAGTAATTTATGTTTATATTTTAATTTTTATTACAAATGTAAATTAAAAAAAATATCTAAAATTTTGAAGTAAAAACTTCTTCAGGCGCGTGAGCACTTTTTAGGTGAACAAAAATCATGGAACTCGTCACTTGTAATTTACTCCTAATGTCAAGTTAACAACAACACATTTTATAGAAAATTTACTTAGATTTAACAGCTGATGAACTTATGAGCGAGATAAGCGAAAAAGTAATTTATGTTTATATTTTAATTTATTTTTACAAATGTAAATTAAAAAAAATATCTAAAATTTTGAAGTGAAAACTTCTTCAGGCGCGTTGAGCACTTTTTAGGTGAACAAAAATCATGGAACTCACGTCATCGTCACCGAACGCTCGACGATACAATACACAAGTTACTTAGTTTTCATTTATATCGGCAGTCCCCAAAGACTGTCCCACATGTTTTTTAACATCTTTGTGTAACCATTAAATTATACCTACGTATTTATTATCTAATTCAGGAGTACCTAATATAAATAAATAATACATAACAATTGAAATAAATCATCGGCACCAGTTTGTATCAATCCTACCTATAAAAAAATCAAGAGTTCTAAAATGGACTTTGTCAATGAATATAAGAAAAAAACAATCATTAGACTCGTTAAACAAAATGGTAGTTAATATTTGTATAGAACTTCTAAAAACAGAAGTTAAGACCGGCTTGTTATAAGAGAAAACAAAATCTTTCCGGCACCGATTAGCTCGAAACCTTTTGACTATTTATTGTTTGCTTTCAAATAATTCTGTATAATGGAATTTTATACTACGTAAACAGATTTCTGGGAGAATTTGGCTTATTTAATATTTAAGATATTTCATTATTCTTCTCTATATATAGAAGTTCTAGTTTATTTGAAGGAAATATTTGAGGGCTCTTGAAATTGTAAGTAGGTCTAAATAAAGCAAACTTAGAATATAATCAAATGTTTTCAGTCTAAGAGATTTTTTTACAAATTTTTAATTAGCTAGTTTATTATTTGAAATAATTTGTTTAAGTTATTTATACGCGTATGTTATCACTAATATTATTAATGCGAATGTTTGTGTGTACATATATGTGTAAGTGTGTAAGTATGTTTGTTTTCGGTAACGGCTGAACGGGTTTGTATAAAATTTAAAATATAGTTTTTACGTAGGATTAACACGGGCTACTTTGAAACTTGATAAACGCGGACGAAGTATGGGGCACGTGTTGTATGTTCATATATTTTTGATTAGCAGTATAAGTATAATTATTAAATTAATAAACAGAGCAACAGACAAATAAAGCATAAAATCAGATTAATTCAAACATTTTGTTATATTAAAAAAGATATACTATGTTGTGTCACTTGACATTAGTAGATCTAGTTAAGAGCAGTAAAATATATTGAACTTTTACTTTACATATAAATTGCTCAATTGCTACTTTTGAAACAGGTTCTCGTTCGTGATACGTATCAAAGTTATACGGTTGAACATATTTTACCGTTGAACGGCTTATTCTTCCAGGAATAGTTAAATTTAATTTGGATTGTCCACTTTATGAGAAATGGATTAGATAATAATGATGGCGATGAGTCATGAAAGCTTCTTATTTATACTAAAAACTAACTTGTCTGCCAAATTTCCGGAACCTTTAATCGGAAGTTTGTGGAATGCGCAAGATTTTGGGGGTGCAATATTTTTTTATGTGTTTAGAATGTTGATTTCACTAAAAAATAACATGTACCTTAATTATTTTGTATTTCCAATAATTCTACTTCTAATTTCGAGTCGGTACTTCGCAAAAAAATCAGCTAAAATGTTGTTAAAATCATAGAAATTAACAGCCGCAAAGCTTTGCTGAAAGGCACAGAGAGATTTGTTAAAAAAAAGTGACAATTGAATAAGGTTTATAATAGCTCCTTAAGAATGTTTATAGGTAATCTAAGTTGGCAATTACTAAGAACAAAAATTTAAACGCGAGCAAAGCCGACTAAAAATAACCGACTTCACCGCTTTATCTTAACCCTTGATCAGATTAAAAGAATCAAACACGCATTATTGAAGATAACTCAAAAACGACTGGCCAGAAATTTATCAAATTTAAATGGGACCACACGGAAAGCACCAGCTTTCAAATAAAAAAATAATCATCAGAATCGGTTCACCTAGTAAAAGTTCTGAGGTAACCAACATAAAAAAAAAAAAAAATTAATAAAAAAAAATAATGATAATAATAACAAATGCATATTAATAAATGAATAAATAAATAAAATACAGTCGCATTAAGAACCTGTTCAGTTTTACTGAAGTCGGGTAATTAAAAAAAAAATTTAAACTCGCTCTTCCGGGCAGTTCTACTTCAGCTTCGAGGCTCCAATAAGAAGCGCGAAGTAAATTGAAAGATTTTGATAATCCGAGTACACTCGCCTTAATAGTTCCCCTAAGGCATTCAAAACATTTTCTCCATTTATCGTTTCATAGGTAAATTTAATTACAGGCTTGATTAATTCTCCACATCAATCATTTCGCGCTTTGATTGCATTATAATTGTTGTTAAGTGTCATTACGGAATTTGTAATGTTATTAGATTACATGTAATAATGGTTAATTGTTAGGTAACCAAAGCTATACAGAGGATTAGATTGGGTTTCCGATTTAACGAGATTTCCAGTTATAAAATCTGTAACTAAGTAGTGTAGTGATACCGGGTGGTGAGTATTGTATCGTATTAGGGACTGTCTTTTAGAGAATGAAAATAAAAGTCGCCATTAAAATTTTTCATATAATTTTCTTTTATCAAATATTTTGACAACCCTACACATTGTAACAATTTTTTGATGGTTTAATTTTTTGAAATATGAAAACCTATAATATCTCAAGGTAGCGAGCAATTTTTCACAAACTGCGTTTTTGTTTTTTTACTAAAAACACTTGTTTATTCTTGGCATTACAAATAAAAACCTAGTTAGATACTAGAGACTTAAAAATAATATGTTTAAATTCACATTCAAATTCAAGATTAGTCTAGTTCTAGTGAGACACTCTACGATACGATTTTCCTTAGCGTTTAATATATTCAAAATAAACCATTGCAAAGTTAAAGTATCGCTTCCATTTTGGAAAAAAGCTACAAATTAAACCTACATGCTCATTATGAAAAAAAAATAACCCGATCTCATGCAATAAGTTAGACATCTGTTTCTGTACAACCCACGCCCATCTGTATTATCTAAGTGTACTTAACAATATCCAAACTAAACGATTCCCACTTACAATAGGTCATGATATTCATGGCTGAACTACTCATCAATTCAGTATATGATCTTCAAAGCTACAAGCAAACAGTGCCAATTTGGCAATCAGCATAATAATGCTGCTAATTTCTCGAGGAACGAGCGGAAAAAATATAATATACCTAAGTAATTTATACTCTAACACCAATTTAAAAGAATTCTAAGTATTGAATCGGCAAAAAGATCTATGTAATTATTAAACCTGTTCATATTATTTATGTCAAATCACAGCTTACTTAGCTACCTACTCAAATCGCTAAATGTCGCGCGCTAAATCTAGCCTGTTGAAAAAATTCTGTTTCGGGCTTCCAAGATACAGGCCTAGCCGAATTTGGAGCCCTCAAGAAAATGGTTACATGAACATGGTTCATTTTCTTGAGGGCTAAGGATGGCTAAGGTTCACTTATTATATAGAAGTGCTTATGTTTTCACACACTACCTAGTTTTATAAGTGACCTTAAATGAATAAATGCATACTATTATTATTCTCTTTATTTATTATTTTTTCTTAAGCTAAGGTTTTTTTTTTACAATATTTTTATAAAAGTAATAAACAATACAATATTACAAAATAAAGAAAACTGTAAAAAAAAACCTAAACCTAGTATGCCACCAGCAACGGGGCAGGGCCCAAGCTACCGGTAGGTCAGTGCTGCAGAGTGAGGAACCTCCTGACAATACGTGCCGTGTCCAAGAGTACTGCCTTCTGAATCTGACCCTTGATCCAACCATTTAGCGAAAGCCTCCTGAGGTGTTGATCGAGACTTTTCGCTATTAGCCCATTCGCCGAGACAACTATCGGGACAATGATCGTCGAATCTACATCACATGGCGGTTACCTCGAAGGCCAAGTAAAGATACTTGCTTAGCTTATCCTTCTCAGCTTTCACGAATTATTATTATTATTATTAAATTTCACGAGAATCGGTTAAAAAAGCGACATTTAAAGGATATCCGCCAGACATCATTCCGGACATACGAAAGCATTCTTGTCCAAGCTGAAACAGAGACGCTTCGCTCGCTATGGCGCCCTGGTCGCTCGGTCAATAATAGATATAAGTTCATATTATTATAACATAGTTTATATTAAATGGACAATTTATAAACACGAGATGTCTATACACGAGTTGTCGTGTATCACGAAACACATTGTTTCCAATATTCATACATCTCACGCGTGATTTGTCATAAAATGACGACGTTGAATATAAATAGGTTTTTATTAATAGCTTTCAATTTGTTTCCATTCGATTGAAGAGTGATTGTTGGAGTTTTAGCAAGAACAAAAGTGATATGTAAGTACCTGTGACAGAAATATGTAATAAAAACCTAGTTTGGATTTATACAAGATTTAGGAGGTTTTAAAATTTGTTTTTCTTTGTATGTTCTTACCTGAGAACTAGTTATGTATACGTAAGTTTTTTTTATGTCTGATAGGCAAGCATTTGACCACAATCTCACCTGATGGAAAGTGATGATGCGGCCAAGTGATTTGGGAAATTCCTTTTTTATTTAAAAGTGTATACTTTTATATTAGCCCCATAATAATTTTATCAAAATTGGTTCAGTAGTTTGGTTTTTTTTTTATGCCTAATTTTTGTAATAAAATAAATTTTAATGCGAAATTTTGGCTGACTTGTTACTTAACCACGCTTAAACTACCATACGGATTTGAATGAAATTTTGTAAACAGATAAGTTATTGCCGGGGTTCGCACATGAGATGAGACTTTTTACTTACTACGCGCACGAAGTCGCGGGCTGAAGCTACTATTTCATAAATACATGGAAAACTTAAAAACGATCTGATGCAACCAATTATTTCATATTTATAGAGATGTATAGCTATTTCGGGAAACTACGGCCATGCGTCTTGGAAGATGTTACAATATGTACTAATCGATTTTTTTGATATACCTACCTACATGCTAATTTCTGCAGTATATTTACCTTCACAGTATTATAATGATCGTAAGTACGGACATATAAGCAACGATCAACAGAAATAGCAGCTTTTTAAACCTTAAACCTTGAACGAGTTAAAATTGTCTCTAAATATCATATTCTACTACAAGAAACAACAATAAAGAAAAGAACATTTTAACTAAGTCAAAACAGTGAACTTAAACATGTTTGATACAATTTTACTCACTTCTTCGAACTCTCCAGAAAATAGTCGTATTCCACGGACGTTTTGCAACATAAGTGTTTGCGCTGATGCGTCGCAGAGCAATTGGTGTTTACCATGTGCCCATCTGCAAACAAACGCTCTTGTTACATTCTAATAGGGTGCAATATTCAATAACAAAACCTTATCAGAATCTGTTCGAGCTGACATGTTGTAAAAGTTAAAGCAGTTTTGAAATGTAAAATTTGAAACGGTACGATAAAAATATTGCCAGAATAAGAGAAGCTTATCTTTATACCTTTGTTTTCAAAATTGATTTCAAATTTCATCAAGAGTCCAAGCCTGACATTGTTTAAATTGAACTCGGTGAAATAGGAAGCCGATGTTTTTTAACCCATGTTATATCGTTAAGGTATGATTCCGGCTGCACGCAGCATTGCTGTCGCAGCAGTGCTGCCACTGTGGCAGCTGCCTGCCACAGAGATTCCGAGCTAGGCGGCAATGTTGCACTGTTTGTGGTCGAAATTCATATTTTTGTTGTAAGTCACTTGTCAACATTCACGTGTAATATCGCAGCGGGCGGCGGACGCGTCACTACTGGTCTGTAGCGGCGACGACGCGACGGGGCGACACTGCCGCGCAGCAGTACTTACGCTGCATTGCTGCGTATCGTTTTAATATTAGGTATTAAAAATAGCTTACTCGTTAGGTTTTGGTGTAGTTGATTCTCGATGTCGGTGAAGAACCATGTCTGTAACAAATAGAAATACCATAAAATAATGTTTTTGATGCTGCAAAAAAGAGAATCATCAATACCGGTTCACCTTAGAAAGAATTTTTTTTGAACCTTAGTTATGAGGTAACACACATACAAAAAAAAAACAGTCGAACTTAGCGCCTCCTACTTTTTTGAAGCCGGTTAAAATAGGAATATTCAAGGTGATGCCGTATAGTTAACGTCTTAACTATCGCTCTCAGATTATTACACTTAAGACAAGTTGATAAACTATGTAGGATGACTTCAGGTTACCTTAAAAGTGCAAGGGCCCCTTAGAAGCACTCATGAATGTTAGTAAATGACTCTAGTGCCAGATTCGCTAAATTACAGCCATCTCGAGAAGAACCTGGCAAGATACTCAGCGGCATATTTTTCATTGCATCCTTTTCATTTATGTGGTCATTCGTTTTATAATAAGCTTTTTTAATTAATACCCGTTTTTTACTGATTTATCTTTCCCAGCGGTAATTTCGTTACAATTTTAGGACTTTTATTGAGAAATCTTACCCCATTTGGCATAAATGATTTATTCGTTTTGCTTAATCTAAATGCGCGCACCAAAATTTTATGGTTGCCTACTCGTAGATATAGTATTAAGATTGTGTGTGTACTAGCGACCCGGAGTAAGTATGAGATAGATATCAATGCGAACTTGCAATAAAGACTAATATCACGTCAAGATGAAAGCGGGATGCGAGTGGCGAAAGACAAAAGCGAGAGGCTAAATCAATGCCCATGTCTATGAAAGTATCATGAATCTAAAACTTTCTGTTGGCTCAGTTGGATGAGCGTTCGCCTTCTAAGCAGGTTCGATTCCTGGCGGGAACATAAGTTTTCTACTCAAGGAAAATTTGTGTTTCTGTTACTGGTTGTGATTGTGTTGGTGATGTGAATGTTTCCGGCACCCACGACACAAGTCACGAACTTAGTGTGAGGCTGTGAGTGTGAAAGCGTTTAATATAATTTTAATAATAATTTAATGAATGTTTCACTTATAACTGAAATTGTATGTATCCAGTCATCAGGTACCATACGTCGTATCTACATTGTAGATAACCTCTATTTCGACTCTTGGTCGAACGCGTGACGTCACAATGTAGAAATCATTAGGGATAATTGCTACCTGTAGCTTACATCGGTGGCCCTCAGGTAATACAATGCCCGTCTGTTCATTAGATAACGTAAACAATTAGGTTTGGTAGGGATAAAAAGTCTTCTGAAATCCTACTAATATTATAAATCGGAAAGTTTGTGTGTAAGTATGTTTGTTCCCTCTTCACGCTTTAACGGCTCAACGGATTTGGATGAAATTTGGAATGTACATAGATTATACCTAGGATTAACACATAGGCTACTTTTTACCTTGATAATAGCGGGCGAAACCGCGGGGCACGGCTTGTTCGTTATAATATAAAATACCAAAAAGTTCTGAGACATAGTTGTCTTGCAAATAAACCATATAACGTACTGTTAAAGTTCTCAGAACTTCCATCAAAGTAGGTACAGGCCTTTCGAGGGTGTTTTGGATCAATATTTATTTATAAAAAGACAAGCATGACATCTTCTTGATACCTATATAATAATAATAATAATTTATTCATCGTCAAAAACTTAAGCTTAATTTAACAGATATATTACAAAACATGTTAGGTATGTATGCATTTGCAAGGCCTTTCTGTTTATAAGAGGTGACCACACTTTAGGAAAACCTGTGTTATGGGATTCAGTCTCATATCATCATAAACTTTTAACAAAATGCGTGACAATAGAATAGAATAATCATCTATACCGACAAGCTTAACTTACAAACTTATCACACGTTACAAGATATTTAATAGACATTTTTTTAATAAAACAAACAGTTTTATTAAAATGATGTTTCAAAAAATTTCTGTGCTAAACTGACTTCGAAGTTCGTTATTTTTATAACAAAATTTAACTAAAAAAACTAGAAAATGTAGAATAGAATAGAAATAATTTATTTTTGACAAAACATAAAAGACACACCTTTTGTGTGTCTTTTGCAGAAACAAAAACAGTTTGTCCCAAATCGGCTCCAACTCAGCATAATACTGGTTGTACACCAGCGCTGATCTTCCGCTGGAGCCGTTTGGTAAAGTCAAGGTCCAGACATACAAGTATAAATCAACAAAACAATGAGGAAAAATACACATAAACAATACAAATTGAAGGGTTACAATATTTAGGAAGTAATTTAGTCGCAGATATACCTACCTATCCGATTAAATAGTGTTATGCTGCCTCTATTGGGCCTTGATCTGATTGTCTGGTATAACGTTATATGTATATATATACTAAACATAAACAGACAACTGCAAGGTCTTAACTATTATAAAAGCCACTTAAATTCTTTAACGGTTCATAAAAAACGCTTTTAGTCGCTGGCTGTTTTAAAATCTCAAATATTATGTAGTCGTCGCTATTATGTCGTAAATTAATTATTTTCGTGGTGATGGAAGATATTAATATTATTTTTAAGTATCAGTATAACTAATGTAGCTTTAAAATATTAATTAACTAGTTGATCCAGTTGTGGTTATCATTCTAGTTATGAATATTATTAATACTCAAATACTCAAATACTCATTTATTCATAAACATTTGTTTACACGTCATATTATAAGGTCTAAAATGAGATTTTATTAAAATTTATATTGATTTTATATTGAATATTCTAGTTATAATTATTTGTGATATGTTCACATGTGCACCCTATTACTTATGGACGTAGATATGTTAACAGATTAGCGTCATACAATAATTTTAGAAAAAAAATCCATTTGTTTAAAAATGTCAAAAGTCATTGACTCTATGGTTTTTTTATGCTTGATAGACAAGCGTTTGACCACTAACTCCCCGAAAGCGATGATGCGGCCGAATGTCTAGTATCCCTGCACAGAAGATATTCACTGTTGACTTGAAGACTCCCAGATTATACCGTTCGGGGAAAAAAACGCGGGCTATGATTTCTATTACTTTACAGCATACGTAACGTAGCACGAAACGCTTCGAGCGAAAAAGAGGTTGTTTTTATTATTACTAATAGATAAAGTCTTTTGTATATATTCACATTCAAAAAACTGTATATTATGTACTGTCTACGATAATCAGTCCAAGTAAAAATATGATCAAAATATTGAATTAGTTGGTAGTCTTAGTTTAGACATTTTTACCTACAAATTATATTATATTTTACACAAAAAAAGGAATCTCGTTTTAATTAATTTGTTGATACGAATATAAAAGTCATTATTCAAAATAATTTCAACAATTTTATGGATTTTTTTAGCGTGTTTACTTACCATCTTCGATTACTTCAGCACCTACCATCACGTGATACTCAAAATCTAGTCTCACGGAAGACACACAGAGAAAAAAAACCCTATCTTAGCACTGAGTAGTTATTTTTTTGTTTAAAAATAAAATACTTTTACTAGAAAAAGCCGACATAATAACTATGATTTTATGACATCACTTACATATAATAAAATTAATTATAGTGTTTATTACTCTCAAAATAAACCATCACGAATTTAGAATAATTTTATCCAAACATTTTATTGCTTTTTAACTGTCAACTGCTAAATTATAAGCGCTTAACAATAACAGGACGAGCTTAATCTCCAAGTCTCATATTTTATCCGACTTCTAAGAAAGGTAGATAACGATATCCGGAACCAGGCCAGTCTGTCAACTTTGTGTGTAAACATGATATTGCCAAATAAGATCTGATAAGACTTATTTATGAGAAGTATCAACTGAAAGGTCGAACGTCACACATTTTTTTATATCATTTCATTTATTTATTGCAATTTGTAATAGTAGTAATATACAGGTGTTTTTAAATAGTACAGTTCTATATACACCCTGTGGGGCACCGCAATAATCTTAGAAGAGAGGAGGACTGCTAGGTTTTGTTGACAGATAAGAAATTAACACAAATACTACATAAGAAATATTATATAATATTTGTGTTATATAATATTATATTTCATTGAGAGACGAGACAAGCCGATGATAAGTTCAGTGCTACTCACTTCGAACTTATATAGTTAAAACTCCTGCTCCTCACTAAATTAAATTTAAACTATCCCTGTCTCTTACAAAATAAAACACAAGACAGAGATAGCATGCATTTTAGTGCTGTCACACTAGTTTATCAATTAAAATATGAACAGCAGAAGCAGAAAGGCGCTTGTTTTTAGTCAACACCAATACAACACATACTCGACTAAGCTTGCATAGACATCTAAGTTCTGACTAACTTGACAGCACAGCAGTATGCTATCTCTGTCTTGTGTTCCTAATTTGTAAAAGACAGGAATAGTTTAAATTTAATTTAGTGTGTGACATCAGAATCGAGGCCAATTAACTAACTAGACCTTTTAAATAAAACATCCCTCATCCTCATGTTTGGTGGTCAATGAAGCATCTCATACTAACTACTCTCATACAAAATTTAATATTTAATTTAAAATGTCAATGACTTTGATCGACAAGATTTTGTGCAGTCATACATTTTAATTCAGCTTTTTCTCATATTGCCAGACCAAATAGAGCAAAAGTAATGTGAGCACGAGTATAGAATGCCAACCGTTAATAAATCATATGGGAGCCAGTATTCGATACAAAAGGGACGATTGCCGCGGACCGGTCACGTGGCGCGCGCGCGCCTTCGAGCTTCGTGCCACGCGCTGCGCCCGCGCAGCCCTATGTCGATTCACTTTGATCCAGCCACTTGATTCATAATGTTCGAGATTTTGTTAGAGCTTTTGTTTACTGGGTTTATGCCGCTTGAATGCAATTGCTTTATACAGACTGCTTGTTGGCTCGTGTGAGCTTTCTATGGTACAGTTAAGCACTTTTGTTGTTTTGAATGTGGGAACGTTGCACTTTTCTGTTAATAGTACCTATATCTCAATAAAAGGCAACTTATAATGTATTGTGTTGTGATACGAATCGTGGGAATATCTACTCTAAGCGCCTATGTATTCTTATACTTAAATGAAATTGTATACCTATAAAACAACAGTCACTCACTCTTTAACCGACTTCAAAAAAAGGAGGAGGTTCTCAATTCGACTGTATTTTGATGAACTTTTTTTTTAGGTGAACCGATCCTAATGATTATTTTTATTTGAAAGCTGGTGCTTTCCATGTGGTCGTATTTAAATTTGATCAAGATCTGACCAGTAGTTTTTGAGTTACTCTGAATAATGAATATTTAATTAATTTAATCTGATCAAGGGTTCCGAAGATAAAACGCTGAAGTCGGTATTTTTATACTTTGCTTGCGTTTAAATTAATAATTTAACATAGAAAATATATTTGAATAATAGCAGTCATTATATTGTTTGTCTCTTATAGAAAAACTCTCGATTGGTCCGAAATCATATACTTATAGAAAATATTAAACAAAAATTATCATAGTTAATTCATATTTTACATTTCTGAAAGAAACAAAACTGTGACTGAGAACTATACTGGATCGAATTCACTAATAGCTTGCATTGGAAAGAAAATACATTTATTTAAAGCCATATTTACAAAATCATTCTACTGTTTCATATTTGGTTGTTGAATGAATGCCAAGGTTGTGGTACATTCCGAGGTGCTTTGCAAAAGAGTCTTACCACTACAATAGATAGTATTCAGTCTAGTGGCTGGCCTATGACAAAGCAACTGTGATTCTAGCTGGTCCTTCGAATGGCATTAAAGGTTGATTATGCACGCTCCAGATTCAGGAAACTCATCCAAGAGTGTGGTACTTACCCTGGTGGACTCTGCAAACGAGACATAACACTACAAAAGCTAGTGTTCAGTCTAGTGGCTGGCCTATTACAAAGCAACTGTGATTCTAGCTGGTCCTTCGAATGGCATTAACGGTTGATTATGCACGCTCCAGATTCAGGAAACCAGCCGGGCACTGCACGACTTGCCAACGACCCTCTGTTTACTCCACGGAATACGGAAATGATTGAACAGTTTCTATTTGAATTTGTAATTGGCTAATGGTTTCCATATTCTGATTTATTATTTCATTTCTAGTCGTTTTGATGTGCAAACTGTCAAAGATTTAAAAACTGCTTTAAATTAAGCTTTTTCTTCATCATTTTAGATACTTCTTGTTAACATCATATATAGAGGATATGGCTAATGGATTTAATTTTCTGGTTATTTTTTTTTAATTGGAATACCGCAATTGCGGCATAACCGAAACGAAATGCTGCACACAAAACAGGCCGCCGAGCCTTACAAATTTCGCTTGTCTTATCGCAAGCACACAAATATACACCATAAGTCCGGTCGTACACCTAGTAAATATTAAGTTGTGTGTGACAGTTTGCAGCGAGATGCACGCACACATGAACATTCGCATGCTGCACTTATGATTGAATGAGATTAAGTCCGGTAATTCTTTATAGTCCGTGGTATGGACTTACAAAAATAAAAGAACGCTTTTATATTTTATAGATATTTTTTCAGATTGTACTTATCGCGTGAGTATATTGCATTATTTTCCCTTCATAGTTGGTTACCTATCTATTCAACAAAACTAGCAACCAGAAAATTGCCTTCATTATAGATGGCTTCATAAATACAAAAGTCAACATTGAAGGGAATAGTAATTATGATAATCAACGCGGTTCTCCCAAATAATAACTCCAGTTTATTAGATTCTAAAATGTCACAAAGATCATGTCCACTGATAACATAAATATCTGCGAAAGAACGTGTTTTGCGATGTGAGTTTAGAGATGTGTGGCTTCACAGAAATATTTGCATAATAACGTTATTCTCCTAAATGTATATGAGATGAGAACACCTTTTGCAGCAATTTAGTTTAAATTACATCAAAACGGGTTTGCTTAAGCTGCAGCTGTGATGATACAGACGGACACATCAAGTTTGGAACTTTTAGTTGACCTCCGTCCATCAGGAGTTTGAGTCTACTACTCAAGTGAATTTTGAATGGAACGGCCTTAAAAAAGGAACCGTAGTCCCTTTTGTCCGATCAATTCATTTTATCCGGGTGATTAGGACCAATATTTTTTTTACAAAAATGCTTTGCCTATTCTTCACAGTTAAAAGAAACAGTGTTGAAATAAAAAGCAAATTTGTCACAACTATTTATTGCTAAACATAAAATTGGAGTCAGTATGTGTGATTTTGGTTGCACAATAATCTTGCGCAAAGAAGCGAGTAAACGAAAAGCATGTAATTCTTTATTTTTAACCCACAACGAAAAAGAAGCTTGTTATAAGTTTGTTGTGTGTATTTGTGTGTCTGTAGGTACGTGTCATCGTAGCTAACAAAAGCTAGACCAATTTTGATTTAGTTTTATTTTGTTTGAAAGATGACTTGATCGAGGGTGTTTTTAGCTGTTTGGTGAAAATCAGTTTGATCTTTTCTAGATATAAGGCCCGAGGTATATTCAACATTTTGATTTCGTCACTTGTTTTGGTAAAATTTAGTCCATAGTTATGAAAAAATTGTTCTAAACGTCTGTGGACCATATCTCTATTTTTGGTTCTCATAAAAGTTACAAGTTATAATATTATACCCACCAGCCAATGCAGAATTTGCAATAGTACCATTTCTTAATTATTTGATTTGCGTTTTAATTTTAACTTAGCTTGAGTGCAGTTGCAGGTGCTAAAATAAATTTAGGACTATTAAAAATTTAATGCTAAGACTTAAATTGAGTTTATGATTATATCGCATATTAAAGAGATATTTAACTTTCGTTTTTTATTTAAATATTTGAATTTTAGAATTTATCATGCAAATGCATTTATCAGTAATTAATAATGACTAATGTGTCTCTTGTCATCTTTGTAGTGATAGTTCGAATTAGGTCTTCACGACACAGGCTTGCCTAGTGTGAAGATCACAGTTTTAAGAGTGCATAATTATCAAACTTTCAGCCCTAGACACCAAAATAACTAAAACCTTAGCTTATATTCTTATTGTACCTGTATCATAGATTTATATAATATAACTGCAATATTAGGAGTGTTTTTCTGATGTAAATAAAGTTATTTTCATTTCATTTTCATTCGCAACACATCCTGACGGTCTAATAAAATATGTGATCGACTTTACTTTGGACTACAACAGCCGTCGAGAATCACCACTCTCGAATATAAACATTTATTGAGTTAATCAGATATTCTTGATAATCTATTTAAGGAATGTGGCAACTTTGATCACAGAAATAGCGGTAGCAACGATACCACGAGGAGTATTGACGTAAAAGTTAAAAAGTGGTGTCGATTTTGTATTATTTTCCAAAGCGTGTGATTGTTTGAGGTGGATTTATCATCATTAATGGCAAATTTTGTAAATCATACAAAGTTGTACATGGGGATTTTTGTTTTCACCCCAATTAAAGGTCTAGTAAAGTTTCTACCAACTTACTAGGGCATCTTGACTATGACTAGACTTTACCTCTTAGTTGACGTTGAAGCTACATTGTAGGTACATTAAAATATTTTGTAACTTGGCAGTTGACACTGGCTAAGTATTTCCATATAGATTGGGAAGCCAAAAGAAATAAAGTATTACCGTCTCTTTGGTTAAAACTAATAAAAGGAAGTACTAAGACCGATAAAGAAGTAAAACATTTTATTGATGTGGTTCTAGCGCTAATGACGATATGGACCTGCAAGATACACAATCCACGTTGCACTCGCTCTAGTGCATTATTGAGATTTATCACCTAGATATTGAAACTTTACTCAGCAAGCGGTCCCTTTATAGCTTCTTTCTTTATTAGTATTTGCATTATTAACATTGGGTAAAAAATCTAATTGAATAAGAATATGTATTTCAATTTTAGAAAGGTTGATTAAGCATTTCATTAGCTAAAACTTTTTATTCCAACTCACTGAATTATCAGCGTGTTTTTGCCACATGTTTGTGGTAGAAAAATAACATCTCGTTGATACATGTATCTTATATCTGGTAAAATTGCATTTCAAAAGTAAACGAAAAGTTCGTTTAACTATTAATTTGAACTATATATTTATTTTGCATCCAAAAGCTTTCATCATATGTTACATACTTTTATAAAAACTAATATCTATATTTTAGTACATGTATTCAAATGTAATTCTTTGTTAATTTACAAAGTTTCGAACTCTAAATAGTTTCCAAGCTAAGCTATAAGACCAATAAAAGATTAAGCTTTGTTAGTCGCGATGTTGCCCTGTTATCATTTAATTTCATCTTTCTCCAACGGATTTCTACAATACACAATGGTTATCTCTCAAGTTAGTTATCCCCACAAAGCAAATATCATTAAGATACGTCGTTATAAGCTTTGCTTGCTATTGTTCCTTATATTTGTACCTTATTATATAAGATATTATTAAAACATAACTAAAACTAGTATTATTTAAATCTCTCTGATATAGCCTACGTTTATTTAATATAAGTCAGCAACAATGAACTGTTTAACTTCAGATGTTATGGCGTCTTCTGAGCCTGTAATTTCAGTACTTAGATCAATGTTATCAAACATTACATTCAATTACAAAACTTACTGATACATATTTCTTACCTGCTGCTTTGCCAATTGGAACCACGTCTTCAATATAATCGGCAATCGTGTGGCTTCATAACGTCTTGTTGTTTTGACACTTATGAATATATCGTCCAAAGTGATACTTTTGTTGAGTCCACTATCATCAATGGTAGTTTTTGTCACAGGTACGTTGGTTAAGTCAGGCACTTGCACTGCTGTACGGGTTTCCTGGAAGGTGAACGCTACTCCTCCTTGGTACACAAACAGGCTGCAATAGCCCAGGGCGGCCAGCGCAGCTACGATTTGGAGAATTCGACGGGGCCCCATGCCAGGGTCTACTGGCGCCAAAGCACCGATAACTCCGCGAAAGTCCCACCACGTTATCACTCATCTGTTGCACTTTTGCTACCAAAACAATTGATAAACGGCGGGTGAATACTAAATCCGAGATGCACACCACCGTGGCCTCGGAGAACGGTTACAAACTAAATAAAAATGTAGCGCAGGCCGAAGCGGCTAAACACGCCCGCGCCTCCGCGCCTTAGCTTCCCCACCATGTGGTGCAAGTGAGAGGTCAGATATTGTGGACTCTTTCGCTCTCCAGCGCCTACCTGCGCGTGCGCTTGTCTGCCGCCTGCACTGCCGATGCCGGCAGCGACGCCCTGTCAAAGGTTCAAGTAATGGTTGCACAGAATTGGAAACTATCTTGCTTGGGAGTAGCCGCTCAATTTTATGCACAACAGTGTCGACACGCTTTTTTACTTTGTGAATATTTGAGATCTCTTTATTTTCATCCTTGTTTTCTTTTTTGTGTTTCATCTTTGATTATGCTCAATGTAAATTAACTTAACAACCTGTAATTTGTTTCAGGTGTCATGTTCGCTATTTAGTTTGTGACCTTAAAAACTTCTATTGATTATGTCAACAAAGTTTTTAAATGAATGTACAAATTATACTTAGCAAACAAACAATGTCGATTGTTTTAGTAAATGTGATAAAAACATTGTAATAATTTATATAAAACTGCGCCAGCCGGTCAAATAAACTTATTTCATTCTCAACAAGGATTCACAAATTAGTGATGTCGTAAATTGGTAAAATATAGTCTTACTCTTTCTACAAAAAAATATACTTGTAGTGCCGTCCCACTTAGTGGAAGAAGAGCAAGGAGATGACGATGATGATAAATAATGTTTCGCGTCATGTCGCTATAAATGTAATAACTTATGACAATTATATTTTAGTAACATTTTTATCTTTGACATTAATATTCTGAAATTTTGACATCTCTTGACATTATAACTTTAATGATGATTTTTCCATTTTCAATTATTGTAATTGGGCCACATATAGAATATATTAACAATAACCAAAATTATTATTATGACGCTATAAATATATCTAACTACCTAGCCCTCAAATCAATATTTGCAAGTCACTATTATGACCAAGTGTGTGAACTATATTGATACACTTAACCCTACATCTGTTTATACCTACACTTAAAGCAAATAAACTGCATTTCATTTCAAATGCATTTCATTTAATTTTATTTCATATATATTCAGATTGATATCCTGTCTTTTCAAGAAGATATTGACTTACAACTAGGAAACAGAACACCTGCTAACGTGCTGACTCGGGTTCACGCGTAAATTCTCCCTAATTGGGTAAAATGCCGCAAGACATCCGTCGGCTCACCATGAAATTTTACCGTGTCATGTTTCTAATTTGTTTCCATCGGACAAAGGCTATTGTTGCGGAGGATGGCCTCACCAAGCCTCGAAACGCATCAAGTTTAAAGATCAGAAAAGTTCATTAATTACTCCAAGTTTGGGCAAATAAACAAATGTTTTTTTTGGAGGAGGAGATTCTCAATTCTACTCTATATTTTTTTACGTGTGCCACCTCAAAACTTCTTTCTGGTGTCCCTTTTGAATTTGATCAAGATCTGACTACCTAGTAGTTTTCCTTTTTTGCCCGTGTTACTATCAGTCTTACTACCAGTAGTAATACGGCAAATTAAATCTTCCTCTGTTACTACCAAAAGGTCCAGTACCTAGTATGATGGGAAGTATATTTTTACCCGTCATTAATGAGTATTTCATTAATTGAATCTGATTATCTGATCATGGGTTCCGAAGATAAAGCTGTGAAGTGCGTTTTTTGTAGCTATGCTTGCGTTTAAACTATTACCTTTGTAAAATACCGAAAAAACTTCTTGTTCTAAATTAAAATTCTTACTAAAACTATACAATGAAACGTTATTTTGTAGTATCATATAAATGTAAAATGTTGACATAGCCATCATCTAAGTACAGTAGGTATCGGCGACTGTCAGCTTTAAACTTAAAATTAATTCATTTCCTAATTTGTATCATGTTAATAAAATTGTCCTAAAATCCGTACATTTTAAAATTCACTTTAAGCCGGATTGCCGAAAATAACGAGATTATTACTAATGGAAATTGCACCTTGAGACGTGGACTCTGACGTCACAGGAAGAACGTGAAAATGGTCGAACCAAATTTCTTTTTTTTCTGCCGAAGAATGGCTATGTTTTTCACGCGTATTTTGTACACAATGTATGAACAATTATAGTTATATGAATGTACATTTGTAAATTTATTTATTACCTAGTATCTTTCTAACGGCTGGATAGATTTGGACAGTTAAGGTATCGGTATATTCGTCTTAAAAACCCAAGGCAAGTTAGGCAAGAAGGTAGTAATGCATAATATTATATTCCTTGTTGCTGTTTAAAACGAATACTTATAGGACTGTTCAAAACTATTCTAAAACATGCATAACATTTATGAAACCTACATAAATATAGAAAACTTTTTTCCTCTTGGTGGGTTTAAGCTCAAAATTTCCTTGCACTGACACCTCACAGTCAACGCAACAGTTTCTACAGAAGCCCGTGGGTGGTAATGAAATTAGGACCCAGTCATTGTTGCATTAAATTCCACTTAAATTAGATAATGATTAACGAAATTGCTTACTGAGATTACCAGCATGATTCGAAAGTCGAAAAAAAGAAGATGGCTCGCGGAACTAATGCTTGATTGTCTCCACTTTCGTTAAATTTTGTTATTGCACTGACACAAATTGTAGTTCCAAGATTTTATGAGAGGAAATGACTACTGGCAATTTATGTTTCTGCTATAAAATTATTCCGTTATTTGCAAAACGTTTAATAGATATAATTTTATGCCTATTTTACGTTTTAATAGCATGTAAATCTTTTGACACAAAGCGTTATATTTCATAATTTCTCATAGATGACATAAAGATAGCTTACTACGGGCAATTTGCATATATTTCCTAAAACTATATACATCTATACAGCAAAGACCTAAGTTTCATACAAAGGCATCGAGGTTATAGGTAACTCAAGTGTTCCCTTTGGGTAGCGTTCCCATCATGCTGGCGACTTTGCCTGTCTGAATTGCAATGCTAATATGTTGAGCCAAATAATTACCTTTATACCAGCATTTTGATAACGCGTCGTCTCAGCCAGATTTTTGAAAATAGAATGAGCTCCTGGTCCTCGCGGTCCCATTGTCTCAATACCACATGACTCAAATATGAAACCACTACCAAGGTTTCTATATTTTCGCTATTTACACAGCTCTGCCGAGGCTGTCGCGGCGCCAACTCCATTAATATATGAAAATGTGACGGAGCTAAAGTGTTGACACATGTTGCATCCCACTGATTCGCGCGGATGGCTTGCAGGGTCGCGGGTATATCGCCTCAGTGGTTCCCGTGCCGACATGGTTGAACACTGCCCAGTGTCACAAATATGACCCACTAGCTGACCCGCCTAAATTGAAACGCTTCACACTCACAGCCCCACACTAAAAGTACTATGACTTGTGTCGTAGAGCCGTAAATATTAACACATAAAGCGGCCAGTTAAATACGTTGACTCTGATTAAGGTTCCGAAGATAAAGCGGTGAAGTCGGTTTTTATTATTTATTATATCCCAACAAAACATAGCCCATAATAGATAGCTACACTTAGGGAAAGTGTAGCTATCAATAGATATCTAGATATCACTATCCCGTATATTCTGAAAATTATTTCTCTAATAAGAGAAATAATTTTCCGAATCGGATCAGTAATTTCAGAGTTTACCTTTTACATACAAACAAATAAAGAAACTGTACCTTGTTATAATATGATTAGATAGATAAACCCCAAATAAATGCACTTACGTGTATGGGTGTCGACCCCACATTATATTCATTTATACAACTTTAATTGCCATTTTTCGCTTTGGGCCGCAGTTTTACATATTGATTTGAAGTTATTCACTTGTTCGGTACAGACGCTAACTGATGGACAGATGGACCATGCTTACCTAGAAGCTACCTTTTAACTCTAGATTTGAAGACTACCAGATTACACTGTTCGGAGAACAAAGACGCGGGCAGTAAGTTCCACTCCTTCGCCGCACGGATAATAAATGTAGAAGCAAAACTGTTTCTATTTATCCAGTAAACGAGATTATACCCATTTATAAACCATTATAAAGCAATATTTCATCCTTAACGTTATCTATCGTACAACATTTAACACTTTCACGCAGAGCGGTCATAAACGATCATAATTAACTAAACACGATGAATCCGATCGAACCGGCTGTAATTGGATTCTATAATCCGATCAACGTATGACGGTAACTTTCGTTCATTGTGTAATCGACGAGAAGCAAAGCTTTCCAGGTAAAAACCGCAATAATTTATATGTGCAATTTTATTCAAAAACCTTTTAGCAGGATTTAAAAAAAAAATTAACTGAAAATAGGACATCCGCAGAAAAATATAAATTATGTTATTTCCGATAGCTGATAAAGTTCTATAGGTTATATTCCAATCCAATAGCTGTAACAAAACCTTCTATTTAGAATTTCTCCTAAATATAAGGTAAATTTGCTGTCTCTAAAAACTTTATTTTGTTTTTAGTAAACTGATTATTACATAACCTTGAAATGAGTTTAAACAGTATTGAAAAATCTTTAAAAATATTTAGGACAAACTATTAACGTATCCATTTTCGCTGTCTTTAGACGTCTAACGTTATTTTTAGTCCAAATGGAACATAGTACCTAGTTGGTGTTCAATTACTGTAAGTGTGTATATAACAAAGAAAACTCCAATGGCTTTTACGATTGTTATTTTTAAAATTGAGATAACACCAGGAATAAAAATAATGTAAGATTTATGCGATAAAAACCGTTAGACTTTGTTGAAAAGTTTGATTTGGAAACTGAACGAAACTTCGATATTCCCTTTGTTCATATTAAGAACATTGAATAATTTCTTTCTATATTATTGAGAGACGAAAAAAGATAGTAGCTCGCCTGAAGGTAAGCGTCACACTTGCCCACTATAGTACAGTTTCCACCCATTTTCCACTGCAGATTTTTGAACTTATACATTTATATAGGCCAAAATCCAGCGCGGCAAAGCACTGCGCTCGACAGTGCGAGATATTAGATGTTGAATCTCTTTAAGCCATGGTTATATTATCTTTGCTTTAAGCCCTATAACTTCATTGTAAACATTGCTTTTTGATCCGAAACACAGTAATGTTTTGATGTGAAAACTTCTTTAGCGGCGTCGTTCACTTTTATGGGATGGGTAAAAATGTTAACTCGCGTCAAGAAGACACGTGACCTGATCGCAAATTCGTAAGACGGAAAATTCGTAAGACGAAAGAGAGGAAGTAATATACCTCCTCTCTTTCTACCGCGCGGCGAGTTTTCACTTCTGCCGGCACTCCCGGAGTGCAACCCGTTGTTTTTTTTTACATCTGGCAATGGTTTGGTACTGCCCCAGGCGGACTCTGCAAAGAGTCCTACCACAACAACTACGTATTATCTACGCCAGAATAATACAACCATTTTATACCTTACACTTTACAAATTGCCACGTCTGTTTTATTCCTGAACAGACAGAAGTATTTAAGTGCTTCGTGGAATTTTCTCTCTGACACTTATTACTTCTCGAACTCCTTTCAACTTTTTTAAAAGTTTAAAAGAAAGAAAACAATGAAAAATATAGCTTTTATTTTTAATTCTTGTAATGGTAACAAATAATTAACTTAAAATAAAATAAGTAGGTGGGTCATTTAGTAATGATAAAGCGGTTTAATTTAGTCGAGATTTATGTTGAGCATTTCTCACAGGAGCGTTTTGTTCGTCTATACGACAGAACTTCTGCTTGGTACAAGTCAGCTTAATCTTCGACAGAATACCAACCTTCTTGGCAGCAGTCTTGGCTTTAGACTCTAAATACGACCTGAATTAAGATTTGAAATAAACATGATGCTCAAAAGCTCGAGCTTAGTGCTGATCTGCGAAAGTTGGATACAGTAAAGTTGAACGCAGGGGTTAGAGGAAAACAGACACGCCTGTGTTTTTTCAGTATTAAATGTAACCAAGTTAGCATTACCCCATTCGGAAACAGTTTTCAAGGTCAAGTTTAGTCTATCTCTCTAGTGCTCGCTCTATTTCAGCATTTAGACTACCAAACGTAAGATTGCTAATCTAATACCTTTAAACGAGCAATTCTTGTATATATATTATCTGAATCTCGGAAACGGCTTCAACGATTGTCATGAATTTTAGTATGCAGGGTGTTTTGGGGGCGATAAATCGATCTTGAGCTAGGTTTCATGTTTAGAAAACGTCATTTACCAAAAAAAAATCGAGCGGTCATCCAGGTATATCCTACTAATATTTTAAATCCGAGAGTTTGTGTGTAAGTGTGTAAGTATGTTTGTTCCCTCTTCACGCTTTAACGGCTGAATGGATTTGGATGAAATTTGGAATGTATATAGATTATACCTAGGATTAACACATAGGCTACTTTTTAACTTGATAATAGCGGGCGAAGCCGCGGGGCACGACTAGTATCTTATATCGTTTATATCTTATAAATTACCATAAATACAATAAATAACACAATACTATAAATTTCTTAATTAATCTTCTTATGTTATATTAAGTATTCTTGTGTTATTGTTACAATTAAATTATATTCTTCTTTCTATCTTTCTTTTCTTCCTTTAGTTAGTAGTGCAATAGTTACTTAAATCAACTAAATAATTTAAAATGTATTTTGTTCGTTAAATATCTTAGAGTTAGTTATTATTGTAGATCCAGATATTATGGGAAGAGCGCTGAAACACCGGTGATGAGCCTAGTTCGGCAGCACTCTACCATATTGATAACTTAGCATTTAAGCACACTATCGTGAAATTGTACATGCTTTGGAAATAATAAAATATTATTAACATTATTATAGTTACTACATATTATTATAATGATACTGCTACGTAGCCAACCAAAGTCAGTACTTGTGTTTTGTAGATGGCTCACAATCAGCACATTAAGACAAGCGGGAACGCTTACCGTATCCCGCCTAATTGCGGAAGCGTGTGTAATGGGGAGTGCACACGCCACGCGCCGACCGTGGGAACAATGCGTGTATTATATTTTGGCAGTAGGCAATATTTTGGCTTATCCTAAGC
Source organism: Lomographa bimaculata (assembly GCA_948107665.1). Taxonomy (NCBI): domain Eukaryota; kingdom Metazoa; phylum Arthropoda; class Insecta; order Lepidoptera; family Geometridae; genus Lomographa; species Lomographa bimaculata. Next base: position 15,698,539 of record OX403589.1, read on the forward strand.
CAAGAATGCTACGAGCGTTGAGCGGAGCGAAATTGGAAGAAAATAATTAAACGCAAGCAAAGCTTAAAAAAACCGACTTCACCGCTTTATCTTCGGAACCTTGATCAGATTTGTTGTATAAACACGCATTATTGACTATAACTCAAAAACGAGAGATCAAATATTGATCAAATTTTATTGGGACTACATAAAAAGCACCAACTTTTAAATAAAAAAAGAATCATTAAAATCGGCTCACGACGAAAGAAGTTATGAGGTAACTTTTGAAGTCGGCTAAACGAGAACATCGTCAAAGTACGCATTATTCATCACAAAATAGGCATAATTGACGATATTTCAAGAACTACTGATCAGATCTTGATCTAATTTAAATGGGAACAATAGAAAGCAACATTTCTCAAACTAAAAAAAAATTTTCGAAATCGGCTCACGTGGAGAGAAGTGATGAGGTAACACACATAAAAAAAAATACAGTCGACTTGAGTACCTCCTCCTTTTTTGGGAAGTCGGTAAAAAGGAGCGAGCGTTTGTTATTCTTCTTTACAAACTTTGGTTGAAACTGTGACTGAATCTGTTTACACATACTTAATAATATATTATTATAGTAGGAAAGCTCTTCACCCCGTAACTCAGTGTTAACTAGTAAAAACAGGATAAAGAAATATTAAAATTCGTAATTTTGCATTATTTTAGGTAAGGATGTTGAATACTGCCATAGTAGAAATACATTTATTTCTACTATGATACAATGTAGAGTAGATCCATTTTAAATGTGAACCCTCCACCAAATTTGTCAAACGATCGTGTCAAATGTATGATTTTTTCAATGGAGGGGTGTGCACATTTGTAATGGTTCTACTCTAACGACCTAGAGCCAATGAGCACATACAAGTACACACAATGTGAACACAAATTTAGAAGTATTCTGCTAAGAATATGAAAAAGAAGTGTATATATGTATTTGTTATTTAAATATTTACGTGTAACAAGCTGATTTTATAATAATGCAAGGTATAAATAAGCCAAACATCAAATTCAAACAAAAGCAGTGGAAGCAGTCAAAATAACCGATGCAGAAAACAGAGTGTGAGAATACTTATCACTGAACACAATTTTATAATAATTACAGACAATGTTGTTAACGCTTGTAAATTCTGACATAGTTATATTTATCATAACATTTATCTCTGGGTTTTACTAACCACAAATTCCGGTTCGCAAATACCTACACTTCTAATCAAATAGATTTATACATATTATATGAATACATATAAATATCATTCTTGCATGATAAACGCATTCGTTCATGGGCAGTTCATGCGTTTAGCTGTGCGATTTGGGTCGGGTTAATCGGAATTAAAACTAGCCTATCTCCTATACCTATACCTCATTCCTAACCAAGGTCTTACATACAATAAAATACAATACAATACAAAATTCTTTATTGTTCACCAAAAAAAAAATTAAAAAGATACAAACTTAAAACTAAGAAATTAAAATTATAAGGCAGTACAATGGGCGGCCTTATCGCTTTCAGCTATTTCTACCAGACAACCTTTGGATGGACAGAAATTGTAGTAGCAACTGAGGTCGGAGGAGGTGTACAAATTTACAGTACAAATTTACATAAATATAATATGTAAAATTAATAAACTACATAAAATAATTAAAATGATAAGAAGTACAAATAAAATACATACTGTCACACAAACTTTTGGATTACTAATAATAATATCTTGACTACAGGATATTAATTCTAAGCTGCCGAAATGTTTTGTATCTGATAGCGGTACCAACACCATTTAGATTCATCTCGTCATATTATAATTAAGAATGTAACTGAAATTGTGTATTTCAGTTACATTCTGCAAAACAGATTTTTTTTGAGGTGAATATGCAAGTTATTGAACGCAAAATTCAGCTTTAAACATGTTTCCGGTTTTGAGATAGACCCCGGGACAAAAATAGATCTAAATTGGGACTTTCAAGTCCTACCAAATTGTTATTTTCTAACATAGATTTTGAACGGTTTAGTACCCGACGTATAAAGCTGCAGAAAAAACATATTTTGCTCCCCACTTACATTCTGTCATTGTATGGATGCCCGCCCTCTTAATATTTTTATTTATATCAATTTCATTGGCATTTTTTACTTTAGGCATAGCTTTACATATTCTATGGGAATTTGAATGTCTTTTTTGTTCAAATAATAATATAAATTGGCTTTAATTTATTTCCATAAAAAGTTAACATAAAAAAATAATATATAAATTGACACTTGTTTTTTCAAGGACCGCTCAACGAGTATAGGCCTCCTCCTTTTTACTCCACGTCTGTCTTTCGCCTTCTTGATCCAATCCTTTCCAGCTAATTTTAAATTTCGTCGAGCCATTGTTCAGTTGGTTTGCCTTTACTTCTCTCGCTAGCTTGTTCGTTCCACATTGTAACCTTCTTTGTCCATTTCTCGTCAATCATATGCGCAAATTTGTTTAAATGGAGGCAAATAAAATACTATCTACGGGCCAATTGCCTATATTTCCTAAAACTAGACTAAAACTATGTACAGCAAAGAACTAAGTTACCTACAAGACATCGAGCTTATAGGTAACTCAAAGTGCTCAAGCCAGTGGGTAGCGTTCCCATCAGGCTGGCAGCATTGCCTCTCTGAATTGCAATGCTAATACGTTGAGCCAAATAAGTGCCAGCATTTTGATCACGCGTCGCTTCAACCAGGCGCTCTGATAGAATTTTGAAAATAAAATTGAATATGTAACAACAGTCGATTTTAGGTTTACAAAAAAACAATGAGAACAGAACAAAATTAATAACTATTATTTATATCATCAGTATCGGATAGTGGTCCAGCTGAGTGACCCTAGCGGGATGGTTATCAATTAATTCATTTTTGTCTGCATGATGGCGCTTGTCAAAACTATGAACGTGTTCGCTGAACCCTGAACAAAGTTGAAACCTAAATCACTGATGCGTTATTACTTGATGCCACAACAAAAAATACTTTTAGGGTTCCTCTGAAATGATACCAATAATAGTTAATATAACAATTCAATATATTATATTGGGAATTTGTGTGTTGATTTAATTTCTTAAGGTGAAACTTCCTATAGGAGGGCTTTGAAATACTGATCCGCAACCTTTTTGTGTGACGAAAAGTGGTAAGGGTGATGAATAATTAAAAATGTTCCCTGTAATGCAAAAGTTTCACTTCAATCGTGTGTATTGTCGTTTGTTCCGTCTTAAGTATCAATTAATAATACTACCGATAGCTTCGCTCGCACAAGTTAGCCATTTAAATATAATTTTTAACTGCAATAGGTATGTCACTAGCGTCAAACATGAACAAAAACAATTAAGAAAAAAATTTCTCGCTTCGCTCGCACATATTTACCTTGTGACCTGTTGCAGTTGTGAAAATGTTTGGAAAATAAAATAGAACCAAGTTTTTTTCTAAAAAATTGGGCGATTTTATAAATACACTACGTCACAAGTCTCAAACATTGAGTTTGTATCTGTTTTTGTTAATAGAATTAAGATAAATACCAGCTCTGCTAAATACCAGCTTAAAGCTCAAGAATCCATTGACCGACCAGCCAAATGACTTATTGGCGATAGTAAGCTAGTAGAAGATGTTGAGTCTGGGTCATCGACGTAAGGTATCGTGCTTATTGGATTTCTATCGTTTACAATTTTGTAGTGTGTCAAGCCTTTATGGTTGAAATACCTCAAGTTTCTCATTTTTATGATCCGTACTGAGTGAAACTTATTGCCCGTGTCTTTGTTGCCCGAACGATATAATCTGGGAGTCTTCAAGCTAAGAGTGAATAGGTATCTTCTAGACAAGTATGCTACATCTTTGAACGCATCATCACTTGCCATCAGGTCAGATAGTCAAATATGTCAAATGCCTTTCGAACATAAAAAAATAACTAATTATGGATTTAGTTACTGCGCGAGTAATTAATTTGTGAAAATTACATACATTTTAGTAAATATGTATGAACCACAGAATAGCAACTCAATAAAAATTGTACGGAACCCACATTATATTAATATAGCGACTTGTACTTGGCATGTTTCATTAATTTGATGAATTGAATCGTTCTGTGGTCACTATGGCGTGAAACACGCTCCATTTTAGAAGAAATGACTGTTGAAGCTTGAAGATCTAATAAACATCTATTAAAAAGCATTTGTATAAACTGTTACTAGGAATTTAATTTTTATTTGTACTCAAAGGTGTATTCAATGTATTTCTTTTATACGGGCTAAGCGTTTTCTCATCCGATGAGAAGTGACGATGGAGTATTTTTAATCACTCGTGACTTAAAGATTCCCGGATTAAACTTATCGGGAATCAGACTCGGGTAAGAAATTCCATAATCGCTTCGTGCGTATCTAGATTATATAGTTGAGTTTAGTAGATGTTTGTGCATCGTGGAGGAAAGCAACGATGCTAGTGAGAAAGTTGAGCAACAGCAAAATACATATCAGCAATGGATTTCATAAAGATTCAAAGCCCCTTCTATGATTCGAAATCGCAACCGCCCGTTTAAGGTCCACGTCTGCCATTAAGTGGTGGTATAGTAGTGATATAGTGGTGTTAAGCTATCAACGCTTCAAGCACCTATTCCAGGGGGTACTTCCCAACGGATCATAGGATAATGGCAGCGGCAGTGGTGATTGTAGCCATGGTTTCACTCACATCGTCTTTTAAGCGATTATTTAAGCTAATACTAAAATTAAGTTAAATTAAAATTTACCAATAATTAAGGCATACGAAATCCCAAAGATTTTAGGACTTTAGATGTGATGAAGTTTTGCATAGTAACCGTGAAAACATTACTGTATTTCAAACATTACTACATATTTCGGAGTAATGGGTAACGTTTCTAGTGAAATTACAGGGCTTAACGACCAATAACTTGATGACGAAAGCAATAAAACAAAAAAAAAACACATTCACACTCAAAGCCCCACACTAAGTTCAAAGACTTGTATCGTGGATGCCGACAACTTTCACATCACGCACACATTACATCCAGAACCAGACGCACAAATATAGGAATTCGTGCTGCTGCCGGGAATCGAACCCAGGACCAACGGCGCACACGGCGGACACCTGTCCACTGCGCCAACTGGGTCGTCAATGCTTTGCCGAACAGGATTTTGACCTAAGTTCAAAACTCTGGGTGGTACTGAACAGCTGTAATGGACAAAGGTGACTCTTACCATCAGGCGAGTGGTCCTTTCGTCACTCAATAACCATAAAAAAATAATTTTCTGAAGAATATTGCGTCCAATTTCTTTTATAAGTAATTGCAGTTAGAAAGTGAACTTTAAACTTGTACAACTTTTTATACGGATCAATGACATCAGCCCAGATTGGATAATGGTTGTGGCGTCGCTTGCACCGGACACCACCAATCTGCCATCGGCGTAACTGCCCGTGTAATGTCCCCCTTAATCCTTTAATGGTGCGCATCCGATGGGAAAACCGCAACTTTGTGAAAATATACTGGTATGGGTGCTATGTGGGTCTATGGTAAAGCGTATTAGCCGTTTAGTGGTTCCTTGTTTGCCATATTACAGCGTACCTGTTTTGCACTTGGACGGTTTATTTTTTTTAGGGATTGGGACGTTTTTGAATATTATTTCACTTAAATGGGCTTAATGGTTTTTTTACTCGTAAAGAACGTAGTTCGCTTATAGTGGGTTAGTTATTTTGTCTTAATTTCATCCGGAAGTTAGATGGCAAAATACTTTTTTTTAACTAGTCGATGTACCTACTAAAAATAAAAAAATAAAAATACTGCGAAAATGTGAATCTATTTTAAATCATTTTAATTTTTACGTTGATTATCGAAGTATTTAATACGTATGTGAACGAATGGTAATTGCTAACAACTTTAAATCGTTTAAGATCCTAATGGTATTAAAAAACCAAAAGATGATTTACAAATACCTATTTAATAATACACAACGCCGATTATTTTTTAAAATTTTCACAATATTGTGATGTCTTGCGGACGCCATTTTGAATGTTGATTACTGTCATATCTTTAGTGACCTTCTAGTAATCTTCTAAGCATGCGTGTTCCATTGTCGACCGCAGCGTCGCTTACCATTATATGAGATAGTGGTCAAACGTTTGACTATACTGAACTAAAAAAAACGAATCTACTCTACAATTCGATAAAAACACGGAGTATAATTTTATCAGCAGGTAATCACATCCAAGCCCGTAAGACATTCATTTTAAATTCATTAAACTGGTTCTTATAAGAGCATTAGAGATTAATGTGACAGAGGTGTGACAGCTGTCATGGTTTCCTTTAGAATAAATCGTGTGTACCTAATTTGGTTATATCGATATGTCGTAGCTGGTTTAATTATTGTTCAGGGGATATTTTTAGATTGTTGCATCTTGGTCGTGCAAGAAGGATTAGAAATATGAATGGTGTTCTCGATATTATTATAATTGGTGAAGTTTTATCTATTCAATCAATGCACGATGTGGCATTGGGTCCGGTTTTTTATCCGATAAAATACAAGTTGAAACCGTTAAAGGGTGACCAGAACGCAACTTTGTTTCCTATAACAAGAGCCTTTGTAACGGTTTTATTAAGCAAACATAATAAATCTGACAAATAAAAACATTGCTCGAAATATGTATGATAATTATGATAAATAACTCTTTATTCTCGGAATATTCATAACATTGAAAAATATAAGGGAAAAAAAAAATTAATCATATTTTTTTTTCTTTTTGAAACTATTTTGTAGCTGTATTTTATATCAGAACACTGAAACTTGTATCATATACGTATATAAACTAGACAAGCAACTTCTTCAGCATGTTTTTTTTTTTTAGTTAGCATAATCACGAAATTAAAATATAACATCAAAGGTTGCCACGCGTGACCTTACGTAACCGCTTAATATAAGTTATGCAATATGTACCTTTATGTGCGAAAGTATAAGGGGGATATTTGGGTGTGCTTAGAAAAGGTGCTCGAATTGACGTATATCTGTCCCGGCTAGCTTGAGCTGTGGGCCTGTGGCGGACATTCGGCGTAGCAAAAACGACACAAGAAACTGATTTTAGCAAAAAGTATCTTATCTTAACAGGCATACTGTGCGGATCCTTATCTAAAGGCATGTTTATATTGTTACTAAAAGAAGTAAGTATTTACGGTAGCTAAATAGAAATGTTAATAATTATTCTTTCGACTTTTAAAAGGGTTGACGATTTATTTCGTATAAAAAAATGTACTCTATTTTGAAGACCAGTGTTGCGTCTACTCGAGACTGTGAACTGAGACTGAGAACTCAGAACTGAACTCTATGGACAACGATCTAATAGAAAATAATTTAGACTGCGCAACTATGGTACCAAAATTGCATAATTGTAATGTCGTATTCTTTAAATATAAATACTTAATCAGAATATTAATTAATCCAAAGATTCTATATCTCCAAAATACTCATAATAGTAATTTAAGAGTGTCATCAAAAGCCTATTATTAAGCACATTACAGTTTCTATTTTACCAAACGTTTTACGAACGCCTATTACTCGGAAAACTTGCGTAAAACACATAAAAAACACATGTTAGAACTTTCTAAAGTCAATATTAGCGTTCGAGTCGAAAGGCTTGAAACAATACGGTGTGGGCTATAAAATAGAATGGGTACGGTCACTTATAAATTGCGTGGTTTGAGAGAGGTGACGTTAACTGGGACTGCCCGCAGTGTCCCGTACGGTCAATGTGACCATGGCTTTAGAAGACCTTATATAACCGGGACACTAAAAAGCGCTTTTTTATACATTTAAAAAAGTGTAGGTACTGTATTTTAACTAGACAAGGTTAGATTTAGAATTAAAATTTATTGACAGATAGTTGAAAATGAAATAACTTATTTCATTTTCAACTTTCCGCAGCTCAGTTTTAGGGTAAACTTTACAATTTACCTAAGTCACATTTCTAAGATAATTTGTAAGATTATTTTACATTTACATTTCTAAGATTATTTATTATTACATGTTTTTTTTTACATTTAACTTAAACACAACTGTAAATATATGTAAACCTAATAATAGTATTTCCATTCGCTCCCAGTAATAATGGCTACCAAGAGCTTGAGTGACTTGGAAAAATCATTGAACTTTTATCTACTTTACCAAAATGTAGGGTTAAGAGCCCGACTTATTATTTAACAAACTAATATTGGACTACGACATGTGAGTTTTCTAGGTAAAGGATAATGGTTACTATGTTTTTTTTATTATATTATTTGTTTTATGAGTATGTAAAAATTTTCGCATAATTTGCTTCTTAAAATGCGTCAAAATACTGGAAGTTATACTAAATTTATACACTTTTTCATATACAATTTTTAACCTATGGGTAAAGGTTAAGTTCAGATCTTTATGTAATGAATGTTAAAAATACGATGTATTTTTTGGTTGGTTGCTGTTATTACACGCATTATAAAACACATGAGATAGTGTTATTATTACCCCTAGGTCATCAAGGTACATTTTTGTTATTAGCTTATTTTGTCCTGTTGTTTCCCACAAAATGTGGTCCCTACTGTCTACAGTGTATCCCGGGGCAAATCAATTAGACGTGTACGCAGCAGGCCGTCTTGCCCCGGTTTCGGAGCCCGGGATAAATGAATTAACTTCGTTATTCGGTTAAACTGCTATGTGAAATGTATCGTATGGTGTTTGAATGGGAATGATATTGATAGTTTAATAATGTTATTAGATACGTTTGGCGTTTTTTTTGTATTATGTACTGGATATTATGGTAGCTTGGCCTACTAGCGTGTACTGTAAATTTTAAGCCTAACTTATAAATATTCGTTATTGGTAAATAAAAAAAAACAAAAGTTTTACATCATGTTTATAAATCTAGCATAGCTAATTGAAATGTACTCGTATACATAATCATGTATTCCTTTAATATATACATAAAAAAGTATTTATTAAAATGTATGAGACACGAAAAATTATAATGTAGTGGTTAAATTATATAGTGGTAGGACTTTTGCAAATTCCGCCTGGGGCTGTATACCTGTCAGACATTTAACTGCTAACAGTAGTGTGCCAGCTATATAGTATATTCGGATTGGAGGGCAATGTTTTCAGTGAATTTACAGGCCAATAAGAAATTTAACATACAGTACCTCAGGGTATCAGGCGTAGTAATTTTTGAACCATTTAACTCATTTGAACTTTGGGTGGCACTGAAATTGAATGCGCAAGCGTGACGCTTACCATCAGGTCAATGGCTTGCTGGTCTCATCTCTCAATTACATTAAAAAGAGAGTACATTATAGGCTGCTTAACACCGTTTCAGGAGTGAGTGGGTTCTTTATTCGTGTTTATAACTACGTACGCTGTAAAGTTTCGACTCGTGTGCGAGTTCTTTCATGTTATTATGTTAAATATTAATCAATACGTTTTCCTTTATTTGAAGAGTTGGATATAAAAATATTATCATAATTTCACTCTTTTCTACTCCCACTTAAACGTCTATCTCGCTTTTTGTCAAAGACTGCGTTTTTACTCTCTGTTAATTCTGCGAAGTTCTAATGCTTTGGCAACTAAGAATGGCAAATAAAAATAAAGCTTCACTATCTTAATTGGCAACCCTCACAACCTTGTCTCCGAACTTGTATGTTTTTTATCCAATGGCCAAACATGTCCCGTAACTAAAATTCTAGGTAAGAAACTTCGCTCCGCCCACATTTCGCCGCCAGAAACGCTCCGTCTTCAACATAGGAATTTCCAAATTGGATCCGTTTGAAAAAGTATCTTTATAAGTTTCTTATTGGTTGGACAAAATAGTATCACGAGCATTAGATAAATGTTTGTTCAAACATGCTGAACGCTGAAGGAGCGAAGGTTAATATTAAAAATATATGTTATTTTCTACACTATTCAAACACGAAAGCTCGGACGTTTGTATGTTTGTACTCAATCACGTTAATACTAGACATCGATAACAATAGGACTTTTGGTAGATAACATCATAATATGGCCTACATTTTATATAAAGTTTTATTTTTTGCCATTCAACGTGGCAATGCTGCCAGCATTTTGGGTACTTTGCCTACTGGTAGCGGTTTATTAGATTAAGTTTTGTACATATTTATATCTAATTATAGTTTATTTTATTTTTTTCGTTTAATTTTAATTTCGTTTTTAGTTTAATGTAATATATGTTGTTGATTATACTTTTATATAACTCACATAGTATACTAAAATTTCAATAAGATTCTTAATTAAAAGGACGGATGAAAAGATGGTTACGGGCAACGCCTATGTCTTTAAAACATAAAAATTTCTACGTAGCAAAAATGGGCGGTATTTATTTCAGACTATCTGCGTCCCGCGGTTTTACCCGCGTGAGTCCCGGACCCGCGGGAATTTCGGGATAAAATTTTGTTTCATAAGAACCTTCTCCTTCTAATAATTAACACAACAAAAAAAATATTCGCGAAATTGTTTCATCCGTTCACGCATGATGCGATGACCAAGGGATATAGAGATTCATCTATCTATCTATCTATCGATATATATAAAAATCAATGCCACTTTTCGTTGTAATTTTATAACTCAAGAACTCACCTATCCAAACCAAATGTTTAGGCTTTGTTCGGACTATTTAGTAGATGGTTTATGTGAAGTTTGCACAAAATCGGTCAAGGGGCTCTTCATTTATCACACCCGGGCGAAGCCGGGGCGGATCGCTAGTTATATATATAAATAATTTACACATAAGTAACTTACAGACTAATCTAATTACAGTTATATAATTTTGTATAGGCTAGTAAAACTTTATGTAATGCATAGACTTTATCATGTTATATATTTCTACTATGGTTATATTCTCAAATACCTGTATCCCAAAGAAATACTATGTTATGTATACAAAACTAAAATGTTACCGAGTGAATTGGTCTCATCAAAATTTAAGTGAACTTTAATAGAACATCTAAAATAATTTGTGTTTATAATGCAGTTCGCGGTGCCTATAAATGACTTTCCCATCGGCTTCCCACGGCAAATAATAAGGTTGTTTAGATTCTGTAAATATGAATATTTATTTGAAATTAAAGTAAACATTTCGTGTTGTTTTCCTTGAGACTGTAGATTATTTAAAATGCGCTTCGTTGAAAATAACATTTATTAATAATCACAGTATAATTTTTCAAGCTCAAGAGCATTTTTGTAATAGTTTTTTTTGTTTAGTTGATCTATTTGAAATATTCAATGATTCATGATTGTGTATTTACAGGGGTCCTATAAAAGCACTCGTGAAATTTAATGATTCTAATTGCTAGATCGCAAAACAGACATTTAGAGATAAACCTGGCAAAAAACACAGTGGCGTATTTTTTCCATTCTTTTATCAAATAATCATTACATCACTGATTCTGTATTTTGGAGTAGGCAAAAAGTGCTTTTGCAGTTTGCCTCCTGATCATCCTTGAAATTATCATTAACATAACATAACATAAATTTATTAACATCAGGTGGGATTGTGGTTAAATGCTTGCCTTATCAGACATAAAAAATGATGATTTTATAATAAGCATTCTTCATTAATTCAATAATATTAACTATTCATTTAAACTTTCCAATTTGTAATTCAGTTACAATCTTAGGAATTTTAATATATTTCTGTCAATAAACAATTAAACGTTTTAATTAAATAATATTTTTTTGAATGTTAAATAAATTATGAATTAACACCATAATTTCACATACAACACTTTTTACAAGAGACCACCGCCAGTAAGTAGTGCTGCGTTTTTGGCTGTTTTGCGATCTAGGAATTAGATTTTACTATGTATACATGTATTCATTGTTCATTTTACTATCTCACAACTAAATAAAAGTTTTAACAGTCTTATGTCTAGTTCCTAGAAATATTCAGACTACAGTATCAGTTTCATCTTATAGTGTGAGTGGACAGTGCGTCATGTTCTTAGCACTGTATGTAAGTACTTCATCATCATCATCATCTCAGCCACAAGAAGTCCACTGCTGGATATAGGCCTCCCCCAAAGATTTCCAAAAAGAACGGTTGTTAGCGGCCTGCATCCAGCGTCTTCCTGCGACCTTCATTATGTCGTCCGTCCACCTTGTGGGCGGTCTTCCGACACTGCGCTTGCCAGTCCGTGGCCTCCATTCGAGAACCTTTCGGCCCCATCGGCCATCAGTTCTGCGTACTATGTGCCCTGCCCATTGCCACTTCAACTTGCTAATCCGCCGGGCTATGTCGGTGACTTTCGTTCGTCTACGGATCTCCTCATTTCTAATTCGATCTCGTAGAGAAATTCCGAGCATAGCCCTTTCCATAGCTCGTTGTAAGTACTTACTTACATAATATACTTACATGAAATATACGCATTGCAGTTTTCGCCCATATTGAAGATATCATAGTCACGGTCATTCGCACCCTCAATTTTTAAAAGCTCTACGTATTCGCTTATAATGTAGAGACGGAAACTTGGCGTTGAGCCTATCGCGCCTTCAACGACGCCTTTCGGATAGTCTTAACGTTGGCTCCGCCGGAGCAGCCATCGCAGCGTTCTCTGGGAGCCTTGCTGTTGGTTGCCTTAACATTTGTCGATGTCTTACAATTTTCCATTATTAATTTAAACTATTACCGCCAACGTCAAATCAACATTAAAGATGATTGTTATGAATTACATAGAGATAAAGATAACATAAAGATAAATGTATTGCCAAAAAGGTATACAAATTAACTTAAAATAAATTACAAAGTTCAAATTTGCTGTAAGTGTGTAGAACAGTTTTAACATTGAGTCTCAAACTAAGCTCGAGGCCTGTATCTTGAGACTCGGTGTGAGTTAACTGATAAAAACTCGGTTATTAAAGGTGTTTAGTATTCCTACATATTTGTTTCTGGTTGGCAATGGAATTCAATCATTCAATCTAAGAATTTTCTCAATCTAATCAAAGTATTTTAATCAATACTGTAGAAGTGTAAACGCCATCTCACGGCACGGTAAGCGGAATAGTGCGAAATACTAAACACATTGTTGTATTATGAAATTGGTAGAATACTATCATAATTATACTATGCTGGCACTTATTTGGATCAACGTATTAGCAATGCAATTCAGAGAGGCAATGCCGCCAGCATGATGGGAACGCTACCCACTGGTAGTGGGCTTGAGCACTTGAGTTACCTATAAGCTCGATGTCTTGTAGGTAACTTAGTTCTTTGCTGTATATAGTTTTAGTTTAGTTTTAGGAAATATAGGCAAATGGCCCGTAGATATTTTTAATTTTAAGTAGTATATGATCTTTGTGGATTATTATTTGTATTAGTCCATGATCAAAAAACAAAAATAAAACATAATTGTAGTAACTTACACCTAATAAAAATATTTTTATCTTTCAATTGATCGGACATAACTTCGAGTAGAACAATTTCTAGTTTTGGCTATATACGTAGCAAGCACTTTTTCGTTTACACACGAATTTGCTTGTTACATTTTACGTTATTCCTCTATTTTTCTCGTAGTAAAAGGGCGGTTTCTTTATTCCCCTTTGAAACATTTCCTTAACAGTTACCCGTATTTCTTATTCATACACGATTCATGACTCTTTTTCTGTGCATAACTTATTTTTGATACGCTTATGTATAAATGTCAATGAAAGTATGAAGTAGGGTATTTACTCGTACTCGTCTGTCTAGCTTGTATTGAAATACAGCGGCAAAAAACAAACCTTCGATTTGCAAAATCTGTTGCCAAGCTCCAAGTTTAGTGTTATTCTGTTTGTTATTTTTTAAGCTTTAGCAAGCTTAACATCCTCAACCACATCACTTACCAACAGGTGAGATAGTCAAATGATAGCCTATCCGAGAAAGAATTATCTTGTAACAAGATATGTATAATGTTGTGATAACCGTTTCTAATACGATTAATAAATACACCCTGCTAATATTATAATAATTTTAATATAAAAACCACGATGAAAATCAAAATGTTAAAACCACGATGAAAATCAATACCTATGTAAAAATATTTTCCTATCAATGGATTTACATAGGAAAATCAAAGTACTTAGACTGCACATTGGTTAGGAATGTTACGCGTAATTCTTTATTCAAATTGCCTTAATCCCTAAAATTGTATTTTTTTATATAAAATACTAGCTCAGTAGAGGCTTAAATAATAACAATACGTCTTAGTTCGATATCAATGATTGTTGGAAAAATTATCGTTTTGAAATACCCTTTTATTTGTTAGGATTCGCATACTATGTGCTATAACGATTACAAATTTGTGAATTTATAAAATGACTATGTAGTAATTTGAGTTTGAAAACTATCGCGAGTGTTATTCATTATTAATGCAGCCAGCCGGTTAGTAAACATTAATAACAACTAGTAATACAGTCAAGTAAAAAAGTTATTGTTTGTCAGTATATCTGTCATATTCAAGTCATGCCCAAGTGTAAAAAAAAATACGAGACCTTCTTTAAAGTTTTGAATCGACAATGAAAATCTAGTTTTACAAATATTTATGCTTTCACATTCACAAACTTATTACAGTAAATAATCCATAGTACTAAAAAGTTAAAAAAATTATACAAAATCAATTTATTTTGAATAATTTTTGATTTCAGATAGAGTTATAATTATTCATCGAAAGAAGTACCTAACAGCAACAAATTACAACGCAACCGATTTGTGTATCAAGGATTTTGGCGTTAAATTTTTCTTTTAATTTTGGCTTCGCAATCTTGTGGATTTAGCCAGTGTCAAGTAATAATATATTTCAAGTGTATTTTATTATTTAATATTAAAGGTCCTAGTCACAAGTCACAGTTAACGTCAAGTAAAAGAGTCAAGATCCAGACATGCCCTAGTAAAGTGGTAGAAACCTTAGTAGAACTTCTATTGGAGTTTTGGAGCGAACGCGAAAGTTTAGTCATTAGTTAGTTGTATCATTAGTGTAGTCGATTAATCATTAGTGTTGATTTTATTGTTAGTTATCGATTTTGTAGGTAACTTGGGTCTTTGCTGTATAGTATTAGATGTATACATAATTTTAGTTTAGTTTTAGAAATATAGACATTTGGCCCGTAGTTACCAAAAACGAATGTACATTATCGATTTCGAAAGATAATTTACATTCTAAAAAATCACTAGATTATGTATAAAATCAATTACAAGTTCGGATAAAACTTGTGGCAAGGAACTGTGTAGAAGTTCACATCTCTAATTTAAAGAAGCCAACGTCTCGAGTAATCAAGAGATGTATGAAGTCATTGATTTTACTTAGCAGTAATAAACTTTAATTATCGATACCCGGGTCCCTTTGAGTCAGCTAATCCGTTATTTATTGGAAGGTACGCGCCTGCCGCACTAAACCTTTCAGTGCTAAGTTATGGGTCTGTTTTGTTCGATAGTTGAGAGGAATGCGGAATCGTTGATTACCTTGATTAACTGAAGATTTCGGGATTCTTTACGAGCTTTCGAAACTATGGTGGCACAGTAGTAGTAAGAGCGGACCTTTCGGCACGCTTGAATTTCCAATGAAGCTAACTAACGTGATCAACGGAACAGCTAAACGGTAACACTCAGTTGAAAATCCCACTAAGCGGTCACCAATCTAAGACCTGCCCCCTGATTCAGAAAATTTCGGTAACTTACCGAAACGAAACGATTGGAAAAATTTCTCTTTAAAAATTACATTTTATCGTACGATCGATATCGATATATGGTTCGGAATCAGGGGGCAGAACTTGAACTTTTGAAGCCGTGATATGCAGTCGTTGTAAATCCGCTTTATAATCATGGTTTCGAATCTTACTTGGCTTGAGCTTCTAGTTAATGAAATGATATGAGATGTGATGGGGTGGGATGGGATAGGATGGGATTATGATATGGGATGAGTACCTACATTTCACAGCAACATTCAGTTGAAAATTTTACTAGCGGTCACCCATCCAAGCTCTGAACTTGAACTTTTGAAGCCGTGCTATGCCTTAAATTATGATCGGCGGTCGTAGTTTCGTATCCTATGTCAGGCTTGAGCTTCCAGTGAAGGCAACTTACATCGTGATCAACGGGAACCGATGGTTAAACGGTAACAGTTAAAAATCCCATTAAGCAGTCAAAAGCCCTAAACATGAACTTTTGAACTTTTGCCATAATTGTAAATCCGTCTTACCTAATAATTTGAAATTAATTGAACTGCCCGTTGCACGTTCTAAGCAGCGGGTATTGGGTTTGATTCCCGATTGCTAGTTTTCTCCCAAGGGAAATTTGTGCTTCTGGTTCTGGTGTAATTGTGTGTGTGTGGTGTGAATGTTTCGGGCACCCACAACAAAAGTCACCAAACTTAGTATAGGGCTGTAAACGTGAAAGCGTTTACAATACTAAACTTTGCTCAACCTTGTCAATCGGTTACAATCGACTTGGCGAAGAGACCTACAAATATTGCGATCAATATACTTATAGACATTATGGTAGATCTCCTCAGAGATACTAATTACCTCCAACTCTGTTATTTACTCGTCAAGTACTATGTGTTACATGATTAATTGTAGATTAATCACGCTCCAGTTCAAACTCTCATCACAATGACTCTAGAGATTAATCAGATTCTTAGAGAAAGATAATTAACAATGGGGATTATATAAAGCATGTGTTTAATTGCTTTAGATCTTGACAGTATAATATGACTTAGTTTAAACGTAGATTTCTAAAGAAGCACTATCGTTTACTAGGGTTCATGACAGTAGTTTGCTCGTTTTTATTCATGCATATGTATAGGATTTGTTTAAACAGATTTTAGTTTTTATAGCATTGGCCATGCGATAGGCAGAACTAAAGTAGTAAATTTAGATGGGAAAAATTATTGCTTGAGGCGGGGATTGAATATAAATGTGGTCCTATAGGGTTCATGCCCTATTGTTCTAACCACTGAGCTACTTAATCCCTGCCTTAAGCAACGAAATTACCCTTTCCTTAATATTAACGTCTTATAGGGAAGTGTCAAGCCATATACCGAAATAGCGCAGTTATACGAATCGCAACTAGATGATGTGTTGATAACGTCCACCAAATCAATTGATTTGTATTTAAATCCTACTAATATTATAAATCCGAAAGTTTGTGTGTAAGTGTGTTTGTTCCCTCTTTACGCTTTAACTGCTGAACGGATTTGGATGAAATTTGGAATGTAAATAGATTATACCTAGGATTAACACATAGGCTACTTTTTAACTTGATAATAGCGGGCGAAGTCGCGGGGCATGGCTAGTTAAGCCATAAATTTTCCTTTCTAAATTTGTACTTCCCAAAAAGGAGGAGGTACTCAAGTCAACTGTATTACTGTAATAACTGTATGTGTGTCACCTCATAAGTTCAACATGAACCAATTTCGATTTTTTTTTTTTTAGTTTAAAAGATGTTCCTTTCCAATTAGTCGCATATAAATTTCATCAAGATCTGATAAGTAGTTCTTGAGATATCGTCAATAATGCGTATTCTGTGGTAGTCCACAGAATAAGGATTATTGATTTTATTTTTATAGTATTAGCCATGCTAGGCAGAACTATAGTGATAAATTTAGGAAGGAAAAATTATATATTATTTCGTCGCTTCAGGCGGGTTGAGTAGCTCAGCGGTCAGAACAATAGGGCATGACACTCTATGGCCGGGGGTTCAAATCCCGCCCCAAGCTATAATTTTTCCTTTCTAAATTTATCACTAAATTGACGATGTTCTCTTTTTGACCGACTATCTCATAACTTCTTTCGTTGTTAACCGATTTTGATGATTGTTTTTTTATTTGGAAGCTGGTGCTTTCCATGTGGTTTCGTTAAAATTTGATCTCTAGTTTTTAAGTTATCGTCAATAATACGTGTGCAATACATTAAATCTGATCAAGGTTCCGAAGATAAACGGTGAAGTCGGTTTTTTTAAGCTTTGCTTGCGTTTAATTATTGAGTAATAAAGACCCGTCAAAATTTTCCAAAACTTATTTATTCGGTTACGCCTTTCTTTCTTTCTTTCTAGGTTGACTTTTGGTTTTATGTGATGATTTTAAGGGTGGGAAAAGTTGTAGGTGGTCTTCTATGTGTACCGAGGATGGATGGGAACAGCTGGATTAGGAAAACTCGTAAGAATTACAAAGCAGGCTAGTCGAATGACCACATAATAATGTTACTTATTAGCTGAATAAGTTTTAATTATTATCTGATATATACGATATGGGATTGAATGAAGGGGCATCTTCTAGGCAAATGTGCTCTATTTTCGACCGCATCTTCGCTTACCATCAGGTGAGATAGTGGCCAAACGTTTGCCTAACTTGAATAATAATAAAATAAAATATCTTGCTAAGTGTGTTACCTTATAACTTCGTTCCACGTGAACCGATTTTAATTTATTTTAATTATTCGGAAACTTGCTTGAACGTCTGAAATATATACATCATACAGAATCACGTCCAGAACCCGAAACAGAATTTCTTTTGGAAAGAAAACTTGTGTTCCAACCTGACACCAGTTGCTTAGAAGACAGACGCGTAACTAATTACACCAATGAAACTTTATAAATTATTATATCTAACTAGGCATGCTAGGGGTTGTGAGTGTGACATCATTTATAATAATATCTTCTATCTTACTCCTGTTCCATTACTCTTCGTGGTTAGTTATCTTTGTGTGGATCAATTCTGCGTGTATTGACAAATCGTGTTGTAGCACTATCATTAATCAGGCACTTGTGAAAGCAAACCGCGACACCGTTGCGAGTGTACTACATATAAATAATACGTCGCGTAGTTCGGCTTGGTTTCAATTAATTATAGAGTAAACTTGAGGTACGCTTTGAAATTGATTGGAATAGTAACGAGAGATGCATTAACTGCCCATTGGCTTAGTTGGGTGGATGTTGCCTTCTAAGCAAGGGTATCATATTCGATTCCCGGTGGGAACACAAGATTTCTCGCTAAGGAAAATTTGTGTTTCTGTTTGCGATTGTGTTTGATGTGAATGTTTCCGGCTCCCACGATACAAATCGTGGAACTTAGTGTGGGGCTGTGAGTGGTAAAGCGTTTAGCGTTTATTAATAAATGTATCATTTATTTTTATCTGTCGCAGCATAAAACTAGCTCGAATATGTCTACTACAAATTTTGCTGTGTAACGTGGGTAATAGATGAGGCAATAAATTTCGCTCCACCATCGTTCCACTACCGTTTTAGATAGAGGTAAAGTCTGGATTTCGTATTATTAGTTACATAGTATTTGCATAAGATTTTATTTTACAAAATTAAAAAAAAATAGAACAACTTGTTGGAAGTTTGTGAATTTGTTGGTAAGTGAATTCTAACCAGTATTTTTTTATTTAGATTTTTATCAGAGAACTTGATAGACTCTGTGCTTCGTACCACGCTATCCAGTAATCTAAAGTGTTCCCATACAAATTTACCAATTTTGATTCCTCTTTGGCTTTGTCCTAGATTTATTTTCAAAAGTATAAAGTAAAATAGAACACCAAAAAATAATTAAAAGAAAGCCGAAATCACCGCTTTATTTTCGGAACATTAATCAGATTAGATGTAATAAACACGCATTATTGACGAGATTTCAAAAGTACTGATCAGATCTTGATCATATTGAAATGGAACCAATTGGAAAACAACATCTTTAAACATATTTTTTTTCAAAATCGGTTCACCTTGATTAATCGGAACCTTGATTAGATTTAATTAGCACGAATTATTGACGATAACTCAAAAACTAGTGATCAGATCTTGATCAAATTTAAATGAGAACACATGGAAAGCACCAGCTTTTAAATAAAATAATTACCATTATCGGCTCACAACTTAAGACGTTATGAGGTAACACACAAAGAAAAAAAAAATACAGCCAAAAATACCTCATAATTTTTTTACACGTGAACCAATATTGATGTTTTTTTTGTTTGAAAGCTGGTGCTACACCATTGGTCCCATTTAAATTAGATCATGATCTGATCGGTAGTTTTTGAGTTATCATCAATAATACGTGGTTAATACATTTAATCTGATCAAGGTTCGGAAGATAAAGCGGTCAAGTCGATCTTTTTAAGCTATGTTTGCATTCAATATTTATTTTTACATTGTAGATCCTCTATATACGGGCCGATTGCCTATATCTTTTATCATCTGACAGAATTTAGCTTATTATCTTATTTAGCCCCACGTAGTAGTTCGTTGACTTACATAGCGGACATGCACCCAACTTTGCCAACGGGCTGTTCAACTTTGGGAAGTACATTCACGGAGATCAACGTTTTGCATATAATTTTACAAAATACAGTCGACAAAATTACTTTTTTTTTATGCAAAATAGGCAAGCATTTGACTACTATCTCACCTGATGGAAAGTGACGATGCGGCCGAAGATGTGACATGCTTGCCTAGAAGATACCTATTCACTTTTGACTTGAAGACTCCCAGATTATTCCCCTCGGGAAACAATGACGCAGGTAATTAATTCCAGAAAAAAAATTATAAAAAAATATATAAAACTTTTATAAACTTAGTAAAAAAAGGTTCACAATTTAGGCCAAAGACTTTTCGAAATTAAAACAATCATGTACTATTCTCAGAAAATTGTGCAATAAACACTCAACTGGGTAATTCTGTTTTTAAAGGTCTAGGATTTCTAAACTTTTCTAAAGGTTTATCCAATTGTTACTTTTAACTTCAATATCCTGACTGCAGTTCCTTTGTACGTTTAAAATCTTTTCAAGTTACTGCACAATATCACATAGCAATGTGCTTTAGTATTTGGCGACTCATATTGTGGCAGGCGCCGAGTTATAAAAGCTTTTTGTTAAATTCCTTCTACAAAATTCCTTAGGTTTAGAATTCTAATAATGACTTCGCTTATCAGTGCTGAACACTGCTTTTGGCTCTTACAGACACATTTGAACTGATGGCTCGTTGGTTTAGTTTATTGGTGTGACCTTTTAAGC
The DNA here is from genome assembly GCA_948107665.1 of Lomographa bimaculata. Taxonomy (NCBI): domain Eukaryota; kingdom Metazoa; phylum Arthropoda; class Insecta; order Lepidoptera; family Geometridae; genus Lomographa; species Lomographa bimaculata. Next base: position 15,719,593 of record OX403589.1, read on the forward strand.
ATGGGTATCGGGTTCGAATCTCGGCTGGAATACAAGTTTTCGCCTTAAGGAAAATTTGTGTTTTTGGTTCTGATTGTGTTTTTGTGTGTGATGTGAATGTTTTCAGCACCCACGACACAAGTCATCGAACTTAGTGTGGGGTTGTGAGTGTGAATGCGTTTATGTTTAATAGCAAAATCTAAAACTATTACAAACCTTAAGAGTTTTGTACTATACAAACTTTTGTACTGAATTAACTCACCTAATATTAGGTAGGTGCGTAGTACACATATATTTTTTAAGGCTAGATAGGTAAGCATTTGACACTTTATCTTACCTGATGGAAAATGAAGATGCGGCCGCAGATGCAACATGCTTGCCTAGAAGGTGCCTATTTACTCTAGACTAGAAAACACCCAGATTAAACATAAATTATGTTAAATGCCCGTTGGCGTAATTGGTTGGAAGCAAGTTGGGAGTCTGCTTTCTAAACAGTGGGTATCGAGTTATAGTCTAATTTTGACGTGTAACAATTAACATCAGTCAAAATAAATAAATCGTTCGATAAACCTTATTTATTTAAAATTAGTTTTATCAAAATAAGAGTCACGCGTCCCCAACAAGACAAAATATATTTTTAATATAAAAGATTTGATTTGTTTTATCTTACAACAGTAAAGCAAAAAAGAGGGCTATAATTTTAGCACTGTATGTATTGTATGACAATTTTTAATATCATGGGTAACTATGTATTTATATTTGTTTGTTGTCTCACAGCATCCAAACTAACAAACCGCATAACACAACGTATAATGTATTGCTGAATTTGTCTAAATTCTAATAAAATATAACGTTATTTCCAACTATTAGTGTGGTTTAGTTTCTCATCTTTCGTCTTAAATGAAAAGGAGGTAGGTTACATTAGTAGGAATGTTATAAATCCGAAAGTTTTTGTATAAGTGTGTAAGTAAGTTTGTTCCCTATTCAGGTTTAACGGCTTAATGGATTTGGATGAAAATTTGAATTTACATTGGTTATACCTAGAATTAACACATAGGCTACTTTTTAACTTGATAATAGCTGGCGAAGCCGAGGGACACAGCTAGCCTGTTATACGGCTATTATAATCTGCTGTTATAAAGCATTAAATTAGCTTCATTCGCAGAGAGAGCATAAATTCTAACATTAAAAATGTTCGTTTAGAGTAAGTTACTATGTTTTCATTTGACGTCATTGCGCCATTACCGACTTTACTGACCTTTCTCCAATTTTCTTTTTCCGGTACCTCGCATTTAGACGCGATTAACTTACTTAGCTGCAGTGCTAGTTTCCTTCAACTAAGTTATTACTCAGTCTTTAATCCTTGTTCTTAAGTAAGCTACGTTGTGTATTATACTTTTGGGGTAAAGTTTTAGAGTTCACCATGAAGGCAGTTAAATTAAATCTTATTCGATAGAAATCGACTCTACGGACCGTCACTTAATATATTTACGAAAAATAAACTAAAATGACAAACATCTATCAGCAAAAGAGTTCACTACAAGCCAATTAGCTCGAAGTAAACTCAAGTGCTCAAGCGCGCTACTGGTGGGCAGCGTGTATCGCAACTCTAATTCTATCAATATTATAAATCCGAAAGTTTTTGTGTAAGAGTGTAAGTATGTTTGTTCCCTCTTCGCGCTATTACGGCAAAATGAATTTGGATTAAATTTGGAATGTACATTGCTTATACCTAGGATTACCACGAAGGCTTCTTTTTAACTTGATAATAGCGGGCAAAGCCGCGGGGCGCGGCTAGTACCAAATAAGATGATCAAAATTGGGAAAATTATGAAATAAACCAATTTTAAAGTTCTATTTATACGTGATGTAACTTATTCTTATTTTAATACTATAAGTAGAGCATATATTTGATACTTCCTTATTCCGACGCCTTCTCTAATCTCAATACGCATCTGCCCCATGGGCGATATTATAAGAAACAATAGAAAGCGAAAACGTCCGCGAACGGCCCACGGAATATTCAAAACAATCTCCTCTCCTGCCGGGATTAGGGGAATTTGTATTCTCTCGTAAGAATTAATGGAAGAAGCCAGCGAGACTGATTGGAACGTAAAGGAAGTCATAATCTGCTTCTAATTACATCGCTTGTGAGAATGAGCTCACGCATTTGTATGCTGCTTACAGAGAAGACAATTAAATTATAAATCTGATGGCGAACGTCATGATTGTCTGCAATATCTACAGTGCTAAACATTTAGAAATTACTGTCGTAAGTATTGGTTACATTTATTGCGTTCCTCATCCGATACAAGGTTTATTATTGCTATGTATTGTTTATGTAGTTTATACAATGTTAGTATTTTTATTTTTTTAAGTAAATTAATTCAATTGATCGCACCGCCATCCCTTAATTCACTTTTCGTTTATATTTGCACCCAAAGGTTGTCTGAGAGAGATCGCCTCTTTCTCTATCGCTCAAGCAAAGCTTAAAAAACCGACTCCACCGCTTTATTTTCGGTAGCCTTGAGCAGATTCAATGAATTAAATACGCATTATTAAGTATAACTCAAAAACGAAGTTCTGGTCAGATTTTGATCAAATTTAAATGGGACCATATAGAAAGTACCAGCTTACAATAAAAAATAAACATCAAAATGTGTGTGTATGTTGTGCAAACTACACAACAGAAGTTACGAGAACATAAAAACATAAAAAATACAGTCGACTTGAGAACCTCCTCCTTTTTGTGAAGTCTGTTAAAACGGTTTACTTACTTAAAGTCTTTTCTTTTTAATTCAAGATAGGCAAACTTCTGACCACAATCTCACCTGAAGGTAAGCGACGATGTGGTCGACGATGGAGCAAGCTTGCCTAGAAGATACCTATTCACTCGCGACTTGAAGACTCTCATATTGTACTCATCAGGAAACACCGTTTCAGGAAAGGAGTTCCATTCCTTTGCAGTTCGCACAATGAATGTGGAAGCTAAACGCTTCGTGCGCATTTGTGGAATGTCTACCATATAGCGGTGTCGCTTAGCAGTTTGTCTGCTTGTCCGATGATAGAACGGGGAGGGAGAAACTTTTTGACTGCTATGGAAACTAATATCTATTTAGCGCTGCCTGTACGGTGTTGATACAACTTATCTATTCCTGTGACTTTCATCTTAATCAACGAAGTATTACTGCAGTTTTAAGTCATTTACCTAATCATATTTCCACCTGTACCCATCACCTTCGGTTCACGTGCCAAAAGAATTAGCATAGCTTACGAGTTGTTTTCGTAACGTAACTACGATTAACCCATATTGTGTTCGAGTTCTTGACGTCACGTTACGTCCTCGATTTTTCTATCAAGCCAGGGGTCGCGCATCGGGCCCCGGCAGCCCACAAATGCACCGCGCATGCGCTGAAATTGCGCCAATTTCGCAAGCAGCGGCCTCTAGCGGCCGCTCCAGTCCTCTCGGAGCATCACTCGAGGGATGGTGCATCGCGCGCGTCCTGCGAAACCGAACGGAATGTCAAAAATTTGAAAATGGAATAGTTTGAAAGTGCAGCGCGGGCGGACACGACGTCCTTGCGTTCTTCGTGTAGACCGCCAGTGTTGTGCTTAGGTTAAGTTGTGCATGGGTGCATTTTATTAGTTTTAAATTATGTTACGTGTTGGCATAGGTGTGTGTCGCGTTAGCGTGATTGCAGTGTCCGCTGTGGTCCCATTAAAGTGCCAGCCCGTTTAACCTTGACACGTTTTCCCGCGCTAGCGCCCCAACCTTGTTTTCAGTTGCACTCTCTCTTGGCATTTACTGCAAAGCGAGTTCTTTTTAAAGACTATTGAAGACTTTTGAACTTAACTGTGACCTTTAAATAGTTTCCACAAAAATGATGGTTAACATAGTTTTTAGAACTTTGACTTTGAAATAAATAGTAGATTCATTTAAGTTTTGAAAAATATAAAATGGAAAGTTTGTGACCCCTGCGACACAGAAGACCAGAGAAATCAAGATGAAAATTCTGAAAGGTAAGATTGTAGAAAAGTTTACGTAATAGTATGATATAACTAAGTACTTTTATTCTTGTAACATATTTGCTCTACACTGTAAAGTCAATGTGTCGGTACAAGTACGTTTATCAAGCACTGAAAATAACGGATGACGTATGCTGTATGCTGTATTGTGATCCCTACTTAAATGCTTTCACACTCTCAGCCTCACACTGAGTTCGATGACGTGTCGTGGATGTCAGAAATATTCACATCACACCTTCCGGAATCGAACCCTAGAAGGCGATCAATTAAGCCTACGGGCAGTTTAAGTTCTTAGTCAGAATGTTTCAGTTTATTCCTGTAAAAAGGTCTGCTACGTGTCTGTTAAATTTTGTTTTCCTTATTCCCATCGGCTGTTTAGCATTTTCGATTAAAAATTACAATCGCTTATCTTGATTAAGGTATAATTTATTTATCTACAAAATATACTACATTTAATTTGTAAATTTTTATATTTTGTTTTTAATGAGTACCAGAAGGTACTTGTTTTAGTGAGGGCGTTGACTTATGCCCCATATCAGTGGCGTTTTATAATATTGGACCGGGTTAGCTAAGTTAAACTGGGTTAAGGAAAACACATGAGATCCCTCTGACCTTTTTAAACCGACTTCAAAACAAGGTGGAGGTTCTCACTGTATTTTTTTATGTACTTCATAACTTTTCCAGGTGAATCGATTTTGTTGGGTTTTTTTTTATCTAAAAGATTATGCTTCCCATATGGTAGGTACCATTTAAATTTGATCAAAATCTGAATAGTAGTTTTAGAGTCATCCTCAATTATAAGCGCTGAAGTCGGTTTTTTAGCCTTTGCTTTCGTTTATGTTATTTTAATTTCAAGCCGTTGAAAAACTTGATAATACGAAGACATCCAATCTCGACCCGATTTAACCCCAATTTTGAGAATCCCACCTCAAAGCAAAATGGTGTCCCATTGGTCCGATGCTTAGTTAAGTTTCCTAAAATTTGAATGGTTAGAGCAATTGAGTATAAACTCTACTCAACATCGATAACCTGGCATCAGCGTCAGGCAGGCGGCCGGTCATGTATACAAGTAAGTGAAAAATATAAATCTTCTCTCGAAAAGTGTACATATTGTGCCGACCGCACTAATAGGTGAAAGGAAAAATTATTAGGATAAATTTATTTAGTCATTCGCTCCAAACAGAGATCTCGCGCCTACATTTTGCCTTATAGAGAAAAACTTCTGACGTTAATTGCTTATATTATTTTTATAAAATAATTGTTTGGTTTCTGTATTTGTTGTTCAAGTACTGGATATAACGAATAATATACGTAAGTTTCAGCTTTAAATGTGAAGCCGTTTTTTGAGATAGACCCCGGGGCAAAATAAGTCTAAAAACAGTGACTTTGGTGGCCTAAAAAAATGTTATTTTTTAGGCCACCAAAGACACTTGTCACCAACAAAGACGTTTTTTAAACCCGGGTTCGTACTCTACTTAAAAAGTTATTTTCAACGAGGGTATATAAAAAAAATATTATTATTTTGCTCCCCACTTACATGTGTGAGTACCCTTTAAAATTTTAATTGTCATTTCTAGCTTTGCGCCATTATTTTACATATTATCTGAGAATTTGAAGTTATTTACTTACAGTTTCGACGCTAGATGCCTCTGACCGACGGACGGACGGTCGGACGGACAAAGTGCCGAATCACTCAAGTCAACTTAGAGATCTCGCTTCGCTCGATCTAAAATAATATTCAAGTACTTAATTAATATTACCAAATAATAAACACACCACATCAAATTCAAAGCCTCGCATCGTAGGTATCAGAAACATTTACTTCATGCACACAATCACACCCAGAACCAAAAGCACAACTTTTGGTGCCTTGGGATGTAGTACGCGTACTCACTGCGTAAAGAACGACGTTTAATCGTGAAACATTACCTTAAACCTTACAGAACTTCCATTAAACTAAGCTAACTAAAGCTCCAAATTTATAACATCGGATAGAATTAGAAACCTAGCAATTAAAAACAACCTTGGCTGAAATAACCCGCTATTCATAGCCCATTACGATAATTCAAAAGGGTTGTTCCGCTCAAGGACAATTATGTTCATTTAATATGGGCAAAATTGCTATGTTTTACGTTCTTGACTGTTAAACAGATTATTTTTCAATGGAATTGCAGAAAAAGTATTTTCCTAATCAACAACTTACGGTAGAGTTCATCAAGACATCCTAACGCTCTGTTTTTTTTTCTTTGTTTTGGCTTCGCAGTCTTGTGCATTTAGCCAGTGTCAAGTGATAATATAATATTTCATGTGTATTTCATATTATAAATCCTCGTCACAAGTCACGGTCAAAGTCAAGTAAAAGAGTCAAGGTCCAGCCATAGTCAAATCATGCCCTAGTAAAGTGGTAGAAACCTTACTAGAACTTCTATTGGAGTTTTGCAGCGAAGGTGAAAATCGCGTTTTTCTACTTTGTATGATTTGCCTACACTTATGCACGTTCACTAAGTATTAACGGTTAATAATACACCATTATTACACATTAACACAAAATTATATAAAACCAACAACTCCATTTTTTCACTTTCGCGGCAAAACTCCTTTTGATAAACTTGGACAGTTGACATAAAATATAGATGCATCTTGATCTAGCTCAACGACTTTGCAGTCTAGAGCCCTACTGAAATATAATGGTGCTAATTCTGTTGAGCACCGAACTAACCTAAACTAAACTAAAAATAAACTCATTTTAGTCAAAGAATACCTAAACGCTATTCTGATTTTACGTTGAACTTAATTTAAAAGTGGAATTGACAGGACTAAAATTGATTTTGATAGCCAAATTGAATTGTATTCACAAGAGCCGCAATCATATATTCCTTCATTATAGACTTTGTAAGTTAGTATTTGCCTCATTAATTGCACGTGTTATTCTTTCAAGTATAAGATCACATTTACAATAATCCAGACCTTTTTCATACAGACTAATTTGAGTTTAAAATTTCTATTTTTAGTCTTAATTTGACGTAAAACATGTAGGTACATCAAAATAAGAATTTGGTCATTTTCACTAAATAGAGTAACTAAACGAACTTAGTCCTGTCAAACTTAATTTTAGTCTAATCTTGCATTTTCTGAATAGGTTTTGGACTAAAGCAGGACTAAAACTAATTTTAGGCTAGTTTAGTCTAATTCTGGACAACAGAATTGGCACCATTATCTTTTGTATGTTTAGGTAATTATATCGAAATTTATTTGTACCTGACTTGAATTCATCCATAAGTATTTATGTTTCCATATCCATATGTATGTCATCCATAAATGGATGACGATTAACAGTTTGTAGATAGGTTTCTGTGCATATAATTATTACTATTTCAACGAACTCTATGCTCAGGCCTATATGGGCATCGTTATTATTTTTATCCCACATACATTATTTCTAAACTTTCTGTTCCATTTTATTATAACATTATATTATTATAAATGTGATAGGTCAAAATCCTCGACTGTCTAGGTCTACGAACTAGAGTCAACGGTCCTGAATGTCACATTCACCTTGTTAAAACATTGGTAGAACGCATTCCATTTAGATTAAAAGCTTTGATAGAACAAATGTAAGATAAAATAGTTACTTGCAGAGTATAAACGACTAAACGAGTTCATTGAATTTCAAAATAAAGTATTGATGATTCATGCAAATGGTAATTAATGTGTAATGTAATAGTTAAACGCTTTCACATTCACATATCCACATTAAGTTTGATTATTGTCGTGGATGCCGAAAGTTCACATCACACACATTTACAATCAGAACCAGAAACACACATTTTTCTTATAAAGAAAACTTCTCTTCTCGCCGGGAATTGAACACGATACCCCTGCATAAGAAGAGAGTTCTTACAAAAAAGTTGGTTCTGAAATTAGAAAAAAGTTAGTATTGAATTCAGATGTCTTGGCGATCAATGATGATGATGATGATGATATAAATGACGATAACTTTTCTTTCCATCTTTCGATTGTCATTATAATTCCCATACTTTAGTTAGGTTATTTATTGCTTTAGGCGAAGTTTGATCGACTTGTATTAACTGTATGAAAATGTATTTAGTAGTTTCTACAAAACGTGAGATCCGGGCAGTATTAAATTTAAAGCAGTGGGAATAAGATATTTTCTGCGGTAAAATGGTGCCTATATTTTAAATTAGACTTGTAGCAATACATCGGTGGAAACAGCAGTCAATTCAATGCAGTAATTATTTCGTGATGCGAAACACCGAGACCGAAAGATGACAATTCTAAAAATGGCTGTTTTGTCTGTTGCTCTAACAAAGCCCCCATATGAGTTTTTCTTCAATATCTTCAATGTACAGACATCGTCCTGTTACAATTTTATTATAAATATAGATACATCTATAATTCCTCTTTCCTTCTGCTACGTTTGTAGGACTCTGGAAAACATTTTTATTTTTTGTTTTATGCAACACCTAGAAAATTTTAGAACATTAAGGAAAATGGTAAAAGCCTTTTAGTAAAATGAAGCCCTCGAAATTTTTGTAAAATATTATCAAATGTAACTTGCAGGGAAAATCTTGCTTATTGAGCCTGTAGATATCACAAACAAAAAGTATACAAAATAAAACCGTAATTACTATCTTTGCCAGTGTATCTAGAACTTTAAGAAAATTTGTTTTATTTTATTTTATTAATAATACTGCTTTTTTTTAAACGGCTAAATAATTCTGTCACAATTCTTGATAAGAAATAAAGTTTAACAAATGAGCCCAAACATTCTTAAAGGAATTGATATAGAAAAATATGTTCACTTTTTAATGTAATAACATTAAACTGCCGTTCGCCTTTTAAGCAGGGGGTTTCATTCCCGACGGGAATACTAGCTTTCTCCTTAAGGGGAATTAGTGTTTCTGGTAGTGATTGTATGTATAATGTGATTTTTTTCAGTATCCACGACACAAGTCATCAAACTTAATGTGGGGTTGTGATTGTAAAAATGTTTGTTTTTTTTTCACAAAACGAATTCACCTGGCTGATTAAAATAAATATTTTCATGGATCGAGCTATTGTTGAGCATAGACCAACTTTATTTTCTAAGATCAAACGTTTGATAATCGAGATAGGTAGTCTGGCGTGGGCTAACTATAAATAAAGTAGACATCTGTAAATTGAAGGCCTTCTATTCAAGTTGTTAGGAAAACATGTCTACTAACTGTAGATAACCTATATTTCCTAAAACTAGTCTAAAACTATATACAGCAAAGACCTAAGCTACCTAAAAGACATCTTCAGATCAAGTGCTCAAACCCACTACCAGTGGGTAGCATTCCCATCATGCTGGGGGCATTGCCTCTCTGAATTGCTATGCTATTACGTTGTGCCAAATAAGTACCATCAGCATTTAGATCTTGCGTCGCTTCAACCAGACGCTCTCAGAGATTTTTGGAAATAGAATGAGCTCCCGATCCCCATGGGCTCAGTTTCGCAACACCAGCTCAAATATGTAACCACTGCCAAAGTTTCCATATTTTCGCTGTTTGCGGTGCTCTGCATAAGTTGCCGCGGCGCCAACCCCATTCTGTGTTACAGTAAAATGTGACGGAGCTAAAGTGTCGACACAAGTTGCATCCTACACTAAAGGCCGTCCCATCTTCCATGGAATCAAAATCATGCCGTCGGGTCTTTTACCATCGTCACGCATTCGGTTTGAGAATGGCTGTAACATTGGCGCTGGTAAACGCCCGGCGGATGATATCGATTAGGCTGGCGTGGCGGGAAATTCGGCCAGCACTTTTCTGGTACGCTAGGACGTGGTGACTGAGCTGGTCAAAAGCAGTACCGCACTGACAGCTATGGGCAACAAAGCACCTTGCACCCAAACGTAAGCAAATATTGAGACGGAAAGCAGATGGATCTATAAGTGTACCAGTATTAAAAGAGGAGATGGCCTGACCAAAGCTTTAACTCCCATACAGTAACTGCTAGAAGTCGAGCACGCTCTGTGACGCTAGGACACGTATCTGAAAAGTGTTTCCATGCTAGTTCACAGAGCGACCGATCCCACACTCTCTGTGAGGATAACCTCACTGTAGATTAATTTAGATTATAGAACAATATTTGTTCAAGCAACTCCCACGTAACATCGTCTCTTACATAATAGGCGTAGAGAGACGGGGGCGAATCTTTATTTCAGACTAGTAGAGTTCAGCGGTTTCGCCCGCGTTGACTGTGAAAATAAGTGATGATGACTACGATGATGAAAGTATCATAATATATTCCTATACGTTATTTCAAGTCATTGGCCTCGATTCTAATGTCACACACTAAATTAAATTTAAACTATTCCTGTCTTTTACAAAATAGGAACGCAAGACAGAGATAGCATACATTTTAGTGCTGTCAAGTTAGTCATAACTTAGATGTCTATGCAAGCTTAGTCGAGTATGTAATTGGTGTTGTCTAAGAATATGCGCCTTTCTGCTTCTGCCGTTCATATTTTAAATGATAAACTAGCTTGACAGCACTTAAATGAATGCTATCTCTGTCTTGTGTTTCTATTTTATAAGATACAGGTATAGTTTAAATTTAATTTAGTGTGTGATAGAATCGAGGCCATTATCTACCTACGTTCCAAATTTCAGTAATCGTTTTTGTACTTTTGGCGTGATAGAATAACAAATATCCAAACATACTCTTACTCATACTAACACTAGTGTCTCGGTAAGCTGAAAGAACAATTTTATACAATTATCGAACCTGCTTACGTAAGCAATTTTGCCTAAACTGAAACAGACGCTACGCTTGCGCTTCGTGCTCGCTCGGTCAAATTAAACATCCAAACTTTCACATTTATAATTTGTAAAATCTACATTGAGAGTGTAAATAGAAGCATTGCTCTTTTATAAAGCTCGTTGTTCAAAGAGGAAAATACTTCAAAAACTATTGCGATTTATTAACTGCATCTTTTCATGTATGGACTTGGTTTAACTACTATTGTAGACGACCCAGTTGGCGCAGTGGACAGGTCTCCGCCCTTTGTGTCGTGGGTCCTGGGTTCGATTCTCGGCAGGAGCACAAATTCCTTCCTAAGAGATATTTGTGCTTCTGGTTCTGCCTTTATTTGTGTGTGTGATGTAAATGTATCCGGCACCCTCGATACAAGTCTTTGAACTTAGTGTGTAGCTGTGATTGGGAATGCGTTTGTTTGTTGACTTACAAGTAATAACAGGGAACAACGAAATATTGACGTGCTCTCCGTTCGAGAACACTTATTTCAAATCCTATTATAGTTACCCATCGTCACTGGCTGCAATGAACATTGACAATCAGGATTTGGCGGATCGCGCACAAGTGTCACAGTGTTACATAAATGTGTAAATTTATTTAGAATGTGGTGTGGTCTAAGATTATCAGTTCTGCTTGAAGTCTTGCTTGAAATTAAATAAAAAAAAAATTCTAGATATTTCCATGAACATAGTGTGTTTTTATTCTACTTAATTTCGTTTGACGACCCAGTTGGCGCAGTGGACAGGTGTCCGCCCTCTACGCCGTGGGTCCCGGAAGGAGCACGAATTTCTTCCCAGGGGATATTTGTGGTACTGGTTCTGGGTGTAATGTGTGTGTGTGATGTGAATGTTTCCGGCACCCACAATACAAGTCTTTGAACTTAGTGTGGGGCTGTAAGTATGAATGCGTTTGTTTGCGTTTTCTCTTTAAGATTATGTAGTCAAGCCATTGACGCATCCACTGGTAGTGGGCTTGAGCACTTGATAGGTAACACCTATAAGTTCGCTGTCTTGTAGGTAACTTAGGTATTTGCTGTATATAGTTTTAGTTTATTTTTGCGAAATATAAGTTATCGGCCTGTAGTTAGAAATATTATTAGAAGAAATATTAGAGCTCTAGAATGTATTAGCATTTAAAGGTGGGAGGTGGGCTGTATGGATGAACTCTGATCTTAATTGTAGATCGTCTTTTTAGGGCGATGTTATGTTTTTAACTAATTTCCAAATTGCTTTTTGAATAGTTATTAGTATCTCCAGCTTTTTGACACAATAAGTTTTAATATATTGTCGAAAAAAATGTGAGAAATCTGCGCAGTTTTAGAAACTATGAATCAAGCATTAATAAATAGCTGATATGATTGAAAAGATAAACAACGAAATAAAATGGTTAAATTTTGTAAAACACTCATAGCACTCTTAGACCTACTTATCATGGCTGACGGGGAAAAAAATAATAATCTTCAACGGTATGTGTAAGTAATGATTGTTGATGGACATTACCATGTCTATTTACAGATTCATATAAAATACACAATTCGTAGATCGTAATACATTCATGCAATGATTCACGCCTACGGCTACAAACGTCTACGCTCGTAGAGCTTAACAATCCAGGAAATTTTATAGTCAATGCGGGAAAAGTCAAATTGCTACGAGAGCTACGGTAGATGTTATTTCTTAACTGCCTGCTGACGTGAATAGTTTTATGTTTGCTTGCTACAGCGTTGCGGGAGACCAACATATGGATACATTTGTAATTATGATTCTAAATGTAATAAGAAATAATAAACAACATGCCAGTACAAAAACGCATTAATACGTTACAAAATATACTTGAAAATGCAGTCAAGTTCAAGCAATTCTAAAAGTTTTTTTTTAAATTGGCAATAGCCGTACCTCGCGGCTTCGCCTAAATATTATCATGTTTAAAAGTAGCGTTAATGTGTTAATCCTAGATATAATCTATGTACATTCCAAATTTCGTCCAAATCCGTCCAGCCATTAAAACGTGAGGAAGGAACAAACATACTTACACACTTACACACAAACTTTCGGTTTTATAATATTATATAGTAGGATCTACGCCCCAGTCATGCTGTTAAGGAAAGTTTACTAATAAACTGACATCACCAGTCAAACTAACTAAATAGCATGTTTTGCTATTTTGAATTCTTTGCATTTTAATCTCTTTTTATTTATTAAAATAATATAAAATTCTTAATTAAAACGTATTTATATATTATAAAAATGTTATTCTTATATACATAATTCTGTACGTGTGTATGTGACTGAGGTCGTCCTAAACGACCGGACCGATTTTGATGGGAGTTTATTGTGTGTGTTTAGATAGATTCAAGAATGGTTTAGTTTCACAATTCAATCCGTTTTTTATTTATTTACGCGGGCGAAGCCGCGAGGAACAACTAGTATTGGTGTAATTCTATACCTATAAAGTTTAAGATATAATACTTGACTTATATTCAAATGTTATGCATATCGCTATGAGTCAATCTTTAATGAAATAGTGTCTTAAAACACTGGAATATTTAAATTTGCTTTTACCAAATGAGTTAGAATCATTTTAGCAAAACAAATAACAACCCGATTTTCTTCAGTTGAAGGTCTAAGGTATCACCACAGAATACCCAAGAGTAGTTTACCTTAGCCAAGCAAGTCGTAAATTTTATGTAAGTACATTCTTACGTTTGTTTGTGCCAATGTCACGAGGCTCCAATGTTATTAGGGGAGGGTTCATCCCCTCTATTACTCGGGGTTCGAGGGAGGTGTGACCTAGAAAACTTTGTGATTGATACGATCTTTGTTTGACACCATGTCATCGATTAGATAATTATCCTTGTTTCCTTCTTGTCTAAATCTCTATCATTATTTATGGTGGAATGTGTTTATTTTGAGAGTGTAAATAAATACTTTTAATTCTTATATGTGATAGGTGAGCGCACTAGGCCTAAATACCTTAGAACCAAAAGTAAATTAAACCTCAACAGACTCGTTTCACACTCACAGCCCCACACTAAGTTCAAAGACTTGTATTGTGGGTACCGGAAACATTTACATCACACACACACAATTTAGAATCAGAACCACAAATGTCCATCGGGGAGGAAAGTTGTGCTTCTGCCGGAAATCAAACCCAGAAACTACGGCACCGAGGGCAGAGACTAGCCAACTGGGTCGTCATTAGCAGATAATAGTCATTATTGGTATTTTTTTTTATTATCACAATACAACAGTAACGTTCTGATTCAGATTTTAAACTGATTCATCTGATTCAGATGTTAAGCCGTCGAGAGCTTGTTAGTTGTTATAAGATATGGACTAATCCTTACACCAGGTCTAGTCTATAACATAAGCAAGCAAGAGGTGCAACTTAACCGAAAGACGATGCCATGGTAGTGGGATTGAGCACTTGATCTATTTGGCTTGCTAGCATGTTTCAAGTTTATTTTGTAGTAAAATGGTGTTATTAGTAGATGTTTTAAGAATTAGTGCCTAATTGTGGCCTCAACCAAATATTTCTTACAATCATTCCAAGTAACCTAACAATTTCGCAATAATGATAAAAAAATATAATGCTAACACTGCATAATGTTATACTATATCCTATAACTCGCGAAAAATTCGCTCGAGGTTTTCCGCCGGGTGTGACAAGATCTCTATAAAATAATGTAATAAGATGAGTTTCAAAGAGTAGGCAGCGCATCAATACACTTTGTTATAGAAATCCAGTATAAAAACGAGCATTATCGTTAAGTCGCATAATATTCATCTGTAATGACAATACAATGTACAACTTACTATATAAGCCGAGAAAATTAAGTAAATGGACTGGCAAAAGGCGGAATTTACCATGAATTCCTGATTGAAGCCATTGGTGCTCCATGCGGCAAACTTTCTGGATTATAATCCTGGTTCGGTGGCAGAGATTATGCTGATTCTATCGACCGATCCGCAGTTGCAGTGGAAGGCAGTGAAGAAGTTTATAATATACAAGTTATTATTTCTAGTTTAATAACTTACTCCGAAAATATCTTAAAGTATGTTAGCTACATCCCTAAGTTAGCACACTAGACAGCGCTGCAATTGTTGAAACGTATAAAAGCAGATCAGAGAGAAGAGATGGCAAAGGACGAATGATTGTGCCGGTGTGGTGGTCATATGAAGAGGAAACGAAATAGAAATAATCTTATGTGATGAAGGTGCTTAATATTTGTATAGCAACCTACCGGAGATAATAAACGACAATATAAGACGAAGGGTTGTTTAAGTTACACCTATGTTTGAGACTACTGATAGAGGAGACAATCTACCCCTTTAAGTTCTTCAAGTTTGTGAATCTTAATTATTTATCTCACTATGAAGTATGATAATAATATAATAAAAGAAAAGCGTGCCCAATTACACCTTTTTTTTTCATCCGATGGATGACTGAAAGGTGTCACTTTTAGCGATAATTCCGCCAATCTTAACTACATTCAAATGGTGTATTAGGACTTCAATATAATTTTGACTAATACTAAGGTTTTTTTATTGTACTGTACTGATCTGAATAACTGACCTTTGGTCAGGATGGACAAATATTGTCAAACGTCATCCATTTATGTTTGACGTACCTCCTCCAATTCGCACAAAACATTTTGTATCTGCGTTCCTTAGGTATATATCTTATTTATCTATGTCTACGTTCATAATCCGTCTAGCGAAGGAGTGGAACTCATTGCCCGAGTCTTTGTTCCTCGAACGGTATATTTTGGGAGTCTTCAAGCCTAGAGTAAATAGGTATTTTCTAGACCAGGATGCTAAAGCTTCAACTTTGTCATCGCTTTCGATCAGGTGATAAAATGTTTGCCTAAAATAACTGAGGGATTTAGTAGGAGATAGTAAATTTTAAATTGTCTTTTTCTTTTCATTCACGTTCTTGTATAATGAACGTTACTTTCATTTGTTAATCGGTTGTGGTCCACCAGATAAAAGATTTCACCAATCCTTTACATTCTCAGTCGTAATTTTTCCTAACTTGCATATTTTATCTATGACGTTTTCAAGTAACATTGGATGTTAAATTCTGACTAGATGTGTATTGTTTTCAGGGGAACTCTCGCAATATTTTGCATATTTATTACTCAGTGGCGATATTAACTTCCGATATTCTTGTTGTGTTGTGTCTTTACTTCAAGTTTATCAAGAACAGCGATTACATGTTACAAAAACATATAAACCATTTATAAAAAAAAATTGAAGAGATCTGAAATTCAAGAAGCCTTATGTTTTCTTTATAATTAAACCACTCTTCTTTTCTTATTTGATTTCTAAAAAGCAATTGAGAGGATAAAAAGAAACTATAGGTCATTGATTCAAACTAGTAATATACAACATTGACTGTACTTTTGAAAAAGACTGTCAGTATTCGATAACAATGATTTTCTACCGACTTCACAAAAAAGAGGAGGTACTCAAGACGACATTTTTTTTATGTATATTAGGTACCTCATATCTTCATTCCACGTGAACCGATTTTGAAAAAAAATTTTGTTTGTCAGATTTTTCTTTCCAATTGGTCTCATTTAAACTTGATCAAGATCTGATCAGTAGTTCTTGAAATATCTTCAATAATGCGTGTTTAGTACATCTAATCTGATCAAAGTTCCGAAGATGAAGCGGTGGAGTCGGTTTTTTAAGCTTTAATTATAAAAATAAAAAAAGTAATAACGTTATTGCCCATCGTCTGAGCACTAATCGTTAAAAAATTGGAAATCGATTTCCGGGGAATCAAATACGGACCATTAGCTCTCAAACCATAATTAAAACCATTTGTAGCATTTAAAACGAGAACAAAATATCTGCAAACATTTGAAATTGAAATCGCGAGGGCATTGTTATGAAACATTAGGCTGATCTCAAACGTTGCTGCTTTTAGGCTCATTATTAGCAACAAAAAGTTGATAATCTAGTATTATGTTAGTTGAAGAGATCTTGAATTATCAAATTTTAGTAAGTACCTCACTTTATACCTTCGTGCATTTTTAAAATACCTATCAAAATCAAAATAAAAAATAAAATGGTTTATTCATATTATATGCGCCCTAAAATGGCACTCATGAAAGTTAATGACTCTACTGTCAGATTCGCAAAAAATTACAGTCTTATGTATACTCTCATACATCATACATAATATAACATAAATGCTTTCACACTCACTTCACAGCCCCGCACTAAGTTCGATGACATATATCGTGGATGCCGGAAACATTCACATCACACACACAATTACACCGAGACCCAGAAACACAAATTTTCCTATTCCCTCCGGAAATTGAGCTCGATACCCTTTGCTTAGAAGGCGGATGTACACCCAAATACTCTAGCGGGCAGTTCATGAAAACATAGATATAGTGGTCAAATTACTTAATACATTGATTCATAAATATATTCTAGCGAACATCGCACTTAATGTAATAATAGCAGTTTATTTTTCGTTAAAAAGTAATTTAATTCTAGTTTCATTAGCGTAATTTTTTTTGCTTTAACGTCATTGAAATTAATGTAGTCACTATGTAAGCCCGGACGATTATTCGTCTCACATTGGTAAAATAGTAGAATCTGCAATGTGGTTTGTCTAAATCTACCCTAACGTTACAAAAATTCCTGGGTTTACGAAAATGTTAGCGGACAAAGGCGAAATGTCCCCGTGTACGTTTAAAGTGAAATTTTATAGCGATTTATGCCGCTTTGTCAGATTTTTGGAATGTTTTGTGGAAATGATAGAAATATTTTATTGCTGAAAAGATGTATTTCGTTGAATACCTAGTTGGATATAGTATGAACATCTTTGTTAACAACTAGATCATTGTTACGAAAATCTTTGTCAATAACATATTACAAAATTGTAGTACCTAAGCAAAAGCCAATTTGAATAAACATTAAAGCAAACCGTCAAAACAAACGAGTCCAAAGAGTCCAAACTCGAGGAGTTTTCTATTATGTACCAGTCATTGAAGAATGTCAGTCTTTATCTCTTGGCTCCACAAAATAACAGCTCGGTGGCACCAACTTATTGCATTTCAAAGCTAATATTTACGACATTTAGAAAAAAGTTTAATCGTCTTCGCGGACTTTTTTGTCACTAAGTTAATCTGTTTTTGACGTAAGTACAAGAAAAGCTATTAAAAGGCGTGTAAAAAAGAAATAAACGCAAGCAAAGCTTAAAGAAACCGACTTCACCGCTTTATTTTCGAAACTTTGATCAGATTAAATGTATTATACGCTTTTTTTGGCGATAATTCATAAACTACTGATCAGATCTTGATCAAATTTAAATGGAACCAATGGGAAAGAAACATCTGACAAACAAAAAAAAAATCTAAATAAGTTCGCGTGGAAAGTTATGATGTAAAACACATACAAAAAATACAGTCGAATTGAGTACCTCCTCCTTTTTTTCTGAAGTCAGTAAAAAAAGAATAATCTGAAGTCAGTAAAAAAAGAATAATATGAACACAATTTGTAAAAATGATTTTTAACTCTGTTACCAGACTACAAAAGATTTGAAATCGGAACTTTGTTTCACGTTTTGGTAAGTAACATTACTTATATAATAACATAATTAATGATGCTATTAAAAATACAATTAACATGTAGAATGTCTACAAGTTCATTGAATTTTTCTCCAAAATTCCAAAAACAAATTACTACTTTGAGCAAAACTCAGAAACAAAACCACCTAGCCAATAATCTTGCCTCTCAATTAATGGGACCCCAGAAAGCCGTGATAACCTTGGGCGTTAATTCAAGGGACTGCGACCACTTCACCCGGGTTTTTATCCGGTTCTGCCCAGCTTTCACCCGGTTAATAATGTATTTGCCGGGATAATACCTGCGGTCGGGCTACGAAATGGCCGAGTACATTGTTAAATGCTTGGGTTATGTAACTTATTTGATAACAGAGTTGAATTGAATTGGTTTTTGAATGTGTTAGGTAGGGATATAATAACTGCCTTCATCCAAATTTTACTTTTATATAAAATTGTTTTACAAATGAATGGATGCTTTGTGTATGTTTAAAACGAGGTAGGTAAATAAAAACAGATTGACAGATTTTGATAAAACCTGGTATGTTGATAGAGTAAACCATTAAATAGGAAAAATGCACTGACAAAGTAACGCTGCTCAGCATGCTAAATCCTCATGACAAAGTATGTTCATCAGAATTTAAAAATGCGTTACTTTTAGTCATACAAGGATGTTGTTACACTTTGCGTGCATAGACATCCTTGTATGACTTTATAAGGCACCTCGAGAATCTCTGACAATATTATTACTTTGTTTGTTTGTCGTTAGTCGTTACTTTGTTGCTGCTTACTTAATGATAAACAGCGGGAAAAACTATGATTGCTTATAGAATTCCGATATTAACGTTTTAGGCCAGCTAGAGGATATCTAACATTATTAAATATTTTTTTAAATCTCAAAATAGGGGGCGTGCCGCTTGACACTCTGAATTGCAATGCTTATACGTACGAATCCCAGCATACCAGCATTTTAATCACATGTTGTCTCAACCAGGCGTTCTGATAGATTTTTGATAATTGAATGAGCTTCCGGCCCCCACGAGCCCAGTGTCTCATCACCAAACGGATCAAATATATCAAATATATAACCACCGCTGAGGTTTCCATATTTTCGCCATTTACGCTGCTCTGCCGAAGTTACCTATTATTATAACTTATTCATATTCATATTAATGTTTTATTTTATTCCACAATGTAACTTAGATGGTAAACTTAGAATTAGTACCAATTATGAACCCTGTCGTGCACAGCAAAATGTAGGAAAGAGGAGGGTACATTTACAATATAATAGCTATGTCTGGTACTGGATTTAAAATAAGATTTTATTGATTGATCACAAAGTATAGGTCTATGCTGTATATATTTATGTAGATTTAGTTTGGTTTTAGGAAATATTAGCTGCAGTTAAATTTAATATAGAATTATAGAGAAACATTGAATTCACCGCTTATAATATTTTGTTTTTTGTTAATTTCCTCAAAATCCGCTAAAACAATTTCAATAAAATTTATATGGGACCCAATCTGAATTATGATCTACCAAAACAAAAAAGAATCATCAAAATCGTATCATGATCGTATCATGATTGCGTAAGATACATACAAAAACATACAGTCGAATTGTGAACCTCCTCCTTTTTTGAAGTTGGTTAAAAATATCATGATATTATAGTGACATGTGGAAGCGTTCTTTTTTATTATTCACTGAATGAGAAAATAATTATGTACAGAGAGAGTAAACGATTGCCCAAATCACAAATTCTGAATACAGAAACAGAAATTTCTGTTATTGTTAATTTCGTATAATGTCGACATCGGATCCGATCCAAAAATAAAAACTTTATCTATTACCGATCTGGCATCATTACACTTGTAAAAGACAAGATTCCAATAAGATTCTTTCCTTCAGTTTCTCGTAAGAACAAAGTAAAAAATACGATCGTTCCCATGAGAAGTCATAAGCTATTCATAAATGGTAATTTTATTTTCTCCACTGCCATTGTTTCAGTCATTTTCGCGCAGACCGAGAGCATTTGAGAATATTCGAGAATTCACCGCATTCACATTGTTATTTCGTAACAGAGTTGGCAGAGACTGACGTCCTGTGTCAAAATAAAGTAGCCAAAGTGAAAGTAATAAGAATTGATGACGGTGGCTTTAGCATAGATATAATATAACCATGGTATGTTCAATATTGTGTAGAAAATATCACTGTTAGGTAGAGGTACGCCATATTTATTTGAGCAAGATGACTTTGAGACAATTTCAGTTTGTAAAATAATTAAACGCAAAGCTTAAAAAAACCGACTTCACCGCTTTATCTTCGGAACCTTGATCAGATTTAATTTATTAAACACGCATTATTTACGATACTTTCAAACAAAAAAATAATCATCACAATCGGCTCGCAACGAAAGAAGTAATGAGGTGACTTTTGAAGTCGGTTAAAAACGAGAACATCGTCAATTTAGTCCACAGAATACGCATTATTGACGATATTTCAAGAACTGCTGATCAGATCATGATAAAATTAAAATGGGATCAATTGGAAAGCAACATCTATCAAACTAAAAAAACATTTTCGATATCGGTTTACGTGGAAAGAAGTTATGAGGTAACACAAAATATACTCAATCTCCACACCTTCGATGCCTATTCTATGTTTTGTGCTGTTCGTCATGAGTTTGGTCTTTGACATATTCATTCGGAGTCCCACCTTAAGGCTTGCTGTGTTTAGCTGTTGGATCATGAGACCCAGTTCATGAGCTGTAGAAGAAAAAAAGACGATGTCATCGGCGAAACGGAGGTTTGTTAACCTCTTTCCGCCTACGAGGATACCTTTTTCTTCCCAGCTTGATACAAACTCTTTAAATACCTCCTCTAAAGTGGCGGTAAAAAGTTTGGGGAACAGTGGGTCGCCTTGCTTGACTCCTCTTTGTACCTGGAATTACTGACCCGTTCTATGTAATTTGATGGCTGCAGTACTTTGGTAATAAATGTTTTCGAGTATATTAATGTAAGTGCTTTGTATACCTTGGTTGTGTAGCGCTCGGAAAATAGCTGTATGGTGAAGGCTATCAAATGCTTTAGAAAAATCTATAAAAGCTGGATATAGTGGAATTTTAAATTCATGGTGTTTTTCTATTAGTTGATTCAATGAATGAAGATGATCGGTCGTCGAGAGTCCACATCGAAATCCTGCTTGTTCAGCAGGTTGATGGGTATCTATCTTTAGAGATGCGTCTTTCTATCACTTTTATAAAGGCTTTGTAGAGATGTGAGACAAGGCTGATGGGTCGATAATTTTCAATTTTATGTATACTAAATAAAAACATGTAGTAAATAAAAAAAATACATTCACTCTTCTGCAAAATTCTACGTAGAATATATCGTATTATACAATCGTATTATATGCAGTCGTATTATCGTATTATATGCAGTGTGCTACAAATTAAAATAGTTCTAATTTAGCGAAAGTTTTAAGTTTTATTTAAGGTGTCACGGTAATAAACGAAAAAATTTGAATTAAATATGGCATGAAGCTTTTCTACGCCCTAGAAAAAGACATCGATTAAATAATATGCACGCTTGTGTTTGTTAAAACAGAACAGTCATTTTAATATGATATTATTTTTAGCACTTGATATTTTCCAAGTGACTAACATTGATTGTTGAGCGTCGTATGAACACATAAAATATAAACGTTAAAAACGCTTTCACACTCACAGCCCCGCACTAAGTTCGATGACTTGTGTCGTGGATGCCGGAAAAAATCACATCAAACACACTAACACATCCAGAAACACAATCACAAATTTTCCTTGGGGAGAAAACTTGTGTTCCCGCCGAGAGTCGAACCCGATATTATGTTTAGAAGCCAGCCAATTAAGCCAACAAGCAGTTCAAGTATACGAGTATATCCAAAAATTAAAGTTGAATACAACAACAGTTCTTTTATTATATTTTAAAATTGGTGGACGAAATTAAGATTGATCCCTGAGGCTTAATCAAACTACGGGATGAACAACAAACAAAGGGAAAATTGGACAGTGGAACAAACGTGTGATTTTGACGGTGAATTGTTCGATATAAAAAGTTGATTCGTTAAATTCGTTGAGCTGTGATAACAGCAATTCGTTCATACATTTGCGGGTGTTTTTATGAAATTTATGTAGCATTTGAACTGAAATGACGTCTATTATCTTTTGTCAATGGACTGTTTAATTTATTTTTAACCGACTTCAAAAAAAAACCATTTGGTCTTATTTAAATTTTATCAAGATGTGACTAGTAGTTTTTGAGATATTCTCAATAATGCGTATTCTGTGGTCTACATTGATGATGTTCTCGTTTTTAACCGACTTCAAAAGTTTTGATTATTTTTTTTATTTGAAAACTGGTGTATTCCATACCCGTTTAAATTTTACAAAGATATGATCACTAGTTTTTCGAGTAATCGTCAATAATACGTGTTTAATACATTAAATCTGATCAAGGTTCCGAAGATAAAGCGGTGAAGTTGGTTTTTTTAAGCTTTGCTTACGTTTAATTATTTGCTTCATGTCCTTTAAAAATATTATTTGTCTCAGAGATATTTTTTTAAGATCACTTCCTCCGACACTAGGCCCTTATCCGTGCAGTCTCCCCTTCTGCGATGTGGCACACATGTAAAGCGTAGAAAAGGGAAACAATAAACGGCAATACATTATGCAATTTACGTCGCAGGGAGCTACCGTAGCATTTGGCGTAGCACGAAGACTACGAATAGTCTACGAATAAAAATGTTGGCACAAAAAGTATGTAATTTTTTTGCAAGTTTACTTAGCTGAGCTGAAACGATAACTAATTTCAAGTAAAAAAACTAAATTGCTAGAGTAGTTATTATTCTCAAGTAATGCAACAATACATCTCAGAAGGGGTAAAGCATTGCGGTGTCACGCGGAACTTTGTTTATTAAATATCCAAGCTATTGCAACAAGCAAGGTAGTCACTCATCCTGATAAATATAAAAACAATAATTCGAGACCTCTTTGTCAATATTTTGGATACCAATATTATCGCCTTTATATCACTGGTACCATTGGATAGTTGCATTGATGGAACTAGTGACATTATTTTGTACCTCTAGTACCATAAATGGTACTACTGACACTATTTTAAACCTTTATATCACTAGTACCATTGGATAGTACCATTGATGGTACTAGGGGCACTACTATGTATCTCTAGTACCATAAATGGTACTACTGACACTATTTTAAACCTTTATATCACTAGTACCATCGGATAGTACCATTGATGGTACTAGGGGCACTACTATGTATCTCTAGTACGATAAATGGTACTACTGACACTACTTTAAACCTTTATATCACTAGTAACATCGGATAGTACTATTCATGGTACAGTGACACTGCTTAACATCGCTAGTAACATCAATGGTACTAGTACACGAGTGACACTACTTTAAACAATTATATCACTAGCACTTTAGCACTTGTCACTTGAAAATATTCCCACAATTGTCATTAGAATAATCACTACTATTTTTTGCGCCCTCGGCGAAGCAAAAGCGAGGGTTATGTTTTTTTATATTATCACCTATCAGTAAACAAATTAATTAGCATTTGCACTGCAGTATGTTGACTTCAAAGTATAGGGTGTTTTTTTATTATTTTGGCTTTGCAATCTTGTGCCAAGTGCCAGTGTCAGGTAATAATATATTTCAAGTGAATTTCATATTAAAAGTCTAAGTCACAAGTCACAGTCAAAGTGTTAAGGTCCAATCATAGTCATGCCCTAGTAAAGTGGTAGAAACTTTACTAGAACTTCTATTGGAGTTTTGGAGGGAAGGCGAAAATTTTTTCACTGCACACTTTCATTTGCCTACACTTATGCACGTTACTAAATACTAACGGTTAATAATCCATCATTTTTACGCATTAACATTCGAAGAATCACAGGTTTTGAAAAATCATACAAAATTAGCATTGCCGTTTTTTCACTTTCGCGGTAAAACTCCCATCCCTATGGGAGTTGTTATTGATGGTGGTAAACACCCTTGTTTACCACCATCAATAACAACATTACCTAATATACCATCAGATAAGACTGCGATCAGACCATAGCTTATCAGAGATTAAAATAATGTCGAATAGTGAAAAAATTTCTAAAAAAGTGCTCCTCTCACTGGGACTTTATCAATAAATAAAGTGCTTGGTAACATAGTACTTTCCCTTTCTTCAGTATTTTACCTTTTTAATTGGAACCAGTCCTGCGTATATACTAATTGGAAAAGCGGACGGTACCTCAGACTGAATCGCAAGAACTTATACTTTCTCTCGAAATTTTTGTTTACTAGCCTTGTACTCCGTTTAAAAAGAGCTAGCTGTATTCTATTATCTAGTTTGCTACAAACTTAAAGTACCTAGTTAAAGAAAAATGCTACAGTATTTTGTTTCTAAGAACGTAGTAATCAAGTAGATATACGTCATACTTAAGCCATACTTGGCTATGCTCGGCCGCACATAAAATATAGCGTATTTTTCCGGATCAACGTCGCACAGGGGCTCTTTATCCGGAATTATCCGGATAAAGGATGACTAGGTAAGATATTTTTATTTGCTCATCTCTGATTTATTCCTGCAAGGACGTTTTAATGAACGTTGTAGCAGGCGCTTTGAAGATTTTACTTGTTATGAGTCAGCTCAGCAAAATCAAATGGAGTTGCGATGCTTTTGTAGCAAGTTATTTTTGTGCAAGCAATAATTGTATCACAATAACCTTTGAAAATGCATTTCTTAAGATATTTATGTAAAATAAAAAAATGAAATATCTTTAAACCAAAGCATATCTTTTACTGACTTCAAAAAAGGAGGAAGTTTTATGTTCGACTGAATGTATTTTTGTATTTGTGGACTGATTCTCAATTTTTTTTTGTTTGGTAGATTATAATTCAGAGGTAGTCCCATATAAATTTTACCGAAATTGATCAAGCTAAAACCAAAATATAAAGGTTAAGTCGGTTTTTTAAGCTTAGCTTCCGTTAAATTATTATGAACGTAGAACAATGAAGTCCTATTACTTTGCGTCATTCCTCTACATCCAAAGTTTGTATGGAAGAAATCACTTTCAGCGATAAGTCCGCCTATTGTTACACTTTTATGAATATTGTGTTACTAATTGCACTATTTGTGTTCTTTGTTATTCAATAAAGAGTATATCTTATCTATCTATCTATCATATCTAAATCTTTTATGCATACTTCATGTCAAACATACACCATTTGTACATTTATATATTTTAATGTTACGAGAAAACATTAAGTGTTGTTCGTGTAGAAATCATTGAAAAAGCAGGATACTAAGTTAACACATTTAGAAACCCGACGCAGTTGAATTGTCCTGCCACAAACATTAGTGTCACATGCCATCTAAGACGCACCCATTAATATTACTCCCTACGTCATTTGTTTGGATTACCGTGTTTCAGATGCCTCTGGACGAGAAGATGGGTTCAAATCAGATAATTCAATCTGGAGAATCGTTTAAGCTATTTTTGGAAATGAAAAGATTTGGAAGGGTACGGTGGCATTCAATTAAATGAGGACTGTTGATTATTCTCTCATATTTTCTTTTGAAAAAATATTTGAATTATTGAGATAACTTATCTTCTGTAGCTGATAAAGATTGTATCCTAGAGTGCGCCCACGAACAAGGCTGTCGTAGTGTGTAATAGGCAACAGAAGAACAACAGTAGGCCTGGCAGAGTCTTTTATAGTACGTGACTCACTTAATGATTCATGAATAGACAAAAGAAAAGGTGTGTCGTAAAGACAAACGATATAAGTGAAACTTT
Source organism: Lomographa bimaculata (assembly GCA_948107665.1). NCBI lineage: Eukaryota > Metazoa > Arthropoda > Insecta > Lepidoptera > Geometridae > Lomographa > Lomographa bimaculata. Next base: position 15,745,837 of record OX403589.1, read on the forward strand.
TGTATTACAGGGAAACATTTCAGTTATTCATCACAGTGTTTACCACCCCCTCACCCCACTTTTCGATCGAATGTTCTATATACAACACGTAAAAAATTACGACTTACTTTGTAGTCGACTACTTCGGGATAAATTAATACTCCTATGTAAACATTCGTCAATATTCGTCCGAATGTCAAAGTTTTGACTTTTTTTTTTTGTTTATTCTCGATAGGCAACCATTTGACCACCATCTCACCTGATGGAAAGTGACGATGTGGTCGAAGATGAAGCATGCTTGCCTAGAAGATACCTGTTCACTCGAGATTTAAAGACTCCTAGATTGTACTTAACGGGAAACACAGACTCGGGCAAAGAATTCCATTCCTTAGCAGTACGTATAATAAATGTGGAAGCAAAACGCTTTGTACGCACCCTTGGAATATCGACCATAAACCGATGTCGCGTGGCTGATTGTCTGGATGTCCGATGGTAAAAGGGGGATGGGGGAATCAAATCATGCAATTCCGTGGCACACTCTCCGAAATGTATCCTATAAAAGAGCGATAGACTTGCGACCTTACGACGATGTTCTAGGCTTTGAAGCTTCGCATCCGTCAGTTCTTTAACTTTAGTGACTTTAACTTTGACACTCTGATGAGTATGAGGATACCTATTTTATTCTAAGAGCACCAAAAATCTAAATAATATTCACCATCTGTATAACGTTCCAACTCAATTTGTGTTACGTTTCTATTTACGTACCGTACAAGTCCGTATATTCAACGTTTCTTTATTATCCTGCCCACCTAAGCCGCAAGATAATACCAATTTGAGGTCGCACCTGCGTTTGTGTAAGTGTGCCCAAATTGCCTCATCCGTTTCGTGGTACAAATTCGTCACCGCGGTGACGATATTGCCATCGTATTTCTTATTCAAGCGAATGCGGTATGAAATGAAAATGAAGTCTTACTGTGGAGGTTTTAATCTAGGATTGTGGGGAAGCAGAAAGGTTTTATGTCTATTCGTAGAATCAATTTGAGAGTAATACCCACACCGAGGAGTTTTGTTGCGTTGTTGATTTAGTATTGTTTTCCAAAACTTGTGATTTTGCAAGTGTACCTATATGTAATAATGATGGATTATTAACAGCTGTTCGTAAACGTGCATGCGTGTAGACAAATCATACAAAGTTGTTAACGTGATTTCCGCTTTCGCTCCAAGACATATAAACTTGAAATTGTATTCTAACTTGACATTGGCTAAATGTATAAAATCTGCGTAGCTAAATAAAAAAAATACTTACATGTAAAACAAGGTAATTGTAAAAGGCACGCTTTGATAAGGATTAAATCCATTAAGCTTTATTAGAAGATTGTAATGCTGGCATGGAAGCAATAAAGGACAAAAACTGAAAATCATTTTCATAAAAAAACCTATACATTAAAAGAATTTCTTCTAACGAGCAGCATGTTACATAATCTAATAACACAGCAACCGACCCACATTTCAATAATAATATGCAATATCCATAATAGCTACATATTAAAACGCCCAACCACTCCATATCAAGGCGCAAGGGGTTACTGGGAGCGAAGGGAACGATCACTAGCAAAGGGAGCGATCAGGAACGAAGGGATTGTCGGAATCCTCTACAGAATTATACAAATTTCCGACTCCAACTCAAAGTATCCGTACGAAGTGTTGGTGAAGTGACGTCATGAATATAGAATGCCATCTGACGAGGCGGTAATCTAAATATACCGTCCTCAAGATTGCTGCAGTGAAAATGTATGGGGTATTCGCGAATTTGTTGACTCCTTATCTGCGGAGTCGGAGCGCAGATGTCCATGTTTCGGTTAAATGAAAATTTACGAGCATTATGTTTCAAGGCTCTTATGTGACATTGTCTCTGAGTTGGGCATATTTGGTCCTCTGTGTATTTTTAACGATAAAGTTGGTGCTGGAATATTAAAGCTTTTGCAAACAATATTTCATTCTTATGATTAAAAATCTGTTGGTTTTTTTTTTCATCAGCATAAAGATTAATCTCACCTTGACTAAAAAAAGAATTTTGTGTCATCTTGTGTTTTACTCTGAAGCAAACAAAATGTCGACCATTAAAACAATAGGCAACTAACTCCAAATAATGTGCAAAAATGTTTTTAAATATTAATTTATCTGCATAAAACTATTAAATGAAACTTATTTTTAAAGAACCCTTAATTAAGTTATTAAATTAACTCGACTAAACCAATCTAAACTAAAGTTATTTTCATACTTTTGTGCCAAATTTCAAGTCAAACTTAAAATTCAGTAATAGAAATCAGTGAGTGTTGTTTCGATATTTTACTTTTCAGGACAAAAAATAAATTAAAAAAAAAAGATAAACAAAAACTTTGGATGCGGTAACTGCGCATGCTACACTCGGATCTGATAGCAAAGTTTCGACGTCGAGAAACAAAGTAAAATCCATCTTCCAAGTTCTCAAGTTTTCACCATGTCTTTAAAACTTCACCACTCTACTTGTGGATCCGCGAACACACTGGACTCTTTCAGCATACTAACACGAACAAGTTCAAGAGGGTTGTTAAACTTAGCGTATTATAGTATTATTTTAATAGTGACATTAAAACTCTCTGTGAAAACTGCTTAGTCGTAGAAACTAAGTTCTGTTTAAACGGAAAGCTCAATCTTTACGTTTATTTATATCTCAAAATATGTCTTCAAACTTTGCAAGTGGAAAGGTGTGCATAGGTTGCTATGTAGTATGTTACTGTAGTAGTACGGTAGTAGTCGTTCAACTGAAGAATTGATATAAATAATAATATTATACATTCTGCAATTGTATTTATGGAGTTAATTGTAATGTGATTAATATTATCCTTGACGAGTTTGACGAAAAAAATAAGCTTAAAGCTCTGCCCTGCGCAAATTTATTATCTTCAGTATAGTTGTCAAATGTTTTATAATGCTAACATATTTTTATTTCGTTTTGTGTATCAGATTATAATTGCTTAGCAATAACATTGCTATATATCTTTGAATTCGCCAAAAGTAAGCGTAAGTCTTTTAATTGTAAATACTCATAACTTGTCAGACAATATCGAAGTGACCTTGTTTAAAAAATCAAAATTATTTATAAATCTTGCTATCCGCATCGTCGCTGACCATCAGGTGATTTAATTTCTGTGCTAGACGATGAACCTGTATTTCAAGAATTAATAATTCTTTTCTATAGTACACGATCAATTTTAGCGCATCTGAGATCAAGACAATCGCATTGTCAATAATTTCAGAATCAACTTAGAATCATAAACACTCCAGGCATAATTCGATGAAGAATCTTAACCAAATACGACTCAAGAGTGCTCTAACAAGGCTAGTATTCCCCTTGGTGCTGTTCTGGCGAGAAACAGAGGATCACGAACGTTTATACCTTGATCTTTAAGTTTGAGCGTACGCTTGAGCCTCGCAAATTGCGCGCTCGGGACGGTTAGACTGGATTATCGGAATAGACCTAGTGAATCTTTAAGCCTGTTTTGTAAGATTTAGACAGCATTTTTGTTTGTAGAAAGTTGTAGGTATTTGTCTAGAATTTTTGAATTTAGATGAATTTGATTGACCTTATCTGTGGATTATTTGTTCGTAATATTTTTAGTAGTAAGAACCTACGGCTATTAATAAATGTGTGGTATACAGTGCCGAAGTAGAGATAAGTCGCGAAAGAATACGTGTCTTCTAGGCAAGCTTGCTTAATCGTCGACCAAATCGTCGCTTACAATCAAGCGAGATGGTGGTCAAAAGTTTGCCTATCTAGAATAAAAACAAATGAATAGACCATACTTAAAAGATGAACATAATCTGTCTTTTATCAAGGCTTTGCTCGTTTTTGGTGGCGTTTTTGGTCCTGAGTTAGAGTATCCAACAGTATAGCATTATATACTTCTCAAGGGATATTTGGACTCTGGTTCAGCGTGTAATGATGTCTAATGTAAATGATTCCGACACTCAAGATGCAAATTTCTGGTTTAGAAACAGACACTTTAAATAATCGGTTACGTTAGATCATGAGAAAAGCAAACGAGTTATTATCATAGTGTTTTTTTTTCTGTTCGATAGGCATCTATCTTACTAATGTGATGACGCTGCCGAAGATGTAGCATTATTCCCTACCAATTCACTCTTGACTTGAAGACTTCCAGATTATACCATTCAGGGAACAAAGGCAATGAGTTCCACTCCTTCGCAGTAAGTTTTATTATAAATGATAACTATCGAGTTATTTCTGTACTATTTCTGTGAAAAATATTTTTTATATTTGCGTACTAACACACGGCAGCTTTATACTATTGTTATTAAGGGCATATTTTTGTGGTTCCTCGTCCAGTCGAGATTATTCTTCGACTGCGACTTCGCATGCTCGTTTTGCATGCTTGGTTCGATACGGTATACTTTTACATCTCATAAAACATTTTTCATAATATTTTATATAGTAACGGTATCTCATTAGTGTTTTCAGTAATTAAAACATGTTTCCTAAAAAAAATCTCAGAAACTCAAACAAAATTCAACTAAAGCTACACATATTATATACTAAAAACATACCTAATATTTTTTTTCATTATTTTCTTTTTTCCATATTATTTTCCTTATATTTTTGGTTTACATAGTAAGATTATTCCTATTATTGTTCCTCAAAAATTTTTTTTTTTATATTTGATACCTATTGCTAATTGTTGATGATATGTGCGTTCGGCTGTCATTTGAAGTATTTTTCGAACCGTTCGTTATCTCTCGACTGTCCCTCTTTCTTTTTCGGTAAAGTCTAAGTCAGCGCTTCTAACAATTAATAATTATATTTTAGGGGCTTTTTATTCTTGACAGGCAAGCTTTCGACCGCTATCAGTAATTGGGCAGACCAATAACCATCCAGTAGAAACAGACTTTTTTTTTTTGGAAACATTCTCACTCACAATTACCAGGTAAATTAACTGAAATATCTGTGTCTCCAAGTGAGTTAATTAATTATCTGACATTATTGGGTTCATATTGACAATGTGCTTAATGGAATAAGTACTTGAAAGTGATTGATTTCAATTAACATGCTTGTATCTTTTATAAACATAATAGCTTTTACATTCACAGCCTCACACTAAATTCGATTATTTGTGCCGTGGGTGCCGGAAAAATTGATGATATCACACACAAAATTACAGAACCAGAAACACAAATATGTCTTAGAAAAAAAACGTGTGATTCAATTCATTTATAGTATTATAGAATTTATTTTAAAATAATTAACTGATTTTCAATCTGCGGTCTGCGGTTCTTTTCGGACTTCTAATAAAAAAGTGATAAAAAAAATAACAATATTTTTATTTATTGTTATGTTTTTATTTTTAATTCGAGTTAGAAAATAGGACAGAACTATTTTCGTGACAACAGTAACTTTTTTTACGCCTATCGTATTATACATGTTATAGGTTTCTGTTCTAGACTTACCTCTTTCGGTCATATCATCCCATACCAATATAATACAAACCAGACGCTATCAAATACAAAAAATAACAGCAAGCTTTTAGCTCTACTGAATAATGTACTGTAGCAAAACAAGCTCCCGTAAATTCTATATTGCAGCAAAAATAAAGCCTTTAAAATATTTTCTCCTGTATTTCTCCTGATTTCTGAACAGTAGTCTGCTTAAACTAAAAACAGTCGACAAAAGCTAAGACTATCAAGTTATTTGTGTGCTTTTGTCGTATGAAATATTGGAAATAAATAATGGCTTCGAGAACTGCAGAGGGAATATATTTGACGATTTCTTGTTTGATGTGATTGCGGTTTAGTAAACTAATTATAATAGCCTAGGCGGGTGAGTGAGCCTTATAATCAATGGGTATCGGGTACGAATCCCGGTAGAAACACAAATTTTCTTCCCAAGGGAAATAGAGTTTCTGGTTCTGTGTTGTTGCATCCACGATACAAGTCATTGACCTTAGTGTGGGGCTGTGAGTGTTTAAGCGTTTGTTATTAAAACTACTGATTTTTTTATCACAACCTCAAACAGCTGGACCAATTTTGATGAAATTTGGTATGGATGTAGCTGACACCCTGGATGAACACATAGGCTACTTTATATCCCGAAATTCCCGCGGGTCTGGGACTTACACGGGTAAAACCGCGGAGCGCAACTAGTGCTAAATAAAGACACAAGAAATTGTGTTTAATGTAATATTAAGTTTGTATTTGATTAATGTCTCACCCGTAGGTAAGTAATAATGTGGTCGAGGATGGTAGAGATTAGTATCTGTGTGACTGAATCCCAAGTGTAGCTACCGGAAAACCATGCAGTGTTGGGTCACCGATTTTTCTATAAAATTATGTAAATTACGACTACATTTCCGTACAGGGTATAGCTAGCTATACCCTGTACACAGATACACACTAAAACCAATTCATCAATTATTGACTTGTGTCAGGGGTGTTTTTTTTTTTATTTTATTTGTGACAGGCTAGTATTTGACTACTATCTCACCTGATGGTAAGTGACGATGTGATCGAAGCTGGTAAACACACTAGACCTGGAATACGCAGGCTCTCAAGGATAACTGCCAGAACACCGTCTTTGGCTTGGCGGCAGACTTTCAACTTGATGGTGGTAAGCTACTGTGGTAGCAAGCCAGGCTAGCAACTCACAAAATGCTCTACCACCTCTCAAATGTCACCTGACTAGCACCACCCGGGGACCACGTGTAGGGAGTCAGACTTAAGGGGTATCCTCCTACAGACGTGGGTGACTCAGCCCCCAAACAAAAAAAGAAAACAAACACAATCACACCCAGAACCTGAAACAAAAATATCTCTTGGGAAGGAAATTATGCTCCCGATAAGAATGGAACGCTTGACCTACGGCGTAGGGAGCGAAAATTTGATACTACGCCACTATGGATTGCATAATTATCTTCACAGAAAATTCAAACCTGTATCAGAAACCTCCCGGATTAATATTCTACGGCTGATTATGATTATAATGAGGTGGCTTAAAAAGACATTTGCACGTTGTGCACTAATGTGCGCACTTATGCACTAAAGTTTATATTGCACGTTTTTTTTGCTTTTGCAACTACAAAGAAAGTCATGCATAATTGTTTTACTTTTTTAATTGTTTCACTGAGACATTTTAAAATTTCGCTTTTTGAAAATATAGTTTAAGTAGGTAATATCTCGGAACTTAATCGCACTAAAGGCAGATAAAAATAGTTTTAAAATAATCATTGATACCAATAATTATACCAGGATGCATGGAAATTCCATCCTTCATGTACTGTACCAAAGAGCATAAATTTAAATATCAGATACACAAAGAATCTAATACACAAATATAATTTATCTTTTATTATATTATCATTTCATATAACAAAACATTCCATATAACATATTACAAAAATAGTGTATCATTCAATAAGCTCGAATAAGGACCGGAGTTATATATTTACCATGAAATATTAATAGCTGGAAATACAAGGAAAATTCGTTCCGGATACCCTTAGGGTGAAGGTGAGGATTCTTGACTCACATATTATAGGTAAAAGGAGAAACATTATAGTCTACGTTTAAATATAATAATAAACGACAAAGCTATTGATACCTTACCATTAGGTAAGATAGAGGTCAAAAATTTGCCTTTTCGAGACAAAACAGTGTGTTGAAAAAGACACGATAGAGTTCTATTCATCACAGTGTTTTTAACCCTTTCCACTTTTCGTTACACAAAAAGCTTGAGGATCTGAATTTCAAAGCCTTCAGAAATTTCATTAAAAAAAAAACAAACTTCCCATAAGGTACCAATTTTGTGGGATAGGCCTATTATTTGGCCAATATACAATTTATTATTATACTATCATTAATCTTCTATTTATCATAACTGAACAAAAATGTTTTAGTAAACATTTTAAACCACTTAAAGATCAATTCATTAATTATTTTTATTAACTAATTAGCATCGCTATTCAACGTGGAAACGTAGCCAGTATTCTGTGCCCCTTTTCTAATCTTATCTTGTTTTAATTTAGTTTTTAGTACAATATAATATAATATTAAGACAGTTAATTTTGCATAATCATATAACCATTAAATAATACGAATAAATTGTCTTACAGACAATATATACAAAATCATAGAAATGCGAAAAGTCTCCATATTGAATATAAATACTTACCTAACAGAAACATAGGTTGATAATATGGTAACAGACGGAAAACTCTTCGTTTGTAACTTGGTTACGAGATAATACGATTATTTCTTCTAAGGTAACTGATTACAAAACATGGTTACGATGGCGGCCGAAAGGTAATTTCATGGATGTAACATCGATAGTTTAAAATGTGCCTTAGAAAATTACATATAATGTTACCTTTATCTTGATTCGTTATAATAATATAAACATAAACATTAAATACAAACGCTTTGATACTAACAGCCCCACACTAAGTTTGATGACTTGTGTCATGGCTGCCGGAAACATTCACATCACACACAATCACAACCAGAACCAGAAACACAAATTTTCCTTGGGGAGAAAACTTGTGTTCCCGTCGGGAATCGAACCCGATATCCCCTGCTTAGAAGGCGAACGCTCAACCAACTAAGCCAACGGGCAGTTCGCATATGATAAACTATTTAATTTTGTCATAAGTGAGAACGTACGGATTTCCTTGGCTTCAAATATTTGTTTATTTAAAGACTTTCCCGTTTTAGTGCTGCGTTAGACTAAGTATGTGGTGTGGTGGCACGGGAAATCAACGATAATAACTTCAAATCCAAAACCACCCCTATAAAATCAATTCGGTAAGTACATACATCGCATTGTGGTGCATCGTAAATCAGTGAGTTTATGTGACACGCCACGATTCTAATGGATCGTATGTAGTTCACGTAAATACGGGTTTATTTACTAGTCACCAACGAAATACGAACGACCTGGGTAATTTGGAATCAAATATATGGGGCCATGTTGAACTGCTCGTTGGCTGATTTGGAAGCGTTCGCCTCCTCAGCAGTAGGTATCGGGTTCGATTCCTGGTGGTTACACAAGTTTTGTGTTTCTTAATGCTATTGTATGTGTGTGATGTTAATGTTTCCGGCACCAACGACACAAGTCATCGAACTAAGTGGGGGGCTGTGAGTGTGAAAGCGTATAATGGTGTGTAAGTATTAATCACGTGTGCCTCTGAGGAGGTTTTGTGATTTTTTAGATGAAATTTGGTACTCACATAAAAAGTAAATTTATCATATAGTAATAATTATCATCTCCATATAACTTTACAATATTTGAATATTTAATATGATTTAAGTAGCAATTTTACATTACATTAAACTAAAAACTAAATTAAAATTAAACAAAAAAAAAAACTATAATTAGATATAAATATGTACAAAACTTAATCTAATAGACCGCTACCAGTAGGCAAAGTACCCAAAATGCTGGCAGCATTGCCACGTTGAATGGCAATTAATTACTTTACAACATGTCGAATCGGTTTAACATGCATTTTTCTTCCCGTTTCTTATGTTAGCCATTACTTCCACTGTTCCACAGGTCTTTTTTACTCATGTCATCTTTTACAACATCAATCCAGTCTTTTCAAAAAAATATAAAGCCATGACGCAGTGCTTGAGGTTAATAATTTTCCATCATAAAAAAATCACTTGCAGATGAATAGGGCCGAGAGAAATGCTTGTGATTATGCGACTGTTGTTAGCGTCAGTTGCGGAACTACCGACGGAGATACTGAACCAATGCTTTAAAAGGATAGTTGTTTTCTTGAGGAGGTAATAATTATGTAAATATTACTACTAGTAGTAAAACGATACTGATATTTTATTTTTAAAATGCTGACTCGGCAACCTGTTTGCATTTAGATACTGTTAAGAATTAAATATTTTTGAAGTTATATATAATATAGTCCTAATGTCAGCATTCGGTGACGAAGTCAAGTAAAAGAATCATGGTCCAGTCATAGTAAATCATGCTCTAGTAAAGCGGTTAAAACTTCACTGGAACTACAAATAGAGTTATGGAATGAGACGATTATTAAATCTTCCATTATTATAAAAAGTAGGTTATGTGTTAATCCTAGGTAGCGATGTACATTCCAAACTTCATCCAAATCTATTCAGCTATTACAGCGCGAAGAGAACACAAACATACTTACACACTTACGCACAAACTTTCGAATGTATTATGACATTAGTGTAATTAACAATCGAAGAATCACAAGTTTTGGAAAAAAATACAAAATCTATAACGCCATCCATTTCAGTTTCGCAGCAAAACTTCCTTCCATTACTTAGATTATCCAAATTTTCGATCGTTTTTCTTCCACACTACCACATTATCATGTTATAAAATAGATGTGGTAAAAACAAACTTGTGTCATTTTTACCTCTCATTCTGAAACGGGTCTGCACGGTTATTTACGCACGAAATTTATTTTGTCCAGCACGGATTTATTTAGACCTTTAAGGGTAGCGAAGGTAATTTTATTTTCAGCCCTAAAGGGCCATTGTAAGGTAGATTCCCCATTATTTATTACAACCGTCGGGCGCGATAAGCACAGAAAGAAAACCTTTGTAATCTTAAAAAAATGTTAACTACCTTTGTTTCTTCTGAACTCGTGAAGCACATTACGTGAAGCATTGGATTAGAAGTTCATTTTCTGTGCTGTTAGATCGTACCATACAATGCTATACCTACTTCACCTTATTTACCAGCCATATTTAAGTTATTAAATTTAATTGAAATGCACATACTTAAAGAACACGTCAAAACTTACTAAATTCTCGCAAATAAAATAATTTATTTACGCATCTGGTATTTAAAGTAGATAAACTTTGTCTTTTACACTACACCGTTTGGACAAATATTTAAATAGATATGACGATAAACAACCGAGTGCGCGATTCCCAAATAGCAGAATAATATAAAAACATTAAAAAAATTATAAAAAAATAAATTACTTTCTATCATCATTATTACAGTTTTCCATCACCACAGGGGTGAAACCGTAGGGCGCACTTTTTCAATTTCTGCACTTTTCAAAATGTTGTAGTGTTAAAACAGTGACGTCCAACTTTATTGCATAATTCCTCTGCATCCAAAGGTTGTCTGGAAGATATCGCTTTTAGCGATAAGACCGCCTATTGTTACTCTTATTTTGTAAATAATTATTTTCTGTTCTGTTTTGTCACAATAAAGGTGTTCAATAAAAAGTTTATCTATCTATCTAAAGCATTAAATATTCCAAGTTTGTTATAATTTAGGTTTGTGAAGAGAAATGAATGCGCTACGCCTGTAGGGTAGCGCATAACTTAATAGATTCCTGTGGTAGTGGAACGGTGCGGGAAGGTGCACGCACTAACAATTCAAGTGAATGACGTAAGCAAACCCCTCCCGCACCATTCTACTACTGAACACGCCTTTCCCGTGTCGCTCCAATACAAAACACATCTTTCCCGCATCGCTCCACTACCGAACATACAATTCCCGCACCGCTCCACTATCGCAGAAACCTTCATATCTTTAATGAATGCGCTAACGTAATCGTATCATACTTTATTGCAACATTTATCCGATTCCTCTGGCAATGTCTCTCCCTGGTGATAGGTGTTAATTGCATCAGCCAAACGGTTTACAGCTAATGGCAACAAATGATGAAGTCGCTAATACCTATTAACGTTCCCAGCGGTTTAATCATATGGACAACGAGAACTAATTATTTTAATTAAATTTACTATTGTCATGGGGTATTAGGTAGTTTTACATTCTGAATTTAATGTGTGCCCGCTTTGCATGCCTAATAAAGACCACTAACTCACCTGATGGTAAGTGATGTGTCTCTCGATGGTAACCCTAGGTCTAGAATGACTGGTTCCTGATGATTTTTAAAAATCATTTTTGGTTGTTATGGTGACTGATTTTTCGACATGAGGTTGGTGAGCTACGACTTTTTATGATATACATATATATGTATAGAAGCATTTTACCTGCTTTTTGTTGTTTAAATTGTATGTTTTATAAATTTTTAACCAAGATAAAAGGATTTTAGATTTCTGTTGATATTTTCACCTGTTCTGAGAAAAAAGGGACATATAGACAGACAACGAAGAGATCCTGTATCAGTTCTTTTTTTGTTGACCTACTAACAACCGCAATACACTTTATAGTAATAATTATATACACTATATATTATCATTAATCCATAGTCGTTACTCTCCCAATATCAACATCCAAAATCGGACCCTCAAACCAATATTAAAACAAAACTGCGTCCAGAACCTTCGTCAAGCTGTCTATAGATATCGGCTTATTGCAAACATTTCACATTATGGCACACTTTCTTTATTCCAGTAGCGTTCCATTCCAGTGATTTAATCCAGTAATAAATTTTGACGCGAATAACTCGGATTACGGATAACAGTCGGATTAGCAAAGTGAAGTTGGAGCGGGATGATCAGATTTGCGACATTTTGCGACAGACCATTTCTGGATTAAAGATCTTGAATCAACAGAATACGTTATGCGGCTAGATTGAGAGATTATAATTACATCATCATCATCATCATCTCAGCCGCAACAAGTCAACTACTGGATACAGACCTCCCCCAAAGACCTCCAAAAATAATGGTTGTTAGCGGCCTGTGTCCAGCATCTTCCTGCGACCTTCACTATGTCGTCCGTCCACCTTGTGGGCGGTCTTCCGACACTGCGCTTGCCAGTCCGTGGCCTCCATTCTAGAACTTTTCGGCCCCATTGGCCATCCGTTCTACGTACTATGTACCCTGCCCGTTGCCACTTCAACTTGCTAATCCGCTGGGCTATGTCGGTGACTTTCGTTCGTCTACGGATCTCCTCATTCCTGTTTCGATCTTGTGGAGAAACCCCGAGCATAGCCCTTTCCATATCTCGTTGTGTGAATTTGAGCTTATTTATAAGGCCCACAGTAAGAGGTCACGTTTCAATACAATGTCATCACTGGTCAAAAACTTTCGTCTTGAGGCATTGAGGTATTTTGGACGAAAAGACGTTGCAAAGTTTCCCGAACGCTGCCCAGCTGAGTTGAATTCGACAAGCTATATTATAATCACCAGCTTTGGTTAATCCTACTTGTTATCAATTCTATGTAACATCTATTACAATTCAATATCGAACCTTTCATTTCTATCTCATTTTTGAACGAACTTACTCCAGTAATTGGAATAACGTAAACTCCCCATTATTGCCAGCATCAAATTCCTCCCTTATTGGAAACTTGTCAAATGTAGGTACGCCGGAAATGTCGGGAGAAATGTTTGCGATTCGGTGGGAAGCGAGATTTCTTCGCGAATACTGTCTCGCCGTCTTCTGTGTTCAAGAATATGTGTCATATTTTAGAATTTGCTCCAAGAAAAATAAAGTATGTGGTTTGTTTGTAATAGAATCAGCGGTTTGGGTAACACATGGTTCAAGACAATACTTAAAAATATGTACTTATATGATCTGTATATATTTTGTGACATTAGATGCCCGAGATTGATGCCCGAATACTAACACTAAACTTTTTGCCAATAAAGAATTATCCTATCTTATCTATGCTTATTTTGTCCATACCTAAAAATAAATTACATGAATCGTTTATGTCTCATATTGCCTAAGAATATTATGAGTGTCGGAACAACATATATTAACGCTTTCACACTCACAGCCCCACTCTAACTTCAATGACTTGTATCATACTTCAACATTTATGGTGTGTGTGGTCACAGCCAGATCAGAAACATAAATTAGAGAGAAAACTTGTGTTCACATCGTTCATAAACGAAACCGATATCCGCTGCAGATCGATGCACAACCAAATACGCCAGTGAGCAGTTTTGACTAATACGCCAGTGAGCAGTTTAAGGATTCAGAACTGCGAGTGCACGATCAGAAATCAAATAACATTAAATTAAATATATTGCTTGAAACATGATACTATGTTGTGGTTAAAATAGTTGGGAACAACATATTTCAACATAAATTAGCATGCAAACATTTATGAACGACAACACAATGAGTTTAAATTATTTAAATTACGTTTAAATTATTTAAATTGTAACTCAAAATAGCTTGCTACGCTTAAGCTAATTAGCTTAAAAAACCGACATTACCGCTTATATTTTGGTTTTGGCTGAATCGATTTCGATAAAATTTATATGTGACCACTTCTAAAATATAATCTACCAAACAAAAAAAGAATTTTGAGAATCGGTCCATAAATCGGGGAGAAATCGATGAATATAAAAAAAATACACACAGTCAAACATAGTATCTCCCCCTTTTTTGTAGTCGGTAAAAAATATGACCATTATTTATTTACAAATTTAAAGATAAAGGATATCAAATTCTCATTGTCGAGATGTTAAGTTAAGTCTATTGATAAGACGCCTTTCTATACAACTGAGCTATCTAACCACTTCATAACTCTATATAATTATAGTAACTTAAGTAATATCTCGGATCGTGCTAAAAACTATGTTTATTTACCTCGACGTCTCGGCCAAGTTGCAACTTGGTCGAAACGTCCTAAACTATTGTGTTCGAATCGCGAAAGTTTAAATTTAGCAACTATATCTATCTATTACCTTTAAACGTGCAATTCTTGTATATATTAATTGTATATATACCGCCATGGGTAAGTAGTGCACAATACTGCAGGGGGAGGTTTGGAATCGACAACTGAGCAAATTAAAAAAAAAAAAAAAAAATCTTTTCAGTTTTTAATCGACTGACCTGGAGGCAGTTCAGTAGTAATTGTCAAGTAAAGTATGGCCCTCCGTAGACAGCCGTTACAACAATAGCTTCCAGAGTAGGCGAGTGCTACGAGTGCTACGGGGTCATTGAACTAACATGTGACGAGAGGTCACACTGAAAGGCGGTTCAGGAATTACGAGAACCAACCAACTAGTTACTAGTTAAGAGAATGGCAAATTATTATTATTATTATTATTATTAGGCATAAAAAAGCTTCCGTTTCAGTTATGATAATCGTTATTTATTTAGTCGGTCCTAGTTATTATGAGGTAATTAATTCCTGAACCGCCGAGAGGTCACACTGAAATGTGACCTCTCGTCACATGTTAGTTCAATGACCTCGTAGCACTCGTAGCACTAACCTACTCTGGAAGCTATTGTTGTAGCGGCTGTCTACGGAGGGCCATACTTTACTTGACAATTACTACTGAACTGCCTGCAGGTAAGACGATAAAAAATTGAAAAAAAAATTTTTTTTTTTTTTAATTTGCTCAGTTATCGATCCCAAACCACCCCCTGCAGTATTGTGCACTACTTACCCATGGCGGTATATATAATCTGAATCTCGGAAAGGCTAAAACGATATTCATAAAATGTAGTATGCAGGGGAATAAGGTGGCGATAAATCGATCTAGCTAGGTGTCATTTTTAGAAAACGTCATTTACCAAAAAAAACCGAGAAAGACTCGATCATCCAGGTACTTATATATTATGATGGCAAACTGAAAATCCTGAGAACCGAACTACCCGCTAATTTCAATATATATCAATAAATAAAAATATTGAGTAACGGTATGCGCTTAGGGATCCCAAGTGGTAATTTTGGGGAAGCCTTGCGGCTACTGAACTCTGAGATAATGTTTGTTTAGTAGTATATGGTTTATGTTATGTACCCACATTTGACTTCAAATACATGGACTGAACCAAGTTTAATCGTTCATTATATCGAAAGTTAAATACAATGTCATGATTAAACACAGTTTATTAACAAACAGGTTTAATTAATTTGGACACATATTTTTCACATTCTCTAAAAAGAACATACTTTATAACACCTGACTAAAAAAAACATTACTTACTAACAGACGTAAGCCTTCCATGGAATATATAGAACTTGATTGCTAAAGCCATTTGGGTTAATGTGATTTCCATAAAACTCATTACTTTTACTTGTAAGGGTAAAAAGAAAAGGTGAAATATGTTCGCGTGCAAGTATGCCCTGGAATTTACAGCAACTTACAGGCTGAAGTGTTATAAGACTTATCAAAAATGTGAATGTGGCCTATTTATTTATTTCTCTTATAATGGTGACCCAGTTGGCGCATTCTAAAAAAAACAAATTTCCTTCTTAAATTGATGTGTCAGTAACTATACTTGAGAGTATATATACCATCCTCAACTATATCATCACTTACTCCGGTGTGATAGTAGTTACATAATAATTTTTTTTTTGTCTCTGATACCTTATTAGAGACAAAAAAAATTGGCAAGCAAATCACATTTATCTCTTAAGGTAGAGCTCGTCCGAGCTGAAATGACGCGCCCCACTACTTAATTAGTTTATTTAGATGTGTGAGTGCAAATATTAATGACGACACTTCATCTGTATGGGAGCGTCGATTGTTCGCACGTGGACAAGACGGTCAACTAGTCGGGTGATAAATCCGACCACGCTCGCTCGCGTAAATGCGAAGGTGGGGCGCGTCATTTCAGCTTAGACAATTTCTACATTCATTTGAAGTACCTACTGATGATTCTGTGTGGTGTGAATATTTCCGGTACTCGTGATTCAAATATAAGAATATAATGTAAAGTTACGACCCACAAAAAAATGCCTAAGCTCCATTACTACACAGTTTACTTTTCCTTGCAATAATTTATCAGCGCACACAGCTTCGCACGATGGTCGCACTATTTTCACCGTACGGTGTTTTTTGCGAGGCAGTGTTGTCGCTTATATTTTGTTCTGTCGCTTATATTCCGTGGACACCTTTGAAGTGCCAACACGTAATTCATATTTTTTATCATTAATTTAATATCGATAGTATTATAAATAATTAAACCCAAGCAAAGCTTAAAAAAACCGACTTCACGCTTTATCTTCGGAACCTTGATCAGATTTAATGTATAAACACGCATTATTGACGATAACTAAAAAAATAGAAATCAAATCTTGATCAATTTTCAATGAGACCACATGAAAAGCTCCAGCTTTCAAATAAAAAAAATATCATCAAAATCGGCTCACAACGAAAGAAGTTATGAGCTAACTTTTGAAGTCGGTCAACGAGAACATCGTTAATGAAGTCCACAGAATACGCATTATTGACGATATTTCAAGAACTACTACTGATCAGATCTTGATCAAATTTTAATGGGACTAATGAATAAGTAACGTCTTTCAAACTAAGCACGTGTGAATGTGTGTGTGTGTGTGTGAGAGTGTGTGAGTGTGTGTGTGTGTGTGAGAGAGTGTGTGGGTGTGTTTTAATGTGGATGATGTGTGCATTTGGGTGACTATGGATGCATGTTTATAAGTACTACTTACACGTTACTTAATATTCTTGAATAGAATACATCAACTTAATTATTATTTTTAACGTAAATAAGGCATTGAGGAGAAAGTCAAAGAGCTAAATGAGCTAAGGTTTAGAACAAGGATCAGGGTCTGAGATCTTTCTGTATGTAATAAATAACCCTATGTATTGTGGCTTAGTAGAGAGTTTATAAGAAAATATCTACAGGGATCCCAAGAATTTTATCAAATCACATAATATTCACATTCAAAATGTTATCTGAATAGATATCCTCGCCTCGAGCTAAATGAGATATCGCTTCCCCATCGCTCACGCTTGACACGGGTTCTTGAACAACTATCTCTGATGTTATTGTATTGCCGACGTTATTATGATGTGTATTATGTATTGACTTACAATGCCTGAACAGCAATGTTATCTCTAAGGCCTGTGTGATAGATGAATTCATTTTTGACAATGAGCTGAAACATTCCAATATTAATTATTCACTTGCACATCTAATGGCCGCCACGCAGAACGTACCTGGCTTGGCTGGATGGCGTGCAGTCGTCTCCCGTACAGCGTTGCCCGCGCTAGGTTCAAACCAAACGCGTCCTGCCAAACACTGGACACGCTTGTCTTGAACGGGTGGCGTGATATATACGCCATATATATATATAACTAGTTGTAGGTACCCGGCATGCGTTATAATGCCACGTTAAGAAAAGTGTTTTACCTTTTTCATGTTCATGTTTTTCTAGTACTTTACCAAGTCCGATAGACGTAATTCTCTTTAAAATGATAAATAGTTGTTCCAAATTAAATGTACAAGAAAATTACCAGTTGGCGCAGTGGACAGGTCTCCGCCCTCTGCGCCGCGGGTCATGGGTTCGATTCCCGACAGGAGCACAAATTTCTTCCCAAGAGATAATTGTGCTTCTGGTTCTGGGTGTATTTGTGTGTGTGATGTAAATGTTCCCGGCACCCACGATGTAAGGCTTTGAATTTCGTGTGGGGCTGTGAGTGTGAATGCGTTTGTTTGTTTTAATAAATATATTTTATAATCATCTTTTTCGCAATTTTTTCTAATGTTTCAATAGTTATTCTGCTATTCGGGGCAAAGACAAATCGAACAAATCAAACATCATAAAATTCGGTCTAGCCGTTCTCGAGTTATAAATGGTGTAACTAACCCGAATTTATTTTATTTATATACATTATACAATAAAAAAAATAAGAATAATTACATGTTAATCTAATAATTAAAACCTATATATTATAAGCTCTAAAAGCCTTCAAAGATTCATATTATGCCATACTTAAAATACGGAATATTTTAAGTTTGGCATAATATGAATCTTTACAAGACTTTATACCATAGAATCTGTAGATCATTGTCTCCTTCCGCTTAGCTATCTGGTGCGAACAATGCAGCGGAAGACTTGATTAATTGATATTTTTCCGCTTTACTCCGCTCGTGCGGAAGCTACGCTTGTCTCTTCGGGGTATTTTATAATTTATTACTGTCAATTCGTTTGACTGCTAACTTGGTCTTGTTTTACTATGATCGATGCTAGAAGGAAGAACTTCAATAACTGAGTAAGTGGTCCCACAAGGTTCTCTACCTTAACCCAATTTTATGTAACTATTAAGTGTTTCAAATTGACACAGCAAAGCATAAATAGGTAAATCTTGATTGTAACATTCAAAGCAGAACTTGACTTTTAGAAAATTGGGTTAAAATATGTATATTTGTACTTAGGTCTTTGCTGTATAGGGTATATAGTTTTAGTTTAGTTTTAAGAAATATAAACAATTTGCCCGTAGATAAAACAGTCTCATTATTAACCCACAAAAAAAAGTGTCAACAATGTAACATTGATTACTACATCTTTGGCTGTACATAACAAATAATTGTGGAATAACTGAACATTACTTGCGTAGCTACAATTAAAATGTGTCCAACATTTTTGAGGATATCATTTTCACTAAGCTGTATTCAATTTTAATTTGGCATTTTAACATAATGTGATATTTAAGTAGGAGGCTACTTAGGATAAAGTTATACTCTTAAGAGTCAACAATTCCCTTTTTCCTGGAAATGAACCCGACGAACTTTTTTCATCTCTCTAACACAAAAGGTCACACGGCAGTGCGTAGGCTTGAAGAGTACGTCCCTCTGTACAATCCTTTACATTCAAAAGAGTTGTCTAAGGAGCTGTCTGCCGCTTATCCGAGTGCGTAGACATTTTACTTCTAACGAATTTTTAATTTATATTTTCCTTTCAAGGTCGTTCAATACTAAAGATGAAAGCCTGAAAGAACGTCATTTAGATAAGCGCCGAGCAAGATTGATGACAGTTTTACTCCAAAATACCGCTATTCACTCAGTATCCCTAGAGGATAAAACTTCCGTAGTGCGCGGAACTTGAGCGATTTTGTTTATTTTAATATTCAATATTCGCCGAGGTGGCTCCAGAAATACGGTCATCCGGGGAATATTATTCAACGCAAAAGGTAAATGGATTTCTAAAACAACGTTAACAAAAGCCGACGTAGGTCTATTTCAGGGAGACCTGAAATGCGTTGCAAAAATTTATTCAGAAACTGTCTCCCTCGCTCCTGAGATAAAAAAGCACACGTTGTTGATAAACAAGCGAAATTAAATGTAAACACGATCATGAACTTTGTTTACGTACGTTTCTAATCAACTAGTGTAACCAACCGAGCCACCTCGGATATTTGTTCTGACCGTAATGCTCGTTGGGTAAACACTAATAAGAAAAATGTGTTGTTTCAGATATTGCCCTGGGAATCGGATTTTTAATCGCCTTCGTCACGATTTCCGACTGCGACGTCGTCACTGATATACCAAAGAGCGTGGTGTATCAGAGAGATAGTCCGAAAGTCTTAGAACCGGAATTGTTGCCTGTTTTACTTGGGAACGATACGAGATGCAGAATATCCGAGTATCAGTGTTCGAATAAAAAATGTATACCGGTAAACCGATTTTGCGACGGCAGCAACGACTGTGGGGACTCCTCGGATGAACCAAGGCACTGTACACGTGAGTAGAATATTTGCTTTTGTTTGAAATGAATGTTGGACAAACACTGAATTCAAAATAAGGCTATGGACTCCGAGATTTGGCTAATGTCATTCAATCATGGAGTCTGTGAGCGGTGGAATGCAATGCATAAAATTAAACATAAACATAACATTTTGTTCAACAAATATTTTTTTAATTAAAGGCACTAGTATGTTGCCACTGTTTAATTTGTTGAATATTCAGCTATTTTCAGAAACAATCAGCAGCAATAGGACAAGCATAGAGGTGTATTAGTCTCTTCCTTCGTTACCTAACTCTACATTTGTGTTTAAGACAGAGAATCTGTCGTCAACAAACTGTGTCCTGGCAGCGAGTCAGTTCCGGATTTAGACCCAGCAAGCTAAAATAACTAATTATTTCCAGCTGGAAAGTTAGGGTTAAGGTAAAAACCTTAACCCTAACTTTCCAGCTGGAAATAATTAGTGCAAACGCTAGCTAAAACATGTAGGTATATTTTCTGAAAGTATTTCTTTAACATTTTATATTATCACATTTAATAAAACGAATATAAACGTAACACTACGGATTAAAATACAATTTAGCTCGTTAAAAGTAAAAATAGAAGAGCTATTATTTCCTTTTCTCGCTTCCTACATGACGCGGCAACAGCTGAGAGTGTAGGCGAGGATATATTTCATCCTTTTTGCTGGAGGCTCGGGCCGGGAATAAAATACCTTCACTCGAACAAATATTTGTAATTTATGCTTGGACTTTCTCTTTGTTGGAAAGGTAGCATATAATTTTGCGATCTGTGAAGAAATGTTTCAGTGTTCAAATACGGCGAAGGCTGTGTGCTTCGTGGATGCAAACCGCAGAAATTTCACAAAACTTATTTACATGAAGTAATGCGGTCATTTTTCGTATCTAGTCCAATTTGTCTGCGAATTATCTCAAGGTACTTTGTTTTTTCATCTGTGTAACAAAACACAATTATTTAATCTTGTATATATAAGATTGAACGTCAAAAAATATTCTTGTAGTTTTACTAAATCCAGCCTCTTTATTTACAGATTACTGTGCGTTAATTTTTTATAATAATATGTATATGTACGGTACAAGGAACACTAATAACTTTTAAAAGGATTTTACGTTACAAGATAATAAGTTACACTAATATATACGAGTATATGTGATTAATAATTCTTCATTGCATCTTTGTTTTAAAGAGACACCCGGCGGTAACGCGGCAGAAGCTACACAGGTACTTAGTACGTACAAAAAATACTTGAAGGAGGCATTTCCTTCTAGGCAAACTTGTATGATTACGTCTTCTCAACGCAAACAGTTGGTGTTAACAACAAGGTGTTATAAGTTTCTGTTCTGTTTGTGGCATCACCGATCCCGCAGAACCGATTTTGATTTAGATTTTTTGTTTATAATCCGACTTGATCAAGAGTGTTCTTACGTTTGGTGAATCAGCATATTTTCCAGATAGGACGTCGATGGTATTTTCCAAATATTGATTTTGCTGCAAGTTTATGAATAAAATATCATCTACTTGGCTTGGTACATTTTTGTGTCCACTGAAGTTGATTTTGTCGAGTTTCATTTCGGTTGGATCCCCTCATGATCGCATAATGGAAATTTATTCCCTTCTCTTTGATTTAAACTTCGCTGTTGCCTAATGATTTATTACCCCAGAGTTTCATTTCTGAAGTTTTTATGACCTTTATGATTAATTTTATGGCTTGATGTGAACTGTCGAGACCTTTTGTATTGCGGTTAACTCTTTTGCGTTATATTAAACTTGTAAAGTTACAAGTCTTGCCCACCGGAGATTTTTATCTCATTATGAGCTTAGTGAGAAAATTTGTTGGAAAGTCAGGTAATTATTTTTTTGCAACCTTCTTATTAGCTTGCAAAGTTTCTATGTAATTGTGTTCTATGTAATGTATTGATCGAGCGAGCGCCTCCGTTTCAGTTTGGGCAAAATTGATTTTGTATGTCCGGATTTCCAGTTTTTCTCCTCTACGGGTCGCATTTCTCAACCAATTCTTTTGATATTTTGTGAGCGGGTTCGATAATTATAGAGGTTTCTTTTGTCGATTCGTTCTTTAGAAATTTTCTAAAATTAAGGAGATATGTATGTTTAGGTCAAACCTTGCAAGCAGAATTTAGAAGAACCACTTACCAATAAAATTATACGCAGTTGCATTAATACTTCTTGTTTCAGTCAGTTTTAGCAAACATATAACATATTGGCATTTTCTACCGACTTCACAAAAAGGAGGAGGTACTCAAGTCGACTGTATTTTTCTTATGTGTGTTACCTCGTAGCTTCGTTCCACGTGAACCGATTTTGAATTATTTTTTGTTTGAAAGATGTTGCTTTCCAATTGGTCCCATTTAAATTTGATCAAGATCTGATCAGTAGTTCTTAAAATATCTTCAATAATGCGTGTTTAGTACATCTAATCTGATCAAAGTTCTGAAGATAAAGTGGTGAAGTAGGTTTTTTTAAAGTTTTGCTTGCGTTAAGGTTCTATAGAGTTAAAAATCAGCGGCAATATACAATTAAAACAATCCTACCGTACAAAATAAAGTAAAGCCAACACACAAGATAGAGTAAGTATGTTACAATTCCTTAGATTGTCTGGGAGGACGCCAACAACAAAATGCAATTTAAGCGCCAAGGTATTGGGAAAGGGAAGGTATAGGTCGACAATGCTCAATTTGCAAAACAAACAAATAATGTCACTGTATTTTGGAATGTCCTTGTCTTATTAATTCAGCGGAATGTTCACAAAATCAGAGATATCATCAACATGCTGGGAATATGTTTTTTAGCATAAAGTACTTTTTTTTATGTTTGAGCAAAGCGAGATCTCTAAGTTGACTAGGGTGGTTCAGCACTTTGACCTTCCGTCCTTCCGTCTTTCAGAGGCATAAATTGTCTAAACCATACACGCCAATAAAAATACTCAGACAATACTTATGTTAAGCATTAGACCAATGCAAAAATGGCAATTAAAATTTCCGAGTTTGAAAAACATTGCAAGTAGAGAACAAAACCGCTCTTTAAAAAAAATCTGTGTTGGAGAATAAAGATTTGATAGGATATTAACTGTTTTAAGACTTATTTTGTCCCGGGGTCTATCTCAAAAATGACCACAAATTTAAAGCTGAAACTAGCGTAAATATCCGTTGTATCCTGAAATTGAACAAATATAGCGCTAATACTGTATAGCTTAAATTACTAAGACACAAAAATTACAAATAAATTAATTTTAGACGATCAGGGTAAAACAGTGTGAAGCTTCTACAATTATATTATTGGTCACAAAAAATCATTTTCTGTATTTTTTTAAACTCCTACGGATAGTAATTTTGCAGAAATTTTCAAAACTGAAATTGTTATTACAGTTTTACGCATTTTTTGCAATAAGGCTAAGTGAGTTACAATCCCAAGTGATACGGAGCCGATCAATGTAGAGCAAATTAAGCTGACGATAGAACGACTGCAGCGAAGCGACCTAGTTCAATAAATAAATTAGGTTTGTATTTACTTACGCTTTACAGTGCAATCTGTATCATGAATTGATAGCAAAGAACGTTATAATTTATTTTATAATGTATTGTTTGAAACGAGTCTAATCTGACTGTCAGAAAATCAATGAATTCCAGAAATTCGATGACTTGTATATTGTAGTTTTACACATTTTTTGCAATAAGGCTAAGTGAGTTACAATCCCAAGTGATACGGAGACGATCAATGTAGAGCAAATTAAGCTGTCGATAGAACGACTGCAGCGAAGCGACCTAGTTCAATAAATAAATTAGGTTTCTATTTACTTACGGCTTACAGTGCAATCTATATCATGATTTGATAGCAAAGTACGTAATAATTATTTTTTAAATGTATCGTTTGGTACGAGTCTAATGTGACAGTCAGAAAACCAATGAACAAACCTACGTTTATTATTTTAGCTACAAAATCCTTGGCAAAACCAGTCATGACAATTTTTTCTTTAAATTTCTATCTATGCAGCGCTCAGCGCCATCTATTAAGTTATTTTAGAACTAGGGTTATATTTTTTTGCAGACGTCTCACAGGATCTCTACTTCTACTTTCTAAAATAATCTTATGTAAGATATGCTCGCACCTATAAAAAAAAAATATCCAACAGAAAAAAAAAAAATTTAAAGCTATTATAATTGTGTCGAATAATGGCAAATTTATCGATGTTTATTCGTGGATGCTTCGATAGAAAGAAAAAAACCTTTTATAATTATAACCAACGAAATAGAATACAAGAGACAAGTACATTCAATTTCAATATTAACGCATTTAATTATTTCGATCACGTAACGCGTGGGTAAACAAAACAAAAGTTGCAAAGAGTTACCGACAAAGTCCGCCTCAATTCTACAACCATCGACTATTTTAACTCAGTTTATCTTCGGTGGAAAATCTATTTCGTCGAACGGGAATGGAACTAGAATCGTATTGGGAGTACTTCCGTGTCCCAGACTCAATTATTGTATTCATTGTTCTTTGTGCCGGTTTCTGTCTGCAGCTAGTTCAGAGCCTTGGTGCCTTACACTTGGCCACTTAATTTTGTAGTTTTTTTTTTTTAAATCGGTGTCATATTCTATGGTAAAAACTAAAACTTCAACTCCTTTAAATAGCGACTATAGGGCTGTCGCACCATAATTCTGCCAATATCGCGTATAGGTAGAAGCGCAGTTAAAACAAATTAAAAATTATTTATAAAATATGCCCGGTAACTTCAAGTTACTAATTCTACTTCTAGTACAAAGTCAGCTAATGGGTGAGTAATGGAGAGAAGGTACAGATGTATATGAATATAAGTAATAAAAAAGTGTTTACAATTTTATCTTGTGGTTAACAATATATTTAATGAGAATATTTACAAGAGGAGTATTTGCTACAGTAAGAAGAGACTTAACTGCATGCCACATTCCGTCAAAAGCAATTTAAGTCAGCCGTCAGCTACATCCTTGCAAACATACTCACATACTCTTGCACAAACTATCGGACGATTGTGACACTAAATATAAATAAGTTATTAGTGTGTATTAAATAAGCTGAAGTTTTTTGGAGTACCTATCTATATTATTTTCAACGAAAGTAGAACGCGGAACGGATTCGTATAAATGTATAATATTAATGCATATTGACTTTAGTTCCTAAGAATAAAATATACCCCAAAATTGCAGCCGATATTTTTTTCTAATTTATAATATTTTACAGCAAAAATGACATTTCTAAATACCAGTAATTGGAAATATAGCCGCAACATGTCTACAAAAAAATAAATTATATTAAATAAAAATCCGCAAATAAAATTGTAGATTGTGTAAGGGACCGATTCTCAAGAGGCAGTGGGAGGTCAAAGGCTAATTAAATTACTATTGTCTGCCTTAAATAATTGTGACAATTAATTGTGTTCAATGGCCAGGCAAATTAAATAAAACTTTAGGTTCAAACTGATATATATTTTATTGAGCCGCCTCTAATTCGTGCGAGTGCAATTTCCGGTGTTCCTACAAATGGCAGAATCACTATTTAAAGAACATATCGTATTTTTTTCTGATGGAGTATTCAAAGTCGAATGCTCATTTATTCATAAACATTATAGATTACACGTCTTTATTGTACAGTCGCGAATGAGATATTGCTTAATTACAAATACAAATTCAAAATGCATCAATGGAGAGGATGGGTGTAAAAAAATTAAAAAAATTATGTCAAAATGAAGTCACGTCCACTTGTTACTCGTAGTTACTATTTTGTTCGTTGCACACCCACATTCTGTAAACCGGGAACTAATTTCAACTCTGCCGTGTGTTCACTCTACAACTTTATATTTATGGACTGTTGCTCACAAATGAGAAAAGTAATGTGCTTTTTTTATGCAGAATAGGTAATCATTTGACCACTATATCACCTGATGGAAAGTGATGATGCGGCCAAAGATGGGACATGTTTGCCTTGAAGATACCTATTCACTCGAGACTTGAAGACTCCCAGATTATACCGTTCGGGGAACAAAGACGCAGGCAATGAGTTCCACTCCCTCGCTGTATGGATGATGGAAGTAGAATTGAAACGCTTCGAGCGAACTGGAGGTATGTCAACCATAAATGGATGACGTTTGACAGTTTGTCTTGTTGTTAGATGGTAAAAATGGCATGGTGGAATTAACTCATGTAACTCCTGTGCACTCTCCAAAATGTAAGCGATAGAATACCGATAAGCTTGCCACCTTACGTTGGTGACCGAGACTTTGCAATTTGGACTCAACTAGCTTACTATCGCCAATAAGTCTTTTCGCTCGCCGGTCAATAGATTCAAGAGCCTCTAGCTGGTACTTAGCGGATCCATGCCAGAGGTGGCCTCAGTACTCCATACACGATCGGACTTGAGCTTGATATAAACTTAGAAGCTGCCCTGGTGTGAAGTAATGCCTGACATTAGCAAGGATACCTATTTTCTTAGCAGCCAGTTGAGCTCTGGCTTCGATATAAGTGCCAAAGTTGAGATCCGACGACAAGGTAACGCCAAGTAATTCAAGCTTGTTAGCAAATGGTATTGGTACATCTTAGAAGGTTGGAGACAGGTGAAAAGGTCTCCGTTTGGTGTGTTATTTTAGAAGATAAAATAATACAATATAATAGTATTGGTTTGCATATACTTACAAACAATTTCAAAACGAACAGTTTCCAATGACAGTAAGTATAGGTATTGAGATTTAAAACATAAAAACATAACACATCATTTTGCAAGTGACTCGATATTTCTGTTACCGTATTATTATTTTCTATTCTATTATTTCGATTTTATGAATACAATGAAAGTTACTAAAGTGAGTAATATTATATGTTACCATAATATTGTATTCTAATCGGACGACAAGGAAGACAAAATTTATCTTAATCGTACGACAAGTTAACTAACAACTAAGTGCTTATATAAAAAAATTCACTAGAAAGACATTCGAAGCAATTTTTTTTTAAATAAAATAATATGATTCAATAAAATTAATAAACCTTGTATTTATATTCATAATTGAAATTGAAAAATATTTATTTTGCAGTGGTTAGTGGTTAATTTCAGAAACCATGAGTTTAAGTAGTTAGTTTATGCACAATAATTTATACATCATCGCTGATGATAGTTTACAAATTGGAGGATATCTATGGCTTTCATACTAGGCAAGCCTGTATAGTGAAGACCCAAATTAAATTAAATTATTTTTCGTTTGGGCCCCAAAAAGGGACTCTTAAAAGATAATGACTCTCATTGCTAGATTCACAAAATGATAGGTCCTTCAAAACACAACGGAACACAAAATTTTCTCGAAACAGAAAATTGCTGCCGCATCACTTTCTAAGCCGGCCGGCTTAAAATCTATTAAACTTCTTATAAAATGTTATCCTCAGAAATTCCTCCAGAAATTATTTCCTTTTGCTTGGTGTTATTAAATTTGGTCGACGGAGCTCAATCACAATGCCCTGTTTCAGGGAAACTTAATGGTTTGAGCGAAATAAGATTCTTTGGCTCGTTAAGTCACCTGACTCTGCTATTCAGTTTATGGTGTTATTCAGAATATGAGTTAAAATTGGGTTTAGATTATTGTGAACGAGATATCGTAGAAGAGGCGTGGGTAAAATGTTAGTTTAATCACAAAACGGAAATAAAAGATAAGATATTGATAAGATGGGATTTGGGTGGCTGTGGGAAATCTTATACAGGTACTTATTACTATCAGGAAATAGTGAAATAAAAGAGTGCTTTTTGCAAAGGTTGTATAACAAACGTGTAGCAAAGATAAGAAGATATTCATGTTACAGATAATCTGAAAAGCAGTTGCAAGTCAGCACTTCACCAAGGAATTTGATGGTTTTTAAAATTGGTTTGGAAAAATAAACCACTAGCTTTGAGTCAATGATCATCTTTGATAAAAAAATCTAAATAATAAGTAGTGAGAACTGGTAAACTTGAATAAAAACAATAAACTATTTTTTTTTACCACAACGTTGTCGGTAAATTCCGAAATATCTGCCTGTAATTTGTTACCAACGCAAACAATTTTAAGACTTTGTCAAGTTTATTTAAAATTGTACGAATTTCAGTGCGCACAGCTCACGATAACAATACAACAAATTGAAACTTCTAAAATTAGAATCTGTAAGAATGCCTCGGTAAATTGTCAGCGCTCAATCCGTCCGAAACACGATGAAAAGATTAATAAAAGCTCGATTCAATTATCTCTTATTCTGTGTCCATTTTATGGATAAAAAAAGGCAGACTGGTTTAGCAAATTTAAGAGTTTTGAAAATAAATATATCTTAGAAATTATATTACGAGTACTTGCTAATAAACGATAAACTTATGCTGAACACTTAGATTTATAAGTTTGTTAAGTTTTGCGATTACCATTTTGTGAATTAAATTACTAATGCTCCTATAGTCACAAAGGAGTCATCTTGTGACCATACCAACGCTGCAAAGTATTTAAAACATCAGGAATAAAAATATTTAATATACGGGAGAAAATAGGCGTTGAAAGAAGTTTAATTCTTGCTCCTCCTTTTAGACTTTATGCTCAGTAACTTTGTCCTTATCTGTTGTTTCATAAATAGAGTCTTGGTTCACTGGCAGTGTTGGTGGTATTCTGAATGAATATCGCAAAACGTTCTAACGTGGCCATGTCGTTTTTACATGTAGACCACGCTTTGGACATTTTGTTCTGTCACCTCTCAGACCATCATCGAGTTGCTGAAATCGTTCAAGAAGCTGCCATTCGTTATAATATATATATTTTTTGATGATACGTGATTTTTTTAATGCCTGTAGTAAGTTGTAGTTTAGCTTCACGTAGGCAACATTGCCAAATTTGGACCAAATCTTACAAAATTTTGGAAGGTTAACATTTGAAATTTTTTTTAATGCCCAATAGGCAAGTATTTGTCCACAATCTCACCTAATGGAAAGTGAAGATGTGGCTGAAGTGTAGCATGCTTTCCTGGAAGGTACCTATTCACTCTTGACTTTAAGACTCCCAGATTATACCGTTTGGGGAACAAAGACGAGGGCAATGAGTTCCACTCCTTCGAAGTACGGATGATAAACGTAGAAGCGAAACGCTTCGAGCGAACTGGATGTATGCCAATCATATAAGAAGGACGTTCGATAGTTTGTCTTGTTATTAAATGGTAAAACGGGCATGGTGGAATTAACTCGTGTAATTCCTGCCCACTCTCTCCTTAATGTAAACGGTAGAATACCGAAAGGCCTGCGACCTTACGTCGGTGACCGAGACAATTTTGACTCAAGTAGCTTATAATCGCCAGTGAAGTAAATTTATTGACCGATTCAGCAAGCGTCTCCGTTTCAACTTAGGCGAAAATTATTTTGTATGTTTGGTGGATGTCCGGCTGTCCTCATCTACAGGTAACATTTTTTAACCGATTCTCGTAAGCAGGTTCGATATATACATGGAATTTATATTTAATCATTTTTTGGGATTTGATTCAAAATGGTGGCTGTATCGCCACACATATTGAAAACTTAAAAAAAAACTATTAAAAAAAAGACGTGCACTCGGGGACTGCCGCGGTAAAGCTATTGCATAGCATTTTTTATCAACTTATGCAATTATAATTATTTATTTATTTTATTTATGCAGTATTTTTTTTCCCGCCACCTAGAGGCGAGTTGCTGAACTAAAGAGACAAGCGTGATATTTAAAAAAAATCATTAAAAGTTCTGCTATTCATCGATAGATGGCAAAACTAAAAAGTATCACCGCTGTGCCGGTCGGAGTGGGGGGTGTTAGGTTATTTTCGTTACGGAATTTCTGGATTCGGTCTCCACGCTCAAGGCCCGCGATAGAAGCTATGCAATAGCTTAAAAATATAAGTTTAGATTTATACATAATACTTCTTGCATTATTCAGTTTATGCTTATTCCTATTTAAAAAAAACATACCTATCTACAGCTCCCATTAATTTTCGATGGATTTTTGCTCTATGTCACAGTTTGGTATAATTTTAATGGACTCTTACTAGCGACAGGTCTGTATATAAGTCCTCGAAAGTACTTGAATACGCTTGCTGGGTATACTGTGGTAAAACGCAGCCTACGGCGGATTGAATCCACCATTATTAAGTTTTAATGACGTCGACCACAATGCTCGGCCCCAGGCTGTAAAACAAAGAATAATGGCCTTTATGTCACTCGTAATAAGATAAATAAATCTGCCCCTGTAATCTCGACGTTGAATTTAAATAAGTATGAATGAAAATGACATTAAATCCGATGCTAATCGCAAATGGAATTATTAAATGGACTCTTAGCAGGATTGTTGTAAGCAGCTGATAGCTGGTCTTATTAATTCAGTATTGATTGTTCAGAGATTGCGGAGTATGTAAAAGAGGTATATAAATACTGGACTTGTTGTTATAGTTAGGTATAATTTCAGGTGTAACTTTTAAGTTAATCTGGGAGTCTAATCTAGGCAAGCATGTCACATCTTCGGCCGTATCATCACTTCCCATCAGGTGAGATAGTAGTCAAATGCTTGGCTATTTTAAATTAAAAAAAAAAGTATTATACTTAATTGGCACTTATGTTTTCAACGTATTAGCATTGCGATTCAAATTCGACGTAACTTAAACATACGACGGAAAAGTATGTCACCACATTACCAAATGTTCTTGGTATTCTTGAGATTTTTTATCTAGGATAGGCTAGAGCTTGACCACTATCACACCTGATGGTAAGTGATGATATTGATCCAGTTATTTTTGGTTAAGCGTGTTTACCATCATCATCCACATCATAGGTAACTTAGCCATTACACGCTGATATAACTGTCAAATACTAGCCTTTTAGAGAAACACATGACTGTTATAATTAATAATATAATATACGTATAAATATACACCCCCATATTTTTTTTTACCTACTTCTAAAATACAATACAATACAATACAAATACTCTTTATTGCACATCAAGAAAAATATTAATTAATAGAAAAAATAACAATATAGCAGTACAATCGGCGGCTAAGCAGCGATCTATTCCAGGCAACAAAGAAAAAAACAGATAAAAAGGTTTAACAAAAAAAATAGTTTACTATGAGTGTATTTTACTTAAGATTTTTTAAGTGTAGTGTACTCCAATGTAAGCGTATTTTAGTAAACAATCTGTAAAATAAATATTAAATTTATTTCCGTTAGATTACAGTTTCCACTAAAATCAGACATAATAAACCTTTTACAAAGTGTCCACAGAGAGAAACTGAAGAGCGACCTGAGAACCACAACACAGGTCCAACTGAAACCGCTCGGCATTAAATTTGAATTTGTAATGAAGGTTCACAACTGCTGGCCAACACGGGACGTTGAAGTTAGCGCTTAACGTAAATTAGTTGCTGAGAAAGTGATAGTGGGTACCTGCTAGATAGTTGTTACTGTTTACGTTATATTGTGGGAGTATAATGTAGAGGAAACTCTCTGGCACCAGTCTTATTTAGTCTGCTAGGCTAAAGAAGAATAATTCTTATGTTGTGAAATCTAGATGGCTTTGAGTACAATATTAATGTGAGAATCAAGAAGAAAGCTCACAAACATATTTTCCAAAAAAAATAAAATGGATTATAATAATTGAAACGCAAGCAAAACTAAAAAAACCGACTTCACCGCTTAATGTTGGTTTTGGATTGACCGATTTCGATAAAATTTATATGGGACTACCTCTGAAGCCTATGATCTACCAAACAAAAAAAAACATCAAAATCGATTTATAATTGACGGAATTATCGCGTAACATACATACAAAAAAAAAACAACATGCAGTCGAATTGAGAACTTCCTTTTTTCAAGTCGGTTAAAAATAGTAAGTATCTTTTTGTTTTACTGGCCATCTTTTTTTAATTTTAATTTGGTACTGCAGTCTTCTGCATTTAGCCAGTGTCAAGTGATGAATATTTTTCAAAAAGTATCTACGTACAGCTGAGTATATCATAATTATAGTCATAAGTCAAAGTCAAGTAAAAGAGTCATGGACAGTCATAGTCAAGTCATGCCCTAGTAAATAAGTAGAGACTTTTGAATTTGAACTAAATTACTAATAGGTAAGCAAAATGTATTATGCATTGGATTTTACCAGTTAACCTGGGACTGGTGCATATTTAGTTATCGATTTTCAGCGTATGCTAAAATAGCCTCAAGGAAATAACGAACAGTGAGTCTATGTAGGCCAAATGAATCGATATGTTGATAAATTATGAATATTCTTCGACTAATGCTGGAAGGAAGTATTGGAATACGGCAACTACGAAACAAAGAAACCCTCTTACACTCACAGCACCAGTCTTAGTCCAAAAACATTTGAAAAGCAATTATTAACATAAGATATTCACCCGAGGTATGCTATTATTGTGTTCTACTGCCATTAACCAATAATCTGTGTAAACGACACTTAATACTAATGGTGTAGGTACCTTATTGAATGCCTTTTTATGTACCAATAAGAATATTATTATTCTCTTTTTTTTATTATTATTATATTATGCTAGAACTGCCTGGAACTTGGTTGGGTGTATGTCCGCCTTCTAAGCAGCGGCTATCAGATTCGATTTCCAGTGAAACACAAGTATTCTCTCCAAGGAAAATTCATGGTTATGGGTGTGATTATGTGTGTGATGTGAAAGTTTCCGGCACCGACAACACAAGTCATCGAGCATAGTGTGGGGCTGTGAGTGTGAAAGCGTTTTTATTTGTACAACTACATCATGTTCCAAAAATAAAATACAAATATATAGTAATACTAGTAAAAAATACAAGGGAAATTGTATTCATGCCAATCCGGTGCTCGTATCGTACAAGACTCCAAAATAGAGTGTTTCCCGCAATGCAGGTTACGATACATCGCCAGAGCCTCCATGACCAAAGTGACAAAGGAGAACAATACTTCTAAATCACGGCCACTCTATCAAGAGCGTACGACTGTAGAGAGAGACCTAAGAATACAACTTTCGAAAGCAATTGACTTACTAGCTATAAATTGTATCTTGTATTGCCACGAGCCAATACACTCGTGTTTCCAGTAGTCTAAATGCTCCAGCGTACTCTCAGTTGACAGTGTAACCAGAGCGTTGACGTCATTGCTCATTCTTGTAGCATCGTCAAACATTTTAGCCGCAGTTCGCATCGAACCGGCCTCGTCTAAAATTTAACACAAATAATGACAGAGTGACAAACACCGCCGGCTTCACAAAGGATCCCAAAGCCTTTGATTCCACAAGGGTAGGGGACACCTCTTTGTGTGGCAGATAAGAAAGAATACTCACATTGTGGGATTATTTCATGATGTCTTAGTTTACTCAGCTCAAACATACTTGTGCTTTGAAGTTGGTAAACTGGGGAATGTGAATTTTCGCCGAAAGCCTGAAAAAATCATACTTTGGTAGAAAATAGATAATCTGTTTAGAAACTGAGCTAAACATGTGAATTTTCGAATAATATTCGTAGTACTTACACTATACTGAATTACCCCACTGCCTCTCGTGTTTCTCTCCACGTTTCATCCTTTTTACTTTGTCTCTCAGTAAAGAGCTCGAAGAAATTGTAATTTTCACTAAAATAACGCAGATGAGACGACAGAGCAGTGAACAAAGCTCCATCCCATTGAAACTATTTCTAATTATGTGCATGATATGCATTTAGGGTTGTCAAACTATAGTCGCAAATATGTCCGAAACTCTTCATCAGATCTTGATTAAATTATAATGAGACCAACTAGAGCATTTCCCAACATAACAATAATTATCCAATTCGGTTATTAAATAACGGAGTCCTGAGGTAACATACAAAAAAAGATTCCGACAAATAAAGAACCTTCTCCTCTCTTTTTTGAT
This sequence comes from Lomographa bimaculata, assembly GCA_948107665.1. Taxonomy (NCBI): domain Eukaryota; kingdom Metazoa; phylum Arthropoda; class Insecta; order Lepidoptera; family Geometridae; genus Lomographa; species Lomographa bimaculata. The sequence continues at coordinate 15,780,167 of OX403589.1, forward strand.
GTCCGTTAAAATAGAAATAACCAATGCTTCAATTATAATGAATGTCTAGTAAAAATCCGTGTGAAAATCTTATTCAACAAGTTTCATTTGTTTTATCAACAAATTATAGACTTTAATGTTAATGATTAACCCCCAAAAGATGTAACAAATAAGCTCTCCTGTTCCATCATCCAAAGGTTTAACATCCTAGATATACAGAATTTTCTACGGTAGTCATTCATAAGATAATTGATTTATAATGCAAAATTAATAAAAGACCAGTTATTATCGCTAAAGTTAAACACACGTCCCAAAGTTTTGGTAAATTTGTGAACCATGTTGACACACAAACTTGTCACGGCAAATTGTCAATTTGATAACGAAATGATAGATGTGGATTGGATCATGCTGCTCATGTCGCAAACTTTATAAACATCAAAGTAGAGAATATACATTTAGTATTGCTTAATATTCAAAACATGCTTCTGCATATACGGAATATGTATGAAATGTAAATATAGTTCAAGTATTATTTTCTTGAATCTTCATAACTGTGAATTACACCTAAAATATTTTTATAATAAATAATTTTTATGATGCCTAAAAAATTAAAAATGCATTGGAAATCAAAATATCAAAACGCATGCTATTGGCTAGACTGATTAGTGACGTGACTGCAAACCTAAATAATGTCAATGATTGGCTAACTTTCCTTTGCGGTAGCAATGATTGGCCGTAGACGTCACAAAATACCAGAACCTGATCACATTTTGAAAAGTTTACTTTGATATGAGATGAAATGTTTTGATGTATGTTTTCTTACCGGCAATTTAAACTCATAAACGTAAAAATATAAAAATATTCCTTATTGTGTTGATGGAAGTTTATGTGATGTTGAAAATATGCTAATGGTTATAAGTCTGTAAGCCGGCATGTAAATTTTATTTTTTGCGATGTACGACAAACCGCGGGTCTTTATTGTACAATACCAGACACTACGGTGCCAACCCTGTTTACATGCATGAATATCTCGTTAGGAATGCGAGTAATTTTCTGGCGCACCTTTTGATGTACATAATGGCTCTGAAAGGCCGAATGAGATGCCTTCTAGCACACGAATTCAGCAAATATGCCCTTTGATGATACGCTTGTATGCTCCAGCGTTTATTTTGAATTGTTTTGTTTACTAGAATATAATGAACATTTATTGAAATAATCACCCTTTGTTGAAAGCCATGCAGATGGAACAATTTCGAGGCAGATTGTTTAGGCTTTGTTCGGACTATTTAGTAGATAGTTTATGTGAAGTTTGCACAAAATCGGTCGAGCGGTTCTTCATTTATCATAACCCTGGTGAAGCTGGGGCGGATCGCTAGTTATTTATAAATATTTATTATTCTGTATTTATTGCCTTGTTCTCTCCAACTAGTTGTACTGTTTTTTTTTGTGTATTAGATATATAAAGTCTTAATTGGTGACCATTTGCTTTTAACTGTTGAATTTCTCTAAAACGCTTTGAACTCGACTGTCAATCTTACTTTTACAAAATTAACCATAAAAAAATATTTTCACTCTCTTCAATTAATAACTCATGTCACTTTCTTCGTTTTCATTCATTGGATCCCCTTCACGGATATAGGCCTCCTCCAGCTTGATCCAGGCATCTGTATCCATTGCTTTCGTTCTTCATTAACTTCTTGCTACGGCTTTTATGTCTTCTGTTGAATGAACAAAGCCAGTGGACCTGATGATGTCATTGTCCTCGGAGCTTTGATTGGTATTTACCACGCCTTTTCGCTTCTCATTGGACACTAGTCAAGTGCCGAAAGCATGACAGTCTTCCAACGTGCAACCTGTGCCTACAAAGGAAATCCGTGCCAACTCCAGGCCTATCTTGGTTACGGCCATTCTCTGTAAGACAAAGGAACGTGTACTAAACAAGAAGCTCCCGACTACCAAGAAGCAAATTACCTTCTGAGTGACGGGATGGGTTTCGCCAGAACCGGTCACTAGAAGACCTTCTTGCGTATGCCACTTACAAAGGTTAGGCAGTACTGCACACTCGGGCAGTATCTCAATTTGTATAAAGCTCAAGTCTGATCGTGTAAAGAGTACTGCTGTTGTTAATAGAGGAGAGAATAATTAAAGCAGGATAATGTTATTAAATTTTTTGGAAAGGTACTGCTAACTATATAACAGGCGCGAAAATAGTCATCAGGGGTAGGTACATCTTGCTTATCTTTTAGTTAAAAGCTGTGTCCGGAATATAAAAAATGTGTTCGTTCACATAGCTAATCCAAATACTTAGTTTAAAAAAAAAAAAATTTGGTACTATCAGTCATGTCTATCAAAATATGCAAAATATAGAGAACATTTAATTATTATACATATTTATGGTTTCGCAGCTCTGCGGGCATAATAATTAACCCCAGCCTAACCCACATTTTTTATCGGATAAAAGTAAAACAATTAATATACGTAGTAAAACAATCAATTTACATAACTGTTTATGAACAATGTTCCATAGGTCTCTATAAATGATTTAGGAGTTAACAAACTAACAAGAAACTTTTATTGAAGAGTAAAGTTTTAATTGATTGTTGCAAACTACAATGAAACTTGACACTAATTGATTCAATGATTAATAAATAAACTTGGAAGTTAGTTTTAAATTTCTTTAAAAGTTAATGATGAATAAAAGTGAAGCAACAATGGCACATTCAACGATGTGCCATTGTTGCTACATGCCATACATGAAATATAGTCGTAATTTACCATCATCGAGTAGAAAAATCTTTTAGCAAATCACTACACGATGACCTAGGACCTATCCTTAATAGCTGCTAATACTAGGTCACTTCTGTCTGACCAAGTGCTTATGCCACCCTTCTTTTTGCGTTGGAGGTTAAAAACAAATTAGTAGAAGAGATTTTCTTTTTCCTGAAATATCCGTTACATTGTTGGTCTGCACCTATTCGTATTTACTTACTTCTTACTCACCTCTAAGAACCTTCTCTCTAATTAGCTAAGTACGTGATCGCCAAACTAAGTTACGATGTATATTTTCTAAACAGTATCGGAACTTGATTAAAATAACTTAAAATAAACATGTTTGTAATGTTTTGAAATATTATATTATGATCAAGTTTAAGTATTTATTACATTCTACTAGCTGACCCGCCTGGCGTCGCTCTGGTAAAAAATTATAGACATAAACGCATTCACATACCAGCCTGTCTTGTGTCGTGGAGCCGTAAATATTAACACCACACACACAACATTCACATTATACCCAGAACCAAAAACATAAACTTCCCGTGGGGATAAAACTTGTGTTCCCATCGGTAGTGAACCAGCTTGCTTTGAAGGCAAAAGCGCACGCAACTGCGCAAGCGGGGAGTTTAATAAATATAAAAAAACAGTCGAATCCATATTCTCCTTCTTATGTAAGTCGGTTTAAAACGTAGAAGATATTACGCGTGGTGTTCCGGATTACGCAGTAACTGTTACTCATTCTGTGACCTATCGCTTTCACCCTCAAATAAAACTAACGATTTCTTCTAGACTGAAATTACATGAAATTGCAGTAAACGGCAAACACATAAACTATGTAAGACGATGAAATAATTTATTTAGATAATGACTAATATTGAATGCATCAAAAGGCCAACAAAACAGAAGCTGCAATTTTCTTCAGATTTTTAACAAAGAATTGTATTTTTTTGTGCTACATGTTAGATATGTACTGTCGCAGACTTTTTTGTAAAATCTATAAAGGCTTACATATTTGCCATACATTGTATTCAACTATGTCTAACTGTTTAGTCAGCGTACGCCGATAAAGCGGCCAGTTAGCAAGTTTTTCTCCGACTCGTCTTACTAATTTTATTATCTCAAACTGAAAAACTAATGCTTATATCAATAAAACATAGCTTATGACACTCAGCAATAGTCTAGCTATGTATTAATGAAAGAATTTTCAGAATCGGTAGTTTCAGAGATTACCTTTTTCAATCAAACAAACGAAGTTTCCCTTTTTATAGTATAGAAGATATAGATATAGGCAGAGATTTGAATACTATCTCACATTATTGAAATTGATGATGCGGTCGTAGGTGGCACATGCTTGCCTAGAAAATACCAATTAACTCCTGATTTAAAAACTCGAGCGAGCTGGATCTCCAGCTTTAATCAAGTCATATCTATGTTACAGAAAAATCTTAAATGATGTCCAGCTGTTCTCCTCGGCAGGTTGCATTTCTTAACCAATAACAGCCATAACTTTACGAAAATAGAATAAAGAATACTGTGTAATCATTTCCTGTGTCGAAGACGTTCCCGGTAAGCCAAGCGAGAGCTCCATGTTTCTCTAATCAAAACGTAACTGTGTGCAGATGTGTCTCATTTACATTTACAAGTTCTCTGATACTGTAGTAGATCAATGTGGGAGAATTCGATAAAAAAGTAGCTTACCTACAGCAAATGATGTTCGAATTTCTGAAATGTAAACTGCCCACTTGCGTAGTTGGTAGCGCATGTGTCTTGTAAAACTGGCTTCCGACGGTGCGTGATGCTGCGGACAGACGCGGACCAGCCCGCACCGACGCACCATGGGAAGAGTATCGTCCGTGGTAGCACAGACATGTCCGGTGCGGTGCAATCCGCGGCGAGTCGGTAGCTTCAAAGGAATATGCATTTTGGAATGACAAAATGGCTTCGAATATAAAGAGACACATTGACTGACACGCACCCTTGGAAGAGCCTTGTGTGCGGTGAGTGGCTGTCCGTGGTCGTCGGTAGTGTGTGATAATCTGCAGAATCACGCACCGTCGGAAGCCAGCTTTAGAAACGATTCCCGGTGGGAATGTTTCCGTTAACCATAGTCTTCGAAATAAGTGTGAGGCTGTGAGTGAAAAAACGTTTATTTTATTTATTTATCGATCGAACACTTACATGACGTACACTTTTACAACCATACCAAAAATAGTAACATTTGCATGTTAAGTATCATCACAATTATAGGCGAAGACAACAAAACACTTAGTAGCAAGTAACACCATATTATTATCAAAATCGTGTTTGTATTAAAATTTTAAATATAATCGCTTTCACACTCGCAACCCAAGAAAAATTGATATATGGTCCGATCAAGGAATCGGAAGAGATCCCGAAATTGAACAGATAAAAATATTGGTTGCCTGAAAAACGCTTGCACTGATTTTCACCAAACAGATAAGACTAATTCACCTTAAAAACATAAAAAACACAAATTCAAAATCGGTTCATCCGTTCGGGAGCTACGACTATAACACTTGGTGAGTCACGAAACTTTTAGCACTTTATGAATTGTATTTTCTTTCTTTGCAAGCTTTTTTTTGTTTTCTTTATAGTGGCGAATAAACACATTCATTTCTAACTTGATAAAATTTAAACTCACGCACATTTCGAACTATTAAATTAAAATTAGAAGATGCGAGGTGGGACGCGACGAGCGCTCCGCACTTATTAGGATAGAAGGCTTCCGAATGAAGCCGAAACAATTGTCGATTTAGACATCGACAATGCGTAAGTCACTAGCGTGACTTATTCCCGTTTTAATTTTAATTTGATACATTCATTTCTATTCATTATTTCCAGCGCGTGGACAATTCAATGGCATACTTCAAATTGCAATTGATGCCACGCCATAAATATCGTAATTATTATTCTAAGATTGTAAACATTAATTTACTGTGTTGAACACATTCCCGGTAAGTCATCCGAGGGTTCCATGTTTCACTAATCAAAACGTAACCGGGTGCAAATGTATTCCGCATTTACATTTACATGTTCTCTGAAGCTTGATACTGGATACATTAAGTGAACTTTCGGGAAAATTCGTTGAGAAAATGTTGGATACGGATAATAAAACGTAACTTCTAAAATAATTAACTAAAGGAGGTAAAACTAAATAAAACGCGTGGATACTTTCATAGTCCTATTTGGTGACAATAATGACACGCCATCGATAATGACGACATAATACTCTTTTCTCGTTTATATAAAAACTAGCCATGCCCCGCGGCTTCACCCGCTATTAGCAAGTTTAAAAGTAGCCTATGTGTTAATCCTAGGTATAACTATGTACTTTATCATCCAAATCCGTTCAGTCGTTAAAACGAGAAGAGGGAACAAACATACTTACACACACACTTACACACAAACTTTTGGATTTATAATATTTTAAAATGGACATCAATTCATTTAATTATTTTATTATTACCAAAAATGTTGTTATTGCTATACTTTTAAATATTAGATCTAGATTATTGCAGGGATATAAGGTATGACAATGTGTGTTTTCCTATTGTTTACGAATCGGGAAAGTTGATGGGCGGACGGGGTTAGCGCTCATTGATTGATTCCCTATTTGGTTGGTTGTCTGTTACTGGCTGATAATAAGTCTTTATTGTAAAGTCGCTTATGTCAAAAATTTATAATAGCAGTCTTTTTGTTATTGTTCTCATTATCTGCATAATATAACTATAGGTACATATATTCTTAACTATTTTGTTTGTTATAAATATTTTTTAATATGTGTATTGAGTATTCATGTATGTATTATAGTTGATTTTTATGTAAATATAATATATGTTATATGTCGGTATTATCGTTTTTTATTTATATAAATTTATTATTGGATAAATATTTGTAAATAAGTTTACTCGCTCTTAAATATCACCCGAGGGTTTGCCTGAAAATCAGCGTTGAGATTTGTGTTTGACTTTTTGTGCTGAGGCAAACCCATTTTGGTATGTTAAATGATAAGTTGATTAGTGTTTCAATATTATTATGTTACATTTTCGCTACGTATCGAAGTTTTTTTTTCTTTTTCTCTGCATCTCCACCATGACTGACAGAATATGAGAAAGAGCAAGAAAAGACTATGCTATTCTAGCAATAAGTCCTCCTTGTACTGTTTTTTGAGCAAAAGTATTAAATAAATAAAAAATACAAGCACCCTTACGCCCAGGCCACCCACCGAAACATTGGAAAGATGACATTCGAGGACAGGTACGACATGACTGGATGACCAAGTCACAAGATCGTGACTCATAAAATAAATTGGGAGAGGCATATGTCCAAAAATTGACTCTTAAAGGCACACCCCTAGGCATTCCATTCGCTCCATGAGATCACAAATCATCCACAACTAATAAAATGTTGCTCCCGAAAACTTTATGAATCCGACTAATAAAGGACGTGGCTCTCATGCTCTTAACAATGCGTTAAAAAGTCATAGCACACTTTCTACCTAATCGAATACTATTCAGCAATACTTAGCTATTATACCAATGTTTATTTGCGTATGTATTCTGATAATTATTGAGAAACTCAACTGTGATATCCATCAACGAACTTCCTGTAACTGGCGCTACACGGCAACTTCGCCGAAGATATCGTTCGACGCGAACTAGACGAGCGTGCCAAGTTCGTTGACTAACTCGGCCGTTATGCACGAGTTATCTACAGTTTAGAAACCTAATCTATGTTCACGCCAGTAATCTATGTTTCAACAGAACTATGGATTCCACATACTGCCAATAGCTTTACAACAAGTAAGTTTATTAGCTAGCCTTAAATTGAAATAATACAATACAATAATTATTTATTGCACACCAAATATAAGTAAAATTTTAAAACTTCAAATAATATTTATCTATTTGAATGAAACAAAAAAATTTCTTATTTCTTGGTAGTTTTATCATTTTTCAATTAAAATAATTTGCAACAGAGATAGGTTATGTGGGTTCTGGTCAAAATTTGGTGAATGCGTAGCTTAGGTTTTGGAATAGATCATAATTAAGTTTGATCTTTAAATCTGTGTTATTCCTGTGGTACATAGCTGTTTGGATTTCGATAAAACTTCTTGAGTTGGTAGCTATATGACCCTGGAATACGACCGAAATACGGCAATGGCGGGGCTTATCTCAAAAACGACTACACACTAAAAGCTGAAACTTACGTATAATATCTGTTATATACTGTACTTGAACAACAAAACAATGATTATATTGAAAAAAAAAGGAATAAGCAAGTAACCTAAAAAGTTGTTCTCTATGTGGAAAAATGTAGGCGCGAGATCTCAGTTCGGCGCAAACAACTAGTTACACCAAGGTTTTTACTTTCTTTCTGTAATTTATTATGACATCAACAAAAACAATTGTCGGTGAGTTATCCCAGTCTATTTGTGATTAACCTAGAGCTACCCACTATAGTTACCTGAGTTTTAGTAGGATTGACAGTGAGACCAAAATCTTTGCTCCATTCTCATATAAAGCACCATAACTAAGCAACTGCAAATATAAAAAAAAAAACGGGTTGCACTCCGGCAGTGCCGGCTGAAGTGAAAACTTGAACATTACAGTGTAAACAGCAAGAGCAGGGATACATTTTCGGCTCGCGGTAGAAAGAGAAGGGGATATCTACTCTCCCTCCGTCTTACGATTTTTCGACCAGGTCACGTTTCCTGATGCGAGTTTAACATTTTTTAACCATCCCAAAAAAGTGCACAACGCCGCTAAAGAAATTTTCAGTTCAAAAACGCGCAAAATAAGTGAAATACAAAACTCAAAACAATGGAGATTATAATTCAAAACGGGTATAATCGTTCGTAGCAACGGTCTGGCACAGAGCCAACGTAGTGCTAAGAAATGAGTTATTCTTTAATTCTACTTACTCTCATCCCACATAATTCTAGACTCTGCTCCAGACTGCCAAAACTCAACTGTCTTAATGCTGTACTTATTTGCAGATGCTAGTTATTTATTTTAGCAAGGAAAACTTAATTTTTATTATATAACTAGCCGTCCCCTGCGGCTTCGACCACGTTAGTTATGTTCAAAAGTAGCCTATCCTACTAATATTATAAATCCGAAAGTTTGTGTGTAAGTGTGTAAGTATGTTTGTTCCCTCTTCACGCTTTAACGGCTGAACGGATTTGGATGTAATTTGGAATATACATAGCTTATACCTAGGATTAACACATAGGCTACTTTTTAACTTGATAATAGCGGGCGAAGCCGCGGGGCACGGCTAGTATGTTATAATATAGGCTACTTTTTGACATAATCTATCTACATTCAAAATTTCATCAAAATCGTTACGGATATACGTGGTACCTGTCATACAAGACTTTGTGAGCATAAAGCAAGTTGTTTTTCACAAAAAAGGAGGAGGTACTCAATTCGACTGTATTATTTTTTTTTTAAGTGTTTCTTTACTTCTTTTTACGTGAACGGATCTTTAATTTTTTCTTGTGTTGCTTTCTAATTGGTCCCATTTAAATTTGATCAAAATCTGATCATTAGTTTTTGAAATATCGTCAATAATGCGTGCTTATACATCTAATCTGATCAAGGTTCCGAAGATAAAGCGGTGAAGTCGGTTTTTTTAAGCTTTGCTTGCGTTTAATTATTTATTTAAATCATAACTAACTTGCTTATGATACTATTTCACTGCGCTTTCTTTGACTAAGAGCTTATTTTTCGAACCCTCAGAACCTAAGATATAAGTTAACTATAAAGAATTAATGAACTCAACTATAAAATAAAAGCAAGCGTTATCGGAATTTGCTGAAGCGTAGTTCACCCTTTCTAGAACAAGGTAGTGTGACTGTGCATTATTTTTCGTTAGTCACTATCCATTAGTTGGGTTACATTAGTAAGGTTTTAACGAACCCTCGTTACAGAGCTTTACAGATAGGTTTATTGAGGTCTAAGGTTATATGGCGCTTAATAAAAACTCTATTGACTTGTATGTTGCTGGTAAGCACATAGTATTCTTTTAAAAGAAAGAACGCAATACAATACAAAAACTCTTTATTGACACCAAAAGATAAATACAACTTACAGAGAAACTTATTAAGATAGGTACAATGGGAAGTCTTATCGCTAAGAGCGATCTCTTCCAGACAACCTTTGGATGGAAATATAAACGAAAAGACAATGTAGGGATGGTGGTGCGATAAAATGAATGAAATAGATTTAAAAATAATAGAAATACATTGTTTAAACTACATAAACAATACATACCAATAATAATATCAGAATATACTTACATATAATAAATAAATATTTACATATAAGTACCTATAATACATATTATTTAACATATATAATTCACACACATATTATAGTAGCGTTTACAGATTGGATAAATAAAAGTTTTTGACTTGAGATTTAAATGACTCTTGAGTTTGCGCGCGTTTGACATTCACAGGCAGAGCATTCCAAAGCCGCACGGCTTCTATGGTAAAAGAAGAATCGAAGAAGCTCGTGCTGTGCGCTGGCATTTTGAGACGCAAGTTTTCCAAAACGCAGTGCTTGGTCATGCAGGATTTATGCCTTTTAAAAATCAATTGACGCGTTTGAGTTTCCTATGAATATGAATAAGAAATAAGGTTGATTTCTGCTTAATTCAAATTGAAACCACTCGCAACAAAGATACATAATAAGGGGTCAGAAGCATCGCGCGTCGCCATAAATTTCGTAGGCATTAGTTGTTTTTATTAACCAACTTAAAAAAGGAGGTTCTCAATTCTATTGTATGTTTTTTTTGTATGTATGTTACGCGATATCTCCGCCAATTATGAATCGATTTTGATAGGGCAATTCAACTTATATAATAAAGTCATGAAATTCTATGAAATTATAAACTTCACCCTATTTGTCCACAGGGTCACATTTATCACATCATGTTCTATACCTATAAGTATAACAACGTTTCAAGATGTCCATTCTCCAATTTCCTGCGAGTCGACATGGTAACTCACTTACGAACACTATAAAACGCGCAGACGTAACGTACGACCGTAACTTGAAACGTCACGTGAACGTTACGTGTTACGTTTTATCGCGTAAACCACGTGTCAACGCATTGTCCGACGTACTTCCATCTCAGCATTTACGATCGTCCGTTCCGTCAGTTATGAGATCCTATAAATCTGAGCGGAATAGAATGCAAACAGTAAGTTAGGTCACAACCTTTATGATACACTATTGTATTTTTCGTTATATACGTTGAGTTTTACGCAGTAGTAAACAACGGTAACTGAGAATAATGCTGACGGGTTCATATGACGTGATTGTATGTTGTGTAGTTATGCTTTCACAAAAACGAGTCAAAAGTCATTTTTTATAGTATTTCCGTTCTTCTTTAAACTGCCCGTTGGGTTAGTTGGGTGCGCGTCCACCTTGAGCATCGGGTAACGGGTTCGATTCCCTGTGGGAACACTAGTATTCCCCTCAAGGGAGATTTGCATTTATGGTTCTATGTGTGATTGTGTGTGTTAAGTGAATGTTTCCGGTACCCACGACACAGGTCATTAAACTTAATAATATAATAATAATAATATTAATATGTTTTTATTTACGGACAACAATACAAGATCCATATTTGTTAGTTACTTACTTAACTATAAAAACTTACAATACAATACAATACAATAAAAACTATACTATACTTACTTAACTATGAGAACTTACAATACAATACAATAAAAACTTACAATACAATACAATAAGGTTAGTACTTATACTTATAAGGAAGACAGTAACTTAGTAAGTCATGTATTTCGGAGGCATCTTCTGCGAAATCATGGTTCGCACAAGATGCCTGAATACAGGTGCATGCGGGTCATCCGCTATTACTTTCAGGATGCTATTATCACTCCCCCGAAGCCTTCTCACCAGAGACGCCACCTTTTTTCTAATGATGACATGGAAGCCATCAGTGTGGTTCTCGGCAAACATACCGGAGGCGCTGCAAAATGGGGGGAGTTTCAACATCATCCTGAACACATTGTTGTATTGGACGTTGTAATGTGGGGCTGCAAGTGTGAAAGTGTTTATGCGTTTATATGTATGATCTATTTATATAGGCTATTCTTAACTCATAAAACATTACCAACAAGATGTTGACGAATATAAAATGTATTTGACACGATTAGCGAAGACCACGCTATCTATGTTTATTTTGTTTATTGAGGTTGTGTAGAGCTCACAGTGCTGCAGTGTCGTTTAGGCTGATCGATCGTATAGTCGACCATAGTAACTTCGATGTCTGAAGACCACAGGGCTTAGTACAACTTACGATTATTGACGAACTAGATTTCGCTTCGTATCCCTCTGTTAAGTGCTGTAGCTTAATGTAGGAACCATTACGAAATTCAATTATCCCAAATAACTAAAACTCATGCTGGGTCATCCTTAATCATTTCTCAAGAGTTTTGAAGCCTAGTTAGAATTATAGTTCCATTATTTGACAAAAACCTTCAAAAAACTACATGAGGTACCTACCATTCTATCAGGCACATCCTAATCCTAACTAATATCACAATCAAATTTAGCGTGTGTACAATTCTTGATCACATCATCACTTACCATTGGATGAAAATGTGGTCAAAGGTAAAATAATTAAACGCGAGCAAAGCTTAAAAACACCGACTACACCGCTTTATCTTCGGAACTTTGATCAGATTAGATGTACTAAACACGCATTATTGAAGATATTTCAAGAGCTACTGATCAGATCTTTATCAAATTTAAGTGGGACCAATTGGAAAGCAACATCTTTCAAACAAAAAAAAAATCGGTTCACGTGGAACGAAGCTATGAGGTAGCACACATAAAAAATGTAAAAAATATACAGTTGACTTGAGTACGGAGTCCTTTTTTGTGAAGTCGTTAGAAAATGGAATTTAAATTGGAATTCTATTTCTCATTTGGACTTTTCTCGAAGCTACTTGATCGATGTTTGAAAAAAAATTAAATTCCGAATTATGTTAATCATTGATGTAATATAGTTACGGCCGACAGCGACATCTAGTTTTGTATTGGGACATTAATTGTGCTACTGGTTCTGGGTGGGAATGATTCTGACACCTACGGTGATAAGACATTTAACTTATACTGGGGCTGTGAGTGTGAACGTTTGCTTCTTATCTTGTCTTTAGTCTTTATTGTTAGGTCTTAATCACTGCGTCGCACTGTAACTGAAGATAGAAAACAAAATCATTTCCCAAGGAATTTTACACTTTACGACTCAACGCGGTCTATTAAAAGGCTTTCATGGAGTATTTTATGACATGAAGTTACTCTATTTTTTATTGTTCGGTAAGAGAATGTGCTTTAGATTGTCTTCATTTTACGGGAATGCGGTTTTGATTGAGTCTTTATGTATAAAAATAGTAACACTTAGGTTGTTCCTGGTTCATAGCGTCCGAGCTCAGAGATTTTGATTTCTAAAATCAAAGTATTTGAGCTTTCTTTTTCTTCACTCATCTTGTCCGATACTGTTTGTGTTTGATGCGTAACGGTTTGGCAAATTAAAAAAAAATAAGGATGTATTACTTGTCGTTATACTGAAAAGAATCCAGTATGAGCAGGAAACATTGAGGTACTTATCTAAAAAAAAAAAACCAAGACAAATTTGTTTTTATAACCGTAAACTGGAATTGAAATCACAGCTTTAATAGCTGATGTTTGGTAAAAGCTTAAGTAAAGAAGTAGGTAACCACTGACTACCATAAATGTGGCTAAATAGGCACTAGGGATGAAAGCCGTAGGTTTTATCGCAGACTTTCACGGCTTCAGATAGCTCCCGAGGTAATAACATTACCGATAATAACGTACGGGATCTACTGTGGTTCATAGAGATTCCATTTTTGAAAATATTGAATTACTGCAATGACATATTATAGTCCTATAAATTGCCGTCCATCTGCTTTTAACTTGGACTTAATACACATTTTTTTTATTATTTGTGATGATCTCACCTGATGGAAAGCGACGATGTGGTCGATGAGTTCCCAAACTTACATAATTATTTGATTATTTTAGTTGAAATTAAAATTATATTTATGAATATGTTAGCAGTTCTGCGCGTTTACCCAATACAATAAGTAATTATGTTAGAAATGGTCCTTTGTTAGTTCAAGTCCTACATATCAAGTTAATATTCGCTAACCCTGTTTTGTAATCATTTAAGTAATATCTTGGGACTTAATTGCGCTACAAACTATTTTTATTAACCTTGACGTTTCGTGCATTGAACATGGTCTCGAGAAGAATGTTTAGTAATTTTGGCGTGATAGAGAAACAAACATTCAAATCGTTGGATGAAAGTTGGCAGATGGATATATATATATATTTTTAATTTGGATTGTTAGGAAGTTACAATTTGGAATGTATAGTTGGGTTGGTTGGAATGTGGATTACATTGGAGAAAGAAGGTAACCGCAAACTATTTTTTTTATATTCTTTAAACGTACAGAAATACAGACAGACGAGTACCTAACATACGTTTAGAAATACTATTTGCACCCTCTGAATCCTAAAAACGTACAAAACACAACATTTTACCTGCAACATATAAATCAGCCATTTGAACAACCCATTGGCTTAGTAATTGGGTGGACGTTCGCCGTGTTAGCAGGAGTATCTGGTTCGATTCCCAGCGGTAACCACAGATTTTCTCCCCAACGAAAATTGAAGTATCTGGTCGACCCAGTTGGCGCGGTGGGCAAGTCTCTGCCTTCTGTGCCGTAGGTCCTGGGTTTGATTCCCGGCAGAAGCACAATTTTCCTCCCCAAGGGAGATATGTGCTTCTGGTCCTGGGTGTGATTGTGTGTGTGATATGTAAATGTTTCCGGCACCCACGATACAAGTCTTTAAACTTAGTGTGGGGCTGTGAGTGTGAATGCGTTTGTTTGTTCGGTTCTGCTTGTGATAATGTGTGTGATGTGAATGTTTATCGAACTTATTGTGGGGCTATGAGTATAAGCGTTTATATTTGAATGCATTAAATCATAACAAATCCTGAGTTGTATGGCCAATAGATATTGCCATCAAACCTTTTATGAGACTGAAGATGTAACATCCTAAAAGTACCTACTCTCCAGGGATGGCTCCCGAGGTAATACCATTACCGATAATAACATACGAGTTTCGCCGTGGTTTATGGAGATTCCATTTAAAATGTAGATAATCTGTTGAGGGAAAATATTGAATTACTTACCGCGTCGCCTGAAGTAGAGACCAGAGAAAAAAACGTATTCTGGAATAGAGTGTTATAGTCAATGTCGAGATACGATGTTTTTATGAAAGCATCTAATTGACACATAAAAAGAACGTATTCACACTCACAGCCCCACACTAAATTTAAAGACTTATATCGTGGGTGCCGCTGACATTAAATCACACATACAATCACAACCAAAACACTTACATACATGCATCATTATTTATACAATGTTAAAGTCATAAGAACTGTTACACAATCGTTACCTTCTATTTTCATTTTTTTTTTTAATTATTTCATGACCATGGATGCAACGTCCTTCAGTCGAAATATTAAACAAATATTAACAATTTCTATTTTTCATAATAAAAGTCTAAGTCACAAGTCACAGTCAAAGTCAAGTAGTCAGTCATAGTCAAGTCATGCCCTAGTAAAGTGGTAGAAACTTAACTAGAACTTCTATTGGAGTTTTGGAGCGAAGGCGAAAATCACGGTTTTTCAACTTTGTATGACTTGCCTACACTTATGCACATTTACTAAGTATTAACGGTTAATAATCCACCAATATTACACATTAACACTCGAATCACAGGTTTTGGAAAATTATACAAAATCAACAACGTCATTTTTTCACTTTCGCGGCAAGACCTCCTTCTATTTTTATTCATCTTTGTATTGCCAGTATAAAAAACGCATGTACCTTATTTATTTAATTTAAATACCAAGATTTTTCAGTTTAACACAATTTGACATAGAATCGTAATACAAACTCACGCTGACAAAATATTATATTCTAACCGTTCGTATAACTAAATCAATTTCCTATTTGTCATTGAATCCCATCCTGACCTGGTCATCCCTCCACAATATTTCATTGAATTTATGGGCACTAAGCCAAAACCCTCATCCCACTTCTGAAATGAAATGTAGGCATTAGAGAGCATATTTTTGATACGTTGTGAAGGTAGATGTGTGATTGGAAATCTAATATAATGCACTAAGTATAAGTCACAGAGCATTAAACATTGTGCTTTTTAATACCTACATAATCATTGAGTTATATTTTTGCGATCGAATTTAATTATTAGGATTTTACCGATCTATCAGCATATATGTCAAAGCAACGGGTTCGAATCCTGGTGGGAACACAAGTTTTCTCCCCACGCGAAGTTTGTGTTTCTGGTTCTAGGCTGTGTGTGTGGATAATGTTACAGACCCACGACACAAGTCATAGTACTTTTAGTGTGGGACTGTGAATGTGTGAAAGCATTTATGAGTATGTTTTTTTTACCTGAGCGACGCCGGGCGGTTCAGCTAGTTTTTTTTTTAAATTTTGCTCGTCAGTGTACAAGTCACAATCAGTAAACTTTAAAATGTCCCATATTATATTACTATTTGAACTCGTAGCTTTGAACTTTGCCGGTCAGGGGGTATCCAGGCCACTTCAGCGGCTGTCGATAATCCTATTGCAACGCGTCCGCACGGAAGGATCGAAAGAACGCTTTGTGCGCGCTCCATCGCGCCTCCTGAACTAATTCAATTAGCATCGCTACCTGTGAGCTTGCGATGTATGCCATACGTGCGATGTGCTCTAATGTGTGTAGTGTCGCATTATGGACACAGAGCGGTTTGTGCTTATACGAGCATAGTGGGCTAAATTGCCCGGTCGGTTAGTGTTACCGGTGCTTACTTTACATTATACTGGCGAACAACGGAATAAGCTGATTAAGAATTTTCGAATTTCATTTTATAGCTTGGAAGTTTGCCCTTAAACAGGCTCTATCTAAATAAGGACCTTAGTCTAGGGACTTTGTATTAGGTCAAGGGCGTTCTAGAAAGCAAAACCGTGTTGCTCATTAAAATGCTGTCGGGCATTTATTTTATTACAAGAGATAGATAAAAGTATATGTACTTAAACGATCTTTATGATATTGTTGGTGTTTATGGAATTAGCTATTCTATCCTAATATAACATTAAAACAAAAATCTACAAACCCATTTTTTTACTTTTGCTAGCTCATTTGGAGAGTTACTTACTTACTACATATCAACCTACCTATTCGATTTCCAATATGATCCGATATTCTTTGTGTAAGACAATTTATGGTTCTCAGTTTGATATTGTTCGTGGTGTGAAACTTCCGGCACCCGGAGATAGTGTTTAGTGTCATAAAGGCCTTTGAGCGGACTTATCGGTTCACACGAGGTCCGTAACAGTATGCATATCGTTACTCAATTATTTGCTACATCGGACAACATAACAAAATACATTACTGCATTGCATTATTATTAGATATAGAAATTTGTACCAATCGTTTTGCTTTTAGATCGATCATGCGTGCCACGAAAGAGTGCATAGAGCGTGTTCCATCGTCGACTACGTTGGTCAAACACTTGCCTATTCTAAATAAAAAACAAACATGCATATTATGGTATTCAACCAGACACAAGCGTGTTTCCTGAAACGTATACCTATTAATAAAAGAGTGGAATCTAATCTCTTTGTTTCCTCTAGGAGCAATTATAAAGATTTATCCCAGTCATTAAATTAGAATTAATGTGTTAGAAGGCTAACATTACAGAAACTGACCAGCATCACTTACAAGCGCGCTAACAATATAAATTTAGATGTTTGACCTCAGAACGTTCTCTTTTTTTAGAAATATGTCATTTATAAAGTTATCTACGTGGCAAAATAAAATATTTTTCATTTTTTCAGTAAATTTATTTTATATATTGTAATTAACCTACGACTATATTCTGAAATGAGCAAGAAAAACAATAAGCCTAACATTACACATTTAAAAATATGATGTCTTTAAATCTTGACTTGATTGAGTCGATTGTAAAAAAAATATAATTTAGGTATATTAAGCTAATAAAAACGGATATGTAAAGCGTAAAATGCCTATATGCCTCTTGGCCTTAATATGAAAAACACTACAAAATGTGCATAAGTATCGGTTAAACTATATTTAAATATTTCTTCGAAGTAACTGTCCCTAACTTTGCTCCTAATTGTTATTTACTGTAATCTCTAACTTTATCAACAAGTAGGTATTAAACCAAAATAATTCTATCACACAAGGTTACGGTTGGTAGCACCGACTGAGTAGTTTGTTTACAAAAGTCTCTGCGTATATATTAAAAATAAATTATAAAATAACAATTTTTGGTACTGTACCGTATAATAAATTCAGTGCACCTAACCTCCTAAATAGTTTGAAAGTGTTTACTTATCACGGTAAGTCACAATACACAGAAAAATCTTGAGAATAAGAAGATATGAACCGTTATTTTAGTGTTCTAATGGAGTACAAGCTTAAAATCCTGCACTGAATTTCACTAAAATTAAACAAAAACTTGTAATACATTGAGCATGAAGCACATCCCAACGTAAATATTGACAGTCACAAAACTCACAAATGTCTGACAGGCATAATATTTTGACATTTTGACATTTTGACACATTGTATTATTTACCAACATCCAGAAAAATATAAGTACGTTCGGGTACAAGCTCAGAATAACAACAGTGAGTACGGGTCAAAGTAAGTTTAAAAATACGAACACAGATAGTACAGGCTAGAGTAAGTACCGAATATAGTCTTCTCAGCCCGGCTATTACATTACTAAGTATAGAAGGCGCTATTGGTTTACCATGGCTACGTCATCAAAATCTAAGCATGTAGGTAAATGCACTGTTTGCCAGACCATTATAACAGGAAAGGAATACTTAAAGTGCGCAGAATGCGACAAAATATATGACATTTCCTGTGCGAGAGTATCACTGAGAAGATTCATAAATATGACCAAGGACCACAAGTATGCATGGAGATGCATTACTTGCTTAGAAAAAAAGAGTAAAAGGACGAGAATATCCAAAGCCAAGCCCGACAAGGTGACTGAATTGACGAAATCTCCAAAAAAAGGACTTAGGCAGCGAAGCTTATCGGCAGAGAATTTAAGTATTTTGATGTCGGATTCTGATGAGGAATTACTGCATTCTACACTAAAGGATAACAGCCATCATAGTCTACAAAATATATCAACCATGGATGACTCTGAAACCGTGGAGTTAAAAGTACAAGTCCAAGAACTGACTTTGAAATTGTCGAGTGCACATGACAAAATCTCTAAACTAAACATTGAAAACACTTCCTTAACTAAACATTCGGAAAAACAGCAGAGAACTATTGATGCCCTCAATCAATTGCTATATGGTACTCCAAAGTCACAAACCACATCATCTGTAAATGAAAACTCTAAAGACGATAGCTCGGATAATGCGATGATTTTGGATTCAACTTCTAAACCTATAAGACAATCAAATTTAAACATAAAATCTTCTGAACCAATCATAAAAAACACCACAAAACAAATTAACCCACCTTCATCAAAATCAACCTTATCACCGAAAAATATGCGTGATGAGTCAAATACTCATGACTGCATGGATAGGACAATAAATCAAGACATAGAATACAGAAACAGAAAGTCAGATCTTGAACAAAGCAATACAAAACTAAAACAGCACAAAATAATTATTTTGGCAGATGAGCAAGGTAAAGGCTTGCAACATTCACTACAAAAACTGACTGGTTATAAATACGATGTTTCTTGTTGGTTCAAACCTGGTGCTAAAACAGAAGAAATAATAAAAAGTATGACAGAACCTCTTAAGCAAATGACTGAAAATGATTTTATAATTATAGTAAGCGGAACAAATGATAATAGTCTCGACAACTTAACATCCAGCCTGAAGAGCTGGGTTCTAGGTAACTTGAAAACAAACATGCTAATATGTGAAACACCGTTTAATAAGAATTTGAAAGAAAAATCGCTAAACGAAGAAGTAAGAAATATATGCAAGTCGCAAAATAACATCCAATTTGTCGAGATGGATTACGAGCGCTACAAACCACGCAGAGACCTATTAACAAAACACATCAGTCAGCTGCTTTTGAGAGAGATAATTCGTATAACATATGCTATTAATATCAAAGAATATAGGATGAACAAGCAAAAAGCAGCTATTAAGAAAGGAACTATTCCCTATTATTTCACATCATCAAATCAAACCATAAAATCTAAAATTTCAACCGAAATAACACAGAAAAATGAAGAAGGAACTACAAAGAAGAATATTTTTTTTCGGATCTAAGAGATCAAACTACATTAATGTATTACACCAAAATATTGCAAGTTTAGAATCAAAAATGGAAGAATTAGAAATCAATTTAGATGTATTTTTAGATGATATAGGAGAAATAGACATTATTTGCTTAACAGAACATTTTATACAAGAAGGAAACGAATCAAATGTTAACATGACAAAATATAAACTAGCAGCAACGTATTCTAGACCTAATCAGAAAAGAGGAGGATCTTGCATACTTATACGCAAAGGAGTGGAATATCAGGAACTCGTATGTATAAAGAAATTATCAATTACTAAAGTTTTTGAGTGTTGTGCAATTGAGATAGTTAGTCAGAAAATTATTATAATATGTTTATACCGAACACCTAATGCACGCAATATGGACATTTTTATGAAACAGTTAGACCAAATGCTCAAGAAGGTGTGCTATTTGTCTAACAAAAAGGTCATTCTTTGTGGAGACTTTAACATAGATATTCTGTTAGATAATAATCATGCTAACGACTTTGTTAACCTACTTTTAAGCCACAATATGCAATTACAGTTCAAAACAGTAACTAGACCACAGAGTGGGACATGCATCGATAATATTGCGCACAATGGCAGGGGGAGTGTAAGTAAAATTGTTAACTTTGGTTTGTCAGACCATTTCGCCCAATTACTGCAATATCCTATCAAACAATCGCTTAAGACAGCGTCTTGGCATGTTATGAAACGTGAACTTAATTCTACGCATCTGGAAATATTTCGTAATTGCTTGAAAAATATAACTTTTCAAGAGATATATAAAGAGGTGGACGTAAATTCGGCTTTTGATGTATTTAATGAAACATTTAAATTGTACTATGATTTGTGCTTCCCAATTAAACTTGTTACAGTAAAATCTAAGAAACGACTAAATTGGCTAACTAATGGAATACGAAAATCGACAATTAGGAAAAGAAAATTACACTAGGATAATCTACGTAAAAATAATCCAAACAGAAAAAAACAATATTATCAATATTCAAAAATACTTAAAAGAGTGATAAGATGTTCACAGCGCATTAATAATAAGAACATAATAAATAAAGCAATAAACAAAACGAAAGCTACGTGGAACATTATAAATAACAATAAAATAAATAGTAATAAAATGACAATCGATATAATTAAACAAGGTGATAAAATAATAACAGATCCAAAAGAGATCGCTAATACATTCAATAATACCTATGTGGACATGGTTAAAAATAAACAATGCAAATCAACAAATTCAAAATCTAACTACGATATAACTCTAAACAATAACAAAATGATATTAAATTCCGTTTTTCTTGCTCCTACTACACCAGAATACATAGATAAAATAATTAAAAATTTGAAAAATACTGAAAGTGTGGGATACGATGATATTTCAACTGTAGTAATCAAATACTGTTCAGATCTACTTTCGAAACCGCTTTCATTTCTAATAAACATGTCTTTAGCTAGTGGAATTTTTCCAGATAAACTAAAAATAACTAAAATTAAGCCATTATATAAAAAAGGAGACAAGGATATCTGTGAAAACTATCGCCCCATAGCATTGATTCCCGTTATGTCAAAAATTTTTGAAAGAGTTATCCACAACGGTCTATATTCCTTTTTAGAAAAAAATAATGTTTTTTATAATCATCAATATGGATTTCGGAAAAATAAATCAACAAAATTAGCTATATATGAACTCATGAAAACCGTATCAGAATGTCTTAACAATAACATCCAACTGGTATCCTTGTTCATGGACATGTCTAAGGCTTTCGATTTTGTTTGCCATAAAAGTTTGCTTCAAAAATTATACGTTTATGGTATTAGAGGACAAGCACACAGTCTGATAAAGAGCTATTTGAGCAATCGATACCAGTACACTTCGGTCTCATATATAGACAAAAGCAGAAATGAGGCAACTGCAATTTCAAATTTAAAACTAATCGAATATGGAGTTCCTCAAGGCAGCATTTTAGGGCCACTGCTGTTTCTACTATATATTAATGATTTACCGAACTGCACAAATCATAAAATAATTCTTTTCGCTGACGACGTAACTATTTTACTGAAGGGTCCAAATGCTATTGAGCTAGAAACAGAAATGACTGTCGAAAAAATTGTTTGTTGGCTTGATAAAAATAACCTCGTTATAAATTTAGATAAAACTAAACTCATGCCATTTGCTTTGCCACAACAACATCAACGTACGGTCAATGCTAATTGTAGAGGCCAAATTATTGAGTGCGTTAACGAAATCAGATTTTTAGGTGTACAATTAGATAAGCACGTTAACTGGAAAGCACATATCAAACATCTTTGTAAGAAATTGAGTAGATTCGTTTTCGCCTTAAAGAAGCTTACACAAGTTTCATCCCGGCAAACAGCACTAACAGCATATCACGGTTTTGTAACATCGAACTTGCGTTACGGCATTTTGCAATGGGGAAACTCAGTCAATGTTTTATATTTATTCAGAACTCAAAAAAAGTGTATTCGTGCAATGTTTGGTGCTAGTCAAAGACAAAGTTGTAAATTACTATTTCAAAAACTAAAAATACTAACTCTAAGCTCGCTATATATTTATGAAGCATGTTTATTTGTTAAAGAACATCCGGAACATTTTATCATGATAGAAAATACACGTCCACGAAAAACTCGTAATAAAATCAAGGTTAACCCGCACCATATGTCAAAAACTACGTTCTTTAATAAAAGTATATACATTATGGCTCCGAAACTATTTAACAAGTTACCGGAGAGTTTTAAAACTGGAGATGTACCTACTTTTAAAAGAAATTTAAATAAATTATTAACTGAAAAATGCTATTATACTATTGACGAATTTTTAATGGACAAAATATTAGAAGATTGAATTATGTACCTATTTAAAGTTTTTATTTTGTTGACATTTTTAATTTAATAATTATTTTGAAATTAATAAACATTTTGACATTGTTATGTACTAATATTATTAATTATTTTTACGAATAGAATAGAAATTGTTAATATTGTAATGAATATGTAATATGAAGTAAATAATACTGCATGTTAAAAATATTGTACGCCTAACAGGCATGCTGCAGCGATCTACCTATAAGTTGTTAACATCATATAATTGCACCTGTAGTAATGACAATAAATTGATTTGATTTGATTTGATTTGATTTAGTTTTAAAAGCACTCCATCATTTCTCGAACTTCGCGAAGTTTCCTTTACTAAGCTATTCCACAACAAATGTGTAGCAAACAAACTTAAGCACTCTAAGTTAATGCATATTGCATCGTATAGAAATAAACACACACAATCTCGTAATCAGTCCAAAGACATAGATCACATACTATTTACATAGACACAGAAACACAAATTCCTCTTAAGGACAATGTGGACTTGAAAACTTGTGCTCCCACCGGGAATGGAACCCGATATCCGCTGATTAAAAGGCAGACGTGAAACCTTCAATGAAAGAGACTAATTTTCAGCGCCTTCTTTTTGCAAGTTTTTATTTAGTTTTACCTGTCCCTTTATCTGTCGGTCTGTAATCAAATTTTGCAACCTAAATCAGACCCACCTCCCGATGTCCGATTGGATTGAAATTTGGTGTACTTATATATCTTCGGTATAATACAAAGATCCTCCATCATGAGACTAGATCCATGATACTATACCATGGATCTGGTCTCATGATGGAGACTAAAGATGGGCATAGAAACTTCTGAACTATACAAAATAAGCCTATTTAGTTTGGGCGAGTTTGATTCGTCTTAACAAGTTCTCTGGTTATATAACTTTTAAGTCCTTTTTTTATTTGCAACTGGTAAAAGCTTAACATTAAAAAACTTTTAACTTTATAACTTTTTTATTGAATGACTTCTTTCGCGTATTTATTAATTTTATGTGAAAGTACTCGAGTACGAAACTTGGTATAAATATGCAAAAGATGTATTTAGCTCGATTTTTGCAACTCTTTGTACGTTGACGTAAAATCAACAAATTATTTTTTCATTCGTATTTGCATTTGGTTTATTGCCAATATTGTTTAACCGTCGTACTTCAGTTGTTGTATTAAATAATCAACCAATAACTGAAGTTGTTCTTAGAAGGCCGTCGTAGACGTGTTTTACCTAATGAAAATAAAAACTTATCAGCTATTTTAATTGTTATGTTCTGTTAAGTTTTAATACATTTCAGAGAAAACGAGTAAAGGAAAGACGAGACATGTAAACACACGTCCATTTAATACAGCAAGCATGCTCGCCACGAATCGAAACGTATAAGTATAACGTAAACTCGACACAAATTGTAGCTGTTTCGATACAATCAATATTGTTTTAGATAGATTATCAACTTTAATTATACTTCCTAACAATATACTTCGAAACGTTGTTTCTTTTAATCTCTTAATAATAAGTTTAAAGTTAATAAGTTTGTAGTGTGTATCTGTTTGTCTGTTTGTAATATCACAGCTCCCAAACGGCTGGACCGATTATTTTTTTATTGGAAAAAATCCTTAAATTTTATTACATTAGTTTTTTGTGTGTAGAAACATAAAAACGGGAAAAAATCATAAAATATTATGATTCCCTTAAGAGGTGATCTATATACGTAATACATACAAGTTCGTATGGAACCCTCGGTGCACCAGTCAGAATCGCTCTTGTCCGATCTTATGTTTGATAAAAAATATATTTTAGTATCACTTATTAATGTAAGCACACTGCTTACACTTACGAATATTTATGTTTGACTTGACATGATCAAAAAAATTAAATCAAGCCGAGCAAGTTCGTCAATGTCTCTAACCGTGTGTCACTTGTCTGTGACCTTTTACTTAGGTATACATGGACGGATTACTTCGGGTTTAAGTTTGAGTAAATGTGTTTGCTCTGGATCATATATTCGTCTGGGTAGACTTTACATAGAGACTGAGACGAGACGTGGAGTATCTAGGGTTAGAGCAATCTGTTGGCCTTTACATTAAGGGTATCTACGTTAGTCAAGTTGATTTTCTTGAGTAGGTACTTATTTTATGAATTCATTTCTAACCGAGAAAAGTGAAATTTGAAAAGAGACATCATCACTTCCCATCAGGTGAGATAGTGGTCAAATGTATAACTACCTATCATAAAAAAAAAAAATACAAGCGACTAGTCTTTGTGTTCAAAATTTTGCATTGAGGTTAATTATAGTGGCTTGTTGGCAATTATTAACGATATTTCTGGAACGTTACCAACTGACAGTGATTTTTAGATTTCAATTATTACAGTTAAGTAAAATTTATTTTCTCTATTTACCGTAATAATTAAAATGATGTACTGTATTCAATCTAAATTTAATAGTTTGAACTACACTGTCCCGTAAACGCCATTGGCATTGCCGCGCCGCGCCGCCGCCGCCGCCCGCCGTAATATTATTATGCATGCCAATGCCAATTGGCACTTGACTCATTGCCTAAACAGAGAAAATTTTTGTAAAATTACAATCAAAATTTACAATAGCCGTACCTCGAAAGATGCTAGCTCAATATATAGGCTTGTTTATAAATTACCCTGGTATAACTAGATGCTCTCTATTTTCTACTAAATCTTGATTAAACTTACTAGTTCTAAATTAAACAGACATGAACCAAATAACTTCACATCTCAAAGACAAAGATCAAACATCAGGGCAAACAGGAATGCCAGATTAGTTCTAAAATCTAATATCCAACTCGTAAGTTACATAGATAACTTGAATAGCTTACAAAGTTGGATATAATGTACGGGAGACGATATAATGTACCTATTATACGTATATTATTTTATTTTTATGTCATCAAGAGAAGAGACGAGCAAGTCGCTTGCTTGATGGTAAGCGTCACGTTTACCCATTATAGTTTAGTGCCACCCAGAATTTTGAACTTATACTAGTCGTTATAAGCAACGAACGAGATCTCGCGCCTACATTTTGCCTCATAGAGACTTTTGAGGTTACTTGCTTATAACTTTTTTTCTATTTTATAATTGTTTGATTTCTGTATTTGTTGTACAAGAACAGGATGTAACGGATATTATACGTACGTTTCAGCGTTCAATGTGAAGCCGTTTTTGTGATAGGCCCCTGAACAAAATAGGTCCAAAAACAGTGGCTTTGGTGGCCTACCAAATCGCTTTTTCCAACATTCCCTTTGCAACAATACCCTACAAGAGTAGATAAAAAATAAAAATATTTTGCTTCCCACTTTATTCCATTTATCCCATTATATTTTCATTTACATAATTTTAAAGTCATTTCTGGCTTTGGACCGTAGTTTTATATATTCTATCAGAATTTGAAATCATTCGCTTATATGGTTTAGACGCTAGATGCCTCTGACAGACGGACGGACAGTGCTGAATGACCCAAGTCAACTTAGAAATCTTGCTTCGCTCGAACAATAATTCGATGTCCTGTGAGGCAAATCACTGCGCTCGTCACCCTGAAATCTCTTTGAGCCCTTTTTATCGTTATAAATAAGACCAAAAGTTGACTATTTTTAGCCGATAAGGCGATTCATAAAGGAGGGTTATGATTTTGACCGGTATTTTAGGTACCAAATAAAAAAGCTTTATTTGCACATTTCATGCACCCGATAATTGGGAATCAGATCTTTTTTTTAAAGAAAACCATTTTGTAGGTCAACCTTTGTTTTTTTGGATATTCATAACTTAAATTACTATGTCATAGTAAAAATGCTAAAATGAACCATAGGAACAATTTTCAAGAAGTATTTTGTGTCTCAAATCAGCTTAAATATATTCAGTGATATAAGTAGTATTTTCACAAACAAAATACATATATAATGTACATCTGTGGCTTTATTACTAAACAGCTGAAGTAATGAAAATATCTTGGTAGCGGTATCACAGCTGTTCCAAAATTATTTCATAAAGATTGTCCGATTTCGAGGTATTTTGTTCCGGAGCTATTTGCACTGCTAAACGGTCTAAAGCGGGCCATCAAGTAGGAATGTTATACGAAATGCTTTGACTTTATTGCGAAACACTTTCAGTGTTTATTATTATTGTGTTCATAGCGGCCAGCGATTCGGCATAGGGATAGCATGTTAGTATTTGGCGATTTTTGCGTTGATGTTGATTTTTGATGTGACAAAAATGTACAATTTTTTTGACGGCGGGGAAACCTTAAAGATATCCGGCTTCTTTTAGGGAGCAAGCGAGTTATGATTTTCACTCACTTAAACCCCTTTGGTGGTCAGCTGCAGTGGCTGAAAGGCTCCAGTATCTATCTGAACACCACTGGTGCGCTTCTTTCCACCTTGCTTATGTCACTTCCCAGATGCAATGAGATATATCCCGCCGTTTCGTCACAATCACGAGAATCCCAGACTCCGACTCAGTACGGGCCGAAAGAAGGACAGAATTAACCTAGAAAGGGTCACAGTGGCCCAGAAAGGGCCACTCATAATAACCTCCCCAGAACGCGCACAGCGCGCTCACAACGCACCCTGGGCGTAGCTGCACTCAGAGCCCAGCCCAGGCAACAGTCACAAGACTAAGGCCTACACCCACCACGCCATAGAGGACAAGTGGAAGTAGAAAACGACGGAACCACGAGAATGCTGTTAAAGGTTTGGGTCTTTTTCAACATTCCTGCGGCGCCACAACAGTATCCCAACTGTTTACTGTTTTGTGGTCCCAACTACTGTCCTCTTCGGGACGAAAGTATACCTACAAAACGATACCGTAGATATTATAGATACATAGAAATAGCACAATATTTTATAGCCAACCTTTAAACTTATGAGAGACTGATAGGTAACATGGAATATTAATTAAAAGAAAAGAAGCATTCATGCATGGTTCATATTGTTTTGTTGTGATAGAGCATGTGCCCAAGGGCCTCATCATCGTCATCCTATAAGTGTCACAGCCCCTCACTAAGTTGGATGACTTGTATCGTGGGTGCCGGAGCAGAGCGGTTCGAGTGAATGTGTATTCACATCACACACAGAAAATCGCACCCAAAACTAGAAACACAAATTTCTTTTCAAAAGCAAATGTTTACCACCGGAAATCGAACCGCTCTGCTTAAAAAGCGGACGTGCAACCAACTAACCCAGCGGCCCTAGCATATTCCGCAGTCAATACTTATAAAATCAAACACAAACAGACATTCAAAGGATCATTCTCATCTTTGTTATTTGAAAATGTTCCTCCGTTAATTTGTTCAAGTTGGCCAACTTTATTACAAGTTAAATTGAAATTCTTAAGAACCCGCACCTCCTGTGACCGATCCGAGAAAAACTTGGTATTTAGGTACATCGAAACAGAGAGTTTTGTTTAATATTTTTTCACAATGTTTCCAGAAATTAACCAATTTTTACTTGTTATGAATTATGGCTAAAGTAAAATTTTATTGAGAGTTTTATTGAGGATTGCAAATATTCTAGCATGTAAAAACAAACATAATATATACCTACAACAAAGACCTAAGTTAACTACAAAACATCAAGCTTATGGGTAACTCAAGTGCTCTAGCCCACTTGCCTCTCTGAATTAAATATATTTACATTCACAGTGACAAAAAAATTATAAAGACATATATCGTGGGCGCGAGAACAACATAATTGATGTTCAGTCGGTACAGTTACTGACCCAGAACAAATCGGTAGAATCTCGTTACATGACAGGAATTATGTAACCCCATCAAAATTGGTAATCGAACCGATCAGGATTATTAGTCAATCATTTTCAATGCAATCTTAGCATAGGCACAAGCTAGAACTTTTGTGTATGCCTGATAGGCAAGCATTTGACCACAATCTCACCTGATGGAAAGTGATGATCCGGCCGGATAAAACACACGAATAATTCTTTAAAAAGGCATTACAAAAGGAATCTGCTGTCCAAATTTCATCGTTTTATCTTCAGAAGTTTCGGCTGGGCGATGATACACTCATCATCAATCAGTGTGTCAGTGATATTTGGGTTTTAAATACTTAGATTACTTTTAAAGACACTTGATTTTCACTACAACTGTACTTGTGCTTGTGCCACTCTTTTTTCATATTAAGATTTGCTTTTGGGGAAAAACGTGAAAGTTTGATTGTTCATATTATTTTTATTATTATTCGGGGAAAAATGAGAATGGAGAAAAACGCAACTAACCCTAATTTCAAAACAGGAAACAGTAAATTTTGTTTTGTTTTTAGAGGCTTTTATTTACCTGTCTCGTTGTCTGTTTTTCGGTCTGTAATGAAATCTTTCAAGATAAATTACACACTCCGATGTCCGATTGGATTCAAATTAATTGGTGTACTTACGTATCTTCGGTGACAATACAATGATATTATTATGGTACCATGGAGACGGAAGCTTGCCATAGGAATTTCTGAACCAACAAGATAAACCCATCGAGTTCGGGGTCGTTTGATTTTTCTTGACAAGTTCTTTAGTTATATAACTTTTAGACCTTTTTTATTTACAACTGGTAAACGTAAGTTTTAAAAAGGTTAAAAAAAGTAAGTTTTACTTGTTTACTTATACAGTAGGTATGAAACAAATAACTGATGCAAAGCGGTCGCAAGAGGAAAACAATTAATTATAGAAAAAAAGATAGAAAGAAAAAATGGAAGAAAGACATTTATTGTTAAAGCAAAATGCTTTATATATATTATATTTCATTAATTTTATCGCGCCACCATCTCTACTTTCAATTTTGGTTTATACTTCCATCCAAAGGTTGTCTGGAAGAAATCGCTCTTAGCGATTAGACCGCCCATTGTACCTATATTTTATAAGTTTCTCTGTAAGCTGTATTTTTCTTTTGGTGTCAATAAAGAGTTATTGTATTGTATTGTATTATATTAAGCTAAGAATTTTACTTGAAAATACTTTTCATAGAGCAATCGGAGTAAATTAAACTTGAACTGCTTTCTCAACTTATGTTCTTAAAACTGCTGTGGAGAAACACTCTACAGTAATTAGACATGCTCAATATGCGTGAATTTATAGATGCTATCTAATGAATGACAATCAAAAATATTGCTGACGCAGTCTGGTAAGCAATCGATATCATTTTGTCGATCTTTTTTTAAGGCTTAATCACTGTAGTGGCAGCTAATGAGTCTTGTACTTCAAGCCTGCTCCTAGTGGGTAGCATTCCCAACATGCTGTTGGCAATGCCACCAAAATTATGGGAACGCTACCCACTGGAATCGGGTTTGAGCACTTGAATTACCTATAAGCTCGGTGCCTTGTTGGTTAACTTAGGTGTTGACAATACAGCAAACACCGTATTAATACAGGTGTATTTAGTTTAGGTTAAGTTTTCGTAAATGACGGGAATTGGCTCGTAGATATAGATAGTTTGCTTTGTCCTTTTATCTATTAATTTCCATTTTATTACGAAACAAACTTGCCTGTAATTT
The DNA here is from genome assembly GCA_948107665.1 of Lomographa bimaculata. Classification (NCBI taxonomy): domain Eukaryota; kingdom Metazoa; phylum Arthropoda; class Insecta; order Lepidoptera; family Geometridae; genus Lomographa; species Lomographa bimaculata. The sequence continues at coordinate 15,810,785 of OX403589.1, forward strand.
TAGTTTCAGTTTCTACCAATTTAGCTGTGCATATTTGTTAGATGTGCATACTACAAGGTTGTATGCCAGTCAGCTATTTGTCTACACCCTCTGCTGTTACTCAATCTTGATTCAGAATAGTCTAGTGGGCAACAATGTTTGGTTTCCGATTGGGATACATATTTGAACGTCTGTGTGTTTCAATCATGGACCTATCGAGATTCAACAAGCCTACTTTCCCATAGAATTCGCACACCTCATTCAGTTTAAAAAGTTGGTATAAACTAGGTTTACCTACAAATAGTCTGTGGTACAAATCAAATATCAACAAAATCCATTTAACTTTGAGTAGAGGTAAGTGGTAGAAAATTATGAACTTCTATCGACGTACTATTGTATTGTTTTGTAATTTCACAATCGTCCTGCTAGTGTAGACTGCAACAACATTTACCAGGACTTCATATAAAACGCACGAACGCCACCGTGTCAAATCCATAAAATTATTAATAAATATCTAGTAAAATAATGTTTAACGGAAATTTAATTAGATGGAAAGGGCGTCACCGCTCAAAGCGACATTTTCGTAAACATTGGGTCCTTTCAAGCGACTCCATTCAGCTTGCGTCATCGAGCAATTTGCGCCCAAAACTCACTCAAACCCTGTCCCCTAGCAAACGAGTTTACCGATACTGTACACATCCGATATCGGCTAAAAGATACGAGGACAATACCGTATCGAACTACCCACATAAAGTTGTTTCAGACTGATTCCAAACAACGTAACTTCGCGAATCATAATGTAGCAAAAGTTACGATACTGTACTTATTGTTTGAATGGCATTATAAAGACGATACTTTGATAAAATCTAATCCGTGGAATAATTAGGCTTATAGAAGTTTCGTAGCTGTGAGCAACTTAATGTTATCTAATATTGAGATGTTTAGACAATATCCCGAACAAGTATTTGAATAACTATTACGTAATTGATGTAAAACATTAAATAAATATTCCTATTAGTTGTTATTTCTAGTTTATCAAAACACTCCCTTATTTTAAACACTAATAGGCAGTGTTTTGACTTCCGATTTGAGACTGCCTGCGTTGGTTAACTAAAACGACGACAGTGGGCGCCACCGTCGTCATCAGTAAAGTATTGAATAGAGGAGCTCTCAGAGCGTGTCAGTTTTTTAAAGGGAAAGGTACTCCTACCCTGTTACAGGCAGAGCGTGGCTTGGAAGTTGTTATAGAAAGTATTGTAAAATGGTGTATTGTTTTGTATGGTTTATTATAGAAATTATAATAGTGATCACATGTGAGTATTACCCTGTTTTATTAATTCCATCAATTTCAAAACCTTCCTAGTTGACGCATTAATATTTGAAGTAGAAAACGTTGGCGAAAAGCTCGATTTGCTAACATCATAATAGTATTGATATAAACTTCGCGGATGGTTAAACAATATCTAAAACATAGTGTTAAAATCGTCATTTTTGGCTTCACATAATGCTGTGCGTGAATGCTCATATTCAGTTATTAAGATGTGTTGTAGAAAAGCTGGAGTTCTCAAAATTAGTCAACTTACTTAGTGAACTCAATTGTTACATCGTAAATATTGATGCTTCCTCCTTAGAACGAAGAGCCTATAATTGCAACACGAAAAAACGATCCCCTGAAAGCAATAACAAATGGAACAGACAAAATCATCCAACAATAAACAGCGAGCTCGAAAATAATGAAGACGCTTTACAAATAAATAAAGAAAAATTCCTTGCGACGGTAACAATAACGCACCCTCGCTGTGTAAACACCATTACCAGCCTGCCGTAAAACCACCACGATAAGGTGTATAGGAAAATCCGTAAAAATAGATCCAGCGTTTTGCTTAGACTATAGAAAAATAGAGCGAATTGATAAAATCTTCGACAATGCGTCATCAGAATAAGCTTCGCTAAGGTGAATGCTTATTTGCCACAATAGCATAACTCCAAAAATTCGATAATACAGCAACGGTGGAGAAAGGACCTCGGAAAGCTTCATCCGATTATCTAATATTTTTAAAGCTGATACAGAATCTGTACTCTGAACACACTCACTAAATTGTTGACAGTTCTTGATTTTCCTTAATGTTGTTTTTTTTTAATATAAACTATATAACAAAAGAAGTATGTTAGATAACATACTTCTTTTGTTTGTACTATGCCAGCGGGCAGTTAAAAAAAAACAACATTAAGGAAAATCATGAAAGCCGCGTTTGGTACCACTCTATGAAGATTCATAGAGTGGTACCAAACGCGGCTTGTATGTGTGCACGCCCGTACGCACGTGCCTCAGTAGGTACGATGCCGCTGGCGTATTTTGTTGCAGACGTAGTCTCCTTAAGGTATTTTTTTTGGTTCTGAATGTACCTACCTAATTTTTTTTTTTTTTTTTTTATTCGTGACAGACTTGTGTTTGACCACTATCTCACCTGATGTTAAGTGACGATGTGATCGAAGCTGGTAAACACACTAGACCTGGAATACGCAGGCTCTCAAGGATAACTGCCGGAACACCGTATTTGGCTTGGCGGCAGACTTTCAACTTGTGTGTGTAATCTAAATATTTCCGAAGTATAAACAAATATGCTTTCACACTAATATAAATGACTGGTGTCGTGGGTGTCGGAATAATCACGACCAGAATCAGAAACAATTGGGGAGAAAACTTGTGTTCCTGTTGGGATTCGAACTTGATACCCTTAAAAAATCTTAAATTAGCTGTAAAACCTTCTATATTGGAGGACTCTAATGGGCCCTCCAATATAGAGAGTTAATATTCTTCTCAATAAAGAGTTAATACTCTTCTCGATCTGACGTTTAGTATACACAACAGTGATTTATTTTTACATGCACTGTAGATCTTTTTGGTTTTGTGATAATACCAAAAAGCTGCAATAAATAAATCTGATTAATATCACTGAAAACATTCCATCGCAATCGAAACATCAATCCAATACCTGTGCATGTTGACTGAGGCCTGTGAGACTCAAGCTATTGTGTTGCATCGATCACGTGAGTTCCACGCGACTGATCTCAAGATTGTAACGTGCATCTCAAATATTTTTATCACTCAATTTGTTAGATTTGTTTCAAATAATTAGTTACAAGGATATAAAACACCCAAACAATAACGCGTTTTTTATAATGATAAATAAAACTAGGTGAATTTCGCGAAGAGAGCTTACAAAACTTACTTAAAACTGCTTAAAATCGCTTCGAGTAAAAAAAAATAACAAATGTAGCATTCTCAACGAGGGAAATAGCTGGAAAATTGATCGCTTTGAAGAAATGTTCTACTTAGCAGTTCTCACAAACTTAACCACTGAAAACTTGCCAATATCGAATTGCAAACATCGATCCAATAAAGTAATATTGACTGAGGTCTGTGAGACACAAGCTATTGTGTTGCGTCAAGCACGTTTGCAAACAGGTGAGTTCCACGCGAATGGAATCGGGATTGCGACTGATATTGCATACGATTCGGATGATTTTAAATCTGTTTGGTATGCATGGCCTTATCAAGCATCACATTAAATAGAGCATGATTCATTTTACTATTCCGAAATTGTATGTATTATTCAAAAATCTTAATAGGCTGAGAAATAATTTGAACAATTAACGGTTTCCATACCTATATATATAAAAATCAATTGCTGCATGTATCAAAGATTACTTGAGAACGTTTTGAATGATTTTTTAACCGACTTCAAAAAAATTTGGAACTTCTCCATTCGATTGTATTTTCAACCGACTTCAAAAAAGGAGGTTCTCAATTCGACTATATATATCTATATATATAAAAGAAAGTCGTGTTAGTTACTCCACTTATAACTCGAGAACGGCTAAACCGATTTAGCTGAAAATTGGCAGGGAGGTAGTTTAGAGCCAGGAGAAGGACATAGGATACTTTTTAAGAACGTACATTTCTTTAAATTTTTTTTTTACATTTCGACATGCTTTTCATTTTCTCATACGTCACTCGGATTTGGAAAAGTACTAGGCAAACATAAACATGAAGGTTGTAATAATATAGTCACGTGACATTGTAACGCATGCCGGGTATGGCTTCCTAAATATGCACATTCATTGACTGTTAGGCGGAACGAAGGTCGCCGGGACAGCTAGTAATATATATATATATATATATATATATGTATATTTTGTATACTGTATATGTTACGCGTTATCTCCGCACATTATAAATTTTTGTTTGGTAGATTATACTACCGAGATTGTCCCATATAAATTTTATCGAAATCGGTCAAGCCAAAACCAATATATAAGCGATGAAGTCGGTTTTTAAGCTTTGCTTGTGTATCAATTATTAAAGTAAAATGTTGTTTTAAATTAATGAACATGGACGAGTCCTAGTTATTATTAAAATCAAAGTAGCTCTATACAATCGGTTTACAGCTACACCTTTGATTCAATTTTGATAAAAAATTATATGGTGATAACATACACTAATGCTATTTACTTTATAATTATTGCAAGCCTACAAAGTGTAACTAATATGAACGTATACTCTTTACGATTGTAAAAACTGTGTGTTGGGAATGCGGTTGAGTAATGATGTATCACTTACGAGTAACTTTGACAGTGGACAAAATTTCATCTTTTTTCTACTACTAGAGTATCTCTTACAAAGTTCCTTCTAATTAAAATCTAGCCAAAATAAGGCTAACAATAATTTAACTGCTACATTGCTATGACTAATAATGAGTCCATTTACACTTTTCTTGTTGTCTTTATATACATTTAATTTCATCTATTTTAATAAAGATAATTTTGATATTACTTGGTGACTTTAACACAATGTTCTGTTCTATTCTGTCATGTTGTGGCGTCACAAAACAACTCAAACATTTTACTCTAAAAATAACGAAACCCGCTGTCGATTTTACAGGACGCTGAACATTTTTACCCTCTTACGTAACTAGGACTACGCTCCGTTGCCTATGGACGTCATTGCCTGAAAAAGTAAAATTTATTCAGATAATTTTACTAAGAACTTCGTATTTTACTAGATAATTTATTATTTCTATCGTCCACTCTTCGCTTACGTCTTATACTGTTGTTTTTTTTCATTATGTCTTCAAAACTAAGCGACAGGATGGAGCTGACTTGCTGAAAAATGTTTCGCAAATACGTACTTACTTTGTAAATATTATATCATACTAATGTTATAAATAAGAAAGTTTGTAAGTGTGTTAGTGTGTTGTTTGTTCCCTCTTCACGCTTTAACATAAAATATACATAGCTTTTACCTAGGATTAACACATAGGCTACTTTTTAACTTGATAATATCGGTCGAAGCTGCGGGGCACGGCTAGTTAAGAATAAAATATCAATAAATTGCCAATTCGGTGACACTCGTAGTACGGTCTGCTCGATCGTAACTGATTGACAAGGTTAGGCAGTGGTCAGTCAGGCCACGGATTGTTTGTGTGACCGACTAGTGGGATTTTCAATTGAGTGTCATCGTGCCTCAAAGAGCTCAGTTGGTCTCGGTGGTTAGTCGTAAGAAAACAGTAGTAAAGCCATGCCGCCTTCAGGCAGCCTGAAAAATCTTAGGACTAGGACTGCCCACTAGTTTATACAACAAGCAAAGAGCATCGATTGGCTAGAATAGCAAAAAACTAAATCATAATTTACCATCTCAGAATGGTAGTAGACAAGTTATCCTTCACAAAGTAATGTCTTCCAATTAAATTGAATTTCTTTTCAGTTTTAGATGTCAATCACATACTTTTTGTTCGAAAGCTCCACACAACGAGAATGACGGTCGCGTCTTATCGTATACGTTGAAAACTTGACACAACAAAAGAGGACAACGAGCGCTCCTGTCCTACACAAAATGCTATGTAACAAAGGACTTGACGCGATTTTGGAACTCTGTACTGCAAAACAGTTGAGTAACTCCTTAGTCTTTGAATTCTTCAAACATTTTGAAAGCTTAGAATTTTTATATGTTAGTTTGATTCGTCTAAAATTATTTTATTGTGGGGTCAAAATGATGTTATGAAAAAAAAAACATTTTAACATAAATCCTATTAGGTCCAGAAAATCAGTCACTGTGTAAAAGAGAGTTACGATAAGAGATCAAAACTCATTAGTGGCGTTATTTTATATTTTTAACGAAAAATATAGCTATTACAAGCATTGAGAGACGAAACAAGCAAGTAACTCGCCTGATGGTAAGTGCTTGCCTATAACAGTTCAGTGCCACCCAAAGTTCTAAACATAAGGAGGCCAAAATTCTGCGCGGCACTATCTATTGACTATATTCCCTCCTTCAAGTTTGAATACTCAAATGATTTTATTAGGATGTTGTTAGGCCTTTGTTATTAGGTAACTTCATTAATTACTAATTCGTTTTCTTAATCAGTGACTCGCATAGATAGTTTATTTATTTATTTCTCATTCCTAGCCTAGAAGAGTAGTACTGCGTTAGCAAAAAAATTCATCTGTTTTGCCGCAAAAAAAATAAGTTGTCTAAATTATTTGTTGCAGTTCTTTGACTGTTAATATAATAGGAAGAAAATTATTTATTTCACGAACAGTATTGTAGTTACTTAGGCAAACTCAATGCCCAGCTGAACTAGAAGAAAATGCTACAATGCACATAATCGCCAAAAAGAAGTTTTATTTTACAAAATCTTTAATTTGTATAGAGTATTATATATAAAGTCTATTTAAGATACCAAGTATAATAAATTTTGCTACTCATATATATTATATTCAATGTAATAATGGTAAACTATTTATCGTTAAACGTTCCTGAACGTGTTTCATTTTAGTTTCAGATTTGCCTTAATAATGTGTACTGTCCGGTTCTACTATGTTCCGTGATCAGAGAGTTCAGCTGTTTTGAAGTTTACCCGCAACGGGCTAGCTTTGTTTATCTCAGCGAATTCATTCGCTACGTGTACAGATTCGCTGAGGCTCTATGAATATGTGAGATGTTTCTCTTTGGTTGAATGAAATCGCAAAGCATGTAGCGGATATTACTGTTGGGCTTACTGTAGCTGCTTCTGACTTTGCGCCTATTTCATTTTTGTTTCTAGAAATAACACCTATAAAGTTTTGTAGTATATTAGCATTTAGAAATTAATACTTGCGTCAAAAAGTATTAGTTAATTAGAAGGACACTATAACCGAATGAACGAGTTTCGATTATTTGGCACAATCTAATATAATAAATATAATTTAACGCAAGCAAAGTTTAAATAACCGACTTCACCGCTTTATCTTAGGAACCTTGATCAGATTTAATGTGTTGAACACGCATTATTGACTATAACTCTAAAACTACTGATCAGATCTTGATCAAAATTTTAATGGGCCCACATCAAAAGCTTTCAAATAAAAAAATAATCATCAAAATCGGCTCATAACGAAAGAAGTTATGAGGTAACTTTTGAAGTCAGGTAAACGAGAACATCGTCAAAGTAGTCCACAAAATAGGCATTATTGACGATATTTCAAGAACTACTGATCAGTTCTTGATCAAATTTAAATGGGACCAATAAAAAAGCAACATCATTCAAAGTAAAAAAAAAATTGAAATCGGCTCACGTGGAGAGTAGTTATGAGGTAACACACATAAAAATAAAAAAATACAATCGACTTGAGTACCTCATCCTTTTTTGAAAAGTCGGTAAAAAAGAACAAATATTCTAGACTTGGGAAAATGTATAATGATTTTTTTTTGCGATTTTATCTGAATAAGGGAAAATAACGAAAAAACCGTGTACTAAAGTTTGACATTGATATTTTATATTAACTTAGTTACAAAACGAGCAGACGGCGCTCTTCTGTTGATAAGCGTCACGCTAGCCCATTACGATTGAAAGAGTCCCACCACTAAAGGCAAAAGATGTGTGATTGACATCTGAAACGATTATCAAACAAAAAAAAACTAGATTTTAATAATGTACCTAATGCAAATATGTTTATTTAAAAATAATTTCCAAAGCAGAAAACTAGAGCAAAGGCTGGAAGTATCCGTAAAAGCACTGAAACGCATCAGCTAGGAGAGCCCTTTCGCTCCCAAGTGGCGTCCCGACGCACACTGAGATGTGTAGGGCTGTACTTTCAAGCATAACTTACATCGCTTAATAAATTGGTGGCTTTTGACATACTTTACAATGAAAATGAGTTGTACGTTCCAAGTTTTATTCGAATACATTCATCCGTTACAGCATGAAGAGAAAACATACTCACACATTTACATACTTACACACAAACTTTCAGATCTATAATATTAGAGTGGTTAGATACTATTCGTTTTATAGCTGCATAAGTTCCGGACCCGCGTGAATAAAAAGTAGTATTTGTGCCGCCCAAAAAAAAGCCTAATCTAAGGAGTCGCTACCTCCATACCAAATTTAATCCAAATTGGTTCATCCGTCTGAGCGTGAAGAAGCAACAAACATACAAACATACTCATAAACGGTCGCCTTTATAATATTAGTGTGATTTAATTTCTAATTCGAGTTTGCTTTAATAGATTTTAGCGACAGCGACAGCCCTATCCAAGTTTGCGTACAGACACCAACACCGATTCTAAGTGGAAAGTCGCAGACTATGGAACAGCCGCACTGGTCCAAGTGGCGTGTACCATGTATCATGCAGCAATCAAAGAGAGAGCTTTTAGCGAGGATACCAAAAGTTAGGCTTTGTCTCGCTTTCAATAGCGACTGTTGTTTGTTGCTATTCGATTTGTGGCTGCTTTGAAAATTGAGATGGAAGTATTGCGGTTGCGTGATATCGATCATGTTGTTTGTGGATGATACTTTAAAAATCCTTAGAAATAAGGTTTATTTTGTTCCACAGAAGATGGATTGAATATTTAAAACTAGCTTTGCATAAATGTCATTAATATCCAATCTTACTTAATGTGCGATTTAAAAAAAGAATAAATTAAAAACTTTTGCTATTTTGTCGTTGTTTTGTACTTTTGTTTGTAAGCGTCACGCTTGCCTCTTAATCACTTGAGCATTGAGCTCTGCAATACCACTAAGAGTTTTTAACTTTGATTAAATCCTGTTCGGCGAATAAAGACAAACATTGAATAAAGATATTATTCAATACGAATAAACTCCTCATTAACGTCAAACAATTTAGGTAATCGATTTTCATTAGTTCAAGTAAGATCTCATAGTCCTCACTGTTTTATTGCAAACAAATGCATAAAACAAAGTAATAACTTTTTTTGTGGTTTTGTTGTTACAAAAAAGTGCATATAATTCTGTTTTAATAACCAGTTATATAAATATATAAATATATCCATTACAACGTCGTTACAAAAACGACAATTTAATTCAGCTTTCGTAGCTGGTTATGAAACGAGGTAATAATTCTACGTTCGTAGCTGGTTTTGAAAGTATAGTTAAGAACGTAGACGAGAGGATAATTTTCATTATCATATTGCTCATACAAAATGTTTCTGAACATTAATCACTTTTTTTCATACTACTCATCATATACAACGTAACGTTCACTTTAACGTATATTGATCATAACGGCTAATTTCCTCTTACACAGATATATAAAGTAAACCTTATCGTAAACAGTACGTAAAGTTCATACGAGTATCACGGCCAATTTGCAGCCACACGTTGGCGTTGGCGCGTTCATGCTATTGCGATCCGCTCATTAGGGCCCCTTGTGCCGCGTCACGAACCGATGACGTCATAACTGCGGCGTCAGTAGAAATAGCAGGAAAAGCTTCGATGAAATATTTATTTGAGAGAAATGGAAAATTCATGAATTGACAGAATTTGTTGAGTAATAAAATTAAATATCCGTGTTTAGAATGCAGGTCGACTTATTCGGCAATGAAATTGTAGTTACGTATATGTAATTTTATTTCATGGTGTATTGATACATGCTGTAAACCACTGAGACATTTAAAATTGGAATAAAATTTTGGAAATAAATAATTTATACACAAGCAAAGCTTAAATAATTAAACGCAAGCAAAGATTTAAAAAAACCGACTTCACCCTTTATCTTCGGAACTTTGATCAGATTAGATGTACTAAACACGCATTATTGAAGATGTTTCAAGAACTACTGATCAGATCTTGATCAAATTTAAATGGGAGCAATTGGAAAGTAACATCATTCAAACAAATAAAAATTTCTAAATCGTTTGACGTGGAACGAAGTTAAAAAAATACAGTCGACTTGAGTACCTCCTCCTTTTATAAAACCGACTTCATCGCTTATATTTCGGTTTTGGCTTGACCGATATCGATAAAATTTATATGGGATCACCTTTGAAGTATACGCTACCAAACAAAATCGAATCATAATTGGCGGAGATATCGCGTAACATACTAAAAAAAAACATGCAGTCGAATTGAGAACCTCCTGTTTTGAAGTCAGTTGAAAATAATGGTAGATACATAGGCGCTTATTATTAAAACTTACTCAAAATCCGACCACCGACGAAAGTGATGTTACTCCGAAAAGAAAAAAAATATTTTTTCCTACATTTTCATTTTCTTCATTATTGGTCTAGTCACTTTATAGCCGTAAGAACCGCCAACATTTAAGAAAACACAAATTACCATACATCGCAGATACTTTGAGAATTCGTACATATTTATTGTTTCGACAATCAACATAAAAGCAGCCCGCTTCGAGACGACTAAAACTTTCATACTTCTCCCATAGTTTCTACTCCACTACTTAGGTATATACCTACTTCTCTTTATTCCCCGTCCATATAATACGCTGTGCATCTCACCGTAACAGGAAACTTTTTCGTAATACAGGTTGTTTGTTACGAAGTAAACGTTTTTCTTATTTATAGCCTGAATTGTTAGAGCAATGGGACCATATTTTGCAGTTACAGCGTTATGCGTCACGGCAGTAGAGAGGGATTGGACACGCCTTCCTGAAATATGAACGTAGTTATTTTGCGGTTGTTATTATCATAGCATAATCATATATGTGAACATTCATTGTTTGTAATCTGTGTTACCTAAGCGTAAACCTCGGCTCGGGATAACGGATAGGGGAACTCCCTGTTGGTACAAGGCCGGGGTGATGGAACTTCGTTACTAACATTGTAGTAGGACTTCTAGCTAATTCACCTGGGCGGTAAAATATACCCTTTTTACCACCTTACGACAAGACAAACCCTCAAACGTTATCCATTTATGTTTGAAATACCTCCAGTTGTGTGTCCTCTAGATTAGAACTCATTGCCTGCGTCTGTTTCCTGAACGGTATAATCGGGGAATGTTGAAGTCTAGAGTGAATAAGTATCTCCTAGGCAAGCAAGATACATCTTCAGCAGCTTCATCACTTTTCATTGGGGAGTTAGTGGTCAAACATTTGCTAATCTAGCATAAAATGAAGTGGTCATACACCAGTTATTATAAAGGTTCTGGTGAAGATAACTGTCTCGATGAAATGGCGGTAGACATTTTTTTCATATTTGCCTGGCAGTCGTCATTCATCACGATGGTGTTCCGGCATCATTAAGAGCCAGTTACAGTTGAAGTCGGGTGTGTTTACTACCCACGACAATATAGAGTGCTAGATCATCAGTTACCAAGAGGTGGTGGTCAAAATGTTAGCGTACCAGCGACAAAACAGAAACTTCTAAATTTTCACATATTCATTTTGAATGATAGATAATGGTGTCGACGGATTCTGATCAAAATTATCCTTGTCGACAGGCTGCAATCGGACTTACTACGGTGACATTGGCAGAACTTACGAGCTCGAGTTACATCGGCCTCGCGAAGACCTGGTGCCTTACATGTGTAGACTCACTATCACAGCAGCCGGCGGAATACATGGAGATTTAGTTCAAGTAAGTAGCATGAACGTACGATGAGTCGAACCATGAGAACCTGTGATTTCTAGAAAGATATTGCAAAATAAAAGCAACAGCAGCTAACAGGTTGGACATTTGTCGTTTTTCGCCAGGACAAAAAAATGTTGTTGCAAATCACTTTGTTACTATTTCAATTCTTTTAGTTTAGATCTTTGCTAAAAATATGCGTCCAGCTAATAACCTAACAACAACAAAGGAACCAGAACCTTTGTATTCTATGATTAACAACGTTCACGAAGCTTTAATTAAACAACTTTGAAAAACGAAACCGAGCAAAAAACGTTCAATAAGTAACGACTGTAATTACATGCAAATTGGAGATCTGCTACTCCTGTAGAAATTAAACTGGCACTAATGAACGGTGAGGAAACAAATGGAAAATGGCCGCGGTGTTGTTTGTTTTATGTACAAAAGAGGTTTTACTTTACTGTTAAAAGTAAGTTAAGTGTTAAAAACTTATAAAAAGTCAAATAAATTCTAATGAGGAACGTAACTGCCCGTTGGCTTAGTTGGGAGAACGTTCGAAATTTAAGAAGGGGTACCGATTCCCGGCGGGAATACAAGTTTTTTCCCTAAGGGAAATTTGTGTTACTGGTTTTAGTTATGATCGTCATAGAACTAAGTGGTAAGAGGTGTGAAAGTGTTTATATTTTTTTTCTTTAGATCTGCAATCTTGTGCATTTAGCCAGTGTCAAGTTAAAGTAAATTTCAAGTGTATTTCATATTAAATGTCCTAGTCTCAAGTCACAGTCAAAGTCAAGATAAAAGTCAAGATCCAATCATACTCAAGTCTTGCCCTGGTAAGTGGTAGAAACTTTAATAGAACTTCTATTGGAGTTTTGGAGCGAAGGCGAAAATCATGTTTTTCTACTTTGTATGATTCGCCTAAACTTATGCACGTTTAAGTATTAAAGGTTAATTATCTACCATAATTACACATTAACTCGAAAAATCACGGGTTTTGGAACATTATATAAAATCAACAACGCCATTTTTTTTCTTTCGCGGCAAAACTCCGATTTATTTTACGAAAAAACTGACCGACTTAAAAAAATATTTAAATATATATTTCTAATAACGAGTCCAGACTGTTAGTACTATGTCCCGCATTAGGTTTTTTTTTTACTTGTGTTTTGCATTAAAGTTTTTTGATTTTTTTATATTATTTTTTACATAGCACTTGTTTCTTAAAATACTTACTATGCGATTGTGTAAGAACTTTATTACAGCTTTATTAAAAATGTCGAAATTGAAGTGACAGTTATTATTAACTCTAAATCGTTGTGTATCCTAAATGGACATTCAAAATGAAAAATGGTACAAGAAACCTAAAGATTTTTAAATACCAATTCAATGATACTCCACTTGATATAAATCGTCGAATTTCATTTTATTGTTTAACACAATATGGCGTCTGGCGGTCATCATATTAAATTTAGTTTAGTGTCGATTGCCGCGAGAATCATATAATTGGACCACGCGTCTGGTTTCTAGAGAGCCACAAAGGAACAGGATAAACACATTAAACGTCTTCGCGACACGCAATCGGGTAAACATGTAGTCTTAGTAACTAAGTTATTAAGATAAGTAACCATATTCTTAGACCTTTTATAAGGCTAAAAGTTGTTATATTGTAGGCGAGTAAAGGTACCTAATTTAGCGTTACCTACATCATATTAGGTATTAGGTATTTCGTGGTTATTTGTGTGTTCTTCATAGCATCTTTTGTGGGGTTGAGAGGCAATTTAGGAGGTAATAATAACAAAACGTAGGTATTTATCTTGTAGAGATTACGATACAAATATAAGGAAGAAGAAAGACTTGAGTTATGTCTGTGTGAAATAATTAATTATCCTACTTATATATATATATATATATTATATCCTACTACTGTGTGTAAGTGTGTAAGTATGTTTGTTCCCTCTTCACGCTTTAACCGCTGAACGGATTTGGATGAAATTTGGAATGTACATAGATTATACCTAGGATTAACACATAGGCTACTTTTTGACTTGATAATAGCGGGCGAAGCCGCGGGGCACGGCTAGTTATATTATAAATCCGAAAGTTTGTGTGTAAGTGTGCAAGTGTGTAAGTATGTTTGTTCCCTCTTTACGCTTTAACGGCTAAACGGATTTGGATGAAATTTGGAATATACATGGCTTATACCTAGGAGTAACACATAGGGTACTTTTGAACTTGATAATAGCGGGCGAAGCCGCGGGGCAAAGCTAGTATGTACCTGTGTATGAGTGTGTTTGAAACGTGGTTTCTATATGTAATTAATAAATCGAGTTAAATGAAGTTTGTTATAAAGAAAATGTAGTACTAAATATTCCTTGACACTTTATTTTTTTCATTATGACATAATCATTATTTAAAATATGTATACTGTATGCCAGGTAGATAGGTACACGAATATTTTGTTAAAATCGTACCATGCCTACTCTTACTACACAGGCAAAAATTATTTCCTTTCAAATTAATTTGCCTTTTTCTATGGCGCAATGAGTAAACATTTGATTAACTCAAAATCAAAATCGTTTATTCACATGGGCCCCAAAGAGGCACTCATGAAATGAATCTATTGCCAGATTCGCAAAATTACAGCCATTTCGAGAAGAACCTGGCAAGAAACTCGGCGGCGCATTTTTTTTTCATACATTTTTTTAAAAAACATTCTTAATTTCTAATACATAATTTTCTTAACCTAGGTGTTATTATGGTAGTCGCTAGAAAGAGCCTGTGCAGTTTGCCTCCATGCATCCTTGTCATTAATATAGTCTGTGGTCTTATAGTAAGCTTTCTTAATAAATGCCCGTTTTATTACAGATTTGAACTTTCCCAGTGGTAATTCAGTTACGATTTTAGGAATTCTATTGTAAAATCTAACCCCATTTGCCATAAAAGATTTATTCGTTTTGCTTAATCTAAATGCGCGCACTGTAATTTTATGCTTATATCTAGTATTAAGATTGTGTGCGTCGCTTCTTAATTTATATTTACTAATATTTTTGCGAACATGCATAATATTTTCAAAGATGTAAACTGCATCTTACGATCATTTTATTAGAAGCTTGTCAGTAACTGTTTATAATATTTGAAGTTTCGTTTTTAACAAGATAAGGTTCAAAAGTGTACCTACACGAATTTTCTCCCACGTCCCTTTCACTAAAACATGGTGGGTGCAAGTTATTGTACCAATAGCTCAAAGGTATGCCCGGAACGACTTCCATGACAGAACATTTTTCATGTCGGACCGTTCCGGTGGGGGATTCTGTTACTCCTTATATTTCTGTATTAACTTTGTTTTTATATAGTTAGGGACCCCTTTGGCACAGAAAATATAGAAATCAGGTAATAATAGAGTATTATTATGTATTTTTGATATTAGAATATACGCTTAATTATTTAGATTATAATTATCATTGAATGTTACTAATTTATATTATATCAAGTGACCTCGTAGCGCAGATTCTCAACTTGAGGGTCCGTGCTTCGAAGGGCACACTAAGCTGTCAGTCCCGGTTGTTAGTCGTAAGACAACAGTCGTTAAGCCATGTCAGATGCCTTCAGGCGGCCTGAAAAATCCTGTCACTAGGACTGCCCACTAGTCTATACGACAAACAAGCAAGCGTATTTCATGCCATTTTTTTAAGTATTTATTTATTCTGTATGTGTGTATGTGACTGAACTCCTCCTGAACGGCTGGACCGATACTCATGAAATTTGTGTGGGTTCAGGTGGATTCAAAAATGGTTTAGATTTTAAATAAGATTATTCCACCGGAAAGTGCCTGAATGAAGCCGGGGCAGGTCGCTAGTTATTTCATAATATGAAAGTTTTAATTAACACTATTGTTTCGTAAAGTTACTATTTGATATTAGCGAAAAGTAAAATTTCGAATCGTTTTTTTAGTAGCAAATATATTATCTCTTATTATATAGACTTATGATAACGTAACTCCCTTTAAAAAAACCACGACGATTATTTGACTTTTTTAGTAAAAAGTAGAGTATTAAAATTTTATTTAATTTTTAACTAGCCGTGCCCCACGGCTTCTTCCGCATATATCAAGTTAAAAAGTAGCCTTTGTATTAATCCTAGGTATAAGCTATGTACATTAATAGTTTCATCCAAATCCGTTTCGCTGTTACAGCATTAAGAGAGAAAACATACTACAAACATACAAGCTTTCGGAATTATAATATTAGTGTCACAGTGTGATAGCAAATTTTCAATGTTTTGTAAATATACATACACATTCTCTCGCTCTTCCTGACTAAATATCCCACATGGTGGTGAGGTCAGCCTTCCTACTATTTAAACATAAAAACCACATATTAATGATATTGAAAAAAAAAAACGCTTCCACATTTACAGCCCCACACTAAGTTCGATGACTTGTGTCGTGGGTGACGGAAACATTCACATCACACACACAATGACAACCAGAACCAGAAACACAAATTTTGTACATAGTGGTATGACACTGAATTAGAAAAAGCACTAAATTTTACCTCTTCAAACCAAGATGGATTAAATCAATACTTAACCTAATTAGAGGGAAGTAATCTTCTTAGCGCGCTCCATTGCTACTACAGTTTTCGTTTTCAGTCGGATCACGTGGGTACAGTGTTTTAACAGATCAGGGGAATTTTAAACGAGAACTTTGTAGCCAGATTGTATATTATAATAAATTCAACGATAACTAAGGGTAAGGTACGAGAGGTAAGGCTTCAATCATTGAACTGCTCGTTGGCTAAGTTGGGTGAGCGTTCGCCTTCTAAGCAGAGGTATCGGGTTCGATCCCCAACGGGAACACAAATTTTCTCCTTAAGGAAAACTTGTGTTTCTGGTTGTGATTGTGTGTGTGATGTAAATATTTCCGACATCAAGTCATTGAACTTAGTGTGGAGCTGTGAGTGTTTTAGTACTAGGTATGAGAAGTTAAATAGAATATAAATTAATGATCGGAGGATTAATACGTATTCATTTACTTTCTTAACTTTTAAATTGCTCTACTACACCTAAATGTATTTTTGTAATGGCTTCAAAAATTTATTATAACAATATATTTTTATTTGTCATTGTCAAAAAATTTATTCCTTTCAGAATTAATGGTAATTCAGTAAAATAAGGGCATAAAAGAAAAGCTATACATTTGTTACGAAACAAACGTAAAATACTGCAGGCGTAAGATTTCTACCCTACACCTACTAAAACCTTCATAAAACGTGAAATACCTTCGAATGGTCATAAACCACATTTTGTTGCTCAACTTTACGAAGCGCAGCTGGTCTCAACTGCTTTTCCGTACAAATTACAGCTTAAACAGGTCAAGCGTATCCATATAATGACCAGCATCTTTGCCTACTTTATAACCTTACAAAGCCTGCCTATACAAAACTCATTCATTATTTATTTATTTTCTATTCAAATACATAAAATAAAAATCACAAAAACAACTAAAAAACAACTGAACCAGTTTGTAACAGTAATTGAGATAAAAAGAGATTTTTTTTTGTCTTTTTTTATATAAGCAAACGTTTGACCACAAATACACCTGATAGAAAGTGACGATGTAGTCACGCTTGCTCAGTAAATACCTATTCACTTTACTTTTGAAAACAACCAAATTGTACCTTTTGGGAAATACAGATGACGGCAAAGCGTTCCATTTCTTTGCTGTTCTATAAATTAACGAAGACGCGAAACGTATCGAGTATTGATTAAAAATTGGCTCTTGTTACAGTATGTGTAGGTAAATATAATAAGGATATATAAATGTAACTACAAATTATAATAATAAACATAAAATATAATAAAAGAGAGAGGAAAAAAATTACAATTACATGAAATATTCTTTATTTCCATTCAAATATTTTATTGAAATAAGTAAACGCTTAGTAATTAACCTTTTTAATTTTCAAACTCCTTCAATCAAAAAATTACTTCGTATAACTAAATCACATTACGTGTAACTTGCTTACTTAACATACTTTTATAATTGTTATGTTAAGCACGCAGCTGGTTTAAACTGCGCTCTTGTACACAATAACTGAATAGGTCAGCTGCGTGTGCGCTTACTGGAGAGCATTTTTTCTCAGTTATGATTTATATGTAGCAATGCAGCCAGTTTAGTTAAACACGTAAAACACTAAATTTTCCATGAATACCAACTTAAAAAAGGATATTAATCCGGTACCATCCGGTGAGCGACTAGCTTTCTTTTTATTAGAATTACACGAGTGCCACTTTAGAGTCCACTAGAATTAACCGACTCACTGGTTGTATTTAAATTCATATGCTAATATTTGACATAATAAGAGACATGATAAAGAGTATTTAGTTATATATAATCTATTCTAAAGATTTTTTTTCCTCGATTTCTAAATTCTTCGGAAAAATTAACTTAATGCGAAAAAATCACATGGTGTATGTATTACTGCAAAACGCAGCTGGTCTGAACTGCGCTTCCGTACATGACAGCTGAAATAGGTCAGCTGTGTCCACGCGGTGACCGGAAAGCATCTTTGTTCCGTTCAATGAATCAGATTGTGGTTCATGTTTTTGTGGGGTAAAATACGAAGAATTTTTTTACCGGCCTATTATCTAATACCTTTAAGCGAGCAATTCTTTTATTTATATATATATATGTAATCAGGATCTCGGAAACGGCTCCAACGATTTTCATGAAATTTTGTATGCAGGGGTTTCGAAGGCGATAAATCGATCTAGCCAGGTTTCAAGTTTAGAAAATGTCATTTTTTCCTTGTTTTCAGTCGAGCAAAGCTCGTTCATCTGGGTACTTATGATATAAGCATAGAACATAACGCTTTCAAACTCACAACCTCACACTAAGTTCAAAGACGTGTGTCGTGGATGCCGGAAACATTCACATTACACACACAATCACAAACAGAAACACACATTTTCCTTGAGAAGAATCGAACCCGATACCCCAGCTTAGAAGGCGAACGCTCGTCCAACTAAGCCAACGGGCAGTTCAAAATGTAGTATCAATTTTAACGTCCTTGTCTTAATACTCAATTCAATTACTCGCCTTATTCTTCACTAAATTTGTTTGAGCCATGGATTTAGTTAACGACATTGTTTCCGTTCTTCAAAGAAATTGCTAAATTCTGCGTTTAGTCGAATTTAAAATGAATAAACAATGGGAGATTGAAAAGAAATATTTACCTCTCACAATAGCTGTTGTGAAAGGAGAAGTGTTCAAAGAAAATACGAATTTAGAACAAAGTGAAATATAAAGAGACGAAAAAGGTTTTGGGGCTTTTAAAGTTGTAATGACTTATAGGTACAAATATTTAATTAAGTACACAATCAGCGCGTCACGTTTCAGTGCATCCGATCATAATAAGGTTTCTTAAGATATCGGGAAGTAGGTCTAATTTAGCTTGTAAGATTTGATACAGACCGACAAATAAATAAATCAAATGGTGCAACTAAAAACAAAACTTGTCAATATACGACATACTTCTGGTCTATGTTTTCTATAGACATTAAATTTAATCCAGTTTACCATGATATCCGATTTCCAGTAAAAAAATATACAAAACCTCCGAAAAAAGCTTACGCTTTTATGCTATTTAATCTGCAAGGAGTGTTCTTTCTACCTTATCTAAAAGATCTACGTGAATAAAGCTCCTAAGTTGGAGATATTTAAGTAGGTGCTTCAAAACGCGGGTTTCCGGGTGAAATATATTGCTTAACTTTTGAACATTCAAAAGGCTGTTCATAAAATGTTTAAAGATAATAAAAAATATATCGGTAATCGGGCTTGAGCACTTGAGCTACCTATAAGCTCAGTGCTAACTTAAGTTTTTGATGTCGATTTATATAGTTTTAAGAAATATAGGCCCTTGGCCCGTTAAGATGACCCGGGCTGGGTTAATGAAAAGGTCATTTTTAGGGTTCCGTACCCAAAGGGTAAAACCGGGACCTTATTGCTGAGACTTCGCTGTCCGTCCGCCCGTCCGTCACCAGGCTGTATCTCAAGAACGGTGATAGCTAGTCTGTTGAAATTTTCACAGATGATGTATTTCTATTGCCGCTATAACAACAAATACTAAAAATGAAATAAAATAATTATATAAGGGGGGCTCCCATACAACAAACTTGATTATTTATAGATAATGGTACGGACCCTGCTAAGAAGTCTAAGAAGCTAAGAAGTCGAATGCGCACTTAAGCCTATTGTCTTGGGTAAGTACGCGTCCGCCTTCTGCCCATTGGCAGTTAATTTATTTAAGTAATAATTTCAAGGGTTATCCAAAATATAAAATCATAATTTCAAGGGTTATCCAAAATAAAAAAAAATGATTTATCGTGCGAAAGTTTTCGCCGGTCTGGTAGCCATGGACAATATAGTACATACGGGCTACTTAACTTTCATGGATTCCCGTTTCATGAAATTTAGGGATCGACGCCTTTGTTAATTGAGCAAACCTTTGAAGGGTCCTTTATGACAACTATTCTGTAGCTTGAATGAAGATATGAATTCAAATAAATGTTTTTTTTATATAATTATAAGGTTAACTACCTGATTATTCTTTAGGCTTATTTTAATTTCTTATATTTTCTAATGTCTAATCTATATATATAAAAGCAAAGTCACACAAAAAAGCAAGTTACATCATTTACATTTAAGAAATCCAAATGTCTATACCTAAAGTGGACTCTAAGAACACGAATAAAATATTTAACCCAGTAGTAGATGAAACTAATTTGTTCGTAGAATCAAATATATAAAAGAAATATATATAATAAAAGTATAATTGCAAAATGTACTTTTTTATGTATATTTTTTAATTTCTTTATGCACCTTTGCGTATTGTGTTTATGTACTTTATCTATCAAATATCTATTATTGACAGGATAACTCCCACATTCCACCAACTAATATTTACACATTACGCTTACACAAACAGACAGAAACACACCCCTACACACATTGGACACTTCCCACACATACATACATTTAACAGACACATACAATAATATACATTTAAAATAAATAATTAAAATAACTATTAAATAAAAATGTTAAATATAGTTAAAAATACATTATTATGGGAGTAGCCACTGGCTCCACAGTTTTTAACTAGTTCAGGAGCCTTTGGATTCATCAATAACGATGTACTTACTAACTATGTCAATAAAATTATTTGTATTTGTTTATACCTAATACTCTTAGATATTTTGTGTGTAAATAAATAAAAAGTAAATTGACTAAAGGATATACGAGTACAAATGGATAAAAACAACTAAACTGTGTGCGTAGTATCAAAAAGTAGACGTAAAACGTAGGTACCTCTATCAGTTCATAACATAATGCTAAAAATCCATACCAATGTTGTGCAATCGTACAAAGTTGTGATTCCTGAACGAAAACAATTACCTCAGATTTCTCCCTGTTTACGTCCAGACATGGATAAGTTTATAGAATGTAATGTCCCTTTATGCTAGCTTCATCGTGACTTTATTGCAGCTAATAAAAATTCAGCTTCTTTGTACTAAACTCTATCTACATTTCCTAGGGGATGTTAGCTATTTGGAAAGCAGTAGATCTATCTATACTGTAAACTTTTATTAGGAATGCCTTTCCATTATTGGTGACAGACATGAGGGACTCGTTGTAGGTATACTTGGTCAGGTCTGATTTAGTTTGTCAATTTCTCTATCAACATTTTTCTCATAATATTATGCACATTATGGAATCTTCTCGCGACTTATATGCTGCTCTAAAGACATTGCGCTGAAATTAATTAATGACACCATCGGGCGAGCAAAATGAACGTTTTGTTTCTCATTTCAATTTATATGTTAAAGATTAAAAAATCAATACTATTTTGATTTTTCGCCAGATCATTTAACACATTTTGTGTTCAACTTAAAGATTGTATGAGAGTTTTTTTTTTCTTTAGTAAATAGGAAAAGCCGCTTTAACCACCATAAATGCGAGTACCGGGGCCACCGAGACGGAATTTGATCTGTGCCCCGTAACGTGCTAACTCTGAGGCTACCGGGGACATTTTTTTCCGTGATCTTAGCCTACATCCGTGTTACATGTCGCCACCGGTTACCAGGGACGCTGGCAAAAATTTTCCCATCGACTGTAGCACCGTGCACTGGTGGTTGGGCCATTTGTAGTTGGGACTAAGACTGTAAGTACTCTTTATGCTATATTGGTCTAAAGCTTAACACATATACTACTTTTAAAACTGACTCTTTATTATCGCAGCTGTCAACATCAAGAATGCGGACGAAACTGCATGGTTTAGCTATTTATTTAATATCAGATTCTAATTTAAGCAACAGGCTTTTCTTGTTTTAATACTGATATACATTATAGGTATTATTTCACTTCTGTTTATTCTACTAAATTTTATCCAAATATCCTCGCAAAAAAAAAAAAAAAAAAAAAAAAAAACTCGCAAACGCGCGAACTTAAGATTCATATTTATTATTAGTATATGTTTCTATATACTGTGCTATGAGTATGAGGTGCTATTTTCTAAAAAATCAACACATAGTAACCGATAAACTGAATTTGAAACCTATGATAAATAAATTAAAGCTTGATTTAGGTAACTTTATCAAAATCAAGCTTTAATTTATTTATTTTTCGGAATTTATCGATTCAATTTAAATACCTTAATGCATCATAGATACAACTGGTGTTAACGGCATAGCGTGGAATCTTTCATCTTTATCAATTCATAACCACTGAATTGATAAAGATAAAATATTTCTTGTTGAAACTTCGTTCATATTAAATCCGACGTTCATGATTTAATTTTACATTTTTTTTGATAAGAGGACATAATTTTCTACTTGAACGGGACTACGACTGTATTTTGGTTCAGGGAAGCTAGTATGACGATCACGAGAAAATACCCTACCATCATGAATTTCATCACCAAAGATAAATTACAAAAATTTGCACATCAGAAACCTTCTAAAAGAAAATCATAATAATTGTTTAGTGTGCAGTAACTGTTGAGCATTTGAGTCACCTATAAGGTAACTTAGATCTTTGCTGTATAGACGTATATCGTTTTAGTTTAGTTTAAGAATGTATTTATATGTATTTAAATAAATAAATAAAATTTCCACTGTTCAGTTTCTTGTTATACTTACTTATTTATAAATGTGATGAATTCCGAAGTATTTTTTATAACTATGATCAAAAATCAAAGACATTCGTTTTTCTATCAACTTTCCAGGTCTTAAACTAAGCCACCCTGTGACAATCATCTCTTTGTTAAATTGACAATATTCTATAAAATATATTTATCATCTTTTTTATTTATATCCTTAAGGACACTAGTTTTAAAAAGTTCATAAGAAAATGACATCGTTAGCCAAACTTTTCTATGACGATATTGCACCATGTTTCACCAAGTTACGGTACTTCTACTTGCAAGAGATTGCGCTCACAAAAGCACTGAGAGAGCAAGTTTCTAACACTCTACTTCGATGTCAAAGCGTCATTTGCGATGTTCACAATAAAGTTATGAAGTTTATCTTCGAAATTTTTTGTCGATTTGAAAATATGGAAAGAGGAAAAGCGGAGTTTTAAAATAAATGCGGTCAAATCGGTTTCATGCTCTTTGAAATCTGAGAGAAGTCTTTATTTGATTATTTATCAATCATGCTTTATCTAATAGTTAAATATTAAATTCTACGCATCCTTTAGTTTAGGCCATGTTATAAATAACAATAAGAATCAATTTATTGTATGTAACTGTGTACATAGTGGATGTTACAATAATTATTTTGTGGCGACAGTTAGTCAATTTTGGACGTATAATATATTTGTATTACAAATTACAATACAATTACAAGCCAATATTAAAACGAAATAACTTACTCTATGTTGATCAGGTCATGTTAATTAATATTTCAGACTAGCACTGCCCTGTGTCTTCGCCCGCTATTATCAAGTTAAAAATTAGTCTATGTGTTAACCCTAGGTATAAGCTACATTTGAAATTTCATCCAAATCTGTTCAGCCGCTAAAGCGTGAAGAAGGAACAAACATACTTACACACTTACGCACAAACTTTCGGATTTATAATATTAGTAGGATAGGATAATGTCAAAGGTACTATTTGTGTTTTATTTAGGTAACTAGGAGCTTGCGCGTTGTAATAACTTTTCTTGTTTTGTTGAAAGGTTTCAGAAACAATATATATAATAACTGTAATGATTCCACGATTGAATCCAGTCTAATCTTGTCAAATATGCAGCCTCCAAAATACAGCGGCTATGAGATTTAAAATTCAGAGCCAACGTTCAAAATCTAGCTTTGCAGCGCTTCACAGCAGCTGTGAGCTTTTAAATTCAGACCAACCGTCCAAAAACGCAGCGGATTTGAAACGCTTCACATTAAAACATCTAGCCACATTTTAAAAGATGCAGCAGAGCTCACCGAGCCCGAGCAAGGATTAAGGCAGACTCGGGTATAAATTAGTGAAATCCCAGCTGAGCTATACTGACGTAGACCACTAGATTTCTGCCTGTTTTGCTGCCAAATGTTGCTTTTGCGGCTGAAGAGATTCATTTTATGGAAAAAAAAGGTAGTTTGTAGTGAGGGCCTCAAAACATAATAGCCATTTGTCCTTATGTAGGTACACGTAATACGCAACTTGTAATGCATATTTTGACTGTTCTTATACAACTGTCGTTTGACCGGTATCTTGCCTGTTGGTAAGTCATGAGAAGATCATAAGTAACTGTAGTGGTAGGACTCTTTAGCTGAGGCCGCCTGGGGCAAACCACACCATTGCCAGACACTTAACCACTAGCAATAATGTATAAACATTTCTGTATTTTGAAAGGTAACATTTCCAGCGAAATGACAGGTAATTAAGAGATTTAACATCTACTATCTCAGGGTGAAGAGCGCAGTGCTTTGCCGTGCTGACCCAACAGACGTCGCAGCGAAATATAAAAAACCCTTAAAGTTTCCCATTGTATTCACAAACTTATTGAGACAATGAGGAACATTTTTTACCAATGTATTGACGTGTAAATTGTTTCATAAAAAATAAGTCAAATCGGTCGCTCCATTTTCAAGTGATGGGCTTACCAATTAATAACATTTTTATTATACTTTTATAGATTCTAAATCCAGTTAAGATGAATACATAGTACCTATATACCTTGTAAAACAACAATTATCAGACGGTAATTTTATAATATAAAACGACCATGCATATTTTGCGCAGATAAGATTGCCCTCCTTTGTAAATTGAAACTAAATGCTATGCATTCTAAAGACTAGGTTAACATCATAATTCGGTTTAGTATTTCGCTTTGTAGACGGAAAATCTTGTTCGGCCAAGTTACCCAATATAAAGTGGAATCCTTTGAGTGGCCAGATAAAAGGGAACTGAAGAGAGCAAACAAGTCTGTAATGATATAAGGACTACTTCAATATGAAAGTATCGTTTTAATGGCAGCAAACAAGATCTCTTTGGAATATGTTGTTGGCGAAATAACCCTTTTTGGGATATCAGCTTGAGCATAATGGATAAAAGCAGCTTGAGTATATTTTCGAGTGAATTTTATATATCTGAAGCGATAACAGCACCATGGTAACACACTTCAAAATACAAACTATAGAATACCAATAAACTAGCGACTTTAAGACAATGACCGAGACTCAGCAGTTTGGAATTAACTGTCATATTATCGCCAAAGAATATTTTAGCTCATCGGTCAATGCATTCAAGAGCTTCAAGCTAGTACTAGGTAGAGCCATCCTAAATTAGGCCACAATACTCCGTTCATGATCGGACTTGAGCTTGATTTAGAAAGGATCTGCTGCGGTGAGAAGTACTGTCAGATCTTAGCGAAAATTCCAAGTTTCTTGAGCGTTAATTGAGCTCTGGATCGGACTTAGATACCAAGTTTAAGGATGGACGTCAAAGTGACGCCGAAGAGATCTAGATGGTTTGTTATCCTACCCCGTGTCGAAAAGAAGCGTTTTGAAGCGCCGACAGCGCGATTTGAGCTACAAGTTGGAATTCATGGTGGTAGGTAACTTATTCGAGCTCGCCTTGCTAGCTACCCTTACCGAAATTTAATAAGTTTAAGGTTTTAGGTAAGATTAAGGTAGAAGAAGAAAAATATATTGCCAAGCCTTAAGTAGTGTTTTGGCAGCTGTCCTTAAGAACCAGTCACAGGTCTAGCATGTTTATCACCCTTGACCACATCGTCACTTATAAATATCCAAATGTTAACGTTTGGCCATCAGGCTGAACGAAAACCTATCAGTGGTTTTTCGTAAAATAATGATGCAAGAGCTATTTGCGTCTAATATTAACATTACCCTTAAGCACTTATTGTGTTGAGTATAGATAAATCACATAAAAAATGTATTCTTACCTACTTCGTGAAAAATAACTCTACGTCAGGTCAAAACTAATCAACCCGATATTCCCTTACGGACCCCAATTGGCGCTGGCAGGTATTGGATACTGCTGAGTGATGAGTCTCATACATAAAACATGCGGATTCTGTTGCAATTCCATTACTCTTTCATGCCCGTTGTGAACGTCTGTTCTGTTCATCGGTTCGTTGTAATTGGAATGACAAGGCATGAGTCCTTTACTGGAGAGTATTTTTAATTTTTTTATGCTAGATATTTTATTTTAGCATTTGACCACTATCTCAAGTGATGAATCTGGCAGAAGAGCCATTAACTTTTATGAGTGCCACTTTGGGGCCAATTTGGATAAACGATTTTGAATTTTGGTGGAAAGTGAAAATGCTTGCCTAGAAGATACCAATTCACTCTAGACTTGAAAACACACAAATTGTACCGTTCGGGAAACAAAGACGCAGGCAATGAGCATTCCTTCGTTTTACGGATGATAAACGTAGAAACAAACGCTTCAAATGAGATGGAACCAACCACAAATGAATAACGTTTGACAGTTTTTGTTGTTGTTAGGTGATAAAAAGGGCATGGGGGAATTAACTCATGCAATTCCTGCTCACACTCTCCAAAATGTAAGCGATAGAATACCAATAGGTTAATAGGCTACCTTGCGTTGGTGACCGGGACTTTGCATTTTGGACTCAACTATCTTACAAGTCTAGCCAGTGATTATTTCGGGTGATCAATAGATTCAAGAGCTTCTATATCTTAGCCAAGCTAAAGGTATCGTGTGTGTCAAAATGTAGGAGTAAAAAAGGTAAAAGGAATGAATGAAAATTAATACTTAGGTATTTAAACGACTTCAAAAAAAGGAAGAGGTTCTCAATTCGAGTGTATTTTTTAAATGTATGTTACCTCGTTACTACTTTCTGGGTGAACAGATTTGATGGTTATTTTTTATTTGAAAGCTGGTGCTTCCCGTGTGGTCCCATTTAAATTTGATCAAGACCTGGTAAGTATTTTTTGAGTTATCCTCAATAAAGCGTATTTAAATATTTTCCGTACCTAATTAATTTTAGTAAGAATAATGTATGTTTAAACAAACATACATTATTCTTACTAAAATAATTCTTCTACATTCTTTAAAATAATTCAGTTTGTAAACTTAAAGATAGTTTACAATCTAGATTTAACAATAAATTAAAAAAAATGAGCGCTTATTTTGTCTACAAAAAGATTAACGATTTTAGAATCGTTTTTCTAATGGGTAATTTCGCTTGCCTTGCATTCTTTCCCTAGCAACTACTAATTGTATACTAAGACTTGTTGTTTGTAACCCAGTCAAATTATTTCAAAAACACTTATGATCAACTGCGAACCCAATCTAATCACCGCCGTCTTTCTTATTTTATGGTATGACGACCCAGTTGGCGCAGTGGACAGGTGTCCGCCCTCTGTGCCGTGGGTCCTGGGTTCGATTCCCGGCAGGAGCACAAATTCCTTCCTAAGGGATATTTGTGCTTCTGGTTCTGGGTGTAATGTGTGTGTGATATTAATGTTTCCGGCACCCACGATACAAGTCTTTGAACTTAGTGTGGGGCTGTGAGTGTGAAAGCGTTTTGTTTTATTAGGTTAGCGGGATGCAAAGAAATATTCTATTGTGTTTTATCCATACTATATTTATTGAAAGTAAAACATTACATATAAAATGTTATACAATCAACCATGCTAGGCAGAAAAAAAATCTCCTTTCATTTATTTCGGATCCCAAAGGGTCTTCTGATACATGTGACCAAATACGTGCGCTAATATTGAAAGTTAGTAAAAACTATTCGTCTTGGTTTAGAATGCCAGTATGTTTCTCTGAGCTACAACACACTAATTCGTTGATGAGGCGTCATTTTTAAGGTGTAATTAGACGTAACGTCCCTAGATGAAGCAGTGAACCCTGGTGAACTTGCTACATTGTGCGGCGTTAGGATCATTGTATCTGACTCAACATATCTATACAATGAGACGATGTGTGTGACATAGGCTGACAATGTTTGGCAAGCCCTTTGAAATATCCCCAGTGAAATCATAAGTCGGTTTATCTTCTTCTTCAATCCACGTGGACCCTGATTGATCACCTGATTGGTCAACAGATTTTATAAAATGTATACTTAATAACTGGGAAGTCCTTGCAATATTCCCAGTGAAGTCGAAAGCCGCATTATTTTTTTTCTCAATCCACGTGCTACAGAGTGCACGTGGATTGAGAGAAAAGATAAAGACTATTGATCACCGGTCAACAGAATATTATTACCTATTATATTCAATGCATGGCAAGCCCTTGAAATATCCCCAGTGACGTCGTAAGTCGGTTTATCTTTTATCTCAAACCACGAAACTGGCACATTGCTTGATCACTGCTCACCAGTTTATTATAATATTTATACTCAATTAAATGATGACAAACTTAAAATTACCCTTCAAAGCCACTCTGTAACTTTGTATCTGATTGAACATATCGATACAATGAGACGATGTGTGTGTCCTAGGCTGACAATGTCTGGCATGCCCTGGAAATATCCCCAGTGATGTAGTAAGGCAGTTATTTTCTTTCTCAATCAACGTGGACCCTGATTGATCACCGGTCAACAAATTGTTGTTATGTTAATAGTTCAATGACATTGTGACTAACTCAAAATGACCCAACAAAAGCACTGTGTTACTCTGTAACATCTGACTCATCATACTGATATAATGAGACGATGTGTGTTGTGACCTAAGCTGACAATGTCTGGAAAGCCCTTGAAATATCCCCAGTGAAGTCGTAAGCCGGTTTATCTTCTTTCACAATCCACGTGGACCCGCTGGCTCCCTGATTGATCACCGCTATTATACCATTCACTGCAGACTCCACTCTGGAAAACAAGATATTTTTATGACTATGAAGAATTATGGATCATTTTATAGCTCAGGTCGTATTGAATTCCAACGTACGGGGAATTGCAATTTTGTATGTCTGAATTCAAAAAGATAAAATGCCGGTATTTTTTTATTTGTTTTTAGATTGAGTTTTATTGTGAGGATTTGTTGTTATCATATATCATCATTTTAGAAAGATTTGGTTTTGAATACAATTATAAATAAACAACATTTAACGGTTTTTATCGCGTATATAACAACGTAGGTATTACATACAGTTTAGCCGCATTATTGAGATTAAGGTAAACATTTCCTTAAGTATTTTTTTACTTTTAGACCTTGTCCTAATATCAGATACTCACTTTTGCCTCACAGGCACTCTCGAGGCGAGTGTAGTCGCGTTATCAAAGTGGCCCGAGGCACTTTTTTGGAGAATAGCCGTGTCTGTGGGTCCAAGGCATACTGTCACTATGCGGACTCCAGTGTTTTTGTATAACTCTTCCGTCTGAAAAGTTAAGCATTGAACTCAACATTATTTATACACATGCTTTAAATAAGGATTTAATAAAAAATATGTAAAATAATGAAATGAAAAATACTATATATATTTGGCACTATGAACAAGATAAACATAGCATAGAATAGACAACAAAAACAGCTTACAAAGCAAAGCAGCTTAAAAAAAATTGCCAAAGGGGTCGTGACTCAGCATTTTTGCCAAGTGATTTTCAGTCACAACCCAGAGGTGTCGGATCTAAAATAGTTAAAATATATAGGTATGATATTATAATTATATTATTATAAATATGTTAGAAATATAATTAATAATAAATAAATACATATATATAATATGTATGTGAATGTATACATATGTATATAATGAACAACAAACGAGCAAAGTTAAAAAAATAATCAGTGAAATAATGTTTTTTAACCAAAATATCATGATCAAAATACAATATTAAAAATATGTGATTCCTTTTTTAAATGCTGCCACATATGCTGAGTGTTATTAGTAAGAACACAATAAGAAAGTATATAATTATATTAAATTAAATGTAATGAATAATTTAAGGGTAAGTGCAAGTCAAACTTGTTTGAATATAATGTTTTACGAAGCAGTAACAATTTTTCCTTTACTTTTCGTTAGTAATATGACAGTATGAATCCTCATTCCCGTTACAAATACAGTAGCGTTTGACGTCACCGTTGAACGCGTCTTTACCGAGGGATGAACACATTTTACGAGCGAATATTTTCTTATTATCACGAGGTAATATCCTTTCATTTGAACTTCTGGCTCTTACCCGACTGTAATTACATTTATCTGAAGAGCAAAGGAGAATTTTCGGCTTTAAAAATTTAAAAGGATAGATAGCGAGATAATTTTCTGCTCCTTGTGGATTTAGCTTTAGGAGAATCGCAATTAAGCTCCTTTTATCTCATTCTTAGGTAGACGTGGAATGTTACTGACAATGTAGAGGTATCAAAGTTTTAAAACATTTCAACTGCTCGTTGGTTTAGTTAGGTGGCGTTCGCCTTCTTGAGATATCGGGTTTGATTCCCGGCTGTAACACGAGTTTTCTCCCCAAGGAATATTTGTGTTTCTGGTTCTGGTTGTGATTGTATGTGTGATGTGAATGTTTCCGGACCCGACGACACAAGTCGTCGAACTAAGTGTGTGGCTGTGAGTGTAAAAGCGTTTGTTTTATGTTATTTTCTTGGGTTTGGAATAAAATTCAGCTAGTAACAATATGTCCATTGGTGTATTTGAGCATACATGCATGTATGTCACGAGTACAGGATTTGACTCTGGACAGTAAAACATTTTTTTTTGTTTTATAGTAGTATGACATAATATAAACATAAACGTGTGTCGTGGGTGCCGGAAACATTCAGATCACATAGTGAATGTTAACTATCTATAAAAACCTTTACTGCCTTGTCACAAAAAGTTGGGATTATTATTGATCTGTCAAAAAATTTTTGAAACATAATTTTTTTTTAAATTTTTTATACACTTTGTTTTTCCTGGCTTGAAACCTCTTTATTCTAGAATCTTGAAGAGCAATACACTAAGTGTCAAAGAGCAGGGATTTTTTTTTCTTAAGATAATTTATTATTAGTCATACAGTATCTAGTACGAAATTATTGTTGAATGAGTGATTTTTGTTGTCAATAACCATTATTAAATTAATCATTATCATGAAATAAGCCATCTGGTTTTCACTTTGTGCAGATTAAACTGTTAAATAAAAACAATAGAAAATTTGAATTTAAATAAAAATGTGTTAGATTTTTTATTTTTCTATCAAATCAAAAGAAATCAACAAAGCAGTTTATTTTAACCCTCTAAAAAAATTTTCGTAGAGAAAACTTACCCCAATAGATATACTAAACTGAAGCACAGCGGTCTTGGTGGCTGCGTATACTGGGAGATGAGTGCCGAAACTTAGAGCAAGGAGCGAGGATATGTTCATCACTGTGCCACCTGCTCCTCCCTTGTCCAACCCCATCACCTCGAGGGCTTTTATTGTGCTGTTCACGGTAGCTGTCTGAAAGAAGTATAATGGTTTAAAACATACAGACAAACGTAATGTTTTGAACTTGTGTAATTCGTTTGACTTGATAATAAATTCCATGATGGTACGGCAATGTCTCGTGCTCCTCTGGCGTGCTGTTCTGTACCAAAATACAGTCGTAGTTCATCATCCCCAAATAGGAAATCTGTTGCCAAAATAACTAAACTGTTACGTTAACTAAAACATTTTAAATGTAGAGTGCTTACCATCTTCGACCATATCGTCATTTATCATCAGATTTATCGGAGATAGTGGTCAAACGGTAGATTTTTTTTTTTTTTTAAGTCTACCTTATAGTTAAAAAAATAATACCCCGAGGGTTTGTGAGGTATAAAAATGTAAAATACCTACTTGTCTAAAATTTCAACAAAGTATTTGCTAAGTTTCTCCAAGATCGGGCGAGTATAGCTTAGCCTAGGTTGGTTTATAATTTAAGTTTTAAGATAACAGAGAGAGCTATATAATAATATTTTATATGACATACAATAATATGTAAACTGACGTTTACTCCTACGTCAACATAATATGACTCTCACGATATGTTTAGATATTTTTATGTGATTTGTCTCGTGGTCATTGCTTATTAGTCTCGTGTATAGTTTTAAATGCAGCAAATTGAATAAGTGTAAAATACGAAATAGTTTCTTTAGTCCAAAAATATTTAAAATTATTAAATGTAAGTAAGTATACATAGGTTAGGTTCCTCCTATATTCGAACCTAGTTACTAATAATTCTCACTAGGTATTGGCTGTATCGCGGGAGGCAGGCAACTAAGATTAGTGTAAAACATTTTCGTGAAGAACTACACTTGGAACAGATTTTAACAATACGTAATAAGTAGGTCGTTATATTAGGTCATTGATTATAACAAGCAGATATCTTCAACTTCGAACTAAATCGATACAAAGCGATACTCGTGAGACTCGCAACCAATGTTTTCAATCGGAACCTGTGAAAACAACGTCATAACATTCAAAATTTATTGGGAAGCTCGCAAAAGTTGCTTACAAGCCTTGATGAAATAAATAGGAAGATACAGTTCAGATGTTGTTACCTACGTGCCGTGATATTCGAATATGCAACTTAATTTTTATTTTACATTCGTATAAAAATTATGGTACCAATAATATCAATATCAATAAAACTAATACCTTTAAACGAGCAATTCTTGTATATAATATATAAAATATATAGTCTGAATCTCGGAAACGGCTCCAACGATTTTCATGAAATTTAGTATGCAGGGGATTTATCGCCCGCGAAATCCAATCCCAGGCTAGCCTAGTGTGGAATTTTTTATATGTAAATCATGCAATGTTCTGATCCCTAGTTTCCACACTAGGCTAGCCTATGTCACGGACTCCTAGTCTCTTCAGTTTGTCAATAATGAGTATGTTGTGTTAATTGAGAGTTGTTTCGAGTGTTCGTTTACAAGTGTCGTGATTGTGTGTGTGTGTGTGTGTATTTATTACTGCTGCATTTTACAAGGAAATGAATGGTTAGTTGATGTTATGCTAAATTTACTAAGTTTAATAATACTGAAAGAGTTTGTGTTGTTTCAAGAACCAGTACCCACACTAGTTTCCACACCAGTGTGGAGCCCTGGGCACTGGAGTTAAATAGCATCATTACCATTTGGTATGTTACTTTGATTCTGCTATGAGATATTACTAAGACAAAATAACGTGATAATAACGATGGCTGTGATGAGATAGACTCAAAGATACGCATCTTTGAGTCTATCTCATCACAGCCATCGAATGTTTCGAACTCGAACACGAATAGGATTAAAGGCAGAACCAATTACATTCTGTAATCGTGTTCAGAGCACGGCGTAGCTTTGCGTTGTGTAATCGAATAATGCTCGTAAAATTCGATAATGTGACATAAGGTTGCTTCGTCACGCGTAGTATGTAGGGAGGGGGGTGTAGTCTAAGCAGTATTTAACGTATCTTGAAATTGTTGTTATCTAAACTGTATAAAACAAATTCTGTTCTGTTTAATTTAATTTAAATCTGTAAAGATGTATAAACGAGGAGGAAAGTAAAAAATATATAAAGTTACCGAAAGTGATGGTCATACTTTCTTCTTCAAACGACTACTTTGCCTAAGGAATTCTTAATCAGGTAAATGAAGCTCCACCTCAGAGTGACTATCGATTAACAACTCGACGAAACTTTCGGACCTCCGTGTTAAATTGATTTTTAAATGATTTTCTGTCTTTCTTATTTCAGAATCAAAATCAGTAGCAATATTTAACCAAATAGTCTCACGGGCCTCACATAGAGACACCCAGATAATTAATGACTTCAATTACAAGATTCGAAAATGTACAGTCATCTCCAGAAGAACCTGGTAAGAAACTAGGTGTCGAATTTTTTCCTTTAAGGAAAGCACTTTTTTCATTGAATTTTTTGAGAAGAATACCACAACAGTCTACTACTACAACGTCATTAGTAAAGCCATCCATATACATATTTAACCACACGAAGGGCAATGGAAATAGGACATCGTCCGATTACGGCCCGGTAGCGTAGAGCCCGGTATCGTATACCGAAGTAAAGTCAATAACAAGACAAAAGCTTAAAAAATAAAACCCTACGAATACTAAATGGCTTCCTTTCATTGAAATCAAACATGTGCTACGTTATACATGCTTACTATATGTATTATCTTTTTTAGAATCATTACTACGGTCATTTTGTATTTATATAAAAGTCCTAGCCTATGACGCCTGTAGAGTTGAAACAAATTAAAAGATACATCGTACGTTACAATAAATTTGTTACTATGGACGCTGTGTGAACATTCATTACATACGGTGCTAAAATCATAACCCACCTTTCCTTTGCCGTATTTGGGTAAAAAGGGGAGGATGTGCGCGCGATGGATTGTTCTCTTACGCTCATTAGCATAGGAAAGGCAAAATTAAATCTATGACTTATCTACCAATATATTGTTTCGTTTGGTTTTTAACCTCTGACAAAAAGAGGGTGTTTTAAGTTTGTAGTGTGAATTGACCGATTATAATTAGGTTTTTTTTTATTGAAAGGTGACCTGATCGAAACTGTGCTTTGTTTGGTAAAAATTGGTGCAACCGTTTTCCCGATAGAGCATCGTGGTATTTTCAAAATGTTTAATTCGTCGCTTCTCTATCTTTCACGTCATACCTTGCACAAACCATGCAAACCAAAATACTTACGAAATTTGTATCGACCATGCGCTTATAAGACTTCTCGTCGGTACTTAGCACAGCAGCGTTGTTTATAACTACGTCGAGCCGCCGGTACTTGTCCAGGACATGCTTGTAGGCGGCGAAGAGTTGCTGCTCATCGGAGACGTCACATTTTATGAACTTGGCTCTTAGTGCGCCGAACTTGTTTGTAAGTTCGAGTTCTAGCGCCGCTCCCTCTCGCGCTACGATGTCGAGGAAGGCGACATGCTGAAAGGAAAGATATGTTTATAAACGAAGTTTTATTACATGCTTTTAAGAGATTTGTAAGACATCCGAATGAGGGTAAGCGTCAGGCCTGCAAATAATATCTTCTAAACGGAATTTCGAATAAGAATCACTTGCGCGGAACTCGTTCTCTTAACCTAAACTACCGAGCGAGCACGAAGCGATGCGTCAGTTTCAACTTCGGCAAAAATACTTTCGTATTTCCAGCGGATGTTCGGCTGTTCTTCTACAAATCGCATTTCTCAATCGATTCTCGCGAAATGTTGTGAGCTGGTCCGATAATTACTTGGCAATTTTTGTTCAATTCAGTTTTTGGATATTATTAAAAATGGCAAAGACAGACTCGCGAGGTCATCAAATCACAGACCTACTAGTTGTATATTGTTGTTTGTAATGTGTTTGTAGGTAAGTATTTCAAAAGTTATGATGCGGTTGACGACGGAGCTCGTTTGCCTAGAAGATGCTTATTCACTCGCGACTTAAAGACCATATTGTATTTATCAGGAAACACAGATTCAGGTAAGGAGTTCCATTCCTTAGCGGTTCGCATAATGAATGTGGAAGCAAAACGCTTCGTCCGCATATGTGGAATGTCTACCATATAGCGGTGTTGCTTAAAAGTCTGTCTTGACGTCCGATTATAGAAAGGGGATTGGGGAATTAGATTGTGTAATTCCATTGCACACTCTCCAAAATATATCTAAATTACATTCTATTTTATACCCTTTTCTATTTCCTATAGGCTAGTATTTGAGCGCTCTCACCTGATGGTAAATGAAGATGATCGATGATTGTAAATACGGTAGGCGTATAAACGAATTGGATTACTACCGTATATTTGGATTTTTATCGTTGATTTTATCCGGATATTTTAGTGGTTATGGCAATAGATTGTGACATTGCTACACAACAAATAATATCCCCTTGTTTACATTTAATTTTCCTCGTAAATTAAATTTACTTCAAGCGATTTGAGCCGTATTTATAACGCCTGACGCAAAAAGTGGGGTGTCTGTTTGCGTTCGCAGCTCTGTTTATAAAGATTACTCAAGAGACTGCTGGCTTTTAATCGACTGTGCAAGAAAAAGAGCTGTTTTCGAGTGTATGTAAGTATTTCTATTGGTATATATGTTTCCTACGCAAAGCTTAGGTCTAGATTTGTTCGATGAATGTTTAATAAATAAGTCCTTATAGCATTCAAGATTATGTTACGTGTACTCGAAATATTATAATTAAAAAGTAGATATTAGAGATGACGATGGAATATTCCTAATATTAAAAATATATGTCACGTGAATTATTTTAAATACCTTCCAAAATTATGTACTCCTTATTAATACCAAAAAGCTTAATCTCTTTTAAGATTTATTCTGTTTGTTTTAATATCTGATAGGCCAGCGGTTTGTCATTTATTTGATGGCAAGTGATGACGTGGCCGAAGATGATTAAGACGCTAGGACTAAAATGACTTGCTTTCAAGGATAGCTGCCGCAATTTTCGTGATATTGGCAACAGATTTTTCTACTCTGGAGTGGTGATCTACGATTGTATCGGCATATAGGTAGCAAGACAAGCAACCATCAGAAAATGCCCTACCATCATAGATGTATACACACACGATATACATGTATGTATATACACCGGTACATGGATATGGAAGCAAACCATTTTTAATCATTGTTTTTATGTATTTATATCAAATTAATGTTGATTACCATACATGATGGCGGATATAAATGTTTATACCACTTTTCCTTGAAACTTTCATTGTTTTATCGCTTGATTAAAAATCTTGTATTATTGTGTCAGTAAAATATTTAAATTATTCAATAAAATACAATAAAATTAAATCATTATTTGTAATCTCTTCTCTTTATATCCAAATTACATCACCGTGCGAACCCAATTTGATAACAACTCCAATTGCAAAATCTAGATAGCAGCGATACTCAACATTTTATGATATTTACATATTTTTTACAATCCGTGACAGCAATCAGCTATTCTGTAATATCTTACCTTACTTTACCTACCTTACATCTACCATTTACATATGATTTACTAAGGGGTCAATATTTTTTTAAAGTTCGATGTTCTTAAATAAGATACGATACTTATTTATTGGCAAAAACTGTTTGTTAGTTCGCGAGATCTTATTGCACGTAAAGGCCAACGCCCAAGAGCTCAGCTGTACTAATACAGCTGAGCTCTTGGGCATCCAATGTCACAAAATATTATTATGATCGTTACAGATCGTACATAGTTTTCATGATTAACTGAAATTTGCAATTTAAAATAAATAAGAAACATAAGCAAAGCTTAAAAAAACCGACTTTACCGCTTTATCTTCGGTACTTTGATTTAATCTTACATTTCGGTTTTGGCAGGATCGATTTCGATAAAATTTATATGGGACCACCTCTGAAGTATAATCTACCAAACAAAAAAAATCGTCAAAATCGATTCATTATTGGCGGAGATATCGCGTAACATAAATACAAAAAAATAAACATACAGTCGAAATAAAGTTCATATCTTGTCAATTACTGTTACAATGTCAATCTATGGTTAAATTGTTCTGAAACATCCTGAAGAAGGTTTTCGAATGAAACTGAAACAATAGTGGATCTGGACATCGACAACGCGTAAGAAAAAACTAAGGATTTTGTAGATTTACAAACCGTAGGTTTGTTTCCTATCTCGATGGCGAAAACATAATATTCTAAATAAAAAAAGTTATTTAAAATATTATGTATTTATTGAGTTTTTTTTTTTAAATAAATTAGAAGTAAATATTTTTTCTTTACAATTTCACTATGATAATAAGTGTATTTATCATAAAAACGACAACGTCACGGTCAAAACAGCAAATTTGATAAGTCGAAAAGTCATACAATAATACCTGAACATTAATTAGGGCAATGAAAACAGGTGCAACTACAGCAACTGGCAAAGTGAAATTAGTTTCAAACAATATGTAACAACCAACCGACCGAATTGGAATATGGCGTAGATATACACAATGCCAGTTTAATTAAACTAGATTGCTATGGGCGTTAATAAAGGTAACTGAGATGTTTTGCTTGAAACCTACCTATTATTATTTCACTTTAGTTCGTTTTTGTTTCTCGTCTATGCGCGGATTTTGATAGGCGTAAGCAGAACCGTAGATGACGCTAAGAAGCCGTATAACATCAGGCGTGTACAAATACGACACAGTCTTATAATATTAATACTGTGACGAATACTGAACTGCTCGTTGGCTTAGTTGGGTGGCGTTCGCCTTGTAAGCAGGGGAATCGGGTTCGATTCCCGACTGAAACACAAGATTTCTGGCCAAGAAACATTGTGTTTCTGGTTCTAGTTGTGATTGTGTGTGTGATGTGAATGTTTCCGGCACCCAAGACACAAGTCATCGAACTTAGTTTGGGGCTGTGAGTTTATATGTTTTTTGTATTTATTGATGTGTATGCACTCATACAATTTTATTTATGAATATTATGAATTTATGAATATTACAATGGTAGGCATCATATTCCATTATGAAATGGTTTCAAAGAACACCTGAGCACAGATTCTTGTATATATTGAGATACCCGGTATTAGTCACACCTTGATGACATCCGAAAAAATTGCTGGAAACATTTTTCCTTTTTTTTAATGCATTATAGGCAACCATTTCACCACCAAATAATTAAACATCAGAACAACCTACCACTAAAACACACTGTTCGGTAAACAGCAGGTTTTAGTTGCAGTTTATGCCAATTACCAATGAAATATGTTAGAATATTGATACAAAACAATCTTACTTTTATTAGTGTTTAAAGTTTTTAGGCTATCTTTATAATTATTTCAGTTTCCAAACTTAAAACTAACGCAAAACATTAAAGTAAATAACCAACATCTAAAATCAAATAAAAACTGTTTAGAGTATAATCTCTATCGGTACTAATAAGCAAACTCTACTTAAGTTATCAATTAACTATGCCCTTGTTTTATCATCAGCTCATGTGATTAACTTAGTAAGTCTCGATTTACGTTAACCCACAGTTTGAATAATGATATATGTCAGAATACACACGATAAGCAGTGATATCGATATCTTCTCGCATTTTGTTCCAACCGACAAAAAACGTTATTAATAAGCAGTAAAAGCCAAATTTATCGAAATAGTAAGTTGAAAACAATAATTAGTTGTGTTCGTATTGCTTCTAAACTGGCGAAAAAAAACATCATGAGATAAGCGTCATGTCTAATATCTACAAAATTTAATTTCTGTATTTTTTAGACAGTTAGCCGCAATCTTACCTCACTGAAAGTGATGATGCCTCCGAAGATGAAACATGCTTACCTATTCACTCTAGACGTGAAGACTCCCAGATTATACTGTTTGGGGAACAAAGACGCGGGCAGTGAGTTCCACTTCTTCGCTGTACGGATAATAAATGTAGAAGCAAAACGCTTCATCATGACGTTGGTATGTTTGTCTTGTCTTTATAATATCACCCCATCCAAACTGAGATCAGTGTTGCAGCATTGGTTATTTGCTAACTATGTCATGATTTCATTTCTTTTTTAATATAAATGTATGCATATAATATAATCTGGAATCTTCAAAACAAGAGTGAATAGGTATCTTCAGCCGCATCATCGCTTTCCATCAGGTGAGATAGTGGTAAATGCTTGCCTATCGAGCAGAAAAAGACTCACCCTCGCATTTTCAGCAAGGAGCGCCCGAACCACCCCAGCCCCAACACCCGCTGCGCCACCCGTCACCAAAAACACCTTATCTTCCACATTTACAGACTTTTTCACCAAATTCGCCATTATTTCATTATTCACATATATTTTTAATAGTATGATAAACAGAACCGCCCGAAAACAATACTTTTATCGAACTAATTCTACACGTTTTCGATAGCGAGCTATCTGCTGATAACAGCGCCCTTTGCGTTTGCGAGTCGGTTTATGACTGTATTGTCTGAGAAGTAAATGACATTCTGAGATTGTGCTGGACAGCGAGGTGAAGGTTGAGAACAATGCACGATTAATATGTTTTTAAACAATTTTAATCAGTCGTACTTATACATATTGCTGCATTTGTCTGTGAGTGATTGCATTAGTTTGCTATCAAGTATTTGTGTTGATAGATAGATAAAATTTTTAATGAATACCTTAATTTGTAAAAAACAGAACAGAAAATATAGACTATAATAATAGGCGGTCTTATCGCTAAAAGCGATCACTTGCGGACAACTATTGGATGGAGAGGAATTACGCCATAAAGTTGGACGTTGGTGTGTAGTACGTAAATATGTTTTTAAAGTATTTAAATGATATTTGTGACACTAGCTGTTACGTTAACTTTAAACATCAACAAAGCATTTACACTCACAACCCCACACTAAGTTTAAAGATTTGAATCCTGGTTGCCGGAAACATACACACATATCATATGTCGCTTGCCATCAGGTGAGATAGTGGTCATGCCAATCTTGAATAAAAAACAAAAATTTACACCCAGAATCAGAAGCTCAAATTGATATTTGAATTTTGAAGTGATCTTCAGAAGTAAAATTGTGCTCCTGCCGGGAATCGAACCCAGAACGCACCGAGCATAGTCCAAATACTTGCTCACCGCGCCAACTGGGCCGGCAACTATATAAGACGAACTATCATAACGATATCAGATACATTTTTATATTAGCCTATAACTTTTCAAAATAAATAGAACTTGAATATTTAGTCACGCATCATATCTTACTAAAGCAATCTAGCTGTCTAGTAAAGTTTTTAATTAAATTACTCGCACAAACACTCCGCAAAACCTTTGTGGCTACACACTGGAACAACCACTGTTCCGCATGTCTGAAGTACGTTTTGTTCACGTTTTATTATTTTGCGAGTTTTCAGCGTAATCCAAAACCTACGCAACCATTGCGAAAAACAAGGGACT
This sequence comes from Lomographa bimaculata, assembly GCA_948107665.1. Classification (NCBI taxonomy): domain Eukaryota; kingdom Metazoa; phylum Arthropoda; class Insecta; order Lepidoptera; family Geometridae; genus Lomographa; species Lomographa bimaculata. Next base: position 15,851,991 of record OX403589.1, read on the forward strand.
AACGAATTACATAACCAGGAAAATATTTGATTCGAATACTCCAAATGGTAAACAGTTTCTGCAGCCACAGTTACACGTGAACAGTCATGCTCTTAATTGTTAAAAATTGTTGTATAGTACCTAGAAAGCAACTAATCTTTATGTGTGTCTTTATCTCATTATTTATTAATTTTATTATTACTTATAAAAAAACTTGAGCGGTGTCAAGGGACATCCGGATGGAACGAAGTTCAATTTCCGTCTAGCCCCCTTTCCCAACGCTCGATAAGGAACTTTCGTTCCAAAATTAAAAGAAACATGCAAAAACCAACATCATGCGGTGTTCCCAGGCGGTCACCCATCCAAGTACTGCCCGCGCCCGACGTTGCTTAACTTCGGTGATCGGACGAGAACGTGGTTTGGCTTACAACTATAGCTAAAAGTGTCGTTACAACTTTTTATCTTAATTTTTTCCGTCTAGCCCCCTTTCGCAACGCGCGATAAGGAACTTTCGTTCCAAAAAAACAAAGACAAAGCACAAAACCGTCAAGAATGTAAAGAAGGAAGAGAGACCTTTGCCCTGCAATGGGACAGTCATGGCTAATAATAATAAAACGGCATCAACTTCTAACATAAGAGATGTCCGTCGTATGTTTAGACACGCCTGATAGGTTATTATTAAAATTTTACTATAACAAAGGGCCTCTTAGCGTTGGCTACGGCTCCGCTAATGCCTTAAAGGCCCGGGCACAGACCCGTGAGATAAAATAAATAATAATAAATTATTATTTATATCAACGGCTGTCTTCTCTGAGAGACACTGCGAGCTCAATTTGATAGAAATATAACCCGAAATCCGGAAAAAATAAAAATAAATTTGAAAGTTAAAACTATCGGCCTCCTCGCTTAGAGAGCCTCCAACGAAACAGAAGAAATTATAAAAAGACAAAATTCCATGTCCTGGTTTTCGCTAAACTTCAACTTTAAATACTTGTAGCACTTAGTAAATTTTATGAAAGATAATATTTTATATTCCTACTTAATACTATAATATACTTCCTTTATTTAAAGACTTCTTATAAGCTAAATTGACTGTTAAATATAAAAAATAAAGATATATATTTTATAATAAAATCTTATTAACTTATGAATAAAATAAACTAAATAATCATAGCCCTTTACACCCGAGATTACGCAAACGTGAGTTTAAACTTTGAAAAATTCTACACGGCATCCGAAACAATTTTTGCGAACGCAACCGACGTCTCTCGTTAGTGAGTTTATCTGAGAGTGTGCCAAAATATAATTTATTGGCATAGAAATACGTTAGGACTTGTTAGTCGATGAAAGGACGCGGTAAGGGTGGCTGCATTTTTTGACAACAGCGCCCGCTCAAGTAAGTACCTCGTATTATAATAAATTACAGGTATTTTTAAACACTTTTTCCGGTATATTGCTAGTATATTAACTGGCGAAGAAATTGACGTGTGTTTACACATACATTAAGTTATAGTTTGTCGGGAATATTCTTTGAAATTTAAACTCGCACGATCGTAGCATATCGATTGTAGTATGTGAACTTAATATTTACTATTATTGTACGTGATTTTTGTAATTTTGATGTTTTGAGGCTTTGAATTTATTTATTTTATAACTTTTGGGACGTTCGCTCACGGAAGAAAACATATGAGACTTTTAGGAAATAGAAATATCTCCGAGATACAAGATTTGAACTACGATGATGTAGAATTCGATCCGGATGTTCTATTTCGGCAAACTGCTGACTAAAATGTAACTGAAGAGGAGCAGGATGACGAAATTATCGATGAAAGACCACCTACGGCTTTTACCTCAGCTTTATTATCTTTACCATTGATACAACCGCCTTCGCTGCTGATTGAATCACCTCTATCGTCAACACCAAGCTGCTACCCGAGATACAAGAAGTTCATGTCAAAAGCCTTTCGCGTTCAACTTCTATCAATAATGATAGATTGATATCCCATGCAACTAATCGTGGAAGAGGTTTTATTAGTGGATGAAGACCAGAATCAGTATCATTCAGGGTTGCAAAGAATCAGACTCAGGCTTTTACAGGAAAGGCCCATAAATATCCTGCCTTGCCAAAAAAGCTGGTAAGATGTCCATTTAACTACTGTTGAGATTTAGGTGCGGGGCTCACATTAAGACACGGGGAATGTCAATATAAGAAGCACTTTTATTACCACAACCGGCACAATAGCTCATCAGCAAAGAAAAAGAAAGCACGCAGCCAGCGTGTGGCACGACGCGGGGAGTGCGGGGAAACCGTCAACGCGTACGCTCGGGTCCGGCTCTCGACGACACTGACTGGCTGACGGCCGCTACCGGCAAGCGACCGCCGCTCGCGCACCCTCCCCGCGCGTACACCTCTTCCCCGCATCGCACCACACAGCACACAGCGCTGCGCGCGTATAACATTAATATTATTTCGGCGTCGAGTTGCCTACATTCCACCCCCTTGTTTGAGGCTACGGCTAGCCGATAACACTGCCGTCGGTAGGCAGCACGACTACTTTAACGATAGGTCGTTTTACAATTTTATTACAAATGTTTACATCAACAACTCTAATTTGGCCGTCTCGCCCAGGGTACACCTCACTTATTACGCCTCTTGGCCATGTATTCCTGGGTTGTTGCTTATCAAAAATAAGTACAACGTCTCCTATTTTTACTGGACGCGACACATTAACCCATTTTTGACGTTTCTGTAATGTCGGCACGTACTCTCTTAACCATCTACTCCAGAACATATCCGCCAGTGCTTGTGCTTTACGCCAAGATTTCCTAGCATCTAGATCTAACGCATCGAATGTTCCTAGCGTGGATGCCCCTGATGCTGTACCTAACAACAAATGATTTGGCGTAAGTACCACTGGCGCAGCGGGATCTGTTGCAACATACGTGAGCGGCCTACTATTTATTAATAACTCTACCTCTGCTAATAAAGTATAGAGCACTTCCTCTTTAGGTGCACGCTCAGTAAGTGTGGCTTTCAACGCAGTTTTGACTGACCTTACTAATCGCTCCCAGCACCCACCCATATGTGGAGCAGCTGGAGGGTTGAACTGCCATGTGATGCCACGCGTGACTGCATCTTCCTGTAACTTTTTATGATCTAAGGAGCGTATAGCAGCTCTTAGCTCTGCGTTTGCTCCCACAAAATTTGTTCCTCGGTCACTGAGAATAACTAAAGGCTGACCACGCCGAGCTATTAAGCGACGCAGAGCCATTATGGCTGAATCAGCTGAAAGTGATGAAGCTAACTCCAAGTGCACACTTCTAGAAACAAGACACGTAAAAAGTACACCCCATCTTTTCTCTCTACGCCTTCCGATTGCTACTTCCATTGGACCGAAGTAATCGATGCCACAGTGCACAAATGCTCTTCTGGTGTTTTCCAGTCTCAGCGGGGGTAAGTCACCCATTTTTGGTTCCGACGGCTGAGCATATTTTATGCGACAGAACTGACACTTCAAGGCTACAGATTTTACAGCCCCTCTAAGGTTAGTTACCCAAAATCTTTCCCTGATACAATTTATTACTGTATTCGTATTTGCATGCAACGCCCTTTTATGAAAATGGTGTATCAACAACCGCGTGGTGGAATTATGTCCATCCAAAATGATCGGGTGCTTTTCATCGAAGCTAAGATGCTCTGCTGCACTCAGACGCCCTCTCACTCTAAGTAATCCATCATTTTCATACACGAAAGGATCAAGGAAACGTAACTTACTTCCAGATGACAGCGGCTTTCCAATCATCATTGCTTTGAGTTCATTCGAAAATGACTCATCCTGAGCTTGCTTGATCAGCAACATCTCTGCTTCTCGGATGAGATCAGGAGACAACACTTGTAGTTGTTTTCTTTGACATAAGCGCACGAACTGGAGTACTCGTGCAGCTGCTCTTACTGCACGTGTCCAGGAAGAAAATCTACTTACGTCTATTAGTGGTGTGTGTTCTTGGACAACACAAACTCGTTCAACTCTCTCTTCGTCATTACACTCATCATCTTCATACTCATTTTCAGGCCACTTATCTTTTGAGCAAACGATGAAAGCAGGGCCTGTGAACCACAGTTTGGGATCGGTTGGCCAGTGAAGTTTCGTCGCCTCATCAGCAGGATTTTCCGCTGATGGAACCCATCTCCAATCATTCCTGTTCGATTTCCTGTCGATCTCTGCAAGCCGATGTGACACAAACTTTTGGAAATCACGAGGGTCTGATCTGATCCATTTCAGAACCGTTTTAGAATCGGTCCACAAATACTTACCCGTTATTCGCGACCCGAGTTCTTCAATAACAGTGCGCGCCAATCTACATGCTAAGACTGCGGCTTGTAGCTCGAGCCTTGGGATTGAAATTACTTTCAATGGCGCTACACGTGCCTTACCTACGATCATCGTTGCCTTCAAACTTCCCTCTGCATTTCGGCCTACCAGGTACGCAACTGCAGCATATGCTAGCTCGCTTGCGTCTCCGAATACGTGAAGCTCTAGATCGCTAGGCTCGAATAATCCATACCAACGCGGTACTTGCACAGCATCTAATCGACTTACCTCATACAGCCAGCGCTCCCACTCACTTACTTCTGACGTTTGAAGTACCTCGTCCCAGCCTATACCTGATCTCCATATTCTCTGCAAAAGGATTTTCGACCTTATGGTATATGGATACAGTAATCCTAATGGGTCAAATATACTCATTATAAATTTGAGGTACTGACGTTTCGTTGGTACCACTTTACCATTTTTGACATCACTTGTCAACTTCTTGAATGACAAGTCAAATTTGAGAATGTCATCTTCGGGTATCCAGATCATTCCTAAGGTTCGTTCCGTATCACATGGTGATCGATCTAAACTTACCTTACCCGGCACGACAGCAGGCAACTCAGCACGTAACTCAGGGGAGTTGGTGATCCACCCCCTTATCACAAAACCACCAGCGGCGTGGATTGTAGATACATCTTTGATCAGCTGACGCGCCTCTTCTACAGACTGAACACTGTCTAAATAATCATCAACATAATGATTTTCACGAATAGCACGAACCGCATCAGGCTTCATGTGCTCAAATTCACATGCATTTTTATTTAAAATAAATATGGCAGAGGTGGGCGAAGACTTAGCCCCAAATATCATTGAGGTCATGGCGTAAACATCAGGGTCTTTTTCGCGATCCTGCCCTCGCCACAAAAACAATTGAGCTCCTTGGTCCTCTGCTCGAATTTTTACACGCATAAACATATCGGCAATGTCAGCCGTATACGCAATAGGTCCAAGCCTAAACTTGAAAAGGACACTTAACAAGGAATTCATCAAATCCGGGCCAGTCAACAAGTTATCGTTCAACGAAGTTCCACAATGAGCTGCGGCTGCATCATACACCAGCCTCAGCTTGCCGGGTTTATTCACATTTGTAACAGCAAAATGAGGTAAGTACCATATGGGCTTATCGGGTATTCTTTCGACTAACCTAGCGTACTTTTCCTCCAAAAGCCTATCAATCTGCTTAGTATACGCTTCTGCGAAAACCGTGTCCCGTCTCATCTTAGTCTCTATCCCTTGCAACCGTTTAAGCGCGTGATTATAATTGTCCGGCAAATTTACTGTATCTCGCGCCCAGAGGAGCCCTACCTCCCAGCCACCTTGTATACGACGACTGGTGTTGTTTAGGATCTCGAGAGCCCGCTCGGTTTCAACGTTTTTCCTAGACACTTCAGTAATACCTATCGCTTCCAACTCGAATTGTTGTTTGACATATTCGTGTAACTCATCTCGCTCAGACATAAAATTCACACACTCAATACTTAAGCCATCAACAGATCCCATAGGGCCGTGTACCACCCAACCTAACTTAGTATAGGAAGCTACGGGTTGTCCGGATTTACCTCGCCTAATACTTTGGTTTACAATAATTTCCCAATTATCCTGTCCTATTAGTACCATCGGTTTAGCATTCTCGTACACGGATAAATCTAAATCGCGTAAATGGGCATTATTCTGAATGACACTGGCGGGCATGCTCTGAGGAGGAAGGTCTAAGTCCCTAATAGTGCGGAGACTGACGTCATGACATTCACCGTTAGGCCCGCTAATAAGTGTGGTCACCCTACGCGAGTTTTCGTCCGTTACACTTTGGCCACGCGCACTAACAATCTTTAATGCATTAGTTGGGCCACTTAAATTACATGAAATAGATTCATCTATCAAAGAAACGGTTGCTCCGTCGTCTAATAAAGCATAGGTAACACATTCATTATTATCATTATCATATACAACGATAGGAATCACTTTAAGTAATGTTTTTGAAAATCGCTCACCAATGTTCGTCACTGACTCAGTGTCCATTACCCTTAGTGCAGGTGCGCCCTCCCGCGCGCTTACCGTTGCCGGCCGCGGCCGGGACGGTTGCGCGCCCACGTCGCTCGATGTGCGCGACGTGTGAAGCAACGTATGGTGCGGCGCCCGACATTTATCGCAACGTTTTGCGTGACACTGATATCGCGAATGCTTTTTCACCAAACACTTAAAACATAGCTTATTTTCTTTAATAAAGTCCCATTTTTCATCACTACTTTTATTACGAAACAAATCACAGTCCGACAGTTCATGACCTTCCGCGCACAAAATACACTTTATTTCTGTCGGCGACTGTACTTCAACACTCGTATGTACTCGATCACGCTGCTTTACCGGCGAACGCTGATGCCATCTCGCAGACGCTCCGGCATTCGTAGGGTTAACTCGGCGAATGTTGGCGTTCGAAGTGTTAACATTATTATGCGATGTTGTAGTCGTAGTTTGCACGGCGTTTATTGGGACGTAATAAGAGGACGCTTTTGATAAATGGTTGAGAAAATCGACCAAAATCACGAGACTAGGCGACACTCTTAAGTCAGCACTATATTTTCCTTCTTGCTTCATAATATAATCTCCGTACTGCGATCTCTGAATCGGTGTTAATTTACTCAGCAATTCGTTTACTAATTGTGGGTTATTAATATAGCCGTGTGCTTGAATATTCTTTAAAAGCGATACGCTGTTTCTGACGACTGATGTGAACTTCGCTAATTCCCGGCCACTTTCCGATACACGGGGAAGACACTTAATTTTATGTCCTATCGCACACTCTAATAATAAGTTCGGGTGACCGAAATCTTGTTCCAGCGCGTTCATTATACTTTTTGAATCCGTCCCTGAACGTAATAGATCTTCCACGGAACGTTTAGCTTCACCGTACAATGCCGCTTGAATACGAGTGATGTTTTCGAGTTCGCTGAATTTGTAGGTGGCTGTCGTCATCTCGAACATTCGTTTGAATAATAACCAATCAGCTGCATTTCCTCCGAAGGATGGTAAATCGTAGTGTTTCATGTGGATAGCAGTGTAGGGAATACGTGCAAATGGCGAGAAATACGGTGTAGGTGGCGGCTGCGCCGCGGCGGGCGGCGGCGCGGGTGGCGCCGCCGCGGTCGCGCTCCGGTCGCGCTCGGTCGTTGCGGGGTGTAGCGGGCGGGATGTAGGCGCCCGCGCCACGAGTTCGTGCGTCGGGCTTTCAGTGTCTCTGATCCACTCCTCGACGGTTCTTGTATGTTCAACTGGAATCTCACACTCATACAACTCGTGAGACTCATCTTCGATCTCGGCGATGTCGAGAGCCAACTTCTTTTTCACCAGGCTTGCTTTGATTTCTGCCAGTTGTACTTCAGCCTCGTACTCAGCTCTACACCGAAGCGTATCTCGGCTAGCCCGACTCGATCTCGATCGAGTTTCCGACGCGATACTTTCAGGTCGGCGGCGGTGGTGGTGTTCCTCCAGACTCACCGTGCCAGGCCTCGACGTTGCTCCGGCTAGCTCTTCGGGTTTATCCTGTTGAGATTTCGATCGGCTCCGTGTCTCCATTCTTTATCCGGCTCCAAAGGACCATTAATTTTGAGATTTAGGTGCGGGGTTCACATTAAGACACGGGGAATGTCAATATAAGAAGCACTTTTAATACCACAACTGGCACAATAGCTCATCAGCAAAGAAAAAGAAAGCACGCGGCCAGCGTGTGGCACGACGCGGGGAGTGCGGGGAAACCGTCAACGCATCCGCTCGGGTCCGGCTCTCGACGACACCGACTGGCTGACGGCCGCTACCGGCAAGCGACCGCCGCTCGCGCACCCTCCCCGCGCGTACACCTCTTCCCCGCATCGCACCACACAGCACACAGCGCTGCGCGCGTATAACATTAATATTATTTCGGCGTCGAGTTGCCTACAACTACTCTAATCAAAATCAAATCAAAATGACTATTTTGACTACGGGCCGTGAACATCATGGGCTGCATTCCTTACCTTTGAATACCACTGTAGCTGTCGTGTGTCAGCCACAAGAAGTCCACTGCTGTATATAGGCCTCCCCCAAAGATTTCCAAAAATAACGGTTGTTAGCGGCTTGCATCCAGCGTTTTCCTGCGACCTTCATTATGTCGTCCGTCCATCTTGTGGGCGGTCTTCCGACACTGCGTTTGCCAGTCCGTGGCCTCTATTCAAAAACCTTTCGGCCCCACCGGCCATAAGTTCTGCGTACTTTGTGCTGCATTGCCACTTCAACTTGCTAGTCCGCCAGGCTATGTCGGTGCTTTTGTTCGTCTACGGATCTCCTCATTTCTGATTCGATCTTGTAGAGAAATTCCGAGCATAGCCCTTTTCATAGCTCGTTGTGCGGCTCTGAGCTTTATAAGGCCCACAGTAAGAGGCCACGTGGTGTGTGAGCTGGTACTAAATTAGGACTGATTTGTGGCCTGATGACAAGATAGAGGTTTCTAACACTTCGCAATGCGTTTCATGTTGTCAATTCTAACTCTCCAGCTGCAGACGAAACGGATAACCCGCTATGGAAAGTGCAACCCATGACTGAGAAAGTAAAAGAAACCTGTAACAAGCTAGGAAGAGTTCCAGGCATCTATTTTATTGATGAATAAATGATACGTTTCACAGGACGCTGTAAGCTGCTTGGCTAATAAATTGCCCAGAAAAGGCACAATGACCTCCTCCTTGACTTTTGCATGAATGATGCCGACACTTTATCATCTATACCCGATCGGGCACATAGGCAAGACTGAGATCGAGATGATTTGTCTGCTCAAGTACCTCGACTACCAAGTAACTAAGTTAAAATGGCAGTTATATCAGAAAAAAGATACTTTTTTAAGTTCTTATAATAAAAATTAAAAATACGATTTAAATCATAGTTTTATTTTCATTATTCAGTATAATATAACCCGATGATGATACACACTCATGTTCGTGCCACTTGCAATTATTTCCTGAAACTCACGATCATGAGGGTCTGATTGCTGGAGACCAGCACCAGCAGGATTTTTTTCAGTATTTTTCTCACATGTTCTGGATACTAAGGAAACCGCGTAACCACATTTTACCAGTATTTTAAGCAACTTCATCTCTCGGGTGTAAAGGGATAGGTAGTGCCGTGTTTTATGCAAACAAACTATGTACCTATATTAAATAATCGCATTTTATTATTCCGCTAGTTTTAACCATTAGTCAAACCTACGCAATCATTTCGAAAAACAAGTAACTATAGGACGACGCAAAAGTATCAAATGTACGATGAGTTAGATCAAAATATTATTCTACTTGTTTGGCTATGACGCATTTATACTCACTAAATTCCATGCCCCATACTAAGTTCGATGACTTGTATCTTGGGTGACAGAAACATTTACATAATATCACGCGCACACAATTCCGCTTAGAACCAGAAGCATACTAAATGTCACTTGGAAAGAAAAGTGTGCTCCTGCCGGTAAATTGGGTTCTTGTGGAAATTTCTAGTAAAAACAAAAAACAGCCCGGATTATTTAAAATTAAAACATTTTGAAAATTACGTTATACTTTGAACAATTTATCATTTTAAAAATGAATTAATGACGATAATATTACCATTCCTTCACTTCTTTTTAATTTTCACACTCTCAAACGTTCTAAATTTATTTTATTGTCTCTGTTAATATACATAATATATTGCGAAAAAAACTGCGTTCCAGTCGGGTATGCCACGACACGTTAAATCAAGTCCGATTTCCTGCCCTTGCTCACTTTCCCTTAGGCCTTTTCCTTTAGGCCTTAATCTAACCACGACTCTTCTCGTTATACTACCCTTTCTACTCTAAGGAGTTTTAACTCATAGAAAGCGTTTGCCTATATTCGCCACCAACAAATCAGACTCCGTTAAATGTTATAGATATCGAAAGGATGTTAATATGGATGAGAACTTCACGCTATTTTGTTATACGTATCTTATACATGCCATGCTATAATAGCACATATGTACAGTCTGCTGGATCCAGACCGGACACGGTTCGGCACAAACCAAATCGTTCCGTAGTCGCGTTGCTCGAGAAGGTTTGATGCATGCTTTCCACGTTACATGTTAATAAAGCGAGTATGTGCGAGGCTGAAATAATTAAAACAAAAAGGCAGCGTTCTGAAAAAAAGTTTACTACTTCCCGCACGCTATTGTAGAAATAACTAGCATGAAATGGAACAAACATACGTAAAAATTCAATGTGAAGAAACTTATAAGAGCTATAAACTGAACCTGGTTATTGGCATGTTTGATTTTTTTTTTCAACCGACTTCAAAAAAGGAGATTCTTAATTCGACAGTATGTTTTCTTTTTTTTTGTATGTGTTTCGCGATTTATCCGCCAATTAAAATCGATTTTGAATTATTATTTTTTTGGTAGATTATGCTTAAGAGGTGGTCCCATATAAATTTTATCGAAATAGATCCAAACGAAACCAAAATATAAGCAGTGAAGTCGTTTTTTTTAAGCTTTGTTGCGTTTAATTATTACATAATTTATAGTTGAAGCTTCCTTCGTTGAAACTCAAACAAATTAAAGCGGTATTTTTCAATCTAGGTCAATGTCAGTATAATGGTCATGCATCTTTGCAAGCATGCACATATCTGCATATTATTCCGATCATATAGGTAATACTTGTTACGGATCCACAGGAGTCCTTTGTTTTTAAGCACTTGCACATCTAACACGTATAACATAGTACCTATAGTTTTGTAAACATTGTCTGTAAACTACAATAAATTTTAAATTACAATTTAATTGATTATTATCATAGTTTTAACTCTATCTAGTCGTATATACGCCCAAACCTGCCGCGTAAGGCGGCTATTAGGCCGTATTGTTGGCTGTGAATAGGCCTCCACTTGACGCCGCTTTGGTCGCTTCCCCGTCACCCTTATGGAATGAACTGCCCAAGGGTTTTAAGTACGCACTATGTTATATACATATAGGGGTTACGAACACTTATAGGGACATCTTAAATCTGGTTAAAAGGATATCGAAGATAGCGCTGAGTGAATTTTTTATCGGATTTTATGTCGAGTCTTCTGTCTGGTAATTTTTGAAGTGGAAAGAGGAGCAACGCTAATAATGCATTCTCAGATACATTTTATCCTTAATCAACAATACCTTTATAATATATAGAATAGGTACCAGTCAAAACATTACCATTATCTATGCCAAACTGTCAACACTAGTTAGTTTTAAAGTAAGTCTTTATGATGTAAATAAGGATTAAACACACTGCACACTTAAGTTCGCACATACAATTGTTACTAGCCCAAACTCGGGTCACCAAAATACAGGCCTAGCCTAGTTTGGAACCCATTGCCAATTCATGTGATCAATGTAATGTGGATTTCCATATAGAAATATAAACATGATTATTAATATTATACAGTCCAAAGTGTAGAAGCAAACATAGTTATAACAATAACGTTAACTTTATAGTTTACTGGACATTATGGTCCAGTAATCTAGAAGCAAACATAGTTAGTATAATAATATACATACTTGCATACTTACATAATTTATATACATAATTTTTAGTTCAATAACAGATACACAATGTTAACTTAAACACAAAACTGGACATTCTAAAGAAGGAATAAGACCATTGATAGTACGACAATGCATTTGTAAAAATACTATTCTTGATTAAAACATTTGGATAACACTTAACAATAGGAATGAAATATAGACTACTTTGGTAAAACACAGGTATTGGCTTAAGCTGCAGTGCTGTAACAAACCCTATGTCTACGGAACTAACTTACCAATATAGTGGAAACAAAACAAATAAAATAAAAACAAAGGCAAATAAAAGCAGGAACACCTAGCAACGGGCGGTCGTCCGCAAACAAATCTCGTAGTCAGGGGTGTACGGTGCTACCAGTAAAGGAAGAACAAAAATAAGAGATAAAAAGATTTGGAGCGATGCAATCTGCGAGCGCTAGTCCACAACAGTTTCTGAGTTAATAAAACTAGACGCAAGTGAAAATATCATAATTAAACGCAAGCTTAAAAAAACAGACTCACTAGCTTTCAAATAAAAATAAATCATCAAAATCGGCTCACAACGAAAGAAGTTATGAGGTAACTTTTGAAGTCGGGTAAACGAGAACATAGTCAAAGTAGTCCATAAAATAGGCATTATTGACGATATTTCAAGAACTATTGATCAGATCTTGATCAAATTTAAATGGGACCAATAAAAAAGCAACAACTTTCGAACTAAAAAAAATTTTCGAAATCGGCTCACGTGGAGAGAAGATACGAGGTAACGCACATTAAAAAAACATTCGACTTGAGTACCTCCTCCTTTTTTTGGGAAGTCGGTAAAAAAAATATGTTTTAATTATTTTCAAATAACGTAAGAAATATTTCTATCCATCTCAATTTTTTTTTCATTTAAACATGTGGTCTTCGCTGAAAATATTGAGTTTAGGAACTAAAGTTGGTTTTTGTAATACTAGAAAGGCATTTTTTTATTTTAATTAGTAATAATTGTGAATTTATTAACATTTTAAATGCAAATAATATTTATTTGCAGAAAGTTTTTTGGTACAATAGGTCTCAATAAATCCTTACAACCAACATCTAATGCTACAATCTGCTTTTTATTTGTATAATAATTGTTTTTTTTTCTGTTTTTTTTGGTCAAGTACAGGATACTATACGTAAGTTTCAGAGCTCAGAGTGAAGCCGTTTTTGAGATAGACCCCGGGACAAAATGGGTCTAAAAACAGTGACTTAGGTGGCCTACCAAATCGTTATTTCCTAACATAGATTTTTGCTTAACCGAGCCCTTTTCAACGATACCCCCAAGGGTATTTTTTTTAAAGGGTATATAAAAAAGTAAAAAATAATTTGCTCCCCACTTACATGTATCTGAGCCTCCTTAATATTTTCATTTATATAATTTTATATATCATTTTTTTGCTTTGGGCCGTAGTTTTTCATATTCTGTGAGAATTTAAAGTCAGGAGAGACATTATATACATTTTAATAAGTTTTATATGTTATGTAACGTCATTGTGGCATATTACTAATCCTATTATTGTTGTATGTTCGAACAGAACAGGCTGTTGAAACAATATTTATTTGTTTGAAATACCTAAATGTACACAGATTTTCAATAAAGTTTATTCTATTCTATTCTATTCGCTTATATTTAGACGCTAGATGCCTCTGACAGATGGACCAACAGTGCTGAACGACCCAAGTTAACTTAGAGATCTCGCTTCGCTTGATCAAAAATATATTTCTATTTTGTAAGACTATATTTCACAGTAACCCCGTACCTACACACTACACAGGGTTTTTCTAGCCGGAAGTCCTGCTTCACTTACAAGTGGAGCCTAAACAAAAACGCAATGCCTGGAGAACGCCCGGGGCTCACAGTTCTTTCAACTCCGAGTGCCAAGTTTTGAGGCGTTGAACTTTCAAATAGAATTGGCCACATAAACAAGAACAACAACTTTATTAAGATCTTTTCTGCGAAATTTAGCTAGAAGACGGCGTACGTTGTAGGATTTGATTTCGTGGACAGTTTTGAAAATAACAAGATAGAAGGTAAGTTTTAAACGTAAATGTGTATGTGTATTTTATTCAGATATTTGTTTATACATGCGGTATCAATAATAATAGTATGTATATAATTGTTTTCACTATAAATAATGTTTTCCTAGCTAATGAACCATTTTTTTACTTTTTAGATACTTTTCTAGTTATTATCAAAAGTTTATTTGTAAACTATTAAGTAAACTAGTTTTAACTTAAACTTAGCCGTCTTTTATAAACATTGCAAATTATGGCCATGTATGAATTATGCTATTTTACAAGCTTTTATGTAACTTGCAATGTATGTTTGATCGGGTGGAATCTTGCAACTCAATTGATTCCACCAAAATTCCAAATTTCCGAAATTTTGAAGCAGATATCTTTAAGCGATTGAGCTTAAACTTTGTATTCACGTTTAGTTTGGATTATAATGCATGGTTAGCTATGTGACGTCATTCTAAACTCAAAATGGCGGATTGAAAAAGTTTTTCAAAGATACTATTTGAATACATGAAATAACTTGTTTCATCAACAACTTGTATCTAAATTACAATACAAGTTATTAAACAACGAAGACAAAGTTTTACATTTGAAGAGTCAGAAATTTAACAAAGTTAAATTTCATACACCCACACTCAACTTCACAAACAGAAATATTTCATCAAGTTTGTTCTTGTTTAAAATACGTAAAAGCTGCGCCACACAGGACGCACCTGGCATAGTAGAAATATATTTCTACTATGCACCTGGTTTCGGTTGGCGTGCGGAGACGCGGGCGCGGTCGCATCCCGTACAGCGGTGCCCGCGCCCTCGTCACCGCACAGCGATTTGTTCGTTCCAAATGCGTCGTGAGTGGCAAAGCCTTAACACTTTTGCAATTTAACCAGCCGTAAAATGTAAATAAGGATAACAAACACTGCCTGTAAACAGTGATACATGTATACGATTACATTGCAATGACATGGAGTGTTTGTACACATTTATAATACCAACAGTTGGAGCACTATCGTCGATCTGGATATCAACAACGCATAAGTCACGCCAATTCCTGTTTTAATATTAATTTATGTTTTAAAACGTGCGTGAGTGTTTATGTCTATGTCTACTTGACGTACGTGTAGCCAATAAGTTAAACCCGACCTTTTGTAACATTTATTATTTTCAACCGACTTCAAAAAAGAGGGTTCTCAATTCGATTGTATGTTTTTTAATATAATTTTGATGTATATTACGCGATATTTCCGCCAATTAAGAATCGATTTTGATGGTTTTTTTTGTTTGGTAGATAGTAGTTATATACTTCAAAGGTGGTCCCATATAAATTTTATCAAAATCAGTCAAGCCAAAACCGAAATATCAGCGATGAAGTCGGTTTTTTTAAGCTTGGCTTGCGTTTCAATTATTCTCATAACAACCCATATCCGAATTGTGAAGGTTATTTGATATTTATTTAACTATTAATTCGGTTTCGAGTACAACCACTTATTAAAGACGTCTCAATATTTTGTTAGTGATAAGATCTATTTTTGCATACACATCGAATTTAAGAATCGCAAACCGCTTTGGTACTGTTGAAGCATAAACGAATAAATTGGAATTGGATCGCTATTTTCGATGAAATTTACTGAATGGTTTAGAGTTAACTTAAACTTTGAAGGCAATCTTATTTGTATTTAGGTAGTGGAATATTCCAAAAGTAGAATATTCTTCAATTTCACTTAGATTGTTCAGCGTTTGTCCATCCGTCTCGTCTGTCCGTCCGTCTGCCAGACGCATTTAGTTTATAAACGATACCCGGGGTGTATCTCAATAAAGTGCTCAATATTGCATAATATAATATCTGAGATATACGCTTATTAAACAACAAATTCGTGAAATCAAACGATTATTATTAAGAAAAAAGTTATAATCCTAAAGTTATTAACCTCAAAAGTTTTTCTCTGCTAGGCAAAATGTAGGCGCGAGGTCTCAGTTCAGGGCGAACGACTATATATTGTATTACACTATTAAACAAAGGAGATGATATAATAACAGTAAGTAAATCTCACATGATCTATGGGAATCTATCAGAGTTTGTTTACATATTTCAGCAAAACATTTAACGTACTGTATTATACTTGTTTGCATTCTTTGGCCATATTGATAGTCCATGATCGTAAACCTCGTCAGAAACCTTCGACAATTACTTTCAACCCAACACTGTTTTAAAATAATGAAGAAGAATACTTACGTGACTCATTAAAAGTTGCAATTCCTGCAAATCTGGGAAGTTATTTATTATAGTCATAATATAGCACCGTACTTATAAATATTAATTTTGTTTACAGACTTGCAAATACTGTGTGGTATAAAGCTTGTACATAAGAAGTCAAGTAAAGGTATTATAGGTAGAAGGTAGAGCTATTACAGGGCATTTATAGACCAGACTAGTAAAACAAATATATATTTTCACACACACAAAGTTCAATAACTTGTATAACCGGTGCCACATTCACGTAACAGTTTCACCGAGAACCAAAAAAGTAAAAAAGTGTTATCGTAATGGTATCAATAGTAGGGGCTGCCAGTCTGAACCGAAATATAGAGAAAGTCAAAGTAGAAAAATCTGTTGCTATAATCACTAAACAAGATGTTGTGGCAGCAATCCTTAAGAGTCAGATATGAACTGCCCGTTGGCTTAGATGCACGTTCGACTTCTAAGCAGGGTTATAGGGTTCGATTCCCGGCCAGAAAACAAGTTTTCTCCCCAAGAAAAGTTTGTGTTTCTATGGTTCTGGTTGTGATTATTTGTGTGGTGTGAATGTTTCCGGCGCCCACGACACAAGTCATCGAGCTTGGTGTGGGGATGTGAGTGAGTGTGTAAGCGTTTAAAGTAAATGTAAATGTAAAATAATTAATTTAAATCTATTAGTGTTATCCTTTTCTGGCCTTACTTTATGTATAATAACTTTAATATTTATATTATGTCATGTAATGCTGTTGGATTGACGAAATAAATAAAATAAAATAAAAAATTTAGAGCGTTTTTCCAATCCCAACATTTTATCCTCGACTACCACTCTCGATCACACCCTTAACTTCCATTAGGTGAGATTGTGGTCAAACGTTAGGATATTAAAGATTAAATAATATTTTCTCTAGATCAAAAAGGAGGAATTGCCGAATATAATTCTCTAAAACGGGGAAATGCAAACGGTAGATTCAGTACATAATAATAGTGTTATTCGATTTTTCTTTTCCTAGATTCAAATTATATAGACTCAACTATATAGCTGCAATAAATCTCACTCCGTTCTAAGAACCTGTCGGCTCGCCCCAGCTGCATTTCAACTGCCAGCGCAAACAAGCTGCAAGATTGTTTAGCCGCAAACTGCAGCTGACACATAGCACACATCTGTATTGTCAAATTACTATATTTTAGAGCTGGTTTCAAAAACCAGCTTTCTAGAAGGAAAGGTTAATTTTAAGCTTCAGCTTTAAAGATTAAGCTTTAAGATTTTTAGTTGGTTTTATTTAGTAGCTTAAAAGTCTCAAATACAATTTTGTGAGAACATAAAGAAACTGTTGTATGGTAGGTATGTTGCAACATCTAATGTAACTAAAAGACTATAAACATAGAAAAATATCGCACTAATATCATAAAGGCGAAAGTTTGTATGTGCGTTTGAATGTTTGTTACTACTTCACGCTCAAACGAATGGACCAATTTTGATGAAATTTGTTATAGAGGTAGCTGACACCCTGGATTAACACATAAGCTACCTATTTGTCCCGGAATTGAATATATTATTTAGTAATATTATATAATATATTTAGTTTGCAATGAGTGTGTTAAAATTAAAACATATAACTAGTTCGTTATGTTTTAAACGAACACCGCATTATCATCTAGCTTAGGTCAATCAACATAGATAATTTAAATTGTAAAGTGTCATCGTGGAAGAAAATCTTTTGAGTTGTATATTTTAGTTTATAATGTCTACAAAGCTGAATATATTTGGTAAAAAAAAAACAGTTTTAGTAATATTACTAAAAGATTTAAGTAATATTATTTTTATTTTATTATTTCGGCGAATGTGCGCAGGAATTACACGAGTTAATACCCCCATGCCCGTTTTACCATCTAACAACAAGACAAACTGGCAAACGTCATCCATTTATGGTAGACATTCCTCCGGTTCGCTCAAAGCGTTTTGCTTCTACATTTGTCATCCGTATTGCGAAGGAGTGGAATTCATTGCCCTCGTCTTTGTTCCCTGAACGGTATAATCTGGGAGTCTTCAAATCAAGAGTGAATAGGTATCTTCTAGGCAAGCGTGCTACATCTTCGGCCGCATAATCACTTTCCATCAAGTGAGATAGTTGTCAAATGCTTGCCTATCGAGTATAAAAAAAAAAAAAAATAAAAAAAGATTTAGTAATACAACAACAGCTTGAGTATAGTAATATTATAAACCTAAACACGAAGCAAATTCTCCTCAAGTATACGTAGATTAATTATATTCTGTGACTCAAGGGAGAAGCGTGCTAATTAATTACTATTAGCACACCATTAGCAATTATGTACCGTGTGCTATAATAATATGTTTACTGGTAATGTGAAATTTTTATTTATTCATTTGGTTTATCTACAGAAGAAACACAAATAATTAAAAAAAAGACGTGTGGCACTCGGGGACTGCCGCGGTAAAGCTATTGCATAGCATTTTTTATCAACTTATGCAATTATAATTATTTATTTATTTTATTTATGCAGTATTTTTTTCCTGCCACCTAGAGGCGAATTGCTGAACTTAAAAGACAAGCGTGAAATTTCAAAAAAGTCATTAAAATTTCTGCTATTTATCGATAGATGGCAAACTAAAAAGTATCACCGCTGCGCCGGCCGGAGAGGGGGGTTTAAGGTTATTTTTGTTACGGAATTTCTGGATTCGGTCTCCACGCTCAAGGCCCGCGATAGAAGCTTTGCAATAGCTTAAAAATAAACGTAATGATTTCTATGTGCACAACCAATTATATATAAACACAGCATGTACTTACGTTTTGTAAGACATTGAAACGTTGAATATTTATATACTAGCTGAGCCCCGCGGCTTCGCCCGCATTTATCAAGTTAAACATTATAATATGTGTTAATCCTGGGTATACGCTATGTACATTCCAAATTTAATCCAAATCCGTTCATAGCGTGAAAAGAAAACAAATATACTTACACATTTATACACTTACACAAACTTTCGGATTTATAATATTAGTGTGATATACAAGGAATTACTACATGGAATTACGACACCATTGTATAAGGTTCAATTACACCAAACTCCTGTTAAGGATAACGGTCGCATAGACGGAGCGATTAAGTGTCGAATAGCAGACAAAATCAAACGTCATCACTTGCAAGGGTAAATAACAATTAATATTAGGTACACCGGAGAAATAAGCGACAGAGCATTCACTTTTCTAAGAGGGTTTATGCCACGTGTCTTCTCTCTTGCTCGCACATTTCGATATTTTTAATAAACCCAATTAGCTACGAGTATTTTTGAAAATGCTTTCAACCAACTATATGGACATTTATACAATTAATGTTTTAATCTACCTTTCGTTTTTCATATTTTTAAGTTAAACAAAGAAAGCGTGAAAATCACATTGAAATTTGGAAACTCTGTTATTTCTCATCTTATTGAAGGATATGATAGCGAAAAGAAGTTTGAAACATCCTTGTATTAATTTCCACATAGTAAGTTGAAAAAATTTTCAAAAACACACGTAGCTAATTGTATTTATTAAAAATATCAAAATGTGCGAGAGAGAGAGAGTCTTGTCTCTCTCTCAAAAAGAATAAACCCTCTTAATGAACTCGAGCCTCGTTCGTTATTAATACAAATTACACAGTTTCATTGTTTGCTATTTATAGTAAGCAATAAGGCCAAACAAACAGAAGCTTCCTAATTTGAGCATTTCATACGCTAACAAGCAAGTCTTGAACAGACAGTGTAACTTGATGATACGCTGTATAAGATAACAAATAATTTTGAAGTTTGTTCTTTGAAATGTGCCTTGTTTAGACTAGATTATATGGATTGTTTTCCATGGTTCTTTAGATGTTATATCTTAGCTATATCTCTAGAAAAACTAGTCAGAGAACAAATAAATAAGCGTGTCTATCATCGTCGACAACAACTTCACTAAGATGCTCAAACGCGCACTTCAGTTTTTATTTTTCTTTTTTCAGTTATAAAAAATATAATTTTGAGAATAGAACTTGTAACTTTGTGAGTATTGACATGTTTGTTTCGATATGTCCCCACATGCCAGTCACCAAAGGGAAGATGGATCTTGTAGTTTGATATGTCCCTAGAGTTTGCTTCAAAGTTAAGTTTGGGGACAGATAGGAATTTACAAGTTTAGAAGATTATGTCTATAATTGAATAGATTACATGGATCGATTGAATTGTATTTAAGAGCGATCATTGGACCATTTTGATTAAAGATAAGATTCTTGGCTTTTTTTTACAAAATATTTAAAAAACCTCGGCTTCAAATATATAGAGTACAAATACATTGTAGGTGTGTATAAAATTTATAAACTGCTTCAAAGGATATAATTTAACGCTAGCAAAGCTTAAAAAATCGACTTCACCGCATATACTAGGTTTTTTTGTTAATTTTCTCAAAAAAATCAATTTCGATAACATTTATATGGGATCACCTCTGAAATATGATCTACCAAACAAAAAGGAAATCATCAAAATCGATTCATAATTGGCGGTATTGCATAATATAGGTACAAAAAAAAACACAAAACACAGTCGAATTGAGAACCTCCTTCATTTTTTAAGTCGGTCGAAAAAGAAACAATTCTAAAGTCGATCCATTTAAAATTAAAATTTTAAAAGAATTAGTGGATCTTGCAGGAGTTTGAAGCAGTAAATGATTTTACTGAGTTCAGTTAATTCTTTGCTCAGAAACTTTGATCCAAAATTAATGTTTGCCAAGTGAATTATAGACTTAAAATTTATAGAGCTGAGTAGCGCCGTTCGAAATAAGGTTTTAATCAAAATTTGCTATTTTCTGCAGGATTCTTATTTAGCACCTTTTTTTGTTATTATTACGGCTATTATTCTGCATGACTTACTGTCGCAATTTTATGGCGAAACATATTCTTTGCTTGCGTGATTTAGGCTGCAATTTTTGATAGAATATACCTACCTATTTTATATATATTAAGGTTTCCAACCAAAAATCTTACAGTACGTTGCTTTGTTGACACAAAAACAAACACTTGTGGGCAAAAGTCATAATATTCTTATTTTTTAACTTAATTTAAGAATGAGAGTAAATGCAGTAGGACATGATTTGACTAGTTTTAGAACTAAATAACATGAAATATTTTATTGCTTGAGACTGGCTAAATGGACATACGAAGCCAAATATAGAAGAAAAGAAAAACTGCTTTTATATATAATTCAGTGACGAGACGAGCAAGTCGCCCACCTGATGGTAAGCATCACGCTTGCCCATTACAGTGCAGTGTCATCCAGTGATTTTTGAAGTTATATAGGTCAAAATCCCGCGCAGCAAAGGACAGCGCTTGTCACTCTGAGTTATTAGATGTTAAATCTCTTCAAGCCCTGTATTTCATTGCCCAACTGGTCCGTGCGATGCCCGTGGTCCTACCACGTACACAATCTTAATACTAGATATAAGCATAAAATTACAGTGCGCGCATTTAGATTAAGCAAAACGAATAAATCTTTTATGGCAAAAGGGGTTAGATTTTACAATTGAATTCCTAAAATCGCAACTGAATTACCACTGGGAAAGTTCAAATCTGTAATAGAACGGGCATTAATTAAGAAAGCTTCCTATAAAACGATCGAATATATTAATGATATACAAGGATGCATGGAGGCAAACTGCACAAGTTCTTTCTAGCGACTACCATAATAACACCTAGGTTAATAAAATTATGTATTAGAGATTAAGAATGTTTAAAAAAAATTATGAAAAAAAATGCGCCGCCAGTTTCTTCTCGAGATGGCAGTAATTTTATAGAATCATTAACTTTCATGAGTGCCTCTTTGGGGCCCATGTGAATAAACGATTTTGATTGATTGATTGCATCCAAGATATAGGCCTAGCCGAGGTTGGAGCCCTGAAGAAAATGGTTAATACATGAACTGCTTAATATTAAATTTTCACACACTGTACCTAGTATTAAGAGTGATCTAAAATGAATAAATCATTACTATTATTATTATTTTATATTGGCCGAGTTCTATCAGTTTTACCACAGGCAACCAACTTATTTTATGTCGTCACCTCTTTTAGAGATTTGTTCTATAAATTAATGTCTTCAATACAATGTCATCACCTTCTATATAAAACCGCTTAACAGTAATAACGTTATGCTTATTACACATACATTTGTTAGAAATTCATATTGCATTGGTCGCTATGATTACCAATTGTATTGGCACAGTGGTTACGCTTTATGTAGATAACGTAACAAAGAAGGTGAAGACTCCACGTGCTTGCGGTTTCGGCTTACGTAACGGCTTCGCCACACAGGACGCACCTGACTCGGTTGGATGTCATGTTGGTGGCGCTCCCCCGTCCCCGCACGCCGCCCCAGTCTCTTCGAACTAAACTCGTCCTGTGTGGCGGAGCCTTAAGGATTCGTAACCATACAATTCCTTACAATTTCGATGTGATGTAGTCATTTTTGTGACAAGTTGTGTTTATTAGCTTGATAGTGATGATGGCGTAGACGGTAAAATCGTTAACTATGTAAATAAAAGAACAATGCGATATTAGTTATTGTACTCTACAAAAGATACGAATACTAGATAACAATGGGCGGTCTTATCTTCTGTCGAAAAACCTTTGGGAATAAGGATTTTTTAGAAACTAAGGTTGGTGGTGGTGTACAGTACAGAATATTAAATATAAATATCAAATACTAAGAAAAAATACTGCTCAATACTGTTATATCATATTTTCATGTATAGTACTGTAAGTAGAGTTTGTATACCATAGTTTTGAAAAAAAAACAAGGAACTTAGCTGGTCTATAATATACCAGCTAAGTTCCTTGTTTTTTTCAAATGCAATTAATTGCATTAATTGTTTTTTTATTAATTGCTTGTGCCTAATAATCAGGCACACACGAATATTCGTGTTAGAGGCATTTCAAAGAAAGCGTCTCTTATGAATAGCTCATTAATGGATATTATACTAATTATGAGCCACAAGTTCTATTGTGTTCTTATAAAGTTAAAATATTTAAAAAAGCAATATTATATCTTTTTTTCTATCATCATATCCTTCTTTTTATCTCTTAAAATATAAATCTTGTCAAACTAAATTTAGATAAAATCACCCACAATTGCCTTATTCACTTAATTGGCCTAATCTCATAAGCATTTCTACTCGGAAACAATTGACTTCGATATCTCCATCCTACATATTAATTAAACCGCATTCTATTTGAGTAATATCAACCACAGAGAAACAAAGAGAATCGGTGCCGGTACTGCCAGTCAATAAAGCGCCGTTAGACATCGCATATTGCATTCAGGCGACCAATATCTGAAATATACAAAACACTATATACGCCCGGCTTATACTGGCTTCTAGATTCGAGTGGAAATCGCATAAAAAAAGTGACAAAGTTTAAAAATAGATCACTGATAAAATGTTCCATTTTTTTTTTCTATGCAATTAGAAAATCCCTTTACTCTTGAATTGAACTAGTAAAAAGGGGTTTTCATATTTGCTATAAGTGAATGAGATGCTTTTCAATTCGTAAAGATAAAATGAAATAATTGTTCAAGTCAGTTTCATTTAGGTTATTATTAAGATGATTTGGATGAAGCAGCACTTTGTCTGTCAATCCGTCTGTCTAAGCCATACAAACGAATATCTTCAAAGTCTCAGAATATGTAAAACCTAAAGCAAAAATGGCAATTAAAAATATATAAATAAAAATTCATACACGTAAGTAAGAAGCAAAAACTTTTCCATCCTTGGAATTAAAAAAGCTTTCTAAGTAGAGTACGGCAACTTAATAAAAACTATTTTGAAAAAATAACAATTTGGTGGGACACCAAAGTCAATGTTTTTGACCTATTTTGTCCCGGGTTTAAATATAAAAACGGCTACACAATAAAGCTGAAACTTACGTATTATATCCGTTATATTCTGTACCTACTTGAATAACAAGTAACAAAAAACGAATATTTATTGTAAAGAAAAAAGTTACAAGCAATTAACCTCAAACGATTTTCTCTATTACGCAAAATGTAGGCGTGAGGTCTCAATTCAGGGCAAGCTGTATCAAAATCTTCATAAAGTTAACTTTTGTAGGAAAACTTTAATAAAATAAAAATTAAAAAAACTGCAGCCTGAATTATAACGCTATTTTCAGTGCATAAATTGAAGCGCCACATGCTCCAGCCGCACATTTAAATTTCATCAAAGATCCTCTCGTGCAAATTGTGTTTCCTGGCAACACCGTGCCGAGTGCTCACGACAGGCCTTGATATTGCAAGGATACATTTATTTCCATGGAAAATATAGTATT
The DNA here is from genome assembly GCA_948107665.1 of Lomographa bimaculata. NCBI lineage: Eukaryota > Metazoa > Arthropoda > Insecta > Lepidoptera > Geometridae > Lomographa > Lomographa bimaculata. The sequence continues at coordinate 15,876,539 of OX403589.1, forward strand.
CTCATTTTACCTTCCTAGTGTAACATTACATACAACTATACGAAAAAATATCGTCCATACAAAGAAAAAACTAGGATGAGTCTGTTACATCACCAGCATCCTACATCTTCGATCGCATCATCACTTTCCTTCAGGTGAGATAGTGGTCAAACGCTTGCTTATCCAGGATTAAAAAAAATCGGTTCAAATATCAATAAGTAGGTATATTATAAGAGGGAAGAGCGCGAATATTTTTGTTTGAGATGATTTCTTGATAAATTCTTCTTGAGAGGACCAAATTTGCTTTTGTTAGGTAAGCTGGGTTTGCACTCAATAAAAACTGTCTTGCTATTTGCGGGCTACCAGCAGCTCAACACCGACTATTTTTTTACCAAAACCGCCAGAGATTATAGATTACTAGCCGTGACCCGCGGCTTTGCCCGCGTTAATCAAGTTATGAAGTAGCATGTGTTAATCCTAGCTTTAAGCTATGTACATTTCAAATTTCATCCAAATATGTAGTAGTATAAATGTAGAAAGGAAAAATTTTATTCACTACTATAGTTCTGCCTAGCACGGCTAATAATAAATGTCAAATTCGTTCAGCCGTTAAAACATGAAGAGAAAACTAACATACTTTCGGATTTATAATATTGGTGTGATGACGGATCAGAAACAAAAACTAACGGTACAATACAGAACCAGAAAAAAACATTTATTGCATTTATTAAGAAACTGATTTTAATTAACGACGATCTTAATTAATGATCCTTGAATGACTTAGATCGTGGATCTTAGAATTAGGGCTTAGATACCCTAATTCTAAGATCCACGATCTAAGTCACTCAAGGATCATTAATTAAGATCGTCGTTAATTATACTTATACTTACTTATAACAATTTAACTTTCCTCAATAAAAATATAAAGCACAAGAAAATGCATCGTTTTTGATCTTTCTAGGAAATAAACTCTGTAAAATACTTCGGCTACGAAGATCTAGCTCAACTGCAGTCTCTTTACCGCAAAGTGCTGAGCCTAGATTCCCAACGGGGCATCCTTTCCAACACTTTATTTTCTTTTTTATTTTGGCTTCGCAATTGTGCATTTAGCCAGTCTCAAGTATTAATATACTTAAAGTTTATTTCATATTAAAAGTTCCGGTCACAAGTCACAGTCAAAGTCAAGCAAAAGAGCCAATGGCCTTGATTCTGATGTACACTCACTAAATTAAATTTAAACTATCCCTGTCTCTTACAAAATAGAAGCAAAAGACAGAGATAGCATAAATTTTAGTTCTGTCAAGCTAGTTTATCAATTAAAATATGAACAGCAGAAGCAGAAAGGCGCGTGTTTTTAGTCAACACCAATTACATACTCGACTAAGCTTGCATAGACATCTAAGTTCTGACTAACTTGACAGCACTAAAATGTATGCTATCTCTGTCCTGCGTTCCTATTTTGTAAAAGACCGGAATAGTTTAAATTTAATTTAGTGTGTGACATCAGAATCGAGGCCAATGTCCAGTTATAGTCAAGTCATGCCCTAGTAAAGTGGTAGAAACTTTACTAGAATTTTTATTGGAGTTTTGGAGCGAATGCGAAAGTCACGTTTTTCCACGTATGATTTAACTACTTATGCCCGTTTACTGAGCATTAACAGTTAATAATTCACTTTTACACAATAACACTTTAAAAAAATCACAGGTTTTGGAAAATTGTATTAAATCAACAACGCTTTTATTTCATAGTCGCGGCAAAAACCCCTTCCAACACTTTATCGCTTACTAGATACAGTGCAAAGATGCATTTTGAGGGTGAAAAATGCGTTTGCCGCATCGCCTAGTTCCATTTCGGTCAACTGCCCTCGGGAGTTAGCAGAACTGGGAGGAATATTCGGAATTAAACGCGAAAGTGCAAACTGGATTTTTAATATTCAACGTCGAGAACCCACGCCTCAGTTATTGGCTTGAAGGAAAGTTTTAAAGCAAATTTCTGCGATGTGCATTGACGATGCGATGAGCGTTGACGCTTCAGTAATATCGCATGAACAATCTTAAATGCATATAGTATTATGTGAGTAATGCCTAACATTTTACATTTCAAATAAAATTTTTCTGCATGCCATAAAGGTGTAGAGGATAAACTAGGATACATGTTTTATAAATCTGCGTATGAATACTGATATAATGATATATAGATATTTTGAAAGAATGAAAGATTAAAAATATATTTATTCAACAGATTTATTACAATTTACTACTTATACTTAAAGGTTTATGATAAAAATTTAAAAAAAATTACGTGCGTAACAAAATTGTATAATTATTCAGTGCATAAATCTAGGTATATTAAATAGATAAAAAGTAGGTTTACTTTTTTCGCAGATGGATTTTTTTATGTTAAGTATACCTATATTGCCTTTAAATTTTTAAATTAATCTGTACGTACATATTGCTTTTCCATTGTCTCTATCAGTAAGTGATATGAAATTATGTTTGTTCAAGTATTAAACACTAAGTAAAAAATCGAAGTAAAAAGTCTAACTAAGTATCTAAGTTATAGCTTTACATTTCAGCCTCATCGACTGCTAAATTCTAATCCAAAACACGAAGCAAATAATCGAGCACATTCTCAATAACGTTATTATATTTCAATTTCTCCAAACTCCATGAGTACATAATAGGTGTGATACCTATCCATTCATGATAGGTATTTTTCTCATCGCGAATGAGGTGTTGTTTCCGTTCCATTTTCACACGCGAATAATTTCCTTTTTCCTATTGAATAGTTGTTCCATTTGGCTCATGTAAGCTGAAATCATTGAATTTCAATTTGATTCTGTTTATTTCAGATTTATACAATTTTATTAATATATTAAAATATATTAGTTGAGCTCCCGTTGGCTTAGGTGGGTAAGCGTTTGGCTCCTAAACAGGGGTACCTGGTTCGATTCCCGGCGAGAACACAGATTTTGTCTTCATGGATAATTTGTGTTTCTGGTTATGATTGTGATTTTGTGTGTGGTTATGAATGTTACCGGTGTTGCCCACGACACAAGTCATAAAACGTGGTCGGTGGTTTATGTTTATGTTTTATTGGTGATGCATTATTCTGACTAGTAATGTAGGTAACAAAAGGAAATACCTACACTTGTTAGATCATTTGAATGCAATTGTTGAAGGAAAATGTATATAGTGTAACGTTTTTACCCGACAGCGCGATGTAAAGGAGGGTAATGTGTTTATTAGTCTATGTTTGTACCTTTGTGGCGCTTTAGAGATTTGACGCGTGGCCTACATGTGGCTTAACTATACATATCAGAAAACATTCTATAAGGATTAACATCTACGTGAAATATAACGACTGGAAATAATTAAACGCAAGCAAAGCTTAAAAAATCCGACTTCACCGCTTTATCATCGGAACCTTGATCAGATTTAATGTATAAACACGCATTATTGACGATAACTCAAAAACTGATCATCAAAATCGGCTCACAACGAAAGAAGTTACGAGGTAACTTTTGAAGTCGGGTAAACGAGAACATTTTTTTTTTTCGTCGTTCAATAGATAGCGTCAAAGTACGCATTATTCGTCACAAAATAGGCATTATTGAAGATATTTCAAGAACTACTTATCAAATCTTGATCAAATTTAAATAGGACCAATTAAAAAGCAACATCATTCGAAATAAAAAAAAAATTTTGGAATCGGCTCACGTGGAGAGATGTTATGAGGTCACACACATAAAAAAAAATACTGTCGACTTGAGTACCTCCTCCTTTTTTGGGAAGTCGGTAAAAAGGAAATACCTATCCCTGTTAGATCTTGAAAATGCTATTTTTGAAGGAAAATTCGTATATTATAACGTTTTTTACCCGATTGCGCGAAAGGAGAAAAGCGGTAAAGGAGGGTAATGTTATTATCAGTCTATGTTTGTTCCTTTGTAGCGCTTAGACATCAGACGCGTAGCCGACACCTGGTTTTACTATGATAATATCAGAAAACATTCTAAAACATCGTGAACTATAATGACTGTGGAAAAATAAAAAGAAAATATTCTATAATAAAAATAAAATTACGTAAAAGGCTAAGAAACCCCTTAGAAGATCAGATACTTCAATTATAAAAGCAAGTAGTAGTTAATTAAGGATCTCCGATTAATAAGAATAACGCTATAATCATGTGAAATACAGTTTTCTCAGTTGACGTTGTAAAAGTAACTACACATCATCGAAGCACATATTATTATGGCTACATATTATATCCTACTAATATTATAAATCCGAAAGTTTGTGTGTAAGTGTGTAAGTATGTTTGTTCCCTCTTCACGCTTTAACGGCTGAACGGATTTGGATGAAATTTGGAATGTACATAGATTATACCTAGGATTAACACATAGGCTACTTTTAAACTTGATAATAGCGGGCGAAGCCGCGGGGCACGGCTAGTATATTAATATATCAGTGATCATGGAAGTTTAATGTCATATAAAATCTCAATAAGAATATAGATTAATTTTTTCAACATAATTAATAACATAACTTACCTAATACAAAAAATCATTGGTCGGCAGTGTGCCCAAAATGCTGGCTGAGTTACCTTGTTGTACAGCGAGACTTAATTGCGGAGCAAAATACAATCTAGCATTTTGGTCACGTGTCGAATCTTTCAGTCTCCCAGCCAAATCTTTATTAATTTCAAGTGCACCTGGTCCCCATAGAACCAGCGTTTCTACTCCACCATATGTTACCTCTGTCGAGGTTTGAATATTTTCGCCGTTTTGAAAATTCCGCTGCGGTAGCAGCGGCACTTGCCCGCTGCGATGTTGTTGGAAGATGAGACGGCGCCAAAGTGTTATATAATATTTACAATTATGTTTATAAATATTTATTATCAATATTTATATTGTTTAGGTGTATAACAATATTTCTGCATTAATTATCCATCTATTTTTTAAATATATTTACAACACCGCATCCCTCCATCAGAAAACGTTTCTAGTTTTAAGTCCTCCTTGTGCTGTTTTGTGTCCAAAAATGTTAAACAAATAAATAAACATGTTCACAAAAGAACACGTTATATCCCATTTTAAAACTATTCATTTAATTTGACGCGTGGGAAAATTAGCTGACCTGCGAAATTAAGCAAGTTAAATATTCAACCCTTAACGAGTCCCAAAATCCTTGCTGCTCTAACCGTAACTAAATTAACTGGAAGCTCCTTAACTGTAATTGGTCCATATAAAGCTGTTTTCGATTTAATTGAGCCATTAGGGAAGTCAGCTCGCGATCTGATTTAGTCGGCAATTAAGTTTTTGATTTGTACTGAATCTTAAAAATCAATGTAATGCTTGTTTTGTTAAAGACTTCACGGGATTTCGTTAGCTATCCTAAACAGCTAGATTTCGTTTTAGACCTTTTACAGTGTACTGTGCCCCGCGGCTTCGCCCGCTAGTATCAATTTAAAAAAATGAAAATCCGTTCAGCCGTTAAAGTGTAAAGAGGGAACAAACATACTTACACACTATACTTACACATTCACACAAACTTTGGATTTATATTATTAGTAGGAAGTAGGATTTGTCATAATATAAAAATATAATACCTTGAGTCAATCACAAATTCTATCAACGTCAAACTTTAAAATATAGGTAATGTTATTTTTCGAGACAACTACGAAGAATCTTAATAATTAAAGTATGACAATGGCCAAAGCCTTATTACGCAAAGTAAACGCATTTAATTTATTTATGTCACTTTTATATTTTTTCCTAATTGCTCCCTATTGCTACGGCACTTAATAATTATGCTCTATAATAACCTGCGATAACAAACGTGGCGATCACGTTTATAACTTCATAATTGGGTTGTTTTCAACCGACTTCAAAAGAGGAGGTTCTCACTAGACTGTATGTTATTTTTTGTATGTATGTTACGCGATATCTCCGCCAATTATGAATCGATTTTGATGTTTTTTTTTGTATCATACTTCAGAGGTCCCATATAAATTTTATCGAAATCGGTTAATTCAAAACCAAAATATAAGCGGTGAAGTAGGTTTTTAAACTTTGCTTGCGCTTAATTATTATTTCTTCGGTTTATCATGGTATAGTTTTCACCTAGTTCCATAAAACAAAATGAAGACTGGATGAAAGAATTTAGAAATTTTGGCATTGAAATTATTTTTTTAGTTAAAAAAGACCTGACACATTTTTTTTTTTAATATGAATATTACAATGTGATTAAATTCCTATTTTCTTTGTTACAGGTCCTATTCGACAGCTTTACTCTCGGCCGCTTCACTTCCTTCACCGAGGATGGCTGCCCCGACGGTTTCATGCAGATACAGGAAGCCAGCCGGCCGCAAGTCGGAGGCTCCTGGTGCGGAACGTCTTGGGGACCCTCTATATACTATAGCGAGACCAAGTCTATAACACTTATCATTAGACTGTTGCATTTGTCCAAGGAGCAGAACAACTATAATTTTGATTTTCGGATGGCGTATAAAGTGCTGAGAAGGGATTATGCTACCGTGCGTTATGGTGGGACTCCACCTTCAGGTAAAATTCCTATAAGTATATACTGAAACTTCACAGTCATTACAAGCTTATTGTTATACAATTATTAGCCCAAAAGCATCTTAGACAAATCAAATTCGATAAAACCACATTGAAAAATTGCGTACTAATTTTGACTAAGTACTTCATATTGAATAAGTTAACAAAAGCAAGATTTAATTTATATCACATCAAATGTGAGTGAAATAATATAGTAAACACTTTCTTCTTAACAAGCTAACATTATCTAAATTTACAAACTCCATTATGAAACTGTCGAAAATGTTCGACAAGATAACAAGATCCGTGATTCCTTTACTCTTGTCAGAATTTCTCCCTCATCAAGCCATTACGTACGTCCTACACGTACATTGAACACATACTAGAAACGACTATTCCAATCAACCCATTCCTGAGTCACGTATCTACCCAATATCAGAACACATTCTCCCTAGTCTGGCATCTAAAACAAAGCTCACCTTGCCGACTTTTCCTTAGCAACAGAAATCCGCATAAAGTATTTACTTCGAGTTTCCGCACCGATACTCCCAATAACCATTTCTTATTGCAGAACGTCCTTATTTCAAGATGAGGCCGTTACCTTACCCCGTAAACATATCACGCGGCGAGGACGCGAACGTCGCAAAGCCTACAAAAACTCCGGACTATTACCTCGGGGAATTGATCTCCGGAACTTATTGCTCGAGGATATTCAGCGACTGTGATCGTAAAAACTGCAGGCTACAGTCACCGAATTTTCCCGGCGTTTATCCGAGGAACTTGACGTGCTACTACGCTGTACGACAACACGAAGTGCCTCAAGGAAAACATGCGCTTATCGTTGTAAAACAACCGAACGGACAACTGGTTTCCATACGTAGCCAGAAGGCATTGTACGCTGCGCAGCAAGAACGAGAGAACAATGGGAGAGAACTAAAATTTTGGCAACAATGTGACGAAGTTCAAGACTATGTGACGGTGTACGATGGGTACACGACACGGGATCCAGTCGTTCTAAGGTTTTGCGGGGGCGGGGTGTCAGTGCCGGAAGCGATATCCAGCGGGCCGGAATTGTTAGTGGAATTCACGACGTCACCTTTTGGAACGTTTTTGCAACCGGCTACATCTCAGTCCCTTCACGGCTTCCAATTAGAAGTTGAGGTGAGATTAAAGAACCATTTTTCAAACACGTACGAGTATAAGATATCTAGTTTGCCCAGTTTTCTTCCGGTTATCTGCGGATACTGCGAATGTCGGTTGGAGCTAATTTATGCAGTTCCCCAAGTTAGTTGCCAAGAGTTGGGAAGTTTTTTGTTGGACTTACACAGGCCCCGTCGTTAGCGTATTTAAATTCGTGCAGGCAAACAAGCTTGTCCCAGATACGATAAGAACTTTATTAAAATTACCTACATTTTCCTTTTCCAGTGCAGTTATTTGGAGTCTCCTGTAGTTCAAGCCTCTTGCGGCCAAGTTATTAAAACTTTTGTAATACAATACAACAATGTTTTTCGTTGCAACATGCTGGTAGTCTTTACATGAATAATTGTATCTTGTCTTTATATTGGTAGGTGTTTGGAAATACAAAACCAAAGTTAAAAACTACAACCCAACTAAACGAATTCCTTTATTTTAAAAACATATATTTTACGTGTGTATTATACATAATATTTTGGAAAAGGTATTTAACAGCTCATTTATTCGACATCCACATCAATAGAGCTTGTCAATATTTATTTATTGGTCTACTGACCTCAGTACGGACAAACAAAACTAATTCCATAATAGCCAAAAAAAAAAAATTTACAGTTTAGATTTAGAATAATAATAAGAGTTATTTTCATAACATTCAAGGAAGTGGTAGACTGTATTCCTGCAGTGGTTGCTTCGGATGAGAATTCTGTCGTTTTTCTGAAGTTACAATACAATACAATTAAACTTTATTGACACGACAAGATAAATACAGTTAACATAGATACTTATAAAGATAGGTACAATAGGGTTCTTATCGCTAATAGCAATTTCAAGATTGTAGTTAAATCTGTTGTAGGTTTTTTTGTGGTAATAGTTGTGGGAACTTTATATTCAAAGATACAATTTTGGTGAGTATAACTACAAAAATAAGGTTAAAGTAATTGTGTTTGGGTCATGTTTCTTTGGGTTTCAAATGTTATTTTCCATTGTTTGTTCAATTAAGTTAAAATTTTCCGTGTACATACATTTCTTTGAAAAACAAAAAAAAAACTGGACTAACAATGATTAAATTCAGACCATTTTTAAGTTTAATCTTCATTCGGAATAAATGATCATGATTGATATAAAAAAACTTAGAAGACAATACGCGAGAGGAGTCCAAGGCACTGAGTAAATAATACACACGGGATACAAACATTTGTAAAACATATTAATATTATACTACTACTTACTATCGCACAAGATGTTTACAAGACAAATCGCGCCAAATAAAGCCGTGAAGCATAATCTGCTCGAGTGTATTAATTTTCGATTTCCTATAAGTGCTGTTAAAAGGTAGTCTTGGAATCCTGCCAAATAGCAATTAGGGATATGCAGAAACTATTTTCTCGGCTGCATTTTTATTTAAAAGTTTTAATTGTATAAAGTGCACTGCTTACATTTAGATACTCCTTTAAAAGCATTGGGTTAGTCTTGAGCTTCCATTAATGTGATTTTATTAGCTCTGCTTTTGAGAGCTGAAATGTGCTTAATGTGTGCAAGTCTATGTCAGGAGAATCCAATTAAGAGACACTTAGTAGCAACTATACTGTTTCGCACTCACAGCCCCACATCGATGTGTTGTGTTGTGGGTGCCGGAAACATTCACATTTATACACACAATCACCTAACACAAATTTGAAATCAAAAATGTTTCTAGAATCTTATTACTGCTGTCATTTAGGCTAAGAGTGTTTACTACCCTCGATCACATCGTCCCTTACAAATGAAAAAGTGGTAAAACGCTAGCTTATCAGAGAAAAACTAAATACCCTTGATATATTCTTTTCAATTTAGTACGGGACTTCGAATGTTAAATCGCGTTTATATAGTTTAATTTGCTTATATGTACAGTATAATCGAAATAAGTGCGTCTCAGATATAATTGATCGAGCGGAACGAGATCTCTAAGTTAACTTGGGTCGTTCAGCACTTTGTCCGTCCGTCCGTCTGTCAGAGGCATAGCAATATAAGCGAATGACTTCAAATTCTCATAGAATATTTAAAACAAATCCAGAATAATGACATTAAAATTACATAAACGAAAATACTAAGAGGGATCACATACACGTATTGTTGCTTTTCTCATGTATAAATTATAAATAAATAATATTAAAAATTCTTTTTTTTTCATGATAAGTGAAAAAAAGTTTTATGTATGTATCTCCGGGTATGTGAGTGTATGTGTGTAAGTTGTATGTGCAACAGAGATAGTGCATTCGTATGTGTGGGTGTGTTAAGAGAAGGTGTGTGTATTGGGCTTCACGCGTTTTAAGTGTAGGTATACTTATATGTTGGCCGTTTTGTTTTAAAAGTCGCTTCAAAATTTAATCTCTTTCATAATGCTTGGTAATTTTATTAAGGTAGGTAATAAAAGAATACCAAGTTGAGGTAACGAATGAAACAGTAAACACAGAGTGATTAATATAGGTACATCATAATCCGTACGGCAACATTTAACAAACCCAAGCCTTTGCGTATAAACCACATGCAGCATTTATGCTAATACGCTAGTCCTAATCGTCGTCGAAATTAGGTTAATGTAGTCCATATATAATCACCAAGTGTTATTTAAAGTGTTTCGTTCTCGGTGAACAACAATAAATCAGCCATTGCCCTGAGGCCTTCGCTTGGGCTTCTGCCAAAGTGTAATTAGTAACATAGGCTCGCACGGACAGCATAATGGAGCAAGAGTGCTCCACCTACATGTTCTAACTTATCGAATTAGGCCGACCGTTCTTAGCTCGCTTTACAAATTTACGTTTTATCAAATTAACTTATCTTTTAAGGTGGCGATACTAGAATTTAAATATATATAACTCAAAGGTGACTGACTGACTGACTGACATAGTGATCTATCAACGCACAGCCCAAACCACTGGACGGATCGGGCTAAAATTTGGCGTGCAGGTAGATGTTATGACGTAGGCATACGCTAAGAAAGGATTTTGATTAATTCTACCTCCAAAGGGATCAAATAGCGGATGAAAGTTTGTATGAAACTTTGTCAATTTTAAAATAATACTTCTTAACGCGAGCGAAGTCGCGGGCAAAAGCTAGTTTCATCTAAAACGCGAGTTTTTGTATCCGTTTTACTCGGCATGCATAATAAAACCAGGTAAATAAAATTTTCTTAATTCGTAATCCGTGTGATACACTAAATGATGTCTTCTTCTTAGAATACTCTTAAAGTTTATAAATATATCAAGGAAAATGTGTATTTCTGGTTGTGATTGTGTGTATGATGTGAATGTTTCCGGCACCCACGACACAAGTCATTGAACTTAGTGTGGGGCTGTGAGTGTGAAAGCGTTTATGTTTAAGTTTTTTTACGTTTATATTGAAAAATATATCAAATCTCATGCAAATAACATCAATTTATATTTTTATTACCTTTTTTCCAGCATTTTATATCAAAACACTGTGAAGTTATTTCATACTAGCCGTGCCCCGCGGCCTCGCCCGCTATTATAAAGTTAAAAAGTAGCCTATGTGTTAACACATAGGCTACTTTTTAACACCCCTAGGTAGAAACTATGTCCATTCCAAATTTCATCCAAATCCGTTAAGCCGTTAAAGCGTGAAGAGGGAACAAACATACTTACACACTAACACACTTATTCACAAACCTTCCGATTTATAATATACCTATTTACTAGACGAATGATGTCTTCAGCTTTTTTTTTTTGAGGCGCATTTACACGAAATTTGAATAAAACCATAAAAAATTAAAGTTTGCCACGCCAAAGTTTTATTTTGAAGCAAAACAGCTCATCGTCACGCTCTTACAAATATGGCAGTGCCACTCGGGAATTAAATAATAAAGTCTCTCTTGGTCGCAAAGCGTCCCTTTCTTTGAGACTGATACTAATTATAACATAAACATAAACGCATAAAACCTAAACACTTTCACACTCACAGCCCCACACTAAGTTCGATGACTTAATTGTGTCGTGGGTGCCGGAACATTCACATCACACACACAATCACAACCAGAACCATAAACACAAATTTTCCTTGGGGTGATAGCTTGTGTCCCCGCCGGGATTCGAACCCGATAATAAGCAGGGGGTGCTTAGAAGGTGAACGCTCACCCAACTAAGCCAACGGTAGTCCTACTTAATCCTATTAATATTATAAATCCGAAAGTTTGTGTGTGTGTGAATGTTTGTTACCACGTATCTCCATTACGAATGAACAGATTTTGATGAAATTTAGAATATATTTAGTTTAGGTTCCGGAATAACACATAGGCTACTTTTAAACATGATAACGAAGCCGTGGGGCACGGCTAGATAAATATAATTTTAAGTTTTTTTTTTTTTTCAAATTCAAATTATTTATTGGACTTTATAACTTTTATATTCTAATGACATCTGTCATCATCAACTGTAGATACAAAATTATTGTCAACAGTAGCATATTATGAGCCTCAGATGCCTAAGCTAGGCTTAAAGACCTGTAATATAAGCATCTGCGCATCCCTTTATATTACACATTGTAAAGGTATCTATCTATATGTAGAAGATCCTTTAGTAATATAATCTGGTTTTACTGATATAACCATATAGAAACGTGACGTATAAATCGAACATATATAATTAAACGCAAGCAAAGCTTAAAAAACCGACTTCACCGCTTTATATTCGAAACATTGATCAAATTTGATGTATTAAACACGCATTATTGACTATAACTCAAAAACTAGAAATCAGATCTTGATCAATCAATTTCAATGGGACCACATGAAAAGCACCAGCTTTCAAATAAAAAAACACATCAAAATCGGCTCACAACAAAAGAAGTCATGAGGTAACTTTTGAAGTCGGGTAAACGAGAACATCGTCAAAATAGGCATTATTGACGATATTTAAAGAACTACAGATCAGATTTAAATGGGACCAATAAGAAAGCAACATCTTTCAAACAATTTTTTTTTTAAATCGGCTCACGTGGAGGCGAGGTATGAGGTAAAAAAAATACAGTCGACTTGAGTACCTCCTCCTTTTTTGGGAAGTCGGTAAAAAAATACAGTCGACTTGAGTACCTCCTCCTTTTTTGGAAAGTCGGTAAAATATGTTAATATCGCAAAAGGAGAGTTATCTCTTTTCGTTAGAAGCTACTCGGCCGATTAAATTATAATTTAGCATGGACTGTTAGAATTACAGCAGCAAAATCTAACCAAGATTAATGATGTCGAATAATTTCAGGTCAGATTCGTGGATCAGCAGTCGCCGACCTACGCAAAGAACAAGCGGGCTTGCGAATTTTGGATTAGGGGGACGGGTAGGGGGGTTCTCGAGCACCCCCAACACTCCCTACCACCCAACACGACCTGCCTTTATCATATGCAGGGAATTGACACCTCGGGGCCCTCTGGGAGGAACATAATTTACAGAAGACCGTCGTTTTCAGCGCCGCGATTTCGCGTGTGGTTCTCTGTTCTCAAGTTTTATGTGACTAACGCGTTAAATCCTAACTTGCCTGAGGATGAATACTGCGGGAGTCATTTGAATATATGGGACGGTCCGATGAGAATATCGCCCGGTTGCAGCGATATATTTTGGTGAGTTTAGAACGACTTAAGGGGGTGACACAATAATGTCTCCTAAAACCCGTGACTTTGCAACCGTTGTACTTGGCATTCATAATAAAACCAAATAAATAAAAATGTTCGTCGGAATCTGTGTGAAATGATATTGTAATTTTACGAATCTGGCAATAGAGTTATTAACTTTCATGAGTGCCATTTTGGGGCCCTTGTGATACGATAAACGATTGATAAACGATTTTGATTTGATTTGATGCTGTCTTCTTAAAATATTCAATACGTTCATAATTATTACTTTCTTTTGGATTTATTATCCGACTGCCAAGGAAGGGTTATATTTTTTGCGCGTATCTTTTATGTATGTATGCATGCATCAATGTATGTTTAAAAAATTCTGTATTACCTCGTAACTTCCAAACGGCTGGTTGGATTTCGACAGTTAATGTATAGTTATATATTCGTCTTAAATAAAAAAAAATAGAAAATTTTTGCGCCAAATAGGAATACGTTAATTATAAAATGCCCTAAAAATAACCAAACTATTGAGTAGGGTATCTAATAAAGAAATTAAAAGGGGATTACATAAAATGACGTCATTAAAGTAGGTTGCAATTTTTTGTGTTTTTTGCCGAATATACACAATATTATACCTATATTTATATTTTTTCTGTCTCATGCCACCTCTGAGTTGTGACTGAAAATCAGCGCCTAATGTGACACTTAGCAAAAATGCTGAGTCACGACTCTTTCGGCACTTTTTTGTTATGTTTAATTATCTTTTTTATGTGGCTTTGTAAGTTGTTCTAGTTGTCTATTATATGTTATGCTTATCTTGTTATGCTTATCTTGTTCTTAGTGCCAAATCAATATAATAATATTTCATTTCAATATTTTTTTACTAAGCAGCAAGAAATTTAAGACGAAAATATTTTTTTTATGTGGGCATGTTGAAGTAATTTCCTTTTCGGTCACAGCTACGTGCGTCGGTTACTGAGCGTAAAACTTTTCGCACCAAAAGCGTATTTTTTTCCATACTTTTTCTGATTTTAAATAAGTTATATTTTGGCCGGTGGAAATGGTCTTAATAAATAACCAGCATTTTTAAAAGAGGAAAAGCTATAGTGTGTTTATTTATTAAAATAATTAGTTTCGAGTGATATGACGTTTTGTACATCAAAGTTACATAGGTTCAGGTATTTACCTTGGTTTACATTGGTACTATGTATTAATGTATTAATTAAAAGTATTGATCTATTACAATTAAATTTCACACAGTAATTAAATTAATCAATTTCTTCGTTTTTTTGTATATTCAGTATTGAAACAAAACTTTTTACAAATTGTAAGTCAATTTATTGGTCTTTGATTATTTTGATAGTTTATGCATTACCAGCCGTGCCCCACGGCTTCGCCCGCTATAATAATTTCATCCAAATCCGTTCAGTCGTTAAAGCGTGAAGAGGGAACACACTTGCACAAAAACTTTCGGATTTATAATATTAGTATGAATATAATTATACCTAGCTGCGCCCCGGGATTTTACCCGTGTATGTCCCGGACCCGCGGAAATTCCGGGATAAAAAGTAAGCCTATGTGTTAATCCAGGTTGTCACCTACCTCCATAACAAATTCCATCAAAAGTGGTCTACCATTTGAGCGTGAAGAAGTAACAAACATATAAACACACTCACAAACTTTTGCCGATATAACCCTAGCCGTGCAACGCGGCTTCGCTCGCGGTGATCAAGATAAACAGTAGCCTATGTGTTAATGTTAATCCTAGGTATAAACTATGTACATTCCGAATTTCATCCATATCCGTTCAGCCGTTACAGCTTAAATAGGAAACAAACATACGTACGCCCAGACATTCGGATTTATAATGCGTAAGTATAACTCTACAGTAGTAGAGTTCATGTATTTAATAGGTACTTATAGACTAAAATTAATAACTTCTTCGGAGCAGATTTACGCAACTATTTAACAATCTAGTATACATTTTAATTACAGTGACAAAGAACGTTCAGTGCAAATGTCAAGAGCCACCTCCCCCCAATCAGTGATAGTCGGTCGTCCCCCCACCAACGCAACTTTAGTCGCAAGATTCTGCAGGGAACGCGCCCCTAGGACCTGTGAACACGCACTTTTGAGGAGATCCAGAGCCTGTGCTAAGACCGAAAGCTTCCTTTCTAAAGGCGACTCACTAACTCTAGAATTGAAGTTGACTCAGGGAACTGCTTTGAAGTAAGCATCTTAAGTTTTCTATACTCTTTATTTATTAATTTTTTTATTGCTTTTTTATGCCATATAGATAAGCATTTGGCCGCTATCTCACCTGATGGAAAATGACGATGCGGCCGAAGATGAAGCATGCTTACCTTTAAGATACCTATTCACTCTAGACTTGAAGACTTCCAGATTATACTGTTCGGGGAACAAGGACGCGGGCAGTGAGTTTCGCTCCTTCGCTGTACGGATAATAAATGTAGAAGCAAAACCCTTCGAGCGGATATGAGGTATATCAATAATATATGGATGACGTTGGTTTGTTCGTTTTGTGATCCGATTATAGAAAAGGCAAGGGGGAATCAACTGGTATAATTCACCCTAAATGTTACTAATCTATTTATCATACATGTCTATATACATTTTACGCATGTTTGTACATAATCTTACGGTGCCTTAAATAATTAGCCGAATGTCTCAAATCTCAAGACATCTTGCAAACGATTAGTTTCCAACTACGCAATCGCTCCAAGTCTCTCCAAGCCAATTGGTACTAAGACTTTGTTAAGGCTTAAAATATGTATCTTGAATAAATTAACTACTTAGAAAATGCCTCTACTATCGACTAGCCAATAAAATTTACCTTAAAAGTCTTGAGCAGTAAGGTTTATAATTGTTTACCTGTGTAAGGCGATCGCGTAATTAGAAAATTATTTGTTCGTAACGTGACTAGGTAACGATGTTTTTTCCGGGAATAAAAATAAAGAGCATAAATCAAACTCAAGAAATATGTTGATTTGATTCCATATTTCATTAAATATTTATGAGGTATCAAATAAAAATACCATCACAAAAATATTATACGCCGGAAAACCGAGCCGTTTGCGTAGTTCATTTTATATATTGAAACAAACTACTATTTTTTTTTTTCAGGCCTGTGTTTTTCAAGGCTCTCTACGAATTTGTCGACCTCCACCAAGATGGTGAACCTTGGGGTCGAGGCTCCTGCTCAAGAAGGTTTTCTTCAAGATCATTTCCCGAAGCACCCCCAGATCCACCTGTTACTTTTTCTTCTCCAAGAGACGTGTTCTTGTATGGGAGAGGAGGCAATCGAAACATAAGGTGAGTCAACTTAACAATATTTCCTCTATTAAATATCAAATACATGTATATATATTAAATGTTTGACACCTATTATAATCTAATTAGTCACGTAGCACATTCAAAAGATAAGAGTATTTGTTAGTGAATATTGTTAAAATAACTTTGTTGATGCATAATATAATTTAGCAGGAAAATAGTAATTGTAATAGATAATGGATAAGTTATTTCGGGAAATTAGTCGGGAGAATAGTAATTCGTCATATTATTCTTAAAAAGCATGGTTATTCGTGCCCCGAATAAATAAACTAACTGGAAAGGAATGGAATTCATTGTTTCCAGGTGTTATTATTCAAGACGTGTAGAATTAATCTTTTACAGAAGCATACTGACATTCTCAACGGCATAGTTAATTTTCAAAAATTATAGTGACCAAGTACCGTCTTTAATAAAAAATAGACGATTAAAATTTGCGAGCTTTAGATAGTTCGAGGATATTTCTATCGTGCCTTTTCAATGCAGCAATTACATAATATTTTACTGAGTATATAAAATGTCATCATAAAACATTAAATAAAAATCCGTTATAATTTGATTATCTTAAAATTCCAGCTGTACCTATCGTTTTGAAGCCAATCCTGGTGAAGTAATCCGTATCAGAGTATGGGGAGTACGAAGCGGCGGCCGCTTGTGCCGTTCAGTCCATTCCGCCCATTCCCCGTGGTACAGATGCGCTGGGGATCCAACTGCTGCAGTGAGGATCTTCGACAGACCCTGGCGTGATATAGGCACTGGAGTACCGAGGGATTGCTTGTGCAGGTCAGTTTTAAAACCTTTCCAAGGTGTCTTGGAAGAAGTGAAAAGTTAATTCCCTATTGCTTTCGCAAAAACATGCGGGGATGTGATTGTTATTTAGAGAACATCTTTGGATTGATGGGATGGAAACTAAGTGACTGAGCGAACGCGAAGGTCTCTGTTTGACCTTGAACAAAAATGCTTTCACATGTCCGGCAGATTTCCAGTTGTTCTCATCTACAGGTCGCATTTTTCAATCAATTCTCGTGAAATTTTGGCAGGTTGGATAATTACTTATTTCGTTTTTTTTTTGTCGATTTCGACGTTTTCAGCTCACAGACTGGTTATATAGTAAGTTAGTATAATGGACCCGCATTCTATTACAATGTTTTGTAATTTCCTATTCACACACAATTGTATATTATCGCTTTTAGGATCTTTTTCAATCAATGAAAAAGCTGTAAAACAACCACCGGGTTTCATTTTCTGCCAATTCTTCAACCAATAACTAACATAGAATAATTTCTCGATTCCAGTGACATCGGAGACTATGAATTCACTTCATCCTCAACCGTCGCAGAATTGAAATTCGACGTTGTCAACATGTCTGCATCAGATGACTTCCGTTCCTTCGGCTTCGAGGCTTCCGTGGAGTTTGTGAGATTGGAAGACAACTGCAAAGAGACGCATAGAGTGATGGGGCCCAGTGGAGAACTCAAGCTCGCTTCTAGTTCTGTGATGGCTGATTCTGTAAGTTTGAGGCAAAGGACTATCAGAATTATTTGTTTTTCGGAAATATAGACAACTTGCGCCGACGTGAGATTTGAGATTTTTTATCTATATGTCCATGTCCATGTCATCGCTATCTGACTTACCTAGCCTACAATCGATTCTCACTACGTTTTAGGACCGCTGTGACCGACGCCCCTGGCTAATCGACCCTTCTCCTGGGCGGTACCTCTACCTCCAAATCAAAGGCTCCATCATCAAGGAGCCTGAGCTGGACAACTTCACCCTCCTTAACAATATCACAGTTGCTCCGGACCTGAGGCATCTGTGCCGAACTCCCAACAGAATCGCGGTGTTTGCCGGGGGACTGGCGCCTATCTTCATTTGTCCTAGTCCTCCTGATGAGGTATGTACCTATGTGATATTTTATAGTTTCTTGACCATCCAATTAGGTTAGTTAAGTATATATCACGAAAACAATAAATTTTACAATTTAATTTAATAATAGCATTATCAATGTAGGTAAATGTAGTATATGACTGTTATTCACGCATATCCTTACAAATTAAAAAAATGTTTAGCAAAAAAATTCCCAAATATGCTGAAATTATCTCAAGAAACTAATTATTAAGAATTGGTCAATTCTGTAGATAGACGGCTTATTTTGGCAAGATCGGCAAGATTACTAGGACCTCTCTCCAAATTTTTCAAACGTTGGATTTTGTTGAATATGTGATTAGAGATTTGTAAAGCACTTACTCAACTAGATAATTTGGTTAATAATCAAATATTTTCAATTTGTGTTCTCTCCATACATGGCTGTCCTGAAATTATACAGAGTGTTATTTTCTAATAAATTACTGAATAATCTTTCCCAGGAAGAAGAAATAGTAGAAATATTCTCAGATGGATGGACAGAGGATGTAGACCCGCTAGCAAGACACGTGCTCTCGCCTGCTCCATCATCAGACCGGTTTGATTTGGACTGGCCGAGGTCTCTGGCGATGGAGCTTATAGCAGCTGAGACTGGGAGCTATTACATCACGTGGTTGGAACTGTCTAGAAGGTAATATAGGATAAAAAGTACTTAAACTTATTGTTCCACACATTTGTCATCCCAGGAGGCTGTAATATGTACGAGATCCATCGTCGACCGCATCGTCACTTACCATCTCACCTATCTCACCTAGATAGTGGTCAAACACTAGCCTTTACTAAATAAAAAACGAGGCATTCTAGATAGTTTATTCTAAAAATGTGCGCTATGTCTAGAGGTACAATTTATTTCAAGTAGAACGTAAAGCCAACTTTGTCCTCTACCTGACCTAAAATTTGTTAATTGACTTTTCAGGCACCCGAGTATACAAGGCGGTGTCTACGCGTTATCAGGCGAGTGTGAGTATCGCTGCACCTCGCTCGACGCCTGCATTTCACCAGACTTGTGGTGCGATGGCATAGCGCAGTGCCCACACGGGGAAGATGAACGGTTGGCACAGTGCTCAGCGCTGTTGCGAGTGCCAGCGCAGTACGCTGCTGTGTTCATTGCGCTGACTATATTAGCTGCTGTTGCTATGGTAAGTATTGCTCATAGACGTCGGATTGTTTTCAGTAGAAAGAACGGTATAAAAACTATCGTGACAGTTATTTATTATGATTAGATATCTATATTGGCACTCACTCACATATTATTGTCGAAGAAAAATGCTCCGACCAGGTCTACTTTTACAGATCAAATAAATACAAATACAAATAACTTTATTGACATAATTAGTAAGTACAACGTTAATGTTGAATCCATTGGTCCCTGAACTAGTTAAAAACTGGAGTGTGGCTTCTCCCATAATTATCTCGCACATCTAAATAGATCGCGCGTCTAGCTTTAAAAAGTAAATTTTTCTTCAACAATAATACGTGAGTGAGTGCCTGTTTAGATATTAATAAGTAAGAGTATTGTTAAAACGGAACCCTAAAAAGTAGTGCATTGATTGCCGCAGTGGTCAGTTTGTATTTCGCTGTTGCCAGTGCCAGCGCAGTACCCAACTAGGTATGCGCTGATCATACTAACTAGTGGTGAAAGAAGAAACACACAAAATTGTTACTAATACTATTGAAGGGTAGTACAGTGGACGTGGAGAATGGATAGCTCAGTAATCTGCGCTGTTGCTAGTACCAACGCAGTTTGCTAAGCCCACTGTGTGCAGTTTGCTCGTTACAGTAAAAAATACTTGCAATTTTTTGCCTAGTAAAGAAAACCATTAACATCATTATGGATAAGTTATTCTAATCTGTGTTTTATATCTGTGAATAATGCTGTATGGCTGAGCTAGTGTTTATGCAGAAGTAAGATGTTACTTATGGTACGTT
The DNA here is from genome assembly GCA_948107665.1 of Lomographa bimaculata. Classification (NCBI taxonomy): domain Eukaryota; kingdom Metazoa; phylum Arthropoda; class Insecta; order Lepidoptera; family Geometridae; genus Lomographa; species Lomographa bimaculata. The sequence goes on from OX403589.1 coordinate 15,897,074, forward strand.
GGTGGTCTAATTAGACTTACCTAGACACCAAGCCACTCATCAAGCACCACCTTACCTTAACTTCCCTAATATAGAATGACGTCCCTTGGGCTCATCCTATATCACAAAGATAACAAAAATGACACTTTGATTCTGTTATATATAGATATTACAAATAAATAACATACATAAAAAATATTTCCTTATTTTTTAATGGGAAGGTATTCATATTAATTTAAAAAATTAAGTACATAGGTTTTTATTTTATTATTTTTTCGCAGGCTACATAAAACTTGAAAACGAAATTAATTTTTGCCTGACCTTTCTATTTGTTCGTAACTCTGTGAACACGAACTCGTGCCACCTATACACGGACCAATCAGAGGACAGTTCACAATTTCGCGGCCGATAAATTGTAAGACGGTGCAGTGATTGCTTCATTTGTTTGTAATCTGACGGATTACAGATAGTAAGATTATAAACTGACAGCTAGAGATGGTCAGTTTATAATCCAACGAAAATATTTGCGTTATATTGTAAATTTAAGTGTGCGTTTACAATTTATCGACAGTTTATAATCTCACTAGATTTATTATAAACTAACGGTTCGTACAATTATGCGGTGACATATATATATATATATATATACAGTAATGTTTTTTTTTTTCTAACTACAGATAGCAGCAGCACGTTCTTGCCGCCGGCGTCGCTCGGCCCTCCAACAGCGACTCAAGAGTATGTCCTCAGAAACTGCAATATTCGACGAAAAAGAAGTGATTTGCTGACAAAGCGAGGACTCCGTGCGATACGTGGAAATCGACCGGGTCACCACTGTGTGACTGGTTTCCAGTACGGAGTCCTATTAAGGCATTTTCATTTACTTGTGGACGCACCACTATAGAAACGCTACGTCGAATTTGACCGCATCTTTGGTCAATTTCTAAAGGTCACTCTGAATAGTGGCTTTTGCAGTCAATCATGATTAATTTATTGAAATATTTTAAATTCAATGTCTAATTCTGAACTCTTTACACGTATTTTTTGTGAGATTCGGATTGTCTTCGGACATCACCAGGCTAACCAGACAAGATTTTGAATATTTCAATGGATTTGGTCATACGTTATAAATGGTATGAGCATAAAAATGAATCAATTGTGTTATATATTCTAAGAACAATAATTGTTCCCTAAAGAGATTAATAATTCAACGTTTAATCTAAAATTGTATATTACTAACTTATTCAAATGAAATGTAGGTGACTATTAGCGCGAAATATAATTCGGACCAAGTGCAGTCGGTCGGGGGTCAAATGCCATGCTTTTAAAAAAGTTATATGTCATGCTATTTAAAAAAAGTTTTATAGTTACTAGCATAATAACACGGGTTTTTATTTGCTTTGAATTTACTTCATAAATTTGAGTTGTTTCCTATATTTTCTTAGTGTTAAATGCCTAAACGTAAAATTGATTAATTAGTACGAAAATGTAAGTTTTATATGCATTATTTTCTTATTTAAAAGCTTGAACATTGAATACGCACAAAATTAAATCATTATTAAAAATTAGGTAGGTATGCATGTGAACCGATCGGCTCAAGACACATAGGCGATTTGATTTTAAATTTATTTATCTAGAATAATAAATTTATTAAGTTTTGTAAATACTAACTGTAGTTTCCTTCTCAAGGTTCGTAAAATAGTTAATTGTCTAGTAGGTTTAATTGATAATATTGTACGCGGCAATAACTTTTGTTATGGTATTTGAATGGCATGAAAGTGTGAATGTTAAAACTTGTGTTCTGATATACAATTATTATGATTATCGTATTAAATTGTATACGTGATAACAAAAACTGCCATTTTGTAAAGTTATTAAATGTTCAATTATTTATAAACGAAATTTAGGAAAAATCCCGTAGTAACCTACTGAAATAATAATAAAAAAGTTTAATGAATTTTAATACTTATGTTATTTCACCCGTTACAATCTCTTAACATTTCAAGAGTATGTTTTTGACACTTCGATTTTAAAATATATTTATGATTATTATAATTTATGTCAAATAAAATAAGAAATTTAAACAATCCTAATAATGTAAAGGTGATGTAAATAAATATAGAAAACTATTCATATCTTAGAAAAGTATTGAAGTGATATGCATTTGTTTCCCAAGGAAATTATTAAAGTTTATTGTATCGCGTTAACTATTAGCGAAATATTTAGATAAAATAATTTTGCTCTCAAAAATATATCCATGGAAATATCGCCTACCAGGAATATATCACAGTTAATATCGATATTCCATGTAGCTATCTAAAATGTCGATTAATAAATGTTGGTATAGAAGGATTCAATAACAAAATCGATCATATTTTCTCATCACTATGAGTCGATATCAAATCTGGCAATCCATTCTAAAAATACTTTAAGTACTCTATCGCTTAATTTTAATAACAACATTAAATGAAATAATCATAAATTTTAATTTTAAATTCAATGAAATAACGCAAAGTGATTCATTGACCTGACAGAATTAATAATGTTGTAGTCATAAATAAAGACATTGAAAATAATATACCTAGAAGTATTTATAAATGAGCTATAGGATTATAGAAGAATCTAGACTTTCAATTGTTAGATAGGAACAGTGGAGTAATTATAAATTTCAAAGTGTTCTTTATTGTTTTAACTTTATTTAAGTGGTATTGTTATGTAAATTAGATGTGCAGGGTGTAAAATATTGGATTGTTTAAAATTAATAAGTTTATATTTGCTATTCAGAGTACTTTTTGTGATATCTATTATAAATTCATTTAGTAGACGCCGAGTATAGAACAAATGTAGGTACCTATCCAAACGTACCAATAACAGAACATTAATTGTGAATAAAATATAAAATCAATGATGACATAAAATACTTTTTCAGCTTACAGTATTAGCTTATTACATAGTACGAAACTAACATAGTACCTATAAATATTACGCTACAAAAATTGGTTGATGAAAAAAGGTTAAATATATGCCTAAAAAGGTTTTAGAGCAACCGCTTAATGCTGAAAGCCTTTTAAACCATCTATTAAAAAATAATAATTTAGCAACAAAACATTCTGAATATACAGTTAACGCACTACAAGTTAATAAATCCATTTTTAACTTAGTTACAATATCTGTAAGGTAATTTTTTTATATTAAGTAGTATTTACTCCTAAGCTGAACACCCTGTACAATAAGTTTGTAAGTAATTTAATGGATAAGAGAATAGTCGAAATGAAGGTAGCGAGTTTGTATCGTCTTCCAATAAGTGTACGGTCCCGGTTTTATTTCCTCAGATAGGCTTCTTTATACTACGCCAGTTTCTCTCGACGACATAAGTAAAAGCATGTAATAACGTCGTAAGTATATTCTCAAACCATCTATCCATATCTATAATATGTTCATTATATAAATTAATCCAATAAAAATGAATCCCTATTTACCTTAGTCACGCCATAACTTGAGGACGACTTTACCGATTGCATTAATCTTTTTTTAATATTTTCTTTTATCTACTTTGTATAAAAATATTAATAAAATAATTAAAAAAAAAGAAGAAAAAAAGTGAATTTCAGAATGTGAACTTTATAGTTATAATAACAGAATAAATATTAAAACCTCAAAAAATGCACAGATAAAATATGATAAAAAAATCATTTTTTCATGGACAGGAATACGTCACTCGGATTTGGAAAAGTACTAGGCAACACTATACGTGAAAGAGGTAAAATATTTTTTTTTTCATTATCAAAATCAAAAATATATTTAGTGACCATAAGTACAAAAACAATAAAAAAATAAAAAAATACTAACAACTTTTAAAGTCAAGTGCATACATGGGCAAAATTCTAAAATTGGGCTATAGGGGTAGATTCAGCATATTATGCTGTGCATACATTTTCATGTGCTCACATCGCTGATTTACAAGCTACCCCTTATATCGGACAGAGATGGTGGCCGATATATTTATGTGGAAGCGGATTACACGATCAAAATTTAACAGATTATTATGCATCTATTTTTTTAATATATATAGTACACAAAACAGCAACTAGTCTTTTAGAAATCCCTATATCTCAATAAATCCCTATGTTATGTGGCATTCCAACGCATGCCGGGTATATTCGAAATATATCTTAAATTTTTTGATGTCTCAAACTCGTGATCACGATGCGTGCTTCTCGCAACTTTCTGTTGTACTTACTTCTTCAATTAATCTGTATTCATCAAAATAATAAAACATATGGTTGTGAGAGTTTTGAACCCTGTGCAGACTGCCTTCATACATTTAAATCTTAAACTTTTAGGAATAGCAAATAATGCTTAAATAGGACTCGAAGCAGATTTTGATAAGAACTAAATGTGCTTTATTCGAATTCGAAAATATATATGAATAACTTTGTCGGAAATTGAATATTGAATTCATAGAAAAATTCACTGTAATTAGCCTTCAGCCGGCATTGCTGTGTGTAAGAATAAAATTTTAGTATGAAAACTATCGTGAGGTTGTTCATTATTAGTATCTAAACCACGTATTTCTTCGACAATAATACGTGAGTGAGTGCCGGTGTTGTTAATAATAAAGAATTAAATGCTGAGGAGCAATGTTATAAGTGCGGCAAATTTAAAATGTTTTACTCCAAAAAAACTACTAAAATAAATACCCTTAAAATTGTATATAAAATAGTATGATTAAAATAAATACATAGTAGTAGCCTTTCTTTGAAACGAATTCCCAATATCATGATCAAGACGTACTGAAAGAGCGTAAGCGTGTTCTATAAGGGTACCTATACACGATTATATTATGCGCACCAATTGCATTGGTCACATTGTTACAATGTTTCGAGAAACTGGCGTAGGAAACAAGGATTAAAGGAAACAATATACAATAGGAAACATTGTAAATAAAAGGAAGTTGTAAAGAATAAAGTAATTAACCACATCAGGTATTATCCTGGAAGACAATAATGATGGATAATAGCAGAGATAAACAATATTTCGTTCATACAAAGATTATGAAAAGTTATATGATAATAAGAAGTTTTTAAAATAAAAACTATTTACTGCATGATTTGATGTTTTATTGAGAAATTATTAGCCTCTATTTATAAAAGAATGGAATGTTGATTACGCCTATATCTCTCGTCAACTCGTTATAACTTCAACCAAGCTTATTAAAATATAATTCCTACTTAATTATTTTTCATTAATTGATTTATACGAATAAGGTATTTCTTATGTTTTTAACGTTGAACGATCACAAAATATCTTGACATTTACCTACGAACTTAAAAGAAATACGGATGTATACCATCAGTCATTGGTAAAGCACGCAATTCTTTTGCTAACAGTATTCAAATTTCCATGGAGCGATATCGACTAAAAATATAATTTTTGTCCGGTGGAGCCCAGTGGATACAAAGTATGGACACAGACATTAGGCGCAGTGGCATAACCCAAACTGTCACATACGACTTTTTAGATAGTAGTTCTGTAAATAGTGTCATAATTATATATTATATAACTAATATATCGTAAGATTTTATTGACTTATTTTTATTCTTCTGCCACTGGGAACACCCCTTGACTCATGATTTCAAAAGCCTTCGTCACGTTCCCCGTAATGTCTTTTGCAGGTTCGTCAGAGGTGATAAGCCAGGTACTTCCACTTGTTCCAGTCTTGAAGGCGTCTACCAATCCCCGGACAGCTGATTCTGGCCTGAAAATTGTAAAAATTTGTCATACATGGTATGAACAATTGTATCTATAGAGTAATTGCAACGGATTGCTTATATTTTCTTTCTTCTAAACGCATTGCAGCAATTTTGCAGTTATACCATTAAGTTTTAAAAAAAACTAGCTCTAGGCAAATCAGATTTATAACCATTTGTTCATTAAGAAATGTGCTTGTTTTCAAACATTTTAGTTTTTTTTTTGTTATAGCTATAGAATTACACTTATTAAATATCATCTTATTTATATTATTTTATATCAAGAATTTTAATAAATAAAAAAACATGAGCAATTCAAAATAGCAAAATTTTGGCTAAATTTATTTGTGACGTCAGTTCCCACATTTTCGATGCCTATGATTAGTCTACTTTCCTTTACGTCAGCCAATCATTAGACCGTAGACTTTTTAGAAAGATCGCAAAATTCATCAGGCCATTTGCCTTCTAAGTATGCATCGGGTATCAGGTTCGAACCCAATACCCCTGCTTCACCAATCGAAGACAGGGGCGGCTCGCAATTTATCAATATATATATACCTACTTTGTCAAATTAGATTTACAAATATGTGTTGATAGCCGTTTTAATGGCAGTAAGACAAAAGTCGCAGACATCGATTCCAGGTTATGTTACTTACAAGGTCGAACTCATTAACCATTGTAAATATTAATTTAGTTGCATTACGTCATGTAGTCATTGGAAATCTATGTTTTCTCGATACGTCGACAAAAACGTTCTACAACAATATTTTTTTATGTTTTGTTCGCCTCAAAACAGACTTAGAATAATTACTTTCAATAGATGGCGTTGTTATGAATTTCGCTGGATCCAGTCTAGTCAGAAATAAAAAGTAATGTAAGACCTTCATTAATAAAACTGTATCTCTACTAAATGTCATCAACCTCGTAAAACAATATTAGCCATGAAGAAACAAACTGACAGATTTGAGCCATTTTTGGAATATACTTTTATCATCGAGATAGGAAACGAACCTACGGTTACTTGGCTGTTATAATTAGTGTGAAGTATTTATATACTCACGCTTGAATAGGCAGCATGCCAATAGAGTTTGCTAACAAGACGTCAGTATCCTTATCAAAAGCGGCCATCTTTGCTGAGCTGAACAGGCTTGTGTCTGTACATCCGAAGCAGAGCGTTATTACACGGACACCAGTGCGGGAGAAGTGCGGTTCCATCTAAAAGTTCCGATAAGAAAGAAAAAACAATAAATTTATTGTACATAACATATGCATACACTCCTAAGTGTGTGCGGGACGCACGCACGGACGGACTGTGTGTTTCAAGGGAAATTTGTGTTTCTGGTTCTGCGTGTAATTATGTGCGTGTGTTGTGTGTGTGATATGATTGTTCCCGGCACCCGCGACACAAGTCTTCGGACTTAGTGTGGGGCTGTGAGTGTGAAAGTATTTAAGTTTTATGTTTATTATGTAATGGAATGCCGTGAGTGGCTATTACCGACTTCAAAAAAAGGAGGAGGAACTCAAGTCGACAGTTTTTTTTAATTGGGTTACCTCATCACTTCATTCCAAAATTATTATTAAGAAAAATATTTTTTAGTTTGAACGATGTTGTCTATTTTGTGGACTACTTTGACCATGTTCTCCTTTAGCCGACTTCAAAAGTTACCTCATAACTTCTTTCGTTGTGAGCCGATTTTGATGATTATTGTTTAATTTGAAATCTGGCGCTTTTCATGTTGTTTCATTGAAATTTGATCAAGATCTGATTTCTAGTTTTTGAGTTATAGTCAATAATGCGTGTTTAATACATTAAATCTGATCAAGGTTCCAAAGATAAAGCGGTTAAGTCGGTTTTTTTAAGCTTTGCTTGCGTTTAATACATTTTTATGGTTAGAATGGTAGTTGTGTTTATTTTGGTTTTTTCATACCTTTGTAAAAGAAAATAAATATATGATTTTTCTTCTCTTCTCTAAAAAATATAACTTAAATAATAGAATATGCGTGTTTTTTTTCCCTTACAAAGACACTGTGCAGTACTTATTTTTTCATGCGCGACGTCACCTACCGTTCCCAACGGAAAACCAGCGTTGATTTTTAGAACCGGCGATATGCTTAGTAGGGGCCGGCTTATGGTAAAAATTTAAAAAATGCTGAAATTATTTGTACAATTTTATGTATTATTTTTAATGTGTGTTTTTTGTACTGTTTGTTGTGTGTATGTTTTCTTAACTTACTCCAAGACAAGTGCTGAACTGGAGAACAGCGCTCTTCGTAGCAGCATACACAGGGAGTAGAGTGGCTTGGAAGAGGCCCACGATTGAAGAGATGTTGATTATGGTGCCACCACTACCTCCATGGTCCTTTCGCATTATGTCGAAGGCTTTGAATGAACTTGTGATTAACGCCGACTGAAATGGAAAATCATTTTTGTTGTAAAGCATAATCAGAGAAAGATATTTTGTTTAAATTAAAGAGGTCTCAATTTGTCTTTAAGTTAATTTAACATCGTTACACTATGGAGTTACTTACGGAAACTAGCCGTAATACTACATTATATAAATTGCAACGCTTTCAAACTCACAGCCTCACACTTAGTTCGATGACTCGAGCCGTGGTGCCGGACACATTTATGAAACACACTCAGAACCAGAAACACAAATTACCCTTGGGAAGAAAACCTGTGGTTCCAACGAGAATCGAATCCGATACTTATTGCTTAGAAGGTGGACACGCATCCAATTAAACCAACCAGCAGTTTCTAAGCCAATGGGTAACTTTTAAGCCAACGAATAGTTTAATTCCTTTAATTAAACTATCCCCCTACCAATTAAATACTCCAAAACTTTCGTTCAGCTGCTTTGTCGTATATGTCAAAAAAATATCAAAAGAAACGTCTACTTCTACTCTAATCTCTTACGATAGTGCAAATTTATTTAAAAAAAAAAACGTAATAAAAACTAAAAATGCATTATGAAACGGCTTGATTAACAATTTTGAAGACTTACCGTGATATATTATGGAGATGTTCATGGTAGCGATGGAAGAAGTGATGTTGATGATGGTATGATGATGAAAACTGAAAATATTGTTAATAGTGAAGTGTACTGAACTAAACATATAAAATGTGCAAAGAGTATACAAATAATCACCACATTAACAGAGATCTCCTTCAGATAGACTCTTCTATCATCGTTCATGATTCCAGCACAGTTGACCACAACGTCGATATACCCGAACTCCTTCAGTACAGAATCATAAACTGCTTCCAGGTCATTGGAAGTGACGTCACATTTGTGAAACTTGAACTTGCTAGGGCCATGCTGGGCTGAAAGTTCCTTTTCCAGGGTTGTGCCGTTTGTGGTGTCCACGTCAAGAGCTGCTACATGCTGAAATATAAAAAAAGAAAGTTTATTTAACGTATAGAAATTTCAGGTTATTCAATACGAATACTAAAATTTTCATAACATTCCAATTTTACCGTAACATCTATGTTTATTATTTATAATTTAAGTGTATTTTTTAAACTATTTCGTTTCTAGGCAAGCAGTTCTGAAACTTGCTTGCCTAGAACTCCAGCAGTAGTAATTTTGGTATGCCACCAGAGAACAAGTAATCGGGAACGAGTTACTTGGCTATACGTTTTCTACATAGGGTGGAAACTAAAATTAAACTGCAAACGGTTATCCAACAGTCAAGTTCTCTTTCCGTGTCTAGCAGCATCGTCGACCACGTGATTGCTTATCTTACGGTAAGATTATGAGTCAAGAGCTTATGTTGAACGATTTGTAATTTAACTCCCCAATAGAACAATAGAGTTCAACTATATCGGTAATTAAACTCTGCTACTACAGTAGAGTTTAGGTATCAAATAAAAAGGTATTTCAAAAGTGGCTTAAAGAAAATAATAGTTCAAGACTTGTCAACCTTAATATGAATCACGGCACACGGTTACACACGATCTACCGTTAGATAACCAAACTCACTTGAGCTCCGTCATCCAGAAAAGCTCTGACCACACCAGCTCCGATGCCTGCTGCTCCTCCAGTCACCAGTATCACTTTATCTCTAACTTCGTACATTTTTCAGTTGCTGAAGTCCACGGAAACTGTTCACAGACTGTTCACAGATGGATCTATTTATAGAAAAAAAAAAAATATTAAAATACTAGCAAACCCGGCGAACTTCGTTTCGCAACTATAAACCTCACGGAGCCCGAGACCTTTCCAACAAATGCAAAACCGTGGAAATCGGTTCGTGCGTTCTGGAGTTATAGCGTCAGGAAGGAAAACCCGACTTATTTTTATATATAGTAGAGAAGAAGAAGATGAAGCATCCGTATCTGCTCTGCAATGAATCATAAAGATACTTTGTCTCTCTGTAATTAAATGCTTTAAATAAAGGTTCTTGAACCGTTGAACAGCATATTATTTTGTATCACTTTGGGAAAATTCCGACTTGAAATCTTTGGTCTCGCTTATAATGAATATTTAAATGACAGCTGAAGAGAAAAAAAGTATTTTTCACGCATAAATTTCACATTTGCGTAAATTTTATCAGCTGTAACATATTATGAATAACTCTACTTCAAATTATTATTAGTTATATAATACAGTCATGGGGCTTATTCGGGATAGGCAAACATTTAACCGCTAATTCACCTGATGGTAAGTGACAATGCAGTCGACGATTGCGCATATATGTTTGCCTAGTTTGTTCATTCGTGACTTGATCTCTCGATAAGTCGAAAAATCTCCAAGACTTTTTTCGACTTATCGGGAAACCCAGACTCGGGAAAGGAATTCCATTCCTTAGCGGTACCAGTTTGTTAAGCACACCAGGCCGCCGGCTTTCAAGGAAGGCTGACGGAAAATCTGTTTGGTTCTAGGTGTTAGATTTGCCACTTGATGAGGGATTGTAATCCCTTAAAGTACCAAATCTGTTACGAAGCACCAATCAGTGTCCGACAGCTATCCTTGAGAGCGGATGATCTGTTGTGTTTTCTAACCTCGACCACCTTAGAAACTTAATGACAGGTGAGATTAATATCTCACCTATCAATCTTAGTATAGTAGTTAGACGGTAGAGTATCAGAAATTTATTAAATTAATTTTATCACCGAGATTTATTACACTATTTGAGCGCTACAACTCTATAACATCTTATTCAGAAAACGAAACCAGTAAATACATTAATGCTGGCTTAATTGGTTGCGCGTCAGCCTTCTAACTAGCGGGTATCGGGTTTGGTTCCCGGCAGGAAAAAAAGTTTTCTCCCCGAGGGAAATTTGTTTCTGGTTCTGGGTTTGATTGTCAAATCAAATCAAATCAAAATCGTTTATTCACATGTGCCCCAAAGAGGCACTCATGAAAGTTAATGACTCTACTGCCAGATTCGCAAAATTACAGCCATCTCGAGAAGAACCTGGCAAGAAACTCGGTGGCGCATTTTTTTTTCATGATTTTTTTTGTGTTTGTGTGCGTTTTTTTATTGTGAGAGTGATGTGAATGTTTCCGGCACCAATGACACAAGTCATTGAACCTAATGTAGGCTGCGAGTGTGCGTTATGTTTATGCACGTCGAAATATAATAATATTGTTTTCATATCACGTTTTAATTGTGAACTAAAACAACAGTGTACTGAATTACAAATAATAAAGTCCTATTTAATATTTCCTTCATATCTTATCATGTTATTATATCCCGTGCTTGTTTGCTGGATTAACATCGACTTTGTTTTGTTTATTTTGTAAACGAAGGCATCACTCATATGTAGACGACAAGAGGATATAGGCTTTTCATGCTTCACTTAAGTGTAATTTCTACCGACTTCCGAAGCCAGTAAGGCAAAATTTAAATGGCACCAATGAGAATGCACCAGCTTCCAAACAAAAAACAATTTTCAAAATCGGTTCACGTTGAAAGAAGAAATGAGGTAAAACACATAAATAAAAAAATATAAAATAGTAACCCTTTAAAACATGCTTTTAAGGAAATAATTATCTTAAATATTTAGGATTTTTTGTCAATAAAAAATTATGATCAAATATTTCTTACTGTATTTTGAATAAGAAATTTACATGATATTAAAAATAGTTTTTTTTTTTTATGCCTGATAGGCAAGCATTTGACCACAATCTCACCCGATGGAAAGTGATGATGCGGCCGAAGATGTAGCATGCTTGCCTAGAAGGTACCTATTCACTCTTGACTTGAAGACTCCCAGATTGTACCGTTCGGGGAACAAAGACGATGGCAATGAGTTCCACTCCTTCGCAGTACGGATGATAAACGTATAAGCGAAACGCTTCGAGCAAACTGGAGGTATGTCAACCATATATGGATGACGTTTGACAGTTTGTCTTGTTGTTAGATGGTAAAATGGACTAGTTGGAATTAACTCGTATAATTCCTGCGCACACTCTCCAAAATGTATACGATAGAATACCGATAGGCTCGCGACCTTACGTCGGTGACCGAGACTCAGCAATTTGGACTCGACCAGCTTATCATCGCCAATGAGTCTTTTTGCTCGTCGGTCGATGGACTCAAGAGCTTCAAGCTGGTACTTTGCGGATCCATCCCACAAGTGGCCGCAGTACTCCATACACGATACATAATAGATGTATTAATAAAATTAAACAAGTAATACTTTTAAAAGTTTTTTAAAAGTATTTTATCCAGTTTTGAATAAAAACGCCCTAAAAAGTTATATATAACCAGAGAACATGTCAAGACGAATCAAAAGAGCACAAACTCAATGGGTTTATCTAGTTTAGGTCAGAAGGTCCTATAACCATCTTCCATCTCCAACATCAGCTAACTCCATGGTACCATATCAATGTATTTTCACCGAAGAAACATAAGTACACCAAATTTGAGTCCAATCGGACATCAGGATATGAGTCTAATTTAGCTTGCAAGATTTAATAACAGACTGACAAATAGACAGGCAACGGGAGAGGTAGAAATATATAAAAGCTTGTAATATACAAATCAGACCACTTACCAGGTAGACCACTTATTCGCTTGAAAACTATATAAAATAATAATACCAAAACACTAGTGCGACATTTGTAAACCTTCTGATTTTCAAGTATTTCTACAAATGCAGGAATGGAACTAAATGTATTTAATTAGTAAGAAGTATTTATACTTACTAAAGAAAGAAAGAATGAAAGAAAATAGATTTATTTGGGACAACACGCGACGTTACATTATTTTCATAAAACAACAAGACAAAATACAAAAATAAACAATATAACGCCGCGTGATGTCACGAATGAGGTCCCAACTCAGCATATAACTAGGTAAGTAGGTGGGCAGGACCCTCCTACCTACCCAGTAACTGGTTTTTTACTACGTCTATTCTTAGATAACTAAACAATTTAAAAAATATATATAGTTATAAGTACATGGAGTGTTACAAATTAGTTAAGTTTTTGTCCAAATAAAAAGATTTTTAATTTAATTTTTTAATTTTAATTTTAATATGTGGATTTATTTGAGCTGATTTACTGTATAGGTATTTGTAACTATAGTATAGATTTTAAAAACAACATAGGTAACATAACATAGGCGATTGGCCAGTAAAATATTTTATCGTTATTTACATTTAAAAATGACAATATTTTAATCGATTTCTGATTTTTTAGAAAAAAAACACCTTATATGTGAAAAGAAACCTATTAAATAAATATAAATACTTAGTTGTTCCCCACGGCTTTGCTCGAGTGAATAAAAAACATTTTTTTTATAAAATCGAATTGTGAATACACAAAAAATTACTTCAACATCGGTCCAGCGCTAAAGGAGGAGTACAGTCACATACACACGTACAGAAGAATTATATATATAAAGATTATCGCTTTTTTCACACCTGTTTTTAGATTGGCTCACAAAACTGAGACGTCTAGATATAACGACTGCGCAAACCGCGACTACACCAACTAAACTCGCACATGCAAGCGAGATGCCTGTATGGTCGGCCATCATTTCACAATAATCAGCTATCAGCTATGCAAGGTTATTAACGAATTACCTACTACGCATGCTGCAGGTCGAAGAAACCGGCTCAGTTTCCTTGAACTAATTAGCGACTAAATATGGGCCTTAAGAAACTATTTGAGCGGATAAAGCCAACCCTGAGTTAATGCAGATATGCCAAGCTATTGCGATATCAGCTGGTACCTAAAGGCTTTTTACTGAGACTTCGCTGTCTGTCCGTCTGTCACCAGGCTGTATCTCAAGAACGGTGATAGCTAGACAGTTGAAATGTTTACAGATGATATATTTCTATTGCCGCTATAACAACAAATACTAAAAATAAAATAAAACAAATATTTAAGAGGGGCTCCCATACAACAAACTTGATTTTTTATAGATAATGGTACGAAACACTTCGTGCGCGAGTCCGACTCGCACTTGGCCAGTTTTTATTTTATGTTATTGAGTGACTAGACGAGCTAGTCGCTCGACTGATGGTAAGCGTGACGCTTGCCCGTTACAGTTCAGTGCTACCCCGAGATATAAACTTATAAAGGTCAAAATCCTGCGCGACAAAAAACTGCGCTCGTGCCCAGTAACTTCACTGTAAACATTGCCCTTTAATCCAAAACTGACTACGACTTACATTTCGAAAAATCGGTCATGACTTTTGGTCGCGTCCAAATCGTCAGTCATTTGGATTGGAGATTTTTTTGGGCTGAATATCTGAAACGCTCGTTTTTTTTTTCTACCCCTTTTTACGGACAACCTACTAGCAAACTGTTAGATCTCGGTTATTAGAAAGACGTAGGACGTATACGCTATGAATGTCTGATGCGCTGGAGTATCCATGTGACTGTTTTTAAGGTTCCGTACCCAAAGGGTAAAATGGGACCCTATTACTAAGACTCCGCTGTCCGTCCGTCTGTTTGTCGGTCTGTCATCAGGCTGTATCTCATGAACTGTGATATTTAGACAGTTGACATTTTCACAGATGATGTATTTTTGTTGCTCCTATAACAACAAATACTAAAAAACAGAATAAAATTTATATATTTTAATGGGGCTCCCTTACAACTAACGTGATTTTTTTGCTCGTTTTTGATCGATAGTGATAACTGCAAAAGGTGAAAGATGCTTGAAATATTCACAGAATATCAAGATATATATCCATTTTAAAAATAAATAATTAAATTGAAATAATACAAATGTTTTAATACAACGACAGTGATTTTTTTACCGTTTTTATAGATAATGGACGGAACCATTTGTGCGCGAGTCCGACTCGCAATTGGCCGGTTTTATTTTTACATTATTGAAAATTTTACACTATCCTAACTAATTTGTAGTCCCCCTATGTCTCAAAAAGGCATATTTGTCATATTTTTTTTTTCGCTTTTTGCATCTTATCATCACAATCCAATAGTTCCCCTATTTGATTGTGAAGATAAGGTTGTTGTTGTAAAATCGGAGCGTCATGACGCTTTAGTAAATACCGATTTAGCATCCCTAGGTCTCCTACTTTTAGTGATGTGTAATACTCGCTAACAGGTAGCAATATTTAGCTGGACGTATAAATACTTTCACATTCACACTAAGTTCAATGACTTTTATCGTGGGTGCCGGTAACATACACATCACACACACAATTACAATCAGAACAAGAAACACAAATTTTCCTTGGGGAGAAAACTTGAGTTCCCGTTGGGAATCGAACCCGATATCCCTGCTTAGAAGACAAACGCTCACCATAATCAAAATAGTTCATTCACATGGGCCCCAAAGAGGCACTCATAAAAGTTAAAGACTACAGCCAGATTCGCAAAATTACAGCCGTCTCTAGAAGAACCTGGCAAGAAATTCGGCGGCGCATTTTTTCATTCTTTATTTTTAACACATTCTTAAACACAAATTAAATTAACCTAGGTATATCTATATTATGAAGTACCTAAAAAGCGTTTGTGCAATTTGTCTTTATGCATCCACCTAACTATGCTAACGGGCAGTTATGAAACAGTTAGATCGATTTCAAACCATTATTCAAAGTAAACAAAGTTTTGAATAAGTACAAAAGTATTTAAAATTAACGAAGCACTACTGTGGTTCTGAGTTCAATGTACTTGTCATACTGTTTTGTGAAATATAATACAAAGCACTAAAAACAATAAATCATGGTTTTTGGGCTGTCGGCAAAATAATAGAATAGTATTTTTGGAATAATATAACAATACGTTCACTTCTGAGTGTAGGTTTACCTATTTAAACTCTTGTTATTCAGGTACCTATTAGAAAATTTTCATTTAAATATCATTAAGCATTTTTTCGTATATACATACCTAGTTATAAAATGCTTAAAGATGATGTTACTTTAAGTTCAAAGGATGATGAAAGATAAAAGGCATATTTTTCTATAATTATTTTTTTAGTACCTGATAGACAATCAATTTTCAATCATTTGATTTCGAGTCTGAACTTCTTGATTTTACCACTATCTCACCTGATGGAAAGCGATGATGTGGTCGAAGATGTACATGTTATCCTGGACCGTATAGTCTTAAATTCTCCCAGAATATACCGTTCGGGGAGCAAATCTTAGTACCATAATGAATAGCAATCACGATAGTTTTCAAAATGAAAAAAAATTGTAAATGATTTATTTTGACGACCCAGTTGTCGCATCGGATATGTGTTCTCCCTCTGCGCCGCGGGTCCTGGGTTCGATTCCCGGCAGGAGCACAAATTCCTTCCCAAGGGACATTTGTGCTTCTGGTCTAGGTGTAATGTGTGTGAGATGTGAATGTTTCCGGCACCCACGATACAAATCTTTGAACTTGGTGTGGGGCTGTGAGTGTGAATGCGTTTGCGCTTGTTTGTTTGTTATTTATTTCTTATACTCAAGATTTTACAAATCACTACACAACATGCACTAGTAAACCTTGGGATATTTGTCAAGACGCAAGGATCTCTTACATTAAAATATGACGGGTAAAAATACTTAGCAAAACAAACAACAGGCTTGTAAATCAGCAGTAGGGTTAGTGATAATTATTTTATAGTGAGAACTACCCCCTAGACGAAAATCAAAACGCTTTGTCTCTATTCTATCAAAAGAAACGCTTTCTAAATGTAACAGACCTTAATACTTGTACACATAAGGTTCAAAATATCTCGAATTGTTATTTAGCACTCACCGAGTTTGCAAAGTTACAAACAAGCAATTTGAAACCTTAGCTTGTAAGTTTTAAGGCCTTTTACATTTGGAAAGCGTTTCTTTTGATAGAACGGAGACGAAGCGTTTTGCTTTTTGGCTAGATCGGCTAGCTATCAGAAGACGGTAGCAAGCGAAATGACAGCAAGAGTGCCGTATACGCCGCGCTTATGACTTGTCTGTCTTACTCGGGCATCTGCAGACCAAGAATAACTTCAGGCTATCAAATAATTTGAATGCAAGCAAAGCTAAATAATACCGACTTCTCTGCTTTATCTGTGAAACCCTTGATTAAATTAATTTCATTAAATACACATTATTAAGAATAACTCATAGATAGATAGATAGTGGTCAAACACTATCCTGTCACAAATAAAAAAAATAAAAATAAAAAAAATAAACTCAAAAACGACTGGTAAAATCTTGATTAAAATTAAATGGGACCACAAGAGAGGCGTCAGCTTTCAAATGAAAAAAGAATTATCAATGTTGGTTCACCTAAAAAAGTTCTGAGGTAACCCAGATAAAAAATACTGTCAACTTAAGAACCTCCTCCTTTTTATTAAAGTCATTTAAAAAATATGTAAATAAAGATCGTCTACTCTAAAAATTTACGTTCGTATATTTGACACTTAATCGTTCCACAATACCATTTCTACGTATTTAATTTTTTTTTATTTTAATACATTTATTGATAAATCGGCGCTGCCAGTAACTCATAAGCTTTCTTGTGAACTTCAGTGATATCCTCGACGGGTTTGTTGTTGTTCGCGAGCCAAACGCTGGCACTTTTGCCCTTTTTGTACATGTCGATGACGCCTCGTGCAGCTGATTCAACCCTGAAATATATTTTTTTATTATAGCTTTTTTACTATCACTTTCTTATAACTTATACGCTCTAAGGGTAAAAAAAACATGGATTAACTGGTAAGGATTTTTTTTGTATACAGGATATGCGAACATTTGACTATCTCATATTTATATGAGATAGTGATGTTTGATACGATACGATTTCTACGTAGCGCCTGCAGATATTAGAATAATTGGTAAGCAAGCTACACCAAGATTTTTTTTTGCCATATTGTAAGCATCACGCTTGCGTAGTGGGCAACTTTTGGCAAAGTTTAACTTATATAATTTGAACTCCTGCGCGGCACACCACTGCACTCGTCACCCATATTAGATGTTAAATCACGTCACCACGTCAAATTAGATGTTAAATCTCTTTAAGACCTGTAATTTCACTGGAAACATTGAATAAAAAAAGAAAAACATAATAAATAATAAACATTGATACCTAGCAGATGGTAATACTATTCTAGCTGATAGTATTTAGTTAGAAAGAGCTACGAATAATTGTTCGTTGAGAAAGAGATTTTGCAGATTTTTAGTACATCTGTAGAATGAGACTTCGAAGTGAAACGGAATATTACTAAAAACCTGCTACACCTACTTTAATCAAAGGTATTTTCAGGGCCAATGCAACAAAAAATATTCAGTTTAATAACTTTGAAAAACTGCAACTTAGTTCAGAAATTCTTATGGCCATCTTCCGTCTCTATCATCAGACCAACTCTATGATACCATATCATTGTATTGTCACCAAAGATACATCAAATTTCAGTCCAATTGGATAACCAGAAATTGGTCTAATTTAGCTTGCATGATTTAATTAAAGAACGACGAAAGAAACGGGATAGGTGAAACTAAAAAAGCTTGTAAAAACAAAAGCCTTGCCAAATTGCTTGGTTAATAAAGAATCTTGCGTAAATACATAAAGAACTCTTCACTTACGTTTGTCCTGGATATGTCTGCAGTGCCACAATCAACTTCTTTTCGACTTCTTTATCGAAATTTCCCATATTCTCCAATGCTATGAGCCCCGTGTCAGTGGCTCCAAAGCAAATCGTAAGTACTCGCACACCAGTCCTCAAATAATAGTCATCTGACTGCAAAATAAGTAACGTGATAAAGGCAACGACTTGCTGGTTTCTTTCAAGATACAAGCAATGCTTAGCTTGGGGCTCATTGGAACTATGTATTTTTAACAAATTTCATTAATAAATTCATTCATTTTCTTGTTTAAAAAATGTAGAGCGTCTTAGATCTTATATTCCGTAAAACTGAACCTTAAGATAAGTTACGTTATTTTTATTTATTTTTTATTTATTTGTGTTATAAAATCCACAGATCTTAAACATGGTAAGGTATTACATGAGTATTATACATACATCCAATTACGGATTTACTTTATATATATCTTGTGTTTTTTATAAGGAATAAGGTTATTTTATAAGGTTATATTTGATATCTTGTGTTTTTTATAAGGGATAGGCAAAATTTTCATTATTTCCTCAGCTAATGACGATGAATAAAATATAAAAAAAATAGAAGATACCTATTCACTCTCGACTTAAATACTCCAAGATTGTTATTAATCTGGCCCTGGCAAGGAGTTTCAATCCTTTGCAAATATGCATATCAAACGAGTAAGCAAAACGCTTTGTGCACTTTGAGAAATATTTACTATACAACGAGGTCGTAATGCAGTTTTTCAGGTTTTACAATTATTTGTAACTCACGTTTCTAGACCCAAAATATTTCAACTAAATTAGATTAAAAAGTATTGCTTTGGACTCAAAAAATAGTACTCTGCTTCTGTCAGTGGACCCAAGCTATATTGCTTTATTTCACTAGGTACTTATTATAGCGATATTTCTGAGCTATATTTAGTTTAAAATCAAAATCAAAATCGTTTATTCACACGGGCCCCAAAGAGGCGTCGGCGTCGTTTAAAGAACGTCCAGATATAATTTTAAATTATTGCTCCTGGTTTACCATTTTTTCTTACCGAATAAAATATATAGGTTCATTTCATAAATGAATATTCCGCGAAAAGATTTGAACTATCAAGGCAAGAAATGAGTTAAATTTTTCAACGTAGGTTTTTATTGTTTTACGCATTAAGTGCCTTCTACATCTTAAATTTTATTGTTTGCTAGATAGGCAAGCATTTGACCAATATAATTCTATAATATTGATAGAAAATACTTACACCAACTCCAACACTAAACTGCATAACAGCACTCTTCGTTGCATTGTATATCGGCGTAAATGGCATTGGATGCAACGCTGCTACTGAGGATATGTTGATGATGGCTACTCCTTTACCACCTTGGTCTTTGCGCATAAGGTCTAGAGCTTTTAGAGTGCCAGTTATTACAGCTGTCTAAAAAAAATCGAACATAAACTTTTGACGAACGAAGAAACAAGACAAAATGAGTGGTGGACACTTGAAAAAGTCCACCTGCGGCAATACCATACCATTGCCAAACATTCAACCACTAGCAGTAGAATGCAAATATTACTGTTTATCGGATTAAAGAGGAATATTTCCAGATATTTACCGCAATTTATTAGTGCAGTGTACTTTACCGCGCAGGATTTTGAACTTTTTAAGTTCAGATTTCTGTCTGACACTGAACTCTAATGGGCAAGCGTGACGCTTACCATAAGGCAAGCAAAATGAAGATCTCGTCTCTCAAAAAAAAGTATCTTTGCCTATCTTGAATAAAAAATCACTGCACAGTTGTGCATGCAGCCGGTACTAGTGACAGGCCAACATTTCCAGGAAGTTTGGGGCTAAGGGACTGCGCGCACAGTGCTGTGGACTGCTGCGCGGCATCGGACTTTTTATATTAAATTTTAAACATACTGTGTATAGGAAGCGTTACTCTCCCCAGGAAAGGATCTGGGGATGCTTCCTATGAAATTGGCATTATCAATGAAAGAGAATTGCTTCAATCCCTTTGGCTTATTATTTCTGATTGACTAGCATTTGTCCATTATCTCACCTTGATGTTAAGTGATGTTGTAGTAAAGGATGGTAAAAATTGTAGGTATGACTGGTCCTTAAAGAAAGCTAAAATATGATTTTTAGTGATTGATGGGGACAGATTTTTCTACTTGAGGGTTGTGTTGTGACCTACGACTATATGTCAGTGAAGTGTAGCAAGCCAGGTGAGGAACATGGCCTACTGCTATGGATTTCACCTGTTACCTTCACGGACAGCGATAGCATTTGACATACCTAGAGACATATAAGTCATGCCACACTATGATTTTACTATGTATATACTGAGCGATGGGCTATCATCTATTTTCTAGAAACAACACGATTGGATTAGATTAAGTCTCATAAATCTATTACTAATGCAGGATGACGGTAAATATATGAAGTTTATAGCTGCTTTATTGATACGATACCTATCAGACCTTTGGAGCAGTTGATAAAGAACTGTAGGTATAGTAGTATAAGGATAAATTTTATTATATTTTAATCGCAAATTGGCCACAGCATGAACGATATATCATAATATATTAACATAGCATAACATAACATAAACGCTTGCACACTTACAACCCCACAGTTCGATGACTTGTGTTGTGGGTGCCGGAAACATTAACATCACACACACTTTCACGACCAGAACCAGAAACACAAAGTTTTCATTGGAAAGAAAACTTGTGTTCCCGCCGGGACTCGAACCCAATACCAATGCTTAGAAGACGAACGCTCACCTAACTAAGCCAATGGGCAGTTTAATGTTAATGGCGATCTAGCTCTTGATCATCTATATTGACGATTTCTATATCCACGTCTAGCTGTATCATTACGTACCGCAATAAAAAAATTATAATAACACTGGGTAAATTTTGTCTTCAATATTTCTGAGTAGATAAATAAGTACCAAAATCATATTAAATAAGAGTACATAGTCCATAAATGGTGTTCTGTTCCGCACGGTTTAACAGGTCCTCAGTCGTAGGAAATTGAATATTTTGTGTATTTTTTATCTTCATTGTGAATCTTTTAAAGAAAATTATCAAAACAAAGCTTTCATCGAGCATGTCCTTGATAAACTACGACTGGAGCAAAAACTAACCACATTGATGTCAATTTCTTTTCTATAAGTTCTCCAACTATCATTTAATATAGCAGCACCATTTATCACCACATATTCATTGCTTTTGTCCCCCAACACTGCTGGTGGCGCGAGTAAAATCGCTGGCGTGTAAATAGCCCACCATTTACGTATTAATATTTTTAATGATAGCGGTAAATTATTTTGGATTAAAACATTGGCAAAAATCAGTAGGGATACACGAATCAATTTACAGTGTTTATTTAAGCTCACGTACCTTAGACTGCTTCGAAACCGCCTCCGGAGCTCCCCAAGAAAGGAACTACAGCAAACTGTATGTATGCCTAAGCGCACACACACAACTCCACGTCGCGCCGGCCGGCGAGTTTGAATCCCTGGTAATCCGAGAGGGTGCGAGGCACGGAACACTCATTCACCTAACAGTTCACACGGTCGATCACAATAAACACGATGAAGTTTTTATTTTAAGTCCTGGTTAATTAGATGATAATTATTTAATTAGTTTTCTACGTCACAAAATTCAATAGCGGAGGAATTTGTCGACCACACAGACCGGCGGTGACATACACGACTGAAGTTCTTCCTTTTTAAGTCTGTGAAGTTGGTCGCGAGTGCAAATAACGTCACCCGATACAACCAGCGCCATCTCTAGGGTCGTCCTTGAACGATCTCTAACAGTGGTCAGCCGAGAGCCCACTGCAAATGCATTCAGATATCCAAAGATTCTTGCCAATATGAATATTAGGTATATAAAGTGAAGCATTTATTCACAGATGTATAATTTACATTTATTATTTATATTATAAAAGGCAAAGACGCTTCACCATGCACCCCGCCTTGGAAGAGCGCAAGATCTTTCAAAAGAAACAGTAAGAGTTATTAGATTCTACTCGTTTATATTATGAAATAATCTAAAAGATCAATGAACTTTATGTCTGATCAGGAGTGAATGTTACTTATTAAGAAATTGCAACTTAATCCTAATAATGCGGAATACTTATAAGCGCGCGTAGATATATAAATAATAAACAACAATAAATATTTTACGAATATACATTTATTGTGTCGGAATGGGATATAGTTTGACGATAGGGCGTTTAAAACTACCTGAACTGGTCTTGACCGTGGCAACACGAACAATACCGTCGGTGCCTTTATAAACTTCGGTAATAACCCCTAAAGGCCAGTTTAGAGGAGCTAAATTATCCTGCCCAACGAGTACTACAGTCCCGATTTCAACCGGTTTATCCGGAGTAGCCCACTTTTGCCTTACTTGCAACGTATGCAAATACTCTAAGCGCCATTTTTTCCAAAAGGATTGGACCATGCTGTCCAAAAGTTCTTTGCGTTGTACAAGACTGATGCGCTGATCAGAAAGATCGGCAGTGGGTAAGTATTGCAGGGGAGACGACATTAAAAAATGGGCGGGAGTTATCACCTCTGGGTGTGGATCGGAAGATACAACATTCAGAGGGCGCGAATTAAGAATACACTCTATTTGCGTCAATACGGTTTGTAATTCTTCATATGTTAGAAGCTGACTACCTATCACCCTGTACATATGAGTTTTCAAACTCTTAATGTTCGATTCCCACATTGCTCCAAAATGAGGAGCTCTAGGAGGAATCATTTTCCAGTCAATGCGTCGGGTCATCAACTCCTCTGAGAGTGACGAATTGAAATTAGAGTTCAATAAAAAAGTATATAGCTCATCCAATTGAGCTTTAGCACCAACGAAAGTGGTGGAATTATCAGAGTAAAGACAGGATACTGGTCCGCGGCGGGAAATAAAGCGTTTTAAGGCGTAAGGCGAATCGGAGAATGCATACACTCCTGCAATAGGAACGCGTGCAGCGCAAGAGTCATTGACAACCTTCACTAACTTAGACATAAGCACAGCAGCACATAACTCAAGACGTGCAAGAGTCGTGACTTTAGTCGGTGAGACCTTTGACTTTGCGCAAAGTAAGCGAACTATGATGCCAGCAGGGTAGGTACAGTGTAAAAAGATCACACAACCCATGCCATTTAAACTAGCATCACAAAAGCTAACGAGATTCACAATGCAGTCAATATTTACACCTACATGGCGCGGAATCCGTAAGGTATCAAGCAAGGGAAATTCTTGCACAAGGGCGGAGAAGCGGACAACAATATTTTCCGGAGCGGGATCGTCCCAGCCACTGTTACTCAACCACAACTCTTTAATGAGCAATTTGGCATAGAGAATGACTGGAGCGACCAAACCCAGAACATCGAATAATCGTGCAACTACGGAGAGTATATTTCTCTTAGTGCATTTGTCGGTTATTACAGCGGAAGTGAAGAAAAAGTTATCTTCAGAAGATTCCCAGGAAAGACCTAAGATCTTCGCGGAAATATTGCATTCGTCAAAATCGAGGGATTTGCGGTGCGAATCAGGAAGACTACTTAAGAGAGCTGGTGAGTTGCTAGACCATTTCACCAGATCAAAATCACCCGATCTGAACATATTTATTAGGTCTTGTGACAGCTGCATAGCGGTTTGTCCATTATGTGCAGAATATACCAGATCATCCATATAGAGACTGGATTCTGCAATTTTTGCAGCGTCAGGATAGTGTGGACTCATGTCGGAAGCCAGCTGTCGCACAGTGCGCATAGCTATATAAGGGCTCGACTTGAGTCCAAACGGTAAGCGTTTGAGGGCGAAAGTACGCACTTGTTCGTTCTCGTTGAAACGAAACAAGATGCGTAAGTATTTACGCTGGTCCACGGGTACACCTATGCGTAAGTACATTTGTTTTATGTCAGCGTTCATCGCGACAGGAAACAAGCGGAATTGCAAAAGCAATAAAAACAGATCAGCTTGCAAATTAGGTCCTATATGCAACACGTCATTTAAAGACAAACCTGTGTGAGTTTTCGAACTTGCATCTAAGACTATGCGCGGCATCGGCTGATCAGGTCGCACGACCGCATGGTGAGGTATGTAGTAGCCTCCACCAGAAATTTCGGTTTCATCGACAGAGCTAAGATAACCATTATCGATATATTCTCGAATGACCTGGTTGTAATTTTCCCTCAAATCGGGTGACTGGCGAAATTTTCTTTCTAGTGCCATAAATCGGCGAAGAGCAACAGCATGTGAATTGCCGAGTTCAGATGGATCCTTGCTGAATGGCAGCGATACCGTGTAGCGACCGACATCATCACGCGTCACTGATGACGTGAAAATATTTTCGCACTCCGTCTCTTCGGGTGACAACAAACGCATCGTAGGTACTTCTTCGAGTTCCCAAAACTTCTGTACTAGATCGTTCAGCGCGAGCGCGGTGAAAGAAGCGGTAGGTATGGTGTCATTACGTGGATAATCTCCCATCAGAACGTAACCAAAAGTGGTTAGAAGTGCAGGTGGAAGTCGCAGACCAAAGTCAACCCGTTTCCCCAAATAAATGTACGGAAAGAGTTGGGCACCTATAATTGCCTGAATGTCTCCTGGAATATTCCAATTCAAATCTGCGAGCGGGAGGTCGTGGTAATCTATGTTACGATTCCATTCAATAAATTGCGACGGCAATTGATCTGTAATACACTCCACGACAAGAGCGTGTATGGTGTATTTCTGTTGCGGGTATATGCGGGATTCAATATCCAAATACACGTATCCAACGATTGGACGCGAAGTTGAGCCAACACCTTTGACAAAAGAATTACTCAAAGGTATTATCGGCAAGTTTAAAGCGCGGCAACATTCAGTCGTTACTAAATTGTTCATGCTACCATTATCAATTAAACATCTGATGATAGTTTTCGGACCTGTACTACCTTTAGAACGCGCGTACACCTGAGCGGTTGATAATAAAACAGTCGACTTCGGTTTTGTTTCGGCGGATAGAAGCACAGCGGCATTATGTGACGTAAGCGGTAGATTTAAAGCGGGTGAAGGCGCGCAATCAGTCGGCGGCGGCGGCACCGGCGGCGGCGGCGTTGTCGGCGACAGCACGGGAAGATTCGCATAAGCAGTGTGTACATTGTGTGTGTGATGTGAATGTTTCCGGCCCCCACGATACAAGTCTTCGAACTTAGTGTGGGGTTGTGAGTGTGAATGCGTTTGTACATGCGTATTATTATTTTGTTTCACAAAATGTAAAAGCGTATGGTGTCGTTTTCTACATAACTCGCAGACAGATGACGAATTACAGGTCGATAAATTATGCGTCATACTGAGACAGTTTACACATCCACTTTTGGATTTAATAAAATCATAACGAGATTTAGGATCGTGTGTATTTTTGAATTTAGCACAAGTATATAAATGTGTGTGAGCGGTTTCATTACAAAATGCGCAATGAGATATGGCGGGCGGGTATGAGTGCGAAGCAGAGGTTCCGGTAGCAACCATTGGTACCTCGCTCGCAACAAAGGATTTATGTGTGTTTGAGCGTGTGTTCTGTGACGTAGAAGCGGGCGGTTTATATAAATGTGTGTGAGCGGATTCATTACAAAATGCGCAATGAGATATGGCGGGCGGGTATGAGTGCGAAGCAGAGGTTCCGGTAGCAACCATTGGTACCTCGCTCGCAACAAAGGATTTATATGTGTTTGAGCGTGTGTTCCGTGACGTAGAAGCGGGCGGTTTATATGTGTTATTTGAATTACGCGGGTTCGAGTTCATGTACATGATCGGGTTCGAACGTCCTAAGATCTTAGCCTGATCTTGAACGAAACTGATCAGCTGTTTTGTTGTAGGTATTTCAACATCTCTAACAGAAAGTTCAAAACATTGTGCGGTTTGAGTGTCTAATTTTCTAAGTGCGCAGTGCACGAGAATAAAATCCGTCAAATCCGAAACATGCAGCTGTTTGAGAGCAGAAATCGATGCCGAAAAATGATCGATAAATGAGTCGAGACTAGCGGCAGTGTGAGTACACCCTTTTAAATCTAACACATTGTTGAGATAATGTGTTCCTAAAAGTCGCTTATCCTGGTATTTCTTGACTAAGCTATCCCAAATTATGCTGTATGTTTCACCCGTAGGTACTATTCCAGAAATGACGGAATTTGCGGAATGACTCAATTTACTAACTAAGTATTGAATGCGTTGCGAATTACTTAGACGCGTATTATCGTGAATATTTGCTTTAAAAGATTCATAAAACGCTGGCCAATTCTGTATTTTACCATCGAATTCCTTAATATGAAGCGGCTCCAATTTAAACACAGAAGCACTATCACTACGCAGCGGTGGTACATTGGCGTGGTTATTCATCTTATTTCTAACACGTTTCACTCTTGTAAACAATTCGTCAAACGACTCCAAACAACCAAAATCGGGACTCGCGGAAGGGTTTGACATTAAGGTAATCTCATTAATTTGATCTACAATAGATTCAAAATTATTATGAAGGTCATCCATAGTTTCTGTTTCAGACATAAAGTTTTCATTCGACCTTGAACTCTCGAAAGAAGTGATGTTTTTAGACATATTAAACAAATGATTCATACGTTTAAATAAAAACTCTTTCTTTCCTCTTAAAATGATCAACATAGTATCTGAACTTGGTTTCGACATGTTCGGTTATCGTTATGCTAATAATTTATGCACGAATAAACTACTAAATGTTTGTTTACAAACAACAAATGCGGGCGGGAACAAGTAGGTAAGTTAGCGAGCGGCAATTACACTATAGGTAGTTATAAGCGGAGTGAATTGCACATAGCAACGGGCGGGCGAACTTATGTATGAAATGTTTATGGTTAATAACTCAAAGCAAAAGGTAATTAAAACTGGACTATCCGGCTCGAAAAGGACCAAAATTATGGTGGCGCGAGTAAAATCGCTGGCGTGTAAATAGCCCACCATTTACGTATTAATATTTTTAATGATAGCGGTAAATTATTTTGGATTAAAACATTGGCAAAAATCAGTAGGGATACACGAATCAATTTACAGTGTTTATTTAAGCTCACGTACCTTAGACTGCTTCGAAACCGCCTCCGGAGCTCCCCAAGAAAGGAACTACAGCAAACTGTATGTATGCCTAAGCGCACACACACAACTCCACGTCGCGCCGGCCGGCGAGTTTGAATCCCTGGTAATCCGAGAGGGTGCGAGGCACGGAACACTCATTCACCTAACAGTTCACACGGTCGATCACAATAAACACGATGAAGTTTTTATTTTAAGTCCTGGTTAATTAGATGATAATTATTTAATTAGTTTTCTACGTCACAAAATTCAATAGCGGAGGAATTTGTCGACCACACAGACCGGCGGTGACATACACGACTGAAGTTCTTCCTTTTTAAGTCTGTGAAGTTGGTCGCGAGTGCAAATAACGTCACCCGATACAACCAGCGCCATCTCTAGGGTCGTCCTTGAACGATCTCTAACAGTGGTCAGCCGAGAGCCCACTGCAAATGCATTCAGATATCCAAAGATTCTTGCCAATATGAATATTAGGTATATAAAGTGAAGCATTTATTCACAGATGTATAATTTACATTTATTATTTATATTATAAAAGGCAAAGACGCTTCACCAACTGCCTCATAAGTTTTTGTAAGTTGAT
This sequence comes from Lomographa bimaculata, assembly GCA_948107665.1. Lineage (NCBI taxonomy): Eukaryota > Metazoa > Arthropoda > Insecta > Lepidoptera > Geometridae > Lomographa > Lomographa bimaculata. Next base: position 15,925,491 of record OX403589.1, read on the forward strand.
CTTCATTAGTGACGTCACATTTGATATATTCAACCTTGTCGCTACCGTGAATGGCATTTAATTCATTTTGCAGAAGGGTACCGTTTTTTTCGTCTACATCGAGAATTGCTATGAGCTGAAATGTAAAAAATACTTGCACAATGTATTAGGAGGTATTAATAAGGTATTGGTTTACATTCGGGCCTACCGCGAGGGCAAGATAGTTACTGCTAATGCGAAGCTTATCTTGTCCCACCTTGGCGAGGAACTGCTTACCGGTGTAGTGGGTTTAAGCCTCACATACCTCTTTCCTTCACCCCTGGGAAGGAAGGGAAATGCATTGCATTTTCTCCCCCACAAAAAAGGAGGTAATTATGTCGAACCGGAGATTTCAACAGAATTCATCTGTGCGATTCATATAGGTGAGTTAGTAGTCTTCTTGACTGCGAAAAGCTTCACTACTTATATAAAGTAAAGTCAGAAGAAAAAGCGGTTTACAGCGGTGTAAGAGTAATATCATCGATACTATATTTCACAAACTTGATGGATCGACTTAACCTCCCAAAGTACATTATATTACCTATATACAAATTTCGTGTCACGGTGTTTGTGGTCGAACTCCTCCAAAACGGCTTGACTGATTTTAGTGATTTTTTTTGTATATTTGGTAGGTATGAGAACAGGTCGTAAAGTATTTTTCATCCTCTTACCTTTTTTATCGTGATTTTTGTATTTTATAGATATACATAATCAGATACAAGCTATAAAAAGAAAGTTAAGAAGATTTAGACGATCTTTAATGTTCGGCAAAGTTCCCAAAATGCTTGCTGCATTACATTTACATTTTTGTATTTTTGTATGAACAATATCCAAAAAGTTTTTAGTATGGTATTAAAGTACTAGGCGACCATGCACGAGAAAGAGGTAAAACACTTTTTCTAAACGTAGCATTGCAACGCATGCCGGGTACAGTTAGTTTACCCATAATATATCTGGCTTGCTACCAAAGTAGCTTACCACCATCAAGTAGAAAGTCTGCCGCCAAGCCAAATACGGTGTTCCGGCAGTTATCCTTGAGAGCCTGCGTATTCCAGGTCTAGTGTGTTTACCAGCTTCGATCACATCGTCAGTTACCATCAGGTGAGATAGTGGTCAAACACTAGCCTGTCACAAATAAAAAAAAAAATAAAAAATGAAGAATACCTTTACTCCTTCTTCCTCCAGCAGAAGCCTAGCCACTTTAGCTCCAATGCCCCTTGCAGCGCCTGTTATCAACACAATCGTATCTTGCCATTTGTATTCCATGTTTACGCTACTGTGGTTTTAACAAAACAAACTTATCTTATGATATCATAAGTTTTTATATAAACAATTTTATCAGCATAATTACCGAAATACATAAAGACTTAAATAATATAAGATATACGAGCTATGATAATATAAGTTATGCTTTCTCCTAAATCATACTCATTACATTAAAATTTGCCCACTTGGCTCCCTTTGACCTGACTCGATATTTACATCACACCCAGAACCAGACACAAAAACTTCACGAAGGGAGAAAACTAGTGTTCCTTCCGGAATTCGAACCAACTACTTTGAAGGCAAACGCGCACCCAACTACACCAGTTCAAAGATGACCAAACCATCGGGCATCACCTGGGTAAAAAATATACACATAAACTATCTCAAATTCACAGTCCCACACTAAGTTCAATGACTTGTGTCGTGGGGCCGTAAACATTCAAGTCACATACACAACATTCACATTACATCCAGAACAAGATAAACAAATTTCCCCTGGGGAGAAAACTTGTGTTCCCACCGCAAATCGAACCTAGAGCTTTGCTAAGTTATAACCGAAAATTATAACCGTATATAAGTTATAATTTCATAATTTGCCGAAAACATATCATACATACAATAACGCCCAGAACCAGAAGCACAAATGTCCCTTGGGAGGGAAAGCTGTGCTCCTGCCGGTGATCGAACCTAAATAATTTGGTACTTTCATATAATATATGAAGGTATACCTGATATTATATTACCTATAATATTATAACATTGAGGATAACATATCCTTTAAAAATAAGATAGTAACCCAAAAGATACTTGAATAGGTACATAACAATATCATGAAATGATAATGTTATCTGTTATTCAATTCGTAAATGTCATTGTTTACTTAAAAGTTTATCTTTTTTATGCATTGTATCTTATAAATATCATCCAAGTGTCAAGATTTGGTTATCTAATTAATATCACACGGACACAATCTGGAACACCCATGCTGGCGTAGTTGCGTAAACTTTTTGAACAGCGGGTATCAGCCCCCCTATTACGTAGGTATCTTTGTTGCACGCGGTTTCTATTTGAATTAAGCAAAAATGAACTTTGTTTCTTAGAAGGTTTGACAATTTAGTATTGAAACTGTTTGCAGAGACAGTTAACAGAGATAGTTAACAGGGGGTCAGACCCCCTATTACACAGCCCTACAGCTATTTCTGTTCCGAACGGTTTTAATTCGAAAATGACCAAACTACTGAGAAATAAGATTAATTTTTGCTTAATACGCTACTAGAAACTACTCGAAATGAAAATATGTAATAAGGGGTCAGGTTCGATTCTCGATGGAAACACAAGATTTCTCCCCAAGGGAAATTCGTGTTTCTGGTTCCAAAATTGATTGTGTGTGATATGGAGATAAGCTGTGAATATGGAAGTGTTAAAAAAGAATAAGTTTTAGAATAATATTGTCTCCTCTTTTTTATTATATGAATAATACCAGTTGGGGTATGGTGACACCGCGTACCCCGAGACATACCCGTAGTAGCTAAATGACAGACCCAAAATCGGACACCAAACGCTACAAACATGTCTCCATTTGATTAAGTTCTGCGCAAATTCAATAGGTCGATAAAGAGTTTTACTGGTTGCCTCTAAGATTCTTTTTAGCTCTCATTTGACCACTAATTCACCTAACGGTAAGTGTTAGTGTAGCCGAGAGAGGTACTGCTATTCCTACAAGGACTCTATCTTATACTATCAGCTCCTGGAGCCTCCCCTGTGTACAAATCCCCAAAAACCCCGAAATCAAACACAAAAGAATTAGGTTCATAAACAAAGTCTTTATTATATTATGTCGGTCGAGCCTATTACGAGATCTTTACAGACTGTATGTGTTTCTTCTCATATAGAATCTACTCGTTTGTCTTTATGGCTGTCCATAGAATTTTATATGTCTACTGCACACTATTTCAAACAGCTTAGTTTGCTATCGTCTCGACTTTTGAGGCACCACGAAAAACAAAAGTTCTTCATACAAGACAATTTCTCATAATATTTACCTACTAAATTTATTAATGCATAAATAAGACACAGTGTTTTGATACCGTAAGTGCTTTAATATAGTGTTTTTTTTATTTATTATTCAAATACATGAACAGACAGGAGATCATACGCTTTCTTCACAGTTGCTGTAATGTTCTTCAAGGGTCTGTTAGTGGTGGAAATCCATGTGCTGCCACTTTCAGCGATCTTGAACACGTCCACGACACCTTGCGCTGCATTTTCTATCCTGAAGAAGATAAAAACAATTTATTAAGTTAACATTTTGGGAAGATAAACGATAATAACTAACATACTTTGAACTGGCTTTAGTTGGGTGTGCGTTCGCCTTCTTAAAGTTTTCTCCCCATGGGAAATTTGTATTTCTGGTTCGAGGTGTGCTTGTGTGTGTGATGTGAATGTTTTCGTCATAAATGATACAAGTCGTTAAACTTAGTGTGGGGGTGTGAGTGTGAAAGCGTTTAATAAACACTTCAATCGTTGCATGGACTCTAGACAAGTTGTTATCGAATTCGGGTTTCTGATCAGAAATTCTGAATAGACCATTCGTAGAGTCTTCCGTCACCACACATCAATGAAGGACAGAAAAGATAAAAGAAGGAAGGACAGAAAATTTGCCATGCACGGGCGATACCTTAAAATACACATACATTTTGCTGAAACGGCAATAATTCAAATTAAATTTTGAATTAAAAAGCGTGAAATGGCCCTAACTTTTGTATAGGAGCATAATTGTAGTGTGCAAATGTTTAAAACAACTTTATTATTTTTACTTCTGCATTGGAAAAGATTTCATCTCTTCGACGTAGATATTCGCAATGTCTTGGTTGAAGTGATCCACGTTATCAAGGTGAAGTAAAGGTGTGTCTGTTGCCCCAAAACACATTGTTATAACTCGTACTCCTGTTTTCGAGTAGTATTGTTCCATCTGTGAAAATAACATTCAGGAATATTTTATTTACGAAAAAATGTTTAAAGAGTCCGGCATAGTAAAAGCTTTTCATGGGACCAATTATACACTCTTTCATGACATATTTTCAATCGACTTCAAAAAAGAAGGTTCTCAATATGATTGTTTGTTTTTTTGTATGTATGTTACGCGATATCTCCGCCAATTATGAATCGATTTTAAAGTTTTTTTTTTATTTGGTAGAGTATACTTTAGAGGTGGTCCCATATATATTTTATCGAAATCAGTCAAGCCAAAACCGAAATATAAGCGATGAAGTTGGGTTTTTGAAGCTTTACTTGCGTTTCAATTATTCTAGTTATTTTGATTTAAAAACCAATTGTTTATGTATCTTCGGTGACAAGTCCGATCGGACATCAGGAAGTGGGTCTAAATTAGTTTGCAAGATTTGATTACAGATCGACGGAATATAGACAATGGGAAAGCTGAAATAAGTAAAAGCTTGTAATAAAATTACATATCCGTCAGTGATTTAAAAAAGCTTAGCACTCACTCCAATACAGTTGCTGAACTGCAACACAGCACTCTTGGTTGAGTAGTAGACTGGCAAAATTGGGGACTGGTAAAGCGCAGCGATTGACGAAATATTGATGACAGCTCCGCCTTTCCCGCCTTTGTCCTTTCCCATAATCTCCATAGCTCTTATGGTTCCAGTAACTAAAGCAGTCTGGCATACAACAAAGTTAGCTAGTTTAGATTCTCAGAATCTCCACTCAATTCAAAATACAATGGTTTCTGGATTGTCTAATCCAGCTGTTGCGTGAGACTTGCTGTCTGACATTAGACTTGCTGTCTAATGTCAGATGACTATCTGGGTATCTTGGCTCTGTGATGATTATATCGTTGATTTAAAAGTGGTTACATTTACTATCAACTAACTAACGTGTAGTAGATAGTTTAGAGTTATCTATCTATCTATCTATAGTTTTCCCGTGGGCTGATAAACACTTTACCTTCCTTTACCAAGCGGAGTCATGTAAAAAGAAACACTATTTAGTAATAACAGTAATTGTAGTATATCTTCGTTGTCGTTATCTGAATTTGTTTGTATTGTGGAACTCTTAAGTTATAGTAGGTACCCACATCTGGATCCAGTACTTCCACTCTTCGTACTAATAATCTAGGCTCATTTCGGCCTCAATTGGTACCTACTCGCACGCCCTAAATATACAAGACAATCAGACTCCTGAATAAGTTCAAATACTTATAGTTTTATAAGAATCTTACCAAATTAATTTGTATTTCCTTTTTATAAATGTGCATTCCATCATTCATAACCGCAGCATTGTTCACCACCACATCCAGATACCCCTGTTCCTTATATACGGCTTCAAAGCTTCCCAGTAGATCGTCGTCTTTAGTTACGTCACATTTGTAGAATTTCACCTTATTAGCGCCATATTTAGAGTTCAATTCGTTTTGAAGATCAATACCAGCTTTTTCATTTATGTCTAGGACTGCTACATGCTGAAACGAAATTATTTATAACCATAATTAAACGCAAACAAAGCTTAAAAAAATCGACTTCACCGCTTATATCTTAGTACCTATTGGCTTGATCGATTTCGATAAAATTTATATGTGACCACCTCTAGTATAAGCAATAGAGTAGTATAAGCTACCAAACAAAAAAAACATCAAATTAGATTAATAATTGGCGGAGATGTCGCGTAACATACATACAAAAAGTACAGTCGAATTGAGAACCTTAAACCTGAAAAGTACAAATTTCAAGGTTGAAAAGTAACTAACTACCGTTACGACAGTGGACTGACAAAGTCTGATCTAAGAGCGGTTTCTGAGGGTCTTTACTGACAAATGTGTGATCATTTGCCCTGGTCACCTACACAACCATAACAAGGAAAATAAGCAAGTTTTTAGTAGTAAGATTTTACTGAGGCTTTTAGGAAGACAATTGATTATTTATTTTCTGAAATATGAAGAAAAAGGAACCTAAAACTGGTAGTTAGAATGTTAGGTCGCTGGTATATCAATTGGTCGTATGCGTTACGGAAGCATTCACATCACACACACAATTACAACCAACACCAGAAACACAAATTTTCCATGAGGAGAAAACTTGTATTCCCGCCGGGAATCGAACCCGATACCCCTGCTTAGAAGGCGAACGCCACCCAACTAAGCCAACGGGCAGTTCAAATGTCTAAAGAAGGATATTAGTTCAGCATACAAGCGCAGTAAACCTAGTCAAACCAGCCATAAATTAAAGCCAACAACAAATCAATACTTATATAATTACTACCTTAACTCCTTCATTCATAAGATACCTGGTCACCATTTCTCCTATGCCTCTTGCAGCCCCAGTGATGAGAACCACCGTATTTTTCCACTCGAAGACCATGTTTCCTGTCAAATACCAAGCGGTTGCTAAAATCAACTTTGAATTCTATCTGTAGCTAAAGTTAAATTATGATATATGTCTTGATCTTTTGTAACTGGCAAAGAGTGCAATTGGTGAAGCTATAACAGGGTTCCGTAGTTTTTCCATACAATATATAAATGATTGTGATATGATATTTTTTGGAGCTTTTACTATACATCATTTGATTTTAACTGAGAGCATAGCAATATTGACCATGTCAACATATTGTACTTTTATAAAACAATAACTGACTTTACAGCCAGTATCTCCAAATCCCTTCATGCAACCAAAATTAAGAAAACAACAAAGCACTCTCAAACAAAAATAAAACACAATCGCCAAATAGTTAAGGTAACATATCGAAATAAAGAATGAAAAGCTTGTATTCATTTATGGAAATCGTTAAAAGTTTGAAGACTTCGTTATTTTGTATGTTTAAGTTCTAAATTGTAGATAGCCTATTTCAATTAATGATAGGTTTTTTAGTGCTGTTTTGGTTGGTGGATTTAACTTATTGTTTGTCTTGTCTATGTTAATCCGAGAATTTATCAAATCAATAAATCTGCCTAGAGTTTTATTGTGTAGGAACGTTGCCATAGTTTACTTGACAGATACTACTAAACTGTCAGCGTCACAATTTACTTACCAGTAAGTAAATTGTGACACTAATCGTTACCCACGGCGTAGGAACCAAAGACTTGCCGACTGAGCTAATAAATATCTGTAGAAACATACAGACAGACTTATTCCATTACTTAACAAAATTGTGCTCTTGGTCGGAATCGAACCCGGTACCTGCGGCGTAGAAACGAAGAACACGCTAACTGTCTTAGTTGTATTGTTTTTTATTTTTGAGTTTGCGTGTTGGATAATTGGTTGTAATCGTAGCTCGGCACTTTATAAACTTATCAAAAAATTTAAAATGTTTTTTTTATATTTTTTTGTGTTTCATTATCGATACCCGACCCCCCCTTTGAAGTATGGAGCGCTAATACAAAGTAACCTTGTATATTCAGTCCCGTTGGAACGGAACCCTAAGCAAGTCATGCTTCATAAATAATTATGTTTATTACCAAACACAAAGTTGAGAAATATTGCTACTGATAAGCTCACGAACGCGCTGCTTCGATGATAGTAAAATGATTTTTTTATATTTCACCTACCTACTCGTGGCATAGATGGGTGTAGGGTAGGATTCCACGTGTGTTGAAACTTTGGCGCCATCTTATCTTCAAGAAACTACGCTACAAACTAGTGGCGCTGCTGTGGCAGCTAAATCTCTCAAACAAAACAAGCAAACAAACGCATTCACATTCACATCTCCACACAAAGTTCAAAAACTTGTATCGTGGGTGCCGGAAACATTTACATGTCCCTTGGAAAGGAATTTGTGCTGCTGCCGGAAATCAAACCCAGAAGCCATATGGCGCAGAGGGCGGAGACCTATCCACTGGGACGTCAAACGGCGCAAGTATTCAAAACTTGACACAGGTTTTATATTTAAGCCGTTTGGGGTTGAGATAAAAATTTCAAATGTACCCGGTCCCCATGGGCCAATATACATTTGAATTTTCAAAAAAATGCTAGCGCTATACGCTCGAAGCTTGACGACTCAGATGGCGCGGTGGGTCTCTACCCTCTGCGCCGTGAGTCTTGGGTTCGATCCCCGGCAGGAATACAATTTTTCCATCCCAAGAGACATTTGTGTTTTTGATCCTAGGTGTGATTGTGTGTAATATGTAAATGTTTCCGGCACCACTTGGAACTCAAGAAGCATATGGATGTAATAATATCTTTGCGAGAAAGATAACAAACGAAATAATTTAAACGTAAACAAAGCTTAAAAAACCTTAGCGGTGAAGTCACCGCTTATATTTTGATTTTGGCCTGATCGATTTCGATAAAATTTATATGGGACCTCTAAAGTATAATCTACCAAACAAAAAATAATTTTGAGAATCGGTCCACAAATAGAGAAGAAATCGATCGAACATACATAAAAAAATGGATACAGTCGGACATAGCAGCCACCTTCTTTTTTAATTCGGTTAATAAATGTTGTATAACAAACGATTATAACGTATGAAGAAACAAAATTACATAATAAGTTATAATTATGTCGTGTTTCTTTAAAATAACTATCATTATCAATGCAAAAGTAAAATTAGCTTATCAAATTGAAATACCCAGACCAACCACGTTCGATAAACAGAGTTATCAGTTTTTTTTGTACGTCCGTTTCAGTTATAATAACAACCGTAAGTACCTACCTATATAATTATATGTTTAAAATTTACTATCGGTAAGTAAAAACCACGTACATTATTTTTTAGGCTTTCACGCTCACATCCCCACACTAAGTTCAAAGACTTGTGTCGTGGGTGCCGGAAACATTCACAAAGACACACATACATTCTAAAGAACCAGAAACACAAATTTACCTTAATACATTTAAATCGTTTTTTTTATTACAGACTCTAAGCAAACGTTTGACTACAATCACACCTGATGGAAAGTGAAGATGCAGTCCAAGGTGGAGCACGTATATTTAATACTTATACTTTACTTTTGAACACACCCAAATTGTACCTTTCGCGAAATACAGATGAGGGCAAAGCATTCCATTCTTTTGCTGTTCTATAAATGAACGAAGACGTGCAACGTTTCGTGCGAATGAACGGTATTTCAACCATAAATGGGTGATCCGACGCCGTCCGTCTGGATGTAAACGGTAACACGGGAACAAGGTTGTGTACTTCCTGTGCACGTTCACCGTAATGTATTTTTACCGACTTCCCACAAAAGGAGGAGATACTCAAGTCGAACGTATTTTTTTTTTAATGTTTGTTACCTCATAACTTCTCTCCACGAGGGCCGATTTCGAAATTTTATTTTTTAGTTTGAACGATGTTGCTTTCCAATTGGTCCCATTTAAATTTGATCAAGATCTGATCAGTAGTTCTTGAAATATCGTCATTAATGCCTATTTTGAGACGAATAATGCGTACTTTGACGATGTTCTCGTTTACTTCACTTCAAAAGTTACCTCATAACTTCTTTCGTTGTGAGCCGATTTTGATGATTCTTTTTTTTTATTTGAAAGCTGGTGCATTTTATGTAGTCCCATTGAAATTTGATCAAGGTCTGATCTCTAGTTTTTTAGTTATAGTCAATAATGCGTGTTTATACATTAAATCTGATCAAGTTTCCGATGATAATGCGGTGAAGTCGGTTTTTTTATTAAAACTCGGACGCTTAAATAAAGAAAATTAGGAAAATCCAATGGATCAGCCGAAAAATCGATTATCGTATAAAATAAAAAAATATTATATATTTCAGATTGGTAAATCTATTTTTTATTATAAAAAATAGCAAGCTTCAAATATTGTAACTTCAAGGTTTTTCCGTATCATTCGAATACATGGACTGTGAGGAGGTCATATGCCTTTTTCACCGTCGCCGTAATATCCTTCAAGGGTCTGTTGGTGGTGGAGATCCATGTACTGCCACTTTCAGCTAGCTTGAACACGTCTACGACGCCTTGAGCTGCATTTTCTATCCTGCAAACAACATGAAATCTCTTGATACTGTCCTTTACAATTAGAAAATGCGCTTTCTTACACATATAAGAAATTATACCTACATAATAAACAACTTTGAACATTAAATCGTTTTTGAGGTAGACCTTGGTCATAAAGAGGTCTAAAAACAGTGATTGTCCTACCAAATAGTTAACAACTTGTGTTTATTTTTAAGTGGTATTATATTCTGTTTTAAAAGCTAACAGGGGCAGCTACAAAATATTTGTGCCCCCCGGTTACGTATATTGCCCTTTTTAACTTCCTGCCTCCTTAATTATCCTTTTTAGCATTGAGCAAAGGTTTGCATAATAACATTGTTTGAGAATTTACTTTACGGTTTCCTAATGATTAACCAAAATATTACATTAATTAATTTTACAAACAACCGTTTCGAATAGAGCTCGTTTCAAAAACCTTTTATATTATAAATGTTTTATTTCACAAAAGATCACAAATTTCTCTTGTAAAATGTATCAAATTATATTTTGCTTTTGTTAATATTTCCCTCTTAGTTTTGACCGCTTCGCCGGCCGCTGCGACGCCACCAAAAATAATAACTTCACAAAAATATTATCTTTAAATATAGCATTTATTAAATTATATGAATATAAAATTAACCGTTTGTCAGATGTCACGTTGTAAAATGTAAACTTGTCGAATGATCATTTAAATAAATAAACCATTTGCTAAATCTTAGCTTCTTTTGAAATGTTGGTTGTAAAGCGAACATTTATTAATTAATAATTAAGTGTTGCTGAAATGACAGGATACCTTACTATACATATTGTGTTATATTTTAATGTTATTTGCTTGTATGGTTTCGACCAAAAATGTTATGTAGGTATACTTTTGACAGACGGACGGACTAAGTGCTGTAACGCCCAAGTGAAGTTAGAGACATCGTTTTGCTTGGTTAATTATTACACAAAGTAAACTTACTTTTGTATCGGGAAAGATTTTAGTTCCTCTTCGTATGAATTTTCGATTTCTTTGTTGAAGTTTCCGATATTTGTGGTGTGGAGTAAAGGCGTGTCTGTGGCTCCAAAACATATTGTTATTACTCTAACGCCGGTCCTAGAGTAGTATTGATCCATCTGTTGAAAACGAGTAAAACATCAATTTATTATCTTATTGTAAAGTTAACTCAAGGATTTTGTAGCTAAAGTAAAACGTAGGTAGGCAAACTATTAATATGCTTACTAGCCCCTTTGGTGCTATACCAACCCCCTTGCCAAAAACCAAAATGTTTCGTCCCAATTTTTTTAACGCTTTCTAAATGCAACAAACCTTAAAACGGGTACACATAAGGTTTAAAATATCTTGACTTGTTATTTAGCGCTCACCGCGATTGCAAAGTTACAGACAAGTAATTTGAAACCTTTGTACACAAGTTTTAAAGCCTGTTACATTTGGAAAGCGTTTCTTTTGATAGAGTAGAGACGTAATGTTTGGGTTTTTGGCTAGGGGGGCAGTTCTACCACGCATTTTAAAGAAATTTCTATCTACACTTACTCCAATACAGTTGCTGAACTGCAATACAGCACTCTTCGTGGCAAAATAGATCGGGAACACAGGGGACTGGCATAGGCCAGCAATTGAAGATATGTTGATGACGGCACCGCCTTTTCCTCCTTTATCCTTTCCCATAATCTCCAATGCTTTTATGGTTCCAGTAACTAGGGCTGTCTAAAACATTGTTATAAAAGTAGTTACCGATCATAGTTAACAAATCAACAGAAAAAATACATTTATATAATCAAGCTTATATAGCTTTCATAATTAAATTCGTATACATTTAATGTATTTGAGGACTTCCCTAGTTAGAACCTAACCCTAAGAGCACCAACTATGTCATCGTAAAATTTAAATATTTTAATTTTGAGTTGGTGCTGTAGATCTTTGTAGAGTTCCTTTTATATGGAGCTAATCCTGAATGTATGGCAATGATGGTACTGCCGACTACTGCCTCAGTGTGTACCCAGGTGGACTCTCCAAAAGAGTCCTACAACTACTAAAAATACTATATCCACTCCAAAATTAGTAATATCTGGATAGATATTATCTGTAATAATAACACAAACATAAATGTAAACGCTTTAAGTACGATGACTTATGTCGTGCTGGAAACATTTACATCCCTCGCAGAATCACACACAGAACCAGAAACACAAATGGGAGAAAACTTGTGTTATCTCCAGGATTCGAACCCGACACCCACTGCTAAGTATGTAGACCCGCACCCAACTAAACCAACAGGCAGATCAATTATAATCAATTGTTAAAATCTTACCACATTAATCTGAATCTCCTTCCTATAAATATGCAGTCCATCATTCATGATGCCAGCATTGTTCACCACGACATCCAAATATCCCTGTTCTTTTACTACAGCATCGAAGCTTCCCAGAAGCTGGTCGTCGTTGGTGACGTCACATTTGTAGAACTTGACCTTGTTTGCACCGTATTTGGCGTTCAGCTCATTTTGAAGGTCAATGCCGGCCTTCTCGTTAATGTCTAAAACTGCTACATGCTAGAACAAAAATATTTAGGTATACTATAAATATTGCCTGGAACATTTTCATTGTTTTTGTCAGAATAGCCACCCGGCTACTACTTCAAAATGTTATTGATGCAATGGATTTATAAATATTATCATTCTGTAGTGAGAAAGCAACAATGAATTGTAGATCGCTCCAAAGCTTATAGCAAAAGCTTAAAAAATCTCCATATATAATGGGTATTCAGAATAACGAAACGCCTTGAGCGAACTGGAGGTATGTCAACGATAAATAATAAATGTATTCATTGACACTTAAATATTTAGACACAACTAACATTACAATTACACATAATGTTAATCAAAATAAAATCGTTTATTCACATGGGCCCCAAAGAGGCACTCATGAAAGTTAATGAATCTATTGCCAGATTCGCAAAATTACAGCCATCTCGAGAAGAACCTGGCAAGAAACTCGGCGGCGCATTTTTTTTTTTTTTTGTGTTACTTCTGGTGAGCCCTGAATCCCACACTAGGATGAGTCCTGTGTCGTGGGCTTCAGTCTCTTTCAGTATTGTACATGTAAATGTTGCAGTAAAATAAATTTATAAATTAATGGATGACGTTTGATAGTTTTGTCTAGTTGTTAGTCGGTAAAAGGGGCATGGTGGAATTAACTCATGTAATATCTGCGTACACAGAGTATTATACCGCGCAAATATTGAGTCCTAGATATTATAAACTTACATAGGTTCATATTTTCTTAGTTATATACCAGTTAAGTCAACAAAAAAGCATATAAATATTAAAAGTGTAGATAAAATATTTAAGTTTCATTGAGACTTAAGTACCGCTATCTGTATCTTGAAATGAAATGAAATTTATTTGTCATATAATTATATAAATGTAATTAGTATACAGCATTTTTTTTCCACATAATCCTCGGTTTCCGGTGAGTAAATATTGGTGCCTGGCATTTTTAATGAAATAATGGCTTAAATATTAATAAAACAAAACATTAGGTTTATTTACTTTGAATCAAATATTCAGTGTCAGAATTAAAGAAAATAAATAATAAGTCAGTAATAAAGTCAATGCTGAAGAAATCTTGAAACTGATACTAAAATCTTACCTTGACTCCTTCATTCATAAGAAATCTGGTAACCAATGCCCCTATGCCAGTAGCAGCCCCAGTGATCAAAGCGACTTTATTCCCCCATTTGTAAACCATTTTTCTTGCTTCCAGCGACACGTTTACTCAACAACTGTGGAACAGTTACTGAGAATTCTGTAATACGAGATATTCGGAGATAAAGTCAAGTGATATAACAACTGGCAATGAACCTGTCAGACATTCTGAATTTTATAAAGCGCAGTACCTATCTAACACATATCCTATCCTACTAATATTATAAATGTGATAGTTTGTGTGTGTGTGAAAATAGTTGCCACGTATCTCGTAACAAATAAACCGATATTGATGAAATTTTGAATTTAGATAGTTAAGGTTCCGGAATAACATATTAACATAGGCTATTTTTTAACTGAATTAACGCGAGTGAAGCCAGGGCATAACTAGTTATTTTTTAATGTAACTGTAATTTTAGGTAATGTTGCTGGTACTGAGTTTGTTCTTTAGCTGTATAGATAAATCTTGATAAACGCGGGCGAAGCCGCGGGGCACGGCTGGTTATATATATAATAACTTTTCTCGCGTTTATCAAGTTAAAAAGCAGTCTATGTGTTAATCCAAGGTATAAGCTGTGTATATTCCAAATTTCATCCTAAGCCGTTGCCGTTAACAGAAAACCAACATATCTATACACAAACTTTCGGATTTATAATATGAGTGTGATGATTTTCTTGTTTAAATGCTTTATAATTATGAATTTAAGGGAATTAATTTAATAAAGTGATAAAAATGTTTCCAGGTTTATGATGTCATAATTGGTCAGCTCTCTTAAAGGAGAGCTGACAGCTGCAGCCATGATTGGATCGTGGCTGTCACGGAAAGAACATTAAAATGACCGCGTTTAAAATGGCTCGACACTGCGTGCATTTTCAAATATAAGTAGGTAGATATATTTTGATTCTGCCGAGTTGTCGATTCTAAACCACCCTCTGCAGGATTGTGCACTCTACTTACTAATGACGGTATATATTATTATTAGTACGTGAATGACCGAGCTTTGCTCGGATAAAACGACGTTTTCTAAAAATGAAACCAAGCTAGATCGATTTATCGCCCCCAAAACCCCCTGCATACTAAATTTCATGAAAATCGTTGGAGCCGTTTCCGAGATTCAGATTATATATATATATAAATATGAACTGCTCGTTTAAAGGTAATAGATTAGATACAGCAATACTCATAAGATAAAGCATGATAACATCATACAATTGAGAATCATTCTACTGCAGATAATTATCTATCCTTGTGACTGATAGGAATACTAAAAATATATTTTCGTATCATTCTTCAATCTCTTAAATATAGGTACTTACTAAGGTGGTATTAGAGCTCTATCGCTTTCACAAAGCCCCACACTAAGTTCGATGACTTGTGTTAGATAGATATATAATACTTTATTAATCAATTTCATGATGAGATAAAATAAAGGTAACAAACAAGCATAAGCTTGTCACAGCAGGCTGCCTTATCACTAATAGCGATCTCTACCAGACAACCTTCGGATGGAGAGAACTATAGAATGTAATAGACGGGGTTTGATAAATGGGTGTATGTATTACCTAACTAACTTAATAAATATCATTACTTATACTAATTGCATAAATACAATATAAATATACATAAACGAGTAATATATTATTATATAATACATAAAATAATCGTATATATAAATAAATGTTTAAAATAAATAAATAAAAAACAAAATAAAAGAGACATTAAATTATGATGTTTAAGATGTTTCCCTAGATACTCTAAAGTGAAAAACGCAAGTCTCAAGAGCAAAAGACAAGAGAAATTCAATAACATTACCTGTGTTTCGGAGAGGTATAATTTTCTAACCCGATCTCTGAAAATGTTCAAAGTGTGAGTTGTTGGTGCCAGAAACATTCACATCATAGACACACCCAGAACCAGAAACACTAATTTCCCGTTGGGAGAAAACTAGTGTTTCCACCGGGAATCGAACCCTATACCCGTTGCTTAGACGGCGAATGCCAACGGGTATTTCAATAACCAAACATATGTGTCTGAAGAGTAAAAATGACAGAATAAGTGGTCTACAAGCAGTTTTGGAGAGGTGCGCAAAATAAAAAAAACGTGGTTTCTAGAAAAACTTAACAAAAAACCTTGTACAAAAATATTTTAACGTTATTTTTATGAGTTGCTGATATGTTCATATATAATTATGGATGTTTTATGCACATGTCTGAAGTACTTATCTACTTTTTTTTTAAATCAAATTACTTCTTGCATCTACGGGCCAATTTCCTATATTTCCTACAACGAATCTAAAATATATAGTTAGGTATGTCAACCATAAATGGATGACGTTGGACAGTTTGTCTGGTTATTAGATGGTAAAAAGGGCATGGTGGAATTAACTCATGTAATTCCTACGCACACTCTCCAAAATGCAAACGATAGAAGGCATTCTATTTTGCATTTTGGTTGGAGCGACGCGGGATCAAAATAAGAAGCATCTTATTTTGATCCCGCGTCGCTTCAACCAGACGCTCTCATAGCATTTTGAAAATATAATGTGCTCCCGGGCCCTACGGGCTCAGTGTCTAAACACCAAACGGCTCCTTATATAGTACCTATATAGTACCTACTTGTATATAATAGCATATGTTAAGGTTTTTACTCTTTACTGACCTCGTACTTGTTCATTGGTTTTAGTATGGGAAGTATAGTTAAGTACCCTTCAGAGTCCACCATAGAGACACATAGAGACCGCTGTTTGAGATGAATCGGCCTTAGCATTTAGCATTATAAACATAAACGCATTCACATTAACAGCCCCATCACTGTGTTCAGTTACTTGTGTCTTAATTGCTGGGGACATTCCCATCATATTATACATAATCATACTCCGAAACAGGAACACTGAATAACTGATGAATAAATTTAAAAATACAAAAGATTGTTTTCAATTCAGGAATCAAACCCGAAACCCGCTGCTTAGAAAGCGAACGCGCACGCAACTACGCCAGGCGGGTAGCTTTTAGTATGATACAATAAAATTTATTCCTATTATGCGTCGAGTTCCCGGGACGCCACTACACTCTCGCTTTCAATTCATTCCCACTACAGAACTGTACCTGTACCTTCGGCAATGTTTAAAAAAACGTTTTTGTGCTTATTTTAACTTTTTTTTATATATTTTTTTAATGTAAGTTCTGAACTAATGGATCACGGGAAAAGGTAATGTTGTACTTGCACGCTATTTAGAGATTTTTTAATTTCTTCGTGATACCATCATTTGAGATAGCTAAGAGTTGGAATTCCTCGTAGATCTTCTTATTGGCATAAGGACTATGCAGTGGAACCACAAGAAATAAACATGCAGGCATAAGGAATAAATAAACTCGGCTTAAAAAAAAATATTATGTATAATATTCACATTTACAATGTATTAAATTAAAAACTTAATGTTAGATGATTGTTCTTGAATAGATAAATTATCGCCTTCACCCAAATTCGTACAAATATTAATAGAGACCATTTATTAAACAAAGAAACGAATCTATTATACTACCGGCAAATGACTGAGATCTTGGATGAATAACTGACTAATACTGTTACATATAATATTATTATAATAGCTTGAACTACACACTAGACGGATTTAGCTTGCACGATTTGGTTGCGCCCGCGTCCCCGCACGCCCGTCTGAGTGAACTAATTGCGTATCATGTGTGTATCTTTTTTTTTTTTAGCTTTAAAGAAACGAGAGCTGTGATGGTTGACAGCATACAGAGGAAAAAAAAAGACGTGTTATGCCGACCTTTCATGAAGTAGGAAGGGGGCGTGATGATGATGAAACGAAATAGGCTGAAATGCTTTTCGCCAAGTAAAGACTAATGTTTGAACACTATGTACACTAACATATAAGTTTGGAATAGGGTTATAAATATAGTTGTTTTTGCCTATTTTCTATTGTTTATTATTTTTATTCGAATACGTGCTCAGACAAGAGGCCATAGGCCTTATTTACAGTAGCCGTAATATCTTTTACGGGCCTGTTAGTGGTGGAAATCCATGTGCTTCCGCTTTCAGCTAGTTTGAACACATCTATGACACCTTGCGCTGCGTTCTCAGGCCTGAAATAAAATATATAGACATGTATGAACTTGCGTACAGCAGACGCATGTAGGTAACTTACCGTTTTTTACAATGCTATCCAAGAAAAAGTCCTTTCCAAGGACTTATTCTTGGATAGGATAGCGGCATGTGAATAATTCTCATTGAAATAATTGAAATCCGATTGAAATAATTTTGACAGGAACTGCGAAGGCCAAGTCGAATTCGATTTAGAAATAAGCTAGCTTCTTGCTAACAACTTTTTTTTAAAACATGCTTTTATAAGTCCGCCATATTGGATTTAAGTTGACGTCACTGTATTTTTCGAGTTATCCCAGCAAGTCCTTTTATTTGATACCCATATTGTAAAAATAACTTGTCCGCCATTTTGGGTGTTCCGCTATGTTGGATTTAGAATGACGTCACACAGCTAACCATGCATTGTCATCCAAACTAGACGTGAGTACAAAATATCAGCTCAATCGGTTGAAAATATCTGCTTCAAAATTTAGTTACAAGATTCCACCCGAACAAACATAGTAACATACATTGCTAGTTAAATAAAAGCTTGTAATTAATAAAATCAGAGAAACATTTTCACGTATCAATTTAATTAAACCCTTCCTTACTACTATACATGGGGTAACATGAGAGATGGACCATCGGTGGCAGATCGATAGGGATGTGGGCGCAAATCTGAACCTTTGACTGATATAAGAAAGATTTACTAAAGCAGTGGCAGGTATTATGCTTCGTATGTTCCACGTATTATATAATGTATATTTTAAGTAGATCTATGATATAACCATACAAGCAAACTTACTTCTGCAAGGGAAAAGATGTTAGCTGATCTGCAAATGTATTTGCAATTGTTTCGTTAAAGTTTCCAAGGTTTGTGGTGTGTATGAGAGGCGTGTCCGTGGCTCCAAAGCAGATTGTTATCACCCTAACGCCTGTTATTGAGTAGTACTGTTGCAACTGTAAAAACAAAATGAAACAATTATTTACCATTTCCCATTCTAGGTCTTCAAATCTTCACTAAACGACACTTGAGATTCTATCAAACACTAGTCTATCATTGAATGATCATGCATATCGACAAAAAATATCAAAATCAAATTCAATCAAAATCGTTTATTCACATGGGCCCCAAAGAGGCACTCATGAAAGTTAATGATTCTGTTGCCAGAATCGCAAAATTACAGCCATTTCGAGAAGATATCCCATCCTTTTAGAGAATAATCTTTGACGCTTTGAATATTGTTTAAATATTAACATAATCGTAAATAACACTAGTTTGATTGAAAGATTCGTAAGTATTACTCATATTAAGGATTTATACGACACTCACACGACAGTACACGCCGATACGCCGGACGGTCTACGCGCGTACTCGACTGATGAAGGAACACCGAATGTTCCGAAACTAGTCTCGTAACAATGCGAGCTAACAACCATGAGTGAAGTAGTATAAACCCTTAATAAAACATAAACACTTTCACACTCAAAGCCCCACACTAAGTTCGATGACTTGTGTCGTGGGTTCCGGAAACATTTACATCACATACACAATCCCATCCAGAACCAGAAACACAATTTTTCTTTGGGGAGAAACACTTATGTTCCTACCGCGGGAATCGAATATAAGATAGTTGATGGAACATGTTGCATAGAAGGCTCAAGAAAAAGTTCCTCATTGTCTAAAGTTCTTCTAAATGGGTAATCGAGCTCCTAAGAATACGTTTCACTAATTGACGACCCAGTTGGCGCAGTGGACAGGTGTCCACCCTCTGCGCCGTGGGTCCTGGGTTCGATTCCTGGCAGCAGCACTAATTCCTTCCCAAGGGATATTTGTGCTTCTGGTTCTGGGTGTAATGTGTGTGTGTGATGTTAATGTTTCCGGCACCCACGATACAAGTCTTTGAACTTAGTGTGGGGCTGTGAGTGTGAATGCGTTTGATTGTTAGTTTGTTTGTTATACCAATTTATTGTCTTACTTACTCCAACGCAGTTGCTAAACTGCAATACAGCAGCCTTCGTTCCGAAATAGATAGGGACCAGAGGCTTCTGGCACAGCCCAGCTATTGAAGACACGTTGATGACGGTGCCGCCTTTCCCGCCTTTATCCTTGCCCATTATATCCAAAGCTTTTAACGTTCCGGTAACTAGAGCAGTCTGGAAATTGTTGTTAGTCTATTACTATAATATATTAATTTAGCATTCTGTTATAGATTCTTGAAATAAGGTGTTAAATATAATCATACTGGAAAATTACAAAGTTGTGTATAATTCCCTATGATCCGTGTATTAGATGATTTTAGGAAAGTTATGTTCGGATATATGATAATTATCGATCCCATTTTAACGCGTTGACGACGCGAAATGATTTTTTTAAATTAAATGTGTTTATCAATATTTGTATCATAACAAAATTTGTGACTAATCAGTTTCTCTGCTAGTACTTTTTCAAACGACAACACTTCAAGATCAAATAAATTTTTATGATTTTCTAAAATAACTCTAGAATTAAACAAAAAAACACAATTATTAAACTTCATAACTTGTAAATTATAAATAAATAAAAACGGATTTAAAACGCTCTAGAACAGCACTATACCGTTTCAAAATAACGAAAACAATGTTAGTTTTAATATAGGCCAAACGTATCATAGACAAATTATTCAAAACGGTATGGTAGAGTTTATATACCAACATTTTCTTTAAATCCATCTGCAGTAAGAACTATAATAATAATACCAACGATGCCTTTTTATTTATTCTATTCATATAAACGAATTATTTTTTCCAATATTCTTACGTAACCTCTAAGGTTCTTCAACGTCGAAATTGAATCGCGTAGGTTGAATACTCGAAGTGTTGGTCATCTTCAGGTTCACTGAAGATGTAAAGGGAAGGAGAAAAGTAGAAGCGCCTAACTATCTTTGCCAAATGCATGTATAAATAAACCGTTTCAAGTGTGTAAGCTAGGAAGTATTAAATTCCAAATCGTTTATTCACATGGGCCCAAAAAGGCACTCATGAAATCAGTTAATTACTCTACTGCCTGTTTATGCCGAGACTATACACCCTTTCATGTACATGTAACAGTTAGTTATAAATAATTCAGATAGAATCTTACCACATTAATCTGAATTTCCTTCTTATAAATATTAAGTGCATCGTTCATGACGCCAGCATTGTTCACCACGACATCCAAATCCCCTTGCTCCTTGAGAACGGAATCAAAGCTCCCCAGAAGTTGGTCGTCGTTGGTGACATCACATTTGTAGAACTTGACCTTGTTTGGGCCATATTTATTGGCGACGTTCAAAGCGTTCAGTTCGTTTTGGAGCGTAATGCCGGCTTTTTCATTTACGTCTAGGACTGCTACATGCTGGAACCAGGTAATATCATTCATTATACTTTTTTGAAGTGAAAACTTCTTTAGCGGTGTTGTGCACTTTTTTGGGATGATATTATCTACAGGCCTATATTTTCTAAAAATATATACATCAAAGACCTAATAGTTACCTACAAGACATCGAGATTATAGCTAACTTACACTTGAGTTACCTATAATCTACCTAATCCCAATACCAGACCAGTCCATTATACTTGTTGTTACAGGGAATCGAACCCGATACCCCTGGCTTAGAAGGCGAACGCTCACCCAACAAAGCCAACGGACGGTTCAGTATACAATCAATCCACTTTTGATAGCGACTGTATCTACGATATCAACCCGCAAGAAATTCACACTTGGACTTATCAATGCTGGAAAATAACTACCTACTTTTGTGGGACCAACTTAGCTCTAAGTTGTTTTATCACTATATCAGATAAACGTTTTTTTGGTTCTAAAATTGCTTCAGCAAGTCTTTATAAACATTTCCAATGTTTAAAAATCCGGTGACGCTGCAGACGCTACACACAACCAGCAGCAATTAGTCTGTCAGAAAATAAAGATTGATATTTTAATGGTAATTAATTTCAATGTTTATGTTTATTGAGTTGGGTATCAAATGAAAGAGCTTCATAAATATAGATACCTAGTTTTAGAAATATGGAACACAATATAATGAAGTACGAATAGAACATAATAATATTTCATTTTGTTTTTTTTTGTAATAGGTAGCCATTTAGTACTAGTTGGGTTTCAGTTTTTAACTTTCGTCTCGTCCTTTGGGAATACGATAGCTACTATATAAATACTATAAATCCGAAAGTTTATGCGCATGCGGTTCTATAACTGTTAGACGAATTTGAATGACAAAGTTCAACTGGCTGGTTGTAACAACCAAATTTGCTAGTATACAGGGTAATTTGTAAAATATAAGAAACTTCTTGGGACATAATTCCAACCATTGACACCAACGTCTTTCGTGGTAAGACTATTGCAATTTCTGTTATTTGATTTTCAAATAAATTTGAAAATATACTATTTATATTCTCTGTTAAGTTTGGCGTAGGCGTGCATTTTTTCCTTTCTTTGCGGGACAGTGTAGTTGAAGCAACTTTGAATTACTAGCCGTGTCCCGCGGCTTTGCCCGCTATTATCAAGTTAAAAAGTAGCCTATGTGTTAATCTTAGGTATAAGCTGTGTAAATTTCTAATTTCATCCAAATCAGTTCAGCCGTTAAAGCGTGAAGTCCCTCTTCACGCTTTACAAACATACTTACACACTTGCACACTTACACACAAACTTTCGGATTGATAATAATTAGTAGGAAGTAGGATAGTTAGAACAAGAATCAGGGTCTGAGAGGGTTCGAGGTTCCAATTTTACAAATTAACCCTGTATAAACCCTGAAATAGGACATAGGCTTTTTATCCCAGTAGTCGCGAATAAGTAAATAACATTTTAATAGTAATACACAGTTATTTAATGATAAAAAAGCTGACGCAAAGTATAAATAAGTATGACGTACTAATACCAATACATGCAGCGGTATAACAATACGAGAAATCCTAGAGATGACCTTGAGGTGGATGGTACATTTTTTAAAGATGTAGATAGGTTAAGATACCTATAGGCACCCAGGTCATGTACCGTTTTAAAAATATAATCACGATTAAATGCAATATAAGCATAATATATCCATCCGAACGTTTAAAGTAAACAAAACAAATATAGGTACCTTCTAGGCAAGCATGTTCCATCTTTGGCCGCATCGTCACTTTCCATCAGGTGAGATAGCGGTCAAATGCTTGCCTATCTAGCATAAAAAAAAGACTTATAAGGCAAATTGGGTTAGATTTTACAACAAAATTCACAAAACTGTAACTGTATAAGGTACATGGGAAAGTTCAAGTAAAAAGTGTGTTGATTAAAAAAGCTTAGAATTAAATCAATGATTATGTTAATGACAAGGATTCATAAAAGCAAACTGCACAAGGTCTTTCTGGCGACGGCAAAATAAAGATAAACCTAGGTTGAGAATTAGAGACCTAGGACACTAAAACATACATAAGACTAATTATGTAAATGTGAGAGAAGTATCTTATAAAGTGCCACTTTGTATCAATTTTGAATTTGGGTAAGTTTTTTTTTAGAACGAAATGAACAAATTCTCTAACCCTTAAATAAAGACAATAAGAAAAGTATTAATGGTCATTTTCTTAGTCATAGCAATGTAGCAGTTAATGTTAATGCTAAATTGCTGAGGCCACATTATGGCTAGATTGTAATCTAAACAGGAAACTTTGTTACGAGGTTCTCTAGAAGTATATATATATATATATATATATATATATATATACTAGCTGTCCCGGCGACCTTCGTTCCGCCTAACAGTCAATGAATGTGCATATTTAGAAAGCCATACCCGGCATGCGTTACAATGTCACGTGACTATATTATTACAACCTTCATGTTTATGTTTGCCTAGTACTTTATACTTTGACGTATGAGAAAATGGAAAGCATGTCGAAATGTAAAAAAAATATGTAAAGAAATGTACGTTCTTAAAAAGTATCCTATGTCCTTCTCCTGGCTCTAAACTACCTCCCTGCCAATTTTCAGCTAAATCGGTTCAGCCGTTCTTGAGTTATAAGTGGAGTAACTAACACGACTTTCTTTTATATATATAGATATACATACCACTGATGAAAATTTTAAAACCAAAAAACAAATAATTAGAATCGGGGCAATATCTGAAAACCGGTAAATACAAATAAAATTCGGCAACAAAAATAACCGATCCCTTTCCGCCCTGGGAAGTTACAAAGACTTAATAAAAGGTGAAAATCTCAAGAAAATTAGTAGTGATCATATAATACAGATACCTACGTATCTGTATATATAATACAGATACCTACGTATCTGTATTATATGACCTATATAATTGTGATAATAATAAGATAATTAAACGCAAGCAAAACTTAAAAAAAAACGACTTCAACGCTTATATTTTGGTTTTGGCTGGATCGATTTCGATGAAATTATATGGGACCACTTCTTAAGTATAATCTACTAAACAAACAAAAATCATCAAAATCGATTCATAGTTAATTGTCGGAGATATCGCGTAAAATACATACAAAAAAAACATACAGTCGAATTGAGAACCTTCTTAAGGTCGGTTGAAAAATGAGGACTTCCCGAGTCAAAAAGTAAAATAAAATTAAAATTAATACCTTAACCCCCTCTTTCATAAGGTATCTGGTCACCAATGCTCCTATTCCACTAGCAGCCCCAGTGATGAGGGCCACTTTATTTTTCCAATCATATGCCATGATCAACAAGTATTCCGCCTCAAGCCGCGCGTTTAACTAAACGATTGAAGAATTGATTCTTCCAAGGATTTCTATCGGAATATTTTTAGATAAAAAGTGCTACTTACCTATTAGATGTTCAGATTTAGCATTACGACACAGATTAAATAGTAATACAAGCTTAACACGGCCCAATATGCGCGCGGTCCCCTACCGCGGCTTCTCCCCTGCCCCCGCAGCTATGTCTATATAGGTATGTACCTACTTCAAATTTACTTCAACCTTGATCAAAACATTTAATGTTCAATTACAATACACCTAACTCGGCAAGAGCGTGTCCGACACGTCTATGATTGGGTTCCGTATGCGATTTCAAGCTTAAATGTAGCCTCTTGAGTTTCCCTAAGTATTCTTATATTCAACGCTTATTGAACAATGGAAGCGAGATATCTAAGTTCACTTGGGAAGAACCGTGAGTGAAATCATTAATCCTAAATAAGTACTTTTGTGTAATTTGTAATACTTACGAATCTTTCGATAAATCATAACATGCTGCATTACTTACGACTAAAATTAATAATTATGTGAATGTTGTATAGTTAATATAATTCTTACCTTTTTGAGTCTTATTTTGCACAACTAAATATTTAGTTTTCAAACGTGCGTGCGTAGATCGTTTGCAATAACTTATTTATCTAATAATTACCTTCCATACATTAAAGGGAGTAAGTACTTATTTATGGAAAAAACGAAATCAAGTTTTTGCAAACGATCAAAACTCGTACCAGCCTTTTTTTATTGATACGGACCCCTAACCAGATAATAGATAGTTCATACAATTAAATAAGTATTAATCAAAAACTGTTAAACACTATCGGTTAAACCTACCTTTATACTGATAAGATACACGACGATAATTTCACACCACACGAATATATTTATTCCAAGAAGATTTTGATATTGACGATTGTTATCTTGGTTTCAAAGGAAGGTAAGCTGGGGTAAGTAGGTAGTAATTACCTATTATATACAATTAATATGTTGTAAGGTGGGCAAGTACAGGACATGGACTAGGTAAATTTTATCCTGAACGCATACGAAGTCGAAGCATAGATATTAATATTTACATAAGTTAACTTTACAAATATTAGTATTTCTTTACTTGCACATAAATTATTATATTATTTAACCTGCTGACCCGGCAAACGTTGTTTTGCCATATTATCCATTATTACTAGTATAGGAAATAATTTTTTAGTTCAATAAAAAAATAGGGTTTGATCGTAGGAGAGTAAAAATTTAGGGTTGTTTGTATTTTTCAATGTTCAATCATAAAAAATAAAAACAAAAAATATTGTACAAAAAAAAATGTGGGTTGGACCACCCTTAACATTTAGGGGTATGAAAAATAGATGTTGATCGATTCTCAGACCTACCCGATATGCACACAAAATTCATGAAAATCGGTCGAGCCGTTTCGGAGGAGTTTGGTAACAATTTTTCTTATAAAAAGTAAAAAAATATTATTGTTTCAAATAATTCCCATAAAAAGTTTCACTTCAAAAAACTCTATGTGGATTTCGGACCGCTAAAGGGTAATTTTGTTCTCCCGGGCTTTGAATTTCTGATCAGCTGACTTTTACGAAAAGTTTGTGTGACGAAAAGTGGTGGGGTAAACACTGTGTATAATTTAAATGTTTCTCTGTATTACAAAAGTTTTACTACCTATGTATGTCTTTACGACACGCTCTGTTTTTTTTTATTTCACAATTATGTCTCCACAAGTGTAAGTGTTATATAGAGAAGCAATTTATACATTTAACTTCCATATATTATAATTTTTTTTTTCCATACTTACCTGCCTTTATTTATTTTTTTGTTCCTTTCGTCTTTGCAAAAACTTCGAAAACATCTGATTTGTTTTGGAAAGATCTTCTTAATAACAGATTAAACCAATGCTTCTAATTATTTTGCAGTGCTTACAGTAGGTATCTAATTAAGACTTTATTCATGAGCTGACATGTAGCAGACTTACCCCAACAGCCCTTTTTACATAGATTAATATAATGAAACGGTTATCACAGTAAGATCATATTGTGATAAAAACCATATCAGTTCTTTGGTAGTGAATGATGATGTCCCAGTTGCACATATTTTTAGTAACGTGTGCATAAGATCTATACTTGATACTGAATATAAATAATTAGACTGCGGCGTAATTGGTTTCGCGTCTGCTTTCTAAGCAGCGAGTTTTCGAGTTCGATTTTTAGTACTTTTCCCACCCATGATTCTGAGAGTGATTATGAGTGTAATGTGAATGATTCCGGTACCTCGGTTCGAGCCTTCGAACTTAGAGTAGGGATGTATGAAAGCGTTATTGATATTTGACGACCCAGTTGGCGCAGTGGACAGGTGTCCGCCCTCTGCGCCGTGGGTCCTGGGTTCGATTCCTAGCAGGAGCACAAATTCCTTCCCAAGGGATATTTGTGCTTCTGGTTCTGGGTGTAATGTGTGTGTGATGTGAATGTTTCTGGCACCCACGATACAAGTCTTTGAACTTAGTGTGGGGCTGTGAGTGTGAATGCGTTTGTTTGTTAATGTAAATTATATTTTTTATATTATATTTTCACATTTACAAATTTCTCTGAAAATTTGCCGTTTTTCTATATTTAGTTCAAATTAAAAGTAAAGTCGGGTCAGCACTTTGTGTGTTCGTCTATCCATCAGATAAATTTGGAGTTTTAGGTGCGATTTTTTTATGCCCGATAGGCAAGCATTTCCCACAATCTCACCTGATGGAAAGTGGTGATGCGAATGGTTGATAACCAACTATTAATTGTTATAGATCCACCCAAAATAAAAACTGATAAGAAAATCTTTAAAATGATTTTCAAAGATATTGATTGAAAATAAAATAATAAATAAAAATAAGGTAAATAAATGACGCAAGATTCATCAATGTCTGCCAACGAGATTGGTCGCTTGAACGCCACAACAAAGGAACAAAAATGCATACATTTATTAATATGATTAACACACTGAGCTAATATTACTACTTAGTAAACTGGTATTTCACACCACGTCAACTGCTTAACTTATACCAGGCTCAAGTTCAGTATTGTATGGAGTAGGTACTGTAGTCACCATTGGGATGGATAGGCCAGGTTTCAGCTAGAGGCTTTGGAATCTATTGAACGACGACCTAAGAGACTCATCAATAACTATGCATTAGATGAGTCTCGACTGAGTCTCGATCATCGGCGAAAAGTAGCAAGCCCTCAATGTTCTACAAACTGCATTACGGAGAGTGTTCAAATGAATTGCATGATCTTATTCTCGCATCACCCTCCTACTACCGAACATCTAGGCAGACGGCAATGCGGCATCCTCTAATGGTAAACATACCGACCATTCGCACGAAGCGTTTCGCTTCCACTTTCATTATGAGAACTGCCAAAGAATGAAACGCCCTGCCATCTACTCTGTTTCCCGAAATGTATAATATGGGGTTGTTCAAGAAGAGAGAGAATAGGTATTTATTGAACAAGCGTGCTCCATCTACGATCGCATCGTCGCTTTCCATCAGGTGAGATTATGGACAAACACTGGCGTAGTTTCAACTAAAACAAAAAATCATATTACCCCTTTGCGCCACACGGGTAAAAAGCATTCATTTTCCATAAGCAATCAAATCTACTTAGGTATGTACCTAAGACAACGTTTTTTTAACGCCTTATCGTTGTTACAGGTTTAGTTTCAGTAAATGGGTTTGCCTTGGCACAAAATTCAAGCAAAAAAACTCAACGCTGATTGTACCTATTCTTATCATCTTCTCGTCATAGCGTTGCTCTATCTACAATAACAGGCGTTAATTATTTTATATAAGTATACCTAAGCCTACCTATATAGAAATATTGCGTATTAGACTAAGATTGTATTAGAAAGAAAGAGAGAAATAATTTTAAATACAAAACAACTGTACACAACAACATAAAAATATGATGTCTTACCTAAAAATAAAACAGTTCTTATAAGCAAAACCTTATTCTAGACTGGGTATCTTATTTATCTATTTGAGTCCCTATATTGTACGACCAATAATGCACGGCCTGATAATGTACGACCAATAATTCGCAAACAGTATACCGTGACATGGCTTCCAATGATCAGTGTACAATACGGGCCGTACATTATTGGATGTGAAATAACAACACGGACCGATTTTGTACAGCCGATAATACGTAGCCAGGAAAACACAACCAATATTTAAATTTAATGTACACGAAATATCAGTTCGTGCAATACTGGCCGAACAATACAGGTCGGTAAATATTGGCACGAGATGATAATGTATAGCTAATGATACAGGACCGATAATTGGGATACAAACAAATGTCAAAGTCTAAGCCTCGTTTGGATGATCCAGTCATTTCAAGATGGCAAGGACCTTGCTTCTCGAAGGGATTTTTGTTCATTTTTATTACGGTTCCGTACCCAAAAAATCGGGACCCTATCACTGAGACTTCGCTGTCCGTCCGTCTGTCCATCTATCACCAGGCTGTATCTCAAGAACGGTGATATCTGGACTATTGAAATTTTCACAGATAATGTATTTCTTTTGCCGCTATAACAACAAATACTAAAAATAAAATAAAATAAATATTTAAGGGGGGCTCCCATACAACAAACTTGACTTTTTTATACGGAACCCTTCGCGCGCGAGTGTGACTCGCACTTGGCCGGTTTTGTTTCATATTTTTTTCTTTTAATAACTTAGATTTGAGCGCTTCGCCGGCCGCTGCCGCGGCACGCTCGCTTCGTTCGCTAGGCTCGCGCTTTGTTTTGTCGCAATTCAAACCTAACCTAACCTAGACTTGCAACCACTTTTATAAAGACCACAAATAAGCAAATATGTTTAATGTTCTTAGGTTAGAACTTTAAATAATAGTCTGTGCCAACTCTTCCTAGCGACTCGCCTAAATAAACGATGCATCTAATAGAGAGTATATGTATGTCTATGGATGGCTTCCAATTATTGGCTGTGCAATACTGGCCGTACAATATCGACACGGAGTGATTTTACGCAGCCAGTAGTGCACACACTGATATTTGAGAGCCATGTACATAAATTATTGACTGTACATTATTGGTCGTACATTATCGATACGGACCGATTTTGTAAAGGAAATAATTGGCAACCCGGAAATGCACGATATTTCGAATCCTTGTGCATGAGTTATTAGGGTGTGCATTATTGGCAGTACTAAATCAGGCTGTGAAATATTGGGTCGTAAATTATTGTCTTCCAGTGAGATAACATATACACTTATAGAACCTACGCCACGACGTTTTTTGTCTCCCTCACTTGAGCCGGGGGGGAGGAATGAGCTTGCCGAACTATCAGGCGCGCTCTTCACATTATAAAGTTTTGCCCCAGTACCATCGAAATAATTTACACGTGTATATATAACTATTTCGATGCCCAGACCCAACTAAGGATAACAATGAACTAAGTAAATGTAGTATATAATTATTTTATTAACCAAAGTTGAAAATTCCAAATAATGCTAAATGTAATAAACTAATGTTGTATATTTTAAAACTATCGTGAGTATTACACATTATGTTTCAATGTTATATACCTACTGGTTAAAACCCGTAAAAAATTCGAGTTACTTTAGAGTGCGGCAGGATGCACCACCACCACCACCACCACCCGATGCGGTGCCCGCTCCCTCGCGTTTTTTTTAATATTAATCTTGCATGTTAAAATTGTGTAATAAACATCTCTTAGATAAGTTATCTACGGGATCAGTCAGGTGTTCGACTGTTTGTGTGAACAGTGAATTGATACGGTTTCCGAACAAATTCCATTAAAATTAAAATAAGATATTGGAATCAGAAATGCTCTAAAACCAAACCGAAAATGATGTTTGTAGGTGGTTCTTTTTTTTCCTTAGTTTTGCCTTTGCAATCTTATGCATTTAGCCAGTGTCAAGTGATAATATATTTCAAGTGTATTTCATATTATAGGTCCTAGTCACAAGCCACAGTCAAAGTCAAGTAAAAGAGTCAAGGTCCAGTCGTAGTCAAGTCATGCCCTAGTAAAGTGGTAGAAACTTTATTAGAACTTCTATTGGAGTTTTGGAGCGAAGGTGAAAATCACGTTTTTCAACTTTGTATGATTTGCCTACACTTATGCACATTCACTAAGTATTAACGGTTAATAATCCACCATTATTACACATTAACACTCGAAGAATCACAGGTTTTGGAAAATTTTACGAAATCAACAACGCCATTTTTTCACTTTCGCGGCAAAACCTTTTGTAGGTAGTTACTTGCTTAATTTTTTTTTTTTTTTTTATCGGTTTGATTTTTTTTATAAATAATTAAACAATAAATGATTATTCATTATTTTACATTATTAATACGTCTAGATAGACAAAAAGACTGAAAACGTCAAAAACTATTGGTTGTAATATAGCCCCGTTAGTGTTGTTGTACTATAATTAATAATAATATATTACTCTCTTTTAATATATTACTTCTCAAAGCTTGTTTTAGTTAAAGTAATATACACAAAACTCAAGGTTTATGACAGAATCGGGTCATTTTTCACGCTTTTAGCGTTACATTTTTCAATTACATAACGCTATCAATGCTGTAAGTGGATAGGCTACAAGCGTTTATGTGAATACCGCGGTCACCTAGGGACAACACGGAACGTAGCTTATGTAAACAGTGCCATAGATTCTTACAATGTCAAAGTCAGTTTGACGTGTCACTACTCACTATCATAGGATTTCATTTTTCCTTTCTTTAGTCATTTTGCGGCAAAAGCCAATTGGAGTTTAGTTGTGCGTTGTTATATTGTATTATACTTTCACTCCAATCAACTGAGAGTTATTTATAGCAAGTACTGATAACATTATATTGAGGAATTTATATTTTGTATTATTCCTCTATTTGTATAATTTTAGTGAATTTAAATTCCAACTTGTGCTGTTGTGCTTTTCCGAATCTAAAATATTTTACTGAGTTAACTACACAAAAATCAACATGAATCCCTATCAACAGGTAAGCTGTTTCTAATTATAAGCATGCAATGGTGAATGTTGTTTGATTAGATTGCACTAATCGGTGGTAGTGGTAGACGTATCAAATCATGAGGGCCATTTCCAAAATTGTAAATTCTAAACTGTTTACTTTCATGACAGTAGTCAGTGTGCTTTTTGTATATGTCGGCTTATATATGCATTCAAAGTAACCTAAAAGTAGTGTTAAGCATCTGAATTTGTTTTCTTTTTATTTATAGTTATTATTGGCCTGTGAATATTATAATCTACCTCTGCTGCAAGAAATAAGATACTCAATATTATTGTGAGATTTAATGAGACACCTGTATTAAATGTTACCAGTATCAGTTGTACTCATTGATTGTTGATAAATGGATTCCTTTATATGTAAATAGCATTATGAATGAAAATGCCATTTTTAAAACATAAATTACTTCGTTAAATTGTATGTTCTGGGAGATAGCTATTAACTGTTATTGATGTTTAATAGACATTGATTTGGAAACTCTTCTAATTTAAAGCTTTCCTGATATAAATTTAAAATTCTTTTTTTTTTCGTTGTTTTGTTGTGGCTCTTGAGATAGATTGTAATATCTACTCTTCTTTTCTTTCAAGGGCCAATCGGGATATCCTCAACAACAATATCTCCATAATGTTGGATTTAGCAACACTGCCCCACAATCATTTGGGAATCCCATGCCAATGCCTGGGATGCCAACGATGGGGTATCCTGCACCCCAGCCGGGTTATGGAAGTGCTCCAGGATACCCCCAAGTATCTCAGGGCCATCAACCGAGCCCTGGCTATCCCACTCAAGGGTACCCGCAATCAAATCCGGGATACCCCCAGGCAAACCCCGCTCAAAGTTTCCCTCAATCAAATCAGGGATACCCCCAGCCAAATGCTGCTCAAGGTTACCCCAGTCAGGGTTACCCACAAGCTCAAACTGGGTACCCTCCGGCTCAATCAAGTTACCCGCAAGCTGGGTATCCCCAGGGGAATGCTCAGACTGGGTACCCACAGTCAAATCAGTACCAAGGCTACCAACCGCATGCTCAAAGTAAACAATCTTACAGTGTGTCATCAAATCCTGTGTCTAACGAGCCAAAGGTATGTTAAACTTGGCTTCATCACCCGAGTTTTATTAGATATACTTTTATTAATTGTTAACTGCATCTAAGAATATATTTAATTGCTATCAATTAAGGCATTTCATAACCTACTTGAGGTGGCATTCCTGTACGCTCTTTCCACAAGAACGAGTAAATCAAATCATAACAATTATATGCTAAAACATGGTTTAAAGCATAGGTGGACAATGTAGCACAGTTACTACTTTGCAATTTCTTTATATTTTTTCACCTTTTAAACCTTCCTTGGACTTCTACAAATATTTCGAAACCAAAATTAGGCAAATCGGTTCAGCCGTTCTCGAGTTTTTATGATGCTAACAACCATCAATTCATTTTTATATACATATATATATTATATAATAAAAAGATTTTTTGGTAAATGAAAATATTTATCAGTAAAAAATTACACACACATAATCAGTATTTTACGTTATTAAGTGCATGCAATAGCTTAGACATTTTCTTAGTCATTCAGAATGTTCCACTTTTTAATATATTTTTAAAAGGACCTTTATAGAACAACATGACGGTCCTATTTAATCTTCATATAGTAGGGTTCTTATAGTTTAAAAATAAATGCTTAAAAATAAAATAACAAAACTTAATTAACTAAAGCTAACCCACAAAACAAAACAGCTCTTTAGCCACCTGCTACTTTCAATCTCTAATTATTGATTAATATTGCCACAGTTAATATAGTGCAATATGTTAAACAAAATGCATGGTATTCATAAAATACTTCTTAAAATTTTTTCTGTATGTGTCTCCACTGTCACTGCTCCAAAACTCTCCAAGACTGTCTACCTCAAACTTTGCCGACAATAGCTACATGACGAAATGTTATAATATCCTTATTGTGTTTAACACAAGGAAAATCAATTGATATTCAAAACTCATGTAGGTTTTGAGACAACCTTAACCTTGTGTATTCAAATTTTATCAACAATCAGGCTTCCTATAAGCAAGTCAAGATCAAAAATAACAATAGTTTACAATCAAAAATACAGTTTATTTTGAACTGACTTAAAAAGAAGTGCAATTTGATTTTATTTCATGTTGTTTGTGTCATTCATCGGCTTATGTACTTGCATGCTACTGGTAGAAGTGAGACATTGGTGCAGGCTATATCACCTCTACCACAGATTAGAATTAGAATAACCATCTGAATAAATCTTAGCATGCATACCCATATGTTGATGAAAGCACCATTGGCTTTTTATTATTTTTAATAGTACAGCTTGAATGCTTTGTATTGGTATAAGATTTGGATGGTACTTCAAATTTCAATTGGTTTGGTTAATGAATTAACTTATCTATACCATTCATGTATAATATTCCATATAAGCAGCAGTATGCAATTGGACTATGAGGGAAGGTGGTCTGAAGGAAATTTGAAATATAGTTATTGCTGTTGGTAAATCTGCCCCTTTAGAGTGTTTGGGACTTAGGGACTCAGTTTACTTATAAAAACGTTGATGAGGTAGACATTTCGTATTATTTTTTTATTCAGGATAGGCAAACATCTGACCACTTTCTTACCTGATGGTAAGTGTTGATATGTTCGATGATGATGGAGCTGGTTTGCCTAGAACCCTAGAGGATACTTGTTCATTCGTGATTTAAGGCTTTATTATACATATCGGGAAATGTATTTCGCTGTTTTCTTCTCCAAAACTGAGTGGTTTCAATATTTTTTTTGCATTATAATTATAGGAAAGTCTATGTATGTAGGCCCCTATCAAATCATTTTATGTAAAAAAAAAATTTTTCTTCAAATCGGGACATTAATAAATTCTACAGCAGACCTAAACTTTATGAATGAAAAATTATTGCTCTAGAGGCATTATCCAGGAAAAAAATATGGGTTTTATTTTTGTATGGAAAATTGTAGCTCCTTCCCTCTTAAATATTGATTTCTAGCAGTGGCCAGCGGCATAGCCCGCGTTAATTAAGTTAATAATTAACGCAAGCAAAGTTTAAAAAAACCGACTTCACGGCTTTATCATCGGGACCTTGATCATATTTAATGTATAAACACGCATTATTGACTATAACTCAAAAGCTAGAGATCAGAACTTGATCAAATTTCAATGGGACCACATGAAAAGCACCAGCTTTCAAACAAAAAAAGAATCATCAAAATCGGCTCACAACGAAAGAAGTTATGGGGTGACTTTTGAAGTCGGGTAAACGAGAACACCGTCAAAGTACGCATTATTCGTCACAAAATAGACATTATTGACGATATTTCAAGAACTACTGATCAGATCTTGATCAAATTTTAATGGGACCAATTAGAAAGCAACATTTTTAAAAACTAAAAAAAAATTTTAGAAATCGGCTCGCGTCGGCTCACGCTAAGAGATATTATAAGGTAACACACAAAAAACAACAATTATAAAAAAAAAAATACAGTCGACTCTAGTAACTCCTCCTTTTTTGGGAAGTCGGTAAAAATAAAAGCTTCTACATCTATGTCAAAGAGTTTTAATTCTTATTCTTATAAAAATAAGACAAAAATAAGAGTTTTTAATTTTATTTTTAACTAGCTTCTGCCCGCGGCTTCGCTCGCGTTAAGAAGTACAACAAACTTTCATCCCCTATTTTATCCCCTTGGGGGTAGAATTAATCAAAATCCTTTCTTAGCGGATGCCTACGTCATAACATCTACCTGCATGTCAAATTTCAGCCCGATCCGTCCAGTGGTTTGGGCTGTGCGTTGATAGATCACTATGTCAGTCAGTCAGTCAGTCAGTCACCTTTGAGTTATATATATTTAGATTATAATTTTTAATTATATTTGTATGTATTATTAAATAATTAAACGCAAGCAAGGCTTATAAATTTTTGTGAAGTCGGTAGAAAAGGTGATATTTACTATCATGGGCAAGGTTTTGGATGAAATGTTGTGAGTAAATGTAAATTTACTTTCATCCTACGACCACACTTAATACAACATAGTGTGAAGTTGCTTCTAATGTTTGACAGTAATTTTGTTACACTAATAGGTACTCAAAGACCGGAAACCGGATCGATTCGGAAAATACTTTTTTTTATTTGAAAGGATTTAGGGTTAAGTTGGTTCCATATGAAATTGTCAAGACCTGATCAAGGAAGGGTTTGGAGATAAAGTGGTGAATTCGGTTTTTTATGTCTTCACTTGCGTTTACATTATTTAAGAACCTATAAATGTAGCAAATGTAATTTAGTGATGTCAAATTTATTGGATATTAATTTAAATCAACCACATTACTATTTGTGCTGTTAATGGTTTTTAGGAATGGTCGTTAACTAATCTACACATGTACTTAGTCCATTGAGTTTGATTGTTCTGAATATTGGATTGTATGCGGTTTGTATTGACGAATTATTCGTTTTTATATTTTGTTACATGCAGAACGCAACAGTTTACTCAAATTACCCTGCTTTTATATTTTTGTCAATCTTTTGTAGATTTTTGCAATTTACTGCCTTACAAATCATTTAAAGTACTCTTTAATGTCGGAATCAAGAGTATTCAAGAGCCTAACCTGATATGGTATCGGTATTGTCTTAACCAGAAGTTACTGTAATATGTTTACGTTCGGATTTTGTTGTGACACTCCCTGAACAGCATATAAATTGTTCTTTGGCGAAAGTTACGGTGACATGTTTCACGTTTGGATGACGTTGTGACACCCCATGAGTAGCATAAATTGTCCTTTGGCGGATGTTACGATGGTATGTTTAAAGTTCGAATTTAGTTGTATAACCCCAGAGCAACCCCCATGCGCATTTATCTCGGCTTTGGATGAAAATCTATATCATATGAAGAAGAAGTGGCTAAGGCAGAAAAGAAGTCGAGAGTACTTCTTAACATTCCACCGTACGAGAAATACCGAATTCACCGTACGGGTGTCACCTCTCTAATGTGTAATAAGTTATCGTTTTATTTTAGTTTAAGTTTGAATACTATTTTACTTGTTGCCAGGAGAGTATTAGAAAATGCCACTAAAAGTGGTGACCCGCCTACACTACTAATAAGATAACAACGCTTGAATAAGAACATGGATTCGCCAGTAGAAGTACCGTAGTAGTTTCTTCCACTGGCCTTCTAATGGCGAGGTGGGTTTAGGCCTTGGGTTTCTTACATTCTGATTGAGCTGGGCGCTGAGAGCAACTACTCCCATGGAATGTGACGAGAGCAGAGCGCGGCATCTACCACTGCCGCGCTCTGCTCGGCTTTTTCCATAAGGCCTATTCTGTGTCAGGAATGTTGGAGCCTAGTTTTTGGGTCTCTTGGAACTATTCTGAGCCAAGATCTTGGCCCAGATATGTCACCAAGTTGGTCAGACTGCAGTTATGACGACGTTTTTCTACCAGTTACCATTACTTTACAGAACATCAAATATATTACAAACCCGTCGTTTTGTTGTGACCCCATTCTTAGAAGTCTACATCATCTTTTTCGCGAATAATGTTGTTCTATAGATACCAGCACAATATACTGTGATATTACATCCAACCGCTTGGACTATTCAAGGAGCACTTGCTGCAATTACATTGTTATGCTCACTTTGCCTCCCGTACATTTATCAGAGCAATTCAGTCTTGTCATTGGTCTCCTGTACAATGGTAGCCCGTTCTTACTATCGTAGTTTTATAACATTTCTGCCTCGTTTGCAGTGATTTCCAACTATGATGTTGTCTAGAATAGATGTGTAATTATGTGAATCTTTAGGGAAGTGATTAAAGTGTTATAAAGAATCGTTATTAATATGTCCTCTGTGACTTCGAATTCAAGTATGCGTAGTGCGTACAGAGCAACAATTGGCTTACGTCGAGGGTTCAAGTCGTTTCGTTACACGGTATTTATTTGTTCTGTATTGTAATGCCTTCCGTCACTTCAGCTGGTTATATTCTGTCGCATTCAATGTGTTAATGAATCAATGATTTGCGATATACTTGGGAGTGATATTACGGCCGGATATTCGTACCTATGCTAAAACATCATCATTTTATCTATAAGTAAAAAAAATATTAAAATACATGCCTTACTAACCCTGTTTTCTTTAGCTTTTGTATGGTTCTGAACGCTTGCATTTACTGAATGGTTTTTTTTTTTACTCTAACTGTACCTATTACTTCGACTATTATCTTATAGTCTAAATTAGTCCTTATTTTAAGTCATAGCTTTATAGAATTCAATTCAGCTTGGCGACCAAGCTGAAATTTGTATTGTGGAACTAGAGTTGCAATCTATAAAATTCAAAATGGCTTTTTCACTTGTTCCTTTAGCTCTCCAAAGGTCCGATGCATTATTTTCTGGACCGTCGCGCGTCGCGCGCAGCGTCGTCGTTACACGGTGCAAGCAGACTGCTGCCAGTAAATCTCAATAGATTTACTTTTAACCTTTGCGTTGATGCTTCTATTCTATAACCCATTAAGATAAAACTAGTCATTTATTCTCCAAGCCTAATTGAATTTTGTTTTATGGAGCGACGAGGTTGGTTGGTAGACTATTAACCACATAGGCAAATAATATAGTCCGCATAGATTTAATGCAGGAAAGAACAGATCCGGATCGACAAATTCGCACGTTAAGACGTAAGGTCATATCCAGCAACCAAATAATTTTGGCTTACGATGATGACTATGGACCCTGGATTCAAAACCTTTCCAAATACTCTTAGAGATTACGCCAAATAGGAGATATATCCAAAGCTTCTGAAACATACATTTATTGTAACGCTCTTCCACAGTCCAAGCCAACCGTGGTGCCTGTGAATCCTTTCAACCCTCGGGATGACGCCGCGGTCCTGCGGAAGGCCATGAAAGGTTTCGGAACCGACGAGAAGTCTATCATACAGATCATCACACGGCGGTCTAATGAACAGCGCCTGCGCATCGCGTTCGAGTTCAAGACTTTATATGGAAAGGTAAGAAAATTGTCACTTTCATATCTACTAGATTAATCAGACCTTAAAATTTTATTGTGTTCTGTTGTACTTGCTGTAGGATAGAATTGAATTTCTCGTTACAGAACTGTAATAAAGAAATAATATTATGACTAAACGGAGTTGATATATACATATATCTCTTTTTTTTTTAATCTTTATTTAAAGAGCTTAATCAACAAGATTATGTCGCTCTATAAGCAAACACAAGAGATAAATAATATGCTATAAATTACATGTAAGTAACACATAAAAAAAAAACAACTTAATAATATTATTTAAGAGTTGACAATGAGCCCCATGATCAATTGACACTCATTGTA
Organism: Lomographa bimaculata; assembly: GCA_948107665.1. Classification (NCBI taxonomy): domain Eukaryota; kingdom Metazoa; phylum Arthropoda; class Insecta; order Lepidoptera; family Geometridae; genus Lomographa; species Lomographa bimaculata. The sequence goes on from OX403589.1 coordinate 15,964,709, forward strand.
AACTCCTAATTTTGTGCTCTTCTTTGGGCGCATGTGAATAAACCTTTTTCCCTTTGATTATTATTATGATTTTTTATAAATCAAAGACCGGTCTTTCAAGATAGGTATGTTCCTACCTTGGAAGCTTGGTATAGTTCTCGATCTACCAATAGGTATAAATAAAATAAAATAAAAGATATATCAAATGCCTAGCCTAGCCTATTTTGGAGACCTCAAGAAAATGTTTATCTAAACTTTATGTGCTAATGATTTCACATACTTTTTAAAGCATTTCAAAATAAGTTAATAAATTAGAATTATGTATTGCTAGCTGTGCCCCGCGGCTTCGCCTGCTATTATCAAGTTAAAAAGTAGCCTATGTGTTAATCCTAGGTATAATCTATGTACATTCCAAATTTCATCCAAATCCGTTCAGCCGTTAAAGCGTGAAGAGGGAACAAACATACTTACACACTTACACACAAACTTTCGAAATTATAATATTAGTAGGATTAGTAGGATGATACTTCATATTATATATGGCATACTTAAACCGATATATATATATATGTATATATATAATATATAATACTTTCTTTTTTTAATGGTTTATTTCATAATAACATTATATTTTAGCTTCAACTTATTAGAGTTTCAGTATGTTTTTAATTGTTTAATGCCCTGATAATATTGAACCTATTTGAAGTAAAATGTTATCGATAGAGAGATGGTTTAAAAGTCGCATTGTAAAAACATATTATAATTAACTATTGAACCTGGTTTATAAACCCGAAGCAACTGTTATAGCTGTTACGTAGTGGTCGCATTTGGTTCGAACGGATGGCGTACGAGGTCGCGCCATTGTGTGTTCGCAAACCATAAGCGTATAAAGAATATTTACTAAAATATATAATCGAATACTATATTTAAAAATGTATGAGGTAAATTAAATATTAACGGTTATTATTTAGTTGTTTTATAAGTACCTATTGTTTTTATCCGACGTCAAAAAAATAGGAGGTGCACAATTTGATTAAGAATTTATTTTTTATATGTTTGTTACGCAATACCTTGTTGATGCGCGGACCGGTTTGGAAATACCTTTTTTATTTTAGAGGGTATGTGTCCTTATAAAATAATTGACAAGATCTAAACAAGAATTCTGGTAATAACGCGGTAAAGTCGATTTTTTTACCGACTTCCCAAAAAAGGAAGAGGTACTCAAGTCGACTGGTTTTTTTTTTTTTAACGTGAGCCGATTTCGATATTTCTTTTAGTTTGAATGATGTTGCTTTCTAATTGGTCCCATTTAAATTTGATCAAAAATCTGATCAGTAGTTTTTGAAATATCGTCAATAATGCCTATTTTGTGAGTAATATTGCGTACTTTGACGATGTTCTCGTTTACCCGACTTCAAAAATTACCTCATAACTTCTTTCATTGTGAGCCGATTTTGATGTTTTTTTTTATTTGAAAGCTGGTGCTTTTCATGTGGTCCCATTGAAATTTGATCAAGATCTGATCTCTAGTTTTTGAATTCTCGTCAATAATGCGTTTTTAATACATTAAATCTAATCAAGGTTCCGAAGATAAAGGCGGTTTTTTTAAGCTTTGCTTGCGTTTAATTTTATTTGAAGATTTGCTTACATTTAAATGATTAACAAACCGTATCTATACCACAGTCATTGCAGGTAAATAATATTGCTGTGCCTAAACGGATTTTCCTCAAAAAACAGTACTGCGTGTGTTTGGCTAATTTCATAATAAGAAGGAAAAAATATACATTATGTTATTATTATTACTGATATCGTGTTATTTTTAATTGTTATGAATTTTCCGAGCGCGGTATTTCCACAGTTCGCAATATTGCCTATTTGTATATACGTTTATCATAATAATTAGTTCTTAGATATTAATTATTGTAAAAACCGGGTTTTGACTTATTTACTTAATTATGGGCCTCTATCTGATTGGCGCTTTAAAATTTCATTTCAATTATAAGGCTAAAACCTGAGAAATAAGATAGTTAATAAGTTATCAATATAATAATTATCAGGGACCATTTATTTATAACGAATTATAAAGCAAACCAAAGAAAAGGGTTTGTTTCTATCTAAAAATTTATTTTTCATTTTCATTCATGTGAGAAGTTACCAAAGCGCAGGCCTGATATAAACTTTATTTGCTAACGATTAGTTATATTTATTCATACACGTAGTAACTGCCAAAACTCGAATCAGTCCAATATTCTGACTAAACATTATTTTTATCTATGCACCTATAAGTAAGTGCAGAAGGAAAATAGCTATGAGTAATGTAAACCTTATGCAAGTTGTTTGACTCATAAAGTGCCCGCTTTTATCACTGGTTTCACAATATTTATGCCTTCTCTGACGCTGTGACTGATCTGTTGTTTCCAAACAAGCTAATTTTAGATCTTATCAGAAACCCTTTGTGTGCCTATGTAAAAATCTCCACCACATACAGGACTAAAATCAACTGTAATCCAAGGTAGTGTAGTCTAATTTACAAACACAAGGTTTCTAATGCGGCTTTTATTGTTATGTAGGCATTATACTTACTTCATATCGCTGCTCAGTTAGTTATAATAAAAATGTTTCATACCAGAATGTTCGCAGTTTCATAGCATGACATACGCAGGTACTAGTTGAAACTCAATTAAGTAAAGTGCAATAGTAGGTAGGTGATAATTGAGTAGAATTAATAACTTTGAGACATACAACTAATCAATTAAAGTGCTCGGCACAATTTTCGTCAAATTCTGTTATGGAACCCACCTACCTACGATAGGTATATTTTCGTACATTGTAATTATTACTGAAATATACACAAAATTAAACGGGACAAGGCGCAAAAAAATTCACAACAATGGAACTCGATAATCATGTTAAACTATTGCACCAGTTAAAATACAAAACGGTTCGTCAGAAACGGTGCTGTTTTTCTTGTTTAAACAAAACAAACGCATTCACACTCACATCCCCACACTAACTACTTGTAATATTTACATTACACCCAGAACCAGAAGCACAAATTTCCCTTGGAAAAGAATTTGTGCTCCTGCCGGCAATCGAACCCAGGGCCCACGGCGCAGAGAGGACCCACTGCGCCAACTGGTCCTCAAACGAAAAATAATCGAAAGAACTCATTAAACAGCTTTTGATTTCTAGTGATAGTTTTAAAATAGTGGAGATTTAAGTTGCGACGTCAAATTCTCTTTCCAGAAAATGCTTCGTTAGATGATTGTTATTTCTTCAGTAGTCTGGTATTTGGCAGCATTCCAGAGAATAGATGAAGTAGGTTTTGATATATTCTAGTACTATTTGCTGGTATAAAAGATTCTATAATTACAGATCATTATCCGATGTATAACTGAAACGAACTATACCTACAAACCTACACACGCAATTAGTATCAAAATACGAGTTTGCGTGTAGAATTACTTAAATTATAATATATTCTTTATCTATAATTATTCTTTTCGTATTAAGACTAAAATTAATATAAATTATGTAACGCGAAATGTAAGTAATAAATAAAAGAACATGTTTACTCGTTGAAATTCAGATTAATTCAAATTCAATTTATGAAAAACAGTTCTTCTCTGTAGGTTTAGTTTTGCCTATTTAGGCGTGCAAAAATCAAACGGAGTACAAATTAAATTCATGAATATGTAACTGTACAATTAATGCTCATTTAATGCTAATACAGTTCTTATTAAAGAACCAAATATACTTTATTTTTAATACGTATGATGCAACGTTTGTTAAACTGTAAATATACTTACATTCGTTTTTTAAAACGTTATAAATTCGTCGCACGTACCAGGGCTACTCAGAAAGAAGTAGCCGAGCTTCAAATCGATATGTTTCCTTTCTAAATGTACTATTTTAGTTCCGCCTAGCATGACTTAAGCTATAGAAAACAGATAATTAAACGCAAGCAAAGCTTAAAAAAATCGACTTCATCGCTTTATCTTCGGAACCTTAATTAGATTTAATGTATTGCACACGCATTATTGACGATAACTCAAAAAGTAGAGATCAGATCTTGATCAACATTTCAATGGGACCACATGAAAAGCACCAGCTTTCAAATATAAAAATAATCATCAAAATCGGTTCACAACGAAAGAAGTTATGACTCTCGAACTGGTAACTTTTGAAGTCGGTCAAAAACGAGATCATCGTCAATCTAGTCCACAGAATACGCATTATTGACGATATCTCAAGAACTACTGATTCGATCTTGATCAAATTTAAATCGGACCAATTAGAAAGCAACATCATTCAAATAAAAAAAAAGAGTAACTACCTCCTCCTTTTTTGGGAAGGTAAATAAATGCACTCTCGATCGAGAGATTTCAAATAAAAAAAAAGCAAATGTACAAGGTATACACGTCAATCTTATCTCCCTTTTGTTTGCTTTGAGGGCTTAAAATGTATAGTAGATTCCAACAGAATGAAAAGAACAAGGAATTATGTTAATCAATAATAATTATATAATTATTGTTGTTTGACACGGTAATCGTGCGTTTAATTTGTATGGTGATTCTGTTCACCACTATCCATTTATGTCGTATATTGTGGGTATAGCAATATATAGCGATGCTACATTATGTTACTGACCATGAGCTGGGCCTTTGTTTACGTAGACCTTGATGTGTGAGTTTCTGTCAAATTTTACTGGCAGCCTCGCCCTTTATGGTCTAAATCGATCACCTCCTATTTGGATATAACGCAAGTAGACAAAAAAAGGAGATAGAGACTGAGTGCTCATTGCTGTGTTAATTAGGTAAATTGAATACAGCGACAAAATAACTTTTATTAAAAAAACTCTTTTATCGGTAACGCTTCTGCGGAAGACTGCTCTTCCCTGAGGCAGAGCGGAGCCGTGGCCAATACAATTTAATTTCCGCGTCGCTTCAGTGGACATGGTGGATTTGCAAAATCAATTAAAAAAATCATATATCGTAACGCGGAGCGGAGAAGCGGAGCATGAAAGCGGGCGGGGAAGTGGAGCAGGGTGCAGTGAGCACAACCTAGCTCCGCACAGTATCCAACCCTACTCCGCATACTCCCTCGTTCTGCTCTGCTTCCTCGCTCTGCGTCAATGGACAAACACATTTTTGCAATTCCGCTCCGCATTACTCCCTCGCTCTGCTCCGCTTACTCGCCCCGCTCCAGTGGCAGCCTTAGGTAGCGCATTAATAAGGTAATGAAAAAGTGGACAGATCCAATAATTTACACTTGGGGAAGAGTATTGCAAATTATTGGACAACAAAAACCAAATTAGCACGAACTTCTTTTAATGGGTTGCTGTGGCCATTGGGCCACTTCACTTACGGGGGCTGCTTTAGCCAATGAAAATGCAACGTCATCAAACACGACCACTCTGTCAAGAGTGAACGACTAAGGAGGAGGAAGGAGTGGGCATTGAAAAGTTTTATTATTTATATCTTGGCTTCATCATCATCAGCTCAATGACGGTACCTTGGAATAGTCGTACAAATAGGGATGATGCCTGGGTAAAAAAATCTAATTAGTTCGTCAGTTAGATTTAAAAAAATATCGCAGATGTATTTTTTTATTAAACAAATCAATTAAAATTGACTAAGATAAACAGCGTCAAAGTTCGGGAGTGGAGGTTCGTGACGTCACGCCTTAGTAAGAAGTGTACTGAGGCGTGATGTCATGCGGAATTTTAAAGCACTATATCTTCTTAATTTTTTGTACAATTCACAAAAGAAAAAATACGTGTCCAATATTTTTTGATAATGTAAACGGACCTAACTAAATAGATTTTTTCAGGCATGTACCCTAAAATAATAAATAATCACAATGCGGTTGAAATCAATGTGACAACAAATGTGAAATTTCTGTTCCTAGATTTGTTTTCATAAATACTTACTTTTTTAAAATATTTTAATGGGCTTTTGAACAATCTATTCAGCCTCGTTACCTAGTTATTTACCTATAAGTAAAGCTCATAATAATATAAGGTATAGAAATTTTAAAACTTTCGCGAACGTCAGTCATGTTTTAAAAGAAAACCGGGTCTTTTCGCGCTTTTATTTCCAAAATAACTCCACCTCTGCCACCTCAGTCTCGTGACCACGGCCGGTGCAACCCAGCCGAAACGTCATGGTCATTCAAAGTAAAGTTATTTTGAAAGTTAAAGCGCGTAAAGACCCGGGTTTCTCATACAAATATAAGGTATGTAAATAATACTTAGATTGCGTCGCAAAAATTTACACGAATCCTCTTCCGCAGGACCTCATTTCGGACTTGAAGAGCGAAACAAGCGGCAAATTTGAAGACATCGTTGTAGCACTAATGACTCCTCTGCCGCAGTACTACGCGAAGGAGCTGCATGACGCAATTTCTGGTATTGGGACGGACGAGGATGTCCTCATAGAGGTCATGTGCACGATGTCCAATCACGAGATCCAGGTCATCAAGCAAGCTTATACTGCCAGTAAGTGCCTCAGTGTTCTCAGTATTACTCTTTCAGAACCTAATTCCTTTCTAAGATATGCCTTGGTTATTCTTCTGTTGACGCGTGGCATGACCATCGTGATGAAGTATGCTTCCCTAAAAAATACCCTGTTCACTTAAGATTTGAGAACTCCCATACTGTTATAGTAAGTATGAAAAAAGGTTTTATTTTTATCCAAGAAAGGCTACCGTTTAACCACTATCTCACCTGATCTTTTTCTTCGTCGTGTCGATTCGACCCAGTGTTTCGCCACTGACAGTTCCTCTCACCTGATATTAAGTGACGATGCGGTCGACGGCACTAGTAAAAAAAGGCATGCTTGTATGGTGTTTGAAGGATCCGTTCAGTGGTTTCTTTCCATATTAATAACAATCATCATGTCTTGTGGATGGTTCTTTCACATATTTCTATCTATATTTTAATTCATTCACATGTTTTGTTTTTTGGTTACTATGAAATAGTAACTTGTAAATAATTAAGTTATACAACGGCGATATACTAAATGGTTATATTATGCTTCAGTAGACTTTGATATAGTGAGCAACTAATAAGAGGAAAATCGATACGAATGCTGTTTTTATGTAGGTACCCAAGTTATTTTCTTATCCTCACTTGGATAAGTAAGCTGACTGAATGGGTATCATGATTACTCGAAAAACGGCGTATAAAACAGGCACTTTAGAATAAAAAAAACAAAATATTGGTTGTCTGTAAAGTCTGTTTACGGACGAAAATTTTGCGTGATAACGTCATAAGATGAACGCTTAGGCCGATCGTACCTCTCTATTGCTTGTTCCGCGCTCTTGCTTACACTCTCAGGCTCAGGCGGAACGTGACTCTTTTTTGTGGCGTGCAGCCGGTACATACGAGTATATATTTAGTTGGTTTATAGAACTCACTTTCGTTATAGTAACTAAGCGTCAATAATATTTATAGTAGTATTGTCATTGGTAAAATTCAAACGCGTAGGCGGCACGTTATTAACATTCAGGTCATTTACTAATTAGCTTTGTAACACTTTGTAATTAAATACTCAACAATTTATTGCTTTAGCGTCATGTTCTTAAAACTGTTCTAATTTTAATATATAAGATGTTCTTGTTGTAAAGAGTAAACCTTGAGCTTAAGAGCTTAAGCTACCCGGGAAAATATATTTTAGTTTCAATAATAACTGGGTAAATTATATGTATATTCATATACCTACTTCCTGCTATAATCCCGACTGCGTTGTATTGAGATAAAAAATATTGTCAGTCTAAAATTTTATTATGTGTCGTAATGAACTATAAAATTACGAAATATAATTATAAATTCACTGTTTTAGTAACAGTTATCTTTTATACATATAAAATACAGGGGGCGTGATTAAAATGCTGGCACTTAAGTGGCGCAACGTATTAGCATTGCAATTCAGAGAGTTTTCAGGCGGTAGCCAGCATGATGGGAACGCTACCGACTGGTAGTGGCCTTGGGCTTTTGAGTTACCTATACGCTCGATGTCTTGTAGGTAACTTAGTTCTTTGCTGTATATAGTTTTAGTTTAGTTTTAGGAAATATAGGCAACTGGCCCGTAGATATACTAAAGTTACCCGCTGCTTAGAAGGCGAAGCTCTCCCAACTAAACCAGCTAGCTGTTCAATATATAAGTAGGTGAATATAACGTTTTTGTCGTGGTTGCCGGAAACATTCACATCACACACACATCACGACGAAACACAAATTTCCCTGGAGGAGAAACCCTATATTTCCACCCGAATCGAACCCAATACCCGTTGCTTAGAAGGCAAACGCTCCCCCAACTAAAATCAAAATCGTTTATTCACATGGGCCCCAAAGAGGCACTCATGAAAGTTAATGAATCTATTGCCAGATTCGCAAAATTACAGCCATCTCGAGAAGAACCTGGCAAGAAACTCGGCGGCGCATTTTTTTTTCATTCATTTTTTTTAAATACATTCTTAATCTCTAATACATCATTTTCTTAACCTAGGTGTTATTATGGTAGTCGCTAGAAAGAGCCTGTGTAGGTTGCCTCGATGCATCCTTGTCATTAATATAGTCTGTGGATTTATAGTAAGCTTTCTTAATTAATGCCCGTTTTATTACAGATTTGAACTTTCCCAGTGGTAATTCAGTTACGATTTTAGGAATAAACTAAACCAGCTATATATAGGAAGTATATATCAATATATAGCTGTGTATATACCGTTCACTATTAATGTTGACTTACAACGTAACTACCTTCTACTTGCTGTACCTATTAGTCTAGAAGCAATTTGTGAGAATTACCGAGAAACATTGGAATCTAGATACGTGTTGTACACCGTCCTTGATATCTAGTGGTGTCTAATGAAGTGTTTCCGATGAACTGTACGCTCTAAATAACGCGTTGTTAGAGGAAGAATGTTAGAACTAGATAATGTTATGATGAAGCCATTTGGTTAGATAAGATAAGATTCCATTAATGTATTTCTAATAGTAATCGAAATAATGTGCACTAGACTAATGTAATATAATTAAACGCAAGCAAAGCTTAAAAAGACCGACTTCAACGCTTATATTTTGGTTTTGGCTGGATCGTTTTCGATAAAATTTTATATGAGTCTTCAAGTCGCGAGTGAATAGGTATCTTCTAGGCAAGCTTGGTCCATCGTCGGCCACATCGTCGCTTACCATCAGGTGAGATGGTGGTCAAAAGTTTGCCTATCATGAATAAAAAAAATACCTCTAAATGAAGGGAAGTATAATCTACCAAACAAAAATCATCAAAATCGATTAATAATTGGCGGAGATATCGCGTAACATACAAAGGAAACATACTGTCGATTTGAGAACCTTCTGTTTTGAAGTCGGTTAAAAAGACTTACGATAAAACGGCTAAATGACTAGTCAAAGTTTTGGTAATGGCTATACAACCATCAATTCTCTAAGACGTTAAAGTTCATTGATCAATAGCGATAGCAGCGATGACTCACGCGGAACTTTGTGGTTATTGCCAAATGGCTTGAATGACGTAAGAACTGTCAGGTTTTTTGCCTCATTATTGACATTGGGAAACCTTCTATATTTGAATTACTGTTGGGATGAATGATGCGCGTGTTATGGTGCGACAGCCCTATAGTCGCCATTTAAAGGAGTTGGAGTTTAGTTTACATTCGCGTGTCAAAGAACTTATGATGATACATATTGTATAGGTGTTATATAATTAAACGCAAACAAAGCTTATGAAAAACCGGCTTCACCGCTTTGTCTTCGGAATCTTGATCAGATGTATTAAACGCGCATTATTGACGATAGCTCAAGAACTACAGATCAGATCTTGATCAAATTTAAATGGGACCAATGGGAAAACAACAGCTTTCAAACGAGAAATAATTTTAAAATCGTTCAATCTATTACATCTTAGACAAGTCGTTCGCGCCGAACTTAGATCTCCAACCTACATTATGCCTAATAAAGAAAAACTTTTGAGTTTTGACAAAACGTTTTCAAAAAACGTTTGAATTAATAATAACTTTTTTCTTAAAATAATTAATTGATTTATGTATTTTTTGTTCAAGTTAAAGATATAACGGATTATAGGTAAGATATTATACGATAGTTTCAGCTTTAAATGTGAAGCCGTTTTTGAGATAGTCCCCGGGACAGAATAGGTCTAAAAATAGTGACTTTAGTGACCTACTAAATTGTTATTTTCTAACATAGATTTTTAAACCGGTTTCATACTCTACTTGCAGAGCTTTTTTCAAAGATACTCCATAAGGGTAGATCAAAAAAATCTATTGCTATTGCTCCCCTGCCCTGCCTACCGCGTATGAGTGCCTCCTTATCATTTTTTTGTCTGCGTCTTTGTTTTCCGAACGTTACAATATGGGTATCTTCACTTTCCATCAGGTGAGAACTATCTCACCTGATGGAAAGTGAAGATACTCTAGATTTCACCTAGTGGTGAAATGCTTGCCTATCTAGAATAAAAAAAAAACATTTTCATTGTCATTTCTGGCTTCGGGCCATAGCTTTACATATTCTCTGAGAATTTGGAGTTATTTATTTGTATGGTTGAGACGCTAGATGCCTTTGACAGACGGACGGACGGACGGATTGACGGAAAAAGTGCTTGAACGACCCAATTCAACTTAAAAACCTCGCTTCACATAAATACATAACTGTTGTTTCACCCACATAAATTAAAATTGGTTTAATAGCCTAGCTCTTTTATATTTTTGGTTTCATTAGTCAACAAACCAGTTTCTTAGTTCAACAAGTGTTTAAAATGTGTTATATAATAATCACCAAATCGTTCCACAGATGCTTATTACGTTAGTGTTATTATTACCAGACTAAAATGCTATAGCGTCTGCATGTTGACCTTCGGGTTTCGTCGAAATTAGTTGTTATATTCTTTCTTTTTCAATGTACGGTTAGCAAATTCGTTCCCAACTGCTTAAAGGGATTATATGTTTATCATGCTTATATTATAAACTAACCGTGCCCCGCGGCTTCGCCCACTTTAATTAAGTAAAAAAGTAGTCTATGTGTTATTCCGGAACCTAAACGATCTACATTCTAAATTTCATCAAAATCGGTTTATTCGTTACGGAGATACGTGGTAACACACATTCACACACACACACAAACTTTTGCATTTATAATACTAGCCGTACCCCGTGGCTTAGCCCGCTATTATTAAGTTAAAAATAAGCATATGTGTCAATCCTAGGTATAATCTATGTACATTCCAAATTTCATCTAAATCCATTCAGCCGTTAAAGCGTGAAGAAGGAACAAACATACTTACACACTTACACACAAACTTTCGGATTTATAATATTAGTAGGATTAGTAGGATGCGGTTGCTTGTGTGTAGTTCATGAATGTATGTTTGTTCTCTCTTCACGCTTATGCCGCTAAACAGAATTGGTTTAAATGTAGTATGTACATAGCTTATACCAAGGATTAACAAATAGACTTTTAGTATAGAACTACTTTTAGTATTGATCGACGCGGGGAACAGCAAGTCATATATATAGTATACAATAGACTCTATCGTTTTCGATTATTGATATAGAAAAAATGTTCTGATTGATTGATTTGATTAATATGATTTCGAACGTGTCATATGATAAATCAATCATGATTATATTAAAATACTTTATTCATAGTAACAACATAATTTAAGTAGCAATTGTACATTACATTAAACTAAAAACTAAATTAAAATTAAACAAAAAAAAAAAAACTATAATTAGATATAAATATGTACAAAAATTCATATATATTCATATTCATCATGATTTGTTAAACATGTCTAGATTGTTTGTTGAAGTGCCACTTATATGTATCTCTATATACAAATGTATATACAAATTTAACAACAAAATAAAATGTAGCATTTTGATTGCATTATTTTGATGGTCGGATTATTTATAAAAACATTCCATGAAATTTGAGCTACAAATGAAATAATTGAAACGCAAGCAACGCTTAAAAAACCCGACTTAACCGCTTATATTTTGGTTTGTGCTTGTTCGATCTATTTTGAAGACTGTTGAAAAAGATAAAAAAAGGTTTTATAAATCCAACTTTAATATTTATAAATTAATATTCATATAATAATATTAAACAACTATGTAAAGAAACAAAGCGAGAGTGTTCTACGGGAACACGGAATAGGGAATATGCGTGAAATTTAAATATATATTTTATTATATATTTTTTTAAGTCTTTATAGTTACATAATTACGCTTATAACATTATTTTCTTACTTAAATGAGTTTCATATGAATAAAAAAAGATAAAAATGCATGGGAAATTCAAAATGTATGGTTAAAATACCGTCCATTCACACGAAACGTTTCGCATCTTCGTTCATTTATAGAACAGCAAAAGAATAGAACGCTTTGCCGTCATCTGTATTTCCCGAAAGGTACAATTTGGGTGTGTTCAAAAGAAAAGTGAATAGGTGTTTACTGAGCAAGCATGCTCCACCATAGACTACATCGTCACTTTCCATCAGGTGTGATTGTAGTCGAACGTTTGCTTAGTCAGTAATAATAAAAAAATAGCAAAATTTCCAATAGCCGAATTGGCTATTTACTGATTCATGACATAATTTTCGAAATATAAGTATGTTAACATTAACACATGTATTACACTCACGAATCAAAAGCGCACTCAGTCGCTACACTAGCTCCTCCGCCTAAATTTCTCATGTGTAATAGGCGGTTTACTACACTTTTTTATGATTGATCGGCAAGCATTTGTCCAAAACCTCACCTGATGGAAAGCAATGATGCGGCCAAAGATGCAGCACGCCTGTCTAGAAGATACCTATTCACTCTTGACTTGAGGACTCCCAAATTAAACCGCTCAGGAAACAAAGACGCGGGTGATGAGTTAACAGCCCTTGGTTTACACAAATCACTTTGTTTCAGTATACGGCGCCTTGCTGGAAGACGATCTGCGCGGTGACACTTCAGGAAACTTCAAGAGGCTTATGACTTCATTGTGCATGGTATTTATTTTCTTTCCATGTTTCCTACCACGTGCCTACCGCATACCAACCTACCACATACCACCTACCACTAAACACATACCACCTACCAACTTAATACCACCTACCAACCTAACACATACCACCTACCAACCTAACACATACCACATACCAACCTAACACATACCACCTACCACTAAACACATACCACCTACCAACTTACCACATACCACCTACCAACCTAACACATACCACCTACCAACCTAACACATACTTTTTTCTTTGTTTCCCGAACAGTACAATCTGGGTGTCTTCAAGTCTAGAGTGAATAGGTATCTTCTAGGCAAGCATGTCACATCTTCGGCCGCATCTTCACTTCCCATCAGGTGAGATAGTGGTCAAATGCTTGCCTATCTTTCATAAAAAAAAAAAACCACCTACCAACCTACCACATACCACCTACCTCATACCACTTACCACATACTACCTGTGCCACAAAGAAATTCAAATATGCTTCGCGTGGGGCTGCATTGCGCTCCAGATAAACTTTTTTTAATGATATATAGGCAAGCATTTCATCGCTATCTCACCTGATGGAAATTGACTGAATTTAATTTCCAGGGTAACAGATCTGAAGAGTTTCACGTCGACCAGGCGAGGGCAAGAGAGGACGCCAGGAGCCTGCTTCAAGCTGGTAAGCAGCGTTGCAATGCCACGTTTAGAAAAAGTGTTTTATCTCTTTCACGTTTATGGTCGCCTAGTACTTTAATACCATACTAAAAACTTTATGGATATTGTTCAAGCAAAAATAGTAAAATTGCATTTTCAAAATGCGGGGTGGGGGTAGTAGTAGGTTGAAAAATACTTTACGACCTATTCTCATACTTATTAAATATACAAAAAATAATCGTTAAAATCGATCGAGCCGTTTCGGAGGAGGTGAAACACAAACACCGTGACACGAGATTTTTATACGTTAGATTCATTTATTTTTTCTTTACGAAATAAATATAAACCTAAGTTTAAGCCATTATTAACAAGCCTTTACAGGTAGCACTCAAAGGACATTTATTTTCATATACACCTCCCGTAAACCTATAATGATCAGGCAATAATGTGGTAAATAAAAAATCTGTAATTTGCCGCCATTAATCGAAAATATAATTTTGTAGACGTCAGGAAACTTTAGGAAACGTAAACTGTTTTATAAGCTGGCAAATCTGCTGATGAAAAACAGGAAAGTACCACCTTTACTTCAATCAAAATTTAAAACAGAAAAAATTTACGATAAATAAAAATGAGTACCTCTTCGAACACAAAAATGTAAAGAAATTAATTAAAATACATAGCAAAAGCGGTAAAAATTATTCGTAATTTTTTTATAAATATATTTTCTTTATTTTTTCTTAGTTTTGGCTTCGCAATCTTATGCATTTAGCAAGTGTGAAGTGATAATATAATATTTAATTAAAGTGTATTTCATATTAATGCGCCACCTAACTAAGCCAACGAGCGGTCACACTTCGGGATTTAAATCACATCTTTGTTTCCACTTCACGCTGCAGCAGCTGAACGGATTTTGATGAAATTTGGGATAGCTTATACCCAGGAGTAATACATTGGCTGTAGTCAATTTTTTATCTCGAATAATGCGGGTAAAGGCGCCGGACGGTGGTCGCCAGTGGTTATATAAGCGAAATAAGTAGCAAGCGTTTGCGTGCCTATATGACCCTGCAGTGCAACCTTGCAGCGGCATAATTTCAATGCTAGGTACTTGTAGAAATCAAAGGGACACAATGCAGTGTTATTTGTTGATAACTTATTCAGAACGTTCTGGCATTGGTCGTGGTCCACCTTCTCAGTTCACTGGGTAGACCATAGGTACTTTTTATTGCCTGTAGTCTACCGTAGAATTATATATGCGACCTATTCCGTCTTCGGATGTTGTTTACTTTTTATTTTACTAGAAATTGACAATTAATTATTTCAGTGTAATATGACTGGTTGGACTTACCGCAGTTTTGCTGCTGTTGCCTACAGAAGCAATGGCTGAAGGTTTGGATTACATCAAATCCAATGCCAGAGAACAACAACGGCTAAAAAAGATGTCATTGCAGGTCATTCAAATCTATTGGTCAAAATGTCATTGGTCAAACGTCAAAATCTTGAGAAATACTCCAGCACAAATTCAATCATGTGTTTTAAGTAGTTTTAACACGCCTTCAATCAAAATCACATGTCAAATAAGTTAAAAAATCTTAATTATCTTGACAGACACAACTTATAGGGACTTAAAATGGACTACAATCGTATGCATCTTTATATTCTAGAATTAGCAGAAGATACATGATTTAATGTTCTAAAGCTGGGCCGTTATCTGCTATCATGGTTTTACGACAACATCTAAGAGTCAATGCACCTGCCTTATCAGGAACCTGCTAACAAGCGCCGGCATGACTTGGTTGACATAACTAGGCATGTAAATATAACCTACTTGTGAATATGAATCTATACGGTTAAATGCTTTGGTTAGTAGGTAGGTTGGTTACGGTTACCTTTATTGTTCTTCAATCTCGTTTACCATTACTTTGGACCATAATCTTCATCTGATAAACGTAGATGACTATGTCATAATCCCTACTTTATATATAATACTAGCGATCCGCCCCGGCTTCGCCCGTGTGTGACAAATAAAGAACCACTCAATCGATTTTGTGCAAACTTCACATAAACCATCTACTAAATAGTCCAAACAAAGCCTTAACATTTGGTTTGGATAGGTGAGCCCGTTCTTGAGTTATAAAATTACAGCGAAAAGTGACATTGATTTTTATATATATAGATAATAAATGCAGAAAGTAACACTTTCTATCTGTTACACTTTCACGCCTAAACCACTAAACTGAATTTGATTAAATTTGGCACAGATATAAACTAGAGCTTAGGACAGGATATAGGCTACTTTTTATCACGGAAATCCCGCGTGTCCGGGACTTACGAGGGTAAAACCGCGGACCAGAAACTCAAATTTCCCTTGGGGAGAAACCTTGAATTTCCACCGGGAATCGAACCCGATACTCGCTGCTTAGAAAGCGAACGCGTACCCAACTTGACCAACATGCAGATCAATAATCTTCATTTGATAAACTTTGATTTGCTATTTCGCAGAGCTATGCTATTATAATATCTAAGAGAAATAATTTAAACGCAAGCAAAGTTTCAAAAAACTGACTTCTCCGCTTATGTTTTGGAAGTTGTAGATTTTCTCAAAAAGAGCTTGATCAATTTAGATAAAATTTATATGGAACCACCTCTGAAGTATGATCTACCAAACAAAAAAAGAATC
Organism: Lomographa bimaculata; assembly: GCA_948107665.1. Taxonomy (NCBI): domain Eukaryota; kingdom Metazoa; phylum Arthropoda; class Insecta; order Lepidoptera; family Geometridae; genus Lomographa; species Lomographa bimaculata. Next base: position 15,981,047 of record OX403589.1, read on the forward strand.
ATCAAAATCGATTAATAACATATGTACAACAAAGAAAGCAGTGGAATTGAAAACCTCCTTCAGGACATAACAAGATTTTATACCTTAGGACGCAGTCACGCGACGATTTTGCATATCAGGATGTTGAGTTCTGGCAGATAGTTAAAAAACAAACAGAACTGAAGATGTTCTTTATTCAAAGTAAGATACGCTCGTTCGTTTCCATGCTTGTGTTCGCGTACTAACTACTCGCTAATTGAAACCACATGTTCGCGGTACTTAAACAATTGCCTCCAATTTCCACCAAGTTTTTAATATAGCTACTTATATACGTATATTCATACTTTGTATATACTCCTGAAATTATGTCAGAACAAAGTATTTGTTCGTTTTTTTTTTGCTTTGCTGAATTGCAACTAGCCACTGTTTGTGAAAAATATTTCTTGTGTATTATTTCAGATAATTGAGAAGCAAGCAAAGCTTAAAAAAAACCGACTTCGAATGATGTTTTGGCTTGACCGATTTCGATAAAATTGTGGGACCACCTCTGAAGTATACTCTACCAAACAAAAAAAAATATCATTAAAATCGATTCATAATTGGCGGAGATATTGCATAACATACATACAAAAAAAAACATACATTCATTCGAATTGAGAACCTCCTTTTTTGTAGTCGGTTAAAAAGTAGTCCCTGTCTCAAAGTCATTTAAACATTCAAATTCCTAGTCAATTCTTGAATCGATCTTTATATTTTATAAGACCAATAGTATATTACACCATGCCTATGAAACTGTGTACGACTTATGTCACAACCGATATGATTGTATACGTCCAGTTAAAGAATACCTACTTAAACGCACTGCTGCCGTAACCCTTGCAAGTTGTTTGCAATACAATGGCTCGTTGCCGTACCAACTCAGTTAAACGTTACTCTTTATATCGTCTTGTTCACTCGTTTAACAAAACTTAAACTCGGTTGATATTATGACATTGTGTCGTAGAATTTTCAAACGAGACATTGTAAAACTATGAAATCCATAGCTCCGATGCACTTGGCGCAAATTATAAACAAGTCGTTCGCGCCGAACTGAGTTAACGCGCATATATTTTGCCTCATAGAGAAAAACTTTTGAGGTTACTTGCTTTTAACTTTTTTTTAAATAATTGTTTGATTTCTGTATTTGTTGTTCAAGTACAGAAAGTATGCTGGCACTTATTTGGCTCAACGTTATTAACATTCAATTCAGAGAGGCAATGCCGCCAGTATAATGGGAACGCTACCCACTGGTAGTGGGCTTGAGCACTTGAGTTACCTATAAGCTCGATGTCTTGTAGGTAACTTAGTTCTTTGGTGTATATAGTTTTAGTTAAGTTTTAGGAAATATGGGCAATTGACCCGTAGATAATACAAGATAGAAAAAAAAGTACAGGATATAACAGATATTATACGTAAGTTCCAGCGTTCAGTGTGAAGCTGTTTTTTAGACAGACCCCAGGACAAAATAGGTCTAAAAACAGTGACTTTGGTGGCCTACTAAATCGTTATTTTCCAACATAGTTCTTTTTTTAAACCTGTTTCGTACTCTACTTGTCAAGCCCTTTTCAACGATACCACACAAGGGTATATAAAAAATTAAAAATATTTAGCTCTTCACTTACATGTATGGGAGCCCCCTTAATATTTTAATTATATAATTGTTAATGTCATTTTTGGCTTTGGGCCGTAGTTTTATATAATCTGTGATAATTTAAAGTCACCAGAACGATCCAAGTCAACCTTAGAGATCTTGCTTCGCTCGATCAATTATAGGTACTATTTAGTAAACCATGGCATTGATTGATTCTAGTAGCTCCGGGAGCTAGAATTCCCGAATAAAGAATAAGATTTTTTCGTCGCTAAAGCACATCACTTTTGAAAATAAGTTATTTTTTTTTATTCATGATAGGCAATCTTTTGATCACAATCTCACCTGATGGTAAGCGACGATGTGGTCGACGATGGAGCAAGCTTGCCAAGAAGATACCTATTCACTCGTGATTTGAATATTCCCATACTGTACTCATCAGGAAACACCGACTCAGGCAAGGAGTTGTGAAAAATTGTGTTTATTTGTTGTTATTCATAAACGGATATGATACTGCGATAGCATAGTCACTAACAACGCATAGAGTACCTACATCCGTCCACTCGTTCATCGGGTTTACTCAATTAACCGTATCAGAACATAAATTACACGCTCGTAATATTTCCCTTCTCGTATAGCGCATTACCACAATAAGTAATAACTTGCATAACTGGCTTTGAAAACTACACAGGTGCTGTGTTGATTTGCTTTTGTGAGAAATGAGGAAAAAACTGACTGTGGTGGGATTATCACCCTTATTATAATGAAGTCCGAATGAAGTCTTCGTTGCCTCTATTAATAAAACGTTCAGTATAATTCCCTACTTGTACGAATTGCCACAGAATAAGTAATAGTTTGTAGTAGTAAACGCTGGCTTTGTGAACGCGTCCGCAGGTGCATCTTTGCATTATAAGATAAAAAGGAAAAAGCGGGAAGAAACTGGATGTGGTGGGATTATGACCCTTATTATAGTGAAGGTTGACCTTTGTTCTATTCTTCTTTTGTAAGTGCAATCAAATGCCGCATAAATTATCCAATGGGGAATGTGCAAGAGATTTCATTATAGTTCAAGTATTTTTTTTTATCTTTATTGCTTGTTTTTATTGACGTAGGTACCTAAATATATATATTTTTTTGAAGCTTTCCAATTTGAAACTTAGGAATTTAATTAGAAATTGTAATTGATAAAAATTTCATACGTTTCGTTATTTTCCAGAATTTAGATTTCAATTATTAATCAACTTTCTTTTACGGCAATCCTGTTTGGATCGTGGATGTCACGAAAAGAATGTCAAAATGGCCTAGATTACATTTTTTTAAACCTTATTGCATTTTCATTTATTTTGATATGAAATTGTAATGATTTAATTATTTTCAGTTGCATTTTTACTGTCAAAGTATTAACATTGTAAACATTCGAATAAAAACTTAAAAAATAAAAATTCCCGCCAACCGCCATTGTTGAAGGTCACCAAGCTTATAGTCCAGGGTCGATAATTTTTAAAACCAAAAAAAAACATAATAGGATGAAACCCATTAGAAAAGGAGGGAAATATGATAAAAATGAAAGGAAAAATAATTTACGGGCGATCTGAGGTTGGGAAGGGGATGGGGGTGAGTTTTTAAGGGTAAAAAACGGTTTTTCTCGATTTCCGGCAAAACTAAAAGTCCTATCGAAAAAAGTCAAATGGAAAAGTTGTAGATAATAAAAAGATCTAAAACTTTTGTATAAACACTTTTTTCACATAACCTCAAAATTTATGTGAAAAATTCAAAAAACCAAGTTTTTGGTTTTTTATTTTTATCTTTTACAAAATTTTTTTTTTTTAACGAAATTTTGTGATAACTTGCCTTTTTATGTCCCAAATACGCTGTAATTTATTTGATTAAAAATATTTATTTTTTCACCTTATTTTGAATTAATATCGAAAAAACACCCTAATTTTCAATCAAAAATTCACCCGTCAAAATATCAGCTTTTTTCAAAAAGTTGGTGTGGTTTCTGTTCGTTGAAATCTCTACTTTCCGATGGTGAAAAAAAAAAAATATGTTACTATGGTAAATCTTCTCAGAAAATGCAAAAAAGGATTAACTAAATTTGTTTGTGCAAAATTAAGGAGATAATTATTTTTTCATCTTGTACTAAAATATCATTTAATTTCAATCTTTAGGTTATGTTAAGTTAAGCATACTATTTTTTAAAGAAAATATTACGATTTTTATGGTTGAGTTACTTGTCACAATTATCTTCAAGAAACTCAGCGTGCACGTGTATTTTTATAAACGATGTTGTATACTGTACTGTATTTCGAATACTGGTTAGGCTAGCGGTTGTAACAGCTGCCACGAAATATATAGTATATAATAGTAGGTATGTATGTAGTAAGACCCAGACCCGCCTAGCCCCTTCCCCACTTCTCCACGAAATACCTTTTGATGGGCTACAATTTTTCGTAGGTCACTCAGGTATATCTACTCAGGTATATACATATATAATTTATCTCAAAATAGTTATAAATAAGCATCTACGCATATAATTTAAAGAAAATTAGACAACTTTCTCCAAATATTGTAGATGTCTTATTAAATATTAATTTAATTAACTTATTTGTTTGTTAATTATAGTAGTATATTTTTATTGGCAATTTTTTTGTTATCAACGTCACATGTAATCTAACGTTTTCGAGTAATTAAAGTCTAAATTTTAATAAATAGCTCAAAATTATTTATAATAATTAAAAAAAATTTTTCAAATTCAAGTTTTTTTTTAATTTTTGCGTTTTCTGAGCAGATTTACCATAGTAACATATAATTTTTTTTTCACCATCGGAAAGTAGAGATTTCAACGAACAGAAACCACACCAACTTTTTGAAAAAAGCAGATATTTTGACGGGTGAATTTTCGATTGAAAATTAGGGTGTTTTTTCGATATTAATTCAAAATAAGGTGAAAAAATAAATATTTTTAATCAAATAAATTACAGCGTATTTGGGACATAAAAAGGTAAGTTTTCACAAAATTTCGTGAAAAAAAAAAGTTTTTTGTAAAAGATAAAAATAAAAAACCAAAAACTTGGTTTTTTGAATTTTTCACATAAATTTTGAGGTTATGTGAAAAAAGTGTTTATACAAAAGTTTTAGATCTTTTTATTATCTACAACTTTTCCATTTGACTTTTTTCGATAGGACTTTTAGTTTTGCCGGAAATCGAGAAAAACCGTTTTTTACCCTTAAAAACTCACCCCCATCCCCTTCCCAACCTCAGATCGCCCGTAAATTATTTTTCCTTTCATTTTTATCATATTTCCCTCCTTTTCTAATGGGTTTCATTCTATTATAATTTTTTTTCACTTTTCATTATTTTTAAAGGCTTCTACCCTGGTCTATTATTGGCATTGAGTTATTTAATATAGTCTGACATTGATACTATATTATGTTTGTCACATAAAAATATAGTCTTGGTCATATCAATATTCTTAGTTAATTATATTTGTTTTTTATCTGCGGAGGCTTGTAAATGGCTTCTTGTTATATATATTAAGACTTATTTTGTATCATTAGCTGTAAAGCCAAACATCATAAAAAAAAAATATATATAAATATACAAATACATCGATTTCGGGCCCGCGCTGATATAACTGTCTACGTAACATAGGCGACAATCCCGCTGATAAATTATTACAACCAAAAGTAACCTGTGTAGTGAACTGCCCGTTGACTTGGTTAGGTAAACTTTCGCCTTTTAAGCAGGGGTATCGGGTTCGATTCGCGGCGGAGACTTTCGTTCCTGCCAGGAACCGGTCGTGGGTGCTGAAATTTGTGTTTCTGTTTCTGGTTGTGATTGAGTGTGTGATGTGAATGTTTCCGGCACCCACGATTAAAGTCAATGAACTTAGTGTGGGGCTGTGGGTGTGAAAGTATTTATGTTTTATTAATTAAGATTAGACATAAATTAAATTGTTTTAGTTTGATAATAATTATATACGTTTGTACATGTTAATCGGTACGCTTCGTGAAGTTAGTGTCCAATTTGTTTGTGAGTCGATAATTTTTCTACATATTATCAACTTTTCTGCCTCAATCTTATACGTTCTTTTTATCAAGTAATAAAAACACGCAAGGCAATTGTTTTGACTCACCATGTCGCAAGAGGAAATCCTACGTCGTACGAGTTAGTCACTATGACGTCATAATCTACGTCACAATTATTCACTCGACCCACGAACAGTTTACGTATTATCTTCATTGTCATCACGTGTGACTTGTGTGAGTCACATTGACGTTTATGGTTTCAATTCTACCAACAGGTTTGAATACAAATATTTTAACATAGATATAATATTATTATGAAGTTATAGTAAATTTTGTATTTTTAACGAGCTTTTATTAGCTTCACTTGTAATTTTAACGATCCAGATGGCGCAGTGGACAGGTCTCCGCCCTCTGCGCCGTGGGTCCTGGGTTCGATTCCCATCAGGAGCACAAATTTTATCCTAAGGGATATTTGTGCTTCTGGTTCTGGCTGTAATGTGTGTGTGATGTGAATGTTTCCCGCACCAACTATACTATACAAGTCTTTGAAGTTAGTGTGGGGCTGTGAGTGTGAATGCGTTAAAAAAAAAACTAAGGATACTTCCCAACGGATCATAGTGTCAGATTTTCACATTAACCGATCATAACTGTTGTTCCCATCTGATCTCAAGATCAGTTGCAACTAAAATAAATTTTCTTATATATATATCTTAAAATCCGTAAGAACTAAAATAGACACATGTTTTACGTTCTCAACGGATCATAGAATTGTTTAGTCCGCCTAGTTTTTTGTGAAACTTACAGTATTTATCTAATATATAAAATTCTCGTGTCACAGTTTTCGTTGCCATACTCCTCCGAAACGGCTTGACCGATTTTGATGAAATTTTTTGTGCTTATCCGGTATCTATGAGAATCGGCCAACATCTATTTTTCATCATCATCATCATCATCATCACTTTTCATCATTATCAACGCGGGTGAAACCGCGGGGCGCAGCTAGTATTTTATATAGAGAAATACATTTTCGTAGGCATATGATCGGATAATGTGAAAATCTGATACTATGATCCGTTGGGAAGTACCCGTCACAATAACAAACAATGTAATAAAATCTTAGAAGTCAATTATAATATACTACTTCTAATTATTATTGTCTTATCGAAATTAAATTTTGTATGTACGTTAGTATATGTAGTTCAGATGAACTATAATTTAGTATCTTTGAGCTATTCTCATGATGGAGCCAGGAGATGGATAGTAGAACTGAGTGGCTATTAAACCTCTTGAGTCTGACATTAGTTTGACGTTTTGTTTCAATTGCTTCAAGAATAAGCTCACATAGCTTTTGGCGAGAGCCAGGCGCGTGTATGTATATTTCTAAGGTTGCCTGGAAGAGATCGCTGCTTAGCTATAAAGCCGCCGATTGTACTGCTATATTGTTATTTTTTTCTATTGTTAATTGTTATTTTTCTTGGTGTGCAATAAAGAGTATTTGTATTTTTCGTTTCCAGGTGAGCTCCGCCTTGGCACCGACGAGTCTGTCTTCAACGCAGTTCTTTGTTCCCGTTCGTTCCCGCAGCTCGCTGCTATATTCCAAGAATACCAATTCCTGACCGGCCATGACATCGACGACGCCATCAAGGCTGAATTCTCTGGAGACCTCGAGAAGGCACTGAGGGCTATCGGTAAGTGAAAACACATTTGTATATAGTTATTGACGATACTAAACTGTTTGAGTCGACGTAAGGTTGCAAGCCTCTCGGTATTCCATCGCTTACAATTTGGTGTGCACTGGAATTAAGTACATGAGTTACAACTACCAAACGTCAACGAGAAAAAAGACTCATTGTCGATGATAAGCTAATTGAGTCCAAATTGCAGAGTCTCGGTCACCGACGTAAGATCGCAAGCCTATCGGCACTCTATCGGTTACATTTTGGCGAATGTGCGCAAGAATTACACGAATTATTTCCCCCATGCCTGTTTAACCATCTAACAACAAGACAAACTGGCAAACGTCATCCATTTATGGTTGACATACCTCCGGTTCGCTCGTGTTGCTTCTACATTTGTCATCCGTACTGCGAAGGAGTGGAATTCAGTGAATAGGTATCTTCTAGGCAAGCATGCTACATCTTCGGCGGCATCATCACTTTCCATCAGGTGAGATAGTGGTCAAATGCTTGCCTATCGGGTATAAAAAAAAACCTCAATTGAAGGTTGACATACCTCCAGTTTCTCGAGGCGTTTCGTTTCTACGTTCATCATCGGTACAGCGAAGAGTAGAACTCATTACCTACGTTTCTTCCCCATAGGGTATATGGTACAGGGCGTATGGTATAGGGGTATATATAGTCTTGAAATCAAAAGTGTATAGGTATCTTCTAAATAGTTATTCATATTTATGTCGAGCTAGCACGCTACCAAAGTTTACGTACATTTTACCCACTCAAAATTGACTTTTTACACGCAGTGAAGTTTAAAATTGTATTACCGAGTATATATTTAATTAAGGAGTTATACGATTTTACTCACGGTTGTGTACACGCCGAGACGCCTGTACGGTCTACGCGCGTACTCGACTGATGAAGGAGCACCGACTTCCGAAACTAGTCTCTAATTTCCATCAGACATAACCTCATAGCAACTAATAATCTTACATTAGATTAAATCAAATCAAATACTAGCATGGACAGATTCTCGTTAATTACTATATGTCGGGTCATTTTTTAGTAGATTTTGACATCTACCCACATTTTGTATTACATATTAATAGTCTCGCAATTAGGTAAGATTGTACACATTAGTTTTGTTTTTATTGTTAAATACATAATTACTGTCGTACACTCTGTAGTAATAAGTTATCTTGTATTTCTCTTGTAAGCGACTTGTATTATTTTAGAGAAATAAATATCTTAATCCGTAAACCGTAACAATGCGAGAAAACAACCGTGAGTAAAATCGTATAAATCCTTAATATTTGTGAGTAAATATTATCTTAATTCTTTTACAGTGAAGGTAGTCCGCAACAAGCCGCTGTTCTTCGCCGAGGGCCTCCACAAGTCGATGAAGGGTCTCGGCACCAACGACCGTCAGCTTATTCGCATCATGGTGACCCGCTGCGAAGTCGACCTCGGGGACATATCCGATATGTTCCAAAACAAGTATGGAGAGACCCTGCAGAGCTGGATAGAGGTAATGGAATTATGCTCAGTATTTATGTTGTAGTAGGTACCTACTAGCTTTTGCCCGCGACCCAGTGTCTCAACACCAAACGGCTCAAATATAACCACTGCCAAGGTTTCCATATTTCAGCCGTTTGCGGTGCTCTGCCGAAATTGCCGCGGCGCCAACCCCATTCTGTGTTTCAGGAAGATGTGACGGAGCTAAAGTGTCGACACAAGTTGCATCCCACACTAAAGGCCGTCCCATCTTCCATGGAATTTAAGTCATGCCGTCGTCGGGTCTTTTACCATCGTCACGCATCAGACTATTCGGTTTGAGAATGGCTGGAACGTTGGCACTGGTAATAGCCCGGCGGATGATATCGTAATTATAGAGGTTGGAAAAAATATAGCTTAGTAATATTGTATTAGTTAGATAGTTACACTCTTTATAGCATACTAGCTGCGCCCCGCGGTAATACCCGCGTAACCCCGGACCCGCGGGAATTCTGGTATAAAAAGTAGCGTATTTGTTAATCCAGGGTGCCATCTACCATTATACCAAATTTCATCAAAATTAGTCCAGCCGTTTGAGTGTGAAGAAGTAACAAACATACAAACATACTCAACTTTCGCCTTTATAATATTAGTGTAAAGAAAAAACCTACAGAGATACCTCGTTTCAAACATACACTGCACTCGCAAACAAATTTTGTCTTACAACATTTTAGCATATTATATTTTCTATTTCAGGGTGATTGCTCTGGCCACTACAAGAAGACCCTGCTTGGACTCCTCGGCCTTTACTAATAGAGTCTCATTTTAGGGCTCCCTAGGAATAACGAAGCCCTTATAAGTTTTCTTATAGTAACTATATGTCTAATCTATTTGAAATATGTGCTCTGCATTTTACATTGTATTTAGAAATAAGTATTGTTAAAAACTTATTAGTTAGCTTTACAGCCGTTTTGAAGTATACAATGATTGAATCTCTAAAAATGTATATTTATATATATCTATATGTATACAGGGTTATTTTTAAAATATCAGAAAGCTGTCAGAACCTGACTCTTGTTCCAACCCTTAGCTCATTTAGCTCTGGGAGTTTCTTCTGAATCCATTACCCGTGATAAATAAGATGATGATACAATCTATAATTAATAGCTGTTAAAACTACACTGTCTTGTGCCGCGTAAAATGCACGCTTATGTCAGTTGATACTTTACACCCTAGAATTCAAACGAAAATAAATAATATAATTTATTTTTTTATTTTAAATATCACAAAACAATTTGCAATAGCCGTACCACGGAAGACGTTGGTCTCGATGGTTGGAATATGTCTCAAGACGTATCTAATATTTTAAAAATTACCCTGTATAATACATGAACTGTTTGTCTACCGTCCCGTTGATCTGAATGTTATACATCTGAATTACTGAATAATTGTATTCTAAAAGTAAATATTCCGTTTATTCGACTTTAAAAAAGTACTACATTATTTTATTATGGTTTAGATAGTTTTAAAAACATTAAATCTTATGAAGATACAATGCTTATGAATGCTTATGCTAAACATATATTTATATAATAATAAGTCTTGATCATTGCTTATTTCGTCATCCATGCTAGAAAACAGGTCAATTATCAATTGAAAAGTGCAATTTAAAGCATTCCCTCTAGTTCCAAGGAATGTTAGTAAATAAAGAAACGAACATCGGTAACCAAACTTGTCCTTTTTACAAAAAATAAATTCAACCTCATTTCATGTATCCGAGGAGGTCGAAGCTAGACTTCGTTTATAGTAACATTTTCAAGTACGAAACTGGTCACGAACAGTTAAAAAAAGACCAAAGTAAATTGTTATATTCCTTGTTCGAACATAATAAATTATGTAGAGGGAACGCAATTTTATATACCTAATTAGTTTTTGGTTAAAAAGATTTGTCCTATTTCCTTGCATGTGTGATGAAATGTAGTATGTTTACCTTGGGTGTAACCATCTCTTACCTCAAATTACTCGTTCACCTAAATACATTGAGTGTAATAGATGGCTGACAGCTCTTGGTTAACCGTTAAATGATAAGCTAATTAATCTCAATATACAGACCTGGAAAAATACAGACGTAATTTTGCACACAAAATGGGTGATGGTCCTACAAGTTTCGCATGTCATACACCGGAGCTTCACTCACGAATGGACCAAAATACGACAAACAACAAACAAAACAAGGTTAAAACACTTAGGCCACGCTCCAAAATTCTTCCGCAACGATCGCAACGCTCGCGAAATCGTTCAACTATTGAGCGTGATCAAGTCATTATAACAAATGACGGTCACGCTGCTGCCGCGGGAACAAGATCTGCGTGTCTAGATAAAATATTCGACTTTAAAAATTTTAAAATCCGAATATTATTTTCTCTGTGAAAGCCCACAACGAAAGCGTTATCATTCCGCTTAGATCAAACGTCATCCTTGCGGAACAACCAAATTTGCTCTCACCCATTAGCTGACTTTGCACTAGAAGTAGAATTAGTAACTTGAAGTTACCGGGCATATTTTATAAATAATTATTGATTCATTTTACACTGCGCTACCTATACGCGATATTGGCAGAATTATGGTGCGACAGCCCTAGTCACCATTTGAAGAAGTAAGTTGAGCAACGTGAGCGTGTATGCCACGATTACTCACGATCTTTTGGTTCGTACGTAACGTACACCTGGTAACTATTTAGTAATCTGTGACAGTACATAGCTCAAAACACGCACACACGAACATTAACACGGACACAGCATGCTCGTGGCATGCTTCACACATAGGTTACGTCCGTATTTTATCACGACTGTCTTAGTATTGGTAAATTTTAGCGTATTTTAATCATATGTTTTGAGAATAAACAGATATGTAGACTTATTGGCGCTTGTTGGCAAAAGGACGACTAAGGGGGCTAATTCTATGATAGGGGTGATATGGCCTGCACTGACGTCCCGCTTGGGGTGTATTGTGCATTTCCCCCTGATGACGGCATCTACCCAAGCCATCCCAGCTCTTTTATGTAGCGTAGGTTGTCTCTGGGTCGCCGACTAAGCTGTTCCAAAGTAGGTGTTTGTTACTAAGGGGGCTATAGTCTTAGTGAGTTTTCAAAAAAGAAATTCTCTATGGATGGCCAAGTTAGTTCCACATTCTGCCACGAGCTAGCATAAGTTTGTTATTCTGTATATTTTTAACTTGCTAAGCTAAAAGCTGTGACAAGCGCTTTATAGGCTTTGACTTCTTTTAATAGCCTACAATAGACACTATTATAAGCGCTTTTGTAAAACGTTGCCTAAAAATTATCTTTTATCAAATCACGACTGAATACTCATTTCAGATGTCACACACATTTATTGTCTGCCAAATGTTAATGTGGCCAATTGAGCAAATTTAATGCTTAGCTGTATGTATCTAAAGTGTAATTTCGCGAGTTATCACTTATTTGTATACTCGAGCACAGTGCTTTTTCTAGCAACAATATATTTCATGTTATAATAGTTTAGTTAAGTTTTTAACATTGTTAAGTTAACATAGTTTTCACATTATTTTAGTCCATACATTCTGTAACAATTGTTCCTTACAAAGGATGACTACTTAGCCGACCCCACCTATAAACCATATACCAACTATCACAGATAGGTATTTTTGTAAGAATTATCTAATTCTAATACATTCTGTATAGTAGTGACATATTAAAAAAATAATGTTGTTAATCTATTATCATTTCTATGTCTATCTATAAACGATAACATCTCCAATTGCGCTACTACAGTGATGGCTATTATGTCATTTGTTTTTATATGCAATAATATATTTTCATATTGTAATGTAACAGTAATACTGCGCTGTACCGGGCATGCGTTGCGATGCAACGTTAAAAAAAGCATTTTAAGTTTATGGTTGCCTAAAATTTTATAACCATAATATAAACATAACGACTAAAATATTACCTCTTTCATGTTTATGTTTGCCTAGTACTTTACTAAGTCCGACAAACATAATGTTTTCCGAAATATATTTTTTTTAAACATTGCCGTTACGCAATACAACTCTTCAAAGTTTCATCACAAGGATGATTTGTATGATAGTGCATGAAATACGAACAAAGAAACATTGATTTTATTTCCCGGGCCAAGCCGGGTCGGGTCAGCTAGTTACTAAATAAGACAAGAAACGTTTTGGTATTTCTATTTTATATAATGATAACTTCTAATATATGGACTAATTGCCTATATTTTCTAAAACTAAACTTAATCTATATACAGCAAAGACCTAAGTTACCTACAAGACATCGATATTATAGGTAACTCAAGTACTCAAGCCCACTACCAGTGCGTAGCGTATTTCTATTGTATCTAATGTCTCATATAATACATTTTAATTACATCATACTTATTTGTCGTGAATTCGTCTTCATTTATTATAAATATTTAATTAAAATAAATGTAATTATTCTTTGATTGCAAATTAGCTTCGTAGGATGTTAGTTTTGTGAAGTGTATTAGTTTTTTTACTCTCAAGTACATTTTATACGCGTTTTTTTCTAAAAGGCAAATTTTAAAATCGCTAAACATTTTTATAATTAATTATTGTGCATTTATGCAGAAATAAATTATATGTATTACACTAAATTGTTTTTATTATTTATACCTAATAGTCTTCCAGTTGTCTCCCTAAATATTAATAGTATAATATATTTATATAATATAAACTGAATCTCGGAAACGGCTCCTACGATTTTCATGAAATTTAGTATGCAGAGGGTTTCGAGGGCGATACATCGATCTAGCTAGGTTTCATTTTTAGAAAACGTCCTTTTTATCCGAGCAAAGCTTCAGCATCCAGGCACTGGAGATTATGCGATTTAAATATAGTATAGTCAAGTATTTTTTTTCTTAATCAAATACTTTTTAATTAGGAATTTTACTTTCTTTTACGGCAGCCATGATAGGGAAGTAGATGTCACAAGAATAACGTCAAAATGGCCGCGTTTAAAATTGCCTGGACGTCATTGCAAAAATATTTTATTTTTATATGAAACGCAGGCGGGCGTTTAAGACCATCTTTATCTAGTTCAATGTATATTGATAGAATCATACGTTTGCTCAATTTTTTGTTATAACTTACGTATGTGGTATTTTTAGTACAATAGAATACAATAGAGGCGAGAGACCGTATTTTTTTATGTATGAAAAATTATAGTCTTAAAAAAAACAGTTTGACATATTATGTACAGTGGAGCAAACCTCCTTTTTCAACCTTCTCTTCAAAAAATTAGTTTCTCACTCGACTGTAACTATGTTTGTTTTTTTTTATGTATGTTACGCGATATCTTCGCCAATTATTATTATGAATCGATTTTAATGTTTTTTTTTGTTTGGTAGATTTTACTTTAAAGGTGGTCCCATATAAATTTTATCAAAATTGGCACTTCCTTTTTTTCCATTCCTACCCTAATTTTCCTAAGAAAACGATTGACTTTCGCTGGAATTATCACTTCGTGGTAGATGAGGGTACTGCTTGTATAAGCGAGCAGTCTGTGGTCGTCCCTTCCCGTTTGTGGGTGCCTCCGTACGTCCGTCAGTTCTCTCAACTACGGATCACCGCTATTTTGATTACCTACCGCGCTTTACTTGTCTGTCCCAACCGCCTTTGGGATTCGTGAACATCATTTCGGGAGCCGTGTACTAAGGGCTCCACCCGCGCTCGCGCCGCGAGCACAATTACCTAGTTACCTACTTACAACGACGACTCCTGATCAACTACCAGAGATATCTCCAGAACACCAGGAGACCGAGGTGTGCCACAGCTATACTCGTCAACTCGAAGATACCCAGGTTAGTCACTCGTTTTAGGCCCTTATATAGTCCGCTACATTATCACCATTTCCTTTTCCCGCTAATCCTTCAATCTATCAGCATCGTCAAGCGCGCTCCTCGACATAGCTTGGTGGCAGCGCTAACAGATGTTAATAGGATTATATGTGGTTTTTATTCTATGTTTTAATTCGGTTGCTCACGTAAACATGAAAATAATGAATATAGGTAGATTATTATATACATTGTCGATAGCGATTCGCTTCTACGATTATCATCCGTACGGCGAAAGTGGAATTGCCTGCGTCCTTCTTTTCTGAACGGTATAATCTGGGAGTCTTCAAGTGTAGAGTGAATAGGTATCTTCTAGGCAAGCATGCTTCATTTTCTTCTGCATCTTTAGTTTCCATCAGGTGAGATGGTAGTAAAATGCTTGTCTTTCTAGCATAAAAAAAATGCTTACTTTTAAAAGCATTGCAGATTAGAAGGACTTTTCCAAGACTAATCATCCTTACAGGCGACCGGACGCATCCTTTGTAGAAGCATCGGAATTTTCGGAATAGATAGACATATCGAAATAACGGCAAGATATTTTAAAGATCTTTTATTAAAAATTAAACTTGAAAAAAAATGCATCAAAACATTGCGTTGCGAATAATTCTCGATAAATATATAGTGAGAAGTCAGAAAAAAGAGACGTTCAGTTTCAGTTTGGAACATCTATACCTACACTGTAATTACCCCTGCAAATGTTCTGTTCGCTGCTTGCCCCTTTTCCCGCTTCGGGTTGTCGCAAAATATTTCTCACTTGAAAATGTAAGTAGTAATATTAGCAGGTATAGATACTTACACCTATTAATATCAAAGTAAACACTTCAAACCATCGCTCGTCTGAAACACGTTCATAATGAAGCCTCCACATAAGCTTTATTTTGTAAGGCGTTATGAACTGGCAGAATTACGCAACGTACGAGTTCGTCGGAACGAGTAATCGCTACATTAAAATAATATGCAGCGTCAGCATTGCTCTTGACAATTTCATATACGTGCGAGAGAAACAGTTACACCGAGCGACGCGATCTTAATAAAGGTGAAGAGCAGAATGATATTTTAGATAGGTATGCACGAGAAAGATCTCTTCGGAAAAATATCCTACCTACTCATAGAGAGATAACTGGCCCACCGAGAAAAATATATTTATTAATCTTCGATTTATATGTTTTACCCAGGTGCCAGAAACATTCACATTTCACACACAATTAAACCCAGCACCAAATTAAAATAACTTAATACAAATTTCCCTCGGGGAGAAAACTTGCGTCCTCACCGGAAATCGAACCTTAGAAGACGATCGCACACTAAACTAATCCAACAGGCAGTTTAGTTATGTCTTGGGCCTGCGTGAGTAATCTTCTAAATGATATAATATCAGCAATATCAAAATAATAATATGTCATACTCTGCAGGATCTCTCTCGCAGATTTTTGCAGTTGTTGAATGTACCGAATTAAGGGACAGATAATTTTACGTCAATGCGAGCACCTTTTTTAGCCACATCCAATTTTTTCCTTTACACCTTTGCACATAAAGGTGCAGTTCGCTCGAAGCGTTTCGCTTCCACGTTCATCATCCGTACGGCGAAGGAGTGGAACTAATTACCTGCGACTTTGTTCCCCGAGGGGTATAATTTGGGAGTCTTCAAGTCAAGAGTGAATAGGTATCTTCTAGACAAACATAATATCACATCTACGGCCGCATCATCACTTACCATCAGGTGAGTCAATAAATCATTCGTCTATTAATTATGCGTACCTATATAATAATATATCTTTCACAGGGTTCTGATATAAAATTATGGAACAAAATGTTATCAAAAACATGATTAGGTATATATGTTTCTCGTACCTACATTTCCAAATGTTATGAATATTATGAGAAGTAATCATTTACTTTATCATACAGATTCCAACTAATATTTTTTTTTATTAAGATTTGTTATGATTGCCGAGTAAAACTGTTATAAATTCAAGAGTTTTAGTAGAAATTCTGGTATCACCCCGTTATCGTGTCGTGGATTGTAACGGCTACATTAGCCCTACACTTGCCCGAGACTGGGAACGGAACTCGCAAGAGTTTCGTAAGCAACTTTAATTATTTCCTACCGCTATTAATCACTTCGCACAAACAAACGGTTTGATTGATCCATATTTAACTTCCGCGTGCTTTTGTTTCAAGCCGGATAAATCCGGTTAATACTAATAATTTGTGGCCAGTATTGTTCTATAAGTATTTTCCATGATGTATCAGACTCAAAAATAGTAGGTAGGTAGTTACCTAATTATATATTATGTATTAATATGTAAAGATTACCGTAATCACAGAAATAAAATTCATCGATAATAGTTATAGGAAAGCTTTCAGACCATAATTCTTGCTCTAAAACTTAGCTCATTTAGTACTTTCAAATTTCTTCCGAATGCTATATTTTCCGTAATAATTAAGATAAGGTAAGTAGGTAGGTCTATACAATCTATAATTAATAGTTCGTTAAACTACGCTCAACTGAACCGCAAATAACAGCATCGCCGCGCCTGTATAATATGCACGCCAATGCCAATTAATACTTGACACAAATAATATATTTTAAAATGTATTCGAAAAATCATAAAACACAATTTGCAAAAGCCATACCACGAAAGACGTCAGTCTTACTCATGGTTGGAATGCTAAAGAAGTTTCTGTTATTGTAGAAATTACCCTCGTATATAGTGACGATTGTAAACTACTATAATAATATAGCTTATATAATTAAACGTAAGCAAAAGCTTTAAAAAATCCGAACCTCCTCCGAATCTTCGGAACTTTGATCAAATTCAATGTGTTAAACACGCATTATTGACGATACCTCAAAAACTACTCATCAGATCTTGACCAAATTTAAATAGGACCAATGGGAAAGCACATGCTTTCAAACAAAAAAAACCTTCAAAATCGGTTCACGTGGAAAGAAGATATGAGGTAACACAAATAAAAATAAAAAATACAGTCGAATTGAGTATCTCCTCCTTTTTTGTGAAGTCGGTAGAAAAATACAACCACTATAATTCATAAGAATAATAATAAATCGTGGTACTTACAGCGAACACAGATACAATTATTGATTCAGTCGATACGAGTCGCTAACTCGGGCCTAACTACAAGAACTCGTAAAGTTATTCATCATCGACCATCAAAACAGCCGATAAAGCCTTCATACCAATTTTCTTCACAATAGTGATGGATCGTCTGAATTCTGACGGCATAATAAAAATAATCAAACACCAAGAATACAATAGCTTAACGCAGTGCAACCAGTAACTCAACATGCTACGAAATTATTGTGTTCTTATATCCATTCTACGCACCACAGATTTAGCGACTATGACATTCTGCGGGCTAATCTATAGGTACTAATATTATAAAGAGGTAAAATTTGTTTCTTTGTTTGTTTATAAAAGGTAATCTCTGAAACTGATACGGTTCTGAAAATTCTTTCACCAATAGATAGCCAGACTATCTCTGGGTGTCATAGGCTATGTTTTTTTGGGATACAAGTTAGTTTTTAGTTCGAAATAATAATATTCTTAAGACAAGTCGGGGAAAAATTGCTAACTGGCCGCTTAATCGGCGTACGCTGACTAAACATTTAGACAGGTGAATACAATGAATGACAAAAATATTGGCCTTCATGAGTTTTACGTGAAAATTTGCGACAGCATATGTCTCACATGTATACATACGAGTAGCTTAAAAAAATACTTTTTTTGTTATAAATCTCCATCGCTTACCATCAGGTGAGACAATGGTCAAACCTATACTGATTAAAAAAAAAACAATAAATTTTAGACTTGTTTATTAAAATGTTTCAAGAGTTGTTCCTTTTTTTCGTTATCGTGTATTATCAGCCATCAGTTTTTTCTACGCGTTTCGTTCATCTCTTGAAAAGTAGGTACAATAAGCCGGAGTTTAGTTACTGCTTTTACGTTTCTGCAGCCTCAAAAGACGTGATGAATAGGGTATCAGTTATGCAAACAAATGCATCCAATCAGTTTTGGTCGTGACGAGGGAAACTCGAAGATTATGAACTTAATTAACGCTGTTTGCCTTGTTTAACGAATTCTTTACCGGGCTCTGTTGAATCGGCGAAAAGAAAATGGGTTCAAGAAAATGTTTACCTCAGCCTGTCTTTCTAAAGTTTGCGTAACGGAACCTTACCTGTGAAGTAGGTAAATACCTATTAAGTTTTCTTTGCTTGTATTTTCTGAGTTGGTTGATAAAATTTTCAAAATTGATTACGTTGTGGTACTTCTTAATTGTTTTTGATTTTTCTACCGACTTCACAAAAATGGTGGAGGAAGGTACATTTGACTGTATTTTTTCAGTGTATTAGGTACGTGATAACTTCTTTCCTCGTAAACCGATTATAATTTTTTTTTGAAAGCTGTTGCTTTCGCATTGGCCACATTTAAATTTGATCAAGATCTGATCATTGGTTTTTAAGTTATCGTCAATAATGCGTTTAATACATTTAATCTGATCAAGGTTTTGAAGATAAAGCGGTGAAGTGAAGTCGGATTTTTTTAAGCTGTGCTTGCGTTTAATTATTTAAATATTGTTTTACAGTGAATATAGTTTTATAACAAAAATAATAAATAATGTTAAAGACACAATGAAAAAAAAATAGTTAATAATTCATTAAGCCCACAAGTGTGATGGAAACACGGTGATTTATGCTTGTAGGTAACTTAGGTATTTTGCTGTTAGATGAATCTTTATTTTCAATTTAGTAATAGGAAATATAGGCAATTGGCCAGGCCCGTATGTTAGAAATTGTCCTATTAGAAATAAAATAAATAATTGTAAATTTTAAAAATGATATCCATATTCAGTATATACTTTGAAGTATGTGAGGTTACAGTAGAGACGAATTTTAATATATGTACATGTTCCTTAAACACACACTCTATATATCCAGATCTCTATATATCCAGATTTGTGATAAAAGCCTTTATCAAACCCAAACAAGCAGAACATTGGATTGTCACCATATTAAATCATGCCACCGACTTACAAAGGCATGTTTTGCTATAGAAATAGAAATAAAGTGGAGCATACAAGCGACCTTTTGTTTGTCGTCGCGGGTCGAGTTTGATTTGCCTATGCCAACTGGAGTTGTTGTTTGTCTTGTTTGCTTTTCAGGATTATGGTTCTCGTCATGAATTGGAGTTAGGAGGCTGTGTTTATTTGTTAGCTTTATTATATTTGGTCAAAGCTGAAGTACTAACCTAATACAATGTTTAGTTGCTGATATAAGACCTCTTTTTACAAGATTGCGAGACGCAAAGGCTATGTCGAGTATGTACCTAACCTGGTACATACCCGACATTTTGTTGGTTGATAATGCGTTTATCGGCCTATATATCAATGTAAAAAACATCGATATATAGGCCTTTATGGCTTACTAGAGACCAAACATGTAGGCTGATATATAGATGATTCTTACGACAACAGATTTGTCGTAATCTTGCGAATGTCTCTAAAGACATTAAAGTAATCAAATTAAATGTGGCTATAACCAGACGCCATATTGAAACATACAAAAAAAACTTGACAAATTGTGTTAGTATGTGGGGTGTCGACGAACATTGATATTGTTGGCAGAACTATATTGCTAAATTTAGATTGAAAAAATGTATTTGAAAATCATCTCTAAGTTTCTTTCAGAATTTTTCATTTTGACTGACCATTTAGAAACTAACTCTCAAAAGTTGCTTAGCAACTATCGTCACTTAAATTTTCAATAGGTACCTACAGATATATTCTTTTCTATGGGTACCTACTAGTAATAAAGCTGTGACAAAGTTCTTATTTATTTTTTTGCTAGAAATACAAGCATTTCACCATTATCTCGCATGATGATTGATTTTGATTGATTTTGAAGATGCGGCCGAAGATGTAACATGCTTGCCTAGATACCTATTCACTCTAGAATTCAATACACCGAATAATAGGACTTATTAACGGGTAAAATAAAGAAGTAAGCTTCACTTCTTTTTGCGAACTAAGTACTACGGAACATCTAATTGGCTAATATAACTAAATAACCGCCTTTGACAAGCATAGCAAATGAAGATGTACCTTTACAAACCGTAGGTTTGTTTCCTATCTCGATTGATGTACCTGTGCAAAGTTTATATACATACCATAGATTATCAAATCACATACAGCCTATGACAGTTTGTTTATCTATTTACGTTCTCTACATTTCACTTATGTAGGTACCTACTTTAGTATGATTGAAATTTGATACAGACTAGACGAGTGCTATTTAACAGCCCATTTTTTATTTACGATTTTATATTATTACTATAGGTATTCCCAGCGGCTTCACCCGCGTAAATTAAAAAAAACATTTATCGAATCAAATTCTGAATCTAAACCATTCTTGAATCCACCTGAAACACAAAAAATCATTAAAATCGATCCAGCCGTTTAGGAGGAGTTCAGTAACATACACACGTACAGAAAAAAATATATATAAAAAGATCAGTAAAATAATTGATATTAAATACGAGTCTACCTACATTAGGTACTATTATTTATTCTTTGCAGCAAAAGCTGTTTATTTTCATCATCCCAAAATCCAGTCCGCTCTAGATTCAGACTTCACGTTTAAAATATCTCTCTAATTTTCAGTCCATTAATTTTCATAACAAACGCTCTCAAGTAGTTCCACGAAAAAGGTTGTAACCGCAAGAAGGGTGTAGAGTAATCCCACGTTTTTCTGTGTAGCGGAAAATTGGGCAGTTCTCATTAGCCCACACCATTTGTTTCACACTCACAAATGGTGCAGATAAGAAAATGTTTTTGGTAGATTTTATTGCTCTTTGGATACAGCGGTATACGTGTGAATTCTTGTAGCTGTTAATGGGAAAAGAACTTAGTTGTAGCCATGTTTATGTTCCATGTATTTTTATGTTTATTTTCAACCGACTTCAAAAATCGAGATTTTCAAGTCGACTGTATGTTTTTTTTTTATGTATGAAAAGCAATAATTCCGCCAATTATGAATCGATTTTGATGATTTTTTTTGTAATGTAGATTATACTTGAGAGGTCCCATATAAATTTGATCGAAATCAATCAAGCCAAATATAAGCGGTGAATTCCGTTTTTTAAGCTTTGCTTTCGATTCACTTATTATATCAGAATTCGAAGTAGGTGCATAAAATACCAATCTACGGGCCAATTATAACATATATTTTAAACTTTCGCGAACTTCAATCATGTTTCACCATCAGGGTTGCACCGGCTGTGGACGAGAGTCTCTCGTGACCACGGCCGGTGCAACCCTGCCAGGTTAGTCAAAATGATACTATTTTGAAAAGAAAAGGGCGAAAAGACCCGGTTATCCAGATAAACACAATTATTAAATATTTCCTTAAACTAAACAAAAACTATATAATAGGTACATCAAAAGATCTAAGTATATCATAATGTGACTTACGCTAGAATTTACTTTACCTATGTGTGTTGCTAATACGTCAATAATTATTTTTTTAAGTCACTATTATACAAATATTTTTTCCGTATGTATAAAACTTGAATTGCACGTGTTAAGACGTACCTACTTAAACTGGACATCCTTTCTTTTTCTTTTTTTCTACCAATTCGAACATGTGATTTGAATGGTTATTCGGCGTATTGTAAGGAAATGTACACCTTAGAGTACAACCATTCTTAATGTGCACGCCCCTCCACAAAAAAATGCATACATTTGACACTCGATCGTTAGACAAACTTTGTGGAGGGGCGTGCATATTTAAAATTAGAACCATTTTAAACTCTACCTTAATTCTAATTTCCCGATAAATATAACTATTTATCTTCATAACTGATGTATATATATAACTACTTAACATTACTTAATTGATTGAGTGAACAGTATTTTTAAGTTAAGCATATGCTACATTGTCGACGAAGCGTCGCTTACCATCGTGACATTGCGGTCATTAACTTTCCTATTTCCTGTTAAAAACACACAAAAATAAGTATGGAAATATTCGGATCAAGCCCAATAAAAACAGTCGTTTTAAACACAAACTTAGTAAAGCCTTCTTAAATCCAGCTATCTTCAACACTTCATGTAAAACCTTTATATTCTAAAAGACTCAATCTAAGCTCTAATTTTAGCGCCAACGAAATCTAGATTTCCACTTTCCCAAGGGAAGCTAGCTCAAATAAAGCTGTCGAGACTCGCGTCTAATCTCGAAAATAAGGCAGACGACTTAATGACAACGAATCTGCGTTAATGTGCGTAACGTAATCGTAATCATTACGCTGTCTACTTTATATGTATAGGTATTTGTCTGGCTTTAGTCAATTTACCTCGAAAAGCTTACGTCATAATATTTTGAACTGCCCCTTGGCTTGGTGCGTAATCGGTTTCGATTCCCGGTGGACACAAGTTTTCCACTCAAGGGAAATTGGTGTTTTTGTTCTGGGTGTGATTGTGTGTGATATGAATGTTTTAAGCATACACGATGCATATCATCGGACTTAGTGAGTAAATAGTTTTAAAAGAATTAAGGGCATTTTCTTTTTTTTTAAACTCGATAGGGAAGCATTTGACCACTATCTCACCTGATGGAAAGTGAAGATGCGGCCGAAGATGTAGCATGCTTGCCTAGAAGATGGCCTCGATTCTGATGTCACACACTTAATTAAATTTAAACTATTCCTGTCTTTTACAAAATAGGAACACAAGACAGAGATAGCATACTGCTGTGCTGTCAAGTTAGTCAGAACTTAGATGTCTATGCAAGCTTAGTCGAGTATGTTATTGGTGTTGACTAAAAACACGCGCCTTTCTGCTGTTAATATTTTAAATGATTAACTAGCTTGACAGCTCTAAAATGTTTACTATCTCTGTCTTGTGTTTCTATTTTGTAAGAGACAGGGATAGTTTAAATTTAATTTTGTGAGTACATCAGAATCGATGCCAATATGTAACGTGCTCTAACTGGCTCGATACGCTATACATATAGGCGAAGTTTTTTCTTTGTGTAATTGAGATACAAGACGAGCAAGTCGCTCGCCTGATGGTAAGCGTCACGTTTGCCCATTACAGTTTAGTGCGACCCAAAGTTTTGAACGTATGTATAGGCATTGTAAAGGTCAAAATCCTGCGCGGCAAAGCACTGCGAGCTGCGATCGTTACTCTGAGATATTAGATGTTAGCTTAAAAACCCTCAAGTTGAAAAATTTCATGCCAAATCACTAAATGGTGTTCTAACAGTCTTCGAATGCCATTCTAAGCCTAGCGTGTTTACCACCCTCGACCACATCACTTGCGAACGGTAAGATAGTGGTCAAACTCGTGTGACTATTTAACTATGCATCTTTCTTTTAAAAGACAGGTTTTTCCTTTTATTTTTACCATGATGAGGAAAATATGACTGTGGTGATATGTGAATGACCTTGATTTTACAAATCCAAAAGTGTGTGACTGTGTGTAAATCACAATATTTGAATATAGATATCTCACTTTAGAGCTGTATAGATTTGGACGAAACTTGTAAATTAGTCTAGACCTACGAGTACAAAATGAGCTATTTCTACACACACACACACATACAATACTAGCAGACTCGTTTATAAAATGAATAATTTAAAAATATTATTTATCGGATCGAATTGTATATCTAAACCATTATTGAATCCACAAGAACACACACAAAAAAATTAATCAAAATCGGCTCAGCAGTTTAGGAGAAGTTCATCACATACACACGTACAGAAAATGATTATCTAATCCTTTAAACGAGCAATTCATGTATATTATTATATAATCTGAATCTCGGAAACGGCTCCAACGATTTTCATGAAATTTAGTATGCAGGGAGTTTCGGGGGCAATAAATCGATCTAGCTAGGTCTCAATTTTAGAAAACGTCTTTTATCCGTGTTTTCAGGCAATAAAAAATTGCTACAATATAATTAGAATAAGAACTATCTACAAGGCCCATAATAGCTCAGGAAGGGAAATCGGGCGTTCCTGAAACAGAAGATCCCGGTTTACCGTATTTTATATAACATATTATTACTACCTGCATGACCGAGCCGAGTTCGGTTTTTTTTTTGGCAAAAAAATGATTTGAAAAAATATTAATCCAGATTAATATTTTTTCAAATCATTTTTTTACCAAAAAAAAAAACCGAACTCGGCTCGGTCATGCAGGTAGTAATAATATGTTATATAAAATACGGTGCTCAAATCAAATCTACTACATTCTACGAAGCCGTAGTCCTTCAACCAAGTGGTTATTAAGAAAGTTGCTGTATACTTATTGTTACTTAAATTTACAAGGTAAAATCCAACTCGCGCGTTCTATAAACCTGACGTAAAGTTGCACGTCAGAAACAGTTAAGGAAGAGGGTAGAAAGTACTTAAACATTGCCTCTAGCTGACTGAATGGATTCGGAACCGAAAATGAATTAGACGTTGGAAAACTTAAGGAAAACCAGGAACTAACGGGAACTATCTGGAAAGTAAGTCCCGGTGAGGAAGATTGTAATTACAACACGTTGCAAAGTGAGAATAAGAGTAAGTTTATATAGGTATAGTCAGTGTAAGGATTTGGCTTTTAACACGAAAACGTACACGGAGAATTTGGGACAACTAGACTATGGACTAAAGTTCTCAGTAACATATTTTCTTGTCAAAATTACAATTACTACGTTCTTTTTACAAAACAAGCTGGTTATTACTAAATAATTATAGTTGCCACATATAGTACTAAAATGTTAGTAACAGTAACGATATCTTTTTCTCAGTGTGTATTTTTATCCGACTGCCAAGGAGGAGTTATGTTACTAGCAGACTATTAACACTGTTATATGTGTTTCTTAACTGTACTTTACAAATTCTTTGTCATAAATCTAGATCCGGACATTTATAAGATACTAGCCGTGCCCCGCGGCTTTGCCCGCTATTATAAAGTTAAAAAGTAGCCTATGTGTTAATCCTATATATAAGCTATGTACATTTAAAATTTCATCCAAATCCGTTCAGCCGTAAAAGCGTGATGAGGGAACAAACATACTTACATACTTACACTTAAACTATCGGATTTATAATATTAGTAGGATTCCATATACGTACAATATATGAAGTATGATTACTATTACGCGCCAAAAATTCGCCATTTGCTTTTTGAAACACCTATCTAAGGACAATTGTCAACCTTAACTGTTGAAATCCATCCAGCCGTTTGGAAAATACGAGGTAATAAAGAATTGATATATTCTAATGAATAATGAAATATTCTAATGTATTATTTCATAATTTTTGTTTCTGTTATACACAAAATATATTATTGTATACTTTTATAACAATAATAAGACGTCCTCCACTGCTCTAATATTGTTGTGCCCGACAGGGTCTCTAATAAACTGTAAACTTTTTAAACCATGTACTGACTATTAGAGATTGCAATAAACATTTGAATTTGAAATTTACAAACATACATTCATAATATACAAACATACGAGATACGCGTGAAAACATAACCCTTCCTTGGCAATTGGTTAAAAATATTAAGGTTGATTATTTTCGTTAGTAAGACCGTGTGGTCGACTCCAGCAGTATTATGCGTTGTAAAGAAGTTATAAAAATAAAATTATTCTCGTCTTATTTGAAGGAACTTCTTCCCCTCGTAGGCCAGAGAAAATCTTCTCGTTAAATATTTGAGAAATCGTTCAACGGACTGACGTTGTTTGCTTTCAAATTGTTATTATATTAGGAGACGTTCTTTGCCGTCGTCAGGATTTTAAATTTTCTGGTTCAATGAAATTTGTTCCTTTGTTAAAAGCTTATGTACTTTAAAAAATCTTATTAAATTCTTAGAACATGAATTGTATTAGTTATTATCATAGTAGATATATTATTATTTTCTTTGGAGTATGTTAACAAGACAGCAGCTGATGTGTCGTATGGTTCTTTATTTAAGTTTCCCAAACACTAATATTACAAAATAACATTAATAGTCCTTGTACTGCACTACCACGAATTTTCTGCACCTTCTCGGATGACTGGCAGAAAATGCTGTACTTAGCATTAAATCCTTCGTGTACAGCTATATTGTGCAGAAGAATACATAAATAAATTATAGAAGCGAAAATTTGTGAGTGTGTTCGTATGTTTGTTACTACTTCACGCTCAAACGGCTGGACCAATTTTGATGAAATTTGGTATGGAGACACCCAGGATTAACACATAGGCTACTTTTTATCTGAAACTTATACGAGTAAAACCGCAGGGCGCAGCTATTCTACTATAAGATAAAACGTTTACCTTGAGTCGAAAATGTATGCTTCCACCGGTTATCGAACCTGATACCCAAACCGTAGAAAATATACGTGTAATCGACTACACCTTTAGCAAACGGACAAATTACTTTCTTTAGTGCAATAAGATATGTCCAATCGATATATACCACTTTTGTAGAACTTTTTGAATGAATACAATAAATGAAAAGAAATTAATGTGTAGGTACCAGCTTTTTAGTTTTGTATTTTTATTTCAGACGCGAGAACCTAGTTGTACAAAATTTCAATCTTTGGAATCTGCTCCGGGGAGCCACGCTTTCTATTTTTAACCGTCTTCAAAAAAAAGGAGGAGGTTATTAATTTGACTGTTTTTTTCTAGGTCACCAATTTTGATGATTCTTTTTGTATTTAAAAACTAGTGCTTCCCACGTGGTCCCATTTAAATTTTATCAAGATCTGACTTGTAGTTTTTTAGGCTTTGCTTGCGTTTTTAAATTATAATATTAAAGATATACCTATGAATAAATTTGTGATAACCGCGACATGAAAGCTATCATAATACATACCTATGTTTGCAAATATTGAATATTTGCTGATAATTTTATCAAGATATCGCGTGTAGTTATGAGAACTACGCCTTCATAATCTAATTTTGCCCGCTCCCCAGCCTGTGTCTTTGTTTCCCGAACGGTACAATCTGGGTGTCTTCAAGTCTAGAGCGAATAGGTATCTTCTAGGCAAACATACATTGTCATACATCTTCGCTTACCATCAGGTGAGATCGTTTGCCTTAAAATCTTGAATGAAAAAAGAACACCCTATTTGTAAATTTTCAAATCGGTACGTCAATTAAAGTGGGTTAAAAGAGGTATACTTTTTTGTATACCTAGTGTGTTGGTTACTTCTTTAAAAGTAATTTAAATGACATGTATAAATATTTCTACTAAATACACTGCAATACACTTTTATGTTTCTATTATAATTTCGTTGTTTTGACAAGAGGTAAATATGCTAAAGATTTATATATTATTTTTACAGTTAAGTGTAAACAAATGGTATTGTTCAGTGAAACAATGACTCCAGTCCAGTCAGTAATTGCACGTAACCGCGGTCGTACCCTAGCATGCACGTACTGCGAAGGAGTGGAACTCACTGCCCTCGTCTTTGTTCCCCGATCAGTATAATCTGGGAGTTTTCAAGTGTTCTACCTTCTAGGCAAGCATGTTACATCTTTGGCTGTATCATCACTTTCCATCAGGTGAGATTGTGGTCAAATACTTGTGTATCGGACATAAAAAAAAACCTGCCTTCAGTATGTAGCTTATAAAAAAACTATTATAGTACTTTCTATAAAATATGTTTTTTTATATATAATTTCTACCATAGAAAATAATATACTCTACCCGAGATTTTTCAACTATATAGCCGACTCAACAGCAAAATCACTATCTTGTAGATACGTGAAAATTCCCCATTTCTATGCAAGCATGTTCCATCCAACAAATTTAGTTAACTAGAGTACTAGTAGCTCGGTGAGATGATGAACTTGCGTATATTTTTGCGAAATGGCTGAAATATTATTTTTCTACCGACTTCACAAAAAAGGAGGAGGTACTCAAGTCGACTGTATTTTTTTTTTGTTTGACAAATGTTACTTTTTAATTGGTCCAATTTAGATTTAATCAAGAGCTGATCAGTAGTTCTTGAAATATCGTCAATAATGGGTGTTTAGTACATCCAATCTGATCAAAGTTTCGAAGGTAAAGCGATGAAGTCGGTTTTTTTTAAGCTTTGCTTGGGCTTAATTATTTAAACTCTTGTTTTCAACCCTCATTATATTATCTCAGCCATATTTAAAATTTTCCAAAAATTATATCGACAAAAAATTCTATAGAATTATCGAACCTGCCTCCTGATTCAGAACGTGTCGGTAACTTACTTTTAAAATATACATTTTATCGACGATAACTAACCGAATCGTACGGTAACTGAGTTATCGTATGGTTCTGAATCAGGAGGCTGCTTACAAAATTTAACGAGAATCTTTTGAGAAATGCGAGCTGTAGAGGAGGACAACCGGAAATCCGCCGGACATACGAAAACTTTTGCCCAATGTTTGTGTGATATGAATGTTTCTTTCAGCTGCGGTACAAGCCTCTAAACTTAAGTCTTAAAAAAATATTTACAGTGTGATAGAAAGAGGGAGCGATAGATCTACAACGTTGTTATATTACCATTGTTAGCCAAGACAGTTTTAGTACAACGTTTTCTTTTACAGTAGATATTTGTATTTTGTTAGTATAATCTGTATAGCTACCTATTACACAAAATGGAAACACACGTCGACACGCATGTTTTCCTTCTGGGATGCCTGGGAATCGGATTTTCCGGTATGAAATCTTTCAAGCGGCTGGAAGAGGTTGATTCTGCTATACGGTGACATTCAAGTAACTATTATTGTACTTGAGTCAGATGATATTCTTTTTACTACGTATATGAAAATGTTGTCTATTGATTTCATAGTTCACCTTTCGCATCATAAGTCTGTTAAAATTGACATTTCTATAATAAAATTATATTAATTAGGCAGTCGCAAATCAATATAACAACTTGCTACTACCGATTTATTTGCGATTTGAACTGGCGTTGGCTTAGTTAGGTGCGCGTTTGCCTTTTAGAGGTATCAGGTTCGATTCCCAGTGGGAACACAATTTTTTTTCCCAAGGCAAATTTGGGTTTGTAGGTGGGTTTTTATTTTACATGTCAACTAGAAATGTATGTCAACGTATTTTGTATTTAATTACTACTTTATAATATGTATTCTTTGATAAAGGTTATCGGGTTATCTTTATATGGCAGGTTCACCAAAATTTTTCTTATTAATTATTAAGTCCTTTTAGCGATTCTGAATGTTATTTACCGCTGGAATAGACGTATACTGAGTTGGCAAACGTAGCACAGGACACCCGTTGGCAAGGTGAAGCGACGACTTACAAAAGGATGTCGGCAGAAACTCGTTGAGAAGAACCGA
The DNA here is from genome assembly GCA_948107665.1 of Lomographa bimaculata. Taxonomy (NCBI): domain Eukaryota; kingdom Metazoa; phylum Arthropoda; class Insecta; order Lepidoptera; family Geometridae; genus Lomographa; species Lomographa bimaculata. The sequence goes on from OX403589.1 coordinate 16,011,102, forward strand.
AGACCGGGCTCAATGGCTTTCATTAGGAGAACCCTATGTTCATCGGTGGACAATAATATACGCTGATGATGATGATGATGATGATGATTGTTCTATAAGAACAATTTCAATTCTCCTAACCTAAGCAATAAATTGTATTTTGTAACTATACATTAAACAGCTTCGTAGAATTGGACCTAACATGGCGCATATAAAGCGTAGGACAAACGACCCGGCTCGAGTCCGAAGGATTTTCTCCGGCTCCTTGTTTCTTTGAGGACGTTGAGTCTTTATTCAAACATTTCATACGTGCCGAGTGTTTGGTGGTGAAGAGAATTGGAAATTTCTCAAGTGGGTTTCATTTATTATTATAGTTTACTATGTAAGGTGCAAGGTAATTTTTTCATCCATTTTACTATTTGGAAATATTTTGTCGTGACTGTGTTGGTTTCCAAAACAATATTGTATAATATCTAGAAATCCAAATTAATTTATTCCCATTTTATGTGGTTTATTGTATTTTTAGTATATTTTACTAGCTGTCTTCCTTATTAACAATGAGGATACAAGGTCTACAAATAAAAAATACTTGCCCAATATTATGGCTGATTATAGTTGGACGTTATCGTAAATACTTACATAAGAACTGCAATGTACTTACCTATATTCCCAAAAAACGTTTTGAATTTGAAAAAGCAATTTTGAAGATACATCTTTAAGCTTTTTTGTTACAACAATTGCCTTGTCGACATGAACGTAATGTTACAAAGCGCTAAATGTGTTTGAACAATCTCCAAGTGTCGCTAACTTTGGCAACTCAGTCGCACATCCTCCTAATTTGCGTGCCGTCGCATCTAACTGCACAGATCTAGAAACTTGTTAGTTGCGCGCGACAGGCAACTGCGCCACTGAACTGCGCTTGTCAGTAGTAGGAACAGTCGGATTGGGAAGTGAACTTGGTAACGATTAGTAACTTAATTTATGTATTACGTCTATTCAGTGTCACTTATACTTCATAAACCGTCACTGTTTAGTAGTGAAAAATCCTGCAGGGGGTAGTGTAGAATTGACTACTGGCTAGAATAAAAATAAATAAATGAAACAAAATACTTTTTATTATTCTCAAATAAAAAACATTTTTTTCCTTACTGGTAAGTAAATTGTAGCGCAGACAGTTTAGTAGCAATTGGCAAGTAAGCTATGGCAACTTTTAGACAGCTGCTGCATTAATATCTACCTAATACGAGTAATTGAAGACGTAGGTCAGTAATCGATTTTTTATTGCGCGCTGTTGTTATTCTGAACCTCCTCCAGTATTTAATTGTACCCTACTTACCAATGACGGTATATACAATCATTAACGTAGAAGAAGGTTATAATGTTTTAGGGCTCCGGTACCGAAAGGTTGTCCTAACTAAAGCTTAACGCTGTCGGTTTGTCCGTTCTATCATTTACAAAGTCAGTAATAGCTGACATTTTGAAAAAGCCATCAACAATCTACCCGTTCGAAATTTTCCATTAGTGTACTACATCAATAAAAGATTTAGTTTTTTTTTATTTGATCGAGGGGTTCTTAGCTATATTTGGTGAAAATCGATGCAGCATGCATTATGAAGTCGTATGGGCAATTTTTTTATCTTAGGTATTATTTGATCGAGCTTCTTCACCGTAGAGACCCATTTTTATTAAATTCTGGATTAGCAACCATTTGATTATCTCACCTGATGGAAAGTGTTGATGCGGTCTAAGATGTAGCACGCTTGCCTAGACGATACCGTTCTGAGAACAAAGAGGTCAGCAATGTGTTCCACTTTTTCGCTGTACGGATTAACATAGAAATAAAACGTTTTGAGCGAACTGGAGGTATATCAACCATAAATGGATGAAGGGAACACTCAAACATTATATGCACATAATATTCTAAATTTACTTTATCTTCCAAATGTGATATAAATATTGCTTAAAATTGGACAGCCGTTGGCAAACTTTTCACGCTTTTAAAATAACCATAAATTCCAGTTTTCATAAGTTTCGGACTCCGCATCTATTTTGCTTTTTATTGTTCCTGAAACTAGAGTATCTTCCATTAGCCTCATATTTCAGGAAAAATTACAAGAGATGCATGGCGATTTTATGTTATTTATTTAATATGTAATTAATATTGTCAGGTTATATTCATTCCATTATATTGTATATAATTCAGACATATATTTTCTCGAGTTTTAGCGAGACAAACGAACAGCAATTCGTTTATTTATATTTATATAATGTATATTAATTATATTAATTAATAAACATTTTGGTTATATTAATTCATCAAAATCGGTCAAGCCGTTTAGGAGGAGTTTCGTCACATAAACACTTACATTCCATTATATAAATATATATATACATTATATGAATATAAATAAACGAATTGCTGTTCGTTTGTCTCGCTAAAACTCGAGAATATATATGTCTGGGTTATATGTAATAATAATATAATAATAATATTTATTTCCATATTTATACAGTCTATTACATGGATTTCTAACTTCCAGACTAGGCGGACCTGTGTTGTGGAAGGTAGCCTCTTTCGTTATACATGTTTACAGTTGGAAACAAATAGGAAATTATTGCAAGAACAATATTTATGTATAAATTAATTAATTGACGTTTGTTAGTCACACAAAAACTCAAAAACAGCTGAACCGATTTATCTAATGTTGGTTTTGCAATATTTGTTGAAGTCCAAGGAAGGTTTAATAGGTGAGAAAATAAAAAGAAATTCGGAAAGTAGTAAAACCACTTCTTATTTTCCCAGCAAACAAACTGCTCGTACCGGTCAAAAATTAGACACAAAATTAATTTCTGAACGCACTATAAATATTTGACCACAGACAAATGTGACATATATTTTGTTTATTTTCAAAGTTTAGACAACTTTTATTGGCGGCACGAAGTTCGCCGGGTTAGTTACTCATAATATGCAATGTTGAATATGTAAAGAAAAATTAATTGAAGTTTGTTAGTCTCACAAAAACTCGAGAACGGCTGAACGGATTTACCAGATTTTGGTTCTGAAATATTTGTAGAAGTCCAAGGAAGATTTAAAAGGTGAGAAAATATAAAGGAATTGCAAGGAAAGTAGTAAAAACAACAATTTTATTTTCCCATACAAACTGTATGTCAAAGATTAGACACAAAATTAATTTCTAAACGCACTTCAAATATTTGACCACAAACAAATGTGATATGATATTATTTCGTAAAAAATGCATTTTTGTCAAACGGACACACTTAGTGTATGAGCGTGTTCAAATCTTACAAAACGTATAGTAGGTTTGTCTTCTACCTCGATGGTTCATATAGTGAAACTTAAAACAAAAGACTTTTTAATTTCATTAACTGGTCAGACTTATTTTTCAACCGACTTCAAAAAAGGAGGTTCTCAATTCATCCGTATGTTTTTTTTACAATTATACAAAACAGAGGAAAACAAATAAAAATCTGGATAAAATATGTGAAAATAGTCAAGTTTGATGTTAGTGCTTACTTCTCTAGATTAATTTTATTTTAATTGATAAAACTTTCCTTTTACAATTATACAACTCGGAATAGTTCTTATAATTAGCTTTTTCATTTAGACAAAGGTATTTTGCTTTAAGTCTCTCGAAACTTTTACAAAATTATTTGCTGAACACCTACCTAAGTTTATTCCAGCTAAACTTATAATGAAGTTTATAAGTCTGTCTAACAGTTACTGTAGTCCACTTGAACTTCTGACCCGGGTTGGAACCACGTGGCGCATTTTTAGGCGGATACTATTGTCAAATAACTCATAACTTTGTCATTGAACAATATTTATAAATACCTCAGAATTATTAATATTGAATATTAATAATTCTGAGGTTAGTACGATGTACTACATAGTTCAATTTATTGATTTCCTGTGGAACATTTCCACTAGCTGCATTGGTTCTGGAGTTTATTGTTTATTTTCCTTTAAAACCTTTAGTATTTATTAATTTGGACGCTACAGCCGTCAAATTAATCCCCCTTAAATAATATTTTAATGGTGAATAGGCAAGCATTGGATGGCATTTTCTGATGGTCTCCCGGTTATAGCGAACACTGCTTGCTTACTACCCTCGACCAAGTCAACGTTGCACTTAGCAACAGATAAAAAATGTGGTCGGATGCAACTTAATACAGATACAAAAATGCACTTTTTTATCTTTGATATCCTAGCGTATGACCACTATCTCACCTGATGGTAAGTGATGATGTGGTCGATAACGGTAAATGTGCTGGACCTAGAATTATGAAAAGTAGATACACAATTAATTTCATTATATCGTATCGTATCGTATCAAAATGTCTAAGTTGACTTGGGTAAGTTAGCTAATTGTCCGCCCGTCTGTCAGAGACACTTCCAATTCTCAAAAAATAAGTAAAGCTGTGGCCCAAAACCAGAAATTATAATTAAAATACCACAAATGCATTCATTAAGGGGGCGGGTGCCCCCTTAACGTAATTGGGGAGCAAAGTATTTTTTGTTTTATTTAGCTACCCTAATATCGTTGAAATGAACTTTGCAAGTAGGGAACGAAACCGGTTTAAAACAAAATGTTGGAAAATAGGTAAAAATATTAGGCCACCAAAGTCACTGTTTTTAGCCCTATTTTGACCCGGGGTCTATCTCAAAAACGGCTACACATTTGAAGCTTAAACTTACTTGTAATATCTGTTAAATCCTGTACTTGAACAACAAATACAGAAATTAAATTATTATTATTAAGATAAAAAGTAATAAGCAATTAACCTCGAAAGTTATCTTTATTAAGCAATATGAAGGTGTGATCTCAGTTTGGCGCGAACGACTAGTTTGTCCAGGTGTTAGTCGCGGAATGTCCAATTCGCAAAATGTCCAGCGGTCGCGGAACGTCCAATTGACTCTATCTATATATATACACATATATATATATATATATACATATATATATATATGTATACATATATATATATATAGATAGATTGTGATTAGACGTGAATTTTGGACATTCTGCGAATCGGACATTGGACATTCCAGGAATTGGACACTCCGCGTATTGGATATTTCGCGTATTGGACAATCCGGGGGAGGGACATTCCCCGTATTTGACGCTCCAGGAATTTGACATTCCGCGAATTGGACGTTCCGCGACCGCTGGACATTTTGCGAATTGGACATTCCGCGACTAAACGGTCCAATAAAGTTCCAGTTCGACTTCCAGTAGTAACAGTGGCAGTTATTGGCCACAACGAGCGCACTCGACACCGCAATCACCGCGTATTGTCGCCAGTTTCAATATTGCTCGTCTTCGCGAATATACGCAGGTTCCCGCGTATTTTGGAACAATCTAGAATTATTAAACCGCACATGAGTAAATACACAGATTTTCATCCATTAATGGTCATGAATATTAGTAATATGCTTACAGCAATATACTGATATTAGGTGTAATTGTGAAGCACTTAACATGAGAAGGCCTACCCTCCTTCATAGTTATAAGCAAATGATGAGGTATACATAGGTTGTTCCAGCTATCGAACGATTGCATAAAATAAAAAAGCTAGTACCTATCTGGTATAATAGCATTGTGATTCAGAGAAGCAATACCTATGAGCAATTGAGCACGCTACCCACAGTGAGCTTGAGCATTTGAGTTACCTATACTTGATGGCTTGTTGGGAGCTACGGTCCAGATGTCATGGATACATTACCATGACATCTGGACCGTAGTATTTAGTAAGTTAACCTAAGGCAGTAGAAATTGTTCAGAAATATTATAAAAAAAGATCGTCTAAACCATCTTTAACCTTTTTTTTATAACTTGAATATTATGTTTTGGAATAAATAAATGTTCGTAATATTATTGTTATAAAATCCGAAGTTCATGTGTGAGCATTTTATAAAGGCGGGTAGGATTTAGATACAATTTGGTATGCAGATAGCCTTTAGCATGGAATTGACAAATATTACTTTCATCTTTAACATTGGTAGGCTACTTTTTAGTGTACACCACCGCCAGATGCAGTTCTTTTTAATATTAATAACCATGCTAAGGTTGTCTGGAAGAGTTTGCTTTATGCAAAGCTTATTTATTATATTTAGTGTTATACCCGATAAGGTTGTTAGGCTTTAAGCAGGATGCACCATCCCGTCCCGCCCGCACGCATACCAAAACGCGTAAATTAACTTTGTCGTTATGGATATAGTAACGCTTAATTTGCTTTATGCATTAAGACCGCCTATTGTAATACTTCGATAAGATTTATTTATTTAGTTCTTAATATTTTGTACTTATTGGTTTTCAATAAACAGTATTTGTATTGTATTGGTGAAACCGCTGGACTTTAAGTTACTTAGGACATTTCACAAAACTAAAACAATCTCAAACAAACAATCGAGAGCAAGAAACAATATGGAACTACAGAACTTGAACTGAAAAGGGTACACGATAAACAACATTTCAGTACATTACGTGTGTACGTTTGTCGTAGAACAAAGTAAGGTCTCCAACCAAGCGAGAGCTTATGACAAATCCATACAATCATCAGCACATTTTGTTTGTACGGCCTTGATGTATTGATCAAATAGTAGAGTTTACGTAATAGAGCCATAAGTATAGGCAAATGTAAGTAAAAAAGTATTATTATATTATTAAAAATATATTATTAGTTTAATTTGATGTATTTTTGTTTTTTATAGTAGCAATAAATATATTTCTTTCTTTCTTATTTTTATTTTTCAAGTAAACTGTAAAGTGATTTTGTCTTTAATTGTCAAACTCATTCAACTTGAATACACAAAAAGCTTCATATAGGCGGAGTTATGTCACAGGATTTACAATTATTTACCTCGTACAATTGTTGATACGTACATAAGCTACAAAATCGATGCCAGCGCTTTATCTTCGGCACCCTTGATCAGTATAAATAATTAAATGCGCATTATTGAAGATAACTTTAAAACTAGTATTCAGATCTTGATCAAATTTAAAAAGAACCGTATGGGAAGCACCAGCTATTTAATAAATAATTAAACGCAAGCAAAGCTTAAAAAAACTGACTTCATCGGAACCTTAATCCAGCAGCTTTCAAATAAAAAAAGAATCATCAAAATCGGCTCACAACGAAAGAAGTTGTGAGGTAACTTTTGAAGTCGGTTAAACCAGAACATCGTCAAAGTACGCATTATTCGTCTAAAAATAGACATTATTGACGATATTTCAAGAACTACTGATCAGATCTTGATCAAATTTAAATGGGACCAATTAGAAAGCAACATCTTTCAAACTAAAAAATAAATTTTCTAAATCGGCTCAAGTGGAGAGAAGTTATGAACATAAAAAAAAAACAAAAAAAATACATTCGACTTGAGTACCTCCTCCTTTTTTGGGAAGTCGGTAAAAAATAATCATCAAAATCGGTTTGCCTATATCGGTTTGCATACAAAAAAAATTACAGTCTACTGTTTAAAGTCGGTTAAAAAGCACATGTCCCCGTTCAAGTTTGGTTTAGTACCATAACTTTATTTATTTTTTATTAACAACTAATAAAAACTTGTTTTTAAATACTATTTTATGTATTACTATCCGTACCTCGCAGCCTTGCCCGCCATTTACATGTTAAAAAGTAGACTATGTGTTAATTATAAGCAATGTACATTCTAAATTTCATCCAAATCCGTTCAGCCGTCAAAGGGTGAAGAAGGAACGAACATACTTACACAGTTACACATTTACACACTAAATTTTGGATTTATAATGTTACTAGCCGTGCCCCACGGTTTCGCCCGCTATTATCAAGTTAAAAAGTAAATTTAAAACCAAATTTCATCCGAATCCGTTCAGCCGTTAAAGCGTGAAGAGGGAACAAACATACTTACACACTTATTTTATTTATTTAAAAACTTCTTGCACAAATACTATGTACATAGGAGGACTTAATGATACGGCATTTTCTGCCAGTCATCCTGCTATTTTAGGAGATATATCGGCGTGCAATAAATGAAGCTATACAATAAAGAGAAATCAAAAATGAATTAAAAATATATATATATATGTGTATAATAAAATATATTAAATAAACTTAATGTAAAACATGTATATTAATATGCAAAGTCTTTTAGATTTCAATACATAAACATACATACAACAGATCATATGATACATACAATCCAATATTATATGTATACTATATCTTCTAATATATAAAATTCTCGTGTCACAGTTTTCGTTGCCATACTCCTCCGAAACGGCTTGACCGATTTTGATGAAATTTTTTGTGCTTATCCGGTATCTATGAGAATCGGCCAACATCTATTTTTCATCATCATCATCATCATCACTTTTCATCATTATCAACGCGGGTGAAACCGCGGGGCGCAGCTAGTAATATTATATGTTTATATCTTATACACACATTTACACACAAACTTTCGGATTTATAATATTAGTAGGAGAATAATATAAGTATTAAATAAGTAAGTAAATTAAGTAATTAAGTTTATTAAGTATTTTTTAATATTAGTTAGTGCAGTGGGTCGATTCAGGTCTGGAAAAAAAAAAAAAAAAAGTAGGAGAAGAATACTAGGATTTGTTTTTATTTTATTTTTGAAAATACCAGCAATACTTTAAGAAACAAAGCAGCAACTATTTCTAAGTATAGGTACTGCGAATCATATGGGTATTGTATACCTAAAATATTTTATAGGTACACTTAGTTTTGTCCTATAGCTTGAAAGTTCGTATCTCAAATAATACTAAAACAATTCTATCCTCAGTCGGTCTCCAATGACCTTTCTTCCATCTGACCTTTTAACAGAGCTGGTTAAGTTGTACACTACAGTGGTTAAAACAAAACAAGTGATTTGCAAACATAGCTTGAACCACCACAACAGCTTCTTGATTTAAGATTGAACAATTTATTGAGTAGCGAGCTAATTTAGACCTAAACTTTGTAGCAGTAGAGTTAAAATACCAATGGATTTGTGTAAATTCGAGACAGAATCTCGTACACTTTATCACAGTTAAAGATCTTACAAGAGCCAAAATCTTTTCGCATAGTTACTTATTTCAAATTCTATTACTATATTTTAAAATATTAGAAGGAGGTAAAATTGATGTTATAAAGATATTGTTATTTTGCTTTTAAATTGCCACTAAATAAGAAACTTAAACATATTTAAGACCTAAATATCCTACCGAAACACCTCAATATGATAGATAGATAAACACTTTATTGAACACCTTAACAAATACATGACAAGGAATAATAATCTAGAAAATAAGTGTAACAACAGGCGGTTTTATCGCTAAGAGCGATCTCTTCCAGACAACCTTTGGATGGAGAGGAGTAAGCAATGAAATTGGACGTCGGTGTTTTGTTTAAATATAATAATATAGAAAATACAATAAACATGCATAAACAATAATTATAATATACCTAAATTAAACTATGATATAGAATACATAAACCTAATACATAACTATTATACATATTTGCGTGACGAATAGAATGTTCACCTTCAAATCATGACAACCAAGTAAATTTGTATTAAATCTTATATACTCGCACTAAGTTCAAAGACTAGCACTGGATTACTAATACCTTTTGCCTTTCACACACAATTTTACTCTAAACCAGAAGAAAAACCTTGAAGAGGTGCACCTGTCAGGAATCAAAACACAGTATAGTAAGTAAAGCTAAATATCAACAAACTGTTTATTTGGTCCCTATCCAAAGTGTTCTGATTCAAATTCAGAATGTTTATTGTCTCCATATAAATATACAAGGTGTTACATTCTAAAAGGTAGGTACGAAGTCTCATATGGACCTTGTAGGGCGCATCAACTTTAAAGAGAAAATGACGCAATCTTATCTACAAAATTTTATGTTTTTCCAAAAGGTAGGTACAAAGTCTCATATGGACCTTGTAGGGCGCATCAACTTAGAAGAGAAGATGACGCAATCTTATCTACAAAATTTAATGTTTATCCATATTCTTGCTACAAATACAAATACAGCCAAAGCCGCGGATCACAGCTAGTGATTAAATATATTATTAAATAGAACATGTATATGTATATAGGGATATGAACAGTTAGTATTAAAGCTTGATACTACTCACCTGTGTGACATCATTCTTACACTATCAACTCCAAATTGTGGGACTTTTGCAACTGTATAAAATTTTACTTCCCGAAGCAAGTAGCGTCAGCAGAAGATTTTTATTAATGTACAGTCAGCGGGTGAGTATACAGATTAGAGGTCAGAATTTATCGGCACTTCGGTAAGGAAACACACCGTGATTGTATTTATTGTAGCTGGAAGTTCCGGAATCTCGTTATGCTCTCCACTTACATAGTAATAATATATCTATCTGTAAACTAGATTTCTTTACATGGTTTTCTTTTTTAAGCGGTACCGATGTTGTAAAATATCAAATGACGCGTAAGTATCTCTTTTGTTTTTGATAAAACTGAATTAGTTTCGGTACCTAATTGAACTACTTAGTAAGTTTAATAATTTTTTTTTACTCTTGTTAGTCTCAACGCAGGACTTTAAATTAGAAAGAGACATGGCTTCTACCGAACGAAAAACCAACGCAAAAAACCTAGTTATATTTTTTTAATTGATTAAATTATCATTGATCATGTTAGACACAGATAACAAAATATTTAGTTATTATTTAATGACATACCTACTTATTTAATGACATACTACTAGTGATCATATATAATATGATGAAACCGAGTATAACACTAAATTAAACTAAATAGTAAATTTAGTCTAACAGTATTGCCACGATGAATTGAAAAAAAAAATTCAACGCGGCAGTGTTGCCAGCATTTTGGTCACTTTGTTAACTGGCGGCGGTCTAGTACTTATATTAAGTTTTGTAAATTTTGCTTCTAGATAAATATGATATGTAATTTTGTTTCTCTCATTCTCTGTATACATGTATGTAAACTTTGGCAGTATTTTGGTCAACTTATGCCTCGACCAAACGCCTCAATGTATGTGCTTTGTTTGCTTACCTAATAATTTAAATTGATGTGTAGGTATTATGAAAAACATTTAAGTCCATTACTTAAGACATTACTTTACTAACACCTTTCGATTTATTTATATTCGGGCAAATTTTCTTCAGTTGTTGTTTTAGTTTGATAATGAAGGAAACATTATAAATAGTTAATGGGTTGGTCCATTACCTTAATTTTGGGGTAATTTACCCTTTAAGCTTTAGCCTAATAATGCAAACTACAAAAGGGTCTTGATTGGAATTCTTTATGAACTCCCGAAGCTTCTATTTTAACTTGCAAAAGCGGAAGAAAGCAAAAAGTTTTGCTTTTATTTATTAGGTCATTTACGCAGGTTGATTGGTGATTTTCAGTAATTGAAAATGTTTTGAGTATTTTTTTGGGTTTATGGACGGCGAGATTGTTTTAGGTAAACTAAGCGACTCATCCAGACAAAGATACGAAACTATTTGAATTATGAGGGTCATATTCTTAAAGACAATATGAATATAAGTAAAATACATTTTTCTAAAGAACATAAGACCTACCTAGCACTGAAATGTTAATTCTATGAAATAAAAGACTGAAACTTTCCCTTTAATTTTTAATTGACAATAAATAATTTGTTTAAGAACATAATTTATTAAGTTTTATAGAGTCAGAATTCGGTTGTTATGTGGAATATTTGGAAGAAGTCCCAACAACGGAGAGCCTTGGCAATTTCATCGCTCTTCAACGATGATGTGAGTTCAGTGTCTTGTTCAGCCTGTAACAGTAATATGAAATAATGATATGTGTGACTTTTATTGTAGGTCCAGTATTTTTTATATATCTATAGGTACAAATAAGAGAATGTAATTTTTTTAATTTAATTGCATTTTAGTTTGTAATTTAAATATAATAATTAAACGCAAGCAAAGCTTAAAAAAACCGACTTCACCGCTTTATCTTCGGAACCTTGATCAGATTTAATGTATTAAACACGCATTATTGACTATAACTCAAAAAGTAGAGATCAGACCTTGATCAAATTTCTATGGGACCACATGAAAAGCACCAGCTTTCAAATAAAAAAATAATCATCAAAATCGGCCCACAACGAAAGAAGTTATGAGGTAACTTTTGAAGTCGGGTAAACGAGAACATTGTCAAAGTACGCATTATTCATCACAAAATAGGCATTATTGACGATATTTCAAGAACTACTGATCAGATCTTGATCTTTAAATGGGACCAATTAGAAAGCAACATCTTTCAAACTAGAAAAAAAAATCGAAATCGGCTCACGTGGAGAGAAGTTATGAGGTAAAACCATAAAATATATATATATTTATATATATATATATATATATATACAGTTGACTTCATTACCTACTCCTTTGTTGGGAAGTCCGTAAAAATAGCCGAATTTTAAAATTGCTCTAGCTTGATCGCATTTACAAATATTTGTTAGTAGTATATGTTATGCAATGGTCAAATGCTTGCCTATTCATCATAAAAAAATATATTTACGAGTATGTAATATTTTCAACCAACTTCAAAAAAGGAAGTTCTCAATTCTATTGTATGTTTTTTTTTGCAGCAATTACATATTATTCAAATGATGTATATTCCCTATATAGTCTTCTTTACTCACATTTATTGGTCAGCCGGCATTATGTCAAATTCTTTAAGGAATCGCTTGCCGTGTCGCGGATCCATTTCTGAGCGCACCCGCCAGTTTTTCTGTAAAGATGATATTTTCTGTACTGGAGATGTTATAATTAAATGCAGTCAAAGCTTAAAAAAACCGACTTCACAGCTTTCAAATAAAAAATAAAAATCAAAATCGGCTCACAACGAAAGAAGTTATGACGTAACTTTTCGTCGTCAAAGTAGTCCACAAAATATGCATTATTGACGATATTTCAAGAACTACTGATCAGATCTTGATCTAATTTAAATGGAATTGAAATAAGAAAACAACAGCTTTCAAACAAAAAAATAATAATTGCAAAATCGGTTCACGTGGAACGAAGTTATGGGGTAACAAACAAAAAAAAAATACAGTCAACTTGAGCACCTCCTACTTTTTTGTAAAGTCGGTAGAAAAAGGCACATATGAAATAAAACGTCGCTTTCCATCCTAAGATTGTCAGAAAGAGATCGCTTTTTAGCGATAAAGTTATATTGTTAGGGAGATTAAGGATCCCACTTCTGATATGTGATAGGACACCATCATATCAGTGTTGGTCGGGAGCTCTAATCGAAAAGGTGTGCGAATTAAGAGAAGAATATAAGTGTTCAAAAGCAAGTTTATTGTTTGATTCCTGACGACAAACCCTGATATGATGGTGTCCTATCAGAGGAGTATGTTGAAAAAGGGTTAAGATTTTAACCGGGAATCGAACCCGATACCCGCGGCTTGAAAGGCAAACGAGCACCCAAATAAGCCAATGGACAGTTCGAATCTTTACATTATGTACATGATCTTGAAACATTTGTGATTAAAGTGGAATTTCTCGATGATTATGATAAAAAACAACCACCCACTATCTGAGTTGAATGTTTCTGGCACGCGCAATGAAAGTCATATAATGTGGTGACTTTTTGAAATTGTTGGGCATCATAACAGTAAATGATAGTCAGTTAGCAGGTGATTCTTAATATTTTGAATGTCAGTATTACAAACTTTATCTGGTTTCACCTGTTCCGTAGTCTGACGGTCTGTAATCAAATTTCGCAAGCTAAATTGAACCCACTTCCCGATTGCCGATTGGACTCAAATTAGGTGTAATGTTTCTTCGGTAACAATACAACGATATGGTACCATGAAGCTGGTCTAATGATGGAGACGGAAGATGACCAACTTCTGAGCTAAACTAGATAAACTCAACGAGTTTGGGCTCCTTTTGATTTGGTAAAAAAATTGAATATCTCGATGATTTTGATTATGCCTTCTACAATGCGAGTGCCGGGTTTGATGATCCCGGTGGACACACAAATTTTCTTCCTAAGGAAAATTTGTTTCGATTGTGGTTTAAGTTGTGTGTATGATGTGAATGTTTCTGGCACCCGCGATACAGTAGTAGATAATCATATATTTACTTATTATTTAAACAATAAAGTGCTGAACCACCGAAATCTAAGTGATTTCGGTGGTTCAGCACTTTGTCCGTCAGAGGCATTTAGCGTTTAAACCATATAAGCTAATAACTTAGAATTCGCAGAGAATATATAAAGTTCTGGCCCAAATAAAAAAATGGCAGTTAAAATGATAAACATGAATTGATGATTTTACGAGGGCATACACGAAAGTGGGGACCAATAATTTTTTTTTCTATCGTTGTCTTGGAAAAGAACTTTGCTCGTAGAGAACCAAAAGAGGCTTTTTAGTCTATGTTGGGTACATGTTTAAAGTTGAAACTTGCATATAATATCTATTATCATTTACTTGAACAACAAATACAAAAATCAAACAGTTATTATTAGGAAAAAAAGCTATAAGCAACTAATCTAAAAAGTTTTACTCTATTAGGCAAAATGTAAATTAATGTCTAATACCTCTATCATAAAGTATGCTTCTCTGTTTCAAAGCTGGATGCATCTCATCGTAGTAATACCTCATTGTATCAGCCGCTTTTTCCATGTTACGAGCGGCAGATATGATGAAGATATATATACCTCTGAAAAGAAAGAAAATAATATCATCATTAAGATTCAAACAAATGTACGAGTAACAGATATCAGAATTTCTCCAAAAATTAGTTAAATTATAAACGTTTTAATATTACACTTTCGAATAAAAAAAAACAAAATCGGTTTAATGTCGGAGTTATGATGTAAAAAAGAAAACACAAATTGAGAACCTTCTTTGAAGTCTCTTGAAGAAGAAAAATATAGGTATATGATTCATGCTTTGTTTAACTGGATTTTATTGTTTTCTTGTATATTTCTATTTATCGTCTTATATAAGCAATAGTAGTTAATGTTATATTCAACATGCATAATCTACGGGCTAATCGCCTATATTACCAAAACTATTATACATTTATACAGTAAAGAACTTAAGTTATAAGGCACCAAGCTTATAGGGAACTCAAGTGCTCAAGCCCACTACCAGCTTGTAGGCTATTGTTTAAAAAATAGTACGAGCTCCTGGTTCCTACGAGCCTAGTATCTATCTCAACATCTAACAGCTCAAATTTGTAACCTCTACCGAGGTTTCCATATTTTCGCCGTTTATGCTGCTCTGCCGAAGTTGCCGCGGTGCCAACCCCGTTCTGTTTTAGACTAACTATTTCAAAATAAAATTACATAATTGGCTCACCAGCATCCGTTTTTACGATATTAATGAACATTGGACGGTAAAGAAATCATGGTGATAGTAAATACTATCGCTGTTGAATAGTTGTGGTGACATGTTTATTGAAATTTATTTTATTTTTAATTTATTTTTCTGTTTATTTAATTTTTTCGCTTACCATCAGGTGATATAGAGGTCAAAAGTGTGACAATCTTGACTAAAAAAAAATATTATTATTATTATTATTTCTGTATGGTAGGACTAAGTTATTATTTTATAGATATTTAATAATATTGTATACTATTTGAATATAATTTGGTGTGTTATGCTAATTTTATTCATCATATTATGATGTTTATTACTTTTATAATTTTTGCATGCCAGTGTCTGGCGAAACATGCAGAACCATTCATTCCAGTAACATCAACGTAGTACCATGTTTCAGGCAAATAAACAATTTCACTTCAGGAATATGTGACAGAGACAAAAACAAGTTGTTACCATTGACATCCCAGTACAAATCTACAAGTTATCGGATACATTTCGAAGAGTGTGTCAAGGGACTACACGATCTAGTTCACCCATCCCTGTTTTATCATCGAACAAACACAAAAACTACTAAGCGACACCGCTAATGACATTCCACAAATGCGGACGAAGCGTTTTGTTTCCATATTCATTGTGCGAACCGCAAAGAGATCCATCCCCAACAGCATCGTCGAAAGTGTTGTAACAAACCAAGTCGGGTTTGTTACAACACATACAACTCCAGAACGGATGGACCGATTTTAATTATATTTAATTTGTTGGATTTATCTCAATTCAAATTCAAATTGAAATGTTTATTGCAATCTCTAATAGTCAGCACATGGTTTTAAAAAATTACAGTTAATTAGAGACCCTGTCGGGCACAACAATATTAGAGCAGAGCACTGAATAGCAGAGTAACTATTAAACTATCGGAAATTACAAAAAAAAGCATTTTCTCTTAAAT
This sequence comes from Lomographa bimaculata, assembly GCA_948107665.1. Classification (NCBI taxonomy): domain Eukaryota; kingdom Metazoa; phylum Arthropoda; class Insecta; order Lepidoptera; family Geometridae; genus Lomographa; species Lomographa bimaculata. The sequence goes on from OX403589.1 coordinate 16,027,408, forward strand.
TTTGTAACGGAATAGAGGTTTTGATGATATTTTGAAAACTAATGCGGGCGATGCCGCGGGGAACAACTATTCTTGAATAAAAAAAGTTATCTGTTGCTTAAACGGCGGTTATGTTTGTAAACTCAGGCGACTAACCTAAGGCGACGAATGACACAAACCTGTTACTATCCTCAGGTATCTGAATTGCATCTGCCATCTGAACATTGCTATTGCCAAGCCATGGACCGTTCCACAATCCTTGTGTGCCTCTGTGAGCACCTCGAACGCGTCCCTCCTAAAGTACAAAAATAATTATGTACCTATTATTTCTTATTATGTTACAATACAGAAAAAAAAACCGGACTGCATAACGCAAAGAAAGATAATGTGCTTATTAGCTTATATTATATGTGTGTTTGTTTCTATGTGGCGTTCTAGAGACCAAACGCGTGGGCTGATTGCGATGATTCTTACGTCAATCAACTTTCTCGATTATATGAATATCACTAAAGATATGACGGTAATCAAAACTCAACATACCACAAAATTCCTGCCATATTGTAAAAAAACATATATATTTTTTTTTTATTTGTGACAGGCTAGTGTTTGACCACTATCTCACCTGATGGTAAGTGACGATGTGATCGAAGCTGGTAAACACACTAGACCTGGAATACGCAGGCTCTCAAGGATAACTGCCGGAACACCGCATTTGGCTTGGCGGCAGACTTTCAACTTGATGGTGGTAAGCTACTTTGGTAGCAAGCCAGGCGAGCAACTCACAAAATGCTCTACCACCTCTCAAATGTCACCTGATTAGCACCACCCGGGGACCACGTGTAGGGAGTCAGACTTAAGGGGTATCCTCCTACGGACGTGGGTAACTCAGCCCCCAAAAATAATAATCTTCAAACTTTGTGAAATTATCATTGAATAGGTATTTGAAAATCATCCTTACGTTTGTTATGAATATCACTAAAGATATGACGGTAATCAAAACTCAACATACCACAAAATTCCTGCCATATTGTAAAAAAATAATCTTCAAACTTTGTGAAATTATCATTGAATAGGTATTTGAAAATCATCCTTACGTTTGTCTTATCATTTTGAATGACTATTAAGGATTTGTAACGATTTAAAGTTGGTTAGCAACCATTCTCACTCAAATTTTCAATAAACATAAAAAAGTAATAAAGTTCTTATATAAGCACATAATAGGTTCTATTAACGAAAAATCATGAAATAAAAAAGTGAATTAAAAATATCATCAAAATCAGCCAACGCGTTTTCTAATGCGCCACAGAGAAACAAACATAAGATTATACATAGACTATACAAACATAAACACATTATTTGCGTCGCGCAGTCGGGTAAAAAAGTCAGGTAGGAAATATGTAACCAAGCACCAAACTTCGATTCCGGCAGCTTTCAATTCTAATTTTTTTTTTTTTATGAATAGCTGTTATTTGGCCTAGCCTACTCACCTTATCTAGCTAGCCTACCTATTTAATCACCTGGCTAGCTCATCAGATAAGAAAATAAAGAAAAACATACCTTGATGTAATTTCCGGCTGTCAAAGCAAACCCGACAGAAATCAATAAAAATAACGTTCGCTCTAATTTGATAAACATTATTTTAAATTTCTGATCACCAAAGCAATTGTGTTCTGATTGAACTGTGATATTGAACTGAAAGAGAGTAAGTTCTGAAGGCTTTTATATTAAAGAAAAACACGTGACTGAATACTGGCTGGTACATGAAGGGAAATGCGGGTAAGACTGCTACGAAAATAATTATAAAAACTAGAAATCAACTTCCATCGAAACTATTTCCGATGTAGAACACCATTCACAATTAGGTTGTGTGACCAGGATACACTCAGATAATAAATTGCAATGCTATGGCCAATAGAGCATGATGAGTCATAGCCATCATCATACATACATTTATAGTAACCCCTCTTTCAAAGACCACATCAGTCTCTCTACCTGCTACGATCCTGACACACATCTTTCGCTTCTCCTACATTCATCAGTCTTTTCATGTTTTATTGTGACTGTGTAAACTACTTAATATCAACATTATATGTTTATATATATATATAGGCTTAGTTATCGAAAAAGTCACTGCTCAACAGCCGTCTAGCCGACACTACTAGTATTGAATAGATCTAAATCAAGGTGCTTACCAAGTTTATTGAAATTTCTGCTCGCTCGCCATAAATATGAGTTTTGTCTACAATTTGTATGTACATAGGGCACACTCGGTGAAGGATTAAACCTCATCGGTAAACATAAAATCGGCCCAGCCGCTTAGAAAAAGTTCAGCCACAGACAGACGTACATAATAATTATATATATAAAGATATCCTACATTGTAATAACAATCTCCAATGGTAAAATATAATGGTATTCTTATCGTTTAAACTTTACGAACGGATGCGTAATTATATTTTAGTAATAAGAAAATGTGCTTAATATTATACGTTGGTATATTATAATATCACGCCAATAATAATGATTGTAATGCACTGTTTCGTGATAATAATGAACGCTGTTCAAATGTTTAATCAATCATATTTATGTTTTATATGAAATTGGATCATAAAATAAAATCCCTTCTTCTATACTAATATCATGAAGAGGTAAAGTTTGTTTGTTTGTTTGTATATAAAAGGTAATCTCTGAAACTACTAATCCGATTCTGAAAATTATTTCACTTATAGATAGCTACACTATCACTAAGTGTCAAAAGTTATGTTTTGTTGAGATAACAGTTAGTTCGAAATCATATTAGTCGTAAGACAAGTCGGAGAAAAATTTGCTAACTGGACGCTTTATCGGCGTACGCTGACCAAACAGTTAGGCATTTTGGTGATTAAAATGTTTGGCAAAAATGTTGGCCTTTATGTGTTTTACAAAAAAGTTTGCAAAAGAAAAAAATTAGTTTTGTTTGTTAAAAATCTGAAAAAATAGCAGCTTCTGTTTTATTGACTTTTTTAAGCAATATCAATCCTTATCAAAATAAACAATTTCTTCGTCTTACGTAGTTCACGTGGATATAATTTGCCCTTTTCTGCATATAATTTGGACCTACAGTCTAGGAGAAATCGTGATATTTATTTGAGAGCGAACACGATGGGTCACAGAATTAATAACAGTTACTGCAATATCCGGCATACTCCTAAGTTTTGAACCAACTTACATAAGAAGGAATTCTCCTTTATAAAATCGACTTTTTTTATTTTTTCGGTTATTATTGAACTTTGAACTGCCCGCTGGCGCAGTTAGGTGGGCGTTTGCTTTTAAAGCACCGGGTTTGATTCGCGGTGGGAACACAAGTTTTTATCTCACGGGAAATTTGTTTTTCTGGTTTTGAAGTATGTTGTGATTGTTATGTGAATCTTGGATGTTTACGGCCCCACATTACAAATCATTGAACTTAGTGTGGGGCTGGGAATGTGAAAGCGTTTATGGGTATGTTTTTTAATCGGGCGTCGTCTTTGAACTTTGAACTACCCGCTGGCATAGATGAGTGCGCGTTCGTCTTCAAAGCAGTGAATTCAAATGGGTGGGAACACAAGCTTCCTGCCCACGGGGATTTTGTGTTTCTGGTTATGGATATGACGTAAATGGTGTTAATGTTTATGGCTCCACGAGACAAGTCATAGTACTTTTAGTGTGGGGCTGTGAGTGTGAAGCGTTTATGTGTATGCTTTATTTATACGGGCGACGCGGGGCGGGTCAGCTTGTTTACGCATAAACGCTTTCTCACTCACAGCCCCACACTAAGTTCAATGACTTTTGTCGTGGGTGCCGGAAACATTCACATTACACACACAATCACACCCAGTATCAGAAAATTAAATTTCCCTTGTGTGATCCCGCCGAGAATCGAACTTGATACTCCAGCTTAGAAGGCGAACGCTCAACTAAACGTTCATATAATAGTATGTGCTTAATAAAAACGAACTGTAATTGGCTAGCGTGATGTTTACCATCAGGCCCGCGATTTGCTCGTCTCGTCTCTCAATGACATAAAAAAAAGATAAAATAAATCTATTAATCACACTATAATATTATAAATACGAAAGTTAATGTGTGTTTGTTTTCTCTTCACTCTGTAACGGCATAACGGCTCTGGATTAAATATGTAATGTACAAAGCTTAAGTATACCTAGGATTAACACATAGGCTACTTTTTACAAGCTTTTATTTAGCTTGCACTGTATGTATGTATGTTTGTTCGGATGGAATCTTGCAACTCAATTGTGAAGCAGATATCTTCAACCGATTGAGCTGAAATTTTGTATTCACGTTTAGTTTGGATGACAATGCATGGTTAGCTGTGTGACGTCACTAAGTCCAAGTGGCGGAATACATAAATGGCGAACAAGTATTTTTTAATGCACTCCTACAATATAGGTATCGAATGAAAGGGCTTGCTGAGAATGACACGAAAAATAAAGTTGAATCACTTTAAATCCAATATGGACGAACTTCTAAAAGCTTGTCTTTTAAAAAAGTTTTTAACAAGTAACTTATTTACTTAGGTAGGTAGGTACTTACATAGTACTCTGGTTGTGATTGTGTGTGTGATTGTCATCGACTCATTGGCGACGACAAGCTAGTTGTATCCAAGTTGCCGAGTCTCGGTCACCGACGTCAGGTTGCCAGTCTATCGGTATTCTATCGCTTACATAAGGAGAGTGTGTTACCATCTAAAGACATAAACAATCTAAATGGTTGATATACCACCCGTTCGCTCGAAACCTTTCGCTTCTACGTTTATTATCCTTACTGCAAAGGAGTGGAAATAATTACCCGCGTCTTTGTTTTTCGAACGGTATAATCTGAGAGTCTTGAAGTCAAGAGTGAATATGTATCTTCTAGGCAAGCATGATACGTCTTCGGCCGCGTCTTTACTTTCCATCAGGGAGATAGTGGTCAAATACTTGCCTATCAAGCATAAAAAAACGAAATTCGTGTGGGGCTGTGAGTGTGAAAGCGTTAAATGTTTCATTTGCAAATTCAACAATAATAAAAACACAATATTCAGAATTGAACTGAGCTAGGTACTACAAAATGCGCATACATTTCTGGCAGCAAAGGCACGCAAAGTGCGTAGACATTATAATATCTAAAATATTCATTCCGTTCTTTGATAAGTCCTATTTATTACAATAGGAATTCTCTGAAGATATTGTTTCTGAAATATTGTAGGTGTAGGTTGAAGTTAGGGTCGGGCTTATTGGCGGCACCCCCTTTGTCGAAGCTTCGAAAGCTTTAGTAAAATAGAAGATACGAGTACATGTAAATGGGTTGTAATATAGAGGGTATTCAAGTTAAATTATTGTTAGTACAGATAATCTTCTAAAAGATTAAATATCCTCTTTAAAAACCTATAACCTATTTCGATGTGTGTTAGTTACTTACTTTTCGTTAAGGAATAATTTTTTGTACTGTTTTATTTGATGCAGTTCCTACGGGACGTGATATAAAAAGCGCCTGATATCTATCTATCTAATATCTTTAAACGAGCAATTCTTGTATATATATATATATATATACTAGCTGCGCCCCGCGGTTTCACCCGCGTTAATAATGATGAAAAGTGATGATGATGATGATGATGATGAAAAATTGATGTTGGCCGATTCTCATAGATACCGGATAAGCACAAAAAATTTCATCAAAATCGGTCAAGCCGTTTCGGAGGAGTATGGCAACGAAAACTGTGACACGAGAATTTTATATAATATATATATATATATATAAATATTTATGTGTAATCAGGATCTCTGAAACGGCTCCAAGGATTTTCATGAAAGTTACAGATTAGGGGTTTTTCGGTCCAAGGAATCGATTTATCATCGTTCCAGGTCCGAGAAATGCTCGGTTCCCAAACTGCATTTGAAAAACCGAGTTTAAGAAATTATCTGCGCCATCTATTTCGCCATGACTGATGTAAAAAACTGTTTCTACTCGACACTAGATGGAGCTTTCTGAGGCTAAAAATTCAAACACATTCTACCAAAAACAAAAAACTGAGCAAAGCTCGGTCGTCCGGTTATTTTTTTTAAATTGAGTTATATAAATCAGAAAATTCTTTGTTATTTAGTATATGCGAGATCTCTGAGTTGACTTGGGTGGTTTAGCACTTTGTCGAATATTCGTTATATCCTGTACTACTACAAAATCAGAAATGAAACAATTATAAGTAAGAAAAAAAGTTATAAGAAATTAACCTCAATTTTTTTTCTCTTTTAGTCAAAATGTAGGTATAACGAGATCTCAGTTCGGCGCGAACGACTAGAATAATTATACCTTATTTTGTGGACTTATCTTGTAAGGTAAATACATGCATTTATTATTATTATTTATCATAGTGTCCAAAAACAGCCTATGAGTTGAAATAAAATTGTAAAGGCTTAGCGTAATAGAGACCCCTTGTTCATACTCACATACACAAGCTATTAGATTTAAAATATAGTGGAAATTTCGAATTTAAATTGAAATTTCATTTGACTTGAAATGTCCATTGCTCTTGTATTTTGTAAGGCGTACCGTAGGTAAAGAAAAGTTTTGTAGTCAAACATTTCATCTTTATTCAGAAACATACTAGTAAATAGTTCAGGGGACTAAATGACGTTAGTCCTGGGACTTAATTACGCTAAAACTATTTTTATTTTCCTCGTCGTTTCGGCCAAGTTGCATTGGTCTTGGTGTCAAGAAGACAGTCTTCTCTAAACCTAAGACCATCGATTAAGTCCCGAGATATTACCTAAATAATCTATTCGAATCACGAAAGTTTAAAAATTACAAACTGATAAACAGGCTATCAAATTAACTTATCTAATAATATTATCAAATTTAAAATATAAGTATTTCGATACCTACATATAATTAAAATAAAATTGTCATTGCTCATTTATTTTGTAAGGCGTAGCGTAAAGATAAACATAAACGCCTACACACTCACAGCCCCACTCTAATTTCGATGACTTAAGTCGTGGGTGCCGGAAAAATGCAAATCACACACACACACAATCAGAACTAAACACACAAATTTTCCTTGGGGAGAAAACCCGTATACCAGCCGGGAATCGAACCCGATATATGAACAGGGGGTTAATAAGGCAAACGCGCGACCAATTAAACCAACGGGCAGTTCAAGATAAGTTTTGAAGTCAAACATTTCATCTTTGTTAAGAGTGTTCTTGCCGTCAAGTTTTTGCTCAAAATTTATAGATTAACATTACATTGAGCGTTACTTTTTGTACCTGAAGGCAAGTTTTAATTACCGTCAAACGCCGGCGCCACCTGCCCTCTGACACTTTACAAACTTACTAATTAAACCTGATCTTTGATTAGCTCTTGAAGTCCACTGAGATTAGAAGACACAGCGGATACCAAAGTCAGTGTAGCGTAAAATAAAATCACGCAGTTAATGAGGTATTTATAAAATAAGTCAAAGTTTTACACATGCACTGAGAAAAATGTGTCATTGCTATTACTATCATTCTAGTGCTATATATGACAACTATTATTATTTAGTAATAATCACAAAATTATTTAGTAAAAAAAAACTAAGCTAATTTTAATTTGGTAAAAATGCTGCTCACTGTGCGAGATGGGACGCGACGGCGAGCGCTCCACACTCATCCTGAAGAAGGTTTTCGAATGAAGCCGAAACAATTAGACATCGACAACGCGTAAGTCACGCTAATTCCCGTTTTAATTTTAATTTCGCTAATTTTGTAAAAAGACTGCGGTTTTTTTATAAACTGTGATTTTGAATAGATAATATGTTTCTGAGAACTTTAATAGTCTATTTGTCCCAAATGTTTTCTTCGTGTAAATACTCAAATTATAAAAGGAAAGAAAAGTTTAAAGATCTCAATTTATAAAGGGAATCAGAAAGAAAAATATGTTTTAGACGATCTTTAACGTCCGACAGAGTGCCCAAAATGCTGTCTACATTACCGCGCAGAATAGCAAGGCTTATCAAAGCTTAACTTGTTAATTACTTGTTTGCAGTGCGCTTACTGTAGTCAATACAATTTAGATTGTATTGACTACAATTTAATTGACTAGTCACCTGACAGAATAAATAATGGTAGAGCTCGTCCAAACTGAAATGACGCGCCCCACTACTTAATTAGTTTATTTAGAATGTGTGAGTGCAAATATTAATGACGACACTTCATCTGTATGGGAGCGTCGATTATTCAGTGAACAATGGATCTGCACGTGTACAAGACGGTCGACTAGTCGGGTGATAAATCCGACCACGTTTTGTGTGCGTAAATGCGAAGGTGGGGCGCGTCATTTCAGCTTAGACAATCTCTACCTACTTCGTCTCAGTTTAATCACCAATGATAGTAATAGTACATGTATATTTTCTTATAATAACTCCCATTTAATCGGGTGAATCAAATTTATTTTACTTTGAACGGTCCTTGATTATTAACCATCAGGTGAGATATTGTTCCTTTCAGATAAATAATTTAAACGCAAGCAAAGCTCAAAAAACCGTCTTCACCGCTTTATGTTTGGAATCCTTGATCAGTTAAATTCGCATTTTTGAAGATAACTCAAAAACTACTGAACTGATATTGATAAAATTTAAATGGGACCACATGGAAAGCACCAGCATTTTAATAAAAAAACATCAAAATCAGTTCATCTAGAAACAAATACTGAGGTAAAACACATATTTTTTTCTAAAAAAACAAAAAAAACAGTCGAATTGACAATCTACTCCTTTTTTGAAGTCGGTAAAACAACCTTAAATTGAAACAAAATTAATATAGGGGTAAACAAATTAATACCGGAAAAACAATTAATTTGTTTTTTCGTTATTAATTTGTTTACATCAAAAATGTAAAAATTAAAATTGTCAGGTTAAACAAATACAGAAAATAAGAAAATATTAAAAAATATGTATGTGAGGTCTTGGATAGTATTATTTACAGTTAAGTTGTAACGTGCTCGTGAGTTCCAAGATTATTTCGATAGTTCCAAGTTCATTTTTTGCCTTATATCGTGTAAATATTACGACATGACAATAAAAAAATCAGTCCATCTATATTACAACACTTTTATCTTCTTTGTATGTTACATTATTTACTTTCCATCGAGTGTAAGCGAATGTAGGCAGTGAAGTAGAACGGCTATAGATAAAACATGCATCGCTTCGAGTGCACCGTAGGTTTACAATATTTACTGAATTCTACACAAATCCTTTGAATTGAGGAAATCTGATAGTGGATAAAAGCGTTAGTAGTGAATACTAGGAGGTAAACTTGCTAAAGCGATATACGCCTCAAAGCCATTGGGATAGCTAGATCGCGCCAATTTGAGAAATTTGCCATTTGTTTTTATCACTGCGTTATACTAAACAGTAAAGATCTACGGGCCAATTGCCTATATTTCATAAAACTAAATTAAAACTTTATACAGCAAATATTTAAGTTACCTACAAGACATCGTGCTTATATGCTCAAGTTCACTACCAGTGGGTAGCGTTGGCATTTTGATTACACGTCGTCGTCGCCTCAAACAGGCGCTCTGATAGATTTTTGAAGATCTCTGCGTTTAACCGCTACCTCATCGGTTGGTAAGTGATGTGATTGAGGTTGACAAGCACGCTAGGCCTAGATGGTTCTCAAGAAAAGCTACCGGGACATAGTTTTCAGTGAAACAGAATTGTCTACTGACTGTGATGAACTAGTAGTTTTTTGTTGCTTTCACCAGAAGTTGACTAAAATTAGAAATTATTGTTGAATAAAACAACGGACTTTGTCACGTATACTCGTGTACATTAATTTAAAATTCCTGACGTTTTGAATCAGTTCATAAAAATGACAAACTCAAAGAAATCAATACAAATAATATTAAATTATATTTTTTGATCTCCGGCATTCCTTTTGGAACAAACTTATTGACATTTTTGTCACGAGCCAAACCAGTCGAAAATCCAACATTTCTCTCATTTGCATGAGTCAAACAGCAATGTATAATTTATGTCAAACTGGGGGAAGTTCCTTGTTACTGGTGATTCTTGTTTAAGACGACATTAAGTGTAAATCGAGCGTCCTATTATTATTGTCATTTTTGGTGTAAAAGATCAACTAATATATTTAGTAACTACATCTTTTTATATACATATGATTCTTCTGGTGTATGTGACTGAACTCCTACTTAACGGCTGAACACAATTATGGTGATATTTGTGTTCAGGTGGATTCAAAAATTGTTTTTTTTTTAAATAGAATTTATTTATATAGCATTAGCCATGCTAGGCAGAACTATAGTGATACATTTAGAATGGAAAAATTATCGCTTGAGGCGGGATTTGAACCCGCGGCCATAGGGTCTCATGCCCTATTGCTCTAACCGCTGAGCTACTCAAGCCCCGCCTGAAGCGACGTTTTTTTTTAATTCATAATTCGATGCAATGAATAAAGTTTTTTTAATTTACGCGGGCGAAACCGCGGGGAATAACTAGCACAAATAAAGAATGGTGCATTTTAAGGCTTTATAATTTTGTTTTGTTTTTAATTATGTACTAGATTTTCGCGTTTCACCCACCCGTTCTTCTGATCTTTTCAACCGACTTCAAAAAAGATGGTTCTAAACTTGACTGTAGATATTTTTTTTTGTATTTATGTCACGCGATATCTCCGCCAATTATGAATCGATTTTGATGTTTTTTTTTGTTTGGTAAATTATTTATAGGTGGTTCCATATACATTTTATCGATATCGATCCAGCCAAAACCAAAATTCGGCGTTAAAATCGTTTAAGTCGATTTTTTAAGCTTTGATTGCGTTTAATTATAATGAAGCAAGATAATCAAATATTTTACCACTGCCTCACATGATGGGATATCATAGTAAATTCGGAGGTGTAGCTTGCTCGCCTAGAAGATATACCTAACTAATTAAGATGTTCAGTGAATTTACAATTACAATATCCATCGAACCCACAGATCATATAGCAGGGTTTATAGTCTTTGTTCGTACCTGAACTACCCGTTGGCTTAGTTAGGGGTATCGGCTTCGATTCCCGATGGGAGCACAAGTTTTCTGCCCAAAATAAATTTGTGTCTCTGATTTTGAATCGGAAATTCTGATGTGAATGTTTCCGGTTACACAAGTCATTGAACTTAGTGTGGGGCTTAAAATAAAGTTAAAAGAAAAGTAAAACAGAACTAAGATATTTTTCTTACTTTCCAAAGGCTATTTACATGTTGCTCGTGGCTGTTGGCGATGAACTTCGCTTGTTTCTAGACGCTTACTGAATGCAAATGTACAAAAGAGATCTTACTCCTCTGGGACATTAGTTGTTTGTTATTTTGATGCACTTCAAATTTGTTTTAGTTTCAAACAAAACATCAACAATATTTGAGTAGCTTTCATTTATCTTAATGGTAAATAGGCAAGCATTTGCCGAACATCACCTGATGGAAAGAGACGATGCATTCGAGTATAAAACATGATTGCCCAGAATAAACTCATTCGCTCTAGATTTGGACACTCCCAAGTAATAGTGATTGAGAAATTAAGAAGTGAGCAGTGTGGTATTACCTATATAGATACCTAGTATATAAATATAGGTGTAACTCATCATTATCATCATCATCAACTGCTGGACATAGACCTCTTTCAATGCACGCCACTGAAGCCAATCTTCATCCCTTCTTTTTCAATCGCTATCAGTCACTTTAGGTATGTAAGTATACATATTATTATGAAGCATCTACTTGCGTCAACCTTCCAGTTTACTTTAATGTACCTACTTACATGTAAACCTACAGGTACCTATCCCTAATGCCAGTTGAATGGCCCTTGATAAAAATTACCGAGCCTCAGAACCCACCATTACTTAAGTATCCTTAACAGGTTTTGGTAATTTGTGCAAATGCGACGAGAATCGAGATTATTTCCAATTTGTTAAATGGATAACTGGGTGTTGAATTGTGCGTAATGCGGTTGTCGTTTGTTTGGATATTTTTACAAGTTTATTGTGTGTCAGTGTATTATGTATTTTTAGTAAATTATACAATATTTTCTACCGACTTCATAAAAAAAGAAGAGGTACTCCTTTTTACCGACTTCCCAAAAAAGGAGGAGGTACTCAACTCGACTGTATTTTTTTAATTTTTTTTATGTGTGTTACCTCATAACTTCTCTCTTTTTTTAGTTTGAAAGATGTTGCTTTCTAATTGGTCCCATTTAAATTTGATCGAGATCTGATCAGTAGTTCTTGAAACATCGTCAATAATGCCTATTTTGTGAGCAATATTGCGTACTATGACGATGTTCTCGTTTACCCGACTTCAAAAGTTACCTCATAACTTCTTTCGTTGTGCACCGATTTTGATGATTCTTTTTTTATTTGAAAGCTGGTGCTTTTCATGTGGTTCCATTGATATAGTCAATAATGAGTGTTTAATACATTAAATCTGAACAAGATTCCGATGATAAAGCAGTAAAGTCGGTTTTTTTAAGCTTTGCTTGCGTTTAATTATTTACTTTCTTTTATTTGTGTCACCTCATAACATCTTTCCACGTGAACTGATTTTGTTTTTTATTTTATGTGAAAGCTTTTGCTTTCCCTTTGGTCCCATTAAAATTTGATCAAGATCTGATCAGTAGTTTTAAGTTATCGTCAATAATGCGTGTTTAATACATTTAATCTGATCAAGGTTCCGGAGATAAAGCGGTAAAGTCGGTTTATTTTAAGCTATAGGTACTTTCGTTTAATTATTCAAAAACTCCTTGACATCCGATTTGATCTATCATCTGTGACTTAAAAAAGCATTTCTAAATAGTAACGTTTTTTTAAATCTACACTAACAAAAGAAAATAGATAAAAAACAAAACTAACACATTTTTGATACACCGGTTTTTAGCGTACCAGTAATTGTGAGGACAATGCGTAATAAGATATCATGGAACTGATCAGATAAAGCCGGAAGGTGGCCGTAGAGATGGCATTTCTCAATATTTTTGCGGAATATGTATCTTAAGAATGTATGTGGAACTGTATTGTTATATTATACTTTATATAAACAAAACGACTTGACTCACGATTTAAGGTCGACTCTTGCGACCTAGGTTTCGGGGATGTCCGATCCCCATCATCAGGCGAGTTCACGACGGAAGGTCACGGCGCTCACTGCGGACGCGAGCACGCTCGGCACGGCGCGAGAGGGGCGCGCTTGGTGGGGGTGGGATTGTTATACATAGCGGGGCAACGCTGCCAACATTTTGGGAACGTTGCCGACCCGTTACGAATTTTTCAAATGTTTAGTTATATGTTTTTTATCATAAAATAATGCGTTGATACTCAAGAGAGGAACAGAATATCTATATTATGTAACTAGAAAGTAAGGGATCAATTTAAATGTTTAATTTGTCCCTCTCATACGATGAATCACGTTTATTAACTCTGTATGATTTGCCTACACTCATGCACGTTAACGAGTTATAATCGGATATTAATTTATCATTATTATACATTAACACTTAAATAATCATAAGTATTTTGAAAATATTGTACTTCGCAGCAAAACTCCTTTCATATTTGTATTAAAACTTATTTAAGTTGTAGTTAAGTTTTTACATTGAATTTGACGGTAAATGTCTGTGAACTTGACGTACGCTCAGAAAACTGTCAAAATCTAATCAATAATAAATATTTTGATCATAAACATCGATGGTTTTACAACGATAAATTTTTAATTATTTATTTTTCTAGTTTCAATTTTTAAGTATATATTTTCAAGTAATTAGTGATCATGGCGATGGCAGAGAAGAAAAACGAATACCCTCCAGGGGTGGAGGCAGATAGAAGATTGTTGCCTTTTGATAACTATGATGAATATCTGGATTCTTTGATTGAAACTGCAGATCTCAGGAACTTGAGAAGTATCGCATCTGCTAGGACTATTGCTGCCCTTGGATATAGGTAAACCTGATTTAACACAGTCGGCAGAAGCAACTCTTACACAAATCCTCACTAAATAGCTATACATGCTAGCTATACATCGCCAGATACATGATATTCTATTCTTTCTGTAAGCATACCTGTTTCTTTAAATAAGTCCCTAATTCGCGCGGATTTGTATCATATGATACTTACATTATTATCAAATTAGTTTCTAGAAAATATTGGTAAGAAAAATAGCTACCTTTGCTGGTGCAGTAAAAGTTACAAAGATCAGCAACTCCAAAATCCAATATACTTGTAAATCAGAAACACTACTTGATAAATGTTATTTTGCTTTCGAACCCAGAGCCTACGGTGACACACTATCAGAGAAAGAGTTCTACACCCGCCGTGCTGTCATCCAAGAAATCGTGGTTCCAACGGTGAGGCCTTACGTGCTGGTCAGCGAAGGTGCCAATCTGTCAGACCCCTTCAACAGGGAGCTGGCGGTGAGGGAACGGGCGAATAGAGTTGGAATACTGCAGGTAAGTGACACAATGTTCTTTGGTGATATTTTTTAATTTGTTTACAGATTTTTATTGGTGTGATGAAAGATGTAACTAAGAAAAAAAACACTAAAAACCGCGTTCGTGTTTTCAACATATGGAGTAATTTTTCTACTGTTCCTGCTGTCTTTACGGTTCAACTAAGTATTAACTCGGCGTTTTATTTAAGAATTTAAAGCTTACTGGAATCAATTGAAAAACAAAACTAAAAAGCAGATTAGTGCAAGTATGTCTTCAAGTCTCGAGTGAATAGGTATCTTCTAGGCAAGGACGTCACATCTTTGGCCGCATTATCACTTTCCATCAGGTGAGATAAGGGTCAAATGCATGCCTATTTCAAATAAAATAAAAAATATCGATACATAGAGTCCACCAGTCTATGTGTGTTCCTAGATTATTTTAGTTATTTTTAACGGACTACTTTCTTCTGTGCTGTGTGTAGCCTCTGCAGCATCACTGAATGGACAATAAATACATTTCAGAGTTTTTAGGCGATGGGTGTCAATTTCTAGAAGGTACGTGGAATTTTACGGCGCTTCTAGAAATGGACACTCATCGCCAAAGTGAAGGTATCATGTCGTTGAACTATACGATATCATACCTTCACTTTTATTCACCCTTCCACAATTTTTATCAAAACTGTAAAAGAAAAGATGTTTTCCTGGTAGAAAACGTCACGCTTGCATAATCATTGCTATCTAGAAATTACTTTTAACTGCACAACGCCCTGCTAACTGCTAAACTTTTAAGGGCTCGTTTATATAGTAATTTCATTGAAATGTAAATTAATAAAATTTATAAATTAATTTGAATTACTAAAACGTGATATATTTTAACCACCATTCAAGCACTTCACTATCATATTTATTATGCTAACTGCAAAGGATTGGAACACTTTGCCAGCGTTCAAGTGTTAAGCTTATGGATCTTCAAGTCAAGAATGTAGCATCGCATACAAGTGGTTTTTCCTTTCTAAATTTATCAATACAAGTAGGTGTAATTATAAAAAAATTAGTTACAATTAACGTATTTTAGTAACAATCTGTATGATTGTATTATAGTTGCACCTACTCTGTAAAGTGATGTAGTGTCTATGAGGTAACATTACATTGATGTCGGAATATTTAAAAGCCTTGCTCTTAAAAGTACCTAATTACATATTTGATACCACTATTTTTATTTTTCTCTATGTAGTGGGCCTTTTCGAAAGATATAGTTCTTTAAATCGACTAAATATTAAGTCATACTTTTTTAGAAAGTTTTATTATAATGACATTGTTGGTACGATGTCATTAACCTAATAGGTCGAACGTTTTGACCTAACAAGTGTCATTTAATACAAAATGATCTGCTGGCCAGACAGTATTGTCTTTATCGAGACTTCTAAAGAGTCTTTTGGCCTTTTGTTTTATGAAATACGAACGCAATTATTAAAGTTTTCTACTTGTAAGATTGTACTAGTATTATTTAAAGAAGGGTGTTTGTTTTCCCCCTAATGATTTATATTTTAAATTTTGCGTTCATACCATTAAATTTAACTTTAGTTTAGTTAGTAGCAGATTATCGAAGTTGTAAGACTCTTTTGCAGAGTCCGCGTGGGACAGAATAACACCATTGCCAGTTATACGACCACCAGCAATAGTGTGCGAATACTTCTCATTTTAGTTCGAATGAAAATATGTTTCTAGTTAAATTACAGGACATAAAAAGATTGAATACCTAATCATTGAACTGCACATTGGCTTAGTTGAGTGGCGTTCGCCTTCTAAGCAGGGTTCGATCCCGACTGAAACACAAGTTTTCTCCTCAAGGAAAATTTGTGTTTCTGGTTCTGGTTGTGATTTAGTGTGTGATGTGAATGTTTCCGGTACCCACGACACAAGACATCGAACTTAGTGTGGAGCTGTGAGTGTTTAAGAGTTTTATGTTTAATATCTCAGTGCGATGACCACAGTGCATTGCCGCAGAGAATTTCAAACTGTTAAAGTTTAAAACTCTGAGTGGCACTGAACTTTATTATGCAACTGTGACCCTTAAAACCAATCGAGCGTTTATCATCAGTTTTTTTATATATTCATATTTTCGTGTCCCACTTCTGGACAAAGGTAGCCCCCATTTTACTAACTTGTCCCTATCTACCGCTGCTTGGGGCCAATCGGTTTTGAAGGCGAAAATATTGTCAAGCCAACTTTTTGTTTTGTTTCTTTTCGCTGTCTTTCAACTTCTTCTTTACAAGCGCATTTAAATCACCATCAGTTCAATAAAAAAGTTAACAATACCACAGAATATTTAATAGTTGAAGTTATCAGTGATAATATAATAGAGAGAGACGCCTTTTACACGTGTGTCCAAATTCGCGTGTATATTTCACCGCTGTCGCTAATCCCTTTAAAACATCTATTACTTGTCCACAGTCGATCATTTTCGTCCGACACTACACAAGGGGTGGCTTCGAGATATCCGGGTACATAGATTTCGCACACCGTCTGATAACAGAAAACTGGGCTGACTTCTTCAAAGGAAAAAAAATGCTGTGGCCTAAGGACAACGACCTAGGATACTATCATTGGCGACACGGCACCGTTAGAAGCAACATGAGCCGAAATTGGAAGGTATAACATATATATATATCTTATGTAGAGATCATCGAAACTAAAACTGCCCAGCCCGATATATTAAGAACAATTTTAATATAGGTACCTCTAATATTTGACCGAGCGAACGCAAGAGTCTTTCGTTTTAGCTTGGGCAAAATTGCTTTCTTATGTCCGGCGGATTTCCGGTTGTTCTCCTCTACAGTTCGCATTTCTCAACCGATTCTCGTGAAATTTTATGAGCAGGTACGATAAGTATATCGATTCTTTTTATCGATTCAGTTTTTGGATGTTTTTCAAAATGGCAGAGATACGCATTGGTTGAAAACGTAAAAAAAACATATTAAAGCCATTTCGAAACATGTTCGAGTTCGTCAGCTCAGAGCCACTAGTATTTTTTTTATTTTTTTTGTAAACAAACAGTTTCCATACCTGAAACCTAGCTAGATTGATTAATCGTCCTCGAAACCCCCTGCATACTAAATTTTGTGAAAATCGTTGCAGGCGTTTCTGAGATTGATCTTATATACATATATACAATAATTGCTAGTTTAAAGGTATTTTTTTAGATATATTTTAAGTTATATTATAAATAGATATTGATCTTTGTTTGTTTTCATCGTGCATTATACATTATATATAAATTTTATATGAGCAATAACTAACCTGCGATAACTATATCGTTTTGAGAACGGTTAACATACTCGGTAAGTTTTACCCAAACCTGCCGTACAATTTCCCAACAATGTCGATATCCTGTCCTCGTCACAAGTTTACCCGAATACTTGGATTGTTTCAAGTTGTTCCCCATACCGTACTATTCAACATATGAGCCAGTACCTTAGATTAAATTATAGTTACCAGGTCTATACGATGCAACGGGAAATTAACTGTGTACTATTGAATAAGTTCCGAGATGTTGGGAGGTCAGTAATAAAGTAAATAGTGTTGTAACACAATTTAGTGAGTGAGTGACGGTTTTAGAAATTAATAACAATTTAATGAGGTGTAAGTTAGTTGTTACTCGTAAATGAAATCGATATAAGGATAAGTTTACGCCGCGAGATAAAACTTTGATATTAAATCATCATATTCATTTTATTGGTAAATAATGATAACAGGTCATTAGCAATGCAAAATTAAAAAATTGAAAATAATATGAAACAGTTAAAAAAAAAACGCATGAGATTTTACTCATAAATGTCAATAGTAATAATAATTAATTTAAGGAAAATAAAATGTATTAATGATAATACCATGTCACAAAGCTTACGATTAAGTGAGGATCACGTGTCAATAAATTCGTAATGTTAATAAACAAGCCTGATTAACAACCCATTTCTTAACCTTGATCAACTTTTCTGAAGTGGCGTTCTGAACGTCTTCTAGCAATCTATTGCTACAGTCGGTGCCATGACATTGACGACTTTGTGAGACTTCTCGTATCTGATGCATTTATTGAGGCATTAAGCATTAATTTTAGTAATTTTAATCCAGCCATTGATGGACCCGGAGCGTGGTCTCTTGTTCCAAAACCGCCACGACCACAAGATCATCTGTCCTGATCCGCAGCAAGACCCTGGCATGAACACCCTTAAACAGAGAGTGTTCTCCCCGCGGTATACACAGATTGAAATCTACGATCACGTCGTTAGAAGGAAAAGCTGACAAAGGTATCCACGTTGCCACATACACCTTTATGTCCGTGTTGGTTATACTGAATTTTATATGAAAGGTATAGTGTTTAGTTATCTATGCTACAGTATGGATGCCTCTTTATATCCCCATGACTATAATGATATAATTTCATTAAGTTACAGAAGGAATTTTGAACCGAGATCTTATTTAAAGAAGTTTTGTTTTTGTATTATAGATTTTGTTTATATTTTGATTCCTAAAAATAGTACGTTTTAGGATTAATAATTGTGTGAAGATTAAAATTAAATGATGTATGTAATAAATGAAAGTCGATCAAGATTCTTTATCTTTTATTTAGGTTTACAAAATATTATATATACTATTGAATAAAATTCTTAAAATAGCTTATCATTATTATAATACTGGGATATAATTAACGTTATACTTAAATTTATTTTATGTAATTTTATGTATTGAATAGGTTATTATTAATATTTACTACGTAGGTATTACGCAATTACTATAATACTTAATTACTTAAATAATTATTTTTCAAACATTTGAGAAACATAAATGCAAAATTAAGTTGTCTAACTTATTAATTAAACGTAAGTAAAAGCACTTAAACTTAGAGATACTGCAAAGTTAAATAAGTTTTCTTATGGGCGCATTTAAATTAGATATAAACTCCTTAAAAGCATAAGTTACTAATCAACTTATCAAAAGAGCTTTTTAGCTTACGTTTTCATGTGTGAAAAACTTGAGATTGTTGTTGTCATTAGTCTGAACACTTAGATTAGTAAAAGCTAGTTTAAAATTAGTTTATGAGCTACTTTAATTACTACCAGCTGTTCTCCGCAGATTGTCAAACCAGTTAATACCGCAAGAGGCAATTTTTTCTTCATAACACAACTCACCAGCAGGGGAAGAGGATGAGGTACAATGATGATGCGGCCGATGAGTCGCGATCAAACGTAATTACTGTATTGATGCTTCAAAAGGCATGTTGTTTTCGTGAGGGAGAAATAGGTACTATTCAGGTCAACTGTTACACTCACAGCGCCTCACAAAGTCGTTAATCGTTTAAACACGTCACATAGTGACACCTAGAACCAGATTATACCCCTGGTTATGAAAATTGAAGCAAGGACTTGCCTACTGCACAAATTGGGTCATATGTACCATTCAATCTTGACTCTTCTTACATAAATCAAGTTTCTGATACATGTGATCTAATGAATATAATAATATGATTAATAACAATATAATATTACATAGTAATAAATACAAAATGGAACCAATGATTCAATGGTAGATTCAGGATTGTCATTTGGGTGCTTGATCCAGCTGAGGGTAGATTTTGCTGCCGCTGCAGCAATAATTATCACGAGACAAGATTGTCACGGAAGAACTCAGATGATTTTGGTGGGGGCTTGAGCCCCTTAGCGCTGAATCCGCTGCTGCAATGATTATATTACTTAGTTTAATATAGAGATTGTGTCCTATCTGATTCCTGTCGGGTTCGTTTAGCGAATTCTCTTGATGCACTTTGAACTTCAGCGGTTCGTAGAGTTATTCCGAAAATGTCTTCGTGGTATCGGTTCTCATCCTGAAAATAAAAAGTAAAATAACTCGGTTTATAAAAGTTTTCTTCGATTGGACTCATGAAACGCTATTCTACTTTACTTTTTATTATATATTTTTTTACATGACGTTCCACAAATTTTGATTTATATACCTTATATTTATACCTCATGGACGCCATTGTTCTTTATAATAGTGGATTTTCAATAAAACCATAAAAAAATTGTCAAGTACCTTCCGAACAGCCTATGTTATGCAATTATGTACTTTATTTGCAAAAGTGTAAGGGGATATTTGACTGTGGTTAAAAAAGATGCTTGCTTGACTCACGATTTAAGGTCCTAAACCTAAGTCTTAAGAGTCAACTCTAAATCGTCTCATTTGTAATGTATCAAATTCACGAAAACTTTAAAAACAAAATATTTATAAATACATATAAACACGCATATCATTTTAAAGTTCAATATGTAAATAATACTTCATTAACTACACAATAGAGCGTTTAGTTTCTCACCATTAAATCAAGCAGGAACTCCTCCACCTCTTGCTCGGACATATTTGCGTGGTGTTTGATGATAGACTTGAGTTTCTGTTGGACTTCCTCAGCCATCTTGCAATCACCACACACGTAAAAATGTCCTTCTTGTTCTAGTAGCATCTTTGTGATTTCGGCACCTTCGTCGTCCATGAGAGCTTGGACGTGTTTCTGAAAGGGATCAGTACCTATTTGAGATTCGTTATAATGTTACGGGTACCTCGGTAACGTTTTGTTTTTCAGCATTTGGGTGGAAACTTTGTAAAGGATGTGGATATTACTGGCACCTACGATAAAAATCTTCAATTTTGTGCATAACTGCAGGTTTTTAGGCAAATCTTTGATATATATCATACCTTTTGAGAAATTTATAAAATATCTATAAATCGCATAATATAATAAATATTCTCGCATCGAAGCGCAGTCTGCTCTATGGTTACGTTTTATTATAAAATATATTATTAAATATTCCTTTCCAATAGTTCCATCCAAATTATAATCATTATAAAATTATACAATATTTTTTCACACATGTATTTACTTAAGAAAAAATTAAAGTTATATATTCTGAACGTCTACTGATTAGTAATATTAAAAAGCCATGTTGTTTTACTATTTAACTAGGTATATTAAACTAAAGCTTGTCTAACCTTATCCACACTCTCTTCCCTAGAAAGAGCAACCATAACTTTGGTCAACACACCATCAGCTACCGCCGCTTCTTTTTCCTCCTTATACAGATCCATTCCTCTATTCCTACACCCGAAGAACAGCCAAATAGGTCCCGGCGTTTGCTTGTTCGGGATGAGATTCTTGATTTGATGCCGCCTTTCGTTCCAGAAACCTCTAAAGGGTGCTATACCAGACCCTGGGCCTATTAAGATAAGCGGTGCTGATACGTCTTTAGGCATATGGAAGCTTGGTGCACTGTAAATAGCACATTTATAGTTAGTATCAACGAAAACAAATTAAAATTATTAAGTAAAGAAGGTGATCAATAAAAATCAAAGTACCTAACACGGCATTCAAATAGTAGAAACAGAAGGAGAACACGTGCTGAAGCACGTGCGTACGGTCGTGCACACATACAAGCCGCGTTTGGTACCACTCTATGAAGATAACATACTTTTCTGTTTCTATTATGGCATTAAGCTTTACTGTTATCGACGTCATTACTTCAGTATACGAATATTTACGATTTACAGTGCCAAAATGTTGAAAAATCAAATATTATGTTGTTACTTTGCTCTTACTTTACTAATGTTTATAGTCATTGAATTAAATTTAGCAAGTAGTTATGAGGAAACAATATTAAATGAAACTACTTGTTTAAGGTTTACAAAACTACCGTCGTTACGCTATAAATGATAGCAACAACATGGTTTGAAGAACATTCTTTTAATATTGAAGTATTAAATGTATTATTGTAAAATTATGTTTGTCTATCTTGCCAAAAATAAGGATTGAAAATATAGTTAGAATAATTGTAAGAATATCTAGTAAAAGCTGGATGTTGAACGATCATGATCACCCCAAATAAGTTAAAAGGAGATGCTTACCGTCTGATAAAAACGAACAATTCTTCACCTATTTTGAGATTTTTGAGGTAGTTCGAACAGACCCCGTAATGTGTTGGTCCTTTCTCGTCTGGAATATAAGCCATGGTTATATAGGACGGTGCAAATTCCTTGGACGTAAAGATGTAAAGATGTGTAAATGTAAATCTTTACGTAAAGGTAAAAAAAGAGATACTGGCAAAACCAGGAAAAACAACAATTCAAAAGTCTAAAGAATCTTTGAATATAAACTGCCCGTTGGCTTAGTTGGGTGAGCGTTCGCCTTCTAAGCAGGGGTATCGGTTGATTCCCGGCGGGACCACAAGTTTTCTTGCCAAAGAAAATTCGTGTTTCTGGTTCTGGTTGTAATTGTGTGTGTACGATGTGAATGTTCTCGGCACCCACGACACAAGTAACCGAACTTAGAGTGGGGCTGTGAGTTTGAAAGCGTTTATTGAAGTACTTACTCTCCGTTTTGTAAATAACGATAGCAACCGTGACGTGTATCCTGTTTAAATGTGCGAGTGGTGATGATGAAATTGAGTAGAATCTTGGCTGCAACGGTGGAAGTAAAGCAGCAAGTAACGATGCTTGAGGTCGGCTTGAAGGGAATTGTTCTAAAACTTCTGCTAGATGAGGGTAGTAGAAGTGTTTCCAGTCATCGTATTTATTTGAATCCTGAAAGTATTTTATTTAGTAGTAAATTGGTCTGCTTATATAATTATAATATGCTTTTGGTATCCATGACTAACCGTAAAATGAATTTGAGGAATAGTGATTTCTTACCGTTGATAACTGGGACAGTCGATCAGCCTCATCATTGCTAGTACAAGTTGACGCGAGATATTTGAGAAGGGTTGTCGATGGTGGAGTGGTTATATCTAAGAATCTTGTGAATATATCCCTAACTGTCGCCGTTGGTAGCCTTTCGTGTCCCTCCCATGTCTTTACCATGCCTAAAATAAATAAAATGTAAGCTCGTTGATGCGAAATTAAGCTACTGTTACTTAATTGTAATTAAGTTAATAATTAATAATTTAAACGTGAGCCAAGTCTGAAAAACCGACTTCACCGCTTTTTTTTTGGTTTTGGCTTAATCGATTTCGATAAAATTTATATGGGAACAACTCTGAAGTATAATCTACCATAAAAAAAAATCGAGAAAAAGAGAATCGGTTCACAAATGGGGAAGAAATCAGTGAACATACATAAAAATAAAAATTCGTACAGTCGAACATAGTACCTCCTCCTTTTTTGAAGTCGGCAAAAACAAAAAAAATAATAGTTTTAGTGAAGACTAAGGAGCAATCTCCTTGGCAATTTTTTAATACTAACAAAACCAATTATTACTGGTTTGACACAGATTCTTAGTAAAGGTATTTATTTGTACCCTAAAAGTAGATTTAGTAAACTGAACTTGGGAAACCTTGAAAAGGACGATCTTGTATGTATAGAATTTATGAAATTAATTGAAAAATACTTACCAGTCGCTGTTAATGTTTCTTTCATAACTTGTAACTGGACTGGCTTATTGTAATCATCGACGTCTTTCAGTCTTTTTAATACTGCATCTACTATTTCTTCTCTATTACAAGCTAATACTCCAACATGGTCTCCAGGATCGTATTTGAATTCTTTCTGTAAAGTGATATTACAATTATATAACCATAACATACTTTAATAAACATATTTTTATAATCAATTTGATTATACTTCTTAATGCTTACCTGTGGTTCTATATCAACAAATACTGTTTCACGATCTGCAGTTCTATCCCCCAAACTTTTGTTGTCTTTCACTTTACAAATGATTAAAGATTTCCTAAAACTAGCTTCAAGAGCAGATTTTAAAGGTAGGACTGTGTTAGGTTTCCCAAATCTTACAGTTTCTTCTGTGAGCGGGACTCTTCCAAATGCTTTCTTGGCGTCTTTTACCATGTCATTTTCATCTAAGCAAAACGTTTCACAAGCCACCTGCAAAAAAAAATCAATTGTAATCATTCTAATACTTCAAAATAAAAATATTTTTTGTTAGACCATCACTAGATATTGGCAATATATTTGATAAGCTTTGATAACTATCTCACATGTAGCTTAATGATGATGTCGAAGTTGGTGAATACTAGAATTATATTCTAGGCCTATCGCCTAGAATATAAATATAAAAAAAAGCTTTATTTAACGATTTTCCACAAAATTAACAGGGGTCTACATTTATTTTAAAACGTAACTTTATAGCTGTAAGCATTTCCTAGAACTAAACACAAGCAAATGCAACAAACATAAAACAAATAATACTCACATGGAAAATATTTGATGACCAATTACGAAATTGTTGTTCCTGACCATACATTTCATCTCCACATGCTAAATCTAGAATCCTCTCGCCTCCCAAATCTCCTAGAACTTTGTCCACTGTTTTACCAAAATTGCAGAACTTGGGATATGCACTGGAGCCTAAAGCAAACACTGCAAAGCAGACGTTGCTTAATGGTCCAATTGATTCTACTGATGAGTTGCCTGCCACACTGCTTTTGTTTGATTCTAATCTTGTCAGTTGTCTTTTGTACTCAATGCTTGGTGTCATCACACTGTTGGTTCTCATGAGGGACTTTGGTGTTGGGGTTTTAAAATGCCTAAAAGATAAAATCATGGTCAATAATAGTATTTCAATTAAATTTTACTTTGACATTGTTAATAATTCTTACCCTGAAATTAAATCAGCTGAATGGTTTCCTTGATTTTTTGATTCGTTGTATAGCGTTTGGAACAGGTGTTCGGCAAAGTCCTACAAAAAGAAGTTTTCGTTTTTAGTAGAGTTTAATCATATTATTATTTTATTGACATCTTTTACGCTAAAGAAGCTTTTGTCACATTAAGGTATAAAAACAGTAGAATCAATATCACTTACCACGCCGTTTGCTGGAGGCTCACCATTGCCAAAAGTTGAAGTAACGATTAGAAGAAGTGTTTCGTGTTCAATGGAAAACATGTCATATTCCGACATGCAATGCACCTGCAAAAGCACATACATACATTTAATGAGAAGCCATTGTCTTATGTTTTTTTTAGTTGAATAAAAATTTCAGGTCTCTACCTTTGATACTAAATCAAGAATTTAAAACATAAATCGTGTTTTGTCGACTCATTCATTACACAACCCACCTGAGCGTTAAATGCGTATCCAAAAATAGTCCCAAGTTCCTTGGCATACTGTTCAGATTTGCCTGTCTCGGTAGCGTAGAGAATAGTCGCCTTGATGCGCTTAGAGAGAGCCCTTCCGAAGAGTTTTGAAGTGAACTTAACTGCCCGGGCGATCTGCTTGAAGTGGAACTTTCTGTGAACTGTCTTAGTGCCGTCTGGCTTTTTCCATTGATGATTCTTCCAAGGTGGCTCCTAAGAATGTAAAATGCAAATTGTTATATTCTGTAAAACATTTGATACTTTTACTGGGGTCTAATGAATTAAGGAAAACGTAGGCAGTAGGAAAACGTATCGCCATTATTTATTATCATAATGTGTGTGTAGCTGTATCCAAGTGAAAAGGCATGACCCTTTCCCAATTATAAGATCAAGGGTTTGAAGGGTTATTTTATAGGTAACTTGACTCTAGAGGTTCATATATCCAGCTGGAGAATTAGTTTTACATAGAACATGACAGCGGCTATATTAGCCGTTACCAATATTTGTTACAATTTGCAGTGTAAATCCAATGTTAATGAGCTCATACTAACACTAATAACGATACTAATGTGTGAATTAATTGCGATGCGATTGCGTTTTAATCTAAATTGCCCATTGAAGGAATAAGTGAGGCGCGCTATTACGACCGCCGAGTATTTGAAATCAGCGAGATAAATTATAATGTATCTAGGTATAGATAATTGTATTTTCGTCGCTTCCTTCTTCAGATACAATTAACAAGGCAATCTTTTTAGCTTGCAGGTACTATTTGCTCGAAGCGTTTCGCTTCTACGTTTATCATCCGTACTGCGAAGGAGTGGAACTCATTGCCTTCGTCTTTGTTCCCCGAACGGTACAATCTGGGAGTCTTCAAGTCGAGAGTGAATAGGTACCTTCTAGGCAAGCATGCTACATCACCGACCGCATCTGTGTTTAGAATTCTTTATTATCTCATAAGAATTAACAATTCACTTGCTGAGATAAACTTATAATAAGTAAATAATACATGTGCCGCAGATATATCTATGACATCTTCACTTTCCATCAGGTGAGATTGTGGTCAAATGCTTGCCTATCAGGGATAAAAAAAAACAAATTCGCTATCTTCGAATGAAGCGACTCATTTAATAATGATCGAACTTCACTTCAAGAAGTTAATTTTATCTTATATAATATTTATTATGATTGTTAGATAAATTTAAATGTAATTTAGAATTACAGTGATTTTAAATTATTGATTTATATAAATATATACGTGTATTTTTATTTTGTGACAATACACATACATATCTAATATGTACATACGGTATTAATAGTCCCTTTCGGAGAAAGAAGTATATTTATACTCTTTAAGAAGAATTATTTCATGAGCGAGTCGAACAATGTTAGATAAATAAAAATTATAAGCAGTAAATGCAAGCATATTTTCAAAGAAATTTTGGTTAATTACCTGATGGATAGTGACATGTTCGTTACATGTAAATTTGCCCAAGATACATAATAATATCCCACCTTTTTTAGTATTAAAAAATATATAATTTTGTATTTTACTTAGTAAGTTATGTCAAAAATGTTATCCGAAAATATATCTTTTCTTAGGCAGTTTCCCTATATCTTCCATGTTTTCGGATTTCCCATATAGTCTTAAAAACAACACGCCTACTAATAATTCACATTCTGTAGACTCTTGAAATAATTTAATTAAAACACTGAAGTACCTGGTAGTCATAGGAAGGTCTTATGTAGTAGAGAGCCATTTCTTGATGGTAAACAGATGTTAGGGATGACGACATTGGTGGCACGATCCATATCCAGTCTGCAGGACAGCCTCCTCTGTGTAAACAAATTGATAATAAAATATTCGTTTTCTACTTAACCATATTTCCGTCTCTTCCATTTTCGCACGAATCGGGGTAGGCGCAACATTTTTTTTTTCTGAATTGAAACTCAAATTAAAAATCGTTTATTCACAGGGCTCCGTACAGGTTCTCAAGATAATTAATAACTCAACTGCCAGATTTGCAAAATTACAGCCTTCTTGAAATGAACCTAGCAAGAAAGGTAAGTACATAAAATAATTCTTCTTATTTTTTTAAACGGTAGGTAATAAATACATATTTTCACTATAGTGTTTTGTTCAGAAGTCAACGTTTTGTTAACCAGTGAGACAAGCAGGTCCTTTTAGGGTTTCGTACCCAAGGGGTAAAACGGGACACTATTTCTAAGACTCCGCTGTCCGTCCGTCTGTCACCAGGCTGTATCTCGTGAACCTTGCTAATTAGACAGTAGAAATGTTCATAGATAATGTACTTCTGTTTCCCCTATAACAACAAATAAGTACTAAAAAATATAATCAAATAAACATTTAAGGCGGCTCCCATACAACAAACGTGATTTTTTTGCTCGATATTGATAACGACAACAGGTAGACGCTAGAAATAATTTACAGAATATTTAATTATATATTCACTTTTAATTTAATAAAACGTAATCAAATTAAAATAAAACAAGTATATAAGGGGTGCTGCTCCCATACAACAAACGTGTTTTTTTGGTGTTTTTATAGATAATGGTACGGAACCCTTAATGCACGAGTCTTACTCGCACTTGGCCGGTTTTTTCTGATCCTAATACCAAATTAGTAGATCAGTGCCTAATAAGGTTTAGAGTTCGACTCAGAACTTCGAATTACAAAGTCTTGGGGTCCTACTAGAACTCCTTAGGCCATTCTTACTATAATAATACTTTGTAATTTTACAGTACAAATTATGTCATTGCTATATTGAAGACTGTTAAGTGTTATCGCTAAGATGCGGTAAACGCCCTCATTTTCCTGTAAATAAAATTCTTACGTCTGAATTTGTCTATAAATTTCACAATTTGACCGAATAAGGCCTTGTGTTACTGTAATTAAACGCAAAGCTTAAAAAAGCCGACTTCAACGCTTATATTGGCTGGATCAATTTCCATAAAATTTATATGGAACCACCTCTGAAGACAACCTTAACTAAACCACCATCTACTAAACAATAAAAAAAACATCAAAATCGATTCATAATTGGCGGAGATTTCTCGTAACATACAAACAAAAAAAACATAGTCGAATTGAGAGCCTCCTTTTTTTGAAAATTACCTACCGTTCTTCTTCTATCACTCTTTTACCACCATTAGCTTATTAATGTAACCCTAATAATTAAAGAAAATCCTATTTAAAACTCAATTGATAACGAAGAACAGTATTTAATAAACGTAGCTACAAACTTTTGACAAATATGTCGTTGTTTTTTTTTTATGATAGATAGGCAAGCATTTGACCACTATCACTATTTGTTGCTTTACTTTCATTGAACCTAGGAATAATAGTGCCATTCTTACCGACTCTTATTCTCATTATCCAAATGTTTGATAAACTGTTCAGATGCCGAATGGTGATCCACAATGGATACGTTGTCTCTATGGAAGCTGTGCAGTACCGCAATATTGACTTCAACAAGTGCTTTGTCCTTCCACAGTGATACGTACGAGTTTGTGTCTAATTCCATTTTCTTGGCAACATTCTGAAAAATAAAATACATTTTATAGTTTGTGCAACTTTTTTACAGTAATAAAATACCATTGACATTCGCATCGAAACTTTTTTTTCCGATATAGACATTGGTATGCCATATTAAAGAAAATAGTTCGGGTATCAATGTCAAAGATTTTTTAATCTAAGAATTTTCTGTTGAAACATACGAATTTTATTATGTTAACGATAAGCAATGTTTAATAACTCTTAAATAAATTAAAACTACGTGTTAACGGAGAGGGTTGCTGTAACCTAGCTATATAGGCTCTTAGGAGACCTAGTGCTGGGGACAGAGAATCACAAAGGTACATAATATCGCCATTATTACTCACATAAATATTTTATCCTTAATCAAAATGTACCAAACACTGTTCTTCTTGAATAAATAACTTTTTATCTTAAAAAAAAAAGATTAAAGAAAACGGTTAAGGTAGCTTGCCTTTAAGAACCCACCAAATGTAAGATAAAAAAATTCATACATAAGATTCAAATCAAAATCCGATTGCTTAGAAATGTATTAGTAGATTTAATAATCTTAACATTTATAAATTCATTTTAACGTTAACATAATCTTCTTGCTACCCAAGTTAAACAAAAGGAAAATTAGACGTACAAATTCTCATTGTGTTATTAAACGAGTATTATTTATATTTGTATATTGACGAGCTACTGGTTTTTTCTCCTATCTATTAGCATACATTGACATTTGCATACATTTATAGAGGGTCATTATTAAGCGTTTAATCATCACATAGAATTTAGAATACTATTTTGGATTTGGTTTTTGCGATAGGTATTAACCGGTCGATGAAACGGATGCTGTGTTTTTATATACAGCGTGTAAAAGCCCTCTACGTATTTGCATACAATTATAATTTTGGGGATTTTTCATTTCCGTTTATTAATATGATGTATCGGTTTTGACCTTGTTGGTTAGAATGGCATTGGATGTTGACCTATATATACCCTTCGTTAAGAAAGTAATCTCAAGCAAAGTTGTTTGAGCAGTTTATTATCGTACGATCAATAAGAATAGTTTTAATTTGAAAGGTTTAAAAGGTTCAGAGGTTTAATAAAAAAATAAATATAGGATGTTACCGCTTAAATTTTTTGATAAATGATTTTGTTTTATATTTGATTATGTTATTAACAAAGAATGTAATCAATGAAACAAAAGGATTTCATACAAAAACTAAATCAAAATCAGTTAAGCCATATAGGAGCAATGAAGCCACAGGCAAACATACAGATGCACACGTTAAACTTATAAGCATTTTGTTATTTGACGACCCAGTTGGCGCAGTGGACAGTTGTCCGCCCTCTGCGCCATGGGTTCTGGGTTCAATTCCTGGCAGGAGCACAAATTCCTTCTCAAGGGCAATTTGTGCTCCTGGTCCTGGGTGTAATGTCAATATGTCCGGCACCCACGATACAAGTCTTTGAACTTAGTGTGGGGCTGTGAGTGTAAATGCGTTTGTCCGTTTATATTATTATATGTATTTCTTTACTCACCTCAACAACGTTCAGTCTATTGCTGTCGCATAAGTTCCGGCATCCTATCTCGGTGCCCATGTACCATCCATTGAAGGCCGTTCCAGTAAACTCTAGTCCTCCGCAGTCTAACCGCATGTTGGAAACGGCTGGTAGAGCATACCATCGCAGATCTAATTCCTTGAACCAGTCGTAGCTGCAGGAAAAATAAGAACACTAGTTATTGAGGAGTAATTGAACTTTTATAATATTTATGACATGATACAGCCAGACAATAATATATTTCAACAGTATTTTTATTTGTATAGACTTTCGTCACTTTCAATCTCGTCCAAAATGGTAGATGATAGATAGCCTTTGAAAATCTTGCTCAATTTTTATGATCAGGAATAGTTGAATTATTTAGAAATCAGGATTAAGGATATCTTGATACCCATCTACATCTACACTAATATTAAAAATAAAAAAAATCAACAATAAATAACATAATTAAAATATTAAAACGTAGCAATGTCTTCTAGGTAAGCATGCTACATCTTCGGCCCCATCATCACTTTCCATCAGGTGATATAGCGGCCAAATGCTTACCTATCTGGCATTAAAAAGTAGTCCTATTTCAAAATCTGATTTCAATTTGATGTAATAATAGGTAGTTATAGGAGCAATGAAAATAAAAAAAAAACATGTCAAAATAAAATACGTATTGCTTTTTCTTACTTGGGATGTTCAAATTGCACTTCCATGACGATATCTCGAGGTAATTCGAAGAATTCAGGGTCTTTGCCATCCGCTGACAAGACCAAGGGAAGAATATCCCATGGAGTTCGCTCCGGTTTCCAACCAAGCTTTAAACATACCTACAAAGAAAATATATTATTTATCCACCTCAGAATTCCGAAAGCATTCCCAAGAAGTTACAATTAATTTTGTGTAACATTTTTTGAATTACCTCTGTAATTTCAACTTTGGCTGGGTCTCCTATGATAGAACCATCTGGTTCCTGATAGCCTGCATAGCTGATTAGTTGTGGATTCCATATTCTGTAGTCATGTTTGCCATCTGTTCGTTGTGGGAAAACGGTGATTGCTGACCTGAAATAATAAGGGACATTCTACAATAACTATAAATAATTCTTATCATTAAACTACACATTAATTTGATAACCGTTAACTATTATCGATAATATGGTTGACATTCTTCTGTGTTAATACGGTTCACACGTGCTTAAAATGGTAGATGGTAGCTTCTGAAAATCTTGCTCACTTTTTATGATCAGGAATAGTTGAATTTCTTTGAAATCAGAATTATTAAAACTCGATATATTAAAATTTAGAATATTTTTATTATGTTTTTAGCTGACTTAAAAATAGGAGGAAGTTCCCAATTTGATTGTATTTTGTTATGTGAACACTCATACCTCAGAACTTTCTTCTAGGCGAACTGATTTTGATGATTATTTTTTTATTTGAAAGCTGGTGCTCCCATGTGCCATTTGAATTTGATCAAGATCTGACAAGTAGTTTTTGTGTTATACTCAATAATGCGTATTTAATTCATTTAATCTGTTCAAGGGTTCCGAAGATAAAGCGGTAAAGTCGGTTTTTTAAGCTCTGCTTGCGTTCATTTATCCATCCTTCGGACGCATTTGAGGAATTTAAGAACGTAACATATAAATATAAAAAATAATAATAACCCATTGACGACCCAGTTGGCGCAGTGGACAGGTATCCGCCCTTTGCGCCGTGGGTCCTAAGTTCGATTCCCGGCAGGAGCACAAATTCCTTCCCAAGGGATATTTGTGCTTCTGGTTCTGGGTATAATGTGTGTGTAATGTGATGTGATTGTTTCCGGCACCCACGATAAAAGTCTTTGAACTTAGTGTGGGGATGCGAGTGTATCTTACCTTATATTTCCTTTATTTGTTGAATACTTAATATGATTGCAAAGAGCTTCAAACATTCCACTTGCGGTTGTAACTTCTCTGCAGTCGAAGACCTGAGATCAATAAAAACAAAAATTAACGACATTCCAGCGGCTATCTTTGAAGTCGAACATCTAAATAATTAAATTAATCACTTTATTTTTTAAGATTGCAATAATTTATTCGTTACAATTTTCAGTCATTTTAAGAAGCACATTTTTTTTTAATGTTGTTTAGAGGCTTACAGCTAATGATACAAAATAAGTCTTAATATATATAACAAGTAGTCATTTACAAGCCTCCGCAGATAAAAAACAAATATAAGGATAAGGATAAAGAAGCTTGCTTAAGAAAAATAAAAATTGATACATGATTAAAATATGCCATTTACACGTTATGTCGTTTAAGGCGCCTCAGGAAACGCCAAACACTTCGTAATACCTTTTTTATGGACATACCTTTTTTACGGACATACCGGATAATACCTTTTTTATGGACAATAAAGTACTTGTGAGCAAGTCTTCGGCCGCATCATCACTTTCCATCAGGTGAGATTGTGGTCAAATGCTTGCCTATCAGGCATAAAAAAAGTCAATTGTCGTGATATTAGACTTCACCAATTTGTTGAATGATTTTGTAGAGCGTAGAATAAAAGCATTTCGACATTTATGCCCGAAATATAACAAAGTCAGTAATTTCTTCTATCTAAATTAACTACTTTGCTGTTTTTTATGGACCTGGCTCATAGGTCACGCTTGTTACAGTTCACCTAGAGTTTTGAGTTTAAATAGTTTGAAATTCTGCGCGGCAAAGTACTGCGCTCGTCCACCTGAGATAAAGGAAGTTAAATTTCTTAATAAAACATAAACGCTTTCACACTCACAGCCCCACAATAAGTTTAATGACTTGTGTCGTGGGTGCCGGAAACATTCACATCACACACATAATCACAACCAGAACCAGAAACACAAATTTTCCTTGGGGAGAAAACTTGTGTTCCCGCCGGGAATCGAACCCGATACCCCTGCTTAGAAGGCGAACGCTCACACAACTTAGCCAACGGGCAGTTCAAATATGCTCTGTACTTTCACTGTTCTACTACACTGTCCTACTGTAGCTATAACCTTGTAGTTTACTCGATCTTTGCTGAAAAGTCTCATGACTGAGTCTTTGGGTCGTAAAAAGTACATCAGTAAGTAAAGTGAAGTTTATAATAAGATACAGTCGGAAAGTCGGAATTAGCCAAGCTTAGCTGTCGTAAAAAGTTTGTACTTATTTGTGTAAAACTTATGCAGTGCAGGAACTGGTTTTCTGTTTTGCTATGAACTTGTGATCCCGTTTTAGCGAGCGCCCAGTGAAGGCATTTTGGAATATATCCGCCAGTTTTTTTTTTTTTTATTCTAGATAGGCAAACATTTGACCGCCATCTTACTTGGTGGTAAGTGACGATAGAAGATGCCTATTCACTCGTGACTTAAAGACCCCCATATTGTATTTATCAGGAAACACAGACTCAGGCAAGAAGTTCCACTTCTTTGCAGTCCACTGTAGTCATAGTTTTTGCTCTTTCTTTTGGAATTTCAAATGTGGAACCTGAACCTGAGGTTAAGTATTCCTGGCCTGTGGTTGCCTTTGACAGAGTCTACTATCTTTATTCCAAATCTATAAGACAATGGACAATGGAGACCCTAAATTCTTAGAATGAACTGCCTGTTGGCTTAGTTGATCGAGCGTTCGCCTTCTAAGCAGGGATATCGGGTTCGATTCCCGACGGGAACACAAGTTTTCCCCCCAAGGAAAAATTGTGTTACTGGTTCGATTGTGATTCTGTGTGTGATGTGAATGTTGCCAGTACCCACGACACAAGTCGTCGAACTTAGTGTGGGGAGTGTGAAAGCGTTTATGTTTATGTTTATGTTATTTATTTATTTATTTAATCATTTTGCACAAATCAGAGTACAGGGAATGGCCTAATGCCAAATAGCATTCTCTACCAGCCATCCTGGCCGTGAAAGAAAAGAGGTGGGTGTGCGGCAGAAACAAAATAACCGAATGTATTATAAATATTTTAGGATATATATAAATAATATACATGTTTATTCTACATTATAGATATTTATATATATATATTTACAATATATATATATATATATATATATATAATATACACATACATATACAATATATTACATATTTAAACAAATAATATATGTACATAGATACATGTTTTTAATAATATGAAGAATATGTAAAAGAAAAATAGTAATGATAATACCATTGGATCTACTAGGAAATTAAGAATTGAGAACTGGATAGATCTCTCTTAGGTAGTGTCTATGGACAAGTCGTTTGAATATAGCCGAAAATAATATTATATTGAATATAATATTATTTTCGGCTTGCTTAACTTCCATCGGTAGCGCATTCCATAAGCGAACTGCAACGGTACCAAATGACTTGTCTAGGAAAGAAGTTTTATGGTATGGAATTGCAAGTGTCAAGTTTTGCGAGGATCGTAGCTGCCGTTCGTGAGTATCGGAGAGAAATTTAAAGTTTGGTTTTAGACAGCTTGGTGAGTTTGTATCGTTAAGAATAGAGAAAAGGAGACAAAGTGTTCGAATATTCCTACGCTCGCGAATAGGCAGCCATTGAAGTTTGGCCCGATATTGAGATACATGGTCATATTTACGAAGGTTAAAGATGAAGCGGATACAGGAGTTTAATAGACGGTCAAGCTTGTTTAAGAGTTCTTCAGAAAGGTCAATGAAACAGATATCAGCGTAAAAGATAATTGGGAGTAGAAAAGAATTGACGAGGGAAATTTTGGTTTTGATAGGTAGAAAGTTTTTGAGTCTGAGAATGGAGTGGAGAGAAGCATAAAATTTACGAGAAATTTCACAAATATGTGGCCGCCAACTAAGATTAGAATCAATGATGACTCCGAGATCCTTTACTGCAGGAGAGAAGGGGATTATACAATTATTAAAAGAGAGGGGAGGAAGTTTAGATGTATCAATCTTAGCAAGCTGTCGCGAACTGCCGACTACAACAGCTTGACATTTCTTAGAGTTGACCATGATGCCATAACTATCGGACCATTTGAGAAGTTGAGACAGATCATTATTGAGAACGTCGATAGCATGGTTTAAGTTATCGGCTGAAGTTGTGAAATACAATTGAAGGTCGTCGGCATAAAAATGATAACTACTTGAAATAATGGAGGAAAGTAGGTTAATAAAAATAGAGAAAAGCAGAGGTGATAGGATTCCACCTTGTGGAACACCAGCGTCAACGTCATACCAGTCAGAAAACTCTTGACCGTTACGGATTCTTGACGACGACCATCAATTTATTTAAAAAAAAAAACAATACCATTAAAATAAACCAAATGCTATTGCGTCAGCCAAATACATAGAATTTTTTGATGCACATCAAAATAAGTAGGTAAAAATAAATTCTGTACATGCCTTTGCAGTAAAAAAGGAATAATAATTACTAAAACAAAACAAACGCATGTACATTCATAACCCCATATAAGATCAAAGACTCGTATCTTGGGTGCCGGAAACATTTACATCACACACACAATCACACCCAGAACCTGAAGCACAAATGTCGAGTGGGAAGGAAAATTGTGCTACTTTTTTTTTTTTTTGTGACAGGCTAGTGTTTGACCACTATCTCACCTGATGGTAAGTGACGATGTGATCGAAGCTGGTAAACACCTGGAATACGCAGGCTCTCAAGGATAACTGCCGGAACACCGTATTTGGCTTAGCGGCAGACTTTCAACTTGATGGTGGCTACTTTGGTAGCAAGCCAGGCGAGAAACTCACAAAATGCTCTACCACCTCTTACAAAATCCTACTAATATTATAAATCCTGCCGGGAATTAAACCCAGGACCCAGAACGCAGATGATAGAGCCTGGCCTGCTGCGCCAATTGGGCCTTAAAGCGAGGCTAATGCTATTTATAAATAACTACTTATAGTGACATCACTACAACAGTTGGACATAATATGGTCTCGCGAAGTTTTTTGTAGATATTGATATTGTTCTATAATATTGTAGAACTTGTTTTTGTTCAATCACCAATACTTTCCGCTGCGCATGCGATGAAAGACCTTTTATGGCAATTATTTTTACACCTTGGGTTGGTTTTAGTAGGAATTTCTAAGGACTTCTAATTTTTTTAGTAATGAATATAATCTATGTTACTCAGTGATAATGTAGCTATCAAACGGCATAAGAATTTTTGAAATCGGTCCAATTGTTTTTATGTTTATTCGTTAGGTACATACAAAAAACAAATCTTACCTCTATTATATTAGTGTAGATAATGCAATTCTTTCTTGTTTTATACTTAACTAGCTTTGCCCCGCGGCGTCGCCCGCTATTATCAAGTTAAATCAAGGTAAAAAGGTTCCTTCTATATTCTGAGGTAAAAAGTAGCCATGTGGTAATCCTAGTTATAATCTATGAACATTCCAAATGTTATCTAAATCCGTTCAGCTGTTAAAGCGTGAAGAGGGAACAAACATACTTACACACTTACACATAAACTTTCGGATTTATAATATTAGTAGGATTTAAGTATAATTCTGAAGATTTTGGAACAGATTTGGGTTTCTTACTTTAAGAAACTGGTAACCCTTAGTATACAATCTATATAGGTTCTACAGATCAGGCAGACATCGTCATAGAGGATAATGTTTATAATGGGATTCAGTCGACAGTCATTAGTTGAGAGCTAAGCTGTACTAAGAAGCTTGCGATTGCGGTGTAAGCCGCGTGCGAGTATCTTGTTTGTTTACGTCAGCTTCTAATATATGTATGCCAGAATTATTATATCATGAGTCCACGAGTTTGTGAATAATCTTCTCTTCACTTACTCTTCCTTCAGGATGAATACTATTGGGAACAAGTCAATATACTAAATAATTGAAACGCAAGCAAAGCTTAAAAAACCGACTTCATCGCTTATATTTCGGTAGGGACCACCTCTATAGTATACTCTACCAAACGTAAAAATAACCATCAAAATCGATTCATAATTGGCGGAGATATCGCGCAACATATATTAAAAAAAAAAAACAGTCGAATTGAGAAGTCGTTTTGAGAAGTTACTTTTTTGAAGTCAGTTGTAAAATAAAAAAAAACTCGATTGCGTAAAGAGTGTTTTTTTATTTACTTGACACTTTTCGTTCATAAGACATAAGGATTTTATGTCGTTATATAAAACTTTATCATAGCTTTGTTATAAGTTTCGAATATGTAAGTAAGATTGGTTGTTCACCAACTTTAAACCTTTTTAGAAGGCGAACGCTCACACAACTAAACCAAAGGGCAGTTCAATTCATTTATAAAGAGAATGAAAGAATGATACCCTACAGTGGTACTTTTTTTTTTTTTTTTTTAGACAAATAGGCTAGCATTTGACCGCTATCTCACCTGATGGAAAGCGACGATGCGGTCGACGGTGGGACATGCTTGCCTAGAAGGTACCTATTCACTCTTGACTTGAAGAGGCCTAAGTTATACTTATCGGGAAACAAGGTACTTACTTGTAACTTTTTCCACTGTATCCTGCCGATGCATCTAGTAGCATTTCGCCAAGCCAACTTTGCGCCAAAGACGAGTTCAGAGG
Organism: Lomographa bimaculata; assembly: GCA_948107665.1. Taxonomy (NCBI): domain Eukaryota; kingdom Metazoa; phylum Arthropoda; class Insecta; order Lepidoptera; family Geometridae; genus Lomographa; species Lomographa bimaculata. The sequence goes on from OX403589.1 coordinate 16,065,613, forward strand.
TTTTGAGTTGATATGTCCCTTTAGCTTCCAAATCTTTTTTGATTTCTGCTAGCCTTGCTGTGTGAGTTTCTGAGTTTTCTCTGCAAAAAATAATATTGTATAAGTACTATGTTCAATGTTTTTTGTTATTTAAATATCGTTTTGAAATCTGATTTCAGTTATTTATCGAAATCGGACACAAATAAATAAAATGTGTCTGTATGTCTTGTTTAAGGGGCAGGGATACGTCAATGCGAGCACCTTTTTTAACCTCAGTCAATTATTTACACTTTTGTACATAAAAGCGATACATATATACATTCACGCTATATATACATTGCGTGAATTACATCGTGGAAGGATTGCGCAAGGTCACGCGTGGCAATCTTTGATTTTATATGGTTTTATTCAAATTTCATGAAAACGCAAATCAAAAAGCTGAAGCTGAAGACAATATTCGTCTAGTAAAAATATGTATATGAAATAACTTTCACCGAATTTTGAAGTAAAATGGCGGAACAAAATGGATACAAAAACACAAATTAATGTTATTTGCATAAGATTTGATATTTTTTCCTTTATATTTATGAATATTCTAAGAAGAAGGCATCATTTATCGGACAGATTACGACAAACATTTTTACTTATCCAATTTTTTTTATGAATGCCGAGCAAAATGATTACAAACAAACAAACAAACAAACGCATTCACACTCACAGCCCCACACTAAGTTCAAAGACTTGTATCGTGGGTGCCGGAAACATTCACATCACACACACATTACACCCAGAACCAGAAGCACAAATATCCCTTGGGAAGGAATTTGTGCTCCTGCCGGGAATCGAACCCAGGACCCACGGCACAGAGGGCGGGCGGGCACCTGTCCACTGCGCCAACTGGGTCGTCAAAAAACAAAAACACGCGTTTTAGATGAAATTCTGGTATCGCCACCTTAAATAACAGTGATTCCTAGGTTCAATTCTCGGCACGAGCACAATTTTCTTTCCCAATGGACATTTGTGTTTCTGGTTCTGTATGTGTGATATGTAAATGTTTCCAGCACCCACGATACAAACTAACTGCGAGTGTAAACGCGTTCATTTGTTTGTTATTAGACGTTACCTTTCCTGAAAGCTCAAGTCCGTCGTAGGATTCGAATACGTGACCACACAATCGGAAGGCGCATTTACTACGTCCGAGCTATCACAGCTTTAAAAGCTTATCTAACTCGTGAATATTTCACCATAAAGCTTCGAATGCTCTGACAGTGGAAAAGTTGGTAGAGTTCAAATGATGTAGATATTTACTTTATTGTCCTGTTCCTAATTAAATATCCTGCGTACTATTGGCTTTTATAATTATCTTATCAGATCCACCATAAATAATCATCAGCTTCAATTTATATTGCCCATTTACACAATTTAAAATAGTTAATGAAAATAATTTGCAGGGACCTTGCATAAATAAATTTGACCTTAATGTAAAGAATGTAAACCATTATTTATTAACCGAGTTAAAAAAATATAAGAGATTCTTTATTATGCGTTGGCGTAGTTGGTTGAGCGTCTGCTTACTATGCTACGGGTACGAATATATATATTATAATGTGAGTGTGTGTTTTATAATTAGAAATTAATGAGCTATTTTTTCACATCTTCATAATGTAGAGTGTTGAGCTAGGTGAGTATAACTTTTTTTTAATTTGTTATCATAAATTCGAAAGTTTGTGTGTAAGTATGTTTGTTTTCTCTTCACGCTGTAACGGCTAAAGGGATTTGGATGAAATTTGTGATTCACATAGCTTATACCAAAGATTAACACATAGTCTACCTTTTAACTTGATAAACGCGGGCCGCGGGGCACGGTTAGTTAGAATATAAAAAGTAACTTTTTTTTATATTTCTTACCTCCGAATAGAAGCGAAGTACTGCCTGAGGAATAATTGCGCGTCTTCGAATACTTCTCCTGTTGACCTGGGAGTATCTCCTCGGTTGGGAATGTCCATTATACTCGTCTGGCATACTTTTTCTGAACATTTTGTGTTCTGAAACAAAAGAAGGATGAAAAGTTAGTTTGTTTTTCATAATACATAGTACCTGAATGACCAAGATTTGCTCGTTAAAACAACGTTTTCTAAAAATAAAATCTAGCTAGATTGATTTTTTGCCCCCGAAACCCCCTTCATACAATTTCATGAAAATCGTTGGAGCCGTTTCCGAGATTCAGATTATACATATACAAAAATTGCTCATTTAAAGGTAAGGTAAGTAAGGACTTGAACATTACTTTCACAGTCATACATTTTTTTGCTATCTCCTCTCCATACTAAATAAGAAGAAATTTCAAATCTTGGATATCAATTAGCACTTAAATACAATATGTACGATAATAGATAGAAATTATAAATGTTAAAAATTAATCTACCAATCAATTATTTAGTACTTAAAGAGCTCAATATATTTAGTCTCATTGTATTAATAATATTCTAACAGCATTCAATAGAGTAAGCATTAAGTTAGGTCGTACTTACATAACGTATGAATATATAATAGTTTTAAAATGTTATTTTAATTTCGATAAATCTTAGCGATAAGTATAATCCTTCAAACTGAGTGTCATCATTCACTATTAATAATGACTCTTACATCATCGTAAGTCTTCGTTAGAACAATTTAGTATAAGTAGTTATGACTAAGGAATCTTGTGTTATGATTGTAGACAAAAAACACATTATATTATGCCAAATAGCTACTTATTTGACAGGCACATCTATATTTTGAAATAGTCTTTTGTCCCGTCATGATATATCATTTATAATCTAACCATTGTATAGGGGAGAGGCGTACAAAATGACATAGGCGGGTAAAATGACACACTTGTTTTTCTCCAAAACTACTGATATATTAGTATTCGCAATAGCCTGCAGAGGGCCGCTTAGTAACAAATCGCAACCTGTGTTGACGCCAGTTGCTTCCGTCTGACCGTGTGATGAGTATTCATGTTTGTTTGATTTTTGCAGTCACGAGTTTTACTCAGATGGATTTTGTTTCTTCGCAAAAGTAAGTATTTTTTTAAGTAATTTTGTTTTTATTGACTGAAGTTTATAGTTATTTTACCAAATAACTCAGAGAATGTGTTGAAACCTTAAATTCGTTATTACATTTTTATTTATTGTTTTCTAATGTTTGCGGTTATAAAGTGGACAAAATGACATACCACTTGTTCGGGTAAAATGGCATAGTATGTCGTTTGACCCACCGATCTTTTTCTTCTTCAAAATAATTGTTTATTTGTTTGAGCCTGCTCAAAATAACAAACATTCTCATGCAGCAAGATCGGGTAAAGCTCGAAGAAGATATAACGGCAGCAAAAAACCTAATCATATCCTCAACAGGTCAATCTCAGGCGGAAGAAAGCAGTTCAACATCACTGATGGTTGAGAGTATATCAGCCATAGACAACCCAGGTCCACTCTCAACGGCCCGATCTCATACTTAGGTTGATACTCCAATGCATATATAACAATTTTCCAGTCAGCGTGCTATCTCCAGTGCCGAAAGAAATATATTCAATCCATCGATTTTAAAGAAAATGCTAAAAATGTTTCAAAAGCTTTGGAAATTAATTCCAACAGTGAAAATGATTTCTTTTCATCACAAGCTTTCACTGAAGCTTTTCATGTGAACTCTGCAAGTATTGGACTGATTTTCAGTACAAATTTGGTATGCCATTTTGTCCACACCACGTGTGTCATTTTACCCGCCTAGGGCGGACAAAACGGTTTTTATTAAAGATTTTATATATGTTTAATATTTTTTACGTTTATGTTTAAATTGAATGGTCTCTGATAATCTCTCAGTCTGTGATAATTCGGTAGGTAATAAATCAAAGAGTATGTATCTACATAAAGAGTTCAAAATTTCCTATAAATAAAGATTTTATAACCGATTTTATAACTAGTATGTCATTTTGTACGCCTCTCCCCTACTACAAGTCCAATATATACGCCAGTTTAATGTTGAGTCTAAAGGCTTATATATAGGCGTCGACATAAAGGGATTATATAGATAAAAATCTAATATCTTTATAAAAAAACATTCCAGCCAAATAAAACTTTAGAAAAAACACTGCAAAAAATTTATCATTTTGCCCCCATTTTGTAAGTACATACGACGTTCTGTTCAGTTCTCTTGTTGCTAAGTATTTTTTAACCGCCTTCAAAAATGGAAAAGGGTTCTTAATTGGACTGTTTTTTTAATTATTTGTGTTACCTCTAAACTTTTTTCTAGGTGAACCGATTTTAGTCCCGTTTCAATTTAATTAAGATCTGACCAGTAGTTTTTGAGTTACTTAAGCTTTGCTTGTGTTTAATTATTGAAAGTAAGACTCAAAATGACCATAATAAAAAATGGGAAATAAACTAAGTGTCTAATTAAAAATTACTGGCATCAATTCCTGACTCCCAAATTTTACAGATCAAGAAACGAATACCACTGACGAATTCCATCAGAATTTTGAATAAAGATACGTTATCTTACATCACGTTTATATATTAGTAGTATAATATCCTCATAACAACAGAAGTAGATACATAATAAGCACGCGTTAATTTATCTGTGATAATTACTCGATCAGCATTCATCTCTTAATTGATTCGTGGTAGCTTGTTTGCTTTTTTAATCACTCGGCTACCAAGTATCACGATTACATATACTAGTAGGTCTGTTACACTTAGTTGTCTAGAGCTACTTATTTGTATTGTATCACGAGGACTAATCACGAGGTTTGAATAAAAGGTGTCTATTTGTATGTTATGTCGAGCGTGAGTTGATGAGAGGGAGTTGCAACCTACCAGATCGCTTATCACGTATCTTTGTTTTTTTTTTTTTTACTTCTAGAGTACTTCTTACAAAGTGCCCTATTATAATTACAATCTAGCCAAACTATGGCTAATCAGTAATTTAACTTTAACTAAACTGCTACATTGCTAAATTAAGAATGTGTCCAAGGGTGTATTAAGGGTAATACACTTTGTTCATGTGTTCTTTTAACGTATCTTTGTTGAGAGCGGATTCTATTTGAATTAAGCAAAAATGAACCTTTCTTAGGAGATTTGTCAATTTAGAATTGTAACCGTTCAAAACAGAGATAGGTAATAAGGGGTCTGGTATCTACGTACCTATTCCTGACCTATTTATATATTATTATATTTTATGCTGGATTTGGTAACTTTGCAAAGTCATCACACTAGTGATATCTTTTTTTAGGGTTCCGTACCCAAAGGGTAAAAACGAGACCCTATTACTGAGACTTCCGTCCATCCGTCCGTCTGTCACCAGGCTGTATCTCAAGAACGGTGATAGCTAAACAGTTGAAATTTACACATATAATGTATTTCTATTGCCGCTATAACATCAAATACTAAAAATTAAATTAAACAAATATTTAAGGGGGCTCCCATACAACAAACTTGATTTTTTATAGATAATGGTACGGAACCCTTCGTGCGCGAGTCTGACTCGTATTTGACCGATTTTATTCAAAGTTAGTATTGTAAATCCGAAAGTTTTTGGAAATGTGTAAGTAGGTACGACTATGTTTTTTTTTCTTCACGTAACGGCTGAATGGATTAAAGCACAGCTTATAGCCGGGATAAACACAAAGGCATTTTTTTTCTCAATTTATCTGGGATTTTTAATTCATTAATTTTATCGCACCACCATCCCTACATTATCTTTTCGTTTATATTTCCATCCAAAGGTCGTCTGGAAGACATCGCTCTTATCGCTGTTAGCGATAAGATCGCCCATTGTACCTATCTTTATAAGTTTCTCTGTAAGCTGTAGGTATTTATCTTTTGGTGTCAATAAAGAGTTATTGTAGGTATTGTATTGTATTGTGGGTAATACATTATAAATATCCTTTTACAGGCCGGTATATTTAAATGTCCTTTTCCAGGGCCCAAGACTTAGACTATCTACCCACTAAATTTACGACCCTGTTAGCGCAGTGGCAAGTTTTTGCTTTTTACATCAAGGGTTTAACACATTTTTTTCAAGAGGCATTAGCATTACTAGAAAATATTTTTCTAATTTTCAAATTTTCAAATTCTACTCTGATTTTCAAATTTTTTTCTTTGCGTGGTGCCTCTGGGTTTGATATACGGGTATCCAGTATCCACGATTTATGTCAAAATAGATCTAAGATATAAGGCATTTTATATCTAAATGCATCTTGTATAAATAGAGATATCAAGTTTCAAACGTTCACAAACACGCACACATACTAACGGATTAATATGTAACAATCGATTGATCGTACATTTGCAGTAAATATCGTTAAAACTATTGTACACATGTTTAAAATACCTCGCAATTATTTTCGAATAATCGCATCTGAAGCTGTTGAGTTATTTATTGCTAGGTGATGATATATATACAACATTTAGGATAACACTACCGAAAATTATAATGTTTGATTCGATACGACCGCATTATATAATTTTATTTAAATAATACTGACGTTTATGGTTAAAGTGAACTTTCTTTTCTACTGAATAGAATTCTCAGGAACGGCCCAAGAAACTTTTTATGGATATTCTCAAAAATCTATTGATATGGTATTGTTTGACGTTCACAAATGTATGTACCAATATGAAATAAATAAATTAAATTCCATAAAGAGTTGATATAAACTCACAACGTAACCCGCCATTATTCTTCTAGGGACAACAATATTTTATCTATTGCTGTAATCTACCCACGCCGTAAAAGCTTTTTGTCATGCTTGTTAATGTTCGCCTGAAACGTAAACACTGTTACGTAAATATTTACGTGTTATGACTAATTATCATTGCATTATTATCCACCGCCAATTTACCCAGAAACTGGATCTATATTTTGACCTTCACCTAACAATCTACACTTACATATAGATTAGGTAATATCAGGACTCAATCGCGCTAAAAACTATAGTTATTTAGCTCAACGTTTCGGCCAAATTGCATTGGCCATGGTCTCGAGAAGACCTTCCTAAATTCAAAAGTTACAAACATACCCTACATACTTCTATACTGACATATCTCTGTATTTATAGAATCAGATATAGGAAAGGCTTTAAAAACGCAATTAATGATTCTACCAGACCCAAATAGCCTCTTTCATGAATATTTATTAGTTTTAAATAATCTGTCACTTGCTTTCACATATCACATTGTTTTTTTGCAAGAACAAAGTAAACCGACGCGGTTTTTTTATATGTATTTTAAAACGTTTGTAATTGTAAGACTCTTTTGCAAAATCCGCGTGGGGCCAGTGCCACGCCATTGTCAGATATTCAACCGCTAAGAACAATGTTCTACCTAGTGAAATTACAGATCATAAAGAGATTTAACATCTAATATCACAGGGTGAGGAGCGCAGTGCTTTGCCACATAGGATTTTAACTATTTAAGTAATTTAAAATCTCTGGGTGGCATTGAGATGAAATTAGCAAGTATGATGCTTACTATCTGTTGTTCAGTATTGCAACTCTTAAACAGATAGTTTTAATTCAATTTTCCAACTAAGCGTGAGTGTGGTCTAAATACTTTGATGTGTGATTCTAGATCTAGATATTTTAAACTGTATTGATTCAGATTTTCATTGGGGAAAATAACTATTTATGATAAACAATGCCTTATAATATGTATAGAATATCTACATACCAAAATCCATATCTCACGCACTCAAAAATGCATAATACCTATCTATAAACTTTAAGACAAACTTAATAGTGCCATTTCGTAAGAATCAATTGGCCGTTAAGAAATAGCGCTTTCAAACAAGGAACGCGAAACAAAAAACGCAGAATTCAGCGCAACAAATTCAAAAGATTATTCTCAGTAAAGATAGAGTGACTGTTCGGTTTTTAATAGATCACAATCAGAAAGAAGATTGATTCAAATTGAAGTAAAGGCAACTGACCTCCAACCGGACTTTCAAGTGGATGTCCTCAATTGGCATCAATTTATAATTATAATCTGAAGATACACAGTATAATTGGAATAAGCTAAGTTTTTGGCAGGTTTTATTGTTAATTCAGCTGGGGCGTCTGGCGAATCTATTTCTTTCTAATACCAATAATTAATACCAATGGTATTTATTTATTGTCGCAATACATTTTCTATTCCTAACGAATACATGAACTGGCTGGCTTAGTCGGGTGGCGTTCGCCTTCTAAGCATGTTCAATTCCCGGCGGGAACACAAGTTTTCTCCCTAAGGAAAATTTGTGTTTGTGATGTGAATGTGTTCGGCAGCCATGACACAAATCATCGAACTTATATGGGGCTGTGAGTGTGAAAGATGTTTATCTTATGTTAATACCAAATTTAAATGAAGTATAAAATCTATACCTAACGAATACCAAACCATAACTTTTGGTACAGTCACTGAAACAATTTGTCAGATAAATCGAGAAAATAGGAATGACTTTTATAAAGAGAAATGGTGGCTTGGTGCTGTTGAGAGCTGGTTACCAATAAACAAATAAAAGAGAAAATAAATATGGATGGAAGCATTGGAGATACGTGAAGATTAAAGAGTGCAGGGGATCTTTGCAATTAATGTGAATGCCAGAAGAACAATCTTTTATCGAGTTGAAAATAGGCCACTTTTTATGTAGGTAGTTGGTAACATATAAGGAGGCCTAATTTCAACTCGATGAAAATTTGGTCTTTCAACTGAAGGTTTAAATGATTATTTAATTTTTATATCTTAAAATATATTTTTAAATATGTTAAAGATAGAAAAAAAAGTTTTTCTAACTTATTACCTCCCTCAATACATATAGATTTTTTATCCATCTATTTTACCTCTATTTACTAATAGAAGTTACACAAAGACTGCTACTATAAATCATCCTTACAATTTTGATATGAAACAATACAAGCTATATGATACAATACAAGCTACCCAGTATCACATTTACGTCATAGCCTTCTCAATAGCATCTTCTCCAATGCCGACTATGATCATGTTGAAATCAGTCCATTGATAAGTCCATTTATTCACCTGTAATCACAGCCTGTAACCCGCTTAGCAATCTACCTCTATTGATCGACAGGTATTCCCCACATCCGCCTTGGTGCAAACACTATGTAAATTAAAGACAGTGAAGAAGCTTTGTAGAGGTTAAAGTTAGAACTCTGAACGGGTTTACTTACGTCTATACCTAAATGGCGATATTGGAATCCTTATATAGTTGACGTACCTCTGGTTCGCTCGAAGCGTTTTGCTTCTACGTTTATCATCCGAACAGCGAGGGAGTGGAACTCATTGCCTGCGTCTTTGTTTTCCGAACAGTACAATCTGGGTGTCTTCAAGTCTAGAGTGAATAGGTATCTTCTAGGCAAGCATGTCACATCTTCGGCCGCATCTTCACTTTCCATCAGGTGATATAGTGGTCAAATGCTTGCCTATCTACTATAAAAAAAAAATTTGAATATTAAGATATAATCTTATTATTTTGTATATAGGCTTTGGTTTATGTCCGCTGGAACGCAAGTGATTTTATTTCAAGATGATCCTAATTCTTGTAATAAATTTAGTCTTTTAGTTTGCGTAGAGTTGTATGTTTTTAGACTGTGTTTCCTGATGAATATAATACAGAAGTTGTCAAGTCACGAGTGAACAGGTACATTCTAGGCAAACGTGCTCCATCGTCAACCGCATTATGTCTTTCTACCAATACCATCAGGTAAGATAGAGGTCAAGTGTTTCCTTATCATGAATAAAAAATATATAGTAACCGGGAAATTTTCTATGACAGATAGGTAAGCATTTGTCCGCTATCTCACCCGATGGAAAGTGACGATGCGGCTGAAGATGAAGCATGCTTACATTATTACTTATTGGATTTTTCAGTCAAAAAAATCTCACTCTACTCGATTTAGGTGTTCGGGACCCACTCCTAGTAAGTATAACATTTCATGTTTCTACTTTCGTAAAAGTTTAATCACTGCTGTACACTGTACCGACCACAGTCCACTCGGACAGTCACGCATCTTCCGTGACGATGATTGTCTCGTCTCGGTCATTATTCCGTTTCGTCATACGATTGATGTTCATTCTTCGATAGAGCGTATCTGAGAATACATCCGTTTGTTTCAGATGACTGATTGTGTATGATAATTACGTTATTTTTTATTCGCTACAGACAAACTATCTCAGCTGATGGAAAGTGTATATATGGTCGACGATGGTGCACGTTTGCTTAGATGATACCTGTTCAGTCGTGACTTGAAGACTTCCAGATTGTACCTATCGGGAAACACAGACTCGGGCACTTACGTTTTTTGAGATGATGATGCGAGACCGTAATGATATAATATAGAAAGATATATAAGTGCGGAAAGAGCTCACGCTATCGTAGTGGTATGGAACCCTCAGTGAGCTTGGCTCGCACTTCGTCGTTTTTTTTAATAAGTAAGCATCATACTATTTAAATTATTTTTGATGGTAGCGTTTAAGCATGGCATTTCTGTTGGTAAGTGTTAAGTGAGCCAAAACTATAACATAAACTTATTAATACTTTTTGTTTAAAATTGCTACTTGTTTTTATAAGCTTTTAAAGTTTTAGTAATACTTAAGTTATAACAAAATATATAATAAAAAAATATATATGTATTGTTCAGCACAAATTAGTAAAAATGTTTATTTTTTAATTTTTGGAAACTATTAGGTTAGATAGGCTAGAACATAGGGTCTGCTATTAGTTTATAGCTATATATATTATACTAGATTTTACCCGCGGCTTCGCTCGCATTGAATTTTTTTTATCTTTCGTAAGAAGAAATAATAAAAAGTATCCAATGTTACTTCTAATAAGAATATGTGTACAAAGTTTCATAATGATTGGTTACGTAGTTTCCGCGTGAAAGCGTAACAAACAAACTTACGTACACATTTATAATATTCTTATATATAAGTAGGGATTTGAGTTTTTGGCAGGAACATAACTGTCGATGAAATAAACTTGTTATTATTTTTCAAGCAATTTGTTCAGACGCCGTAACAAACAAACAGTGCTTTACAGTGTTATATGCAGTAACGATCGGTAAGCCATCAAAAGATCTCGATACAGATTCATTTCTAGTTTTGAACTCTGTTCCAGAATAATCAGCTAAAATCGACCTACTTGTACCTACGTTTAATATAAGAAGATATCTATGTCGTAAACTCAAAAACTAGATTGAAATATAGTTTCTCAACTGTTTCTAAAGCTTTGCAAAATCTACGTAGTACATGGATTCTTGATTGTTTACTTTAATAAATAGACGAAACAAATTTTATGCATTTATTTTCCAACCGACTTCAAAAAAGGAAGTTCTCAATTCGACTGTAGGTTTTTTTTGTATGTTTGTAACGTTATATCTCCGCCAATTATGAGTCGATTTTGTTGTTTTTTTTGTTTGGTAGATTATACTTCAGAGATGGTCCCATATAAATTTTATCGAAACCGGTCAGCCAAAACCAAAATATATGCGGTGAAGTCAGTTTTTTTAGGCTTTGCTTGCGTTTAATTATTGTTAAAATCATTATAATGAAAATAATTGTTATAGGAGAAAATATATAGCTAGAAAGGTTAAAAAAATGGATCGCAAGGTATATGTACTACGTAATACGTAGTGCATATACTATGTATTTCTATTAGCTCTTAATTGTTATAAGGTAAAGTTTACCCTTAAAAAATAAAAACATAAAAATTTACGACGAAGTTGTTACTAGTCTATGATATTCGTAATAGTTTTGTCACGTATCTAACCTCAGATTATTTTATGGACGTAATTTAGAGTATTGCGCAGTTAAAACAATGCGACCGACTTATAATAACATCCAATGATAAATTTAAGGGGTTCCGGAAAACTGTCTATCCATTTTGGATTGCTAATTGCTTTAACTTTAACTCAATTATTATTCAAAGGGATTTCCGCCAAAGTTACGGCTTTTTTCGAATATTGGGTCAATTAGACGCATAACTCTTTTATTAAATAATTGGTATGCACTTTTATCCTTGTGTATTATTGGGGTATAAAAAAATACTTTTATTTCAGACATAGTACCTAGATAGTAAAATTTCATTTATGTTAGTTTTACAAACTTTAAAAAAAACTATGTTAGTAAAAGTTACATTATAACAATATATATATATATATATATATATATATATATATATATATATATATATATAAATATATACAGTTTATTGATTCCCACGGGTATAAACCGCTTCAAAATATAATTTAAACGCAAGCAAAGCTTCAAAAATCCAACTTTACTGCTTATATTTGGGTTTTGGCTTGATCGATTTCGATAAAATTTATATGGGACCAGCTCTAAGGTATAATATACCAAACAAAAAAAAAAACAAAATCGATTCATAATTTGCGGAATTATCGCGTAACATACATACAAAAAAAAGCAGTCAAATTGAGATCCTTCTTATTTGTAGTCGGTTGAAAATAGTATATCTATTATATCTCAGCTTATCACCTTTAGGATTTTGTTACTGCTTCTCCGCATATTATAGACCAAACGTATTTATGTAATTATATAAATAAATAATAAATATAAACATTTTGATATAAAAATATTTATTTTTGGTTAACTGGGATTTGGATTGCTCCGCTTGCTATCTGTGACATTAGATACAAAAATTAGTACTTGTACTAATATGTATACTACTACTATTATTACTATAAGTACTATTATTACTCATTTTATGTATTCATATTAATTTATCTTTGCTGCTGGAACTATTTAGGTCATTAAGGTGCGCGTCAGCCTTCTAAGCAGCGGGCGGATCAGGTTAGATTCACGGAGGGAACAAAAGTTTTCTCCCCGAGGGAAATTTGTGTTTCTTGATCTGTGTGTGATTATGTAAGATGTGAATGTTGCTGGCACTCACGATCATGTGGCGCTGTGTATACACGCGCTGTGTATTACAGCGTTATACAAATTATTAACGTAGTTTTTGCTTTAGTACCTACCTATGTATGTTAAAGAGTAGTTTCCGCGGCAAGAAAAAGGACAATCCAAAGTAATTGTGAGGTTTTACCTCTCAATAAATGCTTTTAGATAATTACCGATTGCCAGTAAGTAGAAGTAATAAAATTACCACTTTTATGGATCTTTGATGTTAATAAAGTACCACCTTGATATCTCACCATGAGTACTTACAGTTAGAGTTTTCTGTGGCGATACTGATTTTGTATAATTTTTATTGTGATAGATTTTTTTAAAATTCTAAATAGGCAATCTTTTAACCACCAGATGGTGAGCCTCGACCAGGATTTCACCTGATGGTAAGCGACGATGAACATTGTTTTATTAGATACATTTTTATTCTTTCTCATATAATGTATTGTTAAAAAATGTTTAAGGTTAATAAAAGACACTAGGTCTGTTAGGAGTGAATTTAAAATTATTAAAAAAATTGTTTGTTGTTTTTTGTATTTATGTTACTCGATATCTCCACCAATTATGAATCGATTTTGATGTTTTTTTTTTGTTTTGTACAGAAGTCAGAAGTGGAAATTTTTTATCGATATCGGTCAAGTCAAAACCGAATTATAAGCGATGAAATCGGTTTTTTTAAGGTTTGCTTGCGTTTCAATTATTATAATTGGGTTTATATTGTAACTTTAAAATGTTAACGTAAAAATATGATAAGCATGATATTTTGATGTCGACCCAGTAGGCGCAGTGGGCAAGCCTCTGAGTTCTGCGCTGTGGAACCTGAGTTCGATTTCTAGCAAGAGCTCAATTTTATTCTCAAGGGACATTTGTGCTTCTGGTTCTAGGTTTAATTGTGATGCACATACGATACAAATCTTTGAACTTAATGTGGGGCTGTAATTGTGAATGCGTTTATTTGTTTGCGTTTTTTTAAGAGATGATGAAATCAACTTCAATCCAAAATATATGAGCTAGATACAATTTTCGGGCTCAATTAATAAGAAAGAGGAACTTTCGTATTTAAACAGGTGAAAATGTTCAATGAAACTACGAAGAACTGGTAAGGATTACTATTAGCTGGTATCAACTTCATTTCACATATCTCTGCTGGGACATAAATCCTCTAAATAAACCAAGGAGGTAAGAATACGTTTTTTTGACTGTTGTCCTTTCGAATATGTTTTTTAATTTTGACTTCGCAATCTTGCGTATTTAGCCAGTGTCAAGTGTTAATATATGTCAATTGTATATTACATTAAAAGTCCTAGTCATAAGTCACAGTCAAAGTCAAGTCATGCCCTAGTAAAGTGGTAGAAACTTTACTAGAACTTCTATTGGAGTTTTGGAGCAAAGGCGAAAGTCACGTTTTACAACTTTGTATGACTTCCCTACACTTATGCACGTTTACTAAGTATTGACGGTTAATAATCCACCATTAATACATTTTAACACTCGAAGAATCACATGTTTTGGAAAATTATACAAAATCAACAACGCCATTTTTTCACTTTCGCGGCAAAACTTTCCAAATATGTTCATTATGTTCATTTTATTCCTGTCAGTTTTCATGGTACTTTGCATCATACTTTAAAGTAAAAGTAAAAAAAAAAGTAAAAATTCGTTTATTTACAGATGAATTAACACTTAAGTACAGTTGATTTAGCTATCTATAGTTGATTTAAATATCGTCATTTATACGATGCTATAGAAGGAATACCTACTTTAGCCCCTGAAAATAATTTGTGAGTAGTGTAAGGGAGTATCTTCTGAAAATATGAATGTCATGATATTTTTGAGACTAAAATAACTCGATTTCGCGTGATTAATGATACGAACGATTTGTGAAATTATCCGTGTAATTTTTCCCTCTAAGAATATTATAATATTTATATAGTTAACGGAGTTTGAGCATCTGTACGGGTCCGATTTGTGCAAATACAAATTTAGTAAACTACTTAATAAACTCCTGTTGGTGCTGTGGGCAAGACTTTGCTTTCTACGCTGAGGTTCCGGGTTTAGTTCTTGGCAGAGCACTCGATGCTCTGAATATAGAGCTTTTACTACAATCAAAAATGACGCGCCAAACGCTCCTGTACTATCAAAATTTGTTCAGCTGTTACAAAAAACCACACACATACAATACTTTTAGTACCTACAGATTTCACAAGAATACGAAACTTTTACTTTTACCACAGATACTAAAAGTTTTGTAGCAGCTCATATCCGCTCAAAGCATTTTGCTTCTATCCGTACAACGAAGGAGTGAAACTCACTGCCCACAGATTTGTTCCTCGAACAGTATAATCTGGGAATCTTCAAGAAGAGTGATGAGGTATCTTCTAGGTAAGCATGCTACAACTTCGGCCGCATCATCACTTTCCATCAGGTGAGATAGCGGCCAAATGATTACTTATCTGGCATGAAATAAGCAGTCTTTTATTTTTTATATATTTTATTATAGGTTTTCTCTATTTCGTCTCTACATTCGAGAAGGCTGAAATTAAATGTCTGACAACTTAATCTAAATTAAGTTTCTAGTTGTTATATTCACTCCAGCTGCCAACATTTGATGTCAGTCTGGCTCGCGTATCATTCTCCATAATTGATTTCGTTACCTGACGAAGTTTAGGTATTTGCATGCCTAACTACAATATAACTTTGAGAACGTCTTTACTACACGCAGACAATGTCGAGAGCTCGCGACTTGTTCGTTTTGTTTCTTAAACTTTAGTAACCAGTTGCTCCATACATATTTTCTACTGACTTCACAAAAAAGGAGGAGGTCTCCGACTGATTTTTTGTTGTGCGTTACCTTATATCTTCTTTCCACGTAAATCGATTTTGGAATTTTTATTTTGTTTGATAGCTATTGCTTTTCTATTAGTCATTTGATCAAGATCTGATCAGTGTTTGAGTTATCGTTTACGTAATGCGTGTTTAATACATTTAATTTGATAAGGAATCCGAAGATAAAGTCAGTATTGGATTGATCGATTTCAATAAAATGTATATGGGACCACCTCTGAAATATAATCTACCAAACAAAAAAAGCATTTTGAGGATCGGTTCACAAATGGGGGAGAAATCGGTGAACATAAATAAAAAAATACTTACAGTCAAACATAGAACCTCCATCTTATTTTAAGTCGGTTAAAAATAAAAAAACTGAACGGCACAGCTAGTTTTGTTTAAAAATAACGTAGGTAGGTAGAAAAGAACCAAACACCTGATGACCTTGATCATTCAAATTTCTTACAAGTAGTTGTTTATTCTTCGATTTATTTCAAATAAAGTGTCTGTAGTCGTAGAATAATTTATATTACAACGTGACTTTTAAAAACTAATATTATAAATGTGAAAGTGTGTGTGTATGTGAATATTTGTAACCACGTAACTCCGTAACGAATAAATCGATTTTGATGAAATTTTGATTAAATATAGGTAGTTTAGGTTTCGGAATAACACATAGGATTCTTTTTAACTTTAACGCGGGTGAAGCCGCGGGGCACGGCTGTTACTCATAAAAACATTTTATTTTTACATCATTCAAAATAAGACAAAATATTGGTATTTTATCCAAAAAGGATTATTAAACATTTTATTATATATATATATATATATATATAAATGGGGAGGTTAGTTTTTTTTTTCTATAATGATATTCAATTTTTTTACCGTAATATTTAACGAATTAAATTGCGTGTTATATTTTCTGGATCAGCTCAGCATTACAAGATATACCCGGTGTTTAAAAGATTAGTATTGGCTCCGCAACCTTGTACATTTAGCCAGAGTCAAGTGATAAAATATTTCAAGTAATAGTATAAAAACTAGTCACAAGTCACATTCTAAGTCAAGTAAACAGCCCTAATAAAGTGGTAGAAACTTTACTATATAGAACTTATAATAATATAGGAGTTTTCGAGCGAAAGCGAAAATCCCGTTTATCAACTTTATATGATTTGCCTAAACTCATACAAGTTCACTAAGTATTAACGGTTAATAATCCACCATTATTACACAATAACACTCGAAGAATCACTACTTTTGGAAAATAATCTAAAATCAACAACGAAATTTTTCTCTTTCGAGGCAAAAATCTCAGTGGTTTTTTTATTTCAATTATTCTAACATTAACTAAGTCAGTAAAATAGTACCTTGGTGCTAGAAGCTCCTTAGTGATTTGCAACTGTTGCTCTTATAGTGGAACCTATTAACTGCTAGGAGAGGTTAAAGTATTAATTTACGAAGGGTCGCTTGAGTAGACAAACGCTCATTAACGTTGCATGAAACTTTGAAATTAGTTAATCTATGATTATGTTAGAATCGTGAAATAAATATAATGTTGTTCGTTGCTTATTTTTGAACTAGATTTGTGCCCCGTAATAAACTTGTTTTTTGTTATCATTTCCACAGTTTGATGTAGGTAGCTTCACTTTTGTTAATCGCAACTTTGATATGTCTCACCAAATTGAGGGTAGTTTGTAAGAGCTGCGACTTGCAATTCGGCCGTAGTATACAATCTATCACAAATTGAGGAGGTGTTCCTCCGATCATCTCTATACTCAAAATAATTTGTAATCGTGAATTTACTACTCTATTAAACTCAAAGGACTTTATTGACCAGTGAACCAGAGATTTATGTGAATTGGCGGGCTCGCTACGCGAGGACTGCCAGGCGTTTCGGTGAGTTGGTTTGCATTCACAAAGCATCTGTTTCTCTCTTTGGTGGTATTTGTGTACCTTGTTGTTTGACATAACCAGCGATTAGGAGCTACTGCCCAAGACGTCCCACGTCTCGCGAGGGTGCGTAAACATTGGCCTACTAGCCGGATCCTTCAACGATGTGAGCAGCTTCCCTGTTTTATCATAAGAAGTGATAATTCGCGTACACATAAAACTGTCGATAGCTTATATTCGTCTGAAGGAATAATATGGTGGAACAATCGGTTCTGCGTTTATTTGTGTTGTGTATTTGGTTTTCGTGGCATGTGATTCTAGTTGGTAGGTAATTTGCCGGCATAGCAACCGCATTTTTTTCCTATGTCGAACCGCACACGAAAGCATATTGTAGGTAAAGAATTGGTGGGTTACTCGGATCTACGCTTATTTATATAATGGTTTATTGATATTTTTTTACAATTATTTTTCAGTATTTCAGTTCAGTTGAGATACTTTTATAGAACAATTGTCGGCCATTATGTTGACAATAATAGTCGGTCACGTTATTGCATTTCATCGTCGTATTTCGTCATATTTTTCAAAAAACTACTTGTAAACAAACTCATTATATTTTATTGTATTTTTGCATAAATTATCGCATTTTCGTCATGTATTTGAATGATGCAATCGTGCTAATACGGCATAATTGAGTGGTTCATCTTTGCTCCTATTATAGTTCGCCATGTAACTTATTTTATTTAGTAGTTTAGTAGTAGTAATAATTGCACCCATTTGGTAGGCAACATTTAGGCTTAACTACCGATCCAATTTCTATGAAAGTCAACAGACATTTGTTTACATGTTGAGTATATAAATCGTTTAAATATTCAAATTGAAATCGGTTGTATTTATTTTAGTGATTCCGTTATTGATATAGAAAGCCAGAATCTTATCAGCTGTAAGTATTGGAGTCCATTGCAATAAAATAGAAACAATTATTTTCTTTGTCGTTTGTTTGTTATTGTGGGGAGTACATTCAATATGAAAAATAGATAAACATTGATTAATGTTGATGACGCTTTTATGGTTGGCTACATACATTATTTTAATGCTATAATATAGAAATTATTACAATGCTGTGATATTTTTATTAGTTGAATATTTTCTTGATTATGAGCAAGAATGAAGAAGATAAATATAGGAAAAATTGCAAGAAATTAACTATGGAAAAATGCAATATAATCGATAGCCGGAACTCACTACATACACTACATATAATAGCTGATATAAATAGGCATCAATAGAGAGAAATAAAAGGGGCCTTGTTTTGATAACTGTCTCGCCTTTTAGTAAATAATGATGTGGTCAATGGTGGTAAGCACGCTAGGTCTACAATGGAGACGATTTAAAAACAGCTACAAAAAATCCTTTTGGCGCTTGACTACATAGTTTCTACCACATAGCGGTAATCTAAGTTTGTTCCGGTGGTATAGTTTTTACTGTAAAATGGAGAATTATAAAATGGTCAACCATCAATTAATAAAAAAATGGTCAACCATCAAAATCGGTATTTTTATTAATACCTGATATCAGAGGAAATCGGAATGAAATAGTTAAAAAAAAAACACGCATTGTAAATGTTTTGTGTTAGTGTGTTTGTCCTATCTTCACGCCGCAACGTCTGGGTGAATTTAGATGAAATTTCAATAACATAAACAAAAACACTTTTACACTCACAGCCTCACACTTAGTTCGATGACTTGTGTCGTGTGTGCTGAAAACATTCACAGGGAGAAAACTTGTTTTGCCGGGAATCGAACCCAATATCTCTGCTTAGAAGGCGTTCGCCTTCCAACTAAGCCAACGGGTAGTTTAAATAAGGCTTACCTACTTATACCTCGGCTTTTTTTATCATGATTAAAAACCCGCGAATTGTAAATGTATGTATAATTGTACATATGATAAGAATGACGATATTCTATGAAAATATTAGTTGTTACTTTAGTCTTGTTTACCATTTGATGCAACGTAGATACCACCACGTTCACGCGTACAGTCAGCAAGCATTTCACACATCCACACCTCTCACTTAGCATCCAACCCCTTACGAACTTCCACTGCAAACTGTACCCACGCCGAGAATTCCCCGTAATTTTGAGTAATAAATTAATAATGCTCCACTAATAAGATGTTCGGGAAACTTGTTCATTACTTATAGACAACGTGTCAGTTCACAGGGCGCCTTTGTTATCAAATTAGCGCGTCATGCACTCATATACGCCCTTTGCTTGGCTAAAATAACCTTTATTTCTTTCAGTTAAGATTCTTGAGGAAGCATATCTACATATTTGTTCGTATTTCTTCTCACGGCCTTGTCCTCGTATATTTTGTGACCGATATTTCTGACCAACTGTTGAATGTTACGCATTTTCGTCTGTTTGTTCAAGTTAGCAGCTAATTGTTTTGAGTCAGTGATATATGAATGGAACTGCTGTAGAAACAATAGATGAAGTTTCTTTCGGTAGTTTTTCTGGCAATTTCACAACTTGCTCACAGGCTCGTCGGCATAGACTGTGAATAACTAAATATCAGTTTTCAGTCTAATTATAAAGATATAGAATGTATGTTTTGCCCTGAAAAAACTTTTATTTGTATAAAATCTGAAAAAAAAGTTGCCTGTGTTTAGTTGTCTATTTTAGACATTCAGTAATCCTTATCAAAATAAACTGTTTCATCGTCTTACGTTATATTTAAATACAATTTGCCCTTTACTGCATATAATTTAGACAAATAGTCTGGGAGAATTCATGAGATTAGTTTTACGGGAGGACGGCGCGTCACAAATTCATCAACACTTACTGCGTAATCCTGCACAGTATGCGTATAAGATCGTGTATGTTTTTAACGAACTTTTATATGAAGAAGGATCTAAATTCGACAATTTTTTTTTTTGTTGGTTGCGCGTTATTTTTTAAAGCACCGGGTTCAATTCCTGATGGGGACACAAGTTTTCTCTCCGCAGGAAGTTTATGTTTATGGTAAGCATTTGACCACTCTCACCTGACGGAATGCGACGATGCGGCCAAAGATGTAGCATGCTTGCCTAGAAGATACTTATACACTCTTGGCTTGAAGTTGTGTGTGTGATGTGAATGTTTATGCCCTACAACATAAGTCATTAAACTTTGTGTGGGGCTGTGAGACTGAAAGCGCTTATGTTTTTTACCCGGGCGACGCCGGGCGGGTCAGCTAGTCTGATATAATTTGAACAAATGGTAAGTAACTTTAATTTAAGATTGGTGGTCAAAAAGCCAACTAAGATAACTTCAACCAGTCAAAAAAGCATAGATAATTTTGCAACAAGAGTGAATCAACACAGCTGTTAGGTCCACATCTTTGAACTTTCAGACTTTACAGCTTAAGCTTTAAAACTTGATATAAATCCTAACATTACTATATGAAAGGGAAATTATAGCATCGAAAATCTAAAACGATTTGTTTCTTATGTAGAGTCTGTATCTTTTACGAACGTCTTTACAGCCATTTATAGCACTAATGAGGCGTACAATAATTGTATGCACATATTTTCTCTCTTATACAAATTATGTTTTCCTGTGATTAAAATAAAAATAAAACAACGAAAATGTAAATGGTTAACTAAGCGTATTAAAGTAAGAACCTAGAGAAAGTTATATCTAAATTTATATCTAAAATACAGAAACAATAATACTGAGTCCAATAGAAATCTTAGTCTTAAATATATATAACTCAAAGGTGACTGACTGACATAGTGATCTATCAACGCACAGCCCAAACTACTGGACGGATCGGGCTGAAATTTAGCATGCAGGTAGATGTTATGACGTAGGCATCCGCTAAGAAAGGATTTTGATTAATTCTACCCCCAAGGGGAAAAAATAGGGGATGAAAGTTTGTATGAAACTTTGTCAATTTTAAAATAATACTTCTTAACGCGAGCGAAGCTGCGGGCAAAAGCCAGTATGTACATAAAGTACAGAATAATTATGAAGAAATTTATGATGTTTGTTCAAAAAATAATAATAATAGCAAAATGTTTATCAAAATCCACGAACAAAGTAACAACCACTTGGGAAATAATTAATAGCAATAATAATTACTTTCATACTGTCAGACTGTTACATATATTAAATTAATCAAAATGAAACAATATACATTGATCCTGAGCACATAGGAAATATACAGAATAATTACATATCTTACATCTAAAAATTAAATAGATTCTTATTGATTTGATTAAATGCATACAATTTCATTTAAAAAAATACCTCCTGAGTAGTAAATGTACTTATACTTTTTAAGATTTTTGGATAAGATATTGATTTAATTATTTTTTAATATATTTTATAATCTATTAGTTATGCAGGTTGATGGCATTGTTTCACTTTTTTCACTAAATTATACTCTATTATTTTTTTTTTTGTGTAAAAATATGTTTGCATGCCTAAAAGGTAAGTTACAGAGAGTCTATTATTATTAATAAGATCTATAATTATAACCTGTTACTACTATGAATAAATTAACATATATGAATAAGTTTATTGTTCGGCAAGTCCATGTCACGCCATTAAAATTAGCTGTCAAGATTTTCCACACGAGTCGATTGGACGTAATTGTAGCGTCTTGATCGGTATCGCTCGAGTAAGCCCTTATCATGATGTTGTTATCTCTACGCGTTAGTTCCGCTTGCGTAGAAAAAAAAATGGCTTTCGATCAAAAAATACCTTGAACTTTTTATACGACTTTATTAAAATATAAAATTGTATAAAAAGATTTTAGGCATATTGCAATAGGCACACCGAAATTGTCATGCAACTCCGTAAATCCCTTTATAGTTCTTTTTATTTTAAATATAATTTTAATGTTGTGTGTGTGATGCGAATGTTTCCGGCACCCACGAAATAAGATGTCGAACTTAATGTGTGGCTGTGAGTGTAATATTGTTTATCTTATTTGTATATGTGGCAGTGCTATATTTAATACATATAAATTTGAATAAAAATACAAAAGATTAGGTTAAAAGTTTTAAAGAAACAGGATTATTTAATATGTACCTATTTCGGTAATATGCATACATTTTATTTATCCGATCTCTAAACATTACAATATGTGAATTATATAATTATGTTAAATAATATGTATTATAGGTATTTATACGTTAATATTTATTTATTTTATGTAAGTGAATTTGATTAGATATTCTTATTTTTTTAATCTACTTACTAACTTTTTGTTAGTAAAGTGAACTGTTATGACTTTCAACACTGTGTGATATAGAGATATTAGCATTCTGCTGCTCGTCTATAAATAAATAAATAATTCATTCATTTTATCGCACCACTATCCCTACTTTCACTTTTCGTTTATATTTACGCCTCTTCCGCCTATCTTTGGAGACTGGTCAAGTGCCGAATGCATGGAAGTCTGCCAACGTCCAACCTGTGCCCAAAAAGGGAAGTCGTGCTGACCCTGCCAACTATAGACCTATTTCGGTCACGTCCATTGTCTGTAAAACAATGAAACGTGTACTAAACAAGAAACTCCTGGGCTACCTTGAAGCAAATGAACTTCTGAGTGACCGGCAATATGGCTTTCGCCAGAACCGGTCAACAGGAGACCTTCTTGCGTATGCCATACACATATGGAGTGAGGAATTGGAAAAATACGGCGAAGCGCTTGCAGTATCGCTAGACATTTCCAAGGCCTTTGACAGGGTATGGCACGACAGCCTTATTGGCAAGCTTCCAGCTTATGGTATACCTTCCAGTTTATGTGCTTGGATTTCTGATTTCTTGAGGGAACGGTCGATTCGAGTTGTCATTGATGGCTGCTCGTCCGATCTAATGGCAATTAATGCCGGGGTACCTCAAGGATCGGTTCTTTCGGCAACGCTCTTTTTGCTACAAATAAACGATCTGCTTAGGCCCGGTATCTTTGGGTACGCAGACGATAGCACCGTTGTCGAAAGATAAATATCCAATGCACGAGCTGGAGAGGTACAAGTCCTGTCACAAAGAGAGGCTATGATTGGACGATTGAACTCGAGCTTGATGGCCGTATTCAATGGGGTGATGCCAATTTGGTTCGATTTAATGCGTCCAAAACACAGGCGTGTCTCCTCTCCGCCAAACGGAGACCTTTTCACCTATCTCCAACTTTTCAGGATGTGCCAATACCGGTAGCTAACAAGCTTGAGCTACTTGGCGTTACCTTAACGTCGAATCTCAACTTTGGCACTTACATAGAAGCCAGAGCTCAACTGGCTGCTAAGAAGCTGGGTATCTTTGCTAAGGTCAGGCAGTACTTTACACCGGCGCAGCTTCTAATTTTATATCAAGCTCAAGTCCGATCCGATCGTGTATGGAGTACTGCGGCCACCTTTGGGATGGATCCGCTAAGTACCATCTAGAAGCTCTTGAGTCTATTGACCGGCGAGCCAAAAGACTCATTGGCGATAGTAAGCTAGTAGAGTCAAAACTGCAAAGTCTTGGTCACCGACGTAAGGTAGCAAGCCTATCGGTATTCTATCGCTTACATTTTGGAGAGTGTGCTCAGGAATTAAATGATATAATTCCTCCATGCCCTTTTTACCATCAAACAACAAGACAAACTGTCAAACGTCATCCATTTATGGTTGACATACCTCCAGTTCGCTCGAAGCGTTTTGCTTCTACGTTAATTATCGGTACAGCGAAGGAGTTGAACTCATTGCCTGCGTCTTTGTTCCCTGAACGGTATAATCTGGGTGTCTTCAAGTCTAGAGTGAATAGGTGCCTTCTAGGCAAGCATGTTCCATCTTTGGCCGCATCGTCACTTTCCATCAGGTGAGATAGCGGTCAAATGCTTGCCTATATAGCATAAAAAAAAACATCCAGAAGTTGTCTGGAAAAAATTGCTCTTACCGATAAGACCGCCCATTGTACATTTATTTATAAGTTTCTTTGTAAGCTGTATTTATCTTTTGGTGTCAATAAAGACTTATTGTATTGTATTATATTAGTGTGAGTGTGTTGTGATACGATGAATCATGATTTGACGATGATTGTTATTGTACCTTTTAAATGTGTAAGGAATGCCATAAAAGCGATTAAATTTATCAGTTTTAACAAAGCATAGAACATACACGTTTTTAATTAATTAATTTATACAAACAAATTATTAACTTTAACTAAATAACATTCACTATTATTTAAAATGACAATGTCAGTAATAAAAGACATCAACGCGCTCCAATAAACAAAAACCACTCGTAATATACCTCGACGTATTTATTCCGACAAAATAAATACAGCATAATTACCGCAGTTAAATTACGTTTTAAATGAAGTGTGGACTGGATCCGCAGAATATTAATGCAAGGCAGAGGCTCCTAAACTTTGGACATCACGTTTCGACAATAAAATATATGTATGACTTTGTTTACCTTGGTTTCCTATTTGTTGTCGCCTACGCTAATCTAAAGGTAGAATAAAAAGTGTTGCCAATTCCTTCTGGTTTATACAGGGTTTTTTTTTTTAAATAAACACTTTTACACATACAGCCCCGCAATAAGTTCGATGACTTGTGACGTAAGTGCTGGAAACAATCCCATCACACACATAAACACAATCAGAACCAGAAACACAATTTTTCCTTGGGGAGTAAGAAAGTTTATGTGTGTGATTGTTTGTTAACACGTATCTCCGTAGCAAATGAACCGATTTTGATGAAATTCAGAATGTAGACAGTTTAGGTTCCGGAATAACACATAAGCTACTTTTACTAACTTAATTAACGTGGACGACGCCGCGGGACACAGCTAGTAATTAATAGTTGTTAAAACTACTGTCCCGTAAATAATCACATCGCCGCGCCTTGCTTCGTAATATGGACGTCAACGCCAGTTGACACTTGACACGTTAAACTTAACAGAAAAGATAATTATTTTATTAATAATGTTTTTTTTTTTATTTGAAAAATAAAATAACAGAATTTGAAATAGCCATCGAGAAAGACGTTGGTCTCTATGGTTAGAATGATATGTCAATAGGCTTCTGGTATTTTACAAACTACCCTGTTAATTTATTATATTTAGTGTTAATCCCGATTGTAACATCGGGAACATTATCGGGATTAACACTAAATATAATAAATTAACTTTGTGGATTTCCGAAAAGTGACGCAATTCAATAAATTTTCTTAAATTACCCTGTATATACTAACAGGGAATTAGAATTAGTTTTACAAAATTTGCATCATGTCACTCAGAGGACATCATTGAATGAGTTGCATTGACAAATATTTTGCTTCAAGAATAAGATACAATGTTTTTATGCCAAAATATTTTTAGACATGCACTCAGTTCCACCAGTGCTGCATGCTAATGTATCTAAATTTATTTGGCTGTTGTGTTTTGGTACATGATATGCATATTTAAATGATTGCATAGCTATAATGAAATACGTATTTTAAATTAATAATTAGGTAACGTGATTTTATGGTTAATGAGATGTTTTTGAAAAAGATTTTAGAAGTGAAAGTGAATAATTTTGAATCGTGCGTGGGAACGAAAATAATGTCACGCTATATTGATTACTTTTAATGCGTAGTTTGAGAAACGCTGTCGCAATCCATTGTTCTACCTACGTTTCGAAACGGTATCTTAACTGTAATCTCCGCTATTGCTTCCTAATTGCCTTTCTATTGCTGACAGAGTTATTTAGATCACCCTTTGTCAATGCCGCTGATGTTGTTTGTTTTAAGTATTAATTTATATACAACTAGCCGTGCCCCGCGGCTTTGCCCGATATTTTTAAGTCAAAAAGTAGCCTATGTGTTAATCCTAGATATAATTTATGTACATTCCAAATTTCATCCAAATCCGTTCAGCCGTTAAAGCGTGAAAAGGGGAACAAACTTACACACAAACTTTCGGATTTATATTATTTATATTCATACTAGCCGTGCCCCGCGGCTTCGCCCGCTATTATCAAGTTAAAAAGTAGCTTCTGTGTTAATCCTAGGTATAATCTATGTACATTCCAAATTTCATACAAATCCGTTCAGCCGTTAAAGCGTGAAGAGGGAACAAACATACTTACACACTTACACTCACACACTTACAGACAAACTTTCGGATGTATAATATTAGTAGGATAGTAGGTCGCTACGAGCTGAGAATTCGCGTTTACATTTTGCCTTGTAGAAAAACTTTTGACATTATTGTTTTTCTTTTTGACGACCAGTTGGCGGTTTTGGGTTCGATTCCCGGCAGCAGCACAGCTTTCCTTACCAAGGTACATTTGTGCTTGTTCTGCAGAATTCAAAGATTTGTATAATGGATGCCGGAAACATTTACATCACTCACACAATCACACCGAGAATCAGAAGCACAAATATCCTCGAGGAAGGAAATAGTGATAGTGCGAATATTGCGCATAGTGCTCCTGCCGGGCATTGAACCCAGGATTCGCGGCGTAGAGAGCAGACTTGCCTACTGCGCCAACTAGGTCGTCAACCTTAAGAATTTAACTTTAAGAACTCGCATTGCTCGGTCAAATAAAATACTGCTAGTGTTATGGCACTGGTTTACGGCTCCTAGTAAATACGCACTAGCTTACCTTATATCTGTGTAAATCTATATCCGGACGATTAAAAATATATTAATATGTGGATTGTTCAATTGGATAGCACGCTTTCGTTTGTGCACTTAAGATTGAATACAAATATAAAATTATAGACAATGAAAATCGCAAATTTGTTAGGTTTAAATATGAAATTTCTTATATAAAATAGGGCATTTTACACTGATTATAGTAGGTATTTTATATTAAGTCGCAAAACAGGAGACATTTGCCATAACTCTGCGTGTGAATTTGGATATAATTATTTTAATAAATGATTGTGTCGTATAATGTAGATTAGTATGATGGAAATAGTACAGAATATCCATTTCCATCTTACTAACATAAATTTTAAGGAAACAAATTATCTATATATATAAAAGAAAGTCGTGTTAGTTACTCCACTTATAACTCAAGAACGGCTGAACCGATTTAGCTGAAAATTGGCAGGGAGGTAGTTTAGAGCCAGGAGAAGGACATAGGATACTTTTTAAGTACGTACATTTCTTTAAATTTTTTTTTACATTTCGCCATGATTTCCATTTTCTCATACGTCACTCGGATTTGGTAAAGTACTAGGCAAACATAAACATGAAGGTTGTAATAATATAGTCACGTGACATTGTAACGCATGCCGGGTATGGCTTCCTAAATATGCACATTCATTGACCGTTAGGCGGAACGAAGGTCGCCGGGACAGCTAGTTTTAGATATAGAGATGTGTATTTCTAGTATTTAATTTTAGGCTAAGATGTAATATAAATACTAGCCGTGCCCCGCGGCTTCGCCCGAGTTTATTAATATAAGTTAAAAAGTAGCCTATGTGTTATTCCGGAACCTAAACTATCTACATTCTAAATTTCATTAGGATCGGTGTAATATTTTCAAAATCGGTTTACATGGAAAGAAGTTATGAGGTAAAATACATTAAAAAATCCAGTCGAATTGAGTACCTTCTCCTTTTTGTGAATTCGGTTATAAATCGAATAGAACTCTCTTCAAGTCCCTTACACTCCCCGTCGTTTTGTTTTATAAAAACACTAGCCGTGCCCCGCGGCTTCGCCCGCTATTATTAAGTTAAAAAGTAGCCTATGTGTTAATCCTAGGTGTAATCTATGTACATTCCAAATTTCATCCAAATCCGTTCAGCCATTAAAGCGTGAAGAGGGAACAAAAATGCTTACACACTTACATACAAACTTTCGGATTTATAATATTAGTAGGATTTAACATCATTATTTATGCATCATGACAAGTATATCTATTACTAATTCAGAACAATAAACACGTTCTTAAAACATTCTTGCATATTGAAACGTACTCAGACACAATTGGTCTGAAGATACGGATTAAAAATAATGTTTTCTTGCTACAAAAAGGCAGTCTAAACTGTACACAGTAAAACATAAGGTTGAAAAATGCTCTACATAATTATGCATCGATTACATTTCTATTTTTTTAATTTACTGAATGTTTTTAGTACATATACGAGAAAATACCAATTAATAAGATAACCGACCGTATATAGCAAGATAAACATAAAGCATTTATTTTCTAGTTTTGTCTATTTGTTGAAATAAAAATCTGGCTCTGCTGCAGATAATAATCTGAATAATTCTGATACTCCGTGAACTGGGGTTCTTAACCTATAAGTAATAATCACACAGATATTATAAATGCGAAATGTTGTGTGTATTTGTCCGATCTTTATAACATTGAATGGATTTCATTAAATAAATGCACATATCGAAAATATAAACATAATAAACGATTTCACACTCACAGCCCCACACTAAGTTCTATGACGTGTGTCGTGGGTGTCGGAAACATTCACTTCGTACACAATCACAACCGGAACCAAAAATAAAAATTATCCTTGGGGAGAAAACGTATGTTCCCGCTTGAAATAGAACCCGATACCCGCTGCTTAGAAGGCAACAGTGTACCCAACTGTGCCAACGTGCAAAATTTCTCAAATTTTTCTGCCTCGTGTCGTATATTCAGAGACAGCCCTATTTATGTCGGATCCGGATGCTCATAAGACATCGGAATCAGACGCGTCACTCTCAACTTGACGTATGATAACGAGAATTGCTTAGAACTCGTTTCGATTTTAATTATATCGATATTATGTAGACTAGGCGTGTGACAGCGTGACATTGATAGATCTTATCAGTGATAGCGTCTTATTAGAAAGCGTCTTTGAAAATTGTTAAGAATAAAAGATAAAGTGAGACAACGCGCAACGTAAGGTCGCGAAGGAATTACACGAGTTAATTCCCCCAACCCCGTGTTTTTATCTAACAAAAAGACTGTTAAATGTCATCCATATATCTTTGACATACGCCCAGTTCGCTCGAAGCGTTTGACTTCTACGTTCATCATCCGTACTGCGAAGTAGTAGAAGTCATTGTCCGCGTCTTTGTGCCCAGAACGATATCATCTGGGAGTCTTCAAGTCAAGAGTGAATAGGTATCTTCTAGGCAAGACTACATCTTCGGCCGCATCATCGCTTTCCATCATGTGGTCAAATGCTTGCTTATCGAACATAAAAAAAGAGATTTTCGATACTATGTGTGTTTTATAAGAGATTTTTTAATAAAACGTGCGCTATTTGGCTTTTCACGAATTTCTAATTTTAATTAAATAAAAAAAAAGGAATCGGTGTTACGCTCACACAAAAAGCTATGCTCTCTGTTTGTGCAGACCTAGATAGGCTATACTGATTAATGTACGACTACAACTATAAAATTTAATATGCCACGCACGCCTTTGTTGAAACTTAGTATACGATAAGACCAGGTAGTTGAACATAGATAATATAATTAGCAATGATTAAACGCAAGCAAAGCTTATATAATTAAACACAAGCAAAGCTTAAAAAAACCGACTCCACCGCTATATATTCGGGACTTTGATCAGATTAGATGTACTAAACACGCAATATTGACGATATCTCAAGAACTACTGATCAGATCTTGATTTAATTTAAATGGGACTAATTGGAAAGCAGTCTTTCAAACAATAATTAAACGCAAGCAAAGCTTAAAAAACCGACTTCACCGCTTTATCTTCGGAACCTTGATCAGATTTAATGTATTAAACACGCATTATTGACATTAACTCAAAAACTAGTGATCAGATCTTGACCAAATTTAAATGTGGGACCCAAAGGAAAGCACCAGCTTTATCAAATCATCAAAATCGGCGCACAAACAAAGAAGTTATGAGGTAACTTTTGAAGTCGGTTAAATACGAGAACCTCGTCAATGTAATCGACAGAATACGCATTATTGAGGATAACTCAAAAACTACTAGTCGGATCTTGATCAAATTTAAATGGAACCAATTGGAAAGCAACTTCTATCAAACAAAAAAAATCAAAATCGGTTCACGTGGAACGAAGTTATAAGGTAACAAACAAAAAAAAAACAGTCGACTTGAGTACCTCCTCCTTTTTTGTGTAGTCGGTAGAAAAGTGACACTTGTTTATTTTGAAATAGCCTATAATCTGAGAAATCGCACGAATAACAAGTCATATCATAATCGCTAAGTATGTTGATACTGCAGATATGCTACCAAAGATATATTGTGATTATGAATGATAGTGTCATAAAATTACCCAGATGCGTGACTAACGCATTATTATGTAGAAACAGCGGTGATTATCAACATTAAAACTATCTAATAAAAATATATTGTTTATGACACCTAATGGGTAGAATTTCGTGGTTATGTATCCGCTATTAAGAAAATATTTCCGTTGCCCACATATGCTGGGAAAATTTGCGTGCCTACGCGGCTGATATTTTTCATCCGACTTTAAAAAAAGGAGATTCTCAATTCTGTATGTTTTTTTCTTTTTTTTATGTGTATTACGCGATATCTCCGCCACTAGACTAAAAAAGTCTCGTATATTTTAAAACGTTGGCTTGAAATTGACAATATGTTAAAACTATCGCCAGTCTTCAAGTTGATACATCGATAAGTGATAATTTTCATATTGAAATTAATATAAAATATGAGCATTATATGATTATATTATATGCTACGAACCGTTATTCTAGACCTTAAACAGTGAGATAACATCACTTCCGGAACGACGTCACGACCTCTTTTGTCTCCCTCACATCCGGCTCCGCCCCACTTGAGCCGGGGGAGGGGGGTGAGCTTGCCCGAACTGTCAGGCGCGCTCCTCACATTGGCATTTGCTTTCGGCGTGAACACACCTCTTTAAAAGCGGGTAACAGCGTTGCTGTTGGTTATAATTTTTATTAATGTTGTAATTTTAACAATTTTACTAGAAAATAGTAAACTTTTTTATAATTTTTATTTTTAAAAAATATTTAAATGTTAACAATTTAACTTTTATAATATTTAAACGTGACTAATTTGTGCTTTTATTTTGTTATTGTAGCACTCGTAATATTTTTTCAAGATTGAAGTAGGTGAACGGGGTCGCCCGCCTCCGCTAATTTCACCACTGATATCTTCGTCATCTTCACCGTTGTCGTCGTGTAACCCAGCCCCACACCGTCGAGTCACCGCGGTCATCGAGCAGCAGGCACAGGGGATGCGGACAGGTTCGATGCGAATTCACATAACCAAAATGATAAAAGAACCCATGAGGGTAAGTTGCACATTCGTAATTAACTGCAGCTTTAAGATTCCACTAGGATTAGGTTTCTGGAATGAGCCTACTTACCCCGCTCAATTTATAAACCAACAATCTTGTTTCAAAAATATGTGTATTGTCTTTCCTAACTGAATTGTACGATGCGAACCTAATCATCCGAAGCAGTCGCACTTGTATAATAAGAGTCGAATTTCTAAAGTTGGACTCGCGAATGATCCACGCAATTTAAACTTTTCAATCTACAGGATTTCTTTTCTCTCTTACAAATTATAGTTCATAGGCACGACATAGATATCGCATTAATTGTATATTTTGTTTTGAATTTTAAAGGCTGGACTTGCAAAATATCCATGCATTAACCTTTTCAATCCACAGCATTTATTTTCTTTCTTACTAAGAGCCAGAGGTTCAAAAAAGCTGTTTACAACTCGAACGTGAGGGTGAGCCCCCTGGCTTTCCACCAGTGGTACCACTACAGAAGAGGAGAGAGGAGGCGGGCGAACTGCCTCATCCTCGGGATCCCGTACGTCACGTCCGTACGTACGTCCCGTGGGTCAGACTGAAAAGCCCGCTCCGCGGCCTCTCAGTCGGAGACGCAGAAGGAGACCACCGCCTCCGCCTGCCACGATCTCTCGCTGTCGAGCATGTCATTAACAACTCGAACGCTGTGGGAAAGAGCTTTATTCGTGTCTATGCGGAATAGGCACGATGTTTGCAAAGCGACCGCGGAAGTCCTATTATTGCAACAACAATGAAACTGAGCCGTCACAATTACATACTTTAAAAGCTGGTCGTCAACGTATTTTCATCCAAAGGTAAGAACCAAAAGCTGCCAGAAATAAATCCGATCCGAGACAAAATTACAGAAGCAAAAAAATCCCGATAACTCGATACATATTAGCTTAATATTTATGATATCAATGCAATACAGTTACTATTTATTGACGTCAAGCTTACAGAGAAACTTATAAATATATGTAATTCTTATCGCTAAGAGCGATCTGTTATATCTTAGATTGTATTATAATATTTTTATGAGAATTTATTTAAATGTACCTACATTTTAATAATATTACTGAATTTTTTCTTTGGCTATAATACCCTCGCTTTTTAAAATATTTTAACAGTACCCCGGTAGCCGAGCGTGTACTTAGCAATAATCTAAACAATATCAAACTTTACTGGCCAATTGCCTATATTTCCTAAAACTAAACTAAAACTATATACAGCAAAGAGCCAAGTTACCTACAAGCCATCGAGCCTATAGGTAACTCAAGTGCTCAAGCCCACTACCAGTGGGTAGCTTTACTTGGTATTGAAACCAAACATTTTATTTTTTTTGTTTCTCGGATCGGACTTATTGTAAGCGATCGAATTGTAATCAAAATATACATAGACCCGGATATTTTGTTTACGTATTTATCGCCGGCGCCCATCTACCGTCAGCGAACCCAGAGCGACTACACTAAACAAGTATCGCCTTGCCTTTTTTTTTTTTTTTTTTTTTTTTTTTTTTTTGGGGGGGAAAATGCCTAGCACTTCCTTTCCTTCTCAGGGGTGAAGGAAAGGGGAATGTGGGGCTCGAACCCACTAAAAACCCCCCCGTGAGCAGTCCCTCGCCGAGGTGGGGCAAGATAGGGTCACGCTAGTAGTCACTATCTTGCCCCGGCGGTAGGCCCGGATACGATTCGGGCCACTGTACCCATGGAGGGGGTGACCTTGCTCACCAAAGCCACCCCCCAGACATGTGGGGCCGTGCAAGCCGGTGGAGAGCCCCCTGGCCCTCCACTAGTGACCCCACTACAAAGGAGGAGAGAGGAGGCGGGCGAACTGCCTCCTTCTTCCTCCTGTTCGTCTGCGCCGGAGCGGGTCAGATTGAGGATCGACCTCTCTGGCCCGCTCCGCGGCCTCCTTCTGCTTCATCACCGCTTCGCAGAAGGAGACCACCGCCTGCCACGATCTCTCGCTGCCGAGCATGGCGTCTACCACGCTCGGCAGGGAGAGATCTCCGCCTATAAACGCCGTAAGCGTGTGCCGCTGTGGGCCCCATGCGGCACACACCCCCAGCGTGTGGAGTGCCGTATCCTCAGGCGCCCCACATTCATGGCAGACCGGGGTCGGCTCCCGTCTCGCGATTTGGTGCAGGTACTTTCCGAAACATCCGTGTCCGGAAAGCACCTGCACCAATCGGAAGGTCAGCGACCCAAACCGTCGCCTCACCCACCTCCGAAGGACCGGGCGGATGGCCTCCACCGTCCACTGCCCAGGGACTGGTGGAGCCAGGTCCTCCGTCCACCGCCGTAACAGGGCAGCCCGCGCCCGCCACCGCATGCGGGTGGCCTCTTCCCACGCTGGGGAGTCTCCTCGAGCTCTCCTCGCCGCCACGAAGTGGTAAACTTCGGCGAGGATCTCCGCTTGGAGCTCCCAGGGGGGATCACCCGCAAGTACGCACGCCGCCGTCCAGGACACTGTCCGGTACCCGCGTATCGCCCTCGTCGCAATGACCCGCTGCGGACGTCGCAGCAGAGTCTTGTTGCCGCGGTTGAGGGCGTCCACCCATACCGGTGCCCCGTACAGAGCCATACTCCGGATTACTCCGGAGTAAAGCCGACGGCAGGTTGCGTTTGGGCCACCCACGTTGGGCAGCAGCCTTCCCAAGGCAGCCGCAGCCCCCACGACTCTCGGGGCAAGCTGGGAAAAGTGGGCCCCGAAAGCCCACCTTCCGTCCAGGATGAGACCCAGATACTTCATCTGGGTCCCCACCCGAACCGAGACCCCATCCAGATCGATCCGCGTTCCTGGAGGGGGTCCTCCCCGAGGCCCATGGAACAATAGGGCCTCGGTCTTGGAAAGGGCGACCTCCAGCCCCAGGGCACGTATGCGGTCAACAACAATATTTGTGCCTACCGCTGCCAACCGCACCGCCTCCCTGAGGTCCCTCCCCTTGGCTACGACAAGGGTATCATCTGCGTAGCACGCGACCCGCGTGTTTGCGGGAAGCGTGCCACGCAGCACCCAGTCGTAACCTATGTTCCACAGGAGTGGACCCAGCACCGACCCCTGAGGAACTCCGCAGGAGACGCGATGGCGCCTCAAGCCATCACGTCCTACCACCAGAACTTCGCGGTCCTGGAGGTAGTCAGCCAACAGCCTCCGCAGATACAGTGGCACTCCATGAAAGCGGAGCGCCTCCTGTATTGCTCCGTGCGGGAGGCTGTTGAAGGCGTTGGCTATATCAAGCGAGACAGCCAACGCCTTTTCCCCTTCGCTGACCGCATCCTGCGTCCATCTCTTAAGCCAGAGCAGGGCGTCTAACGTAGACCGCCCCGCTCTGAACCCGTACTGGGCCTCGGACAATCCAGGCCCAGTACCCTCTAGGTGCCTGATGACACGGGTAGCCACGATTCTCTCCAGCAGCTTACCCGTATCATCCAGCAAGACTATGGGCCTGTATCCAGAAGGCGAGTCAGCAGGTCGACCCTCCTTCCGGAGCAAGCACAATTGGCCATCTTTCCACAGCTTCGGGAACCGTCCTGATGTGAGGCATTCATCGAACAGTTCCCGAAGCCGGTCGCCCATCTTCGACAGGGCGATCCCCAGGACCCGCCCTGGAATCCCGTCTGGACCCGGCGCCGTCCTTTTCCCCCGCAAGCGGTCGACCGCAATCTCCATCTCCGCCTCTGACAAGGGCGGGATAGATGCGGGTTCCAACTCCTCCGGGAGGGATGGCGCGATCATCGAGGGTACGTGGTGAAGGCTGCTTCCAGGGAAGAGCCCACCCAGCACCCTGCTCAGAAGGTCTGGTTCTAGGGACTGTGCAATTGGGGGCGTCCGGCCCCGGAACTTTTTCCGGGCAGCCCTGTACGGACGCCCCCAAGGGTCCCTATCTAGCTCCTCCAGGGCTTCGTTCCAGGCCTGGGATTTGGCCCGGCCGATGGCCAGCTGCAGCTCCCGCTTGGCTTCGCGGTATACGCCATAAAGCCGGAGCTCAACAGCCAGCTCCTCCTCAGACATCTGTTCGTCGGTTCGGCCCCGACGCCGCTTCCTGCAGCGGGTATAGGGCCGCCGCGCCCCTGAACAGACGGTTCGAAGATCAGCGATCTCCGAACTCCACCAATAAACCTCCCGATGATCTGGGCGGTGCCGGGACCTCGGCATAGCTGTGTCGCAGACGGCCGTCACCGCTTCGCGGAATCGGCCCGCCGCGACGTCCACATCCGGGTGTGTGTGGACGGCAAGCCACGACTGGACGATCGCCGCCTCTTTCGCCAGTTCGACGTCAAGACGACTAATCGTCCAGCGCGGGAAATCCGCCCGCACCGTAATCTGGGATCCACCCTGGCTGTCGGAAGTAGAGATCTCGAACCTTATATATTTGTGGTCCGAGAGAGTCTCCACCTCCGACATGACCCTCCAGGCCCGGACACGTGCTGCGATAGACGGGGTGGCGAACGATACGTCCACCACGGACCCTCCGTTCCACCGCACGCACGTGTGGACCGACCCTCTATTTAGCAGGGTCAGTCCTGAGGCAACCGTCCACTCCCTGACAATCACACCACGAGAGTCAGTGGAGGGATTGCCCCAATCCCGGGCCTTGGCGTTAAGGTCCCCCAAGAGGAGCACCTGACGCGGCACTTGCCTTCTTACCGCCGCGGCCAGGAGATCCAGGAAGGCCTCCAGCTCCGCGACAGTTTTATTAGGGGAGAAATATGTACCAACGATAGCGTACTCTCCCCACGTACCCACCACGTACCCTGAACCCCTCTCTTCGACTGAGAGTGGGGGACTGCCACCCGCCCGTCTTACTAAGGCAACGGAGCCGTCTAGGTCCCCAACCCAGCAGGAATTGGAGGGAACATAGTACGGCTCCGCCGCAACCGCTACGTCTATTTGCCACTGCGCCAGGCTCTGCATTAGCAGGTCTTGGGCCCTGGCGCAGTGGTTAAGATTAGTCTGGAGGAAGTTGTGATGCCGAACCAGATCCATTAGTCAGACATCACAACCTCCTCGCACGCCGACTGGGGTACAACCTCAGGGGCGTCCTGACTAGTTGCCGCAGGGAGGGCCGTGGTCCTAGCGGCCGGGGGCTTTCCCTTCATCTTCGGGGGGGCGCAATTACGTGCACCCATCACATGGCCGGCAGGCCGCCCCGACTCCGCACATATCGCGCAGCGCGGCTCTGCCTTGCCGCAGTTAGCCGCACGATGGCCTGTGCCTCCACATCGGAAACACAGATCTCCCCTGTCAGAAGACGCGGGACACTGAGTGCGCGTATGACCCAACCCCATGCACCTGAAGCATCGCATGGGACGAGCCGCCAGTGCCACCACGCGCACTGAGCTCCACCCTACTAGGAGCCTGCCCTTTTCCAGCAGCATTTTGGCTGCTGAAATCGGGCAAGATACGAGGGTGGAGCCGACGCCACTAATGCCGGGACGAATCTCTCCCGCCTTCACCAGACGGACGTCGCAGCCGCCCGCTTTAGCGACCGCCGCAGCCACTTTTTCTTTCGTGGCCCCATCATCCAGACCCGTAATCCGCAGGTCAGCGGTTTTAACGGGCCTGGCAATATTGGCCACTTCAGACAGGACATCGCGGAGTTTCTCCGCGAGCTTGTCAGCCTTCTCGATATTTTGGGAGCCAGGTATCTCCAACATCCTGGCTCCCGTGGCCGTCTGGCGGAAGCAGAGGCGGTCGATCCCCAGCTCCTGAAGATCGATTTTTTCTTGTGCCACGTCCATAATGGCGCCGTACGTGACCCCTTTCTCCACGGCCTCGGGCAGGAGGGACATCACCACGGCCGCGGACTTTGGAGGCCTCAGCACCGTTTTAGTTTTTGTGGCAGCTGGGGCTGCCGGCTTTGCCTTCGCGGTGGGAGCACGAGCCGTGGGGGCAACCGCAAGTGCAGAATGAGGAAGAGAGGACTTTCCCTTCCCCTTTCCCTTGTTTCTCTTCACCACCGTAGTCCACGCTTCTGCCTGAGGGACAGCGGAGTGGACATCTCTAGAGGTAGAAGGACCCACTGTCGATACCTCTGAAGAGGTGACGGCAGTCTTAAACGCCGGAACAACGCGCTTATTTACTTTGCGGGCTGGCTCAGGGGCCGGTTTGGGTGGCGCCATGGCTGCCACTGCCTTCTTAGTGGTTTTTGCGTCCACTTTCAGGGGTGGACGGAGCTTCGGGGCAGGCAGAAGCCGGTCCTCGACCACCGCAAGTCGGGCATCCAGCATTTGCCCGAACGTAATAGTTAGGGACCGCTTCAACTCCTCTATTATTTCGGCACCCATTTGAAGAGCGGAAGGTGCCTGCCTCTCAGCAACAGCTGCTGCAGTGGCAGCCGCAGCAGCTTCCGACTTGGCTTCAGTGAAGCCGCGACGCAGAGCCTTTACTTCTGCCTTACGCGACTCGACCTCGAGGCGAAGGCGAGAGTTTTCCGCCCTTAGCCGCCTTGTCTCCTCTGCCTCGCTCCTACTAGCGAGGGCATCAACCACTTCCCTCAAAGTTGATGCTGACCTTTTCAGGCGACCCACGTACTCGCCTTTGAGATTTCCTGATTTCTTGGCCACCTCTAAAATGCAGGCTAGATTTTCGGCCGCATGAGCCTTCAGATCCTGAGCGTTCAGAGTGCTGATGTCATTGTTATCCGCACCAGCATCTGACTCGCTTTCCGTACCGGCCGAAAAGCCAACTACGGCAGCAGCTGGCCCCCTCTTGAACCGTCTGGCTCGCAAGAGCTCCTCCAGCTCCCCGTCCGACAACGTTGGAGAACTTCTGATGAAGTCCTTCCTGGAAGGCCCCGCTTTGGTGGTCCTCTTTCCCCCTCTCTTGGCAGTATGAACTTTTGCAGCCAACGTCCCTTCGGTCTCCGTGTCTGAGTCAAAATGCCCGGGCACGAAGCACGAAGAAGACGGCCGCTTTCGGCAACTGCCCTCACCTCCATCTACTTCGGACAATTCCGAAGACACTCCCGCACCCTCCATTGAAGCCTCTGAGAGGTCCGCTGAAGGGTAGGAGTGGCCCTGAGAAGGGCCTTTTCTGTCTACGGTAGCCTCTAAGAGGTCCGTAGAGAGGTCGGAGGAGGGGCCCTGAAAAGGGCCTTTTATGAACCTCCCCGACGAATCCCGCGATTTCGACATCCTGTCCCAGTTCACAGTGACCGCACGTTACAACTGTGAGGCAGAGTATTAGCCTGTCTGAACACCTGCGTTACCGGGTTCAGACAGTTTCCAGGGGCACCACGTGGAGGTTCTCTGCGCTTATGGGGGAGCCCCCAAGTATCGCCTTGCCTGGACGAACTAAGCTCGACAAGCTATTAAAGTCCTCGTTCGTGTGAGTGATGCAGAAGTCCAGTCTGACGCCAGCTAAGGATCGTTTTTCCTAGACGGATTAAGCTGCGGCGGAAGCTATTATGTCCTAACCTCATTCGAGTGAGTGATGAAGTATCAGAAGTCTAGTCTGACTCCAATTAAAGATCGTTTTTCCTTGACGGACAAAGCTACGGAAGCTATTCAAGTCCTAACCTCGTTCGAGTGTGTCACAATTTTTAATATACAATTGCAGATAATTCTGTAACATTGACTTGCCTTGTGTAACAGTCGGTTGTAATGGCCAATAAATGCATTTAATTTATTTTTTCTGATGCCAACCAGGGATTGTTTTTCCTTGAAGGACTAAGCTGCGGAAAATATTCATGTCCCAACCTCGATCGGGTGGATTGTGAACTATGAGAAGTCTATTCTGATCCCAACCAAAGTCATTTATTATCAAATGGAATCCAAGCCTAAACTCCACGTATTTGCCCGGGTATAAAAAGTAAATATGGCTCAAAAATATTCGCTCTAATCTAAAAGCAAATTGGTGGAGTCTGATAATACCTGGTAAGCATATTAAACTTTACGGTTTCGGCCTAGTTAGTAACTGAAGGTATCTGTTTCACTTGCCATTCCTTGCAGTTAATTTGCAGACTACCTAACTGAAATAACGAAGTCTTTTCTTGTAAGTACTTGGTCTTAATAGATACAAAGAATACAATCAGTTCTTGTTTCACACCTTGTAATGACCGTTGTCTCATGCGTTACAGTAGAACCTATTAGATGGCACTATATGTCTTCTAAGCACCAAAGACGTTACAGCAATCTGATGTACTAGTGGGAGTTTACCGATACTCGCATACGTAGTTACTATTTATACATTCCATAGTAATTGTATATTCATATATGTATTATTTAGTGTGTTATAGCTTGTGTTATAGCTGTATTTATTTAGTGTGTTACATTACACTGGTTAACAACATGTACACCATCCTGTTATCATTACACAAACTGTCCAGTAAGTGTACTCTTCTGAAACGGCTTAGGAAGAGACATTGTGAATTTTAAAACGCAGATAGATTTTCTCGCTTCAACGAGCACACACTTTCTTTTTCGTTATGTTCGTCTCATACGGTTCTGATACTTATTAAAAGCTCCAACTTACTCGGTGGTTTGGCGTCTGGAACTCGAAAGAGCTGATAGCGGAACACTTCTGATGTTTTTTAATGGTTGATCACATTCTTAATTCTCCATCATTTTAGTACAAAGTTTTATCTGGTATTTGGCAATAATGATAATGTTGATCATATATCAATCACATTCACATGCTCCCTTTGCTTAGTTAAGCACTCGTTCATTTCTTGCTTAAATGCATTTAAATTTATTAAAATATTTTATTTTTAATTACCAAAAGGAATTACCACAACGACGTTTTCCAATGGAGTGCCAATAAGAGTTTTACCTTAGCCTGTGGGTAACGGTCACGTAGACTTGATATATTACGAAAGGACTAGCTATAGATCCCAGTCTTGACATTTATAATTTTATTGTACTTGAATGGATAAGTGATCAACCATTCCTTTAAAACAATATTTCAGATGACGCGGGTACTTACATAAGGTACGGTTCTCTTATTGCTTCTCGAATGTAGAAGTCAAGCCCGCAATTTTGCACATTTAATTATCGACCCAAAATCAAAGACGAATTTAAACATGTTTATTGACATCCTTTCTTTGGGTCTACCTACTCCACAAGTATAAACCTGCCGTTGCAGTTATTATGGAGATTACAGATCTAATAGACTAAATGTCTTGTTGTAGATATGTCTTGTTTAATGATGTAGACGTAAGAAATGTGTTTTCATCTCGTAGGGTAAGCAATAATCTAGTCGGGGGAGAGGTGTACGCGAGAAGAGCGTGCGCGAGCGGCGCGGCGGTCGGCTGCTAGTAGCGGCCGGCGGCATCGCTCGAGTCAGTGTCATCGAGAGCCGGACCAAGGCAGACGTATAGAACATTCCACCGCACTCCCCGCGTCGTGCCACACGCTAACCGCGTGCTGTTTCTTTAGTGTGTGAGCTAATGTACCGGTTGTATTTAATAAAAGTGCTTCAATATGACGTTCCTCGTGTCTTCAATGTGAACCCCCGCACCTAAATCTCAATAGTAATAATGATTCGGTTTGGGTAAAGATGATTTTAAGAGGCAAGTATTGAAGCCTCTTCATACTTTGTACTTGGACTACTTCAGTACTTGCAATAACTTGGTTGTTTGAATTAAGTGCTTTTATTTTTACAATGGCCTCTCATGGTAAATGTATGACGTATCCCTACGTCTGAGCCTATTCGAATTGAAACACTGTAGCATAAAAATATACAACAATGTATATACAAGTGTCATTGCTAAACTGTTATTAGATCAATAAATGATCAAATTCTTTACCTACCTGTCTATGCATGTGATAGCATTGTAACTAATAGTCACTTTAAAATTTACGATTGTTAATTCCTTGTCATAACATTATTTTAGTTAAGGTACCATAATAATAAAATGTATTTGTCGTGAGTAACATGTATAATTATTCTAATTTCAAGGTTACTTTCATCCCTCTGTTCTGTAGGTACACCTATTCATGGGATATATATCATAGATTTGCATAACCTAGGTACACATTATAAAGTACCTGATACTATCAATTATATTTATTCACACATTGGCATACTTTTGAGCTTGCCACCAGGCGATAATAAACACATCTCACTGTTTAAGGTCTAGAATAACGGTTCGTAGCATATAATATGATGTTTTACCTGAAAATAAAACAATTATTATATGCGAAACCTTATTCTAGACCTATATTTAGAATCCTGCCTGGTGGACTTCTTTATCTTGTCCACCGAAAGTGAGATGCAATGTGAGGAGCGCGCCTGACAGTTCGGGCAAGCTCACCCCCCTCCCCCGGCTCAAGTGGGGCGGAGCCGGGTGTGAGGGAGACAAAAGAGGTCGTGACGTCGTTCCGGAAGTGATGTTATCTCACTGTTTAAGGTCTAGAATAAGGTTTCGCATATAATAATTGTTTTATTTTCAGGTAAAACATCATATTAACCCGGACGAAAAAGAAAGGTGTGTTTTGGTGAAAATCGGAGCTTCAGGGGTATTTTAAAAATTATGATTTATGTTTTTTTTTAAATCAAAATTGTATAGTTAACAGAGTTTGATAAATGTAACTTACACCAACTTATGATACGGATAAA
Source organism: Lomographa bimaculata (assembly GCA_948107665.1). Classification (NCBI taxonomy): domain Eukaryota; kingdom Metazoa; phylum Arthropoda; class Insecta; order Lepidoptera; family Geometridae; genus Lomographa; species Lomographa bimaculata. Next base: position 16,108,092 of record OX403589.1, read on the forward strand.
AATACTAGTTAATTGCTAATATCCTCACGAAAACGACATACTTTTTGAAGCTCATTGGCTTAGTTGGGGAGCGTTCGCCTTCTAAGCAGAGGTATCGGGTTCGATTCCCGGCGGCAACACAAGTTTTCTCCCCAAGCAAATTTGTTTCTGGTTTTTGTTGTGATTGTGTATGTGATGTGAAAAATTTCCGGCACCCACGACAAAAGTCATGAAGCTTTTTGAAGCATCTATTTATGATTGGTCGTTTTGCAACAGACGACCTGGTTGGAAAATTGAATTTTTTCCCATTAATAGTGAATATTAAGTTAATTAGGTATTCCATACAGCCATTTATTATACCCGGTCTATTACATTCTATAGTTCTCTCCATCCGAAGGTTGCCTGGTAGAGATCGCTGTTAGTGATAAGGCCGCCTGTTGTGATACTTTACGTATAAGCTTGTTTGTTACCTTTGTTTTATCTCATCTTATAAAGTGGATCAATAAAGTATTATCTATCTATCTATCTATCTATTACTTAGTATTATAAATCTTTTATACCAACATATTGAAAATAACTTGCACGCTCTGGATAAACTCAAACGTGTTCTAGAGTTATAGCTAAAAGCTTTTAAGGTTTAGATAGTCACATATCTAGCTTTTAAAGTCTGTTTGTTTATCCATAATTTCTTCAGTCCATTCCGTCATAAACATGTCAATCCATCAATCCGAGCGTTGTTGGTACTTTCTGTCAATCCAAGATAATAATTGACTGGATTTCGTTTGAAACATAAACTGATGTTTTGGTGGAGGTATCTATCGGTTATCGAGGTGAAGTATCACTATATCCAAAGGTTGCCTGGAAGAGATCGCTTTTACACTTATTTTGTAAGTCATTATTTTCTATTCTGTTTTGTAAGAAATATGGTGTTCAATAAAGAGTTTATCTATCTATATTTGTATAATTTATTACAAATGGGTTTTATTAATGACACGTTTTTTTTAGCAACTGTTCCGTTATCTGTAGGTCTCTAATTAAATCTTGCAAGCTAAATCTGATGATGAAGACGGAAGATGGCCATAGGAATTTCTGAACTAAACAAGATAAACCCATCGAGTTTGGGCTCGTTTGATTCGTCTTGACAAGTTTTCTAGTTATATGACTTTTTAGTCTTTTTTTATTTACAACTGGTGAAAATTTGCTTTAAAAACTTTTTAAAGTACCTGTAACTTGTTTGATACAGAACTCTACAATGAGCTTGTCTTTATACGATACAATCCTAGCCAATTAATTGAAACACGGTGTCTGTAACTAAAAGAAGGATTTTGAATAGGTTATGCCACTCCATTTGTAAGAAGTTTGTGAAGATTTTTTTGTGCTCTATAGTCAAGCATTCAACTACTATCTTACCTGATGGAAAGTGATAACTTAATATGTACCATGCTTAAAGATACCTATGCACTCTAAAATTTAAAATGTTCATATAAATTCTAATGATATTATGCATGATATGCTTCTGAAATGCTCATTTGACGCAAATAAAACAATTACATCCCACTCCTAACTGAGGTGTCAGTTGCTACATCAACGATGTCGTTAAGATTTTCACGACCTGTAGAGGTTTTTTTATTATGTTTAACCAACAAAAAAAGCACTTAATTTATTGATTTGGTCCGTATTATATTATGTAATATAATATCATTATGTTGCTTACCCATATTATTAGTGTTTAATAAAGAAATATTGTATTGTACAGTAAACCTACAAATTTTGAGACCATCAGAACCTATTGTTTCTGCTCTATACGATACAAAAAACCTATGTTGAGATTTAGCTTAATATTCACCATCTGATGGATAAGTTACAAAACGTATGTGAATAATAGTAAAAAATATAAGACGCATGAGGCAAGTGTCATAGTCCCACTACATAGTAAGATTTAAATTTTGGGGGCTGAGTCACCCACTTCCGTAGGAGGATACCCCTTAAGTCTGACTCCCTACACGTGGTCCCCGGGTGGTGCTAATCAGGTGACATTTGAGAGGTGGTAGAGCATTTTGTGAGTTGCTCGCCTGGCTTGCTACCAAAGTAGCTTACCACCATCAAGTTGAAAGTCTGCCGCCAAGCCAAATACGGTGTCCCGGCAGTTATCCTTGAGAGCCTGCGTTTTCCAGGTCTAGTGTGTTTACCAGCTTCGATCACATCGTCACTTACCATCAGGTGAGATAGTGGTCAAACACTAGCCTGTAACAAATAAAAAAAAAAAAAAACACCTAACATACAAAACAAAACTCCAAATTTTGCTCTACATGTGTTTGATATTGAACCTACACTCATCCTTTCCCTATTCTATGGTTATTATTATTGTAAAGGTGACTAAGCAAATGGTGTCCTACTTTAAACGTGAAGCATTATATCATTCTAAGTTTAAGTTTGCTTCTTAGCAAGAGTTGCAGTTCCGCTAATGCCTAGTAAAGGTCCAAGCATAGACCCGACAGTTTAAATAAATAGATATAATTACTATGTTCTTAAAATTTTCCAGCAACTCACAATAAGGTACATATGTGATGAACAGTTGTCCTTGCTATTTTTAATACCATTTACTGCACGTACAGAGTATACACAGTACCTAAGTAAAGTTATTACTTAAGCAAACATAGCTAATGTGTTCGAAGACAAACAGCAAGAACCGACAGTTCCGTGATATTTTTATTATAATAAATCAGAATGCATAATATGTTAAACTAACAATATGAATAAGAACACGTGTAACATAGAAACTATAGAAAAAAATTCAAGATCATTCATCCATACATTTAATTTTTAGAGTTTCTTTTCCAAAAGGTTGAAAAAGGGACTCATTGTATAAGACTGTTCCGACGTCTGTCTATTTGTCATTTAAAGAGCTCTTTCTATCGAACCATCATATAAAATTGTGGTGGCATCACTACAGACAGGCGTGTTTAGTAATTTTATTGTAAGGATGAAGCTTTAACTGCCTCTACTTTTTTGTTTGTCATCTTTAATTACAAAATTGACGATAATTAGCCATCCTTCAGATACAGTTCTAATTAGAGGCTTAGCTTGCATACCGCTGTGGACCACACTGTATAACTTGTTGGTAAGTTATAGTGTGGTCCAGGCCTCCTGCTGACTTTATTTTATACAAAAACACCTCATCTTACACCTGTGTGTCAGTGGCTAAATAGTTGGCTAGTCTGTATACATTAAGGCTTTCTATCAGAATAGAAAACATAATTAAACGCAAGAAAAACTTAAAAAACCGACCTTACCACTTATCTTCGGAACCTTGATCAGATTTAATGTATTAAATACTATTATAGTCAATAGACTATAACTCAAAAACTAGAGATCAGATCTTGATCAAATTTCAATGGAACCACAAAAGCACCAGCTTTCAAATAAAAAAATAATCATCAAAATCGGCTCCCAACGAAAGAAGTTATTAGGTAACTTTTGAAGTCGGTTAAACGAGAACATCGTCAAAGTAGTCCACAAAATAGGCATTATTGACGATTTTTCAAGAACAGATCTTGATCAAATTTAAATGGGACCAATTAGGAAGCATCATCTTTCAAAGCAAAAAGTTTTTAAATCGGCTCCCGCGGAGAGAAGTTATGAGGTAAACTTGAGTAAACCTCCTTTTTTGGGAAGTCGTTAAAAAATACGGCTGAAGATATAAGCATGCTTAACTAAAATATATATATATTCACCACAAACCTGAAGACTCCCAAAAATAAACCGCGCAAGAAGACGCGGGCTGATGAGTTCCTATCTGCTATAAAATACATTATTATTAATATATATTGCTACATTGTAGTTTTACGACATTTTTAATTATCCAACTTTTGATGACAAGATCGCATATTTGTAATGTAAAGCGGATACTGTGGTAGGTTTATAGTCCCACGTTTTTCTAGTCAGCTCTATAAAAACACATTGACTAATAAATTTTAATATAATTGTATGAATATGTATTAGCCTGGTGATATAAAAAAAAATAGTATAGTTTTGTTTTTACAAACATAACTAAATTCGTTGTTAACTTTAACTTAAAATTCAATGTTCACTTAAACTCTCCTCAAGTTGGCCAACTAATATTATAGATTTAGGTAAAGTAGCATAATCAAAATTTAACAAGTAGCAAAATCAAAATTTTGGAAATATCCATTACGACCTTTCTTGAAAACGACAGCACCGTTTATCATCAAACATAGTTAAGAAAACTCACGATCCAATAACTTTTCAAATAAAAAAAAACTTAAAACCAGTCAAACCTATAGATAAATGGAAACATTTGTTTCACACAACCTCCCACTAATAACGCATATACCTTCTCTGTTTCGTCAAAGGCAATATATAGGCTTACTTGTAAAATATCAGAAAACTCTCGGATCCTGATTCTTATACTAGCTCATAGGTCATTTGGTTCTACGATTTCCTTCTATACAACAGATGTTGATTCGTAGTTGTTTAAATTACACTGTCTTGCAAAGAATGCCATAGCTGCAACGCGCCTCGTAATAATATGCATGCCAACACAAGTTGACACTTGATACCTTAGACTTAATAGAGAAGAAATAAATAAAAGTATATTTTTTTTGAAAATCATAAAACCAAAATTTTCAATGCAAGAAAGACGTTGATGGTTTCAATGATTGAAATAATGTCCCCAGAGGTAACCGATATTTTCAAAATTACCCAGTATAAATTTCAAAGTCCGAATTGCCGTCAAAGTTTCAAACTAAATTATAGTTTCTACAGTGATGTGGTTATAAATAAACATTGTCAAATATAACTGTGCCAGAAAGTTCATTGTTTCCGGTTGAAGATAAATATGGATGATGTTTAGTGTAGCTAAACTTGTTAAGTCAACGTAAAGCGAAGTTATGTTTAGATGCCTATCATTAAACAATATCTCTTAAATCAGAACTATTCAAGTTATATTTTCTTAATCGAAATTCAAGCCACATAATATATACTCCTATACAGCAGTTTTATTTATTTTTATAAGACCCCTAAACTCTACATACTAAACTATTCGGGTAACGCGATGCTTGCTTTGATTATGGCAAGACATTGTCATCGATAATAAATGTACTCATTGTTCTAAGCCGAATGCAGACGCAAATCATATTATTTTTTAATGTGAGGCATTTCACATTCAACGGCTGTTACTTGCGAGTGACATTAATGACATTGCACAACAAAACTCACTATGTGCTCCCCGCCGGATTCAAGATTTATTAGCAAATGAAGCATTCTTTATTCCCACATTTAAGTTCATATTGATAGTGTAGAAAAAATATAATTTGTCAAATATGTAGTAATCATCGATGTATATGTACTTCGATCTCAATGATAGCTTAATTGATATTTTAAAAAGATTCATGTTACATGTAAAATTTTCTCACTGTAATTCTTAAGAACAATTCTACCTTTGTACTGCAAAAGCGTTGCTTAAGATCAATTTTTAAGTTGCAAAGTACTACATCTCTTCGAGATTTTTTTAAACAGTACGGTATCTTGACTGTAACCTGCATTTACATATTGGAAATATATGTTTTCATAAAAAATAATGAACAATTCTTTTTTAACATTAAATCAAATCGTGCTAACTGTCTACGAAATAAATATAAATATAATATATGTATTCCTCAAATAAACAATAGCATGTTTTATAACAGTCCTTATATAAATGCAGTTAAAATTTACAACCATCTTCCGCTAGAATTCAAACTTTTGGATGGAAAAAAATTCAAAAATGGTCTGAAAGATTGGCTATTAAGCAGGGTTTATTATAATTTAAAGGAATATTTTGACATCCCTTAGTATAATATTGTAAGTAGCCAAATGTAGAGCTATGCTCCATTACTAACTACGGGCCAATTGCCTATATTTCCTAAAACTAAACTAAAACTATGTACAGCAAAGAACTAAAGTTCTATTTGTTTGTTGTAAGTAGCCTAATTATAATGTGTAAATAATTTAAAGATATGTAAAAGATATTTAAAGATATTATGTATAAAAAAAATGTATGTAAACAAAATGCTATTACTATTTTTTTTTTAAAACAAAACATGTATAATATCCGAATGTCGAATTGTACGCCCGAAAGGGAAAAACTGTTGATACATACTACTTTTTAAGTTTAAGACCATGTACCTAATTATTAGTTCACACACAGTTTATGCAATAAAAATGATTTCTATTTCTATTTCTATTTCTAGAACTTGTAAAATTTTAATATTTCGACTGAAGGACTACGTATCCATGGTCATGAAATAAATTTAAAAAAAAAATTGATTTCATCAAAATAATTTCAACAGGTTGTTCGTAAAATGATATGAAATTCTCAGGGAAACAATTACATTCAACTTTATACAATAAATATAGAGTATGGATATTGTAGATTGTGGTTGAGCATTTGAAACTTTCCAGCCATACGCTGTTCGATATCATCAAACACAACTGCGTAGTTTTATTTACACTATCTATTATGATCTATGTGCTATATTTCGAAGCTAACATTACTAAATATTTACGTTCGTGTCTTACCAATTAGCACTTGCATATCATTACATACTTAAAGTAGAAGAAAAAATCTTGACCAAAGTGATTAAATTCGATATGTCTTTTTTGTATGAGACTTTGACTGTCGTATACGATTACAAATATAATTTTTCTGTTCATTAATTATTATGACAAAAAATAACTGATGTATTAAAAAATTGCAACTGAGTTGTAATTTGTCACTAACATAGCTTAAAACATTCAAACAACGACTCATTTAACACAATGTTTTTGTTAATATACTAAAATACATTTATATTTAATATACGGTACAATAGGTATTCAAATTCTCAAGAAGTATATTCTTCAAGTAGTATAATATTCTATTGATTTATCGATTAATACTTACAGTAGTGGAGAACTCTTCAAGTCGTGAATGAAGTGTATCAAAGTCCTCCGCCAGTTCCAAATGATTCTTCAATCGAATCGGCTGCGGAACCTTTATACGAAGGTTCGGTTTCGGAGATCTTCCGTTGCCATTTTCAACTTTCAACTCACTTTCACCACTAAAAGGGCACTTTCCCCGCACGACATGTCCATTAACCTGTTCGACTTTGTCCACTTTATCCATGTTGGATCCTTCGGGATCTTTGGGGCAGCAAATTTTAAACATCTGTTCCGTTAAGAACGCTGCGCGTTCGCGATCTAACTGAGCGGGAGGTCGCTCGCTGCATGGTATATATGCACGCTTGGAGATCCGGACTAGAACTGATGCGAATCGGTGATTGAGCCGAGGATACTAAGACCGCAAAAAATATCAACAGTAAGGAATGCGTCACGCAGCGCCCGCGCCGGTCGCCCGCCGAGACTGAACAGCCTGTTGCGGATGTTATCACAGATCAAGGTGATACGCGAGTTTATCAGGTACTTGACCAAAACGTCGCGATGACGGCAAGTGCCGTAATCCTATACCTACTCTTTGTAACGCGATGATAGCAATTGATGATCCCTCATCATTCATGCATGAACTAGATTGTTGTACGACGGACATAATGTTATGTAGGTTGGTGATTTCTCATTTTTGAAGTATTATAGAATTAAGAGACTTATTAAGACTGCCTAATTAAGAGTGACATAATTTAAAACAAACCTTTTCTCAATGGATAAAATTGATGGAGTAAATAATTTACAATGGATTGCAGTCTATAAATGTAACGATTATAATTATTACTAGCCATACCGTGCCTCATGTCACTTTGTGGTAAGTACTAAACAACTTTAAGATATTTAAGTATGTATTTATATAAATATAATTGAAACGAAAGCAAAGCTTAAAAATACCGACTTCATCGCTTAAAAAACATATAGATGAATCGCTCCCCCTTTTTTGAAGTCGGTTGAAAACTAAACTAAAATCTAATGTACAGAATCTATCCAGCAAAGATAAAGTAAAATAGCTAAGTTAAATAACAAGGCACCGACCTTATGGTAATTTAAATGCTCAAGCCCACTACCAGAGGGTAGCGGTTCCATCATGCTGGCGGCATTTCCTCTCTGTATTGCAATATTAATACGTTGTGCCAATTTTATATATTATGTATATGTTTGTATTATATTAAACCTTAGAATTACTATATTGTATGTTAGTCTCCTCCAGAAATGAAATGAATTAAATTAAACATCACATTTAGAATCTAATGACAGCAATGAGTTCGACCACCAAGGCTTTTATATCTGACTAGCTGTGCCCAGCGGTTTTACACGTATAAGTTCCAGACCCGCGGAAATTCCGTAGCCTATGTGTTAATCCAAGCTACCTCTATACCAAAATTCAATAAAATTGGTATAGCCCTTTGAGCGTGAAGAAATAACAAACATACAAACACACTCACAAACTTTCGCATTAATAATATTACAGTGATTGCGTTGCAACTAAACAAAGCAATTTATAAGAAAGTTTCGACACTAATTTCCATAAGTTCTGGTTAAAAACCGGTCAACCTAAGTTGGGTATTCACGACGACGCCGCTTGCATTTAAATTGTCACTTACTGATCTCGAATGATCACCATTAATTTTGATTTCATCTGTTAAGTAGGTACTTAAAACCAGTCTTAGGATATTTCCGAATAATTTACTTTTTATGGTAACAAATAATTTGTAGATTATCCTTCACCTTATATCACACTCATATTATAAATGCGAAAAATGAAAGAATTGTTAGGGTTCAAGCTAACCGAGGTCTGACGTCGGTCTCAGGGGACACCGCCGTCACTAGACAGGCCTCGCGAGGTGGTGCGCACAGTGTTCCCGCTCGCCTCTCATGGAGATAGAGACGAAGAACTCCAACTTTGCCTCTCAAACGGGATTGGGGCCCTGCGAAGGGCCAGCGCCGCCAGGGCTGTGCAAGTGAGTTCGAGAGTGTTCCCTCGGCCCTGGCAACAATGGCGTCTCGTGGAGCATCTTGTGGTTTTAGTCAGTAGGGGTACAGGCTGCTGTGGGAGTAGTTGGTGTCGATCCCGACACACCCCGTCGTGTCTCCCCTGGCGCGGCGGGACGGTACGTAAAATGTATTTCCACACGTATGCAAAAGTTAGAAAGCTAACTAACTTACGCGGCGTGCAGGCGGGCGGGTGCTGCATCCTGCATGAAACCTAACAACTTTATCGGAATTAACACTAAATATAATAAATTAACTTTGTCGTTATGAAATGAATAACCAAGTCAACTTAGAGATCTCGCTTCATGATCAATAAGGTCTATTGGATAGTATAATATAAACCTATTGAACATAATTTGACTTGACGACCCAGTTGGCGCAGTGGACAGGTGTCCGCCCTCTGCGCCGTGGGTCCTGGGTTCGATTCCCGGCAGGAGCACAAATTCCTTACCAAGGGATATTTGTGCTTCTGGTTCTGGATGTAATGTGTGTGTGTGATGTGAATGTTTCCGGCACCCACGATACAAGTCTTTGAACTTAGTGTGGGGCTGAGAATGTGAAAGCGTTTGTTTATAATTGTCTAACCATCGCCAAGTATTTCTACAGTTTTCAATCTACATGGACACGAACGTGCGCTTGTTTTGTTAGCATAAATAATATTGATCCAGTTATGAAATCGAGCCCGCATATGAATTTGAAATGATAAAGATAGTGCCCGCAACTATGTTTTTTCGATAAAAATATTACTCACACACACAATACGTAACATTGTGGTCGCACAATGGTATTGTTACTAAAGGATTAATATTATTTACTGTATCCCTCGGGTAGAGTATAATCTTTTCTATACTATATACCACAAAACTAATTCTATTCTCTCTTCTATTTTCAACCTACTTCATAAAAAAGGAAGGACTCAATTCGACTGTTTTTTTATGTGTGTTACCTCATAGCTTCTTTCTACGTGAAGTGATAATTTATTTAAGACTATCTGAAAAAACCGAGATTCTTGACAGGTTCATCTCGAGATGGGTGTGTAATATTGCAAATCTGGCAATAGAGTCATTAACTTCAATGAGCGCCTTTTTGGAACCCATGTGAATATACGTTTTTTTTTTTAATTTGTTGTTTCTCAAAAATTTAATATATGTAACAGTAATCATACCCTACTAAAACACATAAGATGTGTATTGAGACTATGTAACTTCAATGTATGCAATATCTGTTAAACATTTGACTTATTATTTGTACACCCAAAAAGGGTACGAAACAGTTGATACCATTGTATCAGTATTTTCTATTATATTATATTTAATAGCTAAATATATTTCTCTCTACGAGTAAGGTGCAAGTCATTGCAACGATCATGTAACTCAATTATTAGAATTCAGCCTCTTTAGTCATACCTACATAATTATCAGATCATTTACCTCATAAAGAAGTCCCTATTTTGTGACGTCATCAATTAAACCCAGAATACGTCCTTAACCCTTTCGCATGTCATCGGTCATTCATCTCATAAGAGGTCCCGATAAAATGAAAAAAAAGACGTAAAAATAACGTCATCTTTTAAGGACTTATCAAAAAACTAACATTGATTATAAATTTGTAAAAGTATTGCTTAATATTGATTTTTTTTGTTATCTAAATTTGATTATTATCGATTATTGCTAGAAAATATTTATATTTTCAGAAATATACATATATATATATATATATATATATATTTTCTATTCCATTTTTATATTGTTGCATTAAAATGTTAACCAGTGTTTTTTAATGTAAAAGGTATATTATAATATATTGAACAATCACAAAAAGAATATTACCAAAATAAATGAAACCCCATGTCCACCCGATACATTGTGTCCATCCCACTATCTCACCCCACCACTATATAATAAATGCGAAAGTTTTGGGTGTTTGTATGGATGTTCGTACCACTTTTATGTAAAAGGCAAAGTTTGGATATTATTACGGGTGTTTGATATTCCATCACGGCAAAAAGAAAAAGAAATTCACTATCGATAAAAATACTTATATTTATGTCAATTAGCACTTGAGTTATCTATAAGCTCAATGTCTTGTAGGTAACTGAGGACTATGCTGTATATGTTTTAGGAAATATAGGCAATCGGCCCGTAGTTAGGACTACCAAGTGTGAATATGGACATGGACATGGGCAGTTGGGTTTTTATTAAGTCTACGTTTGAATTGATTTTATTTTCTAATCGAGGTGCTTAAACTATTTCCTCAAACCTCAAGCTAAACATTCAAGCGTCTAAGATACAAGGTAAGTCCCGTAAACCGTTGTAAGTAATGATACTGCAGACTGCACTCGCGTATGCTGAGTAATCCTTACTTGAGTGCCTTAGCGCTAAATTAGATGAATAATTGCGTGAAATACGTGTCATTTCTCAACTGTAGCAGTAAGTTACTGTTTGCGGGAGTTTACTTATATTTAAAATAAATTGACGTAGTCTAGGTACTCAAAAAGTCATTTGTATTTAAATATTGAAATGAAAGCAAGGTCCTTTACTTCTCTTTTATTTTAGAACTTCCAATTGCCACTCACTTACAAAAATAATTATAACTAGACATAAATATGTACAAAACTTAATCAAATAGGCGGCTGCCAGTTGTCAAAGTAACCCAAAATAGCAGCATTGCCACGTTGAATAGCACTGCTCAGTCTCTGTCCAAAATATTTGCCAGCATTTCGGTGATGTTATGTTTCCTGTACCTACAAGTTAGTAGTTATAATTTAAGTATAAAAAAACTACATAGCATATATAATATATCATATATTACATAGCATATGTAATATATCATATATTACATATGCTATGTATATAAATGATTTTCGAATATTTTGAAAATTAAGAGCCTAACTGAATATATTTTATATAATATTGTTTCTGTGGCTTATTTATGGATACATATAAATAAAATATAGAAAATGAATCTGAGAATGGATCCGTCCTGAGGCATTTATTTACTAAAAATAACCTCGCTGATAATCCTTATAGCGTGCCCCATCGTCACTTAAAATCAAGACATATTGGTCAAATGTTAGCATATCATAGATAGAATAATTAAACGCAAGCAAAGCTTAAAAAAACCAACTTCACCGCTTTATCCTTCGGAATCTTGATCAGATCAAATGTATTAAACATGAGTTATTGACTATAACTCAAAAACTACTGATCAGATCTTGATCAAATTTAAATCGGACCAATGGGACAGCAAATGCATTCAAACAAAAAAATTCTAAATCGGTTCATGTGGAAAGAAGTTATGAGGTAACACACATAAAAAAATTAAATAAATACAGTCGAAAAAAATACTTCCTCTTTTTTTGTGAAGTCGGTAGAAAACGGAAGTGCCCAATAAAATACCTACACCTACAACTATACCTTATCGTATGGGTACGGCTTTAGTTAAACATCGACGACCCCAGTGATTGCATTACCATGTTACTTTTATCATATCTACCCGCATCTATTTGTATCTGTTCAGATAAAAAAGCTATTTTGAGTGAATTTGCGAGATAACGTTATTTGTAACGTCACACTGATTTGATAGAGTTTAGTTTGTAGCTGAAAAGTAAAGCCGGATTAATTCCTGATTTATGATACTATTGCACGACAGTTACTTAAAAATGTATTGTATTTATTTGAGTTGAAATTTGCAGCTAAAGGTTGTTTGTTGATTTGGTTTTTAGGATTTTAGTATTGACATGAAAAGCTTGAATTTGTAAAGAGATTAAGTTATTATTAATTACAAATGTTTGTGTCAATAACGAAATATTTACCATGTAGGTATTACGTTTGTGTTGAGGTTCCGATATTTTGGCACTGTTGCAAAGGCCATGATCACGGAGTAACTGGAGTAGTGTGGGTGGTTGAAGATTTAGATTTACGAACATATAAAACGGTATACCCTCTTTTGTACTCCTTTACAGCGTTGAACACCACTACCATTGTTATCACTTACTGTTATCACTTGTTACTTAGTGAAATCTCAATTATTATATTTTTTTATGCTGTCATGGTCACCCATGGTAGCTCAAAACTATTAATTAATTTGGCCTCAAGTACCTTTAAAAACTCGCTACGTTTTGGAATAAACTCCCGAATTTATAACAAAATGTAGGTATTCAAATGACATTTTATTAAAAACTTAGGGGTATTTATGCCAAAAAGTAGCAGGTAATGATTCAGACTGTAACTCTTCCTGATCTATGTTCAGAGTACAGATTGTAATGCTTTGTGGCTATTAATAATGGTAATCACACTAATATTATAAAAGCGAAAGTTTGTGAGTGTTTTTTATATGTTTGTAACTTCTTCACGCTCAAACGGCTAGTCCAATTTTGATGAAATTTGGTATGGAGGTAGCTGACAGCTTGGATTAACGCATGGGTATTAGAAATTCTATTCTGGAACATCTGGCGGGTCCGGGACTTCGGGATAATCCGCGGGGCGCAGCTAGTAGTTGAAGTATAATAATGAATTTAAGTTATGTTTTTTATTTATATAGATGTAGTAAATTGCAGAGCCCAAATCATAGTAACTATTTACCTGTCAACCATAAATCATGCATTATTTTACTGCTAAAGAACCTACGTCATAACAAATCTGATAAGCAAATATACTTTTCAATTCTCACTAAACATTCCTCGACCTTTCTTTTTTGGATTCTGTGAATAGGCGTGATATGTCAAGTTAGTCATTGTTACAGTTAGATTAGCGATATTCAATGATAAGAAATCTGCTTCCGTCTTCTATTAACCTTCCTATACTCGTGCGTTGGTCTGTGGGACCGGCGGAACATCTTTTCGTATATTTTTTCTTTTTAGAAATGCTAGGTAGTCAATTCTTTTGCTAGCTGCCGGATTACAGCCAGCAAATACTGTTTTTCAGCCCTACCTGGAATCACATTCGCTGCTCTCCAGGGTTGACAATGTTCTCCATCTGAAGAATAATAGGTTAATATTGTAATGTCTACGTAAGGTACACATATTCATATCTAGTATAGTTATAGAAAATACTGCGAACAGTTCTAAACAAAACACGAATAAAGATTAAAAGCAACAAGACACTTAATGACTGAACGAGAAGTTTCTGTAAATTTCAAGTCAATAATATAAATACATGGATTTCTTGTAAAATACTCAAGTTTATTGTTTTATGTTTCTTAGTAGTTACATGCTCAAGTCACGTAGTGCAGTAGTGACGCTGTTATTTTCGGTATTTTCCCTTAAAAATTCTCATTCAAAGTGACCAGGCAAATGTCTCGGAAACCGCAATTTTTTTTCAATATTTGTTTTGTTCCTCCGGGCTTTTTTTTATTGTATTTAGGTTTATTCATCAAGCTATTAATGAGGTAATCTTCAATCGATAAAATTTCCAGACCTGTTATGTATATCTTTCCTTGTTATTTACAATAAAGTTAATTCAATATAGGTACTCTGACTGTATATCTGGTTTTTACTTCTTACCGATAGATGATTAGGTAAAGATAGAATAACATCAAAAGTATAGTCAAATGAAGGAGATTCTTCACAGTAGTGCCTAATATAAAAGTTTTTTTTTTTTACTTTTATTCCTCCTGTTTAAAATTTCATGAAAAAATATGTACTCGTACATTGTAATTTGTAATAAACTACTTACTATTTTTTATTAATAACAAGTTTTTAGAATTCCGCCATATTGCATTTAGAGTCACTTAATTTTTCGAGTGATTTTCATCAAGCCCTTTCATATGATATCCATAGTGTAGGAGTGCATTAAAGATAACTTGTCTGCCATTTTGGGTGTTACGCCATGTTGGATTTAGAATGACATCACACAGTTAACCATGCATTGTCATCCAAACTAAACGAGAATATAGAATTTCAGGTCAATTGGTTAAAGATATCTGCTTCCAAATGTAGTTGCAAGATTCCACCCGAACAAACATAGTAACATATTCGTACATTAAATAAAAGCTTGATTTTATTTGTATAGCATTAGCCATGCTAAGTAGAACAAAAGTGATAAATTTAGAAAGAAAAAATTATCGCTTAAAAAATAAAATAAAATAATAATTTAAATTTACCAAATAAAAGCTTGTAAAAGACCAAAAATCTCTCGAGCTACTACCATCTCCTACCATTGAGACCAACAAACTATTTCATATCATAGTTAACGTCTGGAAGTCTCGCTTATTATAAAATTAAGAACTGCCCGTTGGTTTAGTTGTGTGAGCGTTTGCCTTCTAAGCTATCGGTTTCGATTCCCGGCGGGAACACAAGTTTTCTCCCCAAGGAAAATTTGTGTTTCTCGTTCTGGTTGTGATTTTGTGTGTGATGTGAATGTTTCGGGCACTCACGACACAACTCGTAGAAATTAGTGTGGAACTGTGAGTGTGAAAGCGTTTATGTTTATGTTAGTTAACATTTTCACTTGAGTACCAAGTATAAAGGTACCAATTAAAAACGCGGGTGCATAAATGTACGATAGTAATCATTAACAATCATGATTGCTTCTCAATTAAATAAAAAAAAAACCATATAATATTTATAATCATCCAAACTAAATATATTTTTTCATTCATATCATTTTTACCAAAACATGTATAGATTATGTTATGAAATAAAATGTGTGGTAAATATAAATAAACATCGACAAACTAGTTCCTAATCTGTTGGTACTATTGGTACCACATGAGCAGTTATAGCCATTGATTGTACAATTGCCAATTGTTCCACTAGCATGCGTGCAGTAGCACTGCAACTGGTGTGAATGCCCGACCTCAATTAAACCCAAGCAAAACAACTGAAAGCGCGCGCTTACAGCTTGATGGTACCACTGGGAAAGTAGAAGTAATAAAATAGCTTATTATAAATGACTACATTAATGACAAGTATGCGTGGAAGCAAACTGTACGCTTGAACAGTTTGCTTCCATGCATTTGCTTTCTGACGACTACATAATATAGATATACCTAGGTTAATATACTAAAAAGAAAAACGCTTTCACACTCACAGCCCCACACTTAGTTCGATTACTTGTGTCGTGGGTACCGGAAACATTTACATCACTCACACACAATCACAACTAGAAGCAGAAACACACATTTTCCTCGGGAAGAAAACTTGTGTTGCTGCCGGGAAACAAACCCGAATCCCTATATGCTAAGCAGGCGAACGCGCACCCAACAAACCCAAGCCAACGTCAGTTCAACTAAGCCGAGATGGCTATAATTTTACGATTACGGTAATAGAGTCATTAACTTTCATGAGTGGCTCCTTGGGGCCAAGTGAATAAACGATTTTGATTTCTAAAGACAATAAGTTACACAAGACTGATCGAACAACATCGTAATAGGTACTATCATCCAAGTAGGTACTATCACCATCGTAGTAGGTACCATACAATTATTTTCTGGTAGGCTCCTGCAGTTTTGAAAAAACTGCAGGAGCCTAATTGAATTGAAAAGAAAATGTTTGTGTGACTACGAGACTTTGTGTTAAATAGAAATCATATTTGGGATAAATGATTGTCCAATCCGAATCCGAAAAGAATACAATATCTAATATCTTTCGAAAAATAGTGTGGCATTCAAAATGTAATCCCACTATCTACGTTTTGTCATGGCATTATAATACAGACCGATATGTAAGTAGGTACGACATAGTTCCTCAGATTTGCTCAGTAGAATAACTGCATACATACATAGAAAGAAGAGCCGTTTTTAACGGACTTCAAAAAAGGAGGTACTCAATTCGAATGTATATTTTGTTTTGTATGTATGTTACGCTATATCTCCGCCTGATGATGCATGATTTTGATGATTTTTTTGTTTGGTAGATTATACTTCAGAGGTGGTCCCATACACATTTTATCGAAATCGATCCAGCCAAAACCAAAATATAAGCGTTGAAGTCTGTTTTTTAAGCTTTGCTTGCGTTTTATTACTACATATATGGCTGGTAGGTACCTATATTATTTAACTATGTTTCTTCAGTATGTATATACTTTAAAAATTGTAGTTTCACATTATTGAACTAATAAGTACCTACCAATGACACTAATTAGCTTAATGAATTGCACGCTGATTGTCGACTCGTAAATTTGTTATAAAGTTTATCCCATAAACAAGGCAATTGCTGCTCGTGTAGCATGAGGTGCAAAGGTGATATAAATTAATGAAGAGAATCAGAACATCTGACATATTATTATTGTCTAGCATTCTCTTCACTTAAGTACCTACCTACTATACAGATTGGATAGATAGATAGATAGATAGATATATATATTCTTTATTGAACACCTTAAAATAACAAAGAACACAAATAGGAATGACAGTAAAAAAATATAAAAGTGTAACAATAGGCGGTCTTATCGCTGAGAGACAACCTTTGGATGGAGAGGAATAACGCAATATAATAGGACGTCGTTCTACGTTCACAAAAGATTAGATAGAAGAACAGTAATTAAAAACAGAGGATATATAAATAATAAATTTACATACACGTAAACAGATACTATATAATTATAAAATACTAAATATTTTTAAATATATAATACTCACATATACAAATAATAAAATTATGTCTATTTAATATGGAGAAATAAAAAACAAAATAAAAAGGAATGAACTTGGGCAACACTAACACTGAAACTAACAATAAGGAACAAGAAGATTTATGAAGAAATATAGTAAGCCTTGACATTATTTTTAAAAATATTAAGTGACTTTGCCCTTCTTATTTCTACTGGAAGAGCATTCCACAGGCGAACAGCTTCGACAGGGAACGAACTGTCATAAAAAGAGCTACCGTGTGGAGGAATCTTAAACTTCAGATTCTCTGATGACCTCAGTGTTAGAGAGTTAGATGGGGTGAAAAAATGAAAACGTTCCTTAAGGTAACGGGGAGAAGTAGGATAAATTTTAATTGGATTTTTCTCTTTTAGTATTATGTTATCGGCGCGTTGTTTACTCTGGTTGCCTGGTGGTATACTTACTAATTAATGCTTTTATTGGTATAAAAATAGCATTTTAATTCAACATGTTCTAATATATTGGCCATCATCTTATAGGTTGGAAAGCGATGATGCGAAAAAGATATTTTATCGTTTCATATTTAGATACTTCCGAATTTAACGGTATAATCTGGGAGTCTTCAAGTCAAGAGTGGATGTATATTTTGTAATCATATCTTATAGGCAAACATCTTCGGCCGCATCGTCATTTTCCATCAGGTGAGATAGTGGTCAAATACATTGCCCATCGAGCATAAAAAAACCGACTTCCTAGATATCTCACTAAGATTCGCTGATTATATTATTCGCTGTTTGAGAAACCTTTGTTCCTCAAGTGTAGAAGTTATTCCTCTTTACGTAAGTATATATATACCTTTACTGTTGGTAAGATCTATATAGAAACGAAACGCTTCAAGCGAACGAGAGTTGTGAAATATAAACGAAATAACACAGTCATGCAAGCTTACATATATTATAGAGATAAAAGCACATATTGATGTTACTTATTACATAAACATCTACATATTTGATTTTCTGATAAACTCAGATTGCGTGCTCCAAACATTGCTTCTTCGGAACAAACGACAGAATGTAACGGAAGGCAAATATGCAGAATCGGATAAGGAAACAATGTTTTCTCAAATAAACTCCATGTGATCAAATTGTAACTCAATCTTCGTTCGGCGGTTAGGTTGAACCTTTTTTACCTTAAAATAAAGTAACTTTGGGAGAAAACTTGTGTTTCAGCCGGGATCAAACCCGATAGAGAAGGCGAACGCCACCCAACTAAGCCAACGAGCAGTTCAAAATTATAGCAAGTGCACATGCTATCATGAAATATAAAAAAAGCTTCATGTATTGACGACCCAGTTGGCGCAGTGGACAGGTGCCCGCCCTCTGCGCCGTGGGTCCTGGGTTCGATTCCCGGCAGGAGCACAAATTCCTTCCCAAGGGATATTTGTGCTTCTGGTTCTGGGTGTAATGTGTGTGTGATGTGAAAGTTTCCGGCACCCACGATACAAGTCTTTGAACTTAGTGTGGGGCTGTGAGTGTGAATGCGTTTGTTTGTTTGTATGATCACAAACAGGTGAGTACATTTTTTATTCAAATATTTCAAAGATAGCATGTATCTTGCTTTTTATTGACATTTATTTTCTAAACACTATTGAGAAAAGTGATAGGTACCTATTCGGTTTTGATATAGGATATTTTATATGTAAAGGTTACCTATTACACCTATTCAATGATAATAAAAGTATTATTATTGTAATATATATGAAAATAAAAATGAAAATCTTTTTATTTGGACAGTTGAATAGTAGGTACACTATTGTGTGTCAAAACAGCATCTGATATTATAACTTGGCTCATACAGGTGGTTCATAAATAAACTAAGCTGATCAGTGAGTAGGTATTTGTCGTGTACATGGATAAACCCTAACTCCTAACTAAGTTGCCCTGTGTGTAGGATATCAATGCTCTCCCGCCATCTCACAAATAGGTACTTTACTGTATAATTAATTGTACAAACAAATTAATTTGTAATCAAATTCTACTGAATGTAGTTTTATATTGACGTTCTAGCTTTTGCCCGCGGCTTCGCTCGCGTTAAGAAGTATTATTTTAAAATTGACAAAGTTTTATACCAACTTTCATCCCCTATTTTTTCCCCTTGGGGGTAGAATTAATCAAAATCCTTTCTTAGCGGATTTCTACGTCATAACATCTACCTGCATGCCAAATTTCAGCCCGATCCGTCCAGTGGTTTGGGCTGTGCGTTGATAGATCACTATGTCAGTCAGTCAGTCACCTTTGGGTTATATATATTTATAGATTATTGTACTAAAAACTAAATCAGTTAATGACAGGTAGTTTTACATATGAAAGATTTTTTCATTATTATTATTAAAACTAATATTATTGTGAATCTTAATGTGATCACTTCCACTGTTTCCGAAATTTCCTTAAAACATAATGTGGGCGTTTTTGTAGGTAAAAGAAAAAGATTCTGGGAGACAAATAAAAAGCGCTTTGAATATGAAGGAACTTTATTAAACCAATTATAGACAATTATTTTCATTTTATAATCCAAGTGTCATATCGCATGGTAGATTAAACATTTCAAACAGCATTCATTATTATTATGAAATAGTGCATTACAATAAATATTGGCGTGATATGAATTTGATAATATTTTATATTACTTTTTTATTACTAAATCTCAATTTCACCCCCGATAAAGTTTAAAAGATATGAATTCCATTATTTGTTAATAATCAGTAAATATAGTTATTACAATGTAGGATATTTAAATAGAAATATTTAGTTACTTCAGAAAAGGTTTGTATATTAAATTCTCATAATATTAGAAAATATGAATATAATTTCTTATGACTAGTTAAAGGATCACAAATTCAACACTCACATCTATTATAAGTAAAGGAGTAGGATAATACATTGATTAAACTTCTATAATATTTTAAT
Source organism: Lomographa bimaculata (assembly GCA_948107665.1). Lineage (NCBI taxonomy): Eukaryota > Metazoa > Arthropoda > Insecta > Lepidoptera > Geometridae > Lomographa > Lomographa bimaculata. The sequence goes on from OX403589.1 coordinate 16,128,560, forward strand.
ATATTGTTTTAACAAATCAATTTAATTAAAAAGCGATTTAAGGGTTAGTAAACTAGTACTTCGAATGTATAATAATAAATCATTGTATGTTAAATGATTTGTAATTAAAAAAATATCTTATTTACACACTACTCTAAAACAAAGAAATTAATATTAAACTAGATTATTTTGGCAATTATTAAGGTACCTAAAGTAATTATAACAATCGTTGTATTCGCAAACAAAACACACACAGCTTATGAATAATTTAAAATGTTATCTATCTACATTTAATAAAATGCATGTTAATAATAATTCATAGTTCATTATATATTCCTACAAACTATTAGCAATTATAGTTATATTGGACATTGATTGAGATGAGAGAAAATGATTTACATAATTATTGTTAAATTTTTTATTAATTGGAAATTTAACTACATCTAGGTACTAAATAATTGGTATCATATTTGGAATTGTTTTAAAAATCGTTTACAATAGGTGCTTTAAATACTGATGCTAAGCTGCCTGAAGAAAATCGATTGGAATGCGATTGTGCGTTATCCATAAAATAGAGACACCCTGCATAAAATCCATAGGAAATAACACGTGCTCCCACACCGGGTTAAGTCAGGATGAAATAAAGTTATTTTTATTTGTAAAGAATTCTGCTTTGTTTAACTGAAACTCGGACGAAATCTTCAGAAGTAAAGGAAATGCTCGGAGCGTTATTCGAACCACCTTCTTTGGAATGCCCTAACAACTTAACTATCCTAGACTTCTCCTTGTGCGAAATTTCTCTTTGTCATGTCATGCGTCTTATGGGGAGGCATTTTTGTGATAGACTATTATATTATTTAAATGTGATTGTAATCATAGCATCTAATAAGCTGTTATACTCATAAGCAGATATAAGAATATAAACGTCCAGATTTACGCGGTTGGTAATTTTTTAAGGTAATTTAAGTCAATGCACGTACTATTTCAAATCTCACGCACCCAGGTTCGAATCCTACCAAAAAAGTTGTTGGTGCAGACAAAAAACTTTTGTTAAGTTGTGTACAATATGTACACTCGCTCGTTAAAAATATTGTGAAAAAGCTGGTATGTCCAATAATAACAAAATACGAGGGTATGTATCATCTATCAACCCGCGCTAGGTCAGTGTGATGGATAGACATTCTAGTACTAGTACTCTCTCCCACGGATGAGAAAAGGCCCCGAGTCCCTGCAGTGGAAACGAAATAGGCTGATGACGAATTAATAGTATCAACCTTCGTTATTTCATAAAAATTTCCTCTTGCACCCATTTTGCGACTAATTCGTCCTTCGTACACCCTCTTACGTCCCAATTACTCTGCATTTATTTTTACCTCTGCTATCATAATTCCATTCTTCTCCCCTCCAAAACTCCCCATCTATTCTGTAAGGACTTCTCACTCTCACCACTCAGTTTGTTTTTTTTTATGTATATATGCCTGAATATGAGCTTTGTGAGATCGTCTCTCCCCCAATAAAAACTATACTCGTATATATCGTCGTGTTAATTTGCAAATCCAATCATACCCTACTATACTTTGTGGTCATCCAGATTATTAAAACGTCTTATCTTTCTCTCAATTCATCAATGTGCTAATTAGCTTAATACTTTGCTTTATTTTTATTCAAATTTCACGCGATTTCATTAAATTTTGCTATAATCATTATTATATTAGGAGGTACCTTAAAGTGTTTTGAATCCATAGAGGCAGCCTGCCCATGTGTTGGATAGGGAAACGCCCGACAGGAGATAAAACTCTCTAGGATAGGAGGTAAATAAAATACCTCCCGCGAGCTACAAAGCTGGAGATATGAAACTGCGTAAAATATTATACAACATAGCTTAAAAATTTAGAATATTTCACTTTACGCTTAAACGATGTCCTTAAGATTAGTGTGGGAGCACTGTAGGATATTTGTCTAAGTGAGCAGCCTTCCAAACTGAGCACATAAAATAATAATACTGAAATGGAATGTGTATTTGAAGTTAGCAAAACTATACCTACAATAAATTTAAGACTCATTTACATGCACAACCCCTGTGGAGGCCTTAACGGACCCCAAAATTAATAAATTCATTTATGCTTCACCGAAAGCCAAAGTTGAGACAAGGGGACATAATTGACTTGTATAATTTTTATACTTATAATTATATGCAAACAAAACATCAAAACACACGGTGCCACATAGTATCCCCTTAAAGCTAGTGTTTTTATTTCTTGAAGAGTAAGGACACAATACACGATCTAATTTTCAAATTTGTGTTTCTACATTTAATATGATTATGCTATTTATGAAAATCAACAAAAGTCAATATTATATAGCTATGGTATGTTGAGCTGAAAGTTAGTTAAAATACAACACCAAAAGTTTCATTGTCACACAAAAAATGTTACACGATGAAAATGATACATGAATGTAATCAATATTCAATGTAACATGTTTTTTGTGAGAATTCGGAACTTGACTTTCTTGCAATAATATAAAACTATATTGATTAAATTCACTTTTCAAAAATTGGTCTACCATTACACGACACATTCAATTTAGAGAACAAGAGTGACAGAACAAAAGTTAACGTTGATTAATTGAGAAGCTAGCCAATCATTCCAACGGAAACTTCTTAAATTGTTATAATTCGATTGAAAAAAGCTAAGATTATGTTTGCATACAATTAAGTCGTCTCATTTGAATTAACTAACGATGATTGCCAATGTAATGACTGATGCCAACTACCGTGGTGTATGGCTGACGAACCTAGAGGACCGACGTCATGGCTGCGCGGCAACGCGGTTCCGGCGAGCTGACTCGCGCGATGCCGCTTGGACCTCAGCTGTGCGGAGTGTGATGCCGAATATATCTTCGTGGTATCGGTTCTCGTCCTTAATACAAAATAAATAAGGTATAAAGTTTGTTCTAGCGCACCAAACAGAACAAATACTATGTAGATATATTCAAATCAAGGAAGTATAGACATGTTCTAGTTTTATATGCTGCATCAGCGACCAGATTGTTACTTACAATCAGATAAGTATGCATTGCAATCAGCTTACTATGTTTGTGCCATGTTAAAATTAACAAAGGCTAACGGTTGACATCAAGCAGGATAGACAATTTTGGCAGTTAACTTCCTTGAGATATATTTGAAATTTAATAAAAGATTTATACATTTACTAATAGCAAAAGAAAATTATGTACGTAGTGAAAACTTTACTCTCACATGTACGTAGTGTTTACACTACTGCGAGAAATAGAGAAGGGAGCTTTTGCTCTCTTCTCTATTATAGTCTTGTGTATAGGACACTCTTGAATATCATACTTTAAATCAATGAACTTAATAACTTTTGCCACCTGAAGTATGAATATTACACGTGTATCTAGAAAATCTAGACCCAGTCAATAATAATCCAAAAAGTACAAGGCAAATCTCAGTAAAATATAATGCGCAGGTATCAAAGACAAATAAATACGAAACCAGTAAAAAAATCGGAAATATGATATTATGGTGTACTGGATTATAACGTGTATAGCAAAATCGAATATATAAAGGTTATAATGGTAAAACCTACCTTTAGCATAAACATGAAGCTCTGCACGTCGTCATCATTCATATTCCCATGTTTCTTTACGATTCCCTTTAGTTTCTGGTGAACATCCTCCGCCATTTTACAATCACCACACACGTAGAAATGAGCTCCTCTGTTTACTAACAAATCGTGTATTTCTGCACCTTCCTTTTCGGCTAACTCTTGGACATACATCTAAAAACATAAAAATAAGTATTTTACCTTACTTTAATGATGCTTTCTAAAGAAAACAATTCAAATTTTACAAATATTCTTATTTGTCTCAATATCTCAAAAATGAGGAACAGTAAATTACCTTTGGAATTCCTTTTTCCCTCGACAAAGCGAGGAAGACTTTCGAAAGGACGCCATCTTTGAGCGCCTGCTCTTTTTCTTCGCTATACAAGTCCATAGTCCTGGTTCGGCATCCAAAGAAGAGCCAAACAGGGCCAGCGGTAGTACGAGTGCGAGTGTTGAGTTGAGCTCTGCGGTGGTGCCAGAAACCACGGAACGGAGCTATACCAGTTCCAGGGCCAATGAGGATCAGAGGAACTGATAAATCTTGCGGCAGGTGGAAGTTTGGGGCGCTGTAAATAAAGTAAACGTTGAATATTGCAAATAGTCCTAAGAAAATTTCTACATTTTCTTAGGACATGTTTTTACATGAAAAACACAACAAATATTAATAAGTTACCTTCGTATAAAGAGGTACACAGCATCGCTAGGCTTACGATCCATGAGGTAATTTGAGCAAACACCGTAGTGTACTGGACCTTCTCCATCTGTAGAGACGACATTTACATTATAAAATGACTAAAAATCTAATCAACCTTTCTAAATGTTGATATTTTTAACCATCTCGTACCATAGTTTGGACCGGATGGATAAGGTTTAAAAATACCCCGTAAACCCGATTTCAGTGAAATACGTTAAACGTAAATCGTACGCAGGAATAGAGAATAATAAACCATGAGACATTAGGTACACTGTTTATAAATAAAGTACAGTTATATATGCGCTAGTGCTATTTGTAAATGCGTTTATGATTCGTGTGGAATTAGATGAATCACGCGCTATTTCAGTTTATGATTTTTGAACATAATTCGAGCCTGACAATGAAGGTGGCGAAGGTCGTGTCCATACTATGTAAAAATGTATGACTTTAGTAGAAACGTGAGTTAAATAGATAATCAGCTTGGAATTCGTCGATGAACAATAATTATAACAAATGATGACATCATAGATAGAAAGAGATAGCAATAATTGATGATCATTCTGACATCACCAATAAGAATTGTGTTTTTTGACATTGTTGTAACTACACCTAATATATAAAATTCTCGTGTCACAGTTTTCGTTGCTATACTCCTCCGAAACGGCTTGACCGATTTTGATGAAATTTTTTGTGCTTATCCGGTATCTATGAGAATCGGCCAACATCTATTTTTCATCATCATCACTTTTCATCATTATCAACGCGGGTTTACAACCGCGGGGCGCAGCTAGTAATTAGATAGAATTCATCGCGAATTTCATAGGTATCTAAATTTTAAATTATCTAACATATGTGATATCATATTGCTACTTATTTTTATCATTTTAGAATGCTCTGTTTGTTATATATTTTAGTCCCATTTAAATATGAATATATTTGTAAGATTAAGTAAGATGCCTCTGCTTTTGGCATCTATATATTTATGTTTTTGAGATAAATTGAAAAACGTTACTATTTGTATAGAAACATAGCAAATCCACAGAACATTTTTGTGCGATCATTATAAACTTTACCTTGTGTTCTATAGGTGACAACGGCAACTGTTAAGTGCAGTCTCTTTGGATGAGCTATAGGTGAAGAGGAGATTGAATAGAATCTTGGCTGCAATGGAGACAGTAATGCTGCCAGTAAAGATGCGTTTGGTCTGGCTGAAGGAAACTGTTCCAACACTTCAGCTAGAGTTGGGAAGTGGAAGTGACGCCAATCTTCGTAGGCTCCTGAGTCCTATATAGGTAAAAACATTACAATTATAAAATGGGATTAAAAGTAATCAAGTTACTAATCACATTGTTGCCTGCAGTTGATTATAAGGATTACATGAACGTGACGAACTAAACATTATTATTTCATAATTTTCTTTAAAGCGGCTAAAAACAAGAATTAGTCAAACTAAGCTGTTTCATTTCTTTGATATTTGATTACTTCAGTTTTTAAAATTTGAATTAAAATGTTTTAAAAAAGAACTTACAGTGGCAAGATTATTAAGCTGTTCTTTCTCTTTTTCATTTTCACACACTGTGGCCAAGTACTGTAGAAGGATCGTGGTCGGAGGCGTGGTTATGTCTAAGAATCTTGTGAAGAGTTCCCGAACGCTTACTATTGGGAGTCTCTCATGTGGATCCCAAGACTGGACTGGACCTGCAATACATATTTCCTCAATCAAACTGTTGCTATATTCATACGACAACTAAAATGGTATTTTTTAAATAAAAATTCCAATTCATCGTAGCACTTGCAACGCCGATAAAAATTGATCAAACAAATTTCAACAAAAAATCTATATTCTTTTAGAAAATATAAATCTTCTTACCACTTGACGTATGGGTCTCCTTCATAAGTTGCAGTTGTAGCGGCTCTTCGAAATCTTCGATGTCTTTGACTTTCGACAATATGCTGTCTACCAATTCTTTGCGATTGCACGCCATTATTCCCACGTGGTCTCCTGGGCTGTATTTAAATTCTTCCTGCAACGTCAATTATATTTGTAATATTATGTAATTATAGCGATTTGAATTAATTGATACGCTCTGTGTTTAACTTACTTTTGTGTTATGCTTAGACGATACATTAATAATTTCAACAAATATTTAATGGATCGTTATGAAATTACACAATGTTGCATTACTATGTTACAATAATAAAAAATCAAGAATATTAAATGGGCTTTAAGAAGTTACTCATAAAACACTATTAGTACTAGATTCGGAATACATTTAACATAATCGAAGTTACTTTTACGCAAATGTAACGTTTCGTGATTATCATTATTAGTAGCTGGTTGTTAGTAAGTTTAGATTACGGCACGAAAGAGCTCTGTATCTGATTGACTTACCTGCGGTTCCATATCAATGAATATAGTAGACCTTTCTGCAGAATCATCTCCCAAATCTTTATTGGCCTTAACAATGCAAGATACGAACTTTTTGTTCATAGCCGATTGATACGACTTTTGGAGTGGTTGTGGCTTAGAACCAAAGGAGACAAACTGCACTGTTTGCTCACTCAGTGCTACTGTGCCTAGTGCACGTTTTGCTTCTTGTAGGGTTTCATCGTCATCCAAGCAGAAGGTCTCGCAGGCAACCTAAAAATCGTACACTTTTTAATACTGTGAGAGAAATTCTTACTAGTCGGCAATTCGTCCTCATTTAGAACCACTAATTCTGAAGTTACTTTCTACGGCATATCTATGGCATTATTATCAGCGAGAGATAATTTCCCTTCTACTTCAAACGGGTCTTCTCCTACCCGCCACCTAGCCACGCTGTGTTTGATGGAATATATAAACCTTAATTAATTACATTAAGTGACTTCAGTTCGTAATTTACCATCAAGTGATATAGTGGTCAAATGTTTCCTGAATGTTTTTTCCGAATAAGAAAATAAATAAAAAATATTTACAAGATTCATGGGATATGCTGAAAACCAGCCCTGCACAAACCCTTTGTTTGTGCAGTGTTAGCGCTGAACATATTCCAATTGTCAAATGTTTTTGCAAGTATTTTGTTTTGTGAACCATAATATTGTTTTGAATGTTTAGCAATAAACTATTTTTCTATTCTTTTGTATTCTATTCTTAATGGGTTTTTCACTTGAAATGGGAAAACATGAAAATAGCAATCAAGAGCTTTAATTTTATTAGGTTTTTGTAGAACCTAAAAACACTATTCTTTGATGACTTCCTCTGGAGAACTACACGAGCGAAACAGTTCTGTCGTGACTAATTGTTAGCCGTCGATTGTTATCCGTTCGATTCTGAGAAACTAACATTTGGTGTTAGAGGCCCGCTTCCTAAGCACTTGTCTGTGGCCTTATTGTGTCACCAGACGCAAGGTCAGCAATCCGTTCTGTCAACTCGTCAATAGTAATGTAACAACTTCAACACTCATACACATAGGTAAGTCAAATCGAACAAAAGACAAAGAAAAAGCCAGAGATGGAATGTATGATAATTATTGCCGCAGCTGAAATAGAACATTTTTTTATACCCGATAGGCAAGGATTTGACCACAATCTCACGTAAGATGTATGCAAAACGTTATTAAATTTAATACAATTGAAAAATTTACAAAGTTGCAGAAATCCAAATATTTATTAAAACGTTTGAAAACATTGGAGACACTCTAAACCCAACTTTTTACTCCAAGGTTTATGAACTATATATCCACATGACACGTAAGTCGTAAAAATTGCAGAAAATGATATATTCTATCAAAGTAGATACTTACATTGAAGACGCTCGAGGCCCATTTTCTAAAAGCCTGGTCCTGTCCACACATTTCATCGCCCGTCGCCAAATCATGGATCCTTTCTCCACCGAGGTCCATCAAAAGTTTGTCCACATATTTACCAAAGTTACAGAAATTTGGATATGCACTGGAGCCAAGAGCGAACACTCCGAAGCGGACGTTGCTCAGAGGGCCGAAACTGTCGATTGATGTAGCGTCAGCAGTGCTACCTATAATGATAGTTGATTTAAGCAGAGTTTAGAATACATTTTTGTTCTTTTTTTATACTATGTGTTCGTTCATTCAAACAGTTTTTTTATGAAATAATATCCCTAATGAGAAACGTGATAATTATTAGTCGAAATATCTAAATCCTAATCATAAATACCTAATCTAGAGGTACGACAAGTAAAACTTGCAGTTACATAATTGTCATGTTTTTCAATTAGAGGCACTGATAAAGTATAATCTGCGCTATAAATTTTATACAACTTGGTTTTTTTTATCAACTGTTGACTTTGCCAAACGACAAGCTTGAGTACCTAATTTTATGAATTTCATTACCTTTCAAAGATTCTAATCGATTCAATTTATTTTGGTTTCCCGCAGCATATCTCTGTAGCTCCATCGATTTAGGTGTAAGCGATTGGTTCCTGAAATTATTTTGTTAAAATGTACTTCAATTGTTTATATATTTTCAATCAACTTATTGGTTTAGTTTCACAACTCTTACCCAGAAGATTCTTCAATTTGATCTGCATAAAGTAGCTCACATAGTTGTTCTCCAAATGCCTAAAAAGAGTTGTTAAGTGTTCTTAGTAAATGTTCATTCAGTAGCATTATATTTCTTTTGCATGTGATTTTTTATTTATTTTACTTACAACTCCATTCTCTGGTGGATCACCGTTTCCGAAAGTAGATGTCACTACTAGCAGTAAAGCTTCGTGCTCGATGGACGTTATATCGTAGTCAGCCATGCAGTGTACCTGCAAGACAATCATACATGTGGTGATGGTTAGTCTATATGCTTGCATCCTAGTATCAGAAGTCCTGGTAGCTATCAACGCTATTAGTATATTGATTTCATTTAGACTGCTATCCATTAGAGACTTTTCCTTTTAAACTTTGCAAATGAACAAGTCAAGAGTGAATAGGTGTCTTTTGGGCAAGCATGCTACATCTGCTCTACATTTGCAACATTCGCAAATTTGTGAAAACAATAAAATTAAATATACGTCAGTAGATTTTTTTTGTCTTTATTCAATTGAGAGTCCAGACGAGCAACTCGCTTGCTAGATTGTAAGTGTCATGCTTGCCCACTACAGTTCAGTGCCACCCAGAGTTTTGAACATAAATTGCGCGGCAAAGCTCTGCGCTTGTCACCCTGAGATATTTGAGAGATGACCTTTAGATGTCAAATCTCTTATGCCCTGTAATTTTACTGGAAACATTGCCCTTCAAATTAGAAAATTTTCCGAAATACAGTTTTCACACTATTGCTAGCGGTTGAATGTCTAGCAATGGTGCGGTACTACCCCAGGCGGACTCTACAAGAGTCCCACTGATTAATATTAATTGTGAATTGCTAAACCGTCCTTTCTGTTACAAGTGATACTACACAAATTAATAAGGATCTGAAAATGTAATGAAACAAACAGTTTGATAAAGTAGTTAACCATACCTGAGCATTAAAAGCGTGTCCAAAGATCACCCCCAATTCTTTGGCATATTGTTCGGATTTGCCCGTCTCCGTTGCGTATAGAACGGTTGCTTTGATTCTCTTAGAAAGAGCTCGTCCAAACAATTTAGATGTAAACTTGACCGCACGAGCAATCTGCTTGAAGTGGAATTTTCTATTGATGGGCCTTTTTCCGGATATGGGTTTGGATTTTTGCCACTGGTGAGTTTTCCAGGCAGGTTCCTATAGAAATAACACAAAGTTTACTTTGGGATTTCCTCTCAGCGATCTAATATTTTAGATAATGTTATATTTTATTAAACATTGCAACAAAGTCTTTAGTAGTTAGGAACCCTTACTAACATTTCACGAAAACAAAATTTACAATAGTATATATTTCAAAAACAGCAAAAGTAACCAAAAGATTTTGTTTTATTTGTAGACCCAATAGATCTTTTTCCTGAACTCATTTTAGTTTTTTTATAAACAAAAAAAAACACTTTAGCACTCGCAGCTTACACTGAATAACAAATCTAGTACTGCTTTGAAATCGACGGTAAAAAGTTCTAAAATAATAATCACCTGATATTCATATGACGGTTTAAGATAATATAGCGCCATCTCTTGGTGGAAAACTGGAGTGATGGACGACGACATTGGTGGCACAATCCAAATCCAGTCTGCTGGGCAACCCGACCTGCGCATGAAAGTTAAAGAAAATGTTAAGCATTGCAGTCGAATATATTTCTAGACAGTATATGTATACCTATTGAAACGAAACGTGGTAAATATTTGTTTTATCACTTTGAACACGCGGACTTGAAAGAAATATGGACGAACCTCATCCATTTCTGGGTGAAGCATGCAAATGCTTGTGTGTGCGTGCATCGCGCTATAAAATGTCACAGCCAACTAAATACTTACTTAGTGTATTGGCCCTTTGGTGTATTTGTGTGCGTGTAGTTCGCGTTATGTCAAGCAAAATGTGTTGCACCCGTTTTGAATGAGGCATTAGGTCCATATTTTTTACGTTTGTGTTTGAACAGTAGAACAAAAAAGGTTAGTTTTTATTTATTTCAGGGAAATATTACACCCGGAAAACAAGTATAGCTCCCAGATACTTTTTAACAATGAATGAGCAGTTTGTTTACGATTACAAATAAGGAAAACAGACTTGTACCCGCACATGTTTACAAATTATCCTGTTTTATGAAATAATGACAGTATGACTTTAACTGCGCAATATTATAAATTTATGTAAGAATTCGATTAATTTTAATCATAAGGTTACCATTAACTATTGGAAAACCATTTGTAAGCAAAATAACATACCTATAGCTTATAATACGCTGGGTGAGCTAGTAACGAGCAATTTCAATTTAAGTATAAATTTAAATATAATCGAATTAAGTATATATTATAAAATATTTCTTCATTACATTTTCCTGGCTTGGAGTAATGCTATGAACAGAAAAGCCAAAAAAGGATTACATAGGTTTTGTTATTATTTTATATTTTTTAAATAAAATCTTGTATTTTGTTTATTTAAGTAACTAGTTAATTTGATAACTAGAGGTGAGTAAATTAATGAAAATGTTTGATGGATGTATTCGCAGTAATTATACTTATTATATAAGTTTGTTTTATTGCTTTTACGTTGACGCCTTTAAACAGTTAAAATGATTATTTTAGTGTCGATAAATGCCAGCTGTTTATAGTAACACCGAGATTAGCAAAGTTAATTACTTTGCCACTTGCCAAACGGAGCTAGCTTTTACAATAAGCCGACATTGTATGACAGATGTGTGAAGTACCTATGTAATAAAATCGTTTATAATCTGATTTTAATTGCGCATTTGATGTTGTATTATTCTTAATTTTAGAGACGTAGTAATACATTACTAAGCTATTATAGAACAAATAAAGTTTACACTAACACGAATTAAGCCCGCGCTCATTAAATACTATTCAAAACTCCGCAGGCTAGACACATCCGTTTATTTATATTGATCGATGCATATAATTACACCAACGCGATACCTTGATAACTTTAGGGAACACTAAAGAAAATTCAGAATTAAACAATATATGATCCCATTTTAAATGCCTAGTTGGATTGACGGTGCGTATAGAACGCATTGAGGTTTCACAACCGTCAAAAAGACTTATTGTGCTTCTGCTGGGAAGCCAAACGCCTCGGCTTGGATTTCCAGCAGTAGCGGTTAAAAATTACAGAATCTTTAACCATAGTCAAACAATAAGAAACGGTTTTAATGAAATCGTTCATGATGTTGAAAAGTATTTCAATTTTATTTACAAAAATATTCTTATACATTCTAAGAAATTCTTTGGATCAGTGAAGACACGCGGAGGAAGAGTATTGAATCATCATTCCAGATGCCAACAACAAATTATGTGAGATGTCATTCATTTTTAAAAACGTACTATCGTCATAATTTCCCACTCATTTTACACTCATTAGCTGTAAATAGCTCATTTTACATACGCAATCGAAATACGTGATGGTGCTACTAAAGAAGGGAATGAGGTTTACTTATAATCAACTAGCCATGCCCCGCGGCTTCACCCGCTATTATCATGTTGAAAAGTAGCCTATGTGTTAATCCTAGGTATAATCCATGTACATTCCAAATTTCATGCAAATCCGTTCAGCCGTTAAAGCGTGAAGAGGGAACAAACATACTTACACACTAACACACCTACACACAAACTTTCGGATTTATAATATTCGTAGGATATATCACAAGATTTATATATGAAAATAAATTAAAACAGGAATGCACGATCAGACTGCACAATAAACAGGTATCTGCCCTCTAAAAGAAAACAAAGAAATACTTTTACACACAGGCAGGCGTTCAATTTGAAGACTTGTTTTGCGGGTGCCGGAAAAATTCACATCACACGCACTGTTATAACCAGAACCTAAATTACAAAACCTTAAATATAACATTTGTGTTTCTGCCGGGAATCGAACCTAACACATAGAGTTAAAGGCAGACATGTTACCAATCACGCCAGTGGACAGTTCAAGGCATCTATGTGTAGGATACGTGCGATTCTTCACGTAAAGATCATACAAATGACGTAATTTAATAGCGTAAATAACTTAGATGCGATACAGATTCTTTTTTATATGCTTAGGTTCAAGACTGTAACGTGAAGATGCAAACCAAAACAATCACACGATACATTGTTTACGGCAAATGTCCTCTGAACACATGTCCACTGTTTTCCTTCAAAACCGGGTCGGCTGATGACATGTTAACTATCAAACTGCTGGCATGGTTGTAATTAATTTTCAGCGTTCTCATCCGCTACGTATTTGGCTTGCAAACGTGGTATTGACAACTTCCTGAAATTATATCGTCATCGTAGTAAGGTCTTTATTAAATCTCATACATTGCGGTCAAACTGAAATTGTGCCCTCAATTGTTGAATTGGCAGTCAATGCGGCAAAAGTTCAATTTTCCGACCGCATTGACGTTCGATTATTTTGTTGAGCTACGTTTATTCATATAATCGTATGACATAATAAACGCTTTAAAACATAAACACTTTCACACGCACAGCCCCACAGTAAGTTCGATGACTTGTGTTGTGGTTACAGGAAACATTTACATCACACACACGCAATTACAACCAGAACCAGCAACATAAATATTCCTTAGGGAGACTTGTGTTCCCGCCGGGAATCGAACCTGATACCACTGCTTAGAAGGCGAACGCTCACCCAACTAAGCGAATGGGCAGTTCAATAAAATAATAAATAGCAAATATTATAATAATTAAAACGTAATCAACTGAAATTTATATTATACTAGCGATCCGCCCCGGCTTCGCCTGGGTGTGATAAATGAAGAACCGCTCGACCGATTTTGTGCAAACTTCACATAAACCATCTACTAAATAGTCCGAACAAAGCCTAAACATTTAGTTTGGAAAGGTGAGCCCGTTCTTGAGTTATAAAATAACAACGAAAAGTGGCATTGATTTTTATATAAATATAGATTAACTATAACTGTTATTAAAAACCCATTCTGTAGTTTCTTAGTCTTCAAGTAAATAACAATTACACAACAATTCTAAAAATTACAAGACGTTCAGCGAATTTAATAATGTTGATTGTTCTATTAATTTACCGCCGTTTAATTTACGCGAACTAAGTTAATCCCTTCCTAAGTACCTTATTAGTATTATATTTATTGTAGATCCTTTTTAACGACTTGACGCTTGCTACCTCTCTACTCGTACTATAGAGAATGTCGCCAATCAAGTTCCTATTCTAGGTTCTAGTCTTCATTAGCAAAAATCATCGAATTCTGGCCATTTTTAAGACGAGCTAATAGAAACGGTTTTAGCCGCCTTAAAAAAAGGAACTTCGTAATTGAAATAACTATTTTTCATTTGAAAATTAAGTTCAGTAATTTGGTTTTCAAATCAAATAACTGGAACATATGACATCGAAAACATAATTATATTGTTTTCACTTTTTACTTTATTGAAACTTTGTGTTTTTTGAAATTGGTACTGTTACTTATTTATAAATATTTTAGCTGTATATACTGTAGTACTTAATGTTGTTAATCCTGTAGTACTTATTGATAAATAATTTCATCAAGTTCACAATTTTTTTATTTTATAATTATACTAAAACAAGTCCATTTATTAGTAAACTAGCTGCGCCCCGCGGCTTTGCCCGCGTAAGTCCCGGACCAGCAGAATTCGGGGTTAAAAAGTAGCCTATGTCCTTTCTCAGGCTCTAGACTATCTGTGTACCAAATTTCGTTTAAATCGGTTCAGTAGTTTTAGCGTGAAAGCGTAATAGACAGACAGACAGAGTTACTTTCGCATTTATAATTTATTAGGATTAAATTTCAAATGTAGGTAATTATTCAGTAATTATGCACAGTTATAATCCCAAAACATTAACAGGATGTCGTCATCTTAATGGTATTGGGTAGTGAATTATTCACTACCCAATACCAGTACGCGGTTATACTGAAATTGCAGCTTCTGTGACAACAGTCCAATTTAGCGACCGCATGTTATGCTCTGTTATCCCTCCAAACTGTATCCATTCACTAAATTATGCGAATCATTAGGATCACTTCATACCACCGATTTGGGCAGTTCAAATCCATTATGTCATCGCTATTGTAGGTTGACACAAACTGTTACTAATACCTGTTAAATGTTTACGGATTTAACACTTGTTAATTAGTAATTAAATTCGATTAATAGCTACATGTATTCATTAGTATTCAAATGTATATCGATAATAAACAGTTTTAACGTAATAATTAAGATGCTAACAAATTTGTTAATTAAATCTCGGATACGGATATCTCAGCAATAAATATCTACGTGTATCATTTGGTTCATAATTGATACAGAGCAGGAAATGATGTACATAGATATAAAGAGTTTTTAAGAGTGGACCGTGGGAAGCGGGGACAAAGTAACTTCTTTTGAAGTGGACAGAGAGAATGATAAAGTTGTGATAAAAGATCGTGAAGATTTTCCCGTCCTTTTGTTGGGACACGTAGCAGTTTGTAGACGATTTCGGATTTTATTTATTACAGTTTTCGTGATCCCATTCACCGGATTTCTTTTACGAGGTCAGTAAAACTTGAGAATAAACAGGTTGCTTACGTTTTTCTCTTTAAAAGCAAGTTTACAACGATTGTGGTTATAAAGTTTTCGTATTGGTGCTTGAGTCGGTATACCGTGTAAAGTAGTAGGTAAACATGTGTGGAAATGTTGTGAGCACGTTTAGAAATCTTAGTTTTAATTTTTTTTTATCCCTAGAATTGGCAACGCGTTTTTGATTTTTTCTTGGAAGTTAAAAAACAGACTATAGAATAATTACTGGACAAAAATTAAAAATCTTATCGCAAGAAAAGCTTAATAAACCGACTTCACCGCTTATATTACGGTTTTTGTTTTGTTTTTCTCAATAAGCGCTTAAACAAATTCGATAAAATTTATACGGGGCCTCTCTGAAGTATGATTAACGTAACAAAAAAAAAAATCATCGAAATCGATGCATTTTGACGGAATTATCGCGTAACATTCATACAAAAAAATATGCTCGAATTAAGAACCTCCTTTTTTATGTCGGTTGAAAATATAGCAGATATGCATTAATACCAAACCTTACGTAAAAATTAAGCTTTTGTTAAGTAGTGTGAGATAAGGCCGTTTTTATTAAAACCTTATTTATGTTTTTAGCTTAATATTCTGAAATTTAAAAAAGCGTCATTAAAAATAACCGGTTCCCAGGGCTACTAAGCAACGTGTTTTTGTACGATGGTCGTAAATTATTTAATTTTCGGATTTTGTAGTATGAATTTATAAGGAGAAATCAATGCTTCAACAAGTAGTAAATAGACAAAATATTTTAGGATTGAATTAGTAATTCTATTGTATTTTAAATTGTTCTGTATACCAGGTTAACACAAATATAAATTGAAATTAGCTTTTGTTTGTGGTTGTACAATGTGGGCCCACTGGTGAAAATAACTACTTAAATAAATAATCAAAATTAATATATTTTTAAACTAAAACGAGGTACATTTTCTGTCGCCTTCTTAAAGATGCATATAATAGAACGAACATTAATGTTAGCGAACAGTAAGTGATATTTTAGTCGCTTTCGAGTAGTTATATACCTCACAGTTGATATTTATAGTTATGTAAATAATTTTTTTGCAATACTAAAATAAACCAATCATAAAAATAAAAAGCTTCATCAAGACAGAGCTAAAGATACGGCACAAAAGTTTTACGATAAGAATTACGGTTTTAGAGTTTTCTTGTACTCCACGAATGATACCGTAGAGCACTTATCGTTATTTAGTACAGTCAAGCAGAAATACGTTTGAAGTACCTACACATACAACAAACGTATTTCTTTATTACTAATTACGCTTGCTAACAAAATAAATGGATAGGTAATATAATACGGAGTTGTTCAAGAAGATTGTGAATGGGTATTTATTAGCAAGCGTACTTCATTTTCGACCGCATCATTTGTTCAAAGAGGTGAAATCATAGATAAACGGTTGCTTAGTCACTAATAAAAAAAAGGTATTAGTCTTGATACTATAATTATTTATAAACTTTAACCAGCTAACATTTTTGTTACGATAAATATGTGGGACCCACTAAATAGTCAGAAGTTAGAATTCCGTTCAAAAAAGTAAAAAACATTTTGATCGCTTAATGTCACGTGAGATAGTGATCAAACGCCACAACTTTTTTCAACCGACTTCAAAAAAGGAGGTTCTCAATTCGACTGTATGTTTTTTTATGTATGTTAAGCGATATCTCCGCCAATTATGAATCGATTTTGATATTTTTTATCGTTTGGTAGAGTATACTCCAGAGATGGTCCCATATACATTTTATCTAAGCGGTCAAGCCAAAACTGAAATAAGAGCAATGAAGTCGGTTTTTTTAAGCTTTGCTTGCGTTTCAATGATTATCACTTTTGTGGCGTTTGACCATACTCTCGTCCAGTCGCAGATGAAATACAGCAAAAAATTGGTATAAACAAACAAGTTAGTTGTTTTGATAACTTCTCTTTAAAGTCAATCAATATTTATAGTTCATGAAACTTACCTCAGCCTGTTTTCATTATCGAGATGTTTGATGAAGCTCTCGGAAGCTGTATGGTGGTCCACTATGGTGGCGTTCTGCTGCTGAAAGCTGTGAAGAACTGCCACATTCACTTCTACTAGGGCCTTGTCCTTCCAGAGATTGACAGGAGTCCGTGTATCCAGGCCCATCCTTTGGGCTACTTTCTGCATTGGAAACATATGATTTAAGTAATAGTTGATGAGAATAACACCAAAACTACAAACATTTCGGTTTTTTATCGGATACATTTCAGGGAGTGTGCTAAGGAACTGCACGATCTAGTTCCCCCATCCCCGTTCTATCATCGGACAAGCAGACAAACTGCTAAGCGACACCGCTATATGGTGGACATTCCTCAAATGCGCACTAAGCATTTTGCCTCCACATTCATAGTGCGAACCGCAAAGGAATAGAACTCCTTACCTGAGTAAGGAGTCGCGAGTGAATACGTATCTTCTAGGCAAGTTTGATCCATCGTCGACCACATTGTCGCTTACCATCAGGAGAGATGGTGGTCAATATAATACGATTACCTATGTACTCGTATTGTATCAATTGTAGAAATTGGTAGAACTTCATTAATTTTCCCAATTTAAACCTACAATAAGTGAGTAGACAAAAAAGCATATATTTAATTGCCATTGAACATATCCTTTATCAATCACATCGAATTTTGATTTCCCCTGAGAGAAACCACCGTATTCCAAAAATCTGTCTCCAGTATCACATATACCAAGTCGAATAATTCATAGAACTAGGTACATGCGTTGATTGGAATTACCAAAATATTTGTGAAAAAGGTCTTTATGATTTTGCAAACTATCCTTGGATGACACTATCAATGAAATTAACTCGGCCTATGTAACTCTTTTTTTATGAACGACAATAGGTTCAATTACATATAATTAAATAAACTACATATATCTAATACCTATAAATAATGCTATTAATAGAATGAAATATCCCTAATGTAGCGGAAGTTACATAAAATGGTTATGATTCTAGAAAATGAAACAGGATACTTATTTTAGGAGCATTTGTAACCCGACTACGTGACGCAAAGAAGGGTAGTATATTTACCAGTCTTTGTTTGTATATTTGTTCCTTTGTAGATATCTAGAGACCAAACGCACGAATCGATTTTGGTGATTTTTACGTCAATCGACTTGTCTTATCATACTAGTGTCACTGTCTATTTTTACATGACAGTAATCAAAATTCAAGATGCGACCACCATACATCAAATAGTGATAAATACAAAAAATAAAGCCTACTATGGGGTATCATGAAAAGGTATTTGGTAATAATTATTCGGTTTCTTTTATAAATTTTCATTTCGGATGAACATTTAGGATCTACATTATAACGATTCAAAACTGGTTAGCAATCATTCTGACCTAAATTTTCAATACTTATAAGAAAGCTGATACTTATAATAGAGCTCTTATATACAGCTTAAAAATGTATTAGCTTATTCTCACCTCAAGCATATTCAGGCGATTGACGTCACAGAAGTTCCGGCATCCAATTTCAGTACTCATGTACCACCCGTTGAAAGCGTTGGCGGTGAATTCGATTCCACCGCAGTCGAAACGCATGTTCGCAACCGCGGGTAGAGCATACCAACGCAGGCTCAGGTCTTTGAACCATTCGTATCTGATTAGAAAGAGATATCATTAAATAAAAAGAAATGTACATCAATAAAACATCATATACTCAAAACAAAGTTTCAATTTATAATAATAAAAAAAAGCAGAATTCAGTTCAATCAACCGGCGCGGCGGCCGACTAACTATTTAAAGACTAAAATTATTTAAATTAGATTTCATAGAAAAATAGACAGATATAAACTGCCCAAAAAGCTGGCGTAGTTAGGTGCGCATTCACCTTCTATACAGCTGGTATCGAGTTCGATTACTCATACAAACACAAGCTTTCTCCCAAAGGAAATATGTGTTTCTGATTCTGGGTGTGATTGTGTGTGTGATATGAATGTTTCTGACACACACGACATAAGTTATCAAACTTAGTTACTTTGGGGCTGTGAGTGTAGTTGATTATAAGATACCATAACATAACGATGTTATGATATGTTATTTAATTCTTGCGTTACAAAGTGTCTTCCCGATAATAGAGACAGTAAGAAAAGTGTTGTTGGACACATTCTTAATATACTACTCTACTTAACAGTTTAGGTCAAAATCAAATTACCTATTAGTCTTAAGGCTAGATCGTAATTCCAATGGTGCTCCAAACGTAATTGGTACATCATTATAAGAAAAAAAAAAAAATAACTTGTGTTAGGGACTTGGCATACAAAGCGACTATGCAACGTTTCTCCCCCGCGCTGCCGACGTTTTGTATAGGCTCTAGAGCAGGGGTCGGCAACCTTTTGTGTCGGAAGAGTCAAAAATTTCAAAGTTTTATAGAGCCACAAAATTTGTTTTTTGCGAACAATAATCGTTAATGCCAACAATAATACCTACTGTACTATGAGTATCGTATAGAAAACGCTATACACGGGTCATCCCATTATTTACTTGTTTCAACTGTATTAATGTACTCTTTTGCTACCTTTGGAGACCATTTCTATTAAGCCATTAACAGCTCGATAGAAATGGTGCCTAATCCAATCCTCTTTGATCGATTCAGAACATTTTTTAAATGATTTTTTTATAAATAATATTTGCGTATGGGACTAAAGATTGATCATATTGATCATTGATTGATCATATTGATCATATCCAAAGAGCCGCATGTGGCTTGTGAGCCGCAGGTTGCCGACCCCTACTCTAGAGTAACAAAATATACTAAGTAGACAGGGCGCGCAAATAGTATATAAGTACAAAGTGTATATCAAGTCCATTAGGGGAAATATATCTTATAGTTAAATATATCTACTAAGTAATGCCAATCCTACCATGGACGTGCGTATTACTACCTATAATTTTGCTAGCATTGTTGCATTATCGCCGAGCTAAATTATACCACGTTCATATAATAACATCGTTTCACACCTACGCGGCTAAGTTTGTTTGTCGTCATATCGAAGTTTCCATCGTGCTTCCGTAGCCACTTCATAGGTAAGTTAATAAGAAAACTTTTGAAGGTCTCTGTTTATCTGTCGAATCGATCACGAAATTATCGTCTATTCATTTGGGTGATACAATTTCGGGCTATAATAGAAGTTATGTCCTCAGGGTAAAATGAAGTGATGATTGATGCCCGAATACATGTTTAATAATACTTTTTATATCAATTGAAATGCGGTAACATTTTTTTTTATGACAGATAGGTAAGCACTTTACCGCTATCTCACCTGATGGAAAGTGAGGATGCGGCTGAAGATGAAGCACCTATTATTACTGTATCTCTTCTGTAACGTAGTAGTCTATGACTAGATGACAGTTTTTACGAAAATAGTGTCATAGCTTTAACATAACTTAAAAGCTTTCACACTCACAGCCCCGCATTAAATTTAAAGTATTGCACCGTTGTTGCCGGAAACATTAACATCACACTCATAATGACAACCGAAATCACACACCCCTAGTGAGAAAACTTGTGTTCCCATCGGAAATGAAACTGGTGCCCGCTGTTTAAAAGGCTCAACCAACCAGAAAAGCGAGCAGTTCATTCGATTTACAAAGTACTGATTTTTAAATACTGGCAGAGGAATCGCTTTGATTTTGCTCTAATTGCCGCTATTTTCACGATCCTTCTTGATAATAAAACGAATGCTGTCATAATCACAGTCCCAAAACACAAAACATATGTCAATTAAAAAGCGCGGTCAAGTCGCCACATATTTTTTTATAGTAGTTAACTCGATCACTTATACTAAGTACAGGCAAATAATATTATTTCTATAAGATAATAATAAGAGAAAGAGAGAAAATATATAAGAAAGGCTATATAATAGACATGAATATGTGCCATTAGGTACATATTTTTGTACATATAAGTACGTATTATTAGTTATTTAGTGGAACATGCATCATTCACTAAAGGAACATGTATCAGGAAACTTTCGAATATACTATTATCTAATAGCAGCCAATAACTAGGTTTACAACTGTTTTAATTGCACTATTTGCACAGGTATTAATAGTTTTTCTATTCTTCTACTATCATTATTGGTTACAAGCATATCGTAAACTATTAAAGGGTGCATAATGTACATATTACTCATACGTGATAATATTTATCCAAAAGAAAAATAACGGACCAGCCACATCGCATTAACGCCTGTTAACATTATCAATACTGGCGCGACATTGAATAGGCCGAGTTATGGGCAATAAACACAGATTGGAGATCACCGGACCACACTTTTACGATGAGCAATCTGCTCGGATGGACGCCTATTTGTCGTTTACCTTTCCCGGCATAATATGCATTCCCGATCTTTTTATGTTGGCGTAAATCGGAGAGGAAATAACGTGTTGCACAGATGGTGATGAGGTAGTGGAACTGGTCAGTAGATAAGCTCACTTTCGCGAGTTAGTTGATATTCAACTGTCCCGCGATGTTGGTTGTTTCCGCTTTCTAAGCAGCAGGTATCGGATTCGATTCCTAGTGCGAATATATGTTTTCTCCCCAAGGCAAAATGTGTGCTTCTGGTTCTGGGTGTGATTGTGTGTGATGTAAATATTTCCGGCATCACATTTCACACAAGTCATCGAACTTCTAAGCAGCAGGGGTATCGGGTTCGATTCTCTGTGGGAGCACAAGTTTCCACCCAAAGGGAAACTTGTGTTTCTTATTATGGATGTAATTTGTGTTTTTCATTCTAGGTGTGGATATATCATGTTTATTTTTTAGTTTGACGAATCAATAATTCTTCTCGATTTGATAGAATATTGTTTTTGTAAGATTCTATGGCCTATGAGGGTAAACGGGGGGATTGATTACTAAGCCTACGCCTCTCTTTGCGTGTCGTAACTTGTAAACGAACTCTTTTGAACTGTAAGTAAATGTAGGCAATTTTCTTCAGAGACCAATTGTAGAGAAAAAAGGAACATAATATTACAAAGATTTTTGTTTTTGCTAAACGATAATACGTCGATGGCTTATACTTAAAATGAGAATGGTTTTTTTATATTTCTTTGCTATCACCTTAACTAACAGCTTGTCAAAAGAACTGAGTCTTAGTTGAAAATGAAGAAATTAAAATTACTAATCACACTAATATTACAAACCTGAAAGTTTGTAAGTGGGTAATGTGTCGGTATGTTTATTTTCTTTTCACGCTGTAACGGCTGAAAGGATTTGGATGAAATTTGGTACATAGCTTATACGTAATACGGTGAAGGCTTAACGATCACCTAAACTAGCTAATAGACTTCAGGTAAGTAAGTCTTTTTTGTTAAGATTTTAAATTACTGTGGCAACAACTAATAATGATAATAAACCTGTTAGAAATTAAAATTCATAAGTTATTGTCTTCGATTTGCCAAGCGAAGACAATTACTTAGGTATAAATATTATAGAAACTGAAACAAAAAATGTATACCTTGTGCTTAGTACAAAACATATACCTACACTTTTTGCAATTTCTTATGGATTGGCTGCAATTACACAATTTATAGTAACGCCATTGTATTTATGCAGTCATTCATAAAAACTTAATTGCTGCGTTACAGTGCATTTAAAATCCAGTGAGTATTTTTTAAATTCTGTAAACCTTGTGAATTGTCACTGTCAGATGCGGCGTAAGTTGTGGAACGGTCAATTGGGGATATGCATATACTTTTTTTATGTTGTTACCTAAATTCATTTTCAGGAAAAAAAAAGATGTTTGAAAATGCAGTCAGGTTCGGGCAATTCCAAAAGCGCCCATCATAGATGCCGCAAATTTCACCAATAATTGAGATCAAAAATGTGTGAACTGACGTCACAAACTGTCCCATGCATTTTTGTTACCAAAAAATTGTATTTAAAACGCTTTTATATAAGAAACTGTTATATGCGTGATATTCATTTATACAACTACTAAAATTGATGCTTCAAAAGCATGTTGTTTTCGTGAGGAAAAGATACTAGTAGTCAACTGGTTATTTTGTGTATGGAGCCAATGATATTACGAAAAAAGTTTCGTGTCGTAAATCTGACTTTGTTGTTGAACAATCTGGGAATTTATCGGATATCGTGGATCATGAATGCTGCAGCCATTGTGAGGAGTTGATTATATCGATAAAGAACATTCAATGTCTGTGAAAGCGGGAGATCGATAGATTTTACCGTCGGAGTTTAGATTAGGTTTCTAAATAATAGCTAAGCTTTATGCCTGCAATACTGCAATCAGTAGCTCTAAAAATCTATACAATACTGAGTAATGCCTTATAATACAACTAGCTAAAAATTATGGAAAGAAACCGAAAATTTGTATCATTACAAACAAAAGACAAACTCTTCAATAATTTAAATAAGATCACCAGGATGAGATTTGAAAACTATTATTTTTTTACCATATAATTTTTAAAATACTCTTAACTGAACGCTATAAGATAGTATATAACCTATATACATACGTATAAATAATATTTAAATAAGTATTTCGAAAACTATAATTACCAGATACTTTTGATTGCTGGCTGTACTGTACTCACACATCAGTAATTTACTGGTAGTTGAATGCCATAATAACTTTAATAATTAACACGACCAGTTCATTATTACTGTTTCATTTAAGTGATATTATGCATTCAAGCTCATTGTTAATTTCATAACTTTATGACGTATTTGAAATACGTTGATTTGTGGTCGACTCCAAAATAAATGATTATTATGTTGAACTCCAAAATTAATGATAATTATGTAAACTGAATAGTAAGTATAATATGTTTCATAAAACTAGATACGTATATAAGTATAATTTCACTAATCTGGTTCACTTATGCCTAGTAAGTACAATTAAACCAATGGACCAAAGCTTCCTGTTCTGAAATGTTTCGAAAAGTTTGTCGCCCATTCATATCGCTTACACTTTCACAGCCTCATAATAAGTTTAAAGACTTATGTCGTGCATGCCGAACACATTCACATCACGGACACAATCACGCTCTAAACCAGAAACACAAATTTCCCTTGGGGAGAAAACTTGTATTCACACCGGGAAGTAGACTCTTACTTAGAAGGCGGACGCTAACCTAAGCCAACGGGTAGTTCAGTAATCTAGTCCAGGCTCAAGAATATTGCACTACCAAAAAGAAAATATAAATGTAGTGTATTCGTTCTTCTATGGCGCTAGCACGCAGTTTTATTTTTATTAACGAGTCTGAAAATAGTCAGCTGAATAACGCATCTTCATGTTCTTCGAGTATCTCGCCTTTCCGCTAAGGTTGTTAGAAAAAAAGCGTTTATTATTTACTTGTCGAATTTCATCATTAGATACTCACGATGGATGCGTCATATGGATCTCCATGATCAGCTCTCTGGGTATCTCGAAGTAGTCAGGGTCCTTTCCGTTGGCTGAGAGCACGAGCGGCAGAATGTCCCACGCCGTGTTAGGTGGCTTCCAACCCAGTTTCAGACAAAGCTAAACCACAAAAAAATATTTCCATTAATAATTTGTATTATTTATTTGCATATAATCACACTAATATTATCCGAAAGCTTGTGTGGGTGGATGTTTGTACACTCATCACACTGTGACAACGGAACGGATTTGGATGAAATTAGGAATGTACATAGGTTATATACCTTGGTTTTTTTTTATGGCAATTGATTGAGTAAACGAGTAAGTTGCTCGCCTGATAATAGGCGTCACGCTTACCTATTACAGTTCAGTGCTACCTAGACTTTTGAACTTAGGTCAAAATTCTGCTCGGCAAAGCACTGTTCACTATTATCACTCACAGTACCCCACCAAGTTTGATGACTTGTGTCATGGGTACCGGAAACATTCACCCCATTCGCAATCAGTTACAACCAGAACAAGATTACAAATTTTCCTCAAGAGGAAAACTGAGTTCCTGCCGGGAGTCGAACCCCTCGAATACCCCTGGTAAGAAGGCAAACGTGCAACCGTTAATAGTAATTATTTTGAAATCCTACTAAATAACTTAATACTACAATAAACTCCATGGAATGAATTAGGATGTCTCTTCAAAGCATATTTAAGAAATAGCTAAGCTTCCGAGTATATATAAAGACGATCTATACCAAATTGTACTACATAACCACTCTTCAATCATACTTCAATCAATCATTATGATTACCAACTAAATACCTAAATACTAAATTCAAACTTTATGGGAATAATTGGGGTGTCTCTTCAAGGCATGTTTAAAAAATACCTAAGATTCCCAGTATATATATATATATACGATTGATCTGATTGTACTACATAACCACTCATCCCTTATACTGACATCAAATTTTAGTCTCACATTTACTAATTACTTACATCTAACTAGAATCAAAAGTTATTCTTGCACAGTGCTATAAAGCTGATTTACCTGAGAAAAGTCTCTACCAACTATAAAACACGAATTGTGAGAATAAGCCTCTTCTATTCAACAGGGACTTACCAACCTTCAAAGAAAAACATTTTCATTTTTATCTGTATTCACATAGGTTGTAAATAATCCCTTTACTGCGTTCCATTCATACTTTATCACATTCCCAGCGAAACAGGTGGTGGGCGAGTCAAAACCGTCAAAAATAGATTGATTTATTTGTAGTGTTCACTGTGAGCCGATTGTTTTTGCAACCACCATCAATTTTGGGTGACAGAATAAGTTGGTTGGATCTTCATTTGTATTAATTACTATTTGTGTAACAATCAAGTATATTTTATGGTATCTTCTAATATCGAATTATTATATAATATTTATAAGAAAAGTTATATTAGGTTCCTCATTCACAAATCGAAAAATATTAATATTTAAGTTATAAAAAGGTTAAAGATGTTTAAAATGATCTTTAATGTTGTGCAAATTTACCAAAATGCTAGCTGCATTACCACGCTGTATAGCAAAGACTGTCTTTTTTGACAATATTTATAAAACCCTATTACTTAGTATAATTATCTTTTCATGAGGCCAATTAAGTACTTTTTCATATATACATTATCTCACAACGTATGGAGATATGTGGTACTCACAAAATAGACCAAGTCACAAGAAAGTATGGCATCCAAGTAAATAATTAAACGCAAACAAAGCATAAAAAAACCGACTTACATAACATAACGTAAACATAAACATAAAAACTTTCACACTCACAGCCCCACACTAAGTTCTATGATTTGTGTCGTGGGTGCCGGAAACATTCACAACACACACACAATCACAACCACCTTATCTTCTGAACCTTAATCTAATTCAATGTATTAGACACGCATTATTGACGATAACTCAAAAACTACTGATCACATCATGACCAAATAATATTCAATTATTTATTAATATATTATATTATTCAATAATTGAAAAACCAAACCACTGAACCAATTTTGACAAAATTGCTTTGGGTTCAATCTAAAAGTATCATATGTATATTCTCAGACAAAAAGATAATTTTCCCTAATCGAATTTTCTAAACCAATAAATGATGGATTTAAGTAATAAAAATGGGACTGAATTGAGAACCTCCTCCTTCCCCTTACGTCGGTAAAAAAGGATTTTTGTTAAATAGTTCCATGCATTAAAAAAAAAAATAATACATTGCATGAAAGTTCGTTATTTTCTTTATCATAAGACTAAATCAGACTGACAACTAAATTAAATCTAACCTGAAAATTATTATACTCGTAACTGAAATAAATATGTTCTAAACTTAAGCCTTAAATAATTATTTTATTTGGTTTTAATTATATTTAAATTTTATTACCATTCATTTAAAATTTTCTCATATAATACTCTTAAATGTATTTCATTCAAAAGAAAATTCCCCACTCTATTTCTTTTCTATACAATATACGATAAGGCTATATAAATATATAGTCGTAAATTCAATATGTTATTACCATAAGCATCAAAACCGGATGCTTTACAAGATAATATGACGTTTACTGAAATAGTGACATTTCGAATTGTTTTCTATTTTAGGCGCTGTGCCGTGAAAATGGTTTTCACTACGCACCACGCTATTTAGTCACGTCATTTTCGTCACGCACTACCCTACATCCATTTGCATCACTCGTTTTGGATAGACAATTTTTGTTTTACGTATTTATATCTACACCTTTACTATAAAAAAAACACCGGCATTAGTGCCATTAGCTTTTACGAGTGCATCTATGGAGTCCATGTGAATAAACAATATTGAATTTGAATTTTTAATAATTATATACCTATTTAATTTAATTATATATAATCAATTGATGAAAACAATCGACCCTATTTATTACATTACATATTTTACCAAGAAATTGGAAATGTTAAAATCTACAATCATAAAAAGCTAAAACATTGAATTAAATATAGGGATAAAAAAATATTTAAAGAATAAAAGGTTTATCGGATATCGAAACCTTATTATAAATAATGGGGATTTTGCCACTTAGAACTGTTTTAATTACATCGTTCTTAAAAGACAAAATAATAGGTTAAGTGATCGTTTGCAGTAGGTCTAATAAGACCTATGAATGACTAGGTCAGGGGTCGGTAACCTTTTGAGTCGGAAGAGTCAAAAATTACAATTTACAAAATTTAAAAGTTTAATAGAGCCACAATTTTTTTCTTGCCAACAATAATCCTTAATGCCAACAATAATACCTACTGAACCATGAGTGGCGTAAAAGAAAACGCTATGCACGCGTTATACTTACCTAATCATCCCATAATTTACTTGTTTCAACTGCATAAATGTACTTTTTTGCTACCTTTGGAGGCTTGTTAATGGCTCTATAGAAATGGCGCCTAATACTAGTTAATCGATTCAGAATGTTTTAATTTTTTTTTTATTATTTATAATATTTGCGTATGGAACTAAAGAGCCACAGCTTCACATCTAAAGAGCCGCATGTGGCTCGCGAGCCGCAGCTTGCCGACCCCTGGACTAGGTTATGACCTAGTCACTACACTGTACTCACACAAACATAGTAATATAACCTTCGTTCTTCTGTATCACAGATGGAGTCGTCTATATATATCGTCTATACAACCAAGGATTTTGTAGCAACATCTTGTTTCACTTAGAACAGTCAAAGATGTTTGAGAAGAGTGCCTATGTGTCTAGCATAAAGGTCTATAACCACCTCCCTAAGATAATAAAAGAACTTCCTATGAATATGTCTAAATCTGCTTTAAAAATTTGGTTGACTTAAAATGTTTTCTATACTTTTAAAGAATATTTCCTTAAAAAATTAACATAGCATGAATTTATTACTTTTAAAATTTTTGCTGTGTTCTTTATATTTCACTGACTAATTATAATTATTGTAGCTTATTTATCATAAATTCCAAATATCAGTCAATAATGAAAAATGTATATGATCTGTATAATTAGATTTTGTGACATTGGACGCCCGAGATGGGTCAACTGTAATAACATTACCTGCAATAAGAACTCGTGAATACTAACACTACAGTTTTTGCCGATAAATAATTATTTTATCTTATCTAAAAAACTAGAATCATCTCGATCTCGTAGAAATGACATGTTATTTTTAACCGACTTCAAAATATCTCGGTTCTTAATTTGGTTGTATATTTTTTCATGTTTGTTACTTGAGAACTCCTTCATTTATAAATGTCCTATAAAATAAACTTTAAAATTGGTCCCATAGGAATTTCATTAAATTCGGTTCAGTAGTTTGGTTTTTAAATCATAATAACTAGAATAAATATGTCATCAAAGTAAATAAAATTTTTCACATATTACTTTTTGTGTTATTTTTAAATAGTTGTTTTTAACTTTGTTTACTGGTGTCATAAATATATTATTATCTTTACTTAAAAATCTGCTGAAATTACTAGCTTACCTCGGTAAACTCCGCGTGCATGGGGTCTCCCAGAATGGAGCCATCAGGTTGTCTGTACCCAGCGTAGCTGATCAGCTGGCTGTTCCATATTCTGTAGTCGTGTTCACCGTCTGTTCGCTGTGGGAACACAGTTATTGCTGACCTGTAACAGAAACGCATCGTGTATCTTGATACTTTTCTTATATTTCTCATACTTTGTTCCCCGAACGGTACAATCTGGGAGTCTTCAAGTCGAGAGTGAATAGGTATAATAATTATCTTTTAGGCAAGCATGCTATATCGTCGGGGCCGCATCATCACTTTCCCTCAAATGTAAAAGGTAAAAAAAAAAAAAAAAATTTGAAGTGGTAGGACTCTTATAAATAGTCCGCCTGGGGTAGTAACTTTTGGCATTAATTTAAACGCGAAACATTATTCAAACATTACTGTATTTCCGATCGAATGCCAATAATATAATTTCCATTGGAATTACAGGGCATAAAAAGGTATCACCATATCTCAGGGGAAGAGGACAGTGTTTGGCAGCAAACTTTTATGGTTTGAAACTCTGAGTGACGCTGAAATGTAAGCGTGACGCTTACTATCAGGCGTGTTACTTGATCGTATCTCAGTTTTATAAAAAATATAATAAAATATAGGCCATAGAGACAGATTTAAAATTTGTTTCTTTGGCGCATAGGCGTAATGATGCGAGAGACAGAGATAGCGAGATTGAACTAAATTTTGGCGCTATCAAGTCATAGGTTCCAAAGGAACTATAATCTTCCAACCTTTACTTTACTTTTAACATAAGCACTTCTATAAAGGACCATAACTATAGAAAACACAAAAAGAAATGCTACATTTAATGACGTTGTTTTTTCAATTTTATCAGTGAAGCGTCTAACGTCATCTATCGATATCGATAAAAAAAGAGTCGAAGGAATTAAAATTAATAGTTGGCTTTGATATGATAGTACTGATGAATATAACAGCTGTTAAATCAGAAATATGAGCTCTAAGGTAAGTGGTCAAAGGCCTAAAGGTTAAGCCTTACCTGATGTTTCCCTTGTTTGTGCTGTACTTGATATGGTTGCAAAGAGCTTCAAACATTCCACTCGTAGTTGTAACTTGCCTGCAGTCAAACACCTATAAAAAAAACGAAAGTTAGGGCACATTTCACAATATCTCTTATAAGGAGTGGGTCAGTATCCCGAAACGGTATATTAAATTAAAACTAACAGCCCTTCTATTGCTAAGGTCTGAGTTATACCGTGTATTTTTAACTGACCTATAAAAAGAAGGTTTTCTTCCGAGGTAACAAACACAAAAAACAACAGTTTTTATGTATTTGTTACCTAAGCTTTTTGTTATTTAAGAACTCGATTTGATATTATATTTTTTATTTGAAAGGGCATACTTACAGAATGGTCTTAAAAAATCACAAAAATCGTTTCTCTAGTTCAGTTTTTATAATCAAAATAAATGGAAAAATGTATCTTCCAAGTAAACGAAATTGCGTATACTGTGACTTTTCAGTGGTGTTTACTGTCAATATATTAGTCCCAATGTACTGCATATCTTTCAAAAACGGATTTCCGATTTTAAAGTCCGATGTTTTTGTATAGTTTTTATACTGTTATCCTTGTTTATTCTGTTTGTTAATTATATTAAATAACGGTATGTGAACTTGTGTTGATGAACTCGAGACTTTTATGACCGAATCTTGCATCCTGTTCTGCTATCAATTTGCCGTCGTAAAGTGTGCGAACTTTGTGCTGAACGTTTATTTAAAATTCAAATACTATAAGGCTCTTTCTGATACGGAATTGTTTAAAAGTTTCAACCAGCAACTTGCAAGCTGCAAGGATACTTTACGTGAGTAATATATTTATTCATAATATTTATGTTCTTTTTACAGTAAATTTATGAACGAAAGATTTGGTATTTGTAATGTTTTAATTAACCCTAAGTATAGTTAATAGCTTGAAGATTGTTTATATTTATTAGACAAGTGTCTGGCGAATGTGGTTTGTTTTCCTTCAACAGACAAATCGCTAGCAGGGGCAGGAGATACGATAAAAAATATTATATTATTATATTATATTATATTATTTTGATTGATTGATGCGAGCTATAATACAAATAATGATGTAGTACGACTCTACACAACTATAAATGACGAAAACGAGAACACTCAAAACGCAGTTTTAGTTAGGTAAGGGGGAAATAGAAGGTGCCTATTAGAAAGATTTTTTTAAAAACGCTCTTTTTCACACCTCAATCATCGAAGTTAGTGCTTCGATGTCTTGTGTCGTAGGTGCCGCAAACATTTACATAACAAAAAAATAAAAAATTGGCGAGTCAACAGCTCCTGAGGATGCCTCGTGTAGAGCTTGAAGCCTAACACCAGAACACAACTTTTCATCAGATGAGATACCTAGTAGTCAAATGCTGGCCTATCGAGAATAAAATAAAGCTCTTAGTTAGTAGAATCTCCATTGCAATACGAGATGAAACGCGATGCCATTTTGTTCCACAGTAGCTAATGGAAGCCGATCTTGAGTCCACTTTGAACTCAATTTTTAATGAATTAGATCCAGTGCACTCCGAAGTAAACCATTGAGTTTGTGAGCTGTGTTTGCTATTCAATTGATTGCCACTTTTGACCTTTTTTAGTTGTTTGATTTAAGTGCTACTAGATGTACTATTTTGAATTTCTTTCTTTAGATCGTTTTATGTTAATGTATATCTGAACGTATTTATTTTCCGATTTTGGCCTGCTGAAATGTCAATGCACATTTTTTTATATTGTTGAGAGTAGAAGCGTGCAATACGCTCGCCTGATGGTAAGCGTCACGCTAGCCCATTATAGAATAGAATAGAAAATTCTTTATTGTACACCAAATACAGTTAGTTACAGGGGTAATCTTAAAAAACTAAAATACAATGGGCGGACTTATCGCTAAAAGCGATCTCTTCCAGTCAACCTTTGGATGGAGAGAGGGATAATTTTATATAATGAGGTCGGTGGTGTAAAAACATACTAATAGATATAAATACAACTTACTTAGATACCTATCTATACATATACATTAATACATACTAATAGACATAAATACAACTTACTACAGATGTCACCCGGAGTTTTGAACTTAAGTCAAAATCCAGCGCGGCAAATAACTGCGCTTGTCACCCTGAGATATTATATGTAAAGCCCTGTAATTTCACGGGAAACATTGCCATTCAATCCGAAACACAGTAATGGTGTGGTACTGCCCAAGGCGGACTCTGCAAAAGAGTCTTATCTAAAATGTGCCTTAAAGCTTTAAATCAATTTTAGAAATAATACTTAAGTATTATTTCTAAAATTGATTTAAGGAAATGAAGCAAACAAATCTACCCCGTAAGCGGCAGGCAATCGCGCGTCAAGTGACGTCATCACTCACTGCCGAATTAGCGACCGAGTGGGTGCTAACGAAACCCGATACTAGCGCCCCTATTCGGGGGTGCAAAGAAATATGAATTTATCCGACAAGTTAACACTAATAAGATCCGGTAGTAAGGTGTTTATATGTACTTAATTATTTCACAAGTGCTGAAGCTATTTTGACTATATTTCGCAAATAATAAAAAAAGACATTAATACTTTTGATTTTGTTAAAAGTTGGTAGAAACGTGAGGAAAAGGCTAACAATTTAGGCAAAACAAACCGTATAGATCCAGGGATTCAGATTATACAAAAGTTATTTGGTGATGGGGCAACAATGTGATACGTTAAAAAAAACAACGCACGCGTACCTACAGCTCCCACGATAAAAACAGATACAGCGTTAAGCAATAAAATATATATATATATTTTTTGTAGAATGGAAAGTGCCTACCATTTCTCTTTCTACCCAGGGGTGAAGGAAAAGAGTCTGTTGGGCTAGTACCTACTATCTTGCTCCGGAGCGGTGCGGCGCGCGGCGGTAGAATGCAAACCGGGCCACTGCGCCCATGGAGGGGTGACCTTGCTCATATTTGGTATCCAACATTAATAACCGGCCTTCGGGTAAATTGTCTATATTTTTATAACTTCAAATTTCTTTGTGATTTTCGGTTACACTCCAAAACTCCAATTGAAGTTCTATTAAAGTTTTTACATCTTAATTAGTGCATGACTTGACTATAGCTAGACCTTAACTCTTTTACTTTACTTTGAATGTTTCTTGTGACTTCTATTATTAAATTTGTAATACCCTTTATATATTTTATTACTTGATACTGGCTAAATTCAGTAAGACTGCGGAGCCAAAATTGGAAAATGAAAGATAATGAATCGCAATACTCGTATTACTTTTTAAAAGATTTCACACTCATATCCCCACAATAAATTCGATGTCTTCGTAGGTGTCGGAAACATTGGCATCACAATCACAACCAGAACCAGAAACACAAATTTTACTTTTGGAGAAAACTTGTGTTGCCGCCGTGAATCGACACCCCTGTTAAGAAGGCGAACGCTCACCCACGACAGTTCTGTCTCTCTCATTTATACTGAAAAATAAGTATTTACATCCAGAATAAGTCCCTCAAACCGCGAGTCTATATCCAAATCGACCGATTACCCGAGCAATCTATTTGCAATTACAAAGTGTGGTACAAGTCTCAGAAAGCTTCGAGCTTGTAATTCCGTTAAAACACCCGGTCTGCGGTTGCCGAGTGAATGAAAATGAATAAATGGATTATTGCCGTCTATAGGACGACGTAGACGACTTAATTAATTCATAGTGTTCGCGATTGGTTCGCTTTAACCGTTTTGATGTACTGTCGATACGGGACGTTGTATTTGAAACACATTTTTTGGCGTTTTTTCAATGGATGTTAATTTAACAGGCCTACCTTTGAATAATAGTTTTATCTTCTAAGTTATATGACAAAATTTTTTGAATTACTTAGTTAAATGTTAGCGATTATCTATGGGCGTCTAAGAATACTGTTTTGCCGACCATACATTATTTGTAGTAATATTTTCTAAGCATAGAAAAAAACACTTGTTGTTCCACACCTAACTTTTCACGACTAAATAGTATTCGTAGTCGCCGAGTTAGTATTCTTTTGGTACCCAAGTCTGTATTTTAGACAGGCTACCTATGATAATTGTCGCCATAGTATTTAAACTCGGTCAGTTCGTTATTTTAGATACCTACTATAAGCCACCCAATAAAATGTCTTTATTTTCTTGAACTTTATCTTAAACACAATGATTTTAAAGTTTTAATAATATTATCATCGCGCTTAAAACTATTTTTACTGGCATTGACGTTGAGAGTGAGATTCTTCTCGAATAATAGTTTTTAGTCGATTAAACGACGTACCTAAACTATATGTCCAAGGTATATAGTAATACACTATTCAGTGTTGAGAACGTATTTTTTGTATTTTTAATTAAATATAAGTATAAATTGTGATGTACAAGTCTGTTCTATATTCATTTGTTTTTATAATGAAGTATCAACATTCATAAATAAAGTTAGAGACGATCTGTTTTTGACTACTAAGTAATAATTTCACGAGTCTGCTAGATATCTAGGTACTTGGCATGTGCATTCTAATGAATATTTTATTTTTAATTCGCTTAGTCAGCATTTTACTAACTTCGCGAGAAATGAGGATTCCTTTGCCGAGAAAATTTCAAGGAACCCTAAACTTGAGTGTTAATTGGCAATGTTTTTTCCCGTACAGCAAAATGGGAGTTTTCTCATAAGAGCCAGCAAATTCATTTAAGTACTGAGAAGATTTTACTAGGCACGAAGTAGCATAATTGATTTTAGTCTTGGTTTTCTTTTCTTTTAATAGAGAGTCGATTTCCTCAATGATTTCCTTGAACGGTCTTTAATCGAAATTGAATGTTTTAATATGGCAGTCTATTGATGCATTCACAATTTCTTTATTGAGTTTTACATAAATACTAGCCATACCCCGCGGTTTCTTCCGCTATTATCAAGTTTAAAAAAATAGCCTATGTGTACTTACACACTTACACATACTTACATACAAACTTTCGGATTTATAATATTAGTAGAATTTTCCTCCTACCATCCAGCCTGTGATGTGTCAGGCTACCCCAAGGTTGTTAACGATTTGTTTTTTTGTAGAATATATGCTATCCTTATTCAAAGAAATAAAAAAAATACGGACTTAACCATATCTAATCATAGGTGAAGCACGAAAATGTCCGTGTGTGCTTGCATCTCGCTGCAAACTGTCACAGACAAACAAATAGTTACTACGTGTATTAGAGCCGATGTCGGACCTTCGGTAAATTTGTCTGTGTGTGTGGCTCGCATTACGACAAGCGATAATTCTTTTAGTTCACGACACTACTTTCCTTTTTCAAATCCGTGTCCTCAATAAGGCATACAATACAAAATGTCTCATGATTCTAATGTGATTTCGAGTCAGTGTGATGCACAAGTGTCCGATAATGTTGTGTTTTTAAACTTTCACCTACAGAACCCATCAAAAACTTCGTCAATAGTTACTTATTGACTGGATACAAATGCCATATAGTTGAATATGAATAACATATACAAAGCATACCTGCAGTTTAGACCACTGTATCCTGCCGATGCACCGGCTAGCGTTCCTCCAGGCTAGCTTAGCCCCGAAGACCAGCTCGGTGGTGGTGAACTGATAGGTACCAGTCAGGGCTACTTCCTCTTGCACCGCCTTCCAACGAGCCTCATGAGCAGGAGTATTTGCTCTGTGAAATTTTTAATTATTTGAGTCGAGAGAGTCGAAATATATGTAAGTTAAAAATAGATATTACGGTTTAAATAAACTGCTCGTTGGCTTGGCAGGTTCAGCTTTTGCCTTTTAAGCAGCGGGTATCGGGTTCGATTCGGCCAGTGGGAATATAAATTTTCTCCCCAAGGGAAATTTGTGTTTCTGGTTCTGGGGTAGTATGTGTGATTTGAATGTTTCCGGCATCCATGACAAAATTCATCGAACTAAGTGTGGGCTGTGAGTGTGAAAGCGTTTTTTATTTATTGTGAAAAATATAATATTTTTTATTTAATCATTTTGCACAAATAAAAGTACAGGGAATGGCCTAATGCCAAATAGCATTCTCTACCAGCCATCCTGGCCGTAGAAAAAGAAAATAAGTTTGTGTAAAAGGATAAAATTTGTTTCCGTGTTTCCACTGGGAAACTCTACACCCAACAATACTTACCTATCTAGAATAAAAAAAAAATAAGCCAACGAACAGTTCATGTGTATTTATTTGAAATTATAATCTGCGAGTTCGCAAAATACCAAATAAGTTACAGAAGTCAGGATATCGATACGTTAAAAATGCACATTTTAATATCCATATTTTTTCGTTCTCTTTTTCTTATTCCTTTTTTTGTATTTAGATTGTTTTCTTTTAATTAATACGAACTTAATGCACCACAACAAAGAATATCCACACAAACTAAATAAACAAAGAATCTACAAGCTTTGTGAACTGAATGGGACTGAACAATAGCATCAAACAATACCAAGTTAAGTCAAAACTAAACCCAGTGCGGACCTGTTGATTCCCATTGTATAGTTCAGGTCCTTCCATCTATGAAGAGGTTTACATCCAACAAACTGTTATATAAGAAGGATAAAGTTCTTCGAAAATAAATTTAAGTATTTTCTGGTACTTATAAAAAGCTCTACTTTTTGATGAAGTTGCTTATATATTTGGACTGAATAATTCAAACGCAGGAAAAGCTTATAAAAACTTGTAAAAATGAATTAAATTAGCATTTTTTAAACATAAACTCTTTCACACTCACTGCCCCACACTAAGTTCGATGACTTGTATCGTAAGTGCCGGAAACATTCGCACCACCCACACAATCACAACCAGAACCACAAATTTTCATGAGTTTTCTGATATAATTTTAGTATCCGAGTATTATTATACTCGATGTAAACCTACTGAAAAATGAACATACTTCTCAAGGATAGTATCTACTGAAAATGGAAATAGGCACCTTCAGAGAAATATAAAACTTCCTTCCCAAGAAGTATTAGCATATTATTCTTGTGAAACAAAACTTACTTTTTACGATTATTGCAGCGCTTCCTATTTTTGACTTGGAAGGTTTTATTGCTACGTTTCGGTTAAACCAGGAGAGTATGCTGATTCAGTAATAAAATGTGTGCACAGATGTGAGTAAATTATTTAAGTTATGCAATAAAATTATCCCTCTTTATTTATAAAAAGATAAAACGTTAGATAAACATTATTAGAAGTGTTTCGCTTCTACGTTTAAAATCCGTACTGTGAGGGAGTGGAACTCATTGCCCGCGTCTTTATTTCCTTAACGGTAAAATCTGGGAGTCTTTAAGTCAAGAGTGAATAGGTATCTTCTAGGCAGGCATGCTACATCTTCGGCCGCATCATCTAATCTATCTATCATAAAAAAATATGCTTAAAATATGGGTTGTCTCTTTTGGCTGAGGGGTGTGTTTTGTTGTTTTTACTCTTATTATGTCATCGCAATATTAATTAGGTTAAGTTTAACAACGTTTAATAAAAAAAAAGTACAACCAAAAATTCGTATTGACATTTTACATAGTTATACATAATTATCAAACGTTTTATCATTTTATGCGTCTTTAAATTTAAATCAGAAATAAACCACTATACGAGTTTTTCACTTCTTCGTATCTAGGAACACATAATCTAGGACCACATAATCCAGCACATAGATATGTGCTGGATTATGTGGTTGATCGATAAGATCGATAGGATGAGAGCAATAGGGCATGAAACCCTATGGCCGCGGGTTCAAACCCCGCCTCAAGCAATATTTTTTCTTTCTAAATTTATCACTATAGTTCTGCCTAGCATGGCTAATGCTATATAAATAAAATCAAATAATGTACTTTTTTTATTCTGTATAGGGCAGCATTTGTAAAAAAAAAAACTAAACACAAAAGGGCCAAATTACGGCCTAGTTGCGCAAAATAGCCCGCGCTCCACCAAGGCAAGTATTTGACCACTACCTCACCTGATGGAAAGTGCCGACGCAGCCGAATATGGAACATGCTTAAAAGAGAAGATAACTATTCACTCTAGACTTGAAAACACCCAGATTGTACAGTTCGGGGAACAAAGACGCAGGCAATGGATTCCTTCTCTATACGGATGACAACGTAGAAGCGAAACGCTAAGATGATTTTGTATTTGAATTATATGTGAAATTGCTTGTTTGATATATGAAAATCTCACAATTCAGATTCTAAAGTAAGTTTATTTTATTTGCAGATTCAGTTACCCTCAATCGCTGATTGAAAACAAGCAAAATCAATTTAAAAGAGTGGATACAGAGTATGGTAATGGCACACGTACCGGGTACTTCAGATTGCTGTATGCGGACTATCTGATTGAAGGTGCATACACCAACTTCTATGGAGGTTGTCAATCTTTTCTACTTAGTTACATTTAATGTCAAGCTGAAGCGGTGGTATAAGCTAATGATCCTTTAAATGCTTTGTATTATGGGACTGACAGGGAAGTTGTTCGACTGATTGTAAACATGACGTTTGCTTTCCAATGTCTCTCGCAGTTTAGACTAACAAAGTCCTACGTGGCAATGCAATGCGATTGACTCTCTAATGTACTTTTTTTTTACTTTTTACTGTCACTTTTTTTTTGTTACTTTTTTTCTAATTTGCGATAGGCAATCGTTTGATTACTAACTATCTCACCTGGTAGAAAGTAAAGATATGGTCGACGATGATGCAAGAGTTCACTCGTGACTTGAAGACTCCATAATTGTACTTATCGGGAAGCACAGACTCGGGCAAGACAATCGGTTCCACCTAAGTCCGATTATTCGGCAACTCCACTTTTCAGACTGAATTTTGAACAATACAGACCCACGTGGCACTGCATGGTGCTTCACTCTCTAAGATGGCTCATGTTGCCCGATGTGGTGATTACTTGGAAAATCATCGTCATTTTCCATCAGGTGAGATAGTGGTCAAATCTTGCCTATCGAGAATTTTAAAAAATCAGCCTTTGTACCAGTCATACAGTGCTACTATACGGTTGTATTGATGTTAACAAAATAACATATTTCGCACTTCGTGTTCCGGTAAAGTAATTTTATAATAATATTTCACTAAGGAGTTTAACTAAGAGGTGTTCCCCTGTTAACCACTATCACGACTTCTACGGAATCAACCTGTACCGAAGCAACATCTACTCAAGATGTTGCTATATAAACTACGCGTGTACTTATAGCTGTGTTTACCTTCTTATAGAAGCAAAGTACTGTCCAAGAAAGTCCTTGGCGTCGTTGAGGACCTCTGTCGGCTCTCTCGGGACGTCGCCTCGTCCCGGCAGCGCCATGACACTCCCAAGGCAAGTAGTATCGTTGCATAATGTCGGCTGTAACAAAATAATGTATATACAATTATTTCCGATCTCGTGTTAGTGAAGTCCATTATACATTCTATTCTTACTCTGTGAAATGTTTATATTGTAAAGACGAATTTTCCTTGGGGAGAAAACTTGTATTCCCGCCGGGAATCGAACCCGATGCTCCTACTTAGAAGGCGAACGCTCACCCAACCAAGCCAACGAACGGACAGTTTATTTATTATATTTATTTTATTTTGCAGCTCTTTCATTCGATATCCATCACGGTGGTATTTAGCATAATTTTGGTCATTGCCTTATCGAGAAGCTCAGCTGCTACTTTCAACCGACTTCAAAAAAGGAGGTTCTCAATTCGACTATATGTTTTTAAATATATTTATGTGACGCGATAATTCCGCCAAGTACGAATAGATTTTTATGATTCTTCTTTTTGTTTGGCAGATCATACTTTAGAGGTGGTCTTATATAAATTTTATCGAAATTATTCAGGCACTTTTTAAGAAAATCAACAAAAACCAAAATATAAGCGGTGATGTCGGTTTTTAAGCTTTGCTTGCGTTAATTTTATTTTTATAATAATCAGGTGAGATGGTGGTCAAACGTTTGCCAATCTAGAATAAAAAAACTTAGCCTATGGACAAATGAGACAAATTAAACGATACCCGTAGTTAAGTGAAAATAAGCTCATTCAAAATGACCCAGTTCCAAACGGGCGCCTCAATAAAATCCATCTATAAGGAGTGAGAGTGCACAGATCCAACATCAATGCCTGTAACTAAAAGAAGACTGAGAGTAGCTATAACCCCCGCGTATATAGTTAACGATTACACGTAAACAGCCCTGAACATATCACTCATCTAAGAGCTCCAACGTCATACGCTTTTTACCCATAAAAGGTAGGTTCATAAAACACGATGGGTTTTTTATGTCTAACATAACATTTCAATGATTCGGTGATACAAACATCCATTTCACGTTATCTGGGGAATAAAAGGGATTGCATACGTCGCTCGTTGCTTGCTTTATTGAATTTTGACATCGACAAATAAATATATCACGCTTTTAACTGTGTTTATGCTAGATAGACAAGATTTTGATATTTTTTTTTTTTTTTTGTATACTCTTGCCTAACTACGGGCCAATTGCCTATATTTCCTAAAACTAAACTAAAACTATGTACAGCAAAGAACTAAGTTACCTACAAGACATCGAGCTTATAGGTAACTCAAGTGCTCAAGCCCACTACCAGTGGGTAGCGTTCCCATCATGCTGGCGGCATTGCCTCTCTGAATTGCAATGCTTATACGTTGTGCCAAATAAGTGCCAGCATTTTGATCACGCGTCGCTTCAACCAGACGCATTTTGATAATGATCGGAACGTTTAATCACACTATAATTCTACTAATATTTTAAATCCGAAATTTTGTGTGTTAGTATGTTTATTCACTCTTCAAGCTTTAACGGCTGAGCGGATTTGGATGAAATTTGGAATGTACATAGCTTATACCTAGAATTAACACATAGGCTATTTGTTAACTTGATAATACCGGGTAAAGCCGCTGGGCACGGCTAGTATTATAAAAGCGAAAGTTAGTGACTGTGTTTGTATGTTTTTTACTTCTTCACGCTCAAACGACTGAACCAATTTTGATGAAATGTAGTAAGGAAGTAGCTGGGTTAACACCCTGAGTTAACAAAAAGGCTACTTTTTATCACGGAATTCCCGCATGTCCGGGACTTACGCGGATAAAACCGCGGGGCGCAGCTAGTTTACAAATATTCACACTTTTCACTGTTTTTATGCTTCTAGATAAGCAAGATTTTGATAAAGTTAGGAAAGTTTAATATAGTAATAAACGAGCATCTATATATATAAAAGAAAGTCGTGTTAGTTACTCCACTTATAACTCAAGAACGGCTGAACCGATTTAGCTGAAAATTGGCAGGGAGGTAGTTTAGAGCCAGGAGAAGGACATAGGATACTTTTAAGGAACGTCACTTATTTTTTTTTATATAGGTGTATAACTATCACTTTCTCATACGTCACTCGGATTTGGTAAAGTACTAGGCAAACATAAACACGAAGGAGGTAATAATATAGTCACGTGGCATTGTAACGCATGCCGGGTATGGCTTCCTAAACATGCACATTCATTGACTGTTAGGCGGAACGAAGGTCGCCGGGACACCTAGTTAATTATAAAATCAATTAATAAACACTTTCACCCCACATTAAGTTCGATGACTTGTGTCGTGGGTCCCGGAAACATTCACATCACACATACAATCACAACCAGAACCAGAAACACAAATATTTCCGTGGGGAGAAAACTTGTGTTCCAGCCGGGAATCAAACCCGATACCCCTGCTTAGAAGGCTAACGCCATCTAACTAAGCCAACGGGCAGTTCAATTACATTAAAAACATTAAAAGCTTACTTAAAACGAATAATGACCATAATAATGACAAGGATGCATGGAGGCAAGCTGTACAAGCGCTTTCTGGCGACTACATAATGTAAAAGTACGTACTTTTTTTATGCAGAATAGGCAAGTATTTGACCACCATCTCACCTGAAGGAAAGTGATTAACGATGCGGCCGATATGCCTACGTTAATACACATAATTACACAATTCAAGAATTTAAATAAAAAAATATGAAAAAATACGCCGTCGAGATTTTGCGAGGTTCTTCTCGAGATGGCTGTCATTTTGCGAATCTGGTGGTAGAATCATTAACTTTCATGAGTGCCTCTTTGGGGTCCATGTGATTAAACGGTTTAGATTTTGATAATGCGGCAGAATTTTACCTAGAAGATACGTATTAAGAAACGCTTGCACACTTTTGATCAATCACTTTATTTGCAAACGCAAACGCAAACGCATTCACAAACGCATTCACCCTCACAGCCCCACACTAAGTTCAAAGACTCGTATTGTGGGTGCAACCAGAAGCACTTGGGAAATCCCTTGGGAAGGAATTTGTGCTCCTGCCGGAAATCGAACCCAGGACCCACGGCGCAGAGGGCAGACACCTGTCCACTGCGCCAACTGGGTCGTCAAAAATTTACTCTAGATTTGAAGACTCCTAGATTACCGATCAGGAAACAAAGATGTGGACAATAATTTTAACTCGTACGCCACGCCGTCCAGATGATGCGAAGTAGGTATAAATATTTTTTTTTTCAAATCTTGCATTTTTCGAAATTTTGTTATGTCAAAACACCGACGTCCAACTTTGTTGCGTAATTCCTCTCCGTCCAAAGGTTGTCTGGAAGAGATCGCTTTTAGCGATAAGACCGCCTATTGTTACACTTATTTTGTAAGTAATTATTTTCTATTTTGTTTTGTCACAAATATGGTGTTCAATAAAGAGTTTATCTATCTATCTTAATTATATAGATCACTTGTTTAAACTTTCTTTTTTTTATATTTGTACTAGTATATACTTCCAAACATTACTCACCTAACATATCTACTTATGTATAAAAATTAATCCCTATTTTTATTGGTGTATTTCGTCAAAATAAACAAATTTCCATCCCTACATTATCTTTTCGTTTATATTTCCATCCAAAATTTTTTGGAAGAGATCGCTTGTAGCGATAAGACCGCCCATTGTACGTATTTTGATAAGTTTTTTTGTTAGTTATATTTATCTTTTGGTGTCAATAAAGA
Organism: Lomographa bimaculata; assembly: GCA_948107665.1. Classification (NCBI taxonomy): domain Eukaryota; kingdom Metazoa; phylum Arthropoda; class Insecta; order Lepidoptera; family Geometridae; genus Lomographa; species Lomographa bimaculata. The sequence goes on from OX403589.1 coordinate 16,171,990, forward strand.
GTTAATGTATTGTATTGTACAAACTTTCGCATTTATTAATATTAAGTGTATCTGTTAAAAATTTTATGTATTGTAATGATAGTCTTAAATGTAAAACTTATCCTTAAATATTATCAGACTACAATTATATCCATACTATTCAGTTTGTGCCTCGTGTGATAAAATTTTAAGTTGAAAACGAACTGGCAAGTTACCGGACAAAAAAACATGTATAATCAAATATAATAAAAGTTTTAATTATGTATTTGTAAAGAAGAATCTTATACTTCCGAGAAACTTGAATAAATTATATCTTCCATTCAAGTTCCAAGTTATAATGTATGCAAATGCATTATCTATAGACTTACGAGTATCTTGAAAAACGAACGAGTAGATGTAACACAAAGTTCCGTAGAAGATAACTTTGAAACGGGGAACCCCTGAGGCGGTTTTACTTCACTAAGTTATAAATGCACGCCTTTCAAGGATATAGCAAGCGGATTAAATATTCTATCAGTTTGAGACGGTTGTCTGCACTAGCGTAAATATTTACCTCCTTATTCATCAAGCTAATCACACAAATGCGAAAGTTTGGGTATCAGTGTATCCTTAAAAAAATTACCATGTTCTTCTCGAATCTGAAAGTAGAGTCATTAACTTTCATGAATGCCTCTTTAGGGCCCAGTTAGAAGAAACGATATTGGATTTTAAATTTTTGTATGGACCTATTTATTTTCTTTTGGCTTTGTATCGGATTTGAATGAAATTTGGAATGTGCAGATTTTTTTTTTATTTGTGACAGGCTGATGGTTAGTGACGATGTGATCGAAGCTGGTAAACACACTAGACCTGGAATACGCAGGCTCTCAAGGATAACTGCCGGAACACCGTATTTGGCTTGGCGGCAGACTTTCAACATGATGGTGGTAAGCTACTTTGGTAGCAAGCCAGGCGAGCAACTCACAAAATGCTCTACCACCTCTTATAAAATGTATTAAATTGCATATAAACTATGCACATTGGATTGTATTGGATCGAAAATTGACATATTATAGTGCTCCAAAACTTATAATTTATGAGGGCGAAGCTACTTCTAGCTAGATTCTACTTTGACAGTTTGTTGTGATGTTTAACATAAATCTTTAAAGCCGATGAAAGTCTAAATCATCTCCGGCCGTCTAAATCATCACTTTCCTTCAGAAGAGATGGTAGTGAAAAGCTGGCCCACCAAATTAAAAAAAAAATACTCGCGTCAAAATAAATTTAAAACATATTTCAACTATTGAAGGTATCGAAAGTTCTATCTTTTTACGAATAAAAGGATTTATTCCAGTTTAATCCTCGGTTTTACCAAAAAAATATTGAAACCGTTTTTTTGGAATATTTATAACGAGAAAGGATTAATAGCTATAATTATCGAAGCCTCAGAACGAAATTGGAAAATGAGAGGAATTCGTAAGCTGCCAATATTGTGGTGGAAACATGATAATCCCTGTTAGCCCCCAAATTATAAAAAAAGTGTCGGAATTTTAAAATTGATCGCCCTAATATTAAAATATGTAAATCATAAGTATTTTTAATCAAAATGTTGATCGAGTATTAGTTAGAGGAAACACGTGTACAATAATAAGTAGTTTATCATCCAGTAGCTAATCTTTATGAAACAAACACTAGTTAAACCTTTTGTTACTAATCCATTCAAGTCGTTACAAACATGTAAAAACGTATAACGTACAAGCAAGTACGTAAGTATACACATGTAGACAAGGCGTGAAAAATGTGATGGCGTCTGTTTGTCTTCCACACATTTTTCTACACTGTTTATGGTCAAAACGCTTAAAATGAGCCGGCAATAAAATTAGGATTCTGTCACGGTGGTTGTTATCGTTCTCCAAACAACGATATTCTTACATTCTCGGCGTTTATGCCGGGCGTCACAATACACATTTAAACTCGTTTATGAAGTGCTTTAAACAAAAACTAAACGAGACTTAACTTACGCTGCGTCTTTGTCTGTTTTAATCTTGAAATATCACCCAATCTTGATCCGACATATGGAGTCGAAATTTTCACAAAAAACTTATGTGTAACTTATTTAGGGTATAAAAGCAAAGACAAATTCTAAGAATTTCGGGATTTTCTGAATAACAAAATAAATGTATAAGTTTTTAAGCTATCATGGTCACTTATTTTTACTTTATATGTTTGTATCAATAACGGGATATTTACCTCAAAACAAACGCAAAACAATGGCAAATGTCTCGTTATTGATACAAACATTTATAATATCAATGTATTCTGTATCTTATATAAGCAATAAGTTTTGAATGATCATCTGTAAATGAAAAGCATTGAACTTAAAATGATTATAGTATTATGTATAAAGTAAAATAGCCAAATAAGTGATTTACGCGCACATGGTTGTATTAAACCTTTGGTGTGTAAGTTTGCCTTGCACTTGGCCGATTCGTATTGTACTTCTAAATCCAGGTGACTAAATTCCAAAACGAAATTGACTACAAAGCTTACTAGCTCACAAACCAGGTATAAACTTTACCCAGGTTTGCACTTGGAACTAGTGACTGTCTTGCACCAGGCCACATTGCTGACACGATTGTTTCTCTTGGTTGAAACACGAGGTCCAAAACCATTGCATTTAAACAACGTCAAAAACACGCTGAGTGTAAATGCTCACTACGTGAAGCAAACAGTTGACAAAGTTAATGTATGTTGTTGTATATCTGCCTCATTTGTAACTATATATAGGTAGGTATGCGACATGTATTTAACATAAGTCTTAACAGCAATAACAAACCACAATAATATGATTCGTTTGACATAGACAGAAAGCATTTATATCACACATGCAATCACATCCGGAACTAAAAGTAGCAATATTCCTTAGATAAAAAAAAAAAAACTACCTGGAATCGAACCCAGACCCACGGCGTAGAAAGCAAGGAGTGTGAAATGGGCAATCCACTAGGCCAAGGCAGTGGAAATAAAATGACATGAGGCGTGCACCAATCAGGGAAAAAGAAAATATGTGTACGATAATAACTATAGATTATAGAAATTTATATTGTATTGTATTGTACATAAATATAAGATACTTAAGATTATACATACTATAATATCTTAAAAAATATATAACATTAATATATGTACATATATATATATATATACTAATAACTGTTCTCAGAGAAGATATATGTCAACATCATGAGGCATTGGTGTTCATTTTAAGATTTTGTTCTTTGACGTGCATTTTGAAAAAAGCTTTTGAGGTTGATATCAATTGGAAAACGTAAATATGTTTACAACTTATTTATTTATTTTAATTGAGATTTTACTAGATGGCTCTAAAGCTAATCTGTTAATTAGCTTTTTAGAGCTAATGAGAATTTACATACTCCCCACATAGGTATTTATTATAAGATTGAAATGTTAATAATAAATAGAAAATCGTTTAGTATTTGACAGCCGATTGGACGCCGGGCGATAAATGCACTACCTCCTTGTATTTCAGCACGATATGATATTACGCAAATCACTGAAGCTCTTTACAAGATTCGAAACCACGATCATCAGATCGGGAGGCGCGTTTTCGACCGAGCTATCATCTCTTCAAACTGATCTGTTTGTAACTTTATCTTGTTGGTATTTGTTTAGTTGTTGGTTTCTGGGCGCGTGCTCACTTGTTCTGCAAATATGAACATACGTAATCTGAACTCATTTGCTTAGGCAAACACTTGTTTATGTTATAAACACAATGATAATTACTGTGGATTTAAGCCGAAACAACCCTTTGTTTCATAAATAAATCTTTGAATTTATTGTTCTCAAAATATATTAAACAAATTCACTTCTGAACATTCAAAGCATGAATTAAAAATATGAAGACTTTTCGAAAGTGTTGGATACTTAATTGAAACACAAGTATTACAAAAACACTTATAGCGTATATATAAATTATGTTTTACCAAGTTCACAAAAAAGGAGGAGGTACTGAATTAGACTTTTTATTATGTGTTACTTTATAACATCTTTCCACGTGAACCGATTTTGATGTTTTTTTACCGACTTCCCAAAAAAGGAGGAGGTACTCAAGTCGACTGTATATTTGTTTTTTATTTTTTTTTATGTGTGTTACCTGATAACTTCTCTCCACGTGAGCCGATTTCGAAAATTTTTTTTTGTTTGAAATATGTTGCTTTCTAATTGGTCCCATTTAAATTTGATCAAGATCTGATCAGTAGTATTTCAGTTATCGTCAATACTGCTTGTTTAATACCATTGATCTGATCAAGATAGATAGATAGATAGATAATACTTTATTGATCCACTTTATAAGATGAGATAAAACAAAGGTAACAAACAAGCTTATACGTAAAGTATCACAACAGGCGGCCTTATCACTAATAGTGATCTCTACCAGTCAAGGTTCTAAAGATAAAGCGAAGAAGTCGGTTTTTTAAGCTTTGCTTGATTTTTTTCGGAGTTTTTTATCAACTGCATTGACTCATTCAAACAATATTTTGTAACAAATGAATGTCACGTATAAGAACTTAAAAAAAATACTGATTTTTGATAAGTATCGAGGTTAAGGCAAGAACCCGGCCATAACTTCGCTTACAAAGCATTATATAGTAGTGATTGTCTACAAAATAACAAAATTATATTTTTTACTTTGACATATTAACTTAATATTATGTTCATCCTGGGTTATATTTTCAAAAAATTCTCTGAGCGCCTGGTTGAGGCGACGCGTGATCAAAATGCTGGTACATATTTAGCTTAACGTTGTACTTATTTGGCAACAATGATGGGAACCACAGATCACAGAAACTGTGGGAACGCTACCCACTGGTTCGGTGCCTTCTAGTTAAATTAGGTCCTTGCTGTATATATAGATGTGTACACAAAAGTTTATTTGTAACGCAATATTTATTCACCGAATTCCAATAAAGAAGGAAGTTCTCAAATCGATTGCAAATGTATTTTATGGTAACCTTAATGAAGGATGCAACAGGACTTAGGATTATGGCTTAAAATACATTCATAAGGTAGTTACCCAAGCGAAGTGGCGAACAAAACTTGTCTTTAGTGGTTATATATTTTTACATTTTAAATACTAGATAATGTATCCAAAACCTAAATATTTTCTTTCTACAGTCTATATAATGAATATTTCAGAAGTTATATGAAAGTCAGTCGTTCTAGACCAATATTTTTTTACCTCCCTCGACCGCATCATCGCTTACCTGCTGGGATTGGATAGTGGTCTGAAGCTAGCCCATCAGATATAAACAAACTGAATAATATATCTCTTTATAACAATATGGTACGCCAGTCTACTTAAAATAATTATTGGGTATTATAAAGCAGTACCAGTTAATATTTCGTTTTTTAATTATTGGGATGGTAACACCGATTAGTTAAATACCCAAATTAAACACCCTGCTTTCGTTCTTGTTTCCCGATAACTTGTATTATTTAGGCCTCTTCAAATCAAGAGTATACTGCTAGGCAAGTATGTCCCACCATCGACCGCATCGTCGATTTCCATCAAGTGAGATTTCGGTAAAATGCTTTTCTATTGATCATGAACAGTTCTAACAAATAAACATATGGATGAAACAAGCTTGTGATTTAGCAATCGGAGTCATTCACTTCCATGGGTGCTTTGGGACCTATGTGAATAAACATTTGGTTTTGATTTTGATTGAAATCTACAAAAGAACGAAGCAAATGTGCATGTCAATCGATCATTATGACCGGGTTTTTGATGAACAACCATACTTACTACCAATGAAAACTAATATCATACTAACTAAAGTTACTTAAAAAAAACTTAAACCCTAATAAATAATATTACTAACCCCTGTATATTTGTAATTGACAAGCGCTACCATGCTACTGGTGATGATTTCAGTAATTAGTCGTAGACGTAACTGTATTCAAACCTTGACAAGCTATACCGAATATCGTCGATAAATATATTGTTAATATTATTCTAGATGACCTGATGAAATTCGTACCACGCCATTTAATGAAAGTAATATGAAGCGTAAATTCCCATACAAAAATACATATCTCCATTTTTTCGACTTTAAAGCTATTTCCTTCGAGTTATTCTTATTTTCTTTATTCCTAAACCAATAACATGAATTGAGGCGAATAAAACAAAAAAAATATTCAAATCGGTCGAGCCAATTTCGAGGTTAACAAGACTGGCGCACGGCAATTGATTTATAATGCTAGTTGTTCCGCGGCTTTGCCCGCGTATATTAAAAAAAACATTATTTATCGGATCGAATTGTCAATCTAAAACATTCTTGAATTCACCTGAACACCAACAAAAAAGTCATCAAAATCTATAATAGGATAATTTTCCATTTACTACTTTAGTTCTGCCTATCATGGCTAATGCCATAAAACCAAAACACAATCGATATACATAATGTTAAATGTTTAAAAACCGCCTTAGATCCTACATATAGATAGACAACCATAACAATAAAATATAATACTGTATACGAAAACAATAGGGAATATGATATTTTTTAAATGTTTTTATTTGAGTGTTTACATTAAAAAAACAGCCAGTAAAACAAATGTATCCTACAAAACAATACATTTCATATGAAAACTTTTTTCATATAAAATGTATGTTTCAGGCAATTCTAAACGAAAATTCTTTCCTGAAACACAGAATGGGGTTGGCGTCGCGGCAACTTCGGCAGAGCAGCGTAAACGGCGCAAATATGGAAACCTTGGCAGTGGTTACATATTTGAGCCGTTTGGTGTTGAGACACTGGGTCCGTGGGGACCGGGAGCTCATTCTATTTTCAAAATTCTATCAGAGCGCCTGGTTGAAGCGACGCGTGATCAAAATGCTGGCACTTATTTGGCTCAACGTATTAGCATTGCAATTCAGAGAGGCAATGCCGCCAGCATGATGGGAACGCTACCCACTGGTAGTGGGCTTGAGCACTTGAGTTACCTATAAGCTCGATGTCTTGTAGGTAACTTTAGTTCTTTGTACATAGTTTTAGTTTAGTTTTAGGAAATATAGGCAATTGGCCCGTAGTTAGTACAGGCTCAAAATAAAAAAATTCTAAACGTGGCTCTTTTGACATTCTTTATTTGACGTCCACGATCCTATCATAGCTGGTGTAAAGGAAAATTCACCAATCATTGACATCAAAAAAGTGTAAACTGACGTCACGAGTCAGTTTAACCAATTGCGTGCGTTTTTGCTATTATAAATTTCCAATGCATTGTTATCAGTTTTTATTTATCAAAATACCTGACTATGAAGCACTTAAATAGAAAAATAATGCTGTTGTATATAATTTTATAGGTATCAAGATAAAGAAATAATGTACTTGGCCTATATTTAGATCTTGTGTATATTTTCAATTGGCAGTTGGCACTGCACTTTATAGGCGCATATCCCTTAAACGTTTTTTTTAACATAAACTTAGATGTATAAAAAAGCTTTGTACTTACAGCCCTCGGACAAGTGCCCCCGAAAAGCCGATCGTACAAATAATCATGGGACTCCAGATTCTTCAGCACCTTAGGCTTTACAACCGTCCTCACTTTTTTCACTTTTACATCGTCCACTTTTACCACATCATTTTCTACCACACCATTGGTAAAATGATCAACCGGGCAAGTTTTTTGAGCTTCGGTTTTCCTAATTTCATTGATTAGGTTGCCATTACGCGCCTTTGAAATTTCTTCTAGTGAATCGTTAATAATTGTTTCGGAGTTTTGGATCACGCCGGGAGCCATTGTTTCGGATGTTTTGAAACACTGATGTTTTATAATTATATTATAATATTATATACAATCCCTAGGGTAAGGATTGGGTAGTTTGTTAATGAGTAAGACGCGAGCGCGAGCGCACTAACCTGCCTTACGTGTCAACCGCAGTATTTATATGAATTTTATCACCTCAGGCAAACTTGTAGGTGCCGCGGTATTAGCGTTTTGCAAACAATGTGACAGCAGGATGTTGCTTGATGAGCTTTGGCTGACGTTACGTTTAGTTTGAATTGCGAATTTACAGCAATTAGGTCAATTTATCTCGACTTTTGATGTGTACTTATCCAGCGTAGTTCGATGCAGGTATTGTTCGCAGATGGACACAAAATACCGTGTTGTTTACACAGAAAAATAGGGAAATAATAAAACATTTTTTATTTGTTAAAACATTTTGTATAAGCACGGCTAAAATTTATTTTCGAGTAATGTTAATAATTTTAGCAAGAAAAAATAACGCTTAGCCTATGTGTTAATTCTAGATATAATCTATGTACATTCCAAATTTCATCCAAATCCATTCATCCGTTAAAGCACACAAAAACATACTTACACACAAACTTTCGGATTTATAATATTAGTATCTAGGATTAATAAGATTCAACCAAAAAATTAAGCAACGGACCGTTAAGTGATGATAAACTCAAGCCATAATCAGGATATCTATAGTCTTTGCTATTTTATTATATTGCTATTTTTTATAAAAATATTTTTAACCGTAATAACATAATAAAGTAATAAGAACTGCCCGTTGGCTAAGTTGGGCGAGCGTTCGCCTTTTAAGCAGGGATATCGGGTTCGATTCCCGGCGGGAACACAAGTTTTCTCCTCAAGGAATACTTGTGTTTCTGGTTCCGTTTGTGATTAAGTGTGTCATGTAAATGTTTCCGGCATCCACGACACAAGTCATAAAACTTAGTGTGAGGCTGTGAGTGTGAAAGCGTTTATGTTATGTTTATGTTATTATATTGTTTTTATCTCTGCTAGACTAGCGTGTCTACGATCTCATCTGATAGTAAGCGTTGATGTTGTCGAGGGTGGTAAACACTTAGTAATTCTTAAATATGCTACGAACTCACTTTATACAAAATTCAGATCTTATCACTATGTTACTATGCTGTCCAATAATTTCATTTAAAATTTTTGTTAGTTTATATTCGGACTAACTAGAAGTTCATGATCTAGTGAGAAATAAATTCCTTAGTACACACACACTTTCAAATCTGGATCTGGTTACGGATCTAGCGAGAAAATTACTTCTCCGTGGATCCACACTGTCAACAAATGGGTCTATTGAGAAAAAAATATCTCACCAGATCCATAATGGATCTGGACAATGGATTTACTGAGATTGAACCAGAAGTAAGAATGTAGACGAGCTTAAACATACGTGAAATGAGAATTAGCTCTCATTAGTGTTTACTAATTCATGTTAGTAAAACGCATGTAAAAGGCCAGCCAGCTTAAAAAAAGGTCTAATTAGAAACCGTTGAAATCCGCTAGGATTGTAAAGGAAATACATAAATACAACTATGTTTGTAATATAAATACAGTCAATAGCTCTTCAGCGCTATCAAATGTTAAGATGTTGTTATGCCACTTTATAAACAAACCGTCCATTCACTGCTCCATAAAGTTTTCATTGATACAAATTCACTGGAGCACGATCGCTTTAAAAAGCGAATAGCTGAAAGCTTCTGTACATGATGTAAAACCTGCTTGTGGTTTTACACATACGGCAAAATAAGCTTTTTAACACAATATTAACATATATTTCTTCCATTCATTGCGCTTTCGATGTGTAAAGTTTTAATTTTGCTTTTGAGGGCTTTGAAATTCTGATTCGCCCTTTTATACAAAAGTTTCAATTCTATCGCGTGTCTTTACGACACACCCTGTTTTTAAATGAAATACATTCTTGTCGCACAATGGAAGACCAAAAGCCAATCTTTGGCCTTTCATAATAATATAATATAGTCTTCAACGCCAATTGTGCCGATTTGTGTATCTTTTAGCCAAGCGTTGGTTATCTTACCAGTAAAGTTAGTAAGTAATATATGGTCAAAAGTAATAAACACCTTATAATGGGACAGGCTCTCAAGGATGGCTGCCGGAACAGCATTTTAAAACTTGGCAATAGATTATTTCACTTGTGTGTGGTAGATTACGAATCAGGTGAGCACGAGAAAATGCCCTACCAAGGTGGATTTCATCAAAATGTTACGAGTACTTCACCGAAAGCTGAAGCCCATGGTAGGATTCAAAACCGTGAGACGGACTGAATGGGGTCAGATAGGTAGCCGCTAAGCTGTCATATTTTAAAAAAAATACAATTGTTAAAGCAAAGTTTCACTTTTTTATTCCCATAAAAAAGTGAAACTTTACTTTAACAATTGTATTTTTTTTTTGGCTTCAAAATTCTAATTCTCAATCAATTTGTGTGGTGAAATTGGTGATTTTTTTATTCTCGATAGGCAAGATGGAAAGTGAAGATGTGTTCGACGATTGAGCATGCATGCCTAGAAGATAGAAGACCTGTTCACTCGAGACTTAAAGACCCCCAGATTGTATCAATCAGGAAACACAGACAGTAATACAAAAGCTTCACTTTTATCGTGTATCTTTACGTACACCATTTTTTTCATTCTGTTGGTTGCAAAGTACAGTAGGAAAGAAAAAAAACTTCGTATGGTACAATGCTCTGCTGAAAAGGTCACTGCTCCGCAAAATTGTGACGTGCCGTGATGTAACCAAATATTAGTAATAATAATAAAAACATTACGAATCGTTATCACTGCACAAACAGTCCCGAGTTTGTAGTCATGTGCTATTGGACAATATTTGTTTAGAGTCATGCATTTCACTTCCATGGGTACCTAATCATAATATTTACTGGTGATCTTAGCAAGATATTCAATCTGATGGGTCCTATTTTTTTTCTGTGTGCCACTAATAATATACATAATACAATATCTATATTGGTTTGTGTGCATGCGAAATCCTTTTAATCGTAAGTAAATTAAATAAATCGTTTTGTTATTGTAACTTGTATTGGTTTCAGTGAAATAATGAAATGTACTTACGAATAGAGCAAAGCCAAAAGGATGGTGATGACTTATGACTTAGATCTAGAATTTTTTTAATTTTTTTTTTTCTAATAGTGTTGTTTTACTTTTTTGCTTAATAATCATATTTTGAACAAATAATAGTAATGACATAAAACATGTTGTTAGTATTGCATTAGTAATCAGAAATATATAAATCATAGATAAAACACGATCAACACAGTATTTTTTTTTTAATTATAACTTATTTAATTTTTAAAATTATTTAAAGAAAAAAAATCTTCGTGTATTTTTCCAAATTAAAGCAACTATGTTTTCAATGACACATTTAAATATAAATAAGTTGTGTAACACTATATCTCTTGTCAGTAAGGTAGTAGCGGATTAGAAGTAGTTTCAGAAATGTCAAAATTTTAACCCAGTTGACGACCCAGTTGGCGCAATGGACAGGTGTCCGCCCTTTGCGTCGTGGGTCCCGGATTCCTGGCAGGAGCACACATTCCTTCCCAAGGGATATTTGTGCTTCTGGTTCTAGGTGTAATGTGTGTGTGATGTGAATGTTTCCGGCACCCACGATACACGTCTTTGAACTTAATAGTGAGCGTGAGTGTGAATGCGTTTGTTAAAAGTTTAATTAAACTTTTGGAATTTAAACACTTAATTTAAGGCACTATAATTAACTATATTGTGTAATAAATAAGTTTATCAAGGCCTAACGAATATTAACTGCAGAATTCACTTATTGAATAAAAACAAAGGTAAACAGATTACTGCCTATCTAATGGAATAATATCAAAATAATAAACAAAGAACGTGCAATATGAAACAACGTGAAATTCCGGGCATAAAACAACGCAATATTAAAATGAAAATATGCCGAGCATCGTCCGTATGGAAATAATCTTCACACTCGGACCTCGCGCCAGGTGGTTTAGTTCGCGAAAGTCTCTCTTTGCCTCTAAAATGAGTCATTTTGAATTCGTGCTAAAAACGGGATTGCGCTTGTTATCCTTATTCACCGTGACAGACAAAAAGCATCCGAGACAAATAGTTAAGTCATTTGCTACTTTACCACCCGGGGCTGTAGCCGGCTGGCAAAACAAGACCGGAGAGACAAATTGGACTTAAAAAATATATCAAATCCTCTGACAAGTTGAGCTTTTTGCAGAGATGCAGTGCAAACGTTTTGTTTGAGTATTTGAATTGTTGTGTAGCTTTGTAGACGGGATAATTGATGTTTATTTATTTATTTAATACTTTATTGCACAGTAAAAAGTGTACAAAAGGAGGACTTAATGCTAAAAGCATTCTCTGCCAGTCATCCAGCGGTGGAAAATGAAATGACATGAGGCGTGCATCAATCAGGGATAAAGAAAATATACGTAAATGAAATTTATATCGAATTGTAATGTACATAAATATAAAATACTTAAGATTATACATACTAATAAAAAATATATAACATAAATATCTAAAAAATTTATATATAAGATAATACGTTTCTTATTTTTTTTTATATTAAAGCAGCGGTTTTGCGCGCATTCATCGAGATAAGAAGTTTGTAGGTCTATTTAAACAATCTACTTATCCAATTTGATCAAAAGAAGCATAAATAGTATAATCTTGGAATCTTTAAGGGGCTTTTTCTTTTCTTTAACCACAGCCAATTATCCCCCGTGTACTTTTGCACATAAAGGTGAATATTGCGTGAATTACATCGTGGCGGTTACGCAAGGTCACGAGTGGGAATCTTTGATTTTTAATGGTTTTATTCAAATTTCGTGAAAACGGGCCTCAAATAAAAAAAATAAGCTGAAGACATCAATGGTGGACAGACTAAGTTTTATACAATCTAAGATCTACGGGCCAATTGCCTATATTTCCTAAAACTAAACTAAAACTATATACAGCAAAGAGCCAAGTTACCTACAAGCCATCGAGCCTATAGGTAACTCAAGTGCTCAAGCATAGACATATTAAGCATATTTACTAGACATCAATTGTCTAGTAAATATGCGTATATGAAATAACTTTCATAGTGTTTTGATATAAAATGGCGAAACGAAATGGTTACAAAAATACAAATTAATGTTATTTGCATGAGATTTGATTTTTTTTTTCTTTACATTAATGAACGTTATGAATATTATAGGAAGAAGGCATCATTTATCGTATTATACACATTATGAAGAATATTTTTATTTATCTGGTTTTGTTTTGAATGCGGAGCAAAACGGTTACAAAAACACACGTTTTAGATGAAATTCTGGTATCGCCATCTTAATTCAAGAGTGAATTGGTAACATCTACATCAATCACGGTACATCTTCAACCACATCATAAGTTTCCATCAGGTGAGATAGTGGTGAAATGCTTGCCATACGAACATAAAAAAATGCTCTTACATACTCCTCCTCCATGCATACTCACAGACTAACAAACACTTTTGGATTTAAAGATAGATAAATAGATCGATTTTTTTATTGCACACATAGTTTTGTAGGTACATAGGCGAACTTAATGCTAAAAAGCATTTTCTTTCAGTTAATCTTTATAATATTATTGTGGTAGTTTAGTCTATTGATTTGATTTCGATAATGTAATTGGTGTTTGACGTTTTAATTGAAATAAATAAATTGAAATTGAATTCACCATTATGGTAAGTGTTAATCAAGATTTGGTAAGTACGCTGGCCTGAAATGCGATCTGGCTCTAAGCATACAGCTGCCGGAATACCATTTAGTGCTTACGACAGAATTTCCACTTGCGGGTTGTAAGCTACGAAACAATCCTAAATTATAGATAGGTTACTCAACTACCTAGATGAGTTGTAGGGAAATGACTTACCACCATCCTATGGCTATCATCACGATTGGCTATTCCTGAAGTCCGGTTTAATACCGTGACCGCCCGATCGGCAGCTCAATAGAATTTTTTTTTTTAGAAAATTCACCCTTATTTAATATAATATATAGTACACTTTTTAACCTATGTATATTTAGATTTTTTTAAACCTTTGCGTACTTCAATCATGTTTAAATGAGAAAACCGGGTCTTTTCGCAAAATAATGCTATTTTGAAAATAAATGCGCGAAAAGACCCGGTTTTCTCATATAAATATATGTATTTAGTTCTATAATACGCATGGAACGCTATTTTAAGGACACTAGGCAGGCACGGTCTCTGAATCTATTTGAGATCTAAGTTGCCATCAATCAAGAACTCCGCCATAGCTTCAAAAACTGCAGGAAATTACTTCTTAATGCTTTTGCAACAACGTCGTGGAATCCTGAAAACTGTATTACAGGTCGCCAGGCTTGCACTATGCAGATAATGATATTGGGGACTGAGAGTGCAGTGCAAGCTTATGTCAAATGTAGGTACAATTTGTAAAAAAGATACTTAAGTTTAGGTACTTGATGTGAGTTCACCACAAGAAAATTACAACCAGATTAGATGGTTCAAAACTTCTGTATACATAAATAAGAGCTTATTTTTCTCCTCTATATAACTCGGATGCCAGGCTTTGAACTAATTCATATTCTAACCGAGTAAGAAGCAGAAACTTTTCATAACATCTTGTTCTACTTTAGTTAACAAGCTTACTTCTGTTTCATTGATCCTCTTTGTATTAAATGTATTAAATCGTGCTATAAGGTTTCCGCCAAAAACGCTTCTAATAACAACTTGTAATGTATTAAGACGCCTTATATGTATATGAACAATAATACCTAATCAGGCTGATCGTGATAAAATCAAGGATGATAGTTTAGAACACTAGGCATTAAACACGCGTTTTTACATCAAGCTACTATACAAAATTATTTCAAACTAGTTGACCCGGCGAACCTTATACCGCCAATTGTCTGTGGTCAAATATTCAGAAACATCTCCTGTTTGACAGGTACGAACAGTTTGTATGGGAAAATAAAATACTACTTTTTACTAATTTTATTGCAATTTCTTTATATTTTCTCACCTTTTAATCCTTCCCTGAACTTCCACAAATATTTCAAGATCATAATTAGCCAAATCGGTCCTGCCATTCTCGAGTTTTAGCGAGACTAACGAACAACAATTCATTTTTATATATAAGATTGTTCCTTAAATTTTAAATTAATTCTCTTAAACTCCAATATTTGAATACCTACATATAAGTGAGTCATTGTCTTAACGCAAGCGAGTTGGCTCATAATGTCAGTGTAGATATTAGAATAGAATATGGTTGATTGTATAACTATATATATAAATGCTTTTTAATGTTTGGAATTTTCTATTTATCTACAGGCCAATTGCCCATATTTTCTAAAACTAAACTAAAACTGTATACAGCAAAGAACTAACTTACCTACAAGACATCGAGCTTATAGCTATAGCTCAAGTGCTCAAGCCCACTACCAAACAAACAAACAAACAAACAAACAAACGCATTCACACTCACAGCCCAACACTAAGTTCAAAGACTTGTATCGTGGGTGCCGGAAACATTCACATCACACACACATTACACCCAGAACCAGAAGCACAAATATCCCTTGGGAAGGAATTAGTGCTCCTGCCGGGAATCGAACCCAGGACCCACGGCGCAGATGGCGGACACCTGTCCACTACGCCAACTGGGTCGTCCAGTGGGTAGCGTTCCCATCATGCTATATAAATTAATATGACTCTAGCATTTAAATCAGTAAGTTACGTGAGTATAATACTACCATGATTAAATTCCGATTTAGGGCTTTATGTCATTACAAACTCGAAGAAACTTTATCCCGTAATTTGTTTTCGGATAAACATAAAAGCCACTTACTTAGAATGGCAAAATTAGATTCATCGCTTTATTGTTGGCAATACAAACAACTCGAGTTCATTAGAACACATTAGTAATTAGCCGAGCCAAGCGGTTGTGTCGGCGAAAATATTCGAGCGTATATTGTAAAAATAATTGAAACACAAGCAAAGCTTAAATAGAAATAGAAAAGTATTTATTGTATAAACTGTGTACAGGGTTTTTACTAATAAAAATATATAACGAATCAACAGTTTCCCAATTTCGGGTGTACAGTTTTGTTACAAAATACAGTTTGACAACAAAAAGATGAAGTACCTATATCAATCAGAACAAAACCGACTTCACCGCTTATATTTTAATTTGGCTTGATCGATTTCGATAAAATGTATATGGGACCACCTCTGAAGTATACTTCACCATCTACCAATATATATATATATATATATTAAAGTATTAAGCAATATACAAGCACACAAGATACAAGCTTCACATAGCCTGAAATCCATGAACGTACACGTAATTGTAAAAAATAATGTGTTTTTTTAACCAACTTCAATAAAGAAGATTCTCAATTAGACTGTATGTTTTCTTTTTTTTGTATTTATGCTACGCTATAATTCCGCCAATTATGAATCGATTTTGTTGATTTTTTTTGTTTGGAGATTAGGTATACTTCAGAGTTGACGACAGGTATATATATATATATATATAGATATTAATAAGTCATTACAGTAAATATATTTTTAAAACTAACCATAAATAACTATATCTAGATGTAAATATGTACAAAACTTAATCTAATAGACCGCTGCCGGTTTGCAAAGCACCCGAAATACTGGCAGCATTGCCACGTTGAATGGCAATGCTCGATCTCTGTCCAAAATATTTGCTAGCATTTTGGTCACGAGTTGCTTCGATCAAACGCCCTGATAATTCTTTAAAGATTGTATGTGCTCCCGTTCCCACGGTCCCAACGTCTCAACCCCAAACTGCACGAATATTGCTAAATTGCTTTCATCATAAATTTAAACATAAACGCTTTTACACTCACAGTTCCACACTAAGTTCGATAACTTGTGTCTAAAACTGGAAACATTCACATCACACCATATCACAACGACTGATAAATTGTACAGTTGATTATTAACATATATTTTACACTAGCCGTGCCCCGCGGCTTCGCCCGCTATTATCAAGTTAAAAGGTAGCCAATGTTTTAAGCCTAGGTATAATCTATGTACATTCCAAATCTCATCCAAATGTGTTCAGCTGTTAAAGCGTGAAGCGGAAACATACACACTTACACACAAACTTCGGATTTATAATATTAGTAGGATAAAAGAAGAACTGAACTGGTACAGTTGAGTTTATTTCAGAATGGATGACAAAAGTTGATTGCCATAAATTGCACTATTGTTATCGCCGTAGTTTTTCACAAAACTCAATGGAGACACACTAGTAGTTGAGATTTACTGGAGAGTATGCTCAGGAATTACATGATATAATTCCTCTATACCCTTTTTACCATCTAACAACAAGACAAACTGTCAAACGTCATCCATTTATGGTTTACATACCTCCAGTTCGCTCGGAGCGATTGACTTCTACGTTTATCATCCGAACAGCGAAGGAGTGGAACTCACTGCTTGCGTCTTTGTTCCCTGAACGGTACAATCTGGGTGTCTTCAAGTCTAGAGTGAAAGGTACCTTCGAGGCAAGCAAGTTTCATCTTCAGCCGCATCTTTATTTTCCATTAGTTGAGAGTGGTCAAATGCTTACTTTTCCAGCATAAAAAAGAGACAACAAATTCGTCGTCGAAAAGGACAATTTACTCGCATTCCTATAATAGTCCCCGATAATCTCCTTCGTAAGCGTCGAAACAATAAAATTTATGAGCTCTTTGCACAACAGGTGGTCGATTAAGTCGTTGCGACATCTGACATGGAGCAACAGGCAATCGTGATGGGTTTGTAAGAAAGTCTTCAAAATAACGAAATATATAGTTCGTTTTTTTTTTATTTATTTTTTTATTCAGTATAGACAAGCGTTTGACCACTATCTCACTTGGTAAGCGATGATGTGGTCGACGATGGAGCAAACTTGCCTAGAAGATACCTATTCACTCGCGACTTGAAGACTCCCATATTGTATTCATCAGGAAACACCGACTCAGGCAAAGTGTTCCACTCCTTTGCGGTTCTAGAATAGAATAGAATTATTTATTCGCCTTATAACAAAGATTGTTACACTGGGCAAGTCACATTGTTACAATTAATATACGATAAATTTATATGTATCTACATCTTAAATAACAGTACGATAAACTTATTTATATTTATAATAATTTTGACACTTAACTAAAAATTTATAATAATATAGTAAGTAAATAAATAAAAAATAAAAAAATGTTAATTATATTCCATAGTAAAAAAATAAATGTAAAAGCATGTCATTAATTAATTAATATTATTGAATTTAAAATATCATTTTTAAATATCTTACTTATCTAATTTTAGCTGTGTCACATTATTATAATCATTACATGAATAAATTAATATGTCATTAATAAGTAAATGAATATGATAAAATTAAATGATTCCAATTATTACATTTTCTGACATGTCAATACTCTTAATTTAAAATGTTGTTGCCGATATACGCATGTCCATAAATTCATTAAGCGAGTATAGTGGATTTTCTTCAAAGAACAGTTTTATTTTTCGTTTAAAGTCAATTGCATTTAACAAGGTCACTGTAAGTGGTAATTTGTTGTACATAGTAATTTTATTATAAATTCCTTGTTTTTGTACCTTTGCTAATTTGATTCTGGGCCTATATAATTTGTCATTATTGCGTAGATTGAGTTTATGGACATCCTTATTTTTAATCAAGTGCAACTTCTCCTCGTGTATTTCTAATAGGCAACTAAACACATACAGAGAAATAACAGTCATTATTCTACTTTTTTTGAATTGTTCTCTGACAGACGTACCTTTACGAAGTCCAAAAACAATTCGGATAGCTCGCTTTTGGGATTTCATGACTTTACCAATATCTGCACCATTCCCCCAAACAGTTATGGAGTATCGAATTATGGAATGAATGTACGCGTAATATACCGAGATAAGGGACTTTGTGTCCATTAAAGGCTTAAGCTTTAGCAGAGCGTAGTTTGCACTAGACAGTTTCTTGCATATATTTTCAATATGAGCCGAATGACTTATAGTAAGATCTACTGTATAGCCTAAGAAAACATTTTGTGACGGTGTGCTACTTCCTTTACAAGATTTACGTGTTTCATATTTCATAATAACGCTCTTATCAGCATTCAAAATAATTCCATTAGCATTAAACCAGTCTTTTAGAATAACTAATACATCATTAATTTTATCATTTAGTTTATTTTGACATTTGTCTCTAACTCCCACATGGGTATCGTCCGCAAATAAACTAATGTAGGTCCAGTCGGGCATTGAATATACAAGGTCATTAACATATATTAAAAAAAGTACAGGACCTAAAACTGAGCCTTGAGGTACCCCTATATCTAAAATATTCATTTCAGAATTGACTCCTTTCGTTGTTACCACTTGTCGTCTGTTATACAGATAAGTACGCATAATATTAATCTCTGGACCTTCAAAACCGTAATATTCGAGCTTCGAAATTAGTATGTTATGCCGTAAACAGTCAAATGCTTTTGACAAGTCGCAGTATATGCTAGCACATTTCTGCGACTTATCCATGCTCTCAAGAATATAGTAAATGACCCGTCGTATCGCCATTTCTGTCGATCGACCTTTCCGGAACCCAAACTGTGAGACGGTAAATAAATTATTTTTTTCAAAATACTCTATAATTCTTTTCTTTATCACGGTTTCCAATATTTTTGATATTGTTGGCAATATGCAAACTGGTCTATAGTTACCTAAATCAGAGGTTTCACCTTTTTTAAACAAGGGTATCACTCTACCTGTCTTAAGACAATCAGGGAAAACCCCTTTTTGTAAACAATAATTAATTACATTATACAATAGATCTAAAAGGTATCTATTTCTCAATAATATTTCTCTTAACGTTTTTGTGTTAATGTCGTAAATGTCCGGTGTACTTTTCCGTTTCAAGTTTCTTACAATAGTTCTTAATTCTTCAAAGTCGATTAAGTCAAATTTAATTGTTGTCGATGGTTTTATTCCTAACTTTAAGTAATTTAAATATTGATCTGTATTTGTTTGAGAATTTCTAGTGAGATTGTGGGCAATATTAGTGAAATAGTTATTAAACAAATCTGCAATTTTTTTATCATCAGTTATTTCAGTGCCGTTTTCTGTAGTGATGGCTTTTATTTCTTTCCTTAAATTTGTTTTCTTACCGTATTTTACTTGTTCATTAACAATTTTCCACGTCTCTTTGATTTTATTACTCGATGCTTTTATTCTATGTCCGTATTGTATTTTTTTAGCATTAGCAAAAACCTTTCTTAATATTTTTCTATAATTTCTAATTTTAATTTTTCTTTGTTCACTGGGTAGAAGTTCTTGTAGCAATTCCAATTTTGCTAAAGCCATTTTTGATGTTTCAATGCCTTTTGAAGTATTTTTTTTTGCATTATTGAATACATGGTATTTTTTCTTTGGGAATGCTATGTTGTAGTAGAATTTAACAGCGTCTTGTAAAATGTTCATTTTTCTATCTGCATCGTCGCATGCTAAAATTTGAGCCTTAATACTACTGTAATCGCGATTGAACAAAAAATGAAAGTAGTTCTGATTATTTACCGACATAACTCTGGTCAATGTGTGCAAATTATTGGTAGAACTATCATTGCTAATATGTTTATCGAACATAACAAATTTAGTTACATTATGATCGGAAAGCTTAAATTTTAATACTGAACCATTATGAAAGTCGAAATTAACAAAGAAATTATCAATACAAGTCGCACTAGCTCCTTGCGTTCGTGTGGGTTCATTTAACACCCATTTAAAATTAAAATTGTTTAAAGTGTTTAACAGTTTCTTGATCTTATTGTCAACATTTAATACATTGAGATTAAAATCTCCCGCAAGTATGGATGGCTTTCCTTCACGACAAAGTTTGTTCAGTAATTTAGTAAGGATTTCAAAAAAAAGAGGTAGGTCTTTGTCTGGTCTATATGTTGCAATGATTACTATTTTAGGAGATTTTAATTCAATGGCTGTCAATTCAAAATTCATTTCAAACGATAATTTATTTATGTCATTTCTTATTTTATATTCTAAATTATGTCTTACAAATATTGCTGTTCCACCATGTTCAAAAAGTTTTCTATTGTAATATGACGCTAGTTCAAAATTGTCTATGCACATGCCTTGCACCTGATGATCTTTTACCCAAGTCTCTGATAGGCACAACACGTCGCAATTGCAATTTTGAAGTAAATCTTCTATCTGTAAATACTTGTTGTGTATACTTTGTACGTTTGCATGTAATATTATCCGTTCTTGTTGAGCGTAGTTTTTATTTGAAAATTTGTTTCTTGTTCAATTAAACTGTTTAAAGCTGGTTTGATGAAACGAAGAGTTGAAGAGCTTTGAAACCTTTCTGTATTTGCTGATACTATAGCTTGCATAATAAGGGATTTCATTTCATTTATGCTGTAGGTTTTACCGTTGTATAAAGTATTAGGGTCTATGTATCTGACGTTTTCTGATGTATTTGCAAGGTGGGCTATCCCTTTATTAATAGTGTATATACTGTCATTATTTATGTTATTGTAGCGAATACCACATATAATTATGTTAAACTTTCTATCTTGATCATCCATTATATTCGTTAATAACTTGACATATCTTTGCTGCTTCTTTGGGTAATGATGTGTGTGTTCATATTTAGTTATAAAAATAGCTATAGTGTCACCTTCTTTAAGTGATTTCGTTTTATCCTGAAATTCGTCCAGCACTTTTTCAAAGCTTGCTCCTGGTTTGCAGTAGTTGATTACTTTTGTCGTTTTACTTATCTTACTTACTATTTTTGATGCCATTCCTTGGCCTATACTGTCAGAAAATATAATCGTTTTTCTTGTATGTCTTTTATTGGCCTCTAACTCTTTTTTGTTTTCTAACAATTGTTGTTCATCTTGAAACATTACATTTTCTTTGTTTTGTAAACCGAAGTCTATTTCCATTTGTAGTTCTGAAATTCTATGGTTTAATTTCATGTTTTCTTCATTTGATTTACTACATTTATTTTGCAGAATTTTACATTTCTTCGAGACTGCCTTTAATTTTCTTAAAGTTGTCACTTGTGTCTTATTTGTTTTAGCTCTAAGTGTAATTTTTCCGTTAGTTTGCATAATAAATGTAGAAGCAAAACGCTGTTCCATGTTTAGATAAATTATATTCCAAGAGAATTCCTATGTTAGTTTTAAATTTAAATAGTCAGTTTAGCGTATTTACTACACTTAACCACATCTTCACATACCAAATAGCAAGATAATAAAAAATAAAGCTTCGCTGAAAGTGGTCAGCCAAGTCGATCGTATTTTTTTATATATGATAGGCTAGCCTTCGACCAATACCTCACCTAATGAACTAAAATTGTATTTATCATCACTCTTATATTATAAATCCTTAACTTGGTGTGTTATTGTGTAAGTGTTTAAGTATATTTGTCTTCCCTTCACGATATAATAATTGAACGGATTTGAATAAAATGTGGAATGTACATATAGTTACTAGCTGTGCCCCTAGGATTCGCCCGCGCTTATCAAGTTAAAAAGTAGCCTATGTGTTAATCCTAGGTATAAGCTATGTAAATACTTAATATCATCCAAATCCGTTTAGCCGTTACAGCGTGAAAAGGGAACAAACATACTTACACACTTACACACAAACTTTCGGATTTATAATATTAAGTATGATACCTAGGATTAACACACGCTTTTTTTACAATGAAATATTTATTACACTATTTTTAATTAAAATTTATTACAATTTATTTTCTATTTTTTAGTTGAATTTTATATAAAGCGTGTTTTTTAGTTTTTTTTAACTATTATATTTAACTTGAGAAACGCAGGCGAAGCCATGGGGCACGGCTATTAGTCCCATAAAATATGTCCATGAATAACGGGATGGATATTTAAGCTTAAAAACTTTCCATTCTAGACTTTCGCTACAAAGCACCAAACTCTAAAAGTAGATTATTGAAGCTTCAGTGATATCTCCTCAAAGCGATGGGTATTAATAAAAAAGTTAATCGAATGAGGAGTGACGCACTGGCCGTTTAATCTGGGGCTCTTCAAGTGGAGAGTGAATACATATCTTCTAGGTAAGCAAGCTACATTTTTAATCTGGGGCTCTTCAAGTGGAGAGTGAATACATATCTTCTAGGTAAGCAAGCTACATTTTTAATCTGGGGCTCTTCAAGTGGAGAGTGAATACATATCTTCTAGGTAAGCAAGCTACATTTTTAATCTGGGGCTCTTCAAGTGGAGAGTGAATACATATCTTCTAGGTAAGCAAGCTACATTTTTAATCTGGGGCTCTTCAAGTGGAGAGTGAATACATATCTTCTAGGTAAGCAAGCTACATTTTTAATCTGGGACTCTTCAAGTGGAGAGTGAATACATATCTTCTAGGTAAGCAAGCTACATTTTTAATCTGGGGCTCTTCAAGTGGAGAGTGAATACATATCTTCTAGGTAAGCAAGCTACATTTTTCGGCTTCAACGCTTTCCATCAGGTGAGATTGTGCTCGATAAATAATCATTCCATCAATTTCGTGTGAAAACGTGTGTGTAAATGTGTTATTGTGTAAGATTTTATTTTGAGAAAATCACACTTACTTTAATAAATATTCAGAACTACGAAACTTAATATATTTTATATAAATAAGGTTAAAGACGGTTTATACGAACTTTAATGTTCGGGAAAGTGCCCAAAATGCTTGCTGCATTACCACGCTATATAGCAAGAATTATCCTCTGCCCCAAATACAACCCAGCATTTTGGTCATGTGCCGAATCAATCAGTCTCTTAGACAAATCTTTGAAAATTTCTAATGCACCTCGTGGGCCTCGCTTCTAGACCCCAAACGGCACAAATATATATTTTTTTTTACAAGTTTTGAATACTTGCGCCGTTTGAGAGATTCAGCTGCCATAGCCGCGCCACTAGCTTGTAGCGTGGTTTCAGGAAGATGGGATGACGCCAAAGTGTCATCAAACGTGGCATCCCACACTAAAGGCTGACCCATCCTCCAAGGAATTAGTGTTATACCATCGGGTCTTTTGCCGTCGCCACGATCAAGCCAGTTGGTTCTAAAACAGACGCGACATTTGCACTTTCAAAGACTCGACCTATGACATCAATTAAAGATTTAAAGCACTGTGACGAGCTATACGACCAGCACTCTTGCTACAAGACAAACCATGGTGACCGTGGTCTTGTGGTCCACTTTCTCTTTACATGTGCAACGGTGGGGAACAACGTAAGGCGGACCGATGCGCAGTTATGCTAACCTGAATGTATTGTTATCCAATAAATTTCCCAAATGGTGTGACGGAAGAGTCTGCAACCAAAGGCCTGACTCCCATCGTGAAACAGCTAAAAGACGTGCACGCTCTGAGAGTGAACTGGATGTATCTAATAATTTCTTCCATCCAGATCACAGAGCGATCCATCCTACTGTTTCTGCGAAGACAGGTCTTTGGGCAGACTACCATGCGGACAAGCTATTTTCCAAGCATTCATTTATCACCCCCGTATCTCCGACATTTAGAAAATAATAGAAAACCTGAACCAACAAAATAATTTAATATAATTATCGAACGGGCTCACAAAACTTCACGAGAATCGGTTGAGAAATACGACCCGTGGATGAGAACAGCCGGGAAATCTGCCAGACATCCGTTGGAGAAAAGCATTTTTGCCCAAGGTGATACGGAGACGCTTCGCTCGCGCTGCTTGCTCTGTCAATAAGGTGGAGTGTATAGAATTTTAATTATATATCTTTCTTTATATCTACCTAAATACATAAATATTTCGGGGGTTTTATATGCATCCATACAAACTCACGGTCAAAATGCTTTATTTATTTCAGAAGTTGCTGCAATATTAGTAATGACTGCGTCATTATGACTGCGTCATTATGACTGCGTCATTATGACTCAGATACAAACAATGTATGTTAACAGCACAAAACTATAATGTGTATTATTATATATCAGTCACATGACGTATGCCTCAAAGAGTGTATTTGAACAATATTCGAACATTAAAAATAATGTAGACAAAGCGACAAGCGAAACGACGTCAGCATTCTGCACGTGACGTATTATGATAAATACGATCATTGAAACTCTACGCACGCATAATTTAACAAATCAACCTAATAGTAAGTATTTTACGAAACATGATTGATTTAAGGAGATTGAGACATTTTCTTTCAGATTGAGATTCAGATTGCTTATGACCTCCATCTTTACAGTACAAGGTGTTACATTCCAAAAGGTAGGTACAAAGTCTCATATTCACCCTGTAAGATGTTGCAACTTTTATTCACACTCGCAGCCCTACACTAAATACAAATACTTGTGTCGTGGGTGCCCGAAACATTTAGATTTCACACACGCTCAAATTCACATTGTGCTCCTGCCGGGAATCGAACCCAGAACCCACGGCGCAGAGGGCAGAGACTTGCTCACTGTGCCAACTGGGTAAGTATCTTAATTATCTTGTCCTAACTTTTATCTTTATGCCCGATAGGCAAGCATTTGACAATCTTACCTGATGGGAAGTGATGATGCAGTCCGTTTATTATTAACTAGTTTAGTACTATTAACCAGTTTAACAGGGACGTCGTTTTTTTTACCGACTTTACAATATAGGACTCAAATCGACTGTATTTGTTATCTATTACCTCATAACTTAAATCCACGTGAACCGATTTTGATATGTTTTTTTTTTCGTTAATCAAATCAAATTCAAGATTCAAAGATCAAATTTTAAATGGGACAATTGGAAAGCAACTTCTTTCAAACAAAAAAAAATTCGGAATCAGTTCACGTGGAAGGAAGATATGAGGTAACAAAGAAAAAAAAAAGAAAAAATAGGAAGTTGGTAAAAAATAAGCTTGTTTTATGATCTTATCATAAAATTCCTAACTGTCAGAAATATGAAATTAACAAATAAATTAAAGTGAACGCAACAATTCATCATTTACGTGATATAATATACGAGTATGTCATGTAAAAACAACGTTTAATGAAGAAGTTTCGTATTTCTCATAATAAACGTAGAAACTTGGAAAGCTATCTACTGTAATCTCTTAAAGAGCGATCAAGGTTCGTCAGACTTGGGTACACCTATTAGCTAAACGCCGAGGTAATTTTAATTTTGGCCAAACATTACGTCATAATATCTTGAGACGCAAAAAGCTCCTGAAAGGACAAACAGTGACACGCCACCAACATTTAGCTAATGAGCTACGGATTTGCGGATTAGCTTTTATACATTGCAGGGAATATCATCGCTAAATGCGCACGGTTTTACATTTCTTTCTTTTGGAAACTTCTTTAAGATAAGACCTTTTCATCAGAGGCTACCAGAGATTAGAAACGTTTATGTTTTCGTTATTCTTTTGTTCGATGGAATAAGTTAGATGGTTAGGAGAAATGTTTCCTTGTTATTTTCGAACAACGGATCACTTTTTGGGGGACGTCAAGCGTGATTTTAGGTAGAATAATATTTAGCATGTTTTTATTCTACGTTGCTTGCAAGGATATAAAAACATGTTGAGAAATATATCAGTCAACAAATAAAGTGTTTCAAGGGTAACAGAGAAATTAGTCCTGCAATCGCAGCCCTGTTATTTGACTGTAAGTCAACGCTAGTGACAATTATCTTTACAAAGATATCTCAAGTGATTGGAAACCAATTTATCTAGACAGGCGTTGTCCACACAAGGCTGTAGACAAACATTATCCAAATAAACATTCGTTTCACGTGCTCTATCACAAGGTGAGGAAAAACTACTCGCAAAACCAACGCTTACGCAAAGTGTTGCTAAGTAAGTAATCAAGATACGAGGGAGCATTGTATTAATAAGCGATTTTCTCCGAACGAAAATCGAGATGTGTGATAAGACACGTGTCTGCACTCTGATTCTTACAAGCTGAAATTAAATCACCTCGTTCAAAATTAGGACTGGATTGACATCGCCGGTCTATTTAACCGACTTCAAAAAAAAGGGAAATTCTCAATTCGACTGTTTTTTTTTAATATGTGTTACCTCATAACTTCTTTCGTTTTGAGCCGATTTTAATGATTTTTTTTTTGATAGCTGGTGCTATCCATGTCCCATTTACATTTAATCAAAATCTGATCACTAGCTTTTGAGTTATCGTCAATAATGTGAGTTTAATACATTAAATCTGATCAAGGTTCCAAAGTTGAAGCGGTGAAGTCGGTTTTTATAAGCTTTGCTTGCGTTTAATTATTTTGATTATCATTAAAACGTTTCCACGCTAATTGCATCCTCACTTAAGTCCTAATACTTGTGTGGTGCTGCAAGAAACATCATCACATGCACAATCTCACCAAGAACCAGAAACAAATATTTCAAAAAATTCCCTGGGGTGAAATCTTGTGTACGCACCGGGAATCAAACATGATATCCATGCTTGCAGTGTTTCACCAGTCTGTTTCCATTATGTTTGTTTATGCATTGAGTGTAGAACTACGGCGATCATAATAGTCCATATAAGTCAATCAAGCTTTGTAATGCATACTGAGATAAACTCAACTAGTACAAGTTCCTGTTAACCTTTTATGTAAAATGTCATTTGGCGCTTTGTCTAATTGATGAAAGCAAATTATAGTAGGGGAGCTCAAGCGGGGATTCTGCATTTTACTGATACGCGCCAGAAAACCATGTGGGAAGAAACCTTGCACCGTGTAATGTACAACCCACCAATTAGCAATTTACCCAAGATACAGGCTTCCCCTAGTTTAGGACCCATTGTAAAATACAAATGTGAACCTAATTATAAAGAACGAACAACGGCTCAAATATGTAATCACTGCCGCAGTTTCCATAATATGTATGCTTAATGGAACATTTAGAAACATATTTTATACAATTATAAGTCTGTGTTTACATAGCAGCTGCAGCGTTGTACATTAATAGTATTTATCGTAATCAATATTTATCATCAACAGTACTGCAGTACTGTTATGATAAATATTGATAAGGTTACACTCAGAGTTACAATAGAGATATCAAAATTAAACAAAGCGCTTTCTTTCGTCAATTGCAATTACCCCCTGAAAGAATTATTGTTTACATTTCCATTATGAATACTAAATTATACAATTACTATGTTGCTTAAATATCTAGGCTAAATGCCAAGTATTTAATTAGGAATCAAGTTTCTCTATATTATCAGCCCGTGTGAGTTTGCCTGTCATTGTTTTAAATTATTTACTTGAAATGTTTATCATGGCTTTACCAAACATGGTCTGAAGGAAGATTGACGTAAAACAAAGATTTAAAGTTGGATCTTCTTGAAGATGGTCACAGATGACTTAATAGTTACTAAGTGTTGTGGACTTTGGTAATGTCGCAGGGCATTTTGACAGGATAAAATTTTGCAGTACGTGTACTTCTTTGTTATCAAAAGAATGTACATTTTTATTTACTTTTTATACGAATTATATCAACTAATTGTGTTCCGTGACTTCATCGTGTTCTTGGTATGTTTTTTTCGGATATATCTGCTATGTGGTCGGGGATGGTAAACACGCTAGACCAAGAATTACTAGCTCTCAAGTATAGGTACCGGAACACTGTCTAGAGCTTGGTGACAGATTTTTCTACTTAGGGGTTAACTAAAAATCATCGAAATGCAATCGAGGTGTCTAATAGGAACACTATACTATAAGTACCGTCGTTATCGTTACCTTCTAGGCAAGCATGTCCCACCTTCGTCCGCATTGTCACTTTCCATCAGGTGAGATAGTGGTCAAATCCTTAGCCTATCCAGCATAAAAAAACTAAGACTATCACCGTTCTAGGGTTTTTTTTTTTGTCAGCTTGTATTGTCCTTCTACTGGACAATAGTATCACTTTCCTCTTTTCAAACTTTTCGGTCTATTGCAGTGTTTGGCGAATCCTTGTTGTAAGCGTTACAAATATTATATCAATGAGATTTGTTTTATAACGTCATTGTGTTCTACCAGTCAGTTATAATTCGGTTAAGCGTTAAATAAACATAAACATAAACGCGTTCACAGCACACACTAAGTTCGATGACTTGTGTCGTAGGTGCCGGAAACATTCGCATCACATACACAAACACAATCAAAACCAGAACACAAATTTCCCTTGGGGAGAAAACTTGTGTTCCGCCGGAAATAGAACCTGATACCCCTGCTTAGAAGAAGAACGCAAACTCTACGGATAGTTTCATCTGCAGTTTTATAAACAAAAGTTTTTTAGTGAGAAAATTATTTCAGATCAGAGCACTTACGAATTTCCTTTACCTCAATCCAATGAATAGAGTATTAGGAATTCAATAACCAAATCCATTCTATGAAATCGACAAACACTAATTCCATTTGACCCAATCCGATTCGCGGTTGAACAATTCTCAGGTGACTAGTCTCGAAAAGGGATAGAAATGAATTTGTCATTCAGTTTGGAGCACAATCGCCACGGGCCCATAGGTAGCCAAGGTAGGGATGTGAAACATATCGCTAGAATAACATCCTATAGTAGGATATCTACGGGCAAATTGCCTATATTTCCTAAAACTATACACATCTATACAGCAAAGACCTAAGTTACCTACAAGCAAGGCATCGAACATATAGGTAGCTCAAGTGCTCAAGCCCATTACCAGTGAGCAGCGTTCCCATCATGCTAGCGGCATTATAATATTATCGATAGAATGAATTTCTTATTCTTCAAGTGCCAAAGAAAGGCAGTTCTGTAAGTTCTGTAAAGAAGATTGGCAGTCATCCTTTTGATTTATCAGGGCTAGCCTGAACAGTTTTCTGCACTTTTTATTCCAATCCAATTGGTTGGATGGTTCTAAACTAAGAGAGTTTACGTCTCCCTATACTTCTTTTTAGAATGAATTAACAACATGAGTTAATTCCTCCATCTGGAGATGGGGGAATTATCTCTGGAGGATCTTAACAGGGGAATTTACCATATAACAACAAGACGAACTCTCAAACGTCACCAATTCATGGTTGGCATACCTCCAGTTCACTTGATTCGCTTCTACGTTTACCATCAGTGGAACTCATTGTCCGCGTCTTTGTTTCCTGTCAAGAGTAAAAGGTATTTTCCAGGCAAGCTTGCTACATCTTCGGCCACATTCCTTTCCATCAGGTGAGATGGTGATAAATGTTAAAAACTTTTTTCAAATATTCGAATAGTGGGCAGTACCACGCTCTAGTAGAACTGTTTTCGGCTACAAGAGCAAGTTTCTTGGGCAATCACTAGGATATATGACGTAATATCTTAAGACCCAGGAAGAAGAGCGTTCCCACGACGAACTTCGTTCTTCAAAGTTCCACGCGTGATAGTAGGATTCATTCCACTTCCGCGTTATCTTTTCACGTATTAATCACTGAAATTATCAGGAGTAAATAAGATAAGTTAGTAAGCAAATCATGAAAAGGACATGCACCTACTGCTGCTCTTAAGATTTACGTGGGTAAGGGTATCTTTCGACTAGTAATAAAATATTGCAAAAGTTTTGATACGTTTTGTAAAAACAAAATCAAACTAAACAAAAATCTAATTACACTTAAACTGCTGTGTGATTTTAAATGGATATGGAATTTGGATAGAATAAAAACTCAAACGTGATTGTGAAAGAAGCGAATAGTACATATTATACCTATACTGTGAAAAAATGTGCATGCAGACAAATCAAGAATTTGAATAAAAAAAGTAATGGGCAAACCTGTCTAAAGTTATAAAATTCTACAACACTATTACAGAGCTCCTCAGAGCCCAACTTGTAAGTTTGGATTAATACCCGCCTCTCTGCTGATAGTAACAGTGTGTTATGTATTGGTTACTCAACTTTTGGGTACTTTCTAGGTCTATCAAAGATAGTATAGATCTAAGATTGAAGAATTATCGAGTTCAAATCAAATCAAAATCATATATTCACATAGGCCCCAAAGAGGCACTCATGATAGTTAATGACTCTACTGCCAGATTCGCCAAATTACAGCCATCTCGAGAAGAACCTGGCAAGAAACTCAGCAGCACATTTTCTTTTTCATTAATTTTTTTAAAGATTAGTAAGATAAAGAAATACAAAACGATTTTTAAATGGTAATTGCAAGTCGCTCGACTAATGGTAACCCATTACAGTTCAGTACCACCCAGAGTTTTAAACTTAGGTCAAAATCCTCGGCAAAGCATATATTTTTAATCTCTTTAAGCCCTGTAATTTCACTAAAATTATATATAAAATTGAAAAAATTGTCTATCACTCCAGAATTACTCCATACTCAGCGTCAGCGTCAGCGTTTCATAATGAGCATACAATAATTACGACGCACGACACGCGTGCTACTCAGCAAACTCTTCGAGACATGTCAGAATAACATTGCTCATAATTAGCACATTTTAGGTGCCTAATGGTTTGAACAATATACTTAGTGTCACACTAATATTATAAATCCAAAAGTTTGTGAGTGTGAGAGGAATGGGCCTATGTTTGTAACGAGGTATCTCTAGAAATACCTTGTTCCTAACATAGGACCTTCTTTCTTTTTCATAGACCTTCTCTACTGTTATATCTAAATCGTTTTGAAAGAAATCTATCAATTAAAATTAATATTGATGCATTATAAAAAAACATTTCTTGAGAACGTTTTGAGTCTCGACCGATTTGTTCTCAATTGTCATGAAAGGGTTTGTATGAAATGTTTTTGGAAAATCTACCGTGAATTGCATATGTGCGAAGCTAAGCGGATCACATTACCTGCGACTTTGTTCCCTGAACGGTGCAATCTGGGTGTCTTCAATTCTAGAGTGAATAGGTACTTTCTAGGCAAGCATGTCCCATCTTCGGCCACATCGTCACTTTCCATCAGGTGAGATAGTGGTCAAATCCTTGCCTATCCAGCAAAAAAAACACTAGCTTAGTATAAAGATAGTCTTGTCCCTGTAATAGAACATTGGTTTTATACTGGCTAATGCTATATTAAAGCTCCAAGTCAAGGAGCAGCAAAATTTGAATAATATTGTGAATTGGAAAGTTTACACGAATGTAAACTTGTCTTTATCTACTAAAATTCATGCCATCTGAAGATATTTTGTTTTTTTTTTAGTCATAATATCATATTATACTAATATGTATGATAATGTGCCAATATTTAATTCTGCGGCGCTGCTAGTAGTATGTAGGTGTAGAAGTTAACATATCTAATGATCTTACGTGCCATACAATGAACACTTTCACCTATAATACAATACAATACAATACAATACAAAATTCTTTATTGTACACCAAAAAACAAAAAGATACAAACTTAAAACTATGAAATTAATATTATAAGGCAGTACAATGGGCGGTCTTATCGCTTTCAGCGATTTCTACCAGACAACCTTTGGATGGACAGTAATTGTAGTAGCAACTGAGGTCGGTGGAGGTGTACAAATTTACAGTACAAATTTACATAAATATAATATGTTAAGTTAATAAGCTACACAAACTAATTAAAATGATAAAAAGTACAAATAAAATACAATAATATACTATAATACATCATCAACATCACTAGTAACAATAACTCTGCATGCATTGGCATTTTTGCCATAGTAAATTGTATTTCGACATAAATACTGATATCTTTTCATCGTTATTTGTATCGTGAATGCCGGAAACATATACATCACAGACACAATCACATTCACATCACAACCAAAACCAGAAACACAAATATTCCTTGGGGAGAAAACTTGTGCTCCCGCCGAGAATGC
This sequence comes from Lomographa bimaculata, assembly GCA_948107665.1. NCBI lineage: Eukaryota > Metazoa > Arthropoda > Insecta > Lepidoptera > Geometridae > Lomographa > Lomographa bimaculata. Next base: position 16,204,650 of record OX403589.1, read on the forward strand.
TGCTTAGATGGCTAAAGCTTACCCAACTAATCCAACGGGCAGTTTTTCAAATTCATCATTTTCAATTAAAAAAAAAACAACTTCTCCGCTTTATATTCAGAACCTTGATCAGAATTAAACACGCATTATTGACGATAGCTCATAAACTACTGATCAGATCTTGATCATATTTAAATGGGACCAATGCAAATGGGTAAGAAACAGCTTACAAACTAAAAAATCGGTTCACGTGGAAAGAAGTTATGAGGTAAAAAAAAATACAGTCGAACTGAGTACCTCCTTCTTTTATGTGATTTCGTTAGAAAATGGTAGAGGGGTATTTACTTATAGATATAAAAAAGATAATCTCGTTTTAAACGAAGTATCAATTTTAATCCGCTCACGGCAAATCTGAAACAGGATAATATCCCATCTTTTATTCAAACTTTTGTCTCTATTTTCTATACAAATTTGCATGAATGCAGGATAAGCGTATATAAACTCATATAATAACAAAGTCTAGACCTTATTGGTTATGAGTATATTTTTTAATTAAATTTGCATTTTAGACTATTACGCTTTAAAGGCGATTATACTGTATATGCAAACCTTACAAATAATCTCATATCGTGATTATGAATGTACATTTCTTATCTTTATATAATACTAGCTGGTGCCCGCAACTTCCTCTGCGCAGGATTAGTACTTCGAGAAGCTTATTTTTTTCTCCAATGAATCTTTATAGCTAGGTACCTATCTTTATCCATGTATCTATTTTTAAAAAATAGACTGTCGCGGACTTTTTTGTATTAGTATTTAAGATAAACATTTCCATTACACATTATACTTATACGTGTAACTCTAAAGGTTTTTGCAGCGCACGCCAGAATAGCTCGCAAATGGCAGAATTTTTTCCTACTTAAAACTTATCGTTATATATTAGACAATTTATACAATATCTTTATAAATTACAGCATATGTGTTATTGTAATGTATAAGCTTATTATTGTAATGTATAGTTGTTAAGTTTCATTAAAATCCATTCAGTAGCTTTTGCATAAAAGAGTTACAAACATCCATACATCCATACATCCATACGTACAAACTTTAGCGTTTATAATATTTTTAAAGGACAACAGAATTCAATGATAAATTGTTATACTGATTAGCTCTGCTGAATATAGGTTCACTCTTAGGTATGTACTAATTTAAATTTGTTAGTAAATCCCCTATACCTAAAAAAATGTGTTTCTGGTTCTGGTTGTGATTGCGTATGTGATGTGTATGTTTCCGGCACCCACGACACAAGTCATCGAACTTAGTGTGGGGCTGTGAGTATGAAAGCGTTTATTTGATTTATTTAATTAGTGATAGTCAAGAAAGAAGTTTATATAAAGTGATAACTCAGTGAAGAGTTTTTATAAGTTTCAAATCGAAATAATCGTGAAAATAAAATGGTCAAATCATTTTTTTTTAATGCTTGACACTATTGAACTATGTGCTACATTAGTAGGTACATGATACTATTATAGTTTCATGCTCGACACAACTTTTAACTGAAAACGTATTTCTACACAAGCTCTCCTTCTTAAGGGCCAGATGTTAATACGAGCACCTTTTCTAATCACACCCAATTATCCCTTACTTTTTTGAAGGCGCATATTGCATTATGTATATTATGGCGGTTTCGTAAGGACACGCGTGACAACCTTTGTTTTTTTTTGTGTAATAAATATATTTTTTTAAATGCGCTAAAAAAATAAACAAGCTGATAGTGTCATTTTTTAAGTCCTCCATCTACAGGTCATTTGTCTATATTTCCTTAAAGTAAAATGAAACATCTATACAGTAAAGACCTAAATTACCTACATGGCTTCGAACTTATAGGTAACTCAAGTGCTCAAGCCTTGTGTCTGCCTTGTTCAATGGTAGTTACCATAATGGCGTTACCATTATGCTGGCAGCACTGCCTTGCTTAATTTAAGTGTCAATATCCTTATGAGCGGTTTTTTGTTTTTGGTAGAATGGGTTTGAATTTGTGCCTTAGAAAGCTCCATCTAGTGTCGAGTAGAAACAGTTTTTACATCGGTCATGGCGTAATAGATGGCGCTGATAGTTTCTTAAGCCCGGTTTTTCAAATGCAGTTTGGGAACCGAGAATTTCTTGGACCTGGAACGTTGATAAATCGATTCCTTGGGCCGAAATACCCCTAATCTGTAACTTTCATGAAAATCGTTGGAGCCGTTTCCGAGATCCTGATTACACACATATATATATATATATATATATATATATATATACAAGAATTGCTCGTTTAAAGATATAAGATTATCTAGTTAATATACGTATCTTAAAATAACGGCACAAAATTATTTCAAAAAAGAAGAGTTACTTGAATTGCTTGTAACTTGATATTTCTTCTCATATTTTTTAATTTTCTATGAAACGGTGTCAATTTTGTATACGATACAGATTCCGACAAATTTTTATTTATCATGTTTTGTTGAATGCCAGGTGTAATGGTTACAAAGTCACGCGTTTTAAGAGACATTTTGATATCATATCCTTAAAGGTACATCTGTAAACTATTGCTTCGATATTGGGAAAATCGGCAGCTGTATCAAGGTCATTTATTTATCACTAAGACGTCGCGTGGCTCCCCAATACAATACAATCAAACATTTACTTTGATTCAGTAAATTACATTTCAAACTGGGATTCTCCGTACAAACAAGCATTATCAAACGATTACATTGCTCTTTTCATTTAAACAGGAATTAATTCAGTGTGCTCAAGACGTTTGCACAGCGGCGCTAAGGAAATTGACGCACGGTGTTGCCACAAGAAAATGATTAGCCAATTACTTTCTTACACTTACGGCAACACCAATTATCGGCTCAAAATATTTGCTTTACTGGAATCGATTCTGTACAAAGCCTCAAGCTTAAGAATCGGTCTTATGAAAGCTATGTTAAGATCACGAGATGAGAAATTTGTCTGGAAGAGATTGCTTTATGCGATAAAACCGCCTATTGTGAAATCTCTTTAAGATTTATTAATTTAGTTAGCTCTTAAGATTTTTGAATTGGTTTTTCAATAAAGAGTATTTGTATTGTATTGTATTGTAAATTTACTATATTCTTCTTAAAAATATATAAAACACTAGTTTTTTGGGTGGGTGGCGCGGTCCGCGAGCGGCCCGCGCAGGTGGGTGGTAAGTACTTTTGCCATACAAATCTTCAAATTGTACGCCCCCGGAAACCGTCGGACGCCGATTTCGGGACGGAACAACGCGACATCGACGCGCTCGCGGGCGCCCTCCGTGCTGAAATCGACGTCCGGGGGTATTCGCGGGTGCCGCTGACGATTCCGGGGACGAGACGGAGGGGCGCGCGGGCCGAAGGCCCGCGTGCCGCTCCGTCGAGTCACCGAGAATCGTCAGCGGCGCCCGCGAATACCGTCGGACGTCGATTTCGGGACGGAACCGCGCGGCTCGCTCTCCCGCCCCCGTTTGGCTCAAGGTCGGCGTCTGGGGGTATTCGGGTGTGACGATGACGAATCCGGGGACGAAATGGAGGGGCGCGCGGGCCGAAGGCCCGCGTGTCCCTCCGTTGAGTCACCGAGATTCGTCATCGTCACGGCCGAATACCCTCGGACGTCGATCTTGGGCACAAAAGTCACAAGTCGCTGACAAAAGTCGTTAGCTACCGGAGCCCCGCGTCGCCTTTCCGTGGGCCCGTAGGGCCCACGCCGCGCGGATACTAGTTAATATTATATAAAATTAAACTACCACTGATTCACTCATTGACAGAATTGTTCTCCCAGAAGGAGTCGCGGGGGGTATAGAGAATGTTCGGAAGAAGTGTAGGAAAAAATCCCGAGACCTCGGGAAAAATCCCTGATCTTCGAAAAGTCGACTCCTGACACATGATGAGGAGCATATCTCGGAAACGGCTGGATGAAAAAATTTCGGTCTCGAACTAACTTCGAAGAGGACCCTGAGACGTTCCACGACCCGGTCGAAAAAATTCAAAATGGCCGAAAACAAGATGGCCGCCATACAAAATTGAACGCTTTATATCTCGGAAACTATAACAGGTGGGTATAGGGCGTTCGAACTAAAGTTGCCGAGGGTCCGGACGCGCTTCGGGAGAAAAGGTCAAAGTTGACCTCCGACGTGACCTTGACCGAAAGTTTTTCCGATCGACGCGAAATTCGGTATAGGGGGGTTGGGGGGGCCCCAGAGTCCGGCAAAAATAGCGAAAAAATTCTGAAAAAATTTTTCGACCCGGCCGCCATACAAATTTTTTTCCGAAGTCACCGAACCGGCCCAAAATCGGCGTCCGGGGGTTTCCGGGGGTGCCGGTGACGATCCCGGGGACGAAACGGAGGTGCGCGCGGGCCGAAGGCCCGCGCGCTCCTCCGTGAGTCACCGGGTTCGTCACCGGCGCCCCCGGAAACCGTCGGACGCCGATTTGGGACGGAACCGCGCGACATCGACGCGCTGGCGGGCGCCCTCCGTGCTGAAATCGACGTCCGGGGGTATTCGCGGGTGCCGCTGACGATTCCGGGGACGAGACGGAGGGGCGCGCGGGCCGAAGGCCCGCGTGCCGCTCCGTCGAGTCACCGAGAATCGTCAGCGGCGCCCGCGAATACCGTCGGACGTCGATTTCAGCACGGAACCGCGCGACTCGCTCTCCCGCCCCCGTTTGGCTCAAGGTCGGCGTCCGGGGGTATTCGGGTGTGACGATGACGAATCCGGGGACGAAATGGAGGGGCGCGCGGGCCGAAGGCCCGCGTTTCCCTCCGTTGAGTCACCGAGATTCGTCATCATCACGGCCGAATACCCTCGGACGTCGATCTTGGGCACAAAAGTCAAAAGTCGAACGCAAAAGTCAATAGCTACCGGAGCCCCGCGTCGCCTGGACGTGGGCCCGTAGGGCCCACGCCGCGCGGATACTAGTTAATATTATATAAAATTAAACTACCACTGATTCACTCATTGACAGAATTGTTCTCCCAGAAGGAGTCGCGGGGGGTATAGAGAATGTTCGGAAGAAGTGTAGGAAAAAATCCCGAGACCTCGGGAAAAATCCCTGATCTTCGAAAAGTCAACTTCACTACATACTGGCAACCCCGCCACTGTTGATACTGTACTCTTAGAAACTTACTCAAGAAAAATAAAAATACTATTTATATCTAGATAAAAGTGTGTTACAAGTGTTGATACATCTCTGACTCGTCGGCACGGGCGTTATCCAAGCTAAGTCGTAACTCTAAAGTGCTAAAATCTTGATAACTAAGTTTTATTTATCTACCCACAGTTATCTTTTTAGTGGGCTATTTGACATTATATGTGAGATCACCCTCAATATTCAAGTTTTATATCTGTCATACTCAACTGACAGTTGAAAATTTGATACTGACAGACAAATAATATTACCAGCGTAGAATTTTTCCCACAAAATAGGGAAAAATAAAAATGGTTGTCTGTGTTAAGTGTAATAAGTTTTTAAAGTCCACTGAACTTAAACAGTGCTCCAAGTGCATAAACGCTTATCATTACCTTTGCCTGGGAGTAAGTCAAGAGACCTACGGTAAAGAGTCTAAGGCCTACAAGGCGTCTTGGAAGTGCCCCGATTGCAAATATCGAGGCAATCCCTCGCAAGCGGGCCCCTCGGATTTTCCCTCACAGTTTGGCCCCTCGGGTACTCCATCGCAGGCCGGCCCCTCCTGTACATCGCTTCAAGAGGCCTGCAGTCCCGGCGTTGAATCCCCAATTTCAACCAATTTGGATGAAATAAAGTTATATCTACAAGAGATAAGGCGCGACATCAAGGCCCAAAACGCGAGCACCCAGAGCAAGATTCAAGATTTAACTGAGAGTGTCAATTTCATATCATCAAAGTTTGACAAGGTTCAAGAAGAGCTGGCATCTTCCGTCGAGAAGATTAAAAAACAGGACGCGGAGATTGACTCACTTCGCGGCGTAGTTTCTGAACTGACGACCCGTCTAAGCCAAGTCGAGCAACAATCGCGCGACTGTAATTTGGAGGTGCAGTGCGTGCCTGAGCGTAAAACTGAAAACCTGAAAACGGTTGTGAAGCAACTGTTGACCACGGTCGGCTGCGATCTGCCACCCCACGATCTGGTGAATTATCACCGAGTGGCGAAGAAGAACCAGGAAAGCGACAGGCCTCGCTCGATCATCGTAAAGCTTGCTAGCCCTCTTGCGCGCGACTCAGTTCTAGCGGCAGTAAAGACTTACAATAAGGCTCATCAGCAAGAAAAGCTCAACACGTCTCATCTGGGCCTCCCCGGGGACAAAAAGCCTGTCTACGTCTGCGAGCATCTGTCTCCTGAAAACAAAGTCCTGCACGCGGTTGCCCGTAGAGTCGCAAAAGAAAGGAAATTTGAGTTCGTCTGGGTGCGAGGTGGCAAAATCTTTATTAGAAAAGACATCAACTCCAAAAGCCTAATCGTTAAAAACGTAGATTTTCTTAATTCCCTATAAACATAAAAAACATAATAGTCTATATAAAATTAACTTAAATTGTATGTTTTCTGTGCAAAGAAAAAACACTTTTTGTAATCTAACAGTTGTATATCAAAATGTCAATGGTCTTCGTACCAAAACCCATGAAATTCTGGCAAATGTATTAAAACTAGATGTGGACGTTATTCTATTAACAGAGACTAATCTAAATGAATCCGTTTTTGATCATGAAGTTGTTGATAGCAGGTATTCAGTTTTTAGGCGCGACCGCCACTCGACATTCGCCGAAAAAGTGGACGGAGGTGGAGTTCTTATAGCTGTTCATAAGAAACACAACCCGATACGTAAACTAAAATGGGAATCCACTAGAGAAAATCTTTGGGTAGTGATCAAGTTTGGACAGGGAAGCTCAGCAGTAGAACTTTGCATATGTACGTTATACCTTCCTTCCCCTGCTAAATTTGATCCTCTAGAAATATTACTAAATAATGTCACAAGTGTCCTAACAAATAAAATGTCTAGAAATGCAATACTTCTTTTAGTTGGCGACTTCAATAGACCGTATCTCCAATGGACTCGCAGTGCAAATATAAATTCAAGTTCCTTGGTACCCAGTGCCCCCACGGATAACATTGACAGTTTGCTATGTGACTCACTTGTATTTAATGATCTCCATCAAATGTGCATGATACCAAACTCAAACGGGCGAATTCTCGATTTAGTCATTACAAATTCACCCGAACTCGTCACTGTATCTCAAGGCACCGTACCGCTTGTAGAGCTGGAGACACACCACCCAGTTCTTAGTATTTCTGTTAAAATCAAAGTCAATGCAATAAGATCTCCTAAAGTCAATAGAGCGCCTACGTTAAACTACTCAAAAGCCGACTACCAAAGCATTCGAAATGAATTGGATGAGATAGACTGGGAAAATGTCTTCAGCTCTTATCAGAATATAGATGAGACTGTCGATGCCTTCTATGATGTTCTTTTACCCATAATAACGAAAAATATTCCTATGCAAAGGAAAGGCCAAAATAGGTTCCCGTTCTGGTTTAGCAGATCTTTGATCAATAACTTGAAGGAGAAGGCAAAATATCACCGCAAGTTTCGGTTGTATGGCAATCCTCTTGATCACCTTACATATCGGTTACTCCGCGAGCGATGTGACGATCTATTAGTATCAAGTATAAACAAGATGAAATCAGAAGCTAAAACATTTATCAAAAAAGATCCTAAATATTTCTGGTCTTTTGTTAAATCACTTCGAACAAATAGTAGCGACATACCGGATGAGATGTTTCTTTGTGATAATAATGTTCAGGGTGGCCAGCATATTGCAGATCTGTTTTCTGTATATTTTCACTCCACCTTTCAACATAACACTAGTTCAAGCCAATCCAGAAATGACAGTGAACATCAAAATAATCACCCGTCCCTAAATTCTTGTTTCTTTACAGAATCTCAAGTACTAGCATCACTTAAATCGCTCGACCACAACAAAGGACCTGGTCCTGATGAAATACCTCCTGCATTTCTAAAGTCTTGCTCATCTAACTTGGCAAAACCCTTACAGTTGATTTTTAATAAGTCTTTAATGTGTGGAATTTTCCCTTCTAAATGGAAAGTCGCGCATATAACCCCGATTCACAAAAAAGGGGACTATGGTGATATCTCTAACTTCCGGCCGATCTCAATCCTCTCAGCAGTAGGCAAACTTTTCGAATCCATGGTCCAGAAGATAATTTCTTTTCACGTAAGACCACTGTTTATTCCCCAGCAACACGGATTCTTAACTGGCAGGTCAACTACATCGAATCTCGTTGATTTCGCCACTGATATTACACAGGCTTTCACAAGTGGTCATGAGGTACATGCGGTCTATACAGATTTTTCTAAAGCCTTCGATGTTGTTGACCACCAGTTACTGATCCAAAAGCTGGGTCATGCTGGAATTTGCGGGTCGCTACTGCGGTGGTGCGAGTCTTATCTTAAGAATCGCTCACAAATTGTGAAAGTTCGCGGGTTTAAATCTGTACCGCAATCGGTACCATCAGGCGTGCCGCAAGGTTCCCATTTGGGTCCTTTATTTTTCCTTATCTTTGTAAATGACTTATCTTGCAATTTAAACTCCAAGTTTCAAATGTTTGCCGACGACTTAAAGATATATCGTGAAATCCAGACCCCCCTAGACCTTGAAATATTACAGTGTGACTTAAATACGATTAATGACTGGTGCGTTTGCAATAACATGGTGTTGAACTCCTCAAAGTGTTTTTATCTAAATTTTTCCAGAAAAAGAAATCCAACCAAAGCAACCTATTATATAAATGATATTCCACTTGAGGAGGTCAATTCCATGCGCGATCTTGGAGTTATTGTAGACACCAAATTAGATTTTAGAGAACATATTGACAGTATTTCCAAAAAAGCTTCCCGTCTGTCAGGTTTTGTAATTAGGCAGACTAAATTCTTCAAGGATCCAGACATATCAAAATTGCTTTTTAACTGCTATGTGCGTAGTCTAATGGAGTACTGTAGCCCGGTTTGGAACCCGTCCTACAAAGGACATATAGAGAGGTTGGAAAAACTTCAATCTAGATTTTTGTACCATCTTTCATACTCAAACAATCTCTGTCGTATACTTGATAGTTATGAATCAAGATTGGCACATTTCAATATGTCTCCGCTCCAACAGCGAAGAGATATTGCGGATATAATGTTTCTACATAAACTAGTTAACGGATTTATCGATAGTTCTCTGCTGCTAGAACGTATAAAATTAGCTATTCCACGTTCTTGTAGCCGTCTCAAAAATAGAAAAACGTTCAGCCTACCTAAAACTCGCACAAACTATGGTCAGCACTCATCACTGTATCGCATTTGTAATTCATACAATATCATATGTCAGGACTTGGACATATTTGACCTCTCGGTCCCTAGTTTCAAACGGAAACTTCAAGAATTAGTAGATTCTTGGGATAGGGCCCGAAAGGCTGATATACCAAGTCTTCCTAATTTATAAATTTATTAAGTGTGATTTTTTCAAGTTTCTTCATTTTGCATGCTGTGTCCACTTCGAGAAGGTGACACTCGCCCTACACATGTTTTTGTTTTTGTTTCTCAGATTAAGCATAAAGAGTGTATCCAGTTTTGTGGACCAAATAAAAAAAAAAAAATAAAAAAAAAAAAAAAAAAAAAAAAAAAAAAAAAAAAAGTCGACTCCTGACACATGATGAGGAGCATATCTCGGAAACGGCTGGATGAAAAAATTTCGGTCTCGAACTAACTTCGAAGAGGACCCTGAGACGTTCCACGACCCGGTCGAAAAAATTCAAAATGGCCGAAAACAAGATGGCCGCCATACAAAATTGAACGCTTTATATCTCGGAAACTATAACAGGTGGGTATAGGGCGTTCGAACTAAAGTTGCCGAGGGTCCGGACGCGCTTCGGGAGAAAAGGTCAAAGTTGACCTCCGACGTGACCTTGACCGAAAGTTTTTCCGATCGACGCGAAATTCGGTATAGGGGGGTTGGGGGGGCCCCAGAGTCCGGCAAAAATAGCGAAAAAATTCTGAAAAAATTTTTCGACCCGGCCGCCATACAAATTTTTTTCCGAAGTCACCGAACCGGCCCAAAATCGGCGTCCGGGGGTTTCCGGGGGTGCCGGTGACGATCCCGGGGACGAAACGGAGGTGCGCGCGGGCCGAAGGCCCGCGCGCTCCTCCGTGAGTCACCGGGTTCGTCACCGGCGCCCCCGGAAACCGTCGGACGCCGATTTGGGACGGAACCGCGCGACATCGACGCGCTGGCGGGCGCCCTCCGTGCTGAAATCGACGTCCGGGGGTATTCGCGGGTGCCGCTGACGATTCCGGGGACGAGACGGAGGGGCGCGCGGGCCGAAGGCCCGCGTGCCGCTCCGTCGAGTCACCGAGAATCGTCAGCGGCGCCCGCGAATACCGTCGGACGTCGATTTCAGCACGGAACCGCGCGACTCGCTCTCCCGCCCCCGTTTGGCTCAAGGTCGGCGTCCGGGGGTATTCGGGTGTGACGATGACGAATCCGGGGACGAAATGGAGGGGCGCGCGGGCCGAAGGCCCGCGTTTCCCTCCGTTGAGTCACCGAGATTCGTCATCATCACGGCCGAATACCCTCGGACGTCGATCTTGGGCACAAAAGTCAAAAGTCGAACGCAAAAGTCAATAGCTACCGGAGCCCCGCGTCGCCTGGACGTGGGCCCGTAGGGCCCACGCCGCGCGGATACTAGTTAATATTATATAAAATTAAACTACCACTGATTCACTCATTGACAGAATTGTTCTCCCAGAAGGAGTCGCGGGGGGTATAGAGAATGTTCGGAAGAAGTGTAGGAAAAAATCCCGAGACCTCGGGAAAAATCCCTGATCTTCGAAAAGTCGACTCCTGACACATGATGAGGAGCATATCTCGGAAACGGCTGGATGAAAAAATTTCGGTCTCGAACTAACTTCGAAGAGGACCCTGAGACGTTCCACGACCCGGTCGAAAAAATTCAAAATGGCCGAAAACAAGATGGCCGCCATACAAAATTGAACGCTTTATATCTCGGAAACTATAACAGGTGGGTATAGGGCGTTCGAACTAAAGTTGCCGAGGGTCCGGACGCGCTTCGGGAGAAAAGGTCAAAGTTGACCTCCGACGTGACCTTGACCGAAAGTTTTTCCGATCGACGCGAAATTCGGTATAGGGGGGTTGGGGGGGCCCCAGAGTCCGGCAAAAATAGCGAAAAAATTCTGAAAAAATTTTTCGACCCGGCCGCCATACAAATTTTTTTCCGAAGTCACCGAACCGGCCCAAAATCGGCGTCCGGGGGTTTCCGGGGGTGCCGGTGACGATCCCGGGGACGAAACGGAGGTGCGCGCGGGCCGAAGGCCCGCGCGCTCCTCCGTGAGTCACCGGGTTCGTCACCGGCGCCCCCGGAAACCGTCGGACGCCGATTTGGGACGGAACCGCGCGACATCGACGCGCTGGCGGGCGCCCTCCGTGCTGAAATCGACGTCCGGGGGTATTCGCGGGTGCCGCTGACGATTCCGGGGACGAGACGGAGGGGCGCGCGGGCCGAAGGCCCGCGTGCCGCTCCGTCGAGTCACCGAGAATCGTCAGCGGCGCCCGCGAATACCGTCGGACGTCGATTTCAGCACGGAACCGCGCGACTCGCTCTCCCGCCCCCGTTTGGCTCAAGGTCGGCGTCCGGGGGTATTCGGGTGTGACGATGACGAATCCGGGGACGAAATGGAGGGGCGCGCGGGCCGAAGGCCCGCGTTTCCCTCCGTTGAGTCACCGAGATTCGTCATCATCACGGCCGAATACCCTCGGACGTCGATCTTGGGCACAAAAGTCAAAAGTCGAACGCAAAAGTCAATAGCTACCGGAGCCCCGCGTCGCCTGGACGTGGGCCCGTAGGGCCCACGCCGCGCGGATACTAGTCTATATTATATAATGTTAGATTACCACTCACTTATTGACTGATTGACATAATTGTTCTCCCAGAAGGAGGTTCCGGGGGTGAAAATGATGTAGGGGAGTCTCGTAGGTTATTTTCCTGGGACCATGGGAAAAGTCCGAAAGTGGTCGTTTTCGGCATCCGAGGGTACGTCGAGGGGAATATCTCGGAAACGGTGCCCCTAAAAATACCCGACCTCGAACTAAAGTTTCCGTACACCCTGGGACCTCTTTAGGGAAATTGGAAAAAAATAGGGTTGCCATACAAAAAAACTTTTTTCCCATACAAAATGTGGAACGCTATAACTCGGAAACTATCATACATAGGTACGGGGTGTTCGAACTAAAGTTGCTAAGAGTCCGGACGCGCTCCGGGAGAAAAGGTCAAAGTTGACCTCCGACGTGACCTTGACCGAAAGTTTTTTCGATCGGCGTGAAAATCGGTATAGGGGGGCGGGGGGGGTCCCAGAGTCCGGCAAAAATAGTAAAAAAATTCTGAAAAAATTTTTCGACCCGGCCGCCATACAAATTTTTTTTCCGAAGTCACCCCACCGGCCCGAAATCGGCGTCCGGGGGTTTCCGGGGGTGCCGGTGACGATCCCGGGGACGAAACGGAGGTGCGCGCGGGCCGAAGGCCCGCGTGCACCTCCGTGAGTCACCGGGTTCGTCACCGGCGCCCCCGGAAACCGTCGGACGCCGATTTCGGGACGGAACAACGCGACATCGACGCGCTCGCGGGCGCCCTCCGTGCTGAAATCGACGTCCGGGGGTATTCGCGGGTGCCGCTGACGATTCCGGGGACGAGACGGAGGGGCGCGCGGGCCGAAGGCCCGCGTGCCGCTCCGTCGAGTCACCGAGAATCGTCAGCGGCGCCCGCGAATACCGTCGGACGTCGATTTCGGGACGGAACCGCGCGGCTCGCTCTCCCGCCCCCGTTTGGCTCAAGGTCGGCGTCCGGGGGTATTCGGGTGTGACGATGACGAATCCGGGGACGAAATGGAGGGGCGCGCGGGCCGAAGGCCCGCGTGTCCCTCCGTTGAGTCACCGAGATTCGTCATCGTCACGGCCGAATACCCTCGGACGTCGATCTTGGGCACAAAAGTCCTAAGTCGCTACCGAAAGCCCATAGCTACCGGAGCCCCGCGTCGCCTTTCCGTGGGCCCGTAGGGCCCACGCCGCGCGGATACTAGTCTATATTATATAATGTTAGATTACCACTCACTTATTGACTGATTGACATAATTGTTCTCCCAGAAGGAGGTTCCGGAGGTGAAAATGATGTAGGCGAGTCTCGTAGGTTATTTTCCTGGGACCATGGGAAAAGTCCGAAAGTGGACGTTTTCGGCTTCCGAGGGTACGTCGAGGGGAATATCTCGGAAACGGCGGCCCTAAAAATACCCGACCTCGAACTAAAGTTTCGGTACACCCTGGGACCTCTTTAGGGAAATTGGAAAAAAATAGGGTTGCCATACAAAAAAACTTTTTTCCCATACAAAATGTGGAACGCTATAACTCGGAAACTATCATACATAGGTACGGGGTGTTCGAACTAAAGTTGCTAAGAGTCCGGACGCGCTCCGGGAGAAAAGGTCAAAGTTGACCTACGACGTGACCTTGACCGAAAGTTTTTTCGATCGGCGTGAAATTCGGTATAGGGGGGCGGGGGGGGCCCCAGAGTCCGGCAAAAATAGTGAAAAAATTCTGAAAAAATTTTTCGACCCGGCCGCCATACAAATTTTTTTTCCGAAGTCACCCCACCGGCCCGAAATCGGCGTCCGGGGGTTTCCGGGGGTGCCGGTGACGATCCCGGGGACGAAACGGAGGTGCGCGCGGGCCGAAGGCCCGCGTGCACCTCCGTGAGTCACCGGGATCGTCACCGGCGCCCCCGGAAACCGTCGGACGCCGATTTCGGGACGGAACAACGCGACATCGACGCGCTCGCGGGCGCCCTCCGTGCTGAAATCGACGTCCGGGGGTATTCGCGGGTGCCGCTGACGATTCCGGGGACGAGACGGAGGGGCGCGCGGGCCGAAGGCCCGCGTGCCGCTCCGTCGAGTCACCGAGAATCGTCAGCGGCGCCCGCGAATACCGTCGGACGTCGATTTCGGGACGGAACCGCGCGGCTCGCTCTCCCGCCCCCGTTTGGCTCAAGGTCGGCGTCCGGGGGTATTCGGGTGTGACGATGACGAATCCGGGGACGAAATGGAGGGGCGCGCGGGCCGAAGGCCCGCGTGTCCCTCCGTTGAGTCACCGAGATTCGTCATCGTCACGGCCGAATACCCTCGGACGTCGATCTTGGGCACAAAAGTCACAAGTCGCTGACGAAAGTCACTGACTGCCGGAGCCCCGCGTCGCCTTTCCGTGGGCCCGTAGGGCCCACGCCGCGCGGATACTAGTTTATATTATATAATGTTAGATTACCACTCACTCATTGACTGATTGACATAATTGTTCTCCCAGAAGGAGGTTCCGGGGGTGAAAATAATGTATGAGAGTTATATAGGTTATTTTCATGGGACCATGGGAAAAGTCCGAAACTGGTCGTTTTCGACTTCCGAGGGTACGTCGAGGGGAATATCTCGGAAACGGCGGCCCTAAAAATACCCGACCTCGAACTAAAGTTTCGGTACACCCTGGGACCTCTTTAGGGAAATTGGAAAAAAATAGGGTTGCCATACAAAAAAACTTTTTTCCCATACAAAATGTGGAACGCTATAACTCGGAAACTATCATACATAGGTACGGGGTGTTCGAACTAAAGTTGCTAAGAGTCCGGACGCGCTCCGGGAGAAAAGGTCAAAGTTGACCTACGACGTGACCTTGACCGAAAGTTTTTTCGATCGGCGTGAAATTCGGTATAGGGGGGCGGGGGGGGCCCCAGAGTCCGGCAAAAATAGTGAAAAAATTCTGAAAAAATTTTTCGACCCGGCCGCCATACAAATTTTTTTTCCGAAGTCACCCCACCGGCCCGAAATCGGCGTCCGGGGGTTTCCGGGGGTGCCGGTGACGATCCCGGGGACGAAACGGAGGTGCGCGCGGGCCGAAGGCCCGCGTGCACCTCCGTGAGTCACCGGGATCGTCACCGGCGCCCCCGGAAACCGTCGGACGCCGATTTCGGGACGGAACAACGCGACATCGACGCGCTCGCGGGCGCCCTCCGTGCTGAAATCGACGTCCGGGGGTATTCGCGGGTGCCGCTGACGATTCCGGGGACGAGACGGAGGGGCGCGCGGGCCGAAGGCCCGCGTGCCGCTCCGTCGAGTCACCGAGAATCGTCAGCGGCGCCCGCGAATACCGTCGGACGTCGATTTCGGGACGGAACCGCGCGGCTCGCTCTCCCGCCCCCGTTTGGCTCAAGGTCGGCGTCCGGGGGTATTCGGGTGTGACGATGACGAATCCGGGGACGAAATGGAGGGGCGCGCGGGCCGAAGGCCCGCGTGTCCCTCCGTTGAGTCACCGAGATTCGTCATCGTCACGGCCGAATACCCTCGGACGTCGATCTTGGGCACAAAAGTCACAAGTCGCTGACGAAAGTCACTGACTGCCGGAGCCCCGCGTCGCCTTTCCGTGGGCCCGTAGGGCCCACGCCGCGCGGATACTAGTTCTTATTATATAAAATTAAACTACCACTGATTCACTCATTGACAGAATTGTTCTCCCAGAAGGAGTCGCGGGGGGTATAGAGAATGTTCGGAAGAAGTGTAGGAAAAAATCCCGAGACCTCGGGAAAAATCCCTGATCTTCGAAAAGTCGACTCCTGACCTATGACGAGGGGAATATCTCGGAAACGGCTGGATGAAAAAATTTCGGTCTCGAACTAACTTCGAAGAGGACCCTGAGACGCTCCACGACCCGGTCGAAAAAATTCAAAATGGCCGAAAACAAGATGGCCGCCATACAAAATTGAACGCTTTATATCTCGGAAACTATAACAGGTGGGTATAGGGCGTTCGAACTAAAGTTGCTAAGGGTCCGGACGCGCTTCGGAGGAAAAGGTCAAAGTTGACCTCCGACGTGACCTTGACCGAAAGTTTTTCCGATCGACGCGAAATTCGGTATAGGGGGGTTAGGGGGGCCCCAGAGAACGGCAAAAATAGTGAAAAAATTCTGAAAAAATTTTTCGACCCCGCCGCCATACAAATTTTTTTCCGAAGTCACCGAACCGGCCCAAAATCGGCGTCCGGGGGTTTCCGGGGGTGCCGGTGACGATCCCGGGGACGAAACGGAGGTGCGCGCGGGCCGAAGGCCCGCGTGCTCCTCCGTGAGTCACCGGGATCGTCACCGGCGCCCCCGGAAACCGTCGGACGCCGATTTGGGACGGAACCGCGCGACATCGACGCGCTGGCGGGCGCCCTCCGTGCTGAAATCGACGTCCGGGGGTATTCGCGGGTGCCGCTGACGATTCCGGGGACGAGATGGAGGGGCGCGCGGGCCGAAGGCCCGCGTGCCGCTCCGTCGAGTCACCGAGAATCGTCAGCGGCGCCCGCGAATACCGTCGGACGTCGATTTCGGGACGGAACCGCGCGACTCGCTCTCCCGCCCCCGTTTGGCTCAAGGTCGGCGTCCGGGGGTATTCGGGTGTGACGATGACGAATCCGGGGACGAAATGGAGGGGCGCGCGGGCCGAAGGCCCGCGTGTCCCTCCGTTGAGTCACCGAGATTCGTCATCGTCACGGCCGAATACCCTCGGACGTCGATCTTGGGCACAAAAGTCAAAAGTCGAACGCAAAAGTCGTTAGCTACCGGAGCCCCGCGTCGCCTTTCCGTGGGCCCGTAGGGCCCACGCCGCGCGGATACTAGTTAATATTATATAAAATTAAACTACCACTGATTCACTCATTGACAGAATTGTTCTCCCAGAAGGAGTCGCGGGGGGTATAGAGAATGTTCGGAAGAAGTGTAGGAAAAAATCCCGAGACCTCGGGAAAAATCCCTGATCTTCGAAAAGTCGACTCCTGACACATGATGAGGAGCATATCTCGGAAACGGCTGGATGAAAAAATTTCGGTCTCGAACTAACTTCGAAGAGGACCCTGAGACGTTCCACGACCCGGTCGAAAAAATTCAAAATGGCCGAAAACAAGATGGCCGCCATACAAAATTGAACGCTTTATATCTCGGAAACTATAACAGGTGGGTATAGGGCGTTCGAACTAAAGTTGCCGAGGGTCCGGACGCGCTTCGGGAGAAAAGGTCAAAGTTGACCTCCGACGTGACCTTGACCGAAAGTTTTTCCGATCGACGCGAAATTCGGTATAGGGGGGTTGGGGGGGCCCCAGAGTCCGGCAAAAATAGCGAAAAAATTCTGAAAAAATTTTTCGACCCGGCCGCCATACAAATTTTTTTCCGAAGTCACCGAACCGGCCCAAAATCGGCGTCCGGGGGTTTCCGGGGGTGCCGGTGACGATCCCGGGGACGAAACGGAGGTGCGCGCGGGCCGAAGGCCCGCGCGCTCCTCCGTGAGTCACCGGGTTCGTCACCGGCGCCCCCGGAAACCGTCGGACGCCGATTTGGGACGGAACCGCGCGACATCGACGCGCTGGCGGGCGCCCTCCGTGCTGAAATCGACGTCCGGGGGTATTCGCGGGTGCCGCTGACGATTCCGGGGACGAGACGGAGGGGCGCGCGGGCCGAAGGCCCGCGTGCCGCTCCGTCGAGTCACCGAGAATCGTCAGCGGCGCCCGCGAATACCGTCGGACGTCGATTTCAGCACGGAACCGCGCGACTCGCTCTCCCGCCCCCGTTTGGCTCAAGGTCGGCGTCCGGGGGTATTCGGGTGTGACGATGACGAATCCGGGGACGAAATGGAGGGGCGCGCGGGCCGAAGGCCCGCGTTTCCCTCCGTTGAGTCACCGAGATTCGTCATCATCACGGCCGAATACCCTCGGACGTCGATCTTGGGCACAAAAGTCAAAAGTCGAACGCAAAAGTCAATAGCTACCGGAGCCCCGCGTCGCCTGGACGTGGGCCCGTAGGGCCCACGCCGCGCGGATACTAGTTAATATTATATAAAATTAAACTACCACTGATTCACTCATTGACAGAATTGTTCTCCCAGAAGGAGTCGCGGGGGGTATAGAGAATGTTCGGAAGAAGTGTAGGAAAAAATCCCGAGACCTCGGGAAAAATCCCTGATCTTCGAAAAGTCGACTCCTGACACATGATGAGGAGCATATCTCGGAAACGGCTGGATGAAAAAATTTCGGTCTCGAACTAACTTCGAAGAGGACCCTGAGACGTTCCACGACCCGGTCGAAAAAATTCAAAATGGCCGAAAACAAGATGGCCGCCATACAAAATTGAACGCTTTATATCTCGGAAACTATAACAGGTGGGTATAGGGCGTTCGAACTAAAGTTGCCGAGGGTCCGGACGCGCTTCGGGAGAAAAGGTCAAAGTTGACCTCCGACGTGACCTTGACCGAAAGTTTTTCCGATCGACGCGAAATTCGGTATAGGGGGGTTGGGGGGGCCCCAGAGTCCGGCAAAAATAGCGAAAAAATTCTGAAAAAATTTTTCGACCCGGCCGCCATACAAATTTTTTTCCGAAGTCACCGAACCGGCCCAAAATCGGCGTCCGGGGGTTTCCGGGGGTGCCGGTGACGATCCCGGGGACGAAACGGAGGTGCGCGCGGGCCGAAGGCCCGCGCGCTCCTCCGTGAGTCACCGGGTTCGTCACCGGCGCCCCCGGAAACCGTCGGACGCCGATTTGGGACGGAACCGCGCGACATCGACGCGCTGGCGGGCGCCCTCCGTGCTGAAATCGACGTCCGGGGGTATTCGCGGGTGCCGCTGACGATTCCGGGGACGAGACGGAGGGGCGCGCGGGCCGAAGGCCCGCGTGCCGCTCCGTCGAGTCACCGAGAATCGTCAGCGGCGCCCGCGAATACCGTCGGACGTCGATTTCAGCACGGAACCGCGCGACTCGCTCTCCCGCCCCCGTTTGGCTCAAGGTCGGCGTCCGGGGGTATTCGGGTGTGACGATGACGAATCCGGGGACGAAATGGAGGGGCGCGCGGGCCGAAGGCCCGCGTTTCCCTCCGTTGAGTCACCGAGATTCGTCATCATCACGGCCGAATACCCTCGGACGTCGATCTTGGGCACAAAAGTCAAAAGTCGAACGCAAAAGTCAATAGCTACCGGAGCCCCGCGTCGCCTGGACGTGGGCCCGTAGGGCCCACGCCGCGCGGATACTAGTCTATATTATATAATGTTAGATTACCACTCACTTATTGACTGATTGACATAATTGTTCTCCCAGAAGGAGGTTCCGGAGGTGAAAATGATGTAGGCGAGTCTCGTAGGTTATTTTCCTGGGACCATGGGAAAAGTCCGAAAGTGGACGTTTTCGGCTTCCGAGGGTACGTCGAGGGGAATATCTCGGAAACGGCGGCCCTAAAAATACCCGACCTCGAACTAAAGTTTCGGTACACCCTGGGACCTCTTTAGGGAAATTGGAAAAAAATAGGGTTGCCATACAAAAAAACTTTTTTCCCATACAAAATGTGGAACGCTATAACTCGGAAACTATCATACATAGGTACGGGGTGTTCGAACTAAAGTTGCTAAGAGTCCGGACGCGCTCCGGGAGAAAAGGTCAAAGTTGACCTACGACGTGACCTTGACCGAAAGTTTTTTCGATCGGCGTGAAATTCGGTATAGGGGGGCGGGGGGGGCCCCAGAGTCCGGCAAAAATAGTGAAAAAATTCTGAAAAAATTTTTCGACCCGGCCGCCATACAAATTTTTTTTCCGAAGTCACCCCACCGGCCCGAAATCGGCGTCCGGGGGTTTCCGGGGGTGCCGGTGACGATCCCGGGGACGAAACGGAGGTGCGCGCGGGCCGAAGGCCCGCGTGCACCTCCGTGAGTCACCGGGATCGTCACCGGCGCCCCCGGAAACCGTCGGACGCCGATTTCGGGACGGAACAACGCGACATCGACGCGCTCGCGGGCGCCCTCCGTGCTGAAATCGACGTCCGGGGGTATTCGCGGGTGCCGCTGACGATTCCGGGGACGAGACGGAGGGGCGCGCGGGCCGAAGGCCCGCGTGCCGCTCCGTCGAGTCACCGAGAATCGTCAGCGGCGCCCGCGAATACCGTCGGACGTCGATTTCGGGACGGAACCGCGCGGCTCGCTCTCCCGCCCCCGTTTGGCTCAAGGTCGGCGTCCGGGGGTATTCGGGTGTGACGATGACGAATCCGGGGACGAAATGGAGGGGCGCGCGGGCCGAAGGCCCGCGTGTCCCTCCGTTGAGTCACCGAGATTCGTCATCGTCACGGCCGAATACCCTCGGACGTCGATCTTGGGCACAAAAGTCACAAGTCGCTGACGAAAGTCACTGACTGCCGGAGCCCCGCGTCGCCTTTCCGTGGGCCCGTAGGGCCCACGCCGCGCGGATACTAGTTTATATTATATAATGTTAGATTACCACTCACTCATTGACTGATTGACATAATTGTTCTCCCAGAAGGAGGTTCCGGGGGTGAAAATAATGTATGAGAGTTATATAGGTTATTTTCATGGGACCATGGGAAAAGTCCGAAACTGGTCGTTTTCGACTTCCGAGGGTACGTCGAGGGGAATATCTCGGAAACGGCGCCCCTAAAAATACCCGTCCTCGAACTAAAGTTTAGGTACACCCTGGGACCTCTTTAGGGAAATTGGAAAAAAATAGGGTTGCCATACAAAAAAACTTTTTTCCCATACAAAATGTGGAACGCTATAACTCGGAAACTATAGCAGGTAGGTATAGGGCGTTCAAACTAAAGTTACTAAGGGTCCGGATGCGCTTCGAGGTCGAATGTCAAAATTGACCTCCGACGTGACCTTGACCGAAAGTTTTTTCGATCGGCGTGAAATTCGACTATTTTTGCCGGACTCTGGGGCCCCCCCAACCCCCCTATACCGAATTTCGCGTCGATCGGAAAAACTTTCGGTCAAGGTCACGTCGGAGGTCAACTTTGACCTTTTCTCCCGAAGCGCGTCCGGACCCTCGGCAACTTTAGTTCGAACGCCCTATACCCACCTGTTATAGTTTCCGAGATATAAAGCGTTCAATTTTGTATGGCGGCCATCTTGTTTTCGGCCATTTTGAATTTTTTCGACCGGGTCGTGGAACGTCTCAGGGTCCTCTTCGAAGTTAGTTCGAGACCGAAATTTTTTCATCCAGCCGTTTCCGAGATATGCTCCTCATCATGTGTC
This sequence comes from Lomographa bimaculata, assembly GCA_948107665.1. Lineage (NCBI taxonomy): Eukaryota > Metazoa > Arthropoda > Insecta > Lepidoptera > Geometridae > Lomographa > Lomographa bimaculata. The sequence continues at coordinate 16,225,807 of OX403589.1, forward strand.
AGGAGTCGACTTTTTTTTTTTTTTTTTTTTTTTTTTTTTTTTTTTTATTTTTTTTTTTTTATTTGGTCCACAAAACTGGATACACTCTTTATGCTTAATCTGAGAAACAAAAACAAAAACATGTGTAGGGCGAGTGTCACCTTCTCGAAGTGGACACAGCATGCAAAATGAAGAAACTTGAAAAAATCACACTTAATAAATTTATAAATTAGGAAGACTTGGTATATCAGCCTTTCGGGCCCTATCCCAAGAATCTACTAATTCTTGAAGTTTCCGTTTGAAACTAGGGACCGAGAGGTCAAATATGTCCAAGTCCTGACATATGATATTGTATGAATTACAAATGCGATACAGTGATGAGTGCTGACCATAGTTTGTGCGAGTTTTAGGTAGGCTGAACGTTTTTCTATTTTTGAGACGGCTACAAGAACGTGGAATAGCTAATTTTATACGTTCTAGCAGCAGAGAACTATCGATAAATCCGTTAACTAGTTTATGTAGAAACATTATATCCGCAATATCTCTTCGCTGTTGGAGCGGAGACATATTGAAATGTGCCAATCTTGATTCATAACTATCAAGTATACGACAGAGATTGTTTGAGTATGAAAGATGGTACAAAAATCTAGATTGAAGTTTTTCCAACCTCTCTATATGTCCTTTGTAGGACGGGTTCCAAACCGGGCTACAGTACTCCATTAGACTACGCACATAGCAGTTAAAAAGCAATTTTGATATGTCTGGATCCTTGAAGAATTTAGTCTGCCTAATTACAAAACCTGACAGACGGGAAGCTTTTTTGGAAATACTGTCAATATGTTCTCTAAAATCTAATTTGGTGTCTACAATAACTCCAAGATCGCGCATGGAATTGACCTCCTCAAGTGGAATATCATTTATATAATAGGTTGCTTTGGTTGGATTTCTTTTTCTGGAAAAATTTAGATAAAAACACTTTGAGGAGTTCAACACCATGTTATTGCAAACGCACCAGTCATTAATCGTATTTAAGTCACACTGTAATATTTCAAGGTCTAGGGGGGTCTGGATTTCACGATATATCTTTAAGTCGTCGGCAAACATTTGAAACTTGGAGTTTAAATTGCAAGATAAGTCATTTACAAAGATAAGGAAAAATAAAGGACCCAAATGGGAACCTTGCGGCACGCCTGATGGTACCGATTGCGGTACAGATTTAAACCCGCGAACTTTCACAATTTGTGAGCGATTCTTAAGATAAGACTCGCACCACCGCAGTAGCGACCCGCAAATTCCAGCATGACCCAGCTTTTGGATCAGTAACTGGTGGTCAACAACATCGAAGGCTTTAGAAAAATCTGTATAGACCGCATGTACCTCATGACCACTTGTGAAAGCCTGTGTAATATCAGTGGCGAAATCAACGAGATTCGATGTAGTTGACCTGCCAGTTAAGAATCCGTGTTGCTGGGGAATAAACAGTGGTCTTACGTGAAAAGAAATTATCTTCTGGACCATGGATTCGAAAAGTTTGCCTACTGCTGAGAGGATTGAGATCGGCCGGAAGTTAGAGATATCACCATAGTCCCCTTTTTTGTGAATCGGGGTTATATGCGCGACTTTCCATTTAGAAGGGAAAATTCCACACATTAAAGACTTATTAAAAATCAACTGTAAGGGTTTTGCCAAGTTAGATGAGCAAGACTTTAGAAATGCAGGAGGTATTTCATCAGGACCAGGTCCTTTGTTGTGGTCGAGCGATTTAAGTGATGCTAGTACTTGAGATTCTGTAAAGAAACAAGAATTTAGGGACGGGTGATTATTTTGATGTTCACTGTCATTTCTGGATTGGCTTGAACTAGTGTTATGTTGAAAGGTGGAGTGAAAATATACAGAAAACAGATCTGCAATATGCTGGCCACCCTGAACATTATTATCACAAAGAAACATCTCATCCGGTATGTCGCTACTATTTGTTCGAAGTGATTTAACAAAAGACCAGAAATATTTAGGATCTTTTTTGATAAATGTTTTAGCTTCTGATTTCATCTTGTTTATACTTGATACTAATAGATCGTCACATCGCTCGCGGAGTAACCGATATGTAAGCTGATCAAGAGGATTGCCATACAACCGAAACTTGCGGTGATATTTTGCCTTCTCCTTCAAGTTATTGATCAAAGATCTGCTAAACCAGAACGGGAACCTATTTTGGCCTTTCCTTTGCATAGGAATATTTTTCGTTATTATGGGTAAAAGAACATCATAGAAGGCATCGACAGTCTCATCTATATTCTGATAAGAGCTGAAGACATTTTCCCAGTCTATCTCATCCAATTCATTTCGAATGCTTTGGTAGTCGGCTTTTGAGTAGTTTAACGTAGGCGCTCTATTGACTTTAGGAGATCTTATTGCATTGACTTTGATTTTAACAGAAATACTAAGAACTGGGTGGTGTGTCTCCAGCTCTACAAGCGGTACGGTGCCTTGAGATACAGTGACGAGTTCGGGTGAATTTGTAATGACTAAATCGAGAATTCGCCCGTTTGAGTTTGGTATCATGCACATTTGATGGAGATCATTAAATACAAGTGAGTCACATAGCAAACTGTCAATGTTATCCGTGGGGGCACTGGGTACCAAGGAACTTGAATTTATATTTGCACTGCGAGTCCATTGGAGATACGGTCTATTGAAGTCGCCAACTAAAAGAAGTATTGCATTTCTAGACATTTTATTTGTTAGGACACTTGTGACATTATTTAGTAATATTTCTAGAGGATCAAATTTAGCAGGGGAAGGAAGGTATAACGTACATATGCAAAGTTCTACTGCTGAGCTTCCCTGTCCAAACTTGATCACTACCCAAAGATTTTCTCTAGTGGATTCCCATTTTAGTTTACGTATCGGGTTGTGTTTCTTATGAACAGCTATAAGAACTCCACCTCCGTCCACTTTTTCGGCGAATGTCGAGTGGCGGTCGCGCCTAAAAACTGAATACCTGCTATCAACAACTTCATGATCAAAAACGGATTCATTTAGATTAGTCTCTGTTAATAGAATAACGTCCACATCTAGTTTTAATACATTTGCCAGAATTTCATGGGTTTTGGTACGAAGACCATTGACATTTTGATATACAACTGTTAGATTACAAAAAGTGTTTTTTCTTTGCACAGAAAACATACAATTTAAGTTAATTTTATATAGACTATTATGTTTTTTATGTTTATAGGGAATTAAGAAAATCTACGTTTTTAACGATTAGGCTTTTGGAGTTGATGTCTTTTCTAATAAAGATTTTGCCACCTCGCACCCAGACGAACTCAAATTTCCTTTCTTTTGCGACTCTACGGGCAACCGCGTGCAGGACTTTGTTTTCAGGAGACAGATGCTCGCAGACGTAGACAGGCTTTTTGTCCCCGGGGAGGCCCAGATGAGACGTGTTGAGCTTTTCTTGCTGATGAGCCTTATTGTAAGTCTTTACTGCCGCTAGAACTGAGTCGCGCGCAAGAGGGCTAGCAAGCTTTACGATGATCGAGCGAGGCCTGTCGCTTTCCTGGTTCTTCTTCGCCACTCGGTGATAATTCACCAGATCGTGGGGTGGCAGATCGCAGCCGACCGTGGTCAACAGTTGCTTCACAACCGTTTTCAGGTTTTCAGTTTTACGCTCAGGCACGCACTGCACCTCCAAATTACAGTCGCGCGATTGTTGCTCGACTTGGCTTAGACGGGTCGTCAGTTCAGAAACTACGCCGCGAAGTGAGTCAATCTCCGCGTCCTGTTTTTTAATCTTCTCGACGGAAGATGCCAGCTCTTCTTGAACCTTGTCAAACTTTGATGATATGAAATTGACACTCTCAGTTAAATCTTGAATCTTGCTCTGGGTGCTCGCGTTTTGGGCCTTGATGTCGCGCCTTATCTCTTGTAGATATAACTTTATTTCATCCAAATTGGTTGAAATTGGGGATTCAACGCCGGGACTGCAGGCCTCTTGAAGCGATGTACAGGAGGGGCCGGCCTGCGATGGAGTACCCGAGGGGCCAAACTGTGAGGGAAAATCCGAGGGGCCCGCTTGCGAGGGATTGCCTCGATATTTGCAATCGGGGCACTTCCAAGACGCCTTGTAGGCCTTAGACTCTTTACCGTAGGTCTCTTGACTTACTCCCAGGCAAAGGTAATGATAAGCGTTTATGCACTTGGAGCACTGTTTAAGTTCAGTGGACTTTAAAAACTTATTACACTTAACACAGACAACCATTTTTATTTTTCCCTATTTTGTGGGAAAAATTCTACGCTGGTAATATTATTTGTCTGTCAGTATCAAATTTTCAACTGTCAGTTGAGTATGACAGATATAAAACTTGAATATTGAGGGTGATCTCACATATAATGTCAAATAGCCCACTAAAAAGATAACTGTGGGTAGATAAATAAAACTTAGTTATCAAGATTTTAGCACTTTAGAGTTACGACTTAGCTTGGATAACGCCCGTGCCGACGAGTCAGAGATGTATCAACACTTGTAACACACTTTTATCTAGATATAAATAGTATTTTTATTTTTCTTGAGTAAGTTTCTAAGAGTACAGTATCAACAGTGGCGGGGTTGCCAGTATGTAGTGAAGTTGACTTTTCGAAGATCAGGGATTTTTCCCGAGGTCTCGGGATTTTTTCCTACACTTCTTCCGAACATTCTCTATACCCCCCGCGACTCCTTCTGGGAGAACAATTCTGTCAATGAGTGAATCAGTGGTAGTTTAATTTTATATAATATTAACTAGTATCCGCGCGGCGTGGGCCCTACGGGCCCACGTCCAGGCGACGCGGGGCTCCGGTAGCTATTGACTTTTGCGTTCGACTTTTGACTTTTGTGCCCAAGATCGACGTCCGAGGGTATTCGGCCGTGATGATGACGAATCTCGGTGACTCAACGGAGGGAAACGCGGGCCTTCGGCCCGCGCGCCCCTCCATTTCGTCCCCGGATTCGTCATCGTCACACCCGAATACCCCCGGACGCCGACCTTGAGCCAAACGGGGGCGGGAGAGCGAGTCGCGCGGTTCCGTGCTGAAATCGACGTCCGACGGTATTCGCGGGCGCCGCTGACGATTCTCGGTGACTCGACGGAGCGGCACGCGGGCCTTCGGCCCGCGCGCCCCTCCGTCTCGTCCCCGGAATCGTCAGCGGCACCCGCGAATACCCCCGGACGTCGATTTCAGCACGGAGGGCGCCCGCCAGCGCGTCGATGTCGCGCGGTTCCGTCCCAAATCGGCGTCCGACGGTTTCCGGGGGCGCCGGTGACGAACCCGGTGACTCACGGAGGAGCGCGCGGGCCTTCGGCCCGCGCGCACCTCCGTTTCGTCCCCGGGATCGTCACCGGCACCCCCGGAAACCCCCGGACGCCGATTTTGGGCCGGTTCGGTGACTTCGGAAAAAAATTTGTATGGCGGCCGGGTCGAAAAATTTTTTCAGAATTTTTTCGCTATTTTTGCCGGACTCTGGGGCCCCCCCAACCCCCCTATACCGAATTTCGCGTCGATCGGAAAAACTTTCGGTCAAGGTCACGTCGGAGGTCAACTTTGACCTTTTCTCCCGAAGCGCGTCCGGACCCTCGGCAACTTTAGTTCGAACGCCCTATACCCACCTGTTATAGTTTCCGAGATATAAAGCGTTCAATTTTGTATGGCGGCCATCTTGTTTTCGGCCATTTTGAATTTTTTCGACCGGGTCGTGGAACGTCTCAGGGTCCTCTTCGAAGTTAGTTCGAGACCGAAATTTTTTCATCCAGCCGTTTCCGAGATATGCTCCTCATCATGTGTCAGGAGTCGACTTTTCGAAGATCAGGGATTTTTCCCGAGGTCTCGGGATTTTTTCCTACACTTCTTCCGAACATTCTCTATACCCCCCGCGACTCCTTCTGGGAGAACAATTCTGTCAATGAGTGAATCAGTGGTAGTTTAATTTTATATAATATTAATAACTAGTATCCGCGCGGCGTGGGCCCTACGGGCCCACGGAAAGGCGACGCGGGGCTCCGGTAGCTAACGACTTTTGTCAGCGACTTGTGACTTTTGTGCCCAAGATCGACGTCCGAGGGTATTCGGCCGTGACGATGACGAATCTCGGTGACTCAACGGAGGGACACGCGGGCCTTCGGCCCGCGCGCCCCTCCATTTCGTCCCCGGATTCGTCATCGTCACACCCGAATACCCCCAGACGCCGACCTTGAGCCAAACGGGGGCGGGAGAGCGAGCCGCGCGGTTCCGTCCCGAAATCGACGTCCGACGGTATTCGCGGGCGCCGCTGACGATTCTCGGTGACTCGACGGAGCGGCACGCGGGCCTTCGGCCCGCGCGCCCCTCCGTCTCGTCCCCGGAATCGTCAGCGGCACCCGCGAATACCCCCGGACGTCGATTTCAGCACGGAGGGCGCCCGCGAGCGCGTCGATGTCGCGTTGTTCCGTCCCGAAATCGGCGTCCGACGGTTTCCGGGGGCGTACAATTTGAAGATTTGTATGGCAAAAGTACTTACCACCCACCTGCGCGGGCCGCTCGCGGACCGCGCCACCCACCCAAAAAACTAGTGTTTTATATATTTTTAAGAAGAATATAGTAAATTTACAATACAATACAATACAAATACTCTTTATTGAAAAACCAATTCAAAAATCTTAAGAGCTAACTAAATTAATAAATCTTAAAGAGATTTCACAATAGGCGGTTTTATCGCATAAAGCAATCTCTTCCAGACAAATTTCTCATCTCGTGATCTTAACATAGCTTTCATAAGACCGATTCTTAAGCTTGAGGCTTTGTACAGAATCGATTCCAGTAAAGCAAATATTTTGAGCCGATAATTGGTGTTGCCGTAAGTGTAAGAAAGTAATTGGCTAATCATTTTCTTGTGGCAACACCGTGCGTCAATTTCCTTAGCGCCGCTGTGCAAACGTCTTGAGCACACTGAATTAATTCCTGTTTAAATGAAAAGAGCAATGTAATCGTTTGATAATGCTTGTTTGTACGGAGAATCCCAGTTTGAAATGTAATTTACTGAATCAAAGTAAATGTTTGATTGTATTGTATTGGGGAGCCACGCGACGTCTTAGTGATAAATAAATGACCTTGATACAGCTGCCGATTTTCCCAATATCGAAGCAATAGTTTACAGATGTACCTTTAAGGATATGATATCAAAATGTCTCTTAAAACGCGTGACTTTGTAACCATTACACCTGGCATTCAACAAAACATGATAAATAAAAATTTGTCGGAATCTGTATCGTATACAAAATTGACACCGTTTCATAGAAAATTAAAAAATATGAGAAGAAATATCAAGTTACAAGCAATTCAAGTAACTCTTCTTTTTTGAAATAATTTTGTGCCGTTATTTTAAGATACGTATATTAACTAGATAATCTTATATCTTTAAACGAGCAATTCTTGTATATATATATATATATATATATATATATATATGTGTGTAATCAGGATCTCGGAAACGGCTCCAACGATTTTCATGAAAGTTACAGATTAGGGGTATTTCGGCCCAAGGAATCGATTTATCAACGTTCCAGGTCCAAGAAATTCTCGGTTCCCAAACTGCATTTGAAAAACCGGGCTTAAGAAACTATCAGCGCCATCTATTACGCCATGACCGATGTAAAAACTGTTTCTACTCGACACTAGATGGAGCTTTCTAAGGCACAAATTCAAACCCATTCTACCAAAAACAAAAAACCGCTCATAAGGATATTGACACTTAAATTAAGCAAGGCAGTGCTGCCAGCATAATGGTAACGCCATTATGGTAACTACCATTGAACAAGGCAGACACAAGGCTTGAGCACTTGAGTTACCTATAAGTTCGAAGCCATGTAGGTAATTTAGGTCTTTACTGTATAGATGTTTCATTTTACTTTAAGGAAATATAGACAAATGACCTGTAGATGGAGGACTTAAAAAATGACACTATCAGCTTGTTTATTTTTTTAGCGCATTTAAAAAAATATATTTATTACACAAAAAAAAACAAAGGTTGTCACGCGTGTCCTTACGAAACCGCCATAATATACATAATGCAATATGCGCCTTCAAAAAAGTAAGGGATAATTGGGTGTGATTAGAAAAGGTGCTCGTATTAACATCTGGCCCTTAAGAAGGAGAGCTTGTGTAGAAATACGTTTTCAGTTAAAAGTTGTGTCGAGCATGAAACTATAATAGTATCATGTACCTACTAATGTAGCACATAGTTCAATAGTGTCAAGCATTAAAAAAAAATGATTTGACCATTTTATTTTCACGATTATTTCGATTTGAAACTTATAAAAACTCTTCACTGAGTTATCACTTTATATAAACTTCTTTCTTGACTATCACTAATTAAATAAATCAAATAAACGCTTTCATACTCACAGCCCCACACTAAGTTCGATGACTTGTGTCGTGGGTGCCGGAAACATACACATCACATACGCAATCACAACCAGAACCAGAAACACATTTTTTTAGGTATAGGGGATTTACTAACAAATTTAAATTAGTACATACCTAAGAGTGAACCTATATTCAGCAGAGCTAATCAGTATAACAATTTATCATTGAATTCTGTTGTCCTTTAAAAATATTATAAACGCTAAAGTTTGTACGTATGGATGTATGGATGTATGGATGTTTGTAACTCTTTTATGCAAAAGCTACTGAATGGATTTTAATGAAACTTAACAACTATACATTACAATAATAAGCTTATACATTACAATAACACATATGCTGTAATTTATAAAGATATTGTATAAATTGTCTAATATATAACGATAAGTTTTAAGTAGGAAAAAATTCTGCCATTTGCGAGCTATTCTGGCGTGCGCTGCAAAAACCTTTAGAGTTACACGTATAAGTATAATGTGTAATGGAAATGTTTATCTTAAATACTAATACAAAAAAGTCCGCGACAGTCTATTTTTTAAAAATAGATACATGGATAAAGATAGGTACCTAGCTATAAAGATTCATTGGAGAAAAAAATAAGCTTCTCGAAGTACTAATCCTGCGCAGAGGAAGTTGCGGGCACCAGCTAGTATTATATAAAGATAAGAAATGTACATTCATAATCACGATATGAGATTATTTGTAAGGTTTGCATATACAGTATAATCGCCTTTAAAGCGTAATAGTCTAAAATGCAAATTTAATTAAAAAATATACTCATAACCAATAAGGTCTAGACTTTGTTATTATATGAGTTTATATACGCTTATCCTGCATTCATGCAAATTTGTATAGAAAATAGAGACAAAAGTTTGAATAAAAGATGGGATATTATCCTGTTTCAGATTTGCCGTGAGCGGATTAAAATTGATACTTCGTTTAAAACGAGATTATCTTTTTTATATCTATAAGTAAATACCCCTCTACCATTTTCTAACGAAATCACATAAAAGAAGGAGGTACTCAGTTCGACTGTATTTTTTTTTACCTCATAACTTCTTTCCACGTGAACCGATTTTTTAGTTTGTAAGCTGTTTCTTACCCATTTGCATTGGTCCCATTTAAATATGATCAAGATCTGATCAGTAGTTTATGAGCTATCGTCAATAATGCGTGTTTAATTCTGATCAAGGTTCTGAATATAAAGCGGAGAAGTTGTTTTTTTTTTAATTGAAAATGATGAATTTGAAAAACTGCCCGTTGGATTAGTTGGGTAAGCTTTAGCCATCTAAGCAGCATTCTCGGCGGGAGCACAAGTTTTCTCCCCAAGGAATATTTGTGTTTCTGGTTTTGGTTGTGATGTGAATGTGATTGTGTCTGTGATGTATATGTTTCCGGCATTCACGATACAAATAACGATGAAAAGATATCAGTATTTATGTCGAAATACAATTTACTATGGCAAAAATGCCAATGCATGCAGAGTTATTGTTACTAGTGATGTTGATGATGTATTATAGTATATTATTGTATTTTATTTGTACTTTTTATCATTTTAATTAGTTTGTGTAGCTTATTAACTTAACATATTATATTTATGTAAATTTGTACTGTAAATTTGTACACCTCCACCGACCTCAGTTGCTACTACAATTACTGTCCATCCAAAGGTTGTCTGGTAGAAATCGCTGAAAGCGATAAGACCGCCCATTGTACTGCCTTATAATATTAATTTCATAGTTTTAAGTTTGTATCTTTTTGTTTTTTGGTGTACAATAAAGAATTTTGTATTGTATTGTATTGTATTGTATTATAGGTGAAAGTGTTCATTGTATGGCACGTAAGATCATTAGATATGTTAACTTCTACACCTACATACTACTAGCAGCGCCGCAGAATTAAATATTGGCACATTATCATACATATTAGTATAATATGATATTATGACTAAAAAAAAAACAAAATATCTTCAGATGGCATGAATTTTAGTAGATAAAGACAAGTTTACATTCGTGTAAACTTTCCAATTCACAATATTATTCAAATTTTGCTGCTCCTTGACTTGGAGCTTTAATATAGCATTAGCCAGTATAAAACCAATGTTCTATTACAGGGACAAGACTATCTTTATACTAAGCTAGTGTTTTTTTTGCTGGATAGGCAAGCATTTGACCACTATCTCACCTGATGGAAAGTGACGATGTGGCCGAAGATGGGACATGCTTGCCTAGAAAGTACCTATTCACTCTAGAATTGAAGACACCCAGATTGCACCGTTCAGGGAACAAAGTCGCAGGTAATGTGATCCGCTTAGCTTCGCACATATGCAATTCACGGTAGATTTTCCAAAAACATTTCATACAAACCCTTTCATGACAATTGAGAACAAATCGGTCGAGACTCAAAACGTTCTCAAGAAATGTTTTTTTATAATGCATCAATATTAATTTTAATTGATAGATTTCTTTCAAAACGATTTAGATATAACAGTAGAGAAGGTCTATGAAAAAGAAAGAAGGTCCTATGTTAGGAACAAGGTATTTCTAGAGATACCTCGTTACAAACATAGGCCCATTCCTCTCACACTCACAAACTTTTGGATTTATAATATTAGTGTGACACTAAGTATATTGTTCAAACCATTAGGCACCTAAAATGTGCTAATTATGAGCAATGTTATTCTGACATGTCTCGAAGAGTTTGCTGAGTAGCACGCGTGTCGTGCGTCGTAATTATTGTATGCTCATTATGAAACGCTGACGCTGACGCTGAGTATGGAGTAATTCTGGAGTGATAGACAATTTTTTCAATTTTATATATAATTTTAGTGAAATTACAGGGCTTAAAGAGATTAAAAATATATGCTTTGCCGAGGATTTTGACCTAAGTTTAAAACTCTGGGTGGTACTGAACTGTAATGGGTTACCATTAGTCGAGCGACTTGCAATTACCATTTAAAAATCGTTTTGTATTTCTTTATCTTACTAATCTTTAAAAAAATTAATGAAAAAGAAAATGTGCTGCTGAGTTTCTTGCCAGGTTCTTCTCGAGATGGCTGTAATTTGGCGAATCTGGCAGTAGAGTCATTAACTATCATGAGTGCCTCTTTGGGGCCTATGTGAATATATGATTTTGATTTGATTTGAACTCGATAATTCTTCAATCTTAGATCTATACTATCTTTGATAGACCTAGAAAGTACCCAAAAGTTGAGTAACCAATACATAACACACTGTTACTATCAGCAGAGAGGCGGGTATTAATCCAAACTTACAAGTTGGGCTCTGAGGAGCTCTGTAATAGTGTTGTAGAATTTTATAACTTTAGACAGGTTTGCCCATTACTTTTTTTATTCAAATTCTTGATTTGTCTGCATGCACATTTTTTCACAGTATAGGTATAATATGTACTATTCGCTTCTTTCACAATCACGTTTGAGTTTTTATTCTATCCAAATTCCATATCCATTTAAAATCACACAGCAGTTTAAGTGTAATTAGATTTTTGTTTAGTTTGATTTTGTTTTTACAAAACGTATCAAAACTTTTGCAATATTTTATTACTAGTCGAAAGATACCCTTACCCACGTAAATCTTAAGAGCAGCAGTAGGTGCATGTCCTTTTCATGATTTGCTTACTAACTTATCTTATTTACTCCTGATAATTTCAGTGATTAATACGTGAAAAGATAACGCGGAAGTGGAATGAATCCTACTATCACGCGTGGAACTTTGAAGAACGAAGTTCGTCGTGGGAACGCTCTTCTTCCTGGGTCTTAAGATATTACGTCATATATCCTAGTGATTGCCCAAGAAACTTGCTCTTGTAGCCGAAAACAGTTCTACTAGAGCGTGGTACTGCCCACTATTCGAATATTTGAAAAAAGTTTTTAACATTTATCACCATCTCACCTGATGGAAAGGAATGTGGCCGAAGATGTAGCAAGCTTGCCTGGAAAATACCTTTTACTCTTGACAGGAAACAAAGACGCGGACAATGAGTTCCACTGATGGTAAACGTAGAAGCGAATCAAGTGAACTGGAGGTATGCCAACCATGAATTGGTGACGTTTGAGAGTTCGTCTTGTTGTTATATGGTAAATTCCCCTGTTAAGATCCTCCAGAGATAATTCCCCCATCTCCAGATGGAGGAATTAACTCATGTTGTTAATTCATTCTAAAAAGAAGTATAGGGAGACGTAAACTCTCTTAGTTTAGAACCATCCAACCAATTGGATTGGAATAAAAAGTGCAGAAAACTGTTCAGGCTAGCCCTGATAAATCAAAAGGATGACTGCCAATCTTCTTTACAGAACTTACAGAACTGCCTTTCTTTGGCACTTGAAGAATAAGAAATTCATTCTATCGATAATATTATAATGCCGCTAGCATGATGGGAACGCTGCTCACTGGTAATGGGCTTGAGCACTTGAGCTACCTATATGTTCGATGCCTTGCTTGTAGGTAACTTAGGTCTTTGCTGTATAGATGTGTATAGTTTTAGGAAATATAGGCAATTTGCCCGTAGATATCCTACTATAGGATGTTATTCTAGCGATATGTTTCACATCCCTACCTTGGCTACCTATGGGCCCGTGGCGATTGTGCTCCAAACTGAATGACAAATTCATTTCTATCCCTTTTCGAGACTAGTCACCTGAGAATTGTTCAACCGCGAATCGGATTGGGTCAAATGGAATTAGTGTTTGTCGATTTCATAGAATGGATTTGGTTATTGAATTCCTAATACTCTATTCATTGGATTGAGGTAAAGGAAATTCGTAAGTGCTCTGATCTGAAATAATTTTCTCACTAAAAAACTTTTGTTTATAAAACTGCAGATGAAACTATCCGTAGAGTTTGCGTTCTTCTTCTAAGCAGGGGTATCAGGTTCTATTTCCGGCGGAACACAAGTTTTCTCCCCAAGGGAAATTTGTGTTCTGGTTTTGATTGTGTTTGTGTATGTGATGCGAATGTTTCCGGCACCTACGACACAAGTCATCGAACTTAGTGTGTGCTGTGAACGCGTTTATGTTTATGTTTATTTAACGCTTAACCGAATTATAACTGACTGGTAGAACACAATGACGTTATAAAACAAATCTCATTGATATAATATTTGTAACGCTTACAACAAGGATTCGCCAAACACTGCAATAGACCGAAAAGTTTGAAAAGAGGAAAGTGATACTATTGTCCAGTAGAAGGACAATACAAGCTGACAAAAAAAAAAACCCTAGAACGGTGATAGTCTTAGTTTTTTTATGCTGGATAGGCTAAGGATTTGACCACTATCTCACCTGATGGAAAGTGACAATGCGGACGAAGGTGGGACATGCTTGCCTAGAAGGTAACGATAACGACGGTACTTATAGTATAGTGTTCCTATTAGACACCTCGATTGCATTTCGATGATTTTTAGTTAACCCCTAAGTAGAAAAATCTGTCACCAAGCTCTAGACAGTGTTCCGGTACCTATACTTGAGAGCTAGTAATTCTTGGTCTAGCGTGTTTACCATCCCCGACCACATAGCAGATATATCCGAAAAAAACATACCAAGAACACGATGAAGTCACGGAACACAATTAGTTGATATAATTCGTATAAAAAGTAAATAAAAATGTACATTCTTTTGATAACAAAGAAGTACACGTACTGCAAAATTTTATCCTGTCAAAATGCCCTGCGACATTACCAAAGTCCACAACACTTAGTAACTATTAAGTCATCTGTGACCATCTTCAAGAAGATCCAACTTTAAATCTTTGTTTTACGTCAATCTTCCTTCAGACCATGTTTGGTAAAGCCATGATAAACATTTCAAGTAAATAATTTAAAACAATGACAGGCAAACTCACACGGGCTGATAATATAGAGAAACTTGATTCCTAATTAAATACTTGGCATTTAGCCTAGATATTTAAGCAACATAGTAATTGTATAATTTAGTATTCATAATGGAAATGTAAACAATAATTCTTTCAGGGGGTAATTGCAATTGACGAAAGAAAGCGCTTTGTTTAATTTTGATATCTCTATTGTAACTCTGAGTGTAACCTTATCAATATTTATCATAACAGTACTGCAGTACTGTTGATGATAAATATTGATTACGATAAATACTATTAATGTACAACGCTGCAGCTGCTATGTAAACACAGACTTATAATTGTATAAAATATGTTTCTAAATGTTCCATTAAGCATACATATTATGGAAACTGCGGCAGTGATTACATATTTGAGCCGTTGTTCGTTCTTTATAATTAGGTTCACATTTGTATTTTACAATGGGTCCTAAACTAGGGGAAGCCTGTATCTTGGGTAAATTGCTAATTGGTGGGTTGTACATTACACGGTGCAAGGTTTCTTCCCACATGGTTTTCTGGCGCGTATCAGTAAAATGCAGAATCCCCGCTTGAGCTCCCCTACTATAATTTGCTTTCATCAATTAGACAAAGCGCCAAATGACATTTTACATAAAAGGTTAACAGGAACTTGTACTAGTTGAGTTTATCTCAGTATGCATTACAAAGCTTGATTGACTTATATGGACTATTATGATCGCCGTAGTTCTACACTCAATGCATAAACAAACATAATGGAAACAGACTGGTGAAACACTGCAAGCATGGATATCATGTTTGATTCCCGGTGCGTACACAAGATTTCACCCCAGGGAATTTTTTGAAATATTTGTTTCTGGTTCTTGGTGAGATTGTGCATGTGATGATGTTTCTTGCAGCACCACACAAGTATTAGGACTTAAGTGAGGATGCAATTAGCGTGGAAACGTTTTAATGATAATCAAAATAATTAAACGCAAGCAAAGCTTATAAAAACCGACTTCACCGCTTCAACTTTGGAACCTTGATCAGATTTAATGTATTAAACTCACATTATTGACGATAACTCAAAAGCTAGTGATCAGATTTTGATTAAATGTAAATGGGACATGGATAGCACCAGCTATCAAAAAAAAAATCATTAAAATCGGCTCAAAACGAAAGAAGTTATGAGGTAACACATATTAAAAAAAAACAGTCGAATTGAGAATTTCCCTTTTTTTTGAAGTCGGTTAAATAGACCGGCGATGTCAATCCAGTCCTAATTTTGAACGAGGTGATTTAATTTCAGCTTGTAAGAATCAGAGTGCAGACACGTGTCTTATCACACATCTCGATTTTCGTTCGGAGAAAATCGCTTATTAATACAATGCTCCCTCGTATCTTGATTACTTACTTAGCAACACTTTGCGTAAGCGTTGGTTTTGCGAGTAGTTTTTCCTCACCTTGTGATAGAGCACGTGAAACGAATGTTTATTTGGATAATGTTTGTCTACAGCCTTGTGTGGACAACGCCTGTCTAGATAAATTGGTTTCCAATCACTTGAGATATCTTTGTAAAGATAATTGTCACTAGCGTTGACTTACAGTCAAATAACAGGGCTGCGATTGCAGGACTAATTTCTCTGTTACCCTTGAAACACTTTATTTGTTGACTGATATATTTCTCAACATGTTTTTATATCCTTGCAAGCAACGTAGAATAAAAACATGCTAAATATTATTCTACCTAAAATCACGCTTGACGTCCCCCAAAAAGTGATCCGTTGTTCGAAAATAACAAGGAAACATTTCTCCTAACCATCTAACTTATTCCATCGAACAAAAGAATAACGAAAACATAAACGTTTCTAATCTCTGGTAGCCTCTGATGAAAAGGTCTTATCTTAAAGAAGTTTCCAAAAGAAAGAAATGTAAAACCGTGCGCATTTAGCGATGATATTCCCTGCAATGTATAAAAGCTAATCCGCAAATCCGTAGCTCATTAGCTAAATGTTGGTGGCGTGTCACTGTTTGTCCTTTCAGGAGCTTTTTGCGTCTCAAGATATTATGACGTAATGTTTGGCCAAAATTAAAATTACCTCGGCGTTTAGCTAATAGGTGTACCCAAGTCTGACGAACCTTGATCGCTCTTTAAGAGATTACAGTAGATAGCTTTCCAAGTTTCTACGTTTATTATGAGAAATACGAAACTTCTTCATTAAACGTTGTTTTTACATGACATACTCGTATATTATATCACGTAAATGATGAATTGTTGCGTTCACTTTAATTTATTTGTTAATTTCATATTTCTGACAGTTAGGAATTTTATGATAAGATCATAAAACAAGCTTATTTTTTACCAACTTCCTATTTTTTCTTTTTTTTTTCTTTGTTACCTCATATCTTCCTTCCACGTGAACTGATTCCGAATTTTTTTTTGTTTGAAAGAAGTTGCTTTCCAATTGTCCCATTTAAAATTTGATCTTTGAATCTTGAATTTGATTTGATTAACGAAAAAAAAAACATATCAAAATCGGTTCACGTGGATTTAAGTTATGAGGTAATAGATAACAAATACAGTCGATTTGAGTCCTATATTGTAAAGTCGGTAAAAAAAACGACGTCCCTGTTAAACTGGTTAATAGTACTAAACTAGTTAATAATAAACGGACTGCATCATCACTTCCCATCAGGTAAGATTGTCAAATGCTTGCCTATCGGGCATAAAGATAAAAGTTAGGACAAGATAATTAAGATACTTACCCAGTTGGCACAGTGAGCAAGTCTCTGCCCTCTGCGCCGTGGGTTCTGGGTTCGATTCCCGGCAGGAGCACAATGTGAATTTGAGCGTGTGTGAAATCTAAATGTTTCGGGCACCCACGACACAAGTATTTGTATTTAGTGTAGGGCTGCGAGTGTGAATAAAAGTTGCAACATCTTACAGGGTGAATATGAGACTTTGTACCTACCTTTTGGAATGTAACACCTTGTACTGTAAAGATGGAGGTCATAAGCAATCTGAATCTCAATCTGAAAGAAAATGTCTCAATCTCCTTAAATCAATCATGTTTCGTAAAATACTTACTATTAGGTTGATTTGTTAAATTATGCGTGCGTAGAGTTTCAATGATCGTATTTATCATAATACGTCACGTGCAGAATGCTGACGTCGTTTCGCTTGTCGCTTTGTCTACATTATTTTTAATGTTCGAATATTGTTCAAATACACTCTTTGAGGCATACGTCATGTGACTGATATATAATAATACACATTATAGTTTTGTGCTGTTAACATACATTGTTTGTATCTGAGTCATAATGACGCAGTCATAATGACGCAGTCATAATGACGCAGTCATTACTAATATTGCAGCAACTTCTGAAATAAATAAAGCATTTTGACCGTGAGTTTGTATGGATGCATATAAAACCCCCGAAATATTTATGTATTTAGGTAGATATAAAGAAAGATATATAATTAAAATTCTATACACTCCACCTTATTGACAGAGCAAGCAGCGCGAGCGAAGCGTCTCCGTATCACCTTGGGCAAAAATGCTTTTCTCCAACGGATGTCTGGCAGATTTCCCGGCTGTTCTCATCCACGGGTCGTATTTCTCAACCGATTCTCGTGAAGTTTTGTGAGCCCGTTCGATAATTATATTAAATTATTTTGTTGGTTCAGGTTTTCTATTATTTTCTAAATGTCGGAGATACGGGGGTGATAAATGAATGCTTGGAAAATAGCTTGTCCGCATGGTAGTCTGCCCAAAGACCTGTCTTCGCAGAAACAGTAGGATGGATCGCTCTGTGATCTGGATGGAAGAAATTATTAGATACATCCAGTTCACTCTCAGAGCGTGCACGTCTTTTAGCTGTTTCACGATGGGAGTCAGGCCTTTGGTTGCAGACTCTTCCGTCACACCATTTGGGAAATTTATTGGATAACAATACATTCAGGTTAGCATAACTGCGCATCGGTCCGCCTTACGTTGTTCCCCACCGTTGCACATGTAAAGAGAAAGTGGACCACAAGACCACGGTCACCATGGTTTGTCTTGTAGCAAGAGTGCTGGTCGTATAGCTCGTCACAGTGCTTTAAATCTTTAATTGATGTCATAGGTCGAGTCTTTGAAAGTGCAAATGTCGCGTCTGTTTTAGAACCAACTGGCTTGATCGTGGCGACGGCAAAAGACCCGATGGTATAACACTAATTCCTTGGAGGATGGGTCAGCCTTTAGTGTGGGATGCCACGTTTGATGACACTTTGGCGTCATCCCATCTTCCTGAAACCACGCTACAAGCTAGTGGCGCGGCTATGGCAGCTGAATCTCTCAAACGGCGCAAGTATTCAAAACTTGTAAAAAAAAATATATATTTGTGCCGTTTGGGGTCTAGAAGCGAGGCCCACGAGGTGCATTAGAAATTTTCAAAGATTTGTCTAAGAGACTGATTGATTCGGCACATGACCAAAATGCTGGGTTGTATTTGGGGCAGAGGATAATTCTTGCTATATAGCGTGGTAATGCAGCAAGCATTTTGGGCACTTTCCCGAACATTAAAGTTCGTATAAACCGTCTTTAACCTTATTTATATAAAATATATTAAGTTTCGTAGTTCTGAATATTTATTAAAGTAAGTGTGATTTTCTCAAAATAAAATCTTACACAATAACACATTTACACACACGTTTTCACACGAAATTGATGGAATGATTATTTATCGAGCACAATCTCACCTGATGGAAAGCGTTGAAGCCGAAAAATGTAGCTTGCTTACCTAGAAGATATGTATTCACTCTCCACTTGAAGAGCCCCAGATTAAAAATGTAGCTTGCTTACCTAGAAGATATGTATTCACTCTCCACTTGAAGAGTCCCAGATTAAAAATGTAGCTTGCTTACCTAGAAGATATGTATTCACTCTCCACTTGAAGAGCCCCAGATTAAAAATGTAGCTTGCTTACCTAGAAGATATGTATTCACTCTCCACTTGAAGAGCCCCAGATTAAAAATGTAGCTTGCTTACCTAGAAGATATGTATTCACTCTCCACTTGAAGAGCCCCAGATTAAAAATGTAGCTTGCTTACCTAGAAGATATGTATTCACTCTCCACTTGAAGAGCCCCAGATTAAAAATGTAGCTTGCTTACCTAGAAGATATGTATTCACTCTCCACTTGAAGAGCCCCAGATTAAACGGCCAGTGCGTCACTCCTCATTCGATTAACTTTTTTATTAATACCCATCGCTTTGAGGAGATATCACTGAAGCTTCAATAATCTACTTTTAGAGTTTGGTGCTTTGTAGCGAAAGTCTAGAATGGAAAGTTTTTAAGCTTAAATATCCATCCCGTTATTCATGGACATATTTTATGGGACTAATAGCCGTGCCCCATGGCTTCGCCTGCGTTTCTCAAGTTAAATATAATAGTTAAAAAAAACTAAAAAACACGCTTTATATAAAATTCAACTAAAAAATAGAAAATAAATTGTAATAAATTTTAATTAAAAATAGTGTAATAAATATTTCATTGTAAAAAAAGCGTGTGTTAATCCTAGGTATCATACTTAATATTATAAATCCGAAAGTTTGTGTGTAAGTGTGTAAGTATGTTTGTTCCCTTTTCACGCTGTAACGGCTAAACGGATTTGGATGATATTAAGTATTTACATAGCTTATACCTAGGATTAACACATAGGCTACTTTTTAACTTGATAAGCGCGGGCGAATCCTAGGGGCACAGCTAGTAACTATATGTACATTCCACATTTTATTCAAATCCGTTCAATTATTATATCGTGAAGGGAAGACAAATATACTTAAACACTTACACAATAACACACCAAGTTAAGGATTTATAATATAAGAGTGATGATAAATACAATTTTAGTTCATTAGGTGAGGTATTGGTCGAAGGCTAGCCTATCATATATAAAAAAATACGATCGACTTGGCTGACCACTTTCAGCGAAGCTTTATTTTTTATTATCTTGCTATTTGGTATGTGAAGATGTGGTTAAGTGTAGTAAATACGCTAAACTGACTATTTAAATTTAAAACTAACATAGGAATTCTCTTGGAATATAATTTATCTAAACATGGAACAGCGTTTTGCTTCTACATTTATTATGCAAACTAACGGAAAAATTACACTTAGAGCTAAAACAAATAAGACACAAGTGACAACTTTAAGAAAATTAAAGGCAGTCTCGAAGAAATGTAAAATTCTGCAAAATAAATGTAGTAAATCAAATGAAGAAAACATGAAATTAAACCATAGAATTTCAGAACTACAAATGGAAATAGACTTCGGTTTACAAAACAAAGAAAATGTAATGTTTCAAGATGAACAACAATTGTTAGAAAACAAAAAAGAGTTAGAGGCCAATAAAAGACATACAAGAAAAACGATTATATTTTCTGACAGTATAGGCCAAGGAATGGCATCAAAAATAGTAAGTAAGATAAGTAAAACGACAAAAGTAATCAACTACTGCAAACCAGGAGCAAGCTTTGAAAAAGTGCTGGACGAATTTCAGGATAAAACGAAATCACTTAAAGAAGGTGACACTATAGCTATTTTTATAACTAAATATGAACACACACATCATTACCCAAAGAAGCAGCAAAGATATGTCAAGTTATTAACGAATATAATGGATGATCAAGATAGAAAGTTTAACATAATTATATGTGGTATTCGCTACAATAACATAAATAATGACAGTATATACACTATTAATAAAGGGATAGCCCACCTTGCAAATACATCAGAAAACGTCAGATACATAGACCCTAATACTTTATACAACGGTAAAACCTACAGCATAAATGAAATGAAATCCCTTATTATGCAAGCTATAGTATCAGCAAATACAGAAAGGTTTCAAAGCTCTTCAACTCTTCGTTTCATCAAACCAGCTTTAAACAGTTTAATTGAACAAGAAACAAATTTTCAAATAAAAACTACGCTCAACAAGAACGGATAATATTACATGCAAACGTACAAAGTATACACAACAAGTATTTACAGATAGAAGATTTACTTCAAAATTGCAATTGCGACGTGTTGTGCCTATCAGAGACTTGGGTAAAAGATCATCAGGTGCAAGGCATGTGCATAGACAATTTTGAACTAGCGTCATATTACAATAGAAAACTTTTTGAACATGGTGGAACAGCAATATTTGTAAGACATAATTTAGAATATAAAATAAGAAATGACATAAATAAATTATCGTTTGAAATGAATTTTGAATTGACAGCCATTGAATTAAAATCTCCTAAAATAGTAATCATTGCAACATATAGACCAGACAAAGACCTACCTCTTTTTTTTGAAATCCTTACTAAATTACTGAACAAACTTTGTCGTGAAGGAAAGCCATCCATACTTGCGGGAGATTTTAATCTCAATGTATTAAATGTTGACAATAAGATCAAGAAACTGTTAAACACTTTAAACAATTTTAATTTTAAATGGGTGTTAAATGAACCCACACGAACGCAAGGAGCTAGTGCGACTTGTATTGATAATTTCTTTGTTAATTTCGACTTTCATAATGGTTCAGTATTAAAATTTAAGCTTTCCGATCATAATGTAACTAAATTTGTTATGTTCGATAAACATATTAGCAATGATAGTTCTACCAATAATTTGCACACATTGACCAGAGTTATGTCGGTAAATAATCAGAACTACTTTCATTTTTTGTTCAATCGCGATTACAGTAGTATTAAGGCTCAAATTTTAGCATGCGACGATGCAGATAGAAAAATGAACATTTTACAAGACGCTGTTAAATTCTACTACAACATAGCATTCCCAAAGAAAAAATACCATGTATTCAATAATGCAAAAAAAAATACTTCAAAAGGCATTGAAACATCAAAAATGGCTTTAGCAAAATTGGAATTGCTACAAGAACTTCTACCCAGTGAACAAAGAAAAATTAAAATTAGAAATTATAGAAAAATATTAAGAAAGGTTTTTGCTAATGCTAAAAAAATACAATACGGACATAGAATAAAAGCATCGAGTAATAAAATCAAAGAGACGTGGAAAATTGTTAATGAACAAGTAAAATACGGTAAGAAAACAAATTTAAGGAAAGAAATAAAAGCCATCACTACAGAAAACGGCACTGAAATAACTGATGATAAAAAAATTGCAGATTTGTTTAATAACTATTTCACTAATATTGCCCACAATCTCACTAGAAATTCTCAAACAAATACAGATCAATATTTAAATTACTTAAAGTTAGGAATAAAACCATCGACAACAATTAAATTTGACTTAATCGACTTTGAAGAATTAAGAACTATTGTAAGAAACTTGAAACGGAAAAGTACACCGGACATTTACGACATTAACACAAAAACGTTAAGAGAAATATTATTGAGAAATAGATACCTTTTAGATCTATTGTATAATGTAATTAATTATTGTTTACAAAAAGGGGTTTTCCCTGATTGTCTTAAGACAGGTAGAGTGATACCCTTGTTTAAAAAAGGTGAAACCTCTGATTTAGGTAACTATAGACCAGTTTGCATATTGCCAACAATATCAAAAATATTGGAAACCGTGATAAAGAAAAGAATTATAGAGTATTTTGAAAAAAATAATTTATTTACCGTCTCACAGTTTGGGTTCCGGAAAGGTCGATCGACAGAAATGGCGATACGACGGGTCATTTACTATATTCTTGAGAGCATGGATAAGTCGCAGAAATGTGCTAGCATATACTGCGACTTGTCAAAAGCATTTGACTGTTTACGGCATAACATACTAATTTCGAAGCTCGAATATTACGGTTTTGAAGGTCCAGAGATTAATATTATGCGTACTTATCTGTATAACAGACGACAAGTGGTAACAACGAAAGGAGTCAATTCTGAAATGAATATTTTAGATATAGGGGTACCTCAAGGCTCAGTTTTAGGTCCTGTACTTTTTTTAATATATGTTAATGACCTTGTATATTCAATGCCCGACTGGACCTACATTAGTTTATTTGCGGACGATACCCATGTGGGAGTTAGAGACAAATGTCAAAATAAACTAAATGATAAAATTAATGATGTATTAGTTATTCTAAAAGACTGGTTTAATGCTAATGGAATTATTTTGAATGCTGATAAGAGCGTTATTATGAAATATGAAACACGTAAATCTTGTAAAGGAAGTAGCACACCGTCACAAAATGTTTTCTTAGGCTATACAGTAGATCTTACTATAAGTCATTCGGCTCATATTGAAAATATATGCAAGAAACTGTCTAGTGCAAACTACGCTCTGCTAAAGCTTAAGCCTTTAATGGACACAAAGTCCCTTATCTCGGTATATTACGCGTACATTCATTCCATAATTCGATACTCCATAACTGTTTGGGGGAATGGTGCAGATATTGGTAAAGTCATGAAATCCCAAAAGCGAGCTATCCGAATTGTTTTTGGACTTCGTAAAGGTACGTCTGTCAGAGAACAATTCAAAAAAAGTAGAATAATGACTGTTATTTCTCTGTATGTGTTTAGTTGCCTATTAGAAATACACGAGGAGAAGTTGCACTTGATTAAAAATAAGGATGTCCATAAACTCAATCTACGCAATAATGACAAATTATATAGGCCCAGAATCAAATTAGCAAAGGTACAAAAACAAGGAATTTATAATAAAATTACTATGTACAACAAATTACCACTTACAGTGACCTTGTTAAATGCAATTGACTTTAAACGAAAAATAAAACTGTTCTTTGAAGAAAATCCACTATACTCGCTTAATGAATTTATGGACATGCGTATATCGGCAACAACATTTTAAATTAAGAGTATTGACATGTCAGAAAATGTAATAATTGGAATCATTTAATTTTATCATATTCATTTACTTATTAATGACATATTAATTTATTCATGTAATGATTATAATAATGTGACACAGCTAAAATTAGATAAGTAAGATATTTAAAAATGATATTTTAAATTCAATAATATTAATTAATTAATGACATGCTTTTACATTTATTTTTTTACTATGGAATATAATTAACATTTTTTTATTTTTTATTTATTTACTTACTATATTATTATAAATTTTTAGTTAAGTGTCAAAATTATTATAAATATAAATAAGTTTATCGTACTGTTATTTAAGATGTAGATACATATAAATTTATCGTATATTAATTGTAACAATGTGACTTGCCCAGTGTAACAATCTTTGTTATAAGGCGAATAAATAATTCTATTCTATTCTAGAACCGCAAAGGAGTGGAACACTTTGCCTGAGTCGGTGTTTCCTGATGAATACAATATGGGAGTCTTCAAGTCGCGAGTGAATAGGTATCTTCTAGGCAAGTTTGCTCCATCGTCGACCACATCATCGCTTACCAAGTGAGATAGTGGTCAAACGCTTGTCTATACTGAATAAAAAAATAAATAAAAAAAAAACGAACTATATATTTCGTTATTTTGAAGACTTTCTTACAAACCCATCACGATTGCCTGTTGCTCCATGTCAGATGTCGCAACGACTTAATCGACCACCTGTTGTGCAAAGAGCTCATAAATTTTATTGTTTCGACGCTTACGAAGGAGATTATCGGGGACTATTATAGGAATGCGAGTAAATTGTCCTTTTCGACGACGAATTTGTTGTCTCTTTTTTATGCTGGAAAAGTAAGCATTTGACCACTCTCAACTAATGGAAAATAAAGATGCGGCTGAAGATGAAACTTGCTTGCCTCGAAGGTACCTTTCACTCTAGACTTGAAGACACCCAGATTGTACCGTTCAGGGAACAAAGACGCAAGCAGTGAGTTCCACTCCTTCGCTGTTCGGATGATAAACGTAGAAGTCAATCGCTCCGAGCGAACTGGAGGTATGTAAACCATAAATGGATGACGTTTGACAGTTTGTCTTGTTGTTAGATGGTAAAAAGGGTATAGAGGAATTATATCATGTAATTCCTGAGCATACTCTCCAGTAAATCTCAACTACTAGTGTGTCTCCATTGAGTTTTGTGAAAAACTACGGCGATAACAATAGTGCAATTTATGGCAATCAACTTTTGTCATCCATTCTGAAATAAACTCAACTGTACCAGTTCAGTTCTTCTTTTATCCTACTAATATTATAAATCCGAAGTTTGTGTGTAAGTGTGTATGTTTCCGCTTCACGCTTTAACAGCTGAACACATTTGGATGAGATTTGGAATGTACATAGATTATACCTAGGCTTAAAACATTGGCTACCTTTTAACTTGATAATAGCGGGCGAAGCCGCGGGGCACGGCTAGTGTAAAATATATGTTAATAATCAACTGTACAATTTATCAGTCGTTGTGATATGGTGTGATGTGAATGTTTCCAGTTTTAGACACAAGTTATCGAACTTAGTGTGGAACTGTGAGTGTAAAAGCGTTTATGTTTAAATTTATGATGAAAGCAATTTAGCAATATTCGTGCAGTTTGGGGTTGAGACGTTGGGACCGTGGGAACGGGAGCACATACAATCTTTAAAGAATTATCAGGGCGTTTGATCGAAGCAACTCGTGACCAAAATGCTAGCAAATATTTTGGACAGAGATCGAGCATTGCCATTCAACGTGGCAATGCTGCCAGTATTTCGGGTGCTTTGCAAACCGGCAGCGGTCTATTAGATTAAGTTTTGTACATATTTACATCTAGATATAGTTATTTATGGTTAGTTTTAAAAATATATTTACTGTAATGTTCGGAGGTAAATGATTTAAAAACATAATACGGCAAATCATAACTACAACCAGAAGCGTTTCATCTTGGAGAAATATTTGTAATCCCACCGGGAATCGACCCTATATCCGCTGTTTAGAAGGCAACGCGCTACAAACTACGCCAGCTGGAAATTCAGAATAAACTGATTATGGACCTAAAAATATGTATCACTAGTCGTGCCCCGCGGCTCTAACGGTTTTTGCAGCGCACGCCAGAATAGCTCGCAGATGGCAGAATTTTTTCTTACTTACTTGAGATTTTTCGTTGTTATTTGGACAATTTACACAATATCTTTATAAATTATAGTCTATGTGTTATTCTTATGTATAAGCTAAATTATTGAAAAGTTTCATTAAAATCCGTTCAGTAGTTTTTTTTATTTTTTTATTTGGGACTAGCTAGTGTTTGACCACTATCTCACCTGATGGTAAGTGACGATGTGATCGAAGCTGGTAAACACACTAGACCTGGAAT
This sequence comes from Lomographa bimaculata, assembly GCA_948107665.1. Classification (NCBI taxonomy): domain Eukaryota; kingdom Metazoa; phylum Arthropoda; class Insecta; order Lepidoptera; family Geometridae; genus Lomographa; species Lomographa bimaculata. The sequence continues at coordinate 16,252,279 of OX403589.1, forward strand.
ACGCAGGCTCTCAAGGATAACTGCCGGAACACCGTATTTGGCTTGGCGGCAGACTTTCAACTTGATGGTGGTAAGCTACTTTGGTTGCAAGCCAGGCGAGCAACTCACAAAATGCTCTACCACCTCTCAAATGTCACCTCATTAGCACCACCCGGGGACTACGTGTAGGGAGTCAGATTTAAGGGGTATCTTCCTACGGACGTAGGTGAGCCAGCCACTCAGTTTTTGCGTCAATGAGTAACAAACATCCATTCATTCAAACTTTCGCGTTTTGAATATAAACGTAAACGTGCCGTGGGAGCCGGATACATTCACATTACACACTCAATCACAACAAAACTTGTGTTTCCGCCGGGAATCGAACCCGATACCCCTGCTTAGAAGGCGGACGCCCACCCAACTTAGCCAACGGGCAGTTCAGTAAGTAAGGGTGTTGCACAAAAGTGGCGATACATAAGTTCTAAAGCTTCATACACAAGGAAACGTCGGCTCCATTTGCGGTCCATTAACACGGAAGTGCAATCCCGCCGCAAACACATCGCGGCTAAGCTGCGAAACATTGCCGTGTTGCGATGAACTCTCTCAGAGTTTGTGATGCTACTCTTAGAGTATGAGTAGAGTCAGATTAGTATGAATAAAGTATACAACAAAACTGTAGATAATCCCTACTAATATTATAAATGCGTAAGTCTCTGTCATAATCATAATCATAATCATTTTTGCATAATGTAACATATTGGACAAATCTTACATGGTCAAATAAGTGATTTTACATTAACCCTTTAGGGTGTCGCAATTATAAAAACATATACAAATTTACTTTTTGTTATATAATATTATTTCGATAAAATTATTTCCTTAATATCTAAAATTATTACATCACTTCAAATTATTATATATTATGTCAAATTATCATTTCATCAAATTATCACATTACAATTAATAAATTAGTATATTATTCAAGTATTGATGTCCATAAATTCATTAATAGAATAAAAGCATTTATCACATAGCCATTTATATAATTTTGTCACAAATCGTTTGTATTGGAGCTGTCTGTCTGTTACGCTTTCATGCTCCGATTTTGATGAAATTTGGTACTGAGACAGACTAGAGCATGGAAAAGGACATAGTCTTCTTTTTGTCCCGAAATTCCCGCGAGTACGGGACTTGCGCGGATAAAAGCTAGTATCTAATCGTTTAAACGCAAGCAAAGCTTAAAAATCGACTTCACTGCTTTATCTTCGAAAAATAAATTATTGATAAAAATAAAATTATTTTAATACGCATTTATGAGAATACTCAAAAACTGCAGGTCAGATCTTAAACTACAGGTCAGATTTTTAAATAAGACCACTTGTGAAGAACCAGATTTCAAATTAAAAATAAAAGGTTCACCTAGAAAAATGTTCAACAAAAAAGACAATTAAATTGAGAACCTCTCCCAGTTTATGGAATTCGGTTAAAAATACACAGTGACGAGCGAAATAATACACACATAATATGGAATATAAAAAATCTGTAAAATTGTTTAATTCGTTTTTTTATTGGTTGGACTCTTTTTCAGAGTCTGCCTGGGAAAGTATAACACCATTGCTAGACATTTCACCACCACGCAGTAGTACGAAACATTACTGTATTACAAAGGTATAATGACTTAAAGACGTGCATTATGCTGCATTGTTGATCGCATCGTCACTCACCATCAGGTTTGCCTATCCCGAATAAAAAAAATCATCTAAAATCTCAGGGTGATGAGCGCAGGGCAATACCGCGTAGAATTTTGAACCGTTGAAGTTAAAATTTCAGGGTGGCACTGACTAAACTGTGAAGCGAGAGAGATGTTTAAAAAAAAAGATGTTGCCTCCATTAATCCATAAATTTAATTCAATGATGTATTAAATACATTAATAACTATATGTAATAGTATTCCGATTCATTGAGTATGTCTAGAATACAAAATACTTATTAGGTGTAAGCACCTTTTTAACTTATACCTAATTTTACTTTGATAATAAATTCAGTTACAGCATGTATACTTTATACTTTGACAAAACATAAATTAACAATGAATTCAGAGGGATTGAATGCCGTTGACTCAGTTGGGTCTCGAGTTTGATTCCCGGCAGGAGGACAATTTTCCTTCACAAGGAAAATTTGTTAGCATTTCTGGGTACTATTGTGTATGTATGAACTTATTGTAGGTTTGGAGTGTGAACGTGTTAGTTTGCTTTTTAACCGACTTCAGAAAATGGAAGAAGTTCTCAATTCGACTGTATTTTTGATTAAATTAAAATTAAAACGGGAATTAGCGTGACTTACGCGTTGTCGATGGCTAAATCGACAATTGTGTCACGCTAATTCCCGTTTTAATTTTAACTTAATAGTTCAAAATGTGCGTGAGTTTGTATTGTTTATGTAATTTTTTTTAAATAACCAGTTTTGTTCATTCTTTTTTGTTTGAAAACCGGTGCTTCCTATATGGTCGTCCTATTTAAGATCAACATCTGACAGGAATTTTTGAGTAATCCTCAATAATGCGTATTTAATTCATTTAATCTGATCAAGGCTTCCGAAAATAAAGCGCTGAAGTCGGTTTTTCTAATCGACGACCCAGTTGGCGCAGTAGACAGGTGTCCGCCCTCTGCGCCGTGGGTCTTGGGTTCGAGTCCCGGCAGGAGCACAAATTCCTTCCCAAGGGATATTTGTGTTTCTGGTTCTGGGTGTAATGTGTGTGTGATGTGAATGTTTCCGGCACCCACGATACAAGTCTTTGAACTTAGTGTGGGGCTGTGAGTGTGAATGCGTTTGCGTTTGTTTGTTTGTTAATCAGATCAGATATCTGAGTTGTTGAATTTCGATTACCCATCCATGTAACCAAAATACATCATACCTATTGCACATTCCGACCGCAAACACGAATGTCACATCACGTTATAGCCGGCGAATTGCGGCTGTGACACGTTATCATAGTGTTATGTCAACTAAGACAGAATAGAAGGTAATATATTGCTTTATATGATCCTTTGTGAAACAGAAGGTAATATACAAGGTGTGGCGCAACGAATGGATAATCCTATACCTACAGATAGGGGACATCATGATGGTCCAGAAAAAAAATGTGTCAACTAAAAGTATCACAGTTTTCGAGATAATCGTTATGTTTAGAAATTGTGAAAAACTACAAATATTACCAAAATTTATACATTATATAAATGAAACGGCTTGACTCACGATTTAAGGTCGACTCTTGCGACCTAGGTTTCGGGGATGTCCGATCCCCATCATCAGGCGAGTTCACCACGGAAGGTCATGGCGCTCAGTGAGCGCTCAGTATAATGTGTCAAACTCACGAAAACTTTAATAGTAAAATACTAAAATTTAATTTGTTGATATTTACTTCTAGTTTAATTTTATTATTACAAATCCTTGATTAAAATATTACTTGTAGGTAATTTCAACTTAAGAAGTAAATTTTAGCATTATTTGTAGTTTTCACATTTTTTTAAATTTGTTTATATTTATTTCTGGACCATCATGATGTACTATATCTGTAGTTTATTCATTAATTTGGTTCCATGATTGGTTTATATCTGTAGTTTATTCATTAATTTGGTTCCATGATTAGTTTGATGTCTGGTTCTAACATTTTCTAGAAAATATTCTTCTAACTTACTATCAGAAATACGGCAATGGAACAGTGTAACCATCCAGCATTCCAATCATCAATAAATAAAAAAAACTGGAACTTTTTTTTTTTTTTTTTTTATTTGTGACAGGCTAGTGTTTGACCACTATCTCACTTGATGGTAAGTGACGATGTGATCGAAGCTGGTAAACACACTAGACCTGGAATACGCAGGCTCTCAAGGATAACTGCCGGAACACCGTATTTGGCTTGGCGGCAGACTTTCAACTTGATGGTGGTAAGCTACTTTGGTAGCAAGCCAGGCGAGCAACTCACAAAATGCTCTACCACCTCTCAAATGTCACCTGATTAGCACCACCCGGGGACCACGTGTAGGGAGTCAGACTTAAGGGGTATCCTCCTACGGGTGACTCAGCCCCCAAAAACGTCCTAGTTTAGTTCCAGTTTTTTAAGTCTTATAAAAGTCCTAATTTGAGGAATGGTTTTTTTTGTTATACGCTTTCACACTCACAGAGATCGATATCCCATTGCTGTGGAATTTGCAAATATGTAGTAAGACTCATTGACCGAGCGAAAGCGAAGTGCGACCGAAGCGTCACCGCAAAAATTGCTTTCGTGTGTCCGGATTTTCTCCTCTATAAGTTGCATTTCTCAACCGATTCTCGAGAAATTTTGTAAGAATGTTCGATAATTATTTAGAATGTTTTGTTGAATAATTTTTCAAAATGGCGGAGGTGTGGTTGAAAACGTGATAAAAAAATGGCCTAGAATGGCTTAATGACCTAGCTAGAAAGCTAATACTTACAGAGCCACCGGAGTACGTATAGAAACTATACCAGTGTAAGTATAGGAACATACTTATTAAAAACGCATCATTAAGTGTTAAGCTCATTATTTTTACTGTAATCTTGCTCGCATTTCCTTATTACCTTAAGTAAGTTACTTTCCATAAGTCAATATAAAAGATATTCATCCGCGCCATAGCTGACATTCACTGTTGATCGCTTCTCATTTTCTTAAAAACTTTGGTGATCTGCCAAATAGGATCAATATGATTTAAAAAGTGGAAAACAAAACTTCTTTAAAGATTCTTTAAAAGTCTTGAATGATAAGAAGATGAAATAAAGTCAGATATTAACGAGAAAGAAAGAAATAAGACAGTAAATAGTGTACCCAATATTACGATCCAGTTGGCTCGGTGGGCAATTCTCTGCCCTTCGTGCCGTGGGTCCTGGGTTCGATTCCCAGCAGGAGCATAATTTGCCTTCCTCCTGGACATTTGTGCTTAGATATTATTTATCTGGTTCTGGGTGTGATTCTGTGAGTGATGTAAATGTTTTCGGCATCAACGATACAAGTATTTGAACTTAGTGTGAGGCTGTGACTGTGAATGCGAAAAACAAAATTAAGTTCAGGGTTTTTTAATGCAATTGGTTGAATATTCGCTTTAAAATGTCACATGTGCCATCAGCAGTTAATCAAGATTTTAAAGGCTAAACCTATAAAAAGGCCACCTCAATCGAAACAAGTATCGAACAATATCAAGTAAGTATCCTTTACGGTCTGGTATTGCGCAAACCCTAATCATGATCACAAACATGTGTCCATTACGTTCGGGTACTTGACGCATTCACCGATCCTATCACTGAGAGGAGGCCCGGTCGACTCGTAACGCACTCCCATCTCGGTTATTTACTCCTACATAAATAATGCAGGCCAATATAAGGAAATTGGAATGTTTAGATTGGTAACGAAATCAATTGCAACGATAATGGGCTGGTTTGCGTGTAGTTCCTTTCTGTAGTTTCTTTGGTATATTTCGAGTGCTTTGGTTGTCAGCTCTCAGTAGAGAGATGTATCCCTTTGTTTCTAGTTTAAAGACACAGTAAGTAAGAAATCAATTGACTAAAAAACTCATAGAATACGAACTTATTTTTCAATCAACTTCAAAAAAGGAGGTTCTAAATTCGACTGTATGTTTTTTTTTGTATGTACGTTACGCACGTAACGGAATTATCGTTAATTATGAATCGATTTTATTATTTTTTTGTTTGATAGATTACGTCAGATATACACGTCAGAGGTGGTGCCATATAAATATAAAATCATCGAAATCAATCAAGCCCTAACCAAAATATAAGCGGTGAAGTCGGTTATTCTACCAACTTCACATAAAAAGGAGGAGGTACTCAATTCAAATGTATTTTTTTAAATATGTTACCTCAAATCTTCTTTCCACGTGAACCGATTTTTAAGATTTTTTAGTTATCGTCAAACATGCGTGTTTAATACATTGAATTGTATCAAGGTTCCGAAGATAAAGCGTTGAAGTCGGTTTGTTTAAGCTATGCTTGCGTTTAAATTATTCGTTAATAAGACCTACTTTCCGAATTAATAAGAACTCTACTACAACTGAGCTCACATCTTTATTATAAGTATTGAAAATTTAAGATAGTAATTGATCCTAAATAGTCATTCAAAATTTAAATAGTAACATAAATCGAAAGATGATATTTCAATTGGATACCCCACTTGATACAGTCCGTCGACTTTCAGTCTTTTCACAATATGGAGTCTGGTTGTCGCCATAGCGTAGCAATTCTTTGAACCCAATGCGGGCTGTGATTGTAAATGTGTTTGTTTGTTTGGATAATACAATACAACACAAACACTCCTTATTGCACACCAAGAAAAATAACAATTAACAATAGAAAAAAAAAACAATATAGCAGTACAATCGGCGGCCTTATTGCTAAGCAGCAATCTCTTCCTGGATGGATATCTAAATTTCAAGTCCTGTGTATGAAATGAACAAAATTTAAGAATCGCATTTTATTTTATAGAGTATGTGAGAGTGTGCAAGAGTTAGTGTATGAGGTTTATATACAAGGTATTAAACCTTTATTACAATAGTGGGATATATTTAGACAACATTTAATTTTAGTATGCAGATAGACCCTAGAATTTGTTAAGTTTTATCCGTGAAAAACCGTGAGGCATTGCTAGTACGGCCGCGTATGTTCCTAAACAGATACCAAATAATACCCAAATACAGTATATTTAATAAAAACATCAACGATTTATTTACCAAAAAGCTAGAAGAATTTCTCAATTCAAAATTGATAAAGCTATCATTTTTTCTACCTCCATTTTCCTATTCGCGTCACACACCGTTGAATCCACCTCAAAAGGGAATGTCGGCTGTAAGAGTAACAAACAGACACGTTTGTAAATAAAACCAGGAATTGGTTTACAGTTTTATAGGTTTCCTTGAAGCCCGAGGGAAACGCGACTTGTGCCATGTATACAAAACAAATGGGAAACCAATTCGAACCTTAAGCACTAGAAATTGGGTACGAATTCCTTTATTTTCGTCTGATTTCAGTGTTTTCCTAATGCTGTGGACTCAATTAGTCCTAATCCCACATTTACCAATTAGTGATTGCCTGCACTCTTACATTCTGAATTCGTAGAAGGAACTTGTACGGAGAGGGAATACATTAGCTACACACAGCTTTAATATCTAAAACAAGATTGGTACGGTCGTAGTAATCAAAAACAAGGTAAATAACATGAATAGTGAGTGTTTTCTTTTAAATTTATTTACTTGCTGAAAAAATTCGATTTGTTAGGATAACAATATTCTATACAAACTTTATTTATTTGAGCGTTATTTAATTTCAAAAATGGATTTTACCAGACTGCCAAGGAAGGGTTATGTTTTTCGCGAGTATGTTGTATGTATGTAGGTATAATTGTAAATCTTCATTGATGATATAGCTTTTTTTTATGTTTGATAGGCATGCATTTGACCACTATCTCACCTGATGGAAAGTGATGATGCGGCCGAAGGTGTGACATGCTTGCCTAGAAGATACCTATTCACTCGAGACTTGAAGACTCCCAGATTATACCGTTCGGGGAACAAAGACGCAGGCAATGAGTTCCACTTCTTCGCTGTACGGATGATGAATGTAGAAGCAAAACGCTTTGAGCGAACTGGAGGTATGTCAACCATAAATGGATGACGCTTAATAGTTTGTCTTGTTGTTAGATGGTAAAAAGGGCATGGGGGAATTAACTCACGTAATTCCTGTGCACACTCTCCAAAATGTAATCGATAGAATACCGATAAGCTTGCCACCTTACGTCGGTGACCGAGACTTTGCAACCTGGACTCGATTAGCTTACTGTCGCCAATTAGTCTTTTGGCTCGCCGGTCAATAGATTCAAGAGCCTCTAACTGGTACTTGGCAGATCCATCCCAGAGGTGACCGCAGTACTCCATACACGATCGGACTTGAGCTTGATAAAGGTTAAGAAGCTGTCCCGGAGTGAATTACTGCCTGACCTTAGTGAGGATACCCAGTTTCTTAGCGGCCAGTTGTGCTCTAGCTTCTATGTATGTGCCAAAATTAAGGTTGGACGATAGGGTAACGCCAAGAATCTCAAGCTTGTTCGCCATCGGTATTGCTACATCTTGGAAGGTCGGAGATAGATGGAATGGTCTCCGTTTTGCGGAGAAGAGACACGCCTGTGTTTTTGACGCATTAAATTGAACTAAGTTGGCAACGCCCCAATCGGACACGGCCATCAGGCTTGAGTTCAATCGTCCGATCATTGCCTCTCTTTGTAACTGGACTTGTATCTCATCAGCTCGTGCATTGGATATGTATCTTTCGACAGCAGTGCTGTCGTCTGCGTACCCAAAGATACCGGGCTTTAGCAGATCGTTTATATGGAGCAAAAAGAGCGTTGCCGAAAGAACAGACCCTTGAGGTACCCCGGCATTAATAGCCATTAGATCGGACCAGCAGCCGTCAACGACAACTCGAATCGATCGTTCCCTCAAGAAATCCGAAATCCAAACACATAAACTGGGAGGTATACCATACGCAGGAAGCTTGCCTATAAGGCTGTCATGCCATACCCTGTCAAAGGCCTTGGAAATATCAAGCGATACCGCAAGCGCTTCGCCGTGTTTTTCCAAGGCCTCACCCCATATATGAGTGGCATACACAAGAAGGTCTCCTGTTGACCGGTTCTGGTGAAACCCATATTGCCGGTCACTCAGGAGGTCATTCGCTTCAAGGTAGACTAGGAGCTTCTTGTTTAGTACACGTTCCATTGTCTTGCAGAGAATGGACGTGACTGAGATGGGCCTATAGTTGGCAGGGTCGGCACGACTTCCTTTTGGCTTTTTTTAAATAACAAATATATACCTGTTTAAAAACATAAATACATTATATATTACATTTACATTAAAAACTAAATTATAATTAACCAAAAATAACTATAACTAGATATAAATATGAACAAAACTTAATTTAATAGACCGCTACCAGTAGGCAAAGTACCCAAAATGCTGGCAGCATTGCCACGTTGAATGGCAATGCTCAATCTCTGTCCAAAATATTTGCCAGCATTTTGTTCACGAGTTGCTTCGACCAAATGCTTTGATAATTCATTGATTGTATGTGCTCCCGGTCCCCACGGTCCCAACGTCTCAAACCCAAAAGGCACAAATATATAACCACTATTAGGATTACTATATTTGCGCCTTTTAAGAGTCTCTGCTGATTTAGCCGCAACATCATACCGTCAATTTCAGATTTATAATATTAGTGTGAACTACGATGTCATGGAGCTAATTTTAGGGTAAAAAAATGGAATAAAAATTATATCAATTCAATAGTCACGAGTAAAATAACGCTCAACTTTATGGATGAACCTAACCTTACCAAATTGAAAATCTTTTTCTCATGTTTCTCTCCTCACCTGTGTGATGAATGTATTAATATCTCAGAAGGTGTAATATAACTAATCAACGGCCAAAGTACAGGATGATAAACGAGAATTAATGGCCAACTAACTTTGTTCTTGTTTGTTACCTTTCGCAACTTATGAATCATTCAGATCTTGTAACTTTTGCAATAATTAATTATTTCTATAGAATTTGACCGTAATATTAAGAATTTTGTTTGTTTTGAAATGGCTTTAAAGTTAAGATTTAGATATTAATTTTACACACAATGGGCAGGCCACAATGCCAGAATGGATATGACCCGCTGGACACGACGAATTCTTGAGTGGGGACCCAAGGCAGACGTCATCGTAGAACGTAAAACATGGCGTTCTTAGTCGTATACAACTACGAATAATTTCATGTAAATTTGAAATCTAAGTTTACCCAGTCAGCGCAGTGGGAAAGTGTCTGCCATCTGCGCCCTGGGTATTGAGTTTGATTCCCGGCAGGAGCACAATTTTCATTTCCAAAGGGCATTTGTGCTTCTTGTCGTGGTTATGTGTGTGGTATGTAAATGTTTCCGGCACGATACAAGTCTTCAAACTTTACGTCTGTGAGTGAGAATACGTTTGTTTGTGTTGGATCTGCGGGTCTATATAGGTTCATATATAATTCGTAGGTAGAAGACAAATTAGTAAAATAATAGCATCTCACACAGAAGAATATCATAAAGCTATAATACCTATACTCATAAGAAGCAAAAGTAACTAAGCCTTGTTCAGAACGTTCGTGTTAGTTTTACAAATATGATATTATAGTTGCGGATTACGGAGATAGAAGATAGTAAGTGAGATAACAAACAATAGTGTTCCAGCATTAGTTAAAACAACTGCCGTAGAGTTCTGCGAGGTCCTCGCAAATTGATACATAAATGAAATTAGAATTACTTTTAAAACTTTTACTGCCATTTTCTTTTCTTATTACTGCTAGTGCAGTCCACGATTCGACTGTGACATTCCATTATTATTCCAGCATCTTCTCGGATGACGGTAGAAAATGCTGTCTGCCTTAAGTCTTAATGCACAGCTACATTATGGAAAAGTATAGTACTTCTTTTATCTCCTTAAAGCTAGCCTATCGGCTTTTCATCCGTTTGGTAAGTAATGGTGGTTGAAAGTGGTAAATAATCTAAACCATGAGAAAATAATAGCGAGAAAGAGCTTTACTTGCTTGAAACCGCAACATCGAGGATTGGGAGCCCTTTCACTACGATGGAGCTGCCAATTCAATTTTTGTGATTGTGTTATTTTATGAGTTTAAGAAAAAATAGTCATCTATGCATAGCCCATTATTAAAATAAATTCATAGTCATGTAGCAGTTTATTAGCCTTGTTTTGGCTAAATTGTAAATAAAATAGAGAATTTTATAAAAGAAAAAAAATACTGTAAAAGAAAATAAGATTACCTTAGATTCATAGTTAGTAACGATCCTTAGGTCTTCGGTCATAAAACTAAATCCTCATAAATAGTTATAAAAAAGAACCAGAAATCTACGGAGAAATCTTTCGAGCGGAATAACATCAACCAAACAAAACATTTTGATGGTCTACTAATAAAAACTGTCCAAGTGCCAGTAGGACTTGTGTAGCTAAGGTTCCGTATCACCACACCACACTGAGAAAAATATCTATTACTAAATAAGTTACTTAATATCTTTAATGTTTGTGCTATTTGTGACACTTATAAGTATTTAGTAGCAATCACAAAGTGAAAGTCTGGTATTAATAAGAGGGCTTTGAAAATCTAATAAGAAAGTGTGGTAAGTACTATTAGATTTTTCTTGTTATTAATTGGTCCAAACTGAACTATTGGTGTATACAAATGTAAACTATATCGACTGCATAACATCTTGATAAATTGACTTATTCTGTAAAGTTGTACTAAACTTATTGTCATATCAAATAAAAGTTTATTTATTAATAACTAGGTTTTAAATAACGTAATTTTGACTAATAAATATGTTTCAACTTTCTGGTAGTCTAATTAACCCATTCTTTTTCACCGTGCATGATGGGAATCTTACTCTCTATAATTCGTTTTGAATTGTTGTTTTCTAATCTAATCTAATCCTAAAACGAATAAGCAACAGACTTAAAGTAGAGCGAACTAAACAAAACTATAGACATTTCAATAAAACTACAAGGCAATAAACGGGAATCGAAAGTAATCGCTGTCCAAAGTCGTAGTGTTAGTTTTACTTATTGTATTGTATTTATTCTGTGGTTTTGCTAACATCACGCAGTTATATACGTAGAAATGAGGTGAGAACTGAGGTAGTTACTGAGCTACCTAGCAATAGTTTCCGAGGCACCTTAAAACAACTGTTGTGTAGTTTCACGCAGAACTCGTGAATTTGGGAAACTTATGTTACCACAAATTTATTTTAAAATAAAGACAAAAAACATTGCGTCGTTTGGGTAAAAATAACATGGTTTTAGCTGGTTGGTACCTTCATCTGTCGGCTACCAGTTGGCGCGCATTTTGAAAGTCTTTTGCTATCCAGCGGGCTCTGGGTTTGATTCCCGGCAGGAACACAATTTTCCTTCCTAAGAATTGTGCTTCTTGTTCAGGGTGTGATTGTGTGTGTAATGTAAATGTTTCCGGCACCCACAATACAATACTGAATTTAGTGTTACTGTGAGTGTAAAAAAGCATTTGTAGGTTCTGTATAACGTACTACTAAAATAAAGGTAAAAAGAGAATAAAGGATTAAGTTATAAGATAAGAGAAAATGACTATTTTAGTTTGCTTTTCACTAACCCTTTCTCGAACATCTCTGTAAGTAGGACTACTTTATGTGGAAAATTAACGTTTTTCTTGTATAAATTACCAAACTTACTATGTGTCTTAGAAGAGAAGCGCATATCATTGACATTTGGGACTTTGCTATTCAAAAATCTGCGAGGGACTGCACTTGTTATTTACTTTATTTCTCTTTTAACTATCACAACTTTCTAAATGTTTAGTAACAATAAAATAGCTCGAGCGAAAAATTGTATCATAAATTTAGGTTCGCTAAAGAAAAAAATGCTACTTATCTTCCAAACGATATAACAGACTTTGTTTTTTATTACAGACTGATCAACTTAACATCTTTAATCTTAAATACACCGCTTCATCATTGCTGTAAAGTGGATTGATGGACTTTCTTAATAATAATGATATTTATCAATCAATTATTTGAATTTATTTTTAGTAACAATATTTGTCGTGCGTCCGATCATATTATATTTTCCACGGTACTTTTTTCCACTTTTATACACACATCAAAATACACAGTTATTGGAAGCTAGGGGGAGATGATCGCACGCCACCTTGCCGCGTGGCATGCATACTAACAAGCACTCCGCGATACACTTCGAAATCAATCTACTACGCTTTTAGCAAACCTCTCGATTGCGTGAGGGAAAAATAAAGTACTTGAACGGTAACGCACCTAAGTGTAGAATAAGTTTTACTTCCTCGACGGAAGTTAAATTTTAATTGAAATGTTTTACGGAAATTGGAGCCTGTGGTTTAAGTGGAATGAATAATGCACTAAGTAACGTAAACATAAACACTTTCGCACTAACAGACCCTAAGGGACACAGCTACTAAGACTTTTGTCGCAGTGCCGGAAAACATTCACATCACACACACATATACTCATACACATACACATACTCATAGTTATACTCTACTGAGAAAAGAAACCTAGTTTACCACACTCGAGTTGATAATATGTCACTAAAGCACTGACGACCATTCTTTCAAGAGTGTATTCTCTCAAGACTGAAGAGATGGAGAAAACCAAGAAACTACAGTTGTTTGGCTATATAAATACAATAATAATGTAATACAAATTGACAGCGTCTTTTAAACGTTTGAATACTTACTGTCGTTCTATCGGTTCTGTTCGATTGCCGGCGGAAACGCAAGTAACTTCCGAAGGAAAATATGTGTTTCTGGTTGTGTGTGTAATGTGAATTGATTGGTATCCACGATACAAGTCTGAACTTCATGTGCGGCTGTGAGTGTGAATGCGTGTGTTTGTTTTGTTTATGTTTAAACATGAAAGAGCAAAGGGACATATTTATATTCAGTCAATAATCACGAGCGTAAACAATCAAGGGACGCGACGATTTCGGGTACGCGAATTTTAATAACATCTGCCGGAAATGAACGAGTTCTGTGCACACATGACTCATACAGGAATTACTTAGGAAACAGGTGGGCCGTTTTTATAATAATGAATTATAAGGAAGATGGTATTCAAATATAGTATCCAATCGGGTAGATGTTGGGAATTTCATACTTAACTTTGAAATTATTGGCAACCAATGGCAGCAACAACACTTATATACTTATAATATATATAATACGCTCACTCTTTTAGATAATCTTAAGTTTGGCTGAAATTGTCTATATTTTCTATGAAGCTTGGGATTAAACCACATTAAACTAACTCGCCGAGTTGCCGAGTTGCCGAGCTAGTTCCCTGTTTAGTGGATAAAACGCACAATTGATGAGTCGTCATAAATAAAGTGTAATAAGATATAAAGTGTTAGAAGTAAGGTAGCAAACTACTTCAAGATATCCAATAAATAAATTCATCATCAAACTCTCCTTTTTTTAGAGCGTTTTATATAACACATTCAACTTATTAAATTTTACTCAGTTCTATACATTCCCCTAATTCAGCGAAAACGAATTATATATCTAATTCGGGACACGTGGGGTTCACTTTGTAATTATATGTTGATCTCCAGATTATCACTGAGCCAGAGGTTTCATTTCCCTCATTTTACATCAAGTCTAAATATAAATAAAATTTTAATTACACATTAGAAACCAAACCTTTCTATCACGACAACGCGTTAAAGCTATAATAGAATTATAAGTTGTACAACTTACAGCTCTAAGTATAATCTAGATTAGATAAGAAAGTCGTTTGTTTTATTGTATGTTTCGTTTTTTTACCGACTTCAAAAAAAAAGGAGAAGGTATTAAATTCGACTGTCATTTTTTTTCATTGTCGATAGGCAAGTTTATATTAAACGCACATCTACGAACATCTACGGTGTGATGAAGTTACTCTCTTGACCTCCTCAATACGAATAGATACGCGATAGCTTCATCTGTCAGCTAACTTAAATACCTTTACTATTCTGCATTAAAGTTTAAAATTGCAAGTCAAATACGAAACACCAATTATTTAAATCAGCATAGTTATTATAAGAATGGAATTTTAAACCTGCATAATAATTTAAAATAACATTTAAAACAAGGATATACATTTGAAAGCTTGGTGACATAGGTTGACACACATAGGTCTTCTACCTTATAATGTTCTCTTCCAATGTACTAGTATATTTTTAGATTGCGGGTTACAAATGTCCTCTCAGTGTGATGTTCATAAAAATTTACGAAATAACAAAACTGAGGACCAAGACCCTACAAGCTTTAGAATCTCTTCTGCTTGCCAGAATTATTTCTGAACCCGAAGAGAGAACTAATCTAGACTGCGTATTCACCAAATAATTCATATATACAGGTAAAGGCACCGTCTAGCCCACTGGCTTGATTAGAGAAGCTTCGGACTTTGAGCAAACGAAGCAAAGTCAATTTTATCTACGTGCATTCGGTAATGCAACGCTGTGAAATCATCTCGTTTATGAAATATTAAGATTTTTAACTGATGTTACAACAGGGCTGTTTAGTGAAAATATTTGTATAGTGTTTGATAAATCTGCACTAAGCTGTTAGGTTCACTTCAAGCATAATGAAGCTTGGTAGACCGTACTGTCACCCGATTGGGACAGTAATCACTTTTAAAGGTACTGGCCCCGGCAATCCCTGTTTGCGAATAAGTAAAAATATGCAACCAATGTCCAGCCATCTCACGGCTTGTCTATAAACTTGTAAACCTGAATGTACGCTTCTTTCATTTACGCGGATCACTAATACGTTCTTATATTGCACGCTCGTATTTCCGTAGAAGAACGAAGATTGTCAAGACCTTTAAACACATTTAACCGTAGTCGTACAGAAAGAATCAAAAATCTTATATCGTAGTAACAGTTGAAATGCTACATTACTTGCATCCCACTTTTTTTTTCTATAGAAGGTTCTTCGAAGATAATGTTACGGTAGTTTTATAAAACATAGCTAACTGAGAAGATCTGATCTATCCCCCTGTTTTCTTATTGCAAACACTACAACGCTCCATATCTGTACCGTCTCTAAGCTAACAAATTACTAATACGAATTTTATCATTATTCATTCTAAATAAATTCACAGACCCTTCAAAAGTAAGAGATAAAATACTACCATTCAAGATAAAAGCCGCTAGTCGTTTCACTTCTAAATAACTTACGAACAGATTTGAATAAAAAAGATATTCAAGGTTCAAACTTTTCATACAGGATCACTTTCTGGATCCGTTTTAAAAATTGCTCTTATTAATTCAAAATGTTTGCTAACTTTAACGGTGCTCATGAACAAAGTTTAGGGCAACGTTTAAGGGTCCTAATATTCATGAATAATAAAGAAGGCCGAAGAGGTCTGCATTTAATGCGGTTGATAGTCTTCTTGGATTTTTATTTGCAGCGATAATCGACTTGATGCGATGGGCGAACTTTTTTATTTTTACAAAGTAGATATATTCAATTAAATTAAAATTAAAACGGGAATTACGCGTTTTCAAAACTTTATTTAATTGTTGACGTAGATTTGTTCTACAGCATTTATGTATCACGGTGTGCTGGATAGATTTTCTATTACAGCGCAACATCACCTCCGACACTCCATACAAATGTTGCAAAACAACAACACACAAGAGCAGCTCTTTCAAATGTGTGCGTGCGTTCTTTTTCAAGAATGCTTGTTTCATTGACAGGGTACGCAGAACCCCGCGCCCTTTGAACTTTCAAACTGACTCTTTCATAATTCAACTGACCCTTGATCGGCGCGGTCGTGACGGAGAGAGTTTCTATTCTATACGTCATATACATATATATATATTTTATTTGTGACAGGCTAGTGTTTGACCACTATCTCACCTGATGGTAAGTGACGATGTGATCGAAGCTGGTAAACACACTAGACCTGGAATACGCAGGCTCTCAAGGATAACTGCCGGAACACCATATTACTGAATTATATCAATTTCGTTTGGCGTTTTAGTAGTTTCCTCACACTTAATACAAGAAATACTTTCAAAAGTTTTTTTTAAATCAAGATTTTGCCAATTGTTATAAAAAAAGACAAAAAAGTTATGTAACCAGAAAACTTATCAAAACGAATCAAACGAGTTCAAATTTGATTTGGTTTATCTTAAGTTCAGAAGTTCCTATGGCCATCTTCCGTCTCCATCATCAGACTAGCTCCATGCTACCATATCATTGTATTGTCATCAAATATATTATATAAGTACACTGAATTTGAGTCCTAACGTCGGGAAGTGGGTCTAATTTAGCGTACAAGATTCGATTACAGGCCGATAGATAACAAGACAGGTGAAACTAAATTAAAGCTTGTAAAAAACAGCACTGTAACTACAAATTATTTCATCCCATTCAAATTAGACCTTTTTTTAGATCCAACAAAAAAGTCTTGACGATTTTAAGACTGAAGCGAGTTAATTTCAACGACATCTACTCTTTGTTTCTCAGATTTAAATTAATACTTAAGTTACCTATTGGCTTGATAACTCCTTCACTGTACGGATGATGAACGTAGAAGCAAAACGCTGTGAGCAAACCAGAGGTCGACATAAACGGATGAGGTTTGATAGTTTGTCTTGTTGTTAGATGGTAAAAAGGGCATGGGGGAATTAACTCATGTAATTCCTGTGCACACTCTCCAGAATGTGAGCGATAGAATACCGATAAGTTTCCCACCTTACGGCGGTGACCGAGGCTGTAACCTGAACTCGATTAGCAAAAAATGATTCTTTGTTTTTTGTATTCCGACTTTACCTCAACCGAATATTTTACTACCTTTCTTTATGACTACTGTAAACAGAATTAAATGTAACGAGCACAACAGTCGTTTAAGTTTAATTATAACAACAAGCCGTTAAATAAACAACGAAATATTTCATAAGCGTCATTACTTCTGTTCTGTCAATTGATCAGTTTATTTTGAAATTGTTTTGCTTTATTTCACGCTAACTAATTAGTACATTTCAATTATTATAGTAATTTCCATTCGAGCCAACAATTTGATTTCATTTCCATCTGTAATTAATTTGTTCCGACCCATTTACTTTCATTCCAGTACTGTTCACTTGTTTTCAGATCAAAAGGTTAATAGTAGACTGTCTGACACTCCACAATCCTACATTTTATGACAATCTTTTACTCTACAAGCTATTCGCCTCTGGAACAATTTACCGGTCTCTATACGTCGCACTCAACCATTGCACAGTTTTTAAAAAACAAATTAAAAAATTGTATCACTCTCAAATAAGTTGAAGCCAAAAATATCCTTTATTAGTCATGTATCTAGTTTATGTATGTTTATAATATATTATTATTTATGTAGGTTTTTGTAGGTATATTATGTAATATGTGTAAGTACATTTATTTAAATTAGTGTTGACACCACCATCACTATTCATAATTTTTATCATCTCCCTTTGGTTGTCTGCAAGAAATCACTTTGAGCGATAAGACCGCCCTTTGTGCTTCTAAGCTATATTTAAGATTTCCTTGTAAGTGCTATCTTTTGTTGTACAAATAAAGTATTCATCTATCTTTCTATCTGAACAAATACTATAGTAAGGTTAACATTTAGTAATTAAGCAGCAAGCTTTTAAATATATTTTTATCTCACTTTTTTATAATAAGCACGTCTCCGAGGCAACAACGCTGCAACAAAAAGACATCTACAATCATGTTATTACAATTTATTTTAAATTGTTTAAAATAAAAATCATACGTGCAAATTTACTTTCAGGATATTCATAATATCTTGATATTTTCTGCGTACATTGGATCAACTACACACCAAGCTTTACTACCCGGGGTTATATAACGTAGTTGAGCACTCAGGAAAGATTATACAAAAAAATAATTCCCTGAAAGGTTTCACAGCAGTAGAAGTTTTAACGAAGTTCCTCATGATGATTCCTAAACATTGTATTAGTGCATTAAACACGAATAGCTCTCTATCGCAGCAATACAAGACAAGCTGGTAATCAGTTTAAATAAAGGAGAATCTTTCTACGTTTCAATAAAGTTCATCGCTTGGACACGTGTAAGTGACCGCACCATGTTTAACAGGCGCAATTGGCCGAAGAAGGCAGTCGAGCGCAAACTTGACGACACCCTTAATTGAAGGGCTGTCCCGCGCTAAATATACAACCGCTTAATATTGACAAAAATTGGTTTCGGATTGGACAGTTCTTTGAGTTTTTGATGTTGACATTCCGACTTTATGGGCCTTTGGTAATTTGATAATGAGAACGAATTAAATGTCGAGAAAAATATTAAGTACAATATTGTTGGAATTTTAGGGCTTATTTAGAGCTTAAATTGTCTACTTGTAGGGATTTCATTTCATTTATTAGTACCTAATGGCTTTGGATTAAAGGGGCTACTCGAAAGCCTAGATTAATATCTTCCCTAATTCTCTAGTCATAAAATCTGAGGCTTTTCTCTAGTTTTACGATATTTTTGTTTATGATACGTACCAATTGTATGACCTTTCAACCTCGTAGAATTATTTTCAATAGTATTGAATTAAATGTTGGGTATATATTTTCACGTAGCAAGCAGACACATCTTAAGTAGCCGCGATCAAGTAAAATAAAATAAATTTCAATGCCAAAAAAAAAGGATATGTCGTAATACGAACGATAGAAGTGAACCTTTTGAATTACAGGAAAACATTTTATTTATTCATCACAGTGTTTATCTTCCACCCCTTTTTGTCACACAAAAAGGTTGCGGATCAGAATTTCAAAGTCCTCCAATAAAAAAAATCACATCGAAATGGTATTTCAAAAGTACTTCAGTTTAAGAAAAACAGAATATATATATATATAGAAAATAGATAGAAGGGTTTTCTATCATATACTTCATTAACTATTTGAAAAATATGAAATGAAAGGAGTCGTTTCACACTGATAAAGGGTGGTGTTTATCAGGACACCGATTAATTTTCTGGTTAATTGCATGAGATAACGTTTAATTTCAACAGCTATTCAACATTTGATCGTCATCTCGCGGTTAAATTACCCATATTTCCTTAACCACAGTTTGGTGAACTTGGGCTTAAGCTCTTCTATCTAGAAAAATCTAAGAAAAAAAAACAAGATCCCTGTTTCGCGGAGAATTAAATAATAACCGTAACTTAACCCGATATTTGAATGCGTAGTCACGCTGAGGTATACTCTGCAAATTTCCCAGAGGGTTGAGGTTTAGAACCCATCGTGTAGATCCTCACGATGATAAATGGCCGAAAATAATCAAGTTTTGTACAAAATGGGTATTCTTGTAAAAATACTCAAGAAAAATTGTTCTTGTAGCCTTTTCTACATTTAATTTTATTTACATCGTACATCGTATTCATTATTCACAGAGACAGAGATCTTTAAATTTAAAACTAAACGTCCCTTTAAGGGGTAGGTATACGTCAATGCGAACACCTTTTTTAACCACAGCCAATTATCCCCCTTACACTTTTGCACGTAAAGGTGTATATTGCGTGAATTACAACGTGGCGGTTAAGCTAGGTCGCGCGTGGCGATCTTTGATTTTTAATGGTTCGTGAAAACGCGCCTCAAATAAAATAAAATAAGCTGAAGACATTATTTGTCTAGTAAATATGCGTATATGAAATAACTTTCACAGTGTTTTGATATAAAATGATCGAACGAAATGGTTACAAAAATACAACTTGATGCTATTTGCATGAGATTTAATATTTATTTCCTTTATATTTACGAACGCTATGAACATTCTGAGAAGAAGACATCATTTACGTATCACACAGATTACGACGAATATTTTTTTTATCTGGTTTTATTATGAATGTCGAGTAAAACGGTTACAAAAATAAGTGTTTTAGATGAAATTTTGGTATCGCCACCTTAACAAATCTAGGTACATACTTGAATTCTTTTAATTCTAGCCAATAAAAGGAATTTCTTAACTATAATAATCTTGGAACTCAAGTTGCTAGAAGTGACCTAGTTTTTTTTTAATATATTGCCATTGAAAAATCCTGAGACTAGGACTCAAGTAGATTTTTTTTCTATTACAGGGCTGCCCCTTATTCTATTCGACTAACAAGCAACTGACGTCAGCACATATAACGTTTATCCTCACGACTTTAGCGTCAACGAATGTGTATTAACGGCTTTCGATTCCAATTTCAAATCGCCGAAATGCCATTGAGCAGACTCTTTACATACACATTCTCAATTCCTTTAGCGAGAACCAATGAGATGAGCGAAACCAAATTTCGTCCTAACGACTAAATTGGCAAATAATTCTTCTTCGCACAGACATGACGTTTGTCTCTAATCTTACACGAAAATCCTCACAAAATTCCATTCGTTTAGGGTAAGCTTCTACTTCCACAAAACACATATTTTCAACGAAGTTATTGAACGATAGATCCGGAAACGCAAAAGTTTTAACAAGTTTGAGAAATGCACTCCGTATGGAGTATAAAACATATATCTGTATAACCATCTGTTTCCGGGTTGCGTTTCATTCCAATTCTTTTTTTGAGTTTTCGAACTATAGCCTACAGAACATATCGGTACGGTTATTATACCCGCAGTACTTACATACAAAATATAACTAGCCAAATTTCACTAGTATTTGATTAATTTTCTATATTTCTTTTAATAAACACTTATTTAAAAACATTTTAATTGGATAAATATGTATAGAAATAAGATCACTTTAAGTCCAAAATCTTAAGCTTAAATAATATATTACTCAATTTCTTAAAATAATTATAATTATGTGCCCATACTTTTCAAGTTACAAACTTCATTCTACTATTGTACGCCCGAAAGAAGTTTTATCTGCTTCTGATTTACCTAGAAAACAATCTTGATTGTCAGCAACGAAATTTGACATATAAGCTGTTTTTGGTAACTAGATACAAAACAATAAATTATAAAGTTTATAACATTATTTTTTTTGTGAACAGGTATCTTATGGGCAAGCGTACTCCATCTTCGATCAAATCGTGACTTTCCATCAGGTGAGTCAGTGGTCAAATGATTACCTTAATAAAATTAAAAAACATAAAAAATAAAGAAATTTTAAAAATTTTGACTATGGTACCATTGAGAAATAAAAAATAGCGTTCGACAACACGGTGAATGAACCTACCTTTTTCCCCGATCATCAAAAGTGTGGACGACAGGGTATTACCGACCGGGAATAACCCTATTATTGTATTAGGGACATGATATACAAAGCGCCCGAGGCGCGCGTACAGGGCGCGCGTACCAGGCATGCGCCGAGGCACGAGCCCTTTACTGCCGTCATAAGGAAAAAAGACGTATGATTTTTTATATCTACCACCAATCTTAATATCTACGCCGTAGCGTCAGACGCGTAGCAAGTCGTAGTCGCTTAGTAGAGGCACAGCCTAACGCTTACGGAGCAAAACGATGTGTAAATATCTACTAAGTTATTGGTATATAAAAATATGGAATGATAGGATCTTGTTTCACTGAAACTAAACAGCATGTTTTTCTACTATTTTCGGGTACTTTACGCAAGGTTCCTTTTGCGTCAAGAAACTACCGGTGGGTCAGTTAACGACTTAACTGACCCACCGGCAGTAGATTTATTGACTCGTGCTTGGTTAATTGATATTTGATACCTATGAAATAAACTTTATTTATCGATTCGAGTTTTTAGAGTTTAATAACTTAAAAAAAAACGTATGAAAATCTGTTTAGTATTTTCGAAGATCCGGGTAGAAGTTTCTACAGAACGTAAGATCCTGATAATAATAAATTTAAAGCAGTAGGTATTACATTATGTTTTTCGAGTTGGATCTACAGGTAGCAATACATCGGTGAAAACAGCTTTCAGTTCCATGCAGTAGTTTTTGCGTAATGCGCGTACAAATATCCAGACAGACAGACAAGAATTCTAAAAATGGTTGTTTTCTCATCTGTTGCTCTAAAATAGACCCCTCATCAGATTCTCTTCAACATCTTTTATGTACAGACATCGGCCTGGTACAATATTATTGTATGTATAGAAGATAGCTATACAAAGGAATTTTATAGGTACAGTCGCATTTAAAGTAGGTTAACAAGGGTATTGACGACATGCGCTCATGCCAGCTTCAGCTTATAATTTTGTAAAACGCCCGTCAAAGTTTTTTTAACTCTCAACGCAATCTGTTGCAGATTGTTTGGCACGCGCAAAAATATGAGTCTGTTGTACTTTTCCGCTTATACTGATGTATTATACTTTGATAATTTAATAGACGAATTATGGTGAAATTATTTCGGCTTAAGACAAATATACATATTTATCTTGAAATCACATTACTAATATGATAAGGCAGCTGTTTTTTACTATTAAAAGCATCTATGACAAGGTTTTCTATTAACCAAGAAAGGAACCTCACTAATATAATAAATCCGAAAGTTTGTTTGTAAACGTGAAAGTGTGTATGACGGTGGAACGAAAAACAATTCATTTCTCGATTTGGTCTGGCTCGATTGTCTCGACTTTTTACCAGTATTAATATTCTTCAATTACTTATTTACATACAATAACAATCGCTGTGACGTCAGGAGGGCAAGGCATAGACCAGGCACTGCCTTGCTACATTTCCCTACTGCATCTACATTGTACTACCTAAATCTTTTAGAGGCAAAGTAGGAAAAACATTGTGAGACGCTGCCGTTGGTGCCATTTTCTATGATAGAGGGCGAATCACTGCCACCAATACCAACAGATCTTAAAAAAAGGCTCACTACGACTCACTACTAGAATCACTACTCCTGTCATAAATGGATCTTGCCCGCTAACCGTATATCACGTTTAAATATTTCTTCGGAAAACTCCCTACAAAACGTCGACACCTTCGCAATATTTATTGTAAAATCATATGCACCAGTCTGGTTTGCCATCAAAGTCCATTGTCCATGAAGACTATTTCTAATGAGCAGTTACAAGATCTAGCTGAAAACGGAGGAGAGGCTTCTTTTGAGTTTATGAGAATGCCTTGCCACACCCAGGCAGTTGAAATATCAGTCAAAGTAGTTACTGAATCTGCTATATGCATATATGACAAAACTATAAGAGAGGGATTTATTAAGTCTAAATTATCATCACGAAAGAGCATGCCGAAGTTTGAGACAAAAAGGACATTCGTGTAAAAAAATTACTATATTTTTACATATTTTTTAACTGATACATACTGATTTTTTTTAAATAAATACTTTTGCAATACATTCTATAGTTTTATTAATCCAATCACAGTTGATATATATTACAATCACTAATTATATTGCAATAATGGTGGACCATAAAAATCAAAGAAAAATTACTTTTATCAAAATTACAAGCTTTTGACGGGGGCTCAAAATGTCATGAGATAATTCCTAAAAAAAATCATGTAAGGCAACTTTTTATCCCTTTTCCAAATAAGAATTGGAAATAAAATTGTTTTCTTTCTTCTGCATTCCCTAGTGCATTCCCTAGTGTGTATTTTTATTTTATCTTTACACTGCTTAACGGCTTTAGATGACATTTGGAATATACATAGCTTATACCTAGGATAATCATAGGCTAGTTTTTAACTTGATAAACGCGGGCAAAGCTGCGGGGCACGGCACATACGGAATAATCCAGAAAGAATGCGTTCTTTTGTTCGGTATCAGGTGATTTATTAATAAATGCAATTGTAATGTAATTGACGGAGCGACGTGAGGTCTCTAAGTTGATTTGGGTGGCAGCACTTTGCCCGTTCGTCCGTCCGTCTGTCTTTTCATGCGTCCGTCCTTCCTGTACGTCTGTCCAAGGAATTTAGCGTGTACACCATACAAGCAAATAACTTTAAATTATTAGAGAATATATAAAGCAGTGTCCAAAAACCACACATGGCAATTAAAACTATATAAATGAAAATATTAAGGGGGCGCTCAAACAAGTAGTTTTTTTTCTGACCGGTAATGTTGTTAGTAGAGTAAGAACTATTTTACCGCTACCGTTTTTGTAACACTTTCGTCACAGTATAAAAAAAAATACGTTTGATAATTTTTCTATTCGGCAAAATATAGGCGCGACGTCTCAGTTTGAGGAGAACTACATGTAATCATTTGTAAAAGAATTAGATCTCCTTTGAACTGAAAACAACTTCAGTCTTATACTTGTAAAACTACAGTAAAAGCATCTTCAACAAAACTAAAGAGAATGCATTTTTACGAAATAGTAGAGAACAAGTGTTTCAAGCATTCTTGAAACTCTCTTTCTTTACATTAAAGAACGCTTTCCACGTTCTTTTCAAAGTTTTACTTAGACTAAGTTTTGTGGAAAATATTTTCTTTGTTACTTTATTGAAAAAGTAAATGCTTTTTTACTATTTATTACCAGGTTACTCAAATGTTCATTCTAATGTTAGTCGGAGCTCAACACTCCCCTGTCACAATAATTGATCATGGGTGACCATAGACTTAATAATTAAACGCAAGCAACGCTTAAAAAAACCGACTTCACCGCTTTATCATCGGAACCTTGATCCACCAGCTGTTAAATAAAAAAAGAATCATCAAAATCGGCTCACAACGAAAGAAGTTGTGAGGTAACTTTTGAAGTCGGGTAAACCAGAACATCGTCAAAGTACGTATTATTCGTCACAAAATAGACATTATTGACGATATTTCAAGAACTACTGATCAGATCATGATCAAATTTAAATGGGATCAATTAGAAAGCAACAACATAACTTCTCTCCACGGCTTACGTGGAGAGAAGTTATGAGGTAACACACATTAAAAAAAAACAGTCAACTTGAGTACCTCCTCCTTTTTTGGGAAGTCGGTAAAAAGAACAATAGCTGACAGAACTGTAGGTACCTGCCAAGAATTTTGTAGCTAAAAACGTAGGTTTGTTTCCTATCTCATTGGTGCCTACATAAAAAAACAAAAGACAGTAGTAGTTAAATTAAGGCTATTTTTATTTAGGATGCGTGACTTTTAAACCGACCTCAAAAAAGTGGAGGCTCTCAAATCGACTGTTTTTTTTTTTAACCAACGTTCCGAAGATAAAGCGGTGAAGTCGGTTTTTTTTTAATTTGCTTGCGTTTAATTATTTATGTGTGTACCTTAAAACTTTTGTCTTATTGTATCGATTCTGATGTTTTTTTAAAGTTGGTGCTTTACATGTGGTCCCATTTAAATTTGATCAAGATCAGTAGTACCTACTTGAGTATCTATTTTATCTGTCGTTTTTTGTATGAAGTCGGTTTATTTAAGGACTTGCGTTTTTTTTTTTCTTGTTTTTTCGTTTTTTTTTTGCGAGTCATTTCATTTTATTAATTCATCCTAATAAGTTTTAAAGTGATCTTAAAATCACAAACGAAATTAAAATAAAAACAGTCCAGCAAAATAGCGGTAATTTAAGTCAACCGACAAGATAAATAGGCAATTCTTTCGGTGCTTAAAATTTATTTTCCGGAGTGTTTTTACCTGAGATTAACTTTCAAGGAATTTTGGTCTTTCCGCTAAGAATCTGTTTTAAAATTTGAGTAACTAATTACATGAGACGTCGTTCTTTTAAAATAAATGAATGTTGCCTCAAACCTATTGTGTTAAAAGAGGATGTGTCAATAAGGAATAATCCGAATTCCGGTTATATTTATGAAACAGGTGTATAAATTGCGTATGAATAATTGAAGCGCAAGCAAAGCTTAAAAACAAACAGACTTCATCGCTTATATTTCGGTTTTGGCTTGACCGATTTTGATAAAATTTATATGGAACCAATTTTGAAGTATATTCTACCAAACATCTAAGAAAATCATCAAAATCGATTCATAATTGGCGGAGATATTGCGTAACATACACAAAAAAATATACAGTCGAATTGAGAACCTCCTTTTTTTAAGTCGGTTGAAAAAACAATACACCCGATTTTGTATCTATACTGTAACTACGCGACTGTTATATAAGATATAAGACTACATATATTCTAATATTATATTATATGTTTAAACATCAGAAGAGTCAGGAAACTCTCAGATATGATACCAGTGTATTATAAAATGTATAAATGTTATAAATTGTAATAACGTTTATACCATTATTTGTATATAAATATATATAATTATTTATTATAGAACGAATAGAGTATTGCATTAGAATTTAATAATATTGTCCTAGTAAATGTAGTAGTTATTAATGTATTTGTTTTTTGTTGTAATTTTGTTACTCAAATTATTATTATTATTGTTTTATTGTGAGTCGTTTGTGTTGTTGTAAGTAGTCCGTGTTATCACCACAAATCCGCTCCCAACGGAAGACCAGCGCTGATCTTTTGATCAATATTTATGCTGAGTTGGAACCGATTTGTGGCAATGGCGCCAATTATTTTTTATGTTTAACTATTTTTTTTTTTATTGTTGTTAGGTGTTTATTGTTACAAATAAATATATTTTCTTTCTTTCTTTCTTTCTATTATAGTGTAGACAAACTCCATCAAATTGATAAAGTGTGAACGCGAGTAACAACAGTGATAGAGTTTTGGCAAAATTAAATTTGTCAATTAAACATTTATATATATATCAACATTTTATGATATTGATAAATATAAAATATAACATTGACGTAAAGTCGTAAGTCAATCCATATTATATCGTTTACCTTTTGGAGAGTGTGCGCAGAAATTACATGAGTTCATTCCACCATGCCCTTTTTACAATCTTACGAGTACATCAAGACAAACTATCAAACGTAATTCATTTAAGGTTTACATTCCTCCAGTTTTACTTCTACATGCATCTACGTTCATCATCCAAACATCGAAGGAGTTGAACTCATTACCTGTGTCGTTGCTCCTCGAAGGTTCACTCTTGATTTAAAGACTTACGTTTGTAATAAAAAATATTCACTTTTTGTTGTTCCTAACCACAGCTCCCGGGTTAGGTTTTTGGGTCAAGTTCGGAATAATTCTCCTGACCTGGGAGCATTCAAATCAAAAGTGAACCTTGAGGTATCTTCTAGGCAAGCATGTCACATCTTTGGCTGCATCATTACTTTCCATCAGGAAAGATAGCGGTTAAATACTTGCCTATATAGCATACATAACGTATTAATATATACAACATAACTGTTTATTGTACTGCATTGTATCCCACGAATATTGACATAAACTGCTTTAAACAGTACTGAAACTTTGCTCCAAACTTCACGATAGTTGTCCCTAATCCGCGTCTAAACACCTTCCACCAGGATTCAGAATTTACTAGTTTCATTCAGTCCCTAAAGTTCACTAACAACCTTCCTTCTGCCTGTAAATCCTCGCAGGTAACTACTTGAACCGTAAAATGGTATTGTGTAAGTAAACATCTCGCTTCGCTATAAATATGCTTCTACAAGTTTACAGTAAATAGAGTATAAACAGTATATAGACATTTGGTAGATTAAGATACACCGTTCCTATCCGTTTAGAAACAAACCATACGGCTGTAAGAAATAGGCCCACATTTGAATGGCATTTCATCTAATGGTAACTAAGATGAAACTGAGCATACTTGCTCACTTCTAGGTTCGAATGCAATATGTCTTCGTATACATTGGTATTTGCCCCCAACTCCCGGCAATGGGAAGTAATGAGCTTGATAAGACTAGAAGACTCCCAAAAGATTTTAACTGAGCAACCAGAGCGCGAGCGTTTTTTCGTTTCGTCACTGCTCAGATGCTCAATGCAGAAGAAAATAATTTAAACGCAAGCAATGCTTAAAAAAAACGTATATTTCGATTTTTGTTGATTTTCTCAAAAAGCGCTAAATCAAATACCTACGCTTAGTAAAAAAATTTATATGGGGCCATTACTTAATTATGATCTTCCAAAAAAAAAAAACATCAAAATCGATTCATAATTCGCGGAATGATCGCGTAACATACATACAAAAAAAAACATACATTCTAACTTAGGACCTCCTCCTTTTTTAAAGTCGGTTAAAAATAAATGCTTATACACTTACAGCAAAACCCCACAATAAGTTCGAAGGCTAGTATAGAGGTTGCCGAAAACATTCTCATTACACATACATACAATCACTTCCAGTACTTTTTTGTATGTACATATTCGAACAGGTTATAAAAATGCAATGCAAGTGATATTTTTATCGCGATTATACCAGCAAATCTACATATTTGTTATTTATAAGGTGCATATCATTACAGTCACAATGCTCCTTTCATATAAACTTTACTAGTCCGAAATATTACATACATCATGCAACAGAAACGTGGCGCGCGGCATAAGTATGAGCAACTTTACATATCGGTTACGCCAATGCCGCAGGGAGAATTATTTTGGTACAAAAATATTCATCATTTAGTAATTGACCAATGCGCTTTAATTTTCGTACTAGATAGCCGGGTTCGATACTTGGCGAGAGTAAATTTTACTCTCTGAGGAAAACTTTTATTTTGCAGTTATAGGTTTCACACGCGAGCGATAGAAGAAGGCACATATTTTTTTTTAAATCACTAAGTTTGACTGCTATCTGGCTCTACACTGGCTTTCAGAGAAAATACTCTACCGGATTTCATCACGAATAACGATAACTTTAAGTAATATAGACTATTAGCCCGTAGACTAGATATATAGTCTATAGTAGGATTCAAAATCGAGGCCAACTCAATCGGGAAGTTAGCTAACTACGACAGCGCTATTAAGGCTTCAAAAAACAGCGCTATGAGTGTCAAATAGTCGTTATATAATAAAACCATACAATATTTCATACAGTTTTTCCACAGTAGCTATATAATAAATAAATATTTAGCATTTATATAATATATAAATAATACTTTCATTATTAACTTGTTATATTTTCACTAAGTTCGATGACTTAAAACGTGAGGTTTTTTTTATGTCCGATATTGCGTTTGACCACAATCTCACCTGATAAAAGCGATGATGCGGCCGAAGATGTAGCATGCTTGCCTAGAAGGTACCTATTCACTCTTGACTTAAAGACTCCCAGATTATACTGTTCGGTAATATTCACATCATACACACAATTACATAAGAATATAAATTCAAATTGTTCGCAATTGTTTGAGAAACAATAATTCATAAGTTTCTAGTAACTTTGAATCCAATTTTGCAAGAAGATAAAACATTGTTCTGTATTTTTTTCTTTAACACTGAGCACATAAACTTAAATGTTTACAAACAACTATTCTTTTGCTGCGTAACTTCTGAAGGTAAGTATGAAAACATTTATAACGTACGTGAGGGTGGAACATGAAAAACACAGATAAATTATGATGTACATAAAGTACAATGCTGTTAAATACGTGTACCTAAACAATTAAAAACTTTGAGTACTGAAGAGTGGTAGGTTTTATATTCATCGATGGATTTTTTTTATAATAGGTGTTTGGATGAGTTTGTAATTGTATGTATGTACCTATTATACGATACTGTCCAAGGCCATATTCAATCTATCTAGGACACGAGTTGTAGCGTACCTCCTTCTTCATTTCATTATTTTAAATAAACTCAATGGATACAAGTTACTTGTTAAAAACTTTTTTAAAAGACAAGCTTTTAGAAGTCCGCCATATTGGATTTAAAGTGACGTCACTTTATTTTTCGTGTTATTCTCAGCAAGCCCTTTCAGTCGATATCCATATTGTAGGAGTGCATTAAAAACGACTTGTCCGCCGTTTTGGGTGGCGGAACACCCACGTTGGATTTAGGATGACGTCACATAGATAACCATGCATTGTCATCCAAACTAAACGTTAATACAAAATTTCAGCTCAATCAGTTTAAGATATCTGCTTCAAAATTGAGTTCCAAGATTCCACCCGGGCAGACATACATACATTGTAAGTTAAATAAAAGCTTGTAAATATGTAATCCGAGCATCTCACATGTTCTCATTTGAAACAAGTATCACAAACTTTCACATTAGTTTCAAAGCTAAAACCACTCTGGAACTTTCTGATCCATCAAAGACACAGCTTCCTTTTCGGGTACTAATGAAGCACACGAGGAATCTTATCCCATAAACTTTCTCCAGTGACTCCGATTGCCTTTTATAAGGCGCTATGCACAAGGACGTAAATCCCGGTCACCTTTAAAGAATGCAGACGCAAAGAATGCCTGCGAGGAACGCCCTGAACTCAACTGATTTGGAGAGCATTTCAAATCTCTTGTGCAACTTTGAACTGCATTCATTATACTCGTTGAAAAGTTCCCGCCATTTAACCAGTTTAAACTGGCCCTTACGAGGAAAATGCGGAATTTATGCGAAATTTTTTCGTAGAACAAAAAAGACAAATTGCTAAATAGCTTAGTAATATGATAAATATTTTATCCGAAGATTTCTTTCGGTCCCTTTGTCTGAGTTTAGGCAAGATAATAAATGTTTGTAAGATTTTTATCACTTTACTGTCATGAAAAGGTTTAAAGGATTGAAAAGAATTGTATGTTTGAATTAAGATAACCTTTTTATTTTATGATTATTTATTTATTTCAGAAAATCGAATAATGTATTATATAATAAACAAGTAAGTAAAAATGTTCCTGGGAATACTACAATGGGTCTTTCTCCTGTGACAAAATTAAATATTATGCATGCAATTTTTGAATGATGTCTGCATTAATTTAAAATAACTTCGACTAGTCCAACCTAATAAATAAAATGTGGTTGTTCTGTTTTAGACTTTTCAAAGCCTGCCTTAGATATGACAAGACAACTGTTGTCATACGACTTATCAACATTGACCAACGACTTTAAAATGTATCGTTATTTCTAATTACAGTTTGTGGATTTCACTAAGACCCGTCATTGCGATTGAGGATTATTAATTCAAATTATAATTTAAATGCAATAATTGCGATGAAGTGCATATTAGTAGAAACAAAAAAGAAAGAATCATATAGACAGTGCATTGTAGAGGTAGTAGTGGGACGCGCCTTCGTGAAGCTGACATTAAATCAACATAATGTTCTATTGAAAAATGCCACTAGAGAGAGGACGAGGTCATTCATTCACAGGTCAAGTACTGGCAGTACGAACATTTAGCGAATACAAACAGTAATAGTCAACTTGGGACTCAACTGCCAGACAGCTTTAGCTACTGAGGTTAAAATAACAATGGTCTTCCAATAAATACTACAATCTCAGATTATCTGTTGACAGAAAACAAACAACAAAGAAACAGGTTATGCCACTGCGCTCCACTGCTATTGTTCTCAAACGATTGAATGTCAATACTTTATATCCACTGGGCTCCACCGATAAAAAATAAAATTATATTTTTAGTCGACAGCGCTCCATGGAAATTTGAGTACTAATAGCAAAAGAATTGTCGGATTGGGAATATATGTTCTTGTAATGCATTTAAACTCACAGCCCACCTTTAAAACTTTTAATATTGTTGGTTCCGGAAACGTTTATAAGATTTATTATTACACCCAAAACCAGTAGAGACCGCTATTAGTGATAAGGCCGCCTGTTGTGATACTTTACGTATAAGCTTGTTTGTTACCTTTGTTTTATCTTATCTTATAAAGTGGATCAATAATGTTATAAAAATTATCTATCTATCTTTCTGTCTAATATCTCTTGGGAAGAAAATTTGTGCTTTGTTAATCAAACCCGCTATTCGTAGAAAGCTAACGCTTGCCTGATACGCCAGCGGGATTTAATAATTGATAATAATTTTTTAAACTAGATTTTTAAGAAATATGTCTTAGGTAGTAAATTTTGCTTTTAGGAATAAACCCAGGCCTTTCAGGAGGCTCTTCAGAAGAAACCGTAAATAAAAATCTAAAATATAAAATCTCGTGTTACAGTGTTTGTGGTCGAACTCCTCCGAAACTGCTCGGCCGATTTTAATGTTTTTTTGTATATTTGGTAGGTTACGAGAATAGGTCGTAAATTCAAAATCAAAATCAAAATCGTTTATTCACATGGGCCCCAAAGAGGCACTCATGAAAGTTAATGAATCTATTGCCAGATTCGCAAAATTACAGCCATCTCGAGAAGAACCTGGCAAGAAACTCGGCGGCGCATTTTTTTTTCATTCATTTTTTTTAAAAACATTCTTAATTTCTAAAACATAATTTTCTTAACCTAGGTGTTATTATAGTAGTCGCTAGAAAGAGCCTGTGCAGTTTGCCTCCTTATTTTTTACCCTCCTACCCCTCCTGTCATGTTTTAACCTGTTGTGATTTTAGTACTTTTGTATGAACAATATCGATAAAGTGTTTAGTATGGTATTAAAGTACTAGGCGACCATACACGTGAAAGAGGTATACATTTTTTCTAAGCGTGGCATTGCGACGTATGCAGGGTAATACGGTGTTCCGGCAGTTATCCTTGAGAGCCTGCGTATTCCAGGTCTAGTGTGTTTACCAGCTTCGATCACATCGTCACTTACCATCAGGTGAGATAGTGGTCAAACATTAGCCTGTCAGAAATAAAAAAAAAATAAAAAAAAAATGGAAATACAGCTAGTCTTATTATAAAAACAATAGCAGCCAAGAGCGTTGTTATTTATCTTAAACATTATAAGCTATTCCATTTTCTTCCCCTAAGACATTTTCCTAAAGTTTTGTCCATAGTTTTAATTGCACACAACTTTACTTATGGGATTAGTAATACAATCATCTCATTTAAAATTAATTAATATTGAATTATAATATTAATTGAAATTAATTCTGCTCCTAATGAGATAGTGAACCGTTTTAATCACATTCATAATGTCCTCATTATCAGGTTACATCCTTTCATAGTAATGCTAAATAATTGATATTTCACTAATGATATTATTATAGACGTAATGGTTGCAGGCAAATTAGGACATGCTATATCATTTCATAAAATACAATATACTAGAATATAATAATAATGTTATATGTATACACAATTCATGAAACATCACACCGAATTTCGTCAGAAGGTACTTGTCTAAAATGTGTAAGCAGAAAGTTAATCTATACTACATATAATAATGAAAACGCAAGCAAAGCTTAAAAAAACGACTTCATCGCTTATATTTCGGTTTTCGCTTGACCGATTTCGATAAAATGTATATTGGACCACCACTGAAGTATACTCTACCAAACAAAAAAAAAACATCAAAATCGATTCATAATTGGCGGAGATATCGCGTAATATAGATAATAAAAAAACATACAGTCGAATTGAAAACCTCCTTTTTTGAAGTCGGTTGAAAATTAATATCTATTTCCCTTGGTCATCGCATCAAGCGTGAACGGATGGAACAATTACGCTTATTATTTTATTGTTGTGTTTATTATCGTCAGAAGAAGGTTCTTATGAAAGAAAATTTTATCCCGGAATTCTCGTGGGTCCGGGACCTAACCGGGTTTTACCCGCGTAAGACCTAACCGGGACTTACGCGGGTAAAACCGCGGGACGCAGCTAGTAATAATATAAACGCTATAGTGATAAATCTAGAAAGGAAAAATTATCGCTTGAGGCGGGATTTGAACCCGCGGCCATAGGGTCTCATGCCCTATTGCTCTAACCGCTGAGCTACTCAAGCCCCGCCTGAAGCGACGAAATTAACCTTTCCTTATTATTAACGTCTTACGGGGACGTTAATAATAAGGAAAGGTTAATTTCGCAAGCAATAGGGCATGAGACCCTATGGCCGCGGGTTCAAATCCCGCCTCAAGCGATAATTTTTCCTTTCTAAATTTATCACTATAGTTCTGCCTAGCATGGCTAATGCTATATAAATAAAATCAATTGGTTTGGGTGGACGTTATCAACACAACGTGTAGCTAACTGCAATGTTAGACTCGTTGGCCGTAGTAGTTTCGATAAACTTTCGGTAGATGACGTCACACGTCCCCGTAAGACGTTAATAATAAGGAAAGGTTAATTTCGTCGCTTCAGGCGGGGCTTGAGTAGCTCAGCGGTTAGAGCAATAGGGCATGAGACCCTATGGCCGCGGGTTCAAATCCCGCCTCAAGCGATAATTTTTCCTTTCTAAATTTATCACTATAGTTCTGCCTAGCATGGCTAATGCTATATAAATAAAATCAATATAAACGCTTTCAAACTCAAGACCCACTAAGTTTTTGTGTCGTGGGTGCTAAAAACATTCATACACACGATCACACCCAGAAACAAAAATTTTCCTCTCCTTAAACTTATGTTCCCACCGGAATCGAACCTCTGCTTAGAAGGCCGACGCGCACTTAACTAGCGAACAGTAGTTCAACATTGCCATGTTGATGAAAGTGCTCATATTTTTTTTTTTTGTGCGGGGAAACTGCCTAGCACTTCCTTTCCTTCTCAGGGGTGAAGGAAAGAGGAATGTGGGGCTCGAACCCACTAAAAACCCCCCCGTGAGCAGTCTCTCGCCGAGGTGGGGCAAGATAGGGTCACGCTAGTAGTCACTATCTTGTCCCGGCGGTAGGCCCGGATACGATTCGGGCCACTGCACCCATGGAGGGGTGACCTTGCTCACCAAAGCCACCCCCCAGACATGTGGGGCCGTGCAAGCCGGTGGAGAGCCCCCTGGTCCTCCACTAGTGACCCCACTACAAAGGAGGTGAAAGTGCTCCCAAATCCAATATATTGTAAGCCTTAACAATCAAATCCTTAACTTGATTGTAATATCAACTCATGAATGGCTGGTTCAAAATTCGTGTAAACATAACCGAATTTACATCTCACAAAAGGGAAATTATTTAACTTAATTATGTTTCAAAGTTGCTGCTTATCTTAATAAGGGCTGGTTTTGTAAGTCGTTTTGTTTAAAACATGTTTAATGCAAACAATTGAACAATGGGAAAAGTGAAACGTTCCTACAAACTGTAACTTTTGAGGCGGTACTTTTCCGCACTTCAGAACTTTTATCTATTTTCGGGTGAAACGTAAATATATCTCAATAAGTTATCATACACTGGGCCCGTGGGAACCGTGTTTCTTTTTCTGTTATAAATATGGACAATGCCTTAAAAATCGAAGATTAAAACGAGCGACCTTACGTAATCAGCATCCGCTAAATCCGTTCTTTCATTGAAAACATAAGCATTTCAAAACAAGAGATTCGGTTGTTATCTCGACCGACCGGAATAGGACAGTGCGGCCGAGAGCGCCTTAAAAAGTTTGAAATTTGCATAAATGCTGGTTTATAGCTAAATAAGGTAAGGTTTGAAATAAGGTTAATAGGAAAAATCGTAGGAATGATCTAGTGATCTTCAGTCAAGATTGAATATAAGCTATTATATATATACTTATAGTTATGCCAGATTTTCGTCTACAATGTGTAATATAGATCAAATAATTTTCATCTATCCATCATATATTTAAATAAAAAATAATTACCGCATATATGAAAGGCGATCACTTGAGAACTACTTCAGAGAAAAAACAGGGCTTAAAGAGATTTAACATCTATTATCTCAGGGTGATGAGTACAATGCTTTGCTGCGCTGGAGTTGGAATTATATTAGTTCAAAACTATGGGGCTGATGGTAAGCTACGGGTGTGACGCTTGCTGAGTCGAGCAAGTCGCTGATGGCGAGCTGTACGTCTCAACTCTTAATGACAAAAAAAAAGAATCAGGGTCTCACACCTTTATTTTACAAATAACCCTGCATACAAATTTGAATAAATATGTAAAAATTCAAATTTCAGCGCAACCCATCGCACCTTGTATCTATTTATACATGTATACTGCATATCTCAGATATTTCACAACCTAAAAAAGCAGCGATATTGAATACAATGGAACCCGGTTTTTGTCTCATTTTAATTTTAATAAAACCTGCGTATATAATAAACGACAATGGTATTTTATTTTTATGGTATGAGGTTCCAGGTGGGCTGGCAGGACTGATTTTATTCCAAGGTTGCCGAGCATTAGTCCCTTTCCTGTTGTTTTGCGAAGAAGTTATGGTCCGAAATGGCACCTGAGTTTTAATTTCAGATTGCTTTTATATTGCTAATTAGATGGACATGACCTCTTTACCTATTAAATTATTCTGTGTGCGTATTGCCTTCAAGTTTGAGCAAATATTTATTACGAGAAGTACGGAATATGGAAACAGAAAAAAATGTAGGTGATGAACAATTTGAGCTATGAACGCAGTAAATAATGAATACAATAAAACGAACTTTATAAGTTCGTTTTATTGTGAAAATGTGGAGCGCCTAGCTAAGGCGACGTGGAATCAAAATTATTTAATACTTGCTTGCCTCAACGTTTTAGCACTGCAATTCTGAGAGGCAATGCTGTCCGTACTAGAAGTCAGCTTTAGCAAATGAATTACCTATAAGATTTGTGGTACAACCCACCAAGCTTCCAGGTAACTCAAAGGCTAATTATTTATTGTGTTTCTAAAGTAAAACTAGAATGACATGCAAATTAACAGCGCTTTAAAAGTGTTTAAGTACTACGAGATGAAATTAGCCCATAGTGTAGCCATTAGAAAAAAAACGAAAATATTATAATCTAAACAACATCTGCAAAATTATTAGCAATGAAATATATTTTATCAAATAATAAAAGCACCTTAGTTAATCAAGGAAACAAAGCAGGCCTATTGTTTTGGGGTTAGTTATTACTCCGCAAGCGCCTATTTTGAGCTAAAATATATTCGCGTCGACGCTCAATACATAAACCAAAATAATAAAATCCGGACACCCAAATACAAGCAGTTAAACCGTATTTTACGCACTAAGGAGACTCAAAGTAAGCCTTTCATAGGGTTAAGGGTAACATCTCACTAGGCATGCAGCCCACTTTTGATATGAATTTAGTCACAGAAACTCATAACTAAATTACACTAATAAGCAAATCATACTAATATTATAAATCTGAAAGTTTGAGTGTACGTGAGTAAATGTGTAAGTATGTTTGTTTCTTCTTCACACTGTAACGGCTGAACGGGTTTGGATGAAATTTGAAATGTACATAGCTTTTCCCTAAGAATAACACATATGCCACTTTTTAATTTGATAAACGCGGGCGAAGCCTCAGGACACGGCTTGTTACTGTATAAAACTTAGTAATAAAAAAAACTATTAAACTTATTAAAAACTCATTAAAATATTTATTTTAAGAATCGTTTTTTTATGTACCAGTTTTTTATATTTATTTATCTGCTGTGCAAACACATCATCATCTTCCAACACGAAACTTGTGTTATACGTGTGATAAATTAAAAAATATGTTTTACATATTATGCGATAATTTCAGATGATATCACCTAAGCAAATACTGAACTCATTTCTGAATTAAAATCTGAGATATATTTTAGTAAAATTTTCATTTATGTCAAGACCTTTTCTAGTTATTCATCATGCATTCGTTAATATTGGACTAATTTTGGATAAATTGGGCCTGAAGCGGCGGCCCTAGGTTGCCACCTCAAACACATAAACCAAAATAATAAAATCCGGACATCCAAAAAACACAAATACAAGCAGCTAAACCGTATTTTACGCCCTAAGGAGACTAGACAAGGACTAAGGAGATAGGGAAATATTCGTTGAGAGATAAAACTACCTAAAGCAAGTAGGAGGAAATTAAAAGGTATCCCGCAAAACACAACGCCAGCGTGAAATTCCGTTAAAAAACTTGATAGTAGAACTTCTTCTAAATTTCTGAACAGTATGTATAACTGGGCGTATAGTTTACCATCAGGCAGCTTTTTTTTTATCACTAGAAAATCTTAAGTGAAATTTGATATATACTCAGAAAATACCTTTTCTAAACTATTTATTATTGGCTTGTTAAAGTTTCCATAATTAAGATTTTACATTAATACGAACAGACGAACAATCACGGTTCATCACATTATTTTTATTGACTTGTGTCTAAACACCGCCCAAAAAACTACCTATTTTACTACCAAAAAAAATCTAAACGGTTACCAAAATGGATAAATGGTAAACAAATTACGTTGGATAAATGTTCACCAAATTACGTTTCCTAAAGTATTATGAAATAAATCAATTTTTTCGTATTATAAATATTTTTGTATTAATTATAAAAAAAAGCACCTTAACCTACTGTTATCCGATTCGGTTCTGTCACAGGAAATTTTATTTTAGGTAACGTAATTTGGTGACCATTTATCCATTTTGGTAACCGTTTAGAATTTTTGGTTTCCGTCTAAATTATACCCATTTTTATTTACCTTAGTCTGATAATAGTTTTAGTCAAATTTTCGAAGAAATAAGGTATATTTTTGCTTAATTTATATAGAAACCGATAAAGTTTGGGAACAAGGACTGGTGGCATTGCACCCTTCCGTGTTTCGCGAATATCAAAGTTAACACCCTCAAAACTGAGAGAATCGACAACACGTTTGACTTTTATTAGACTAGACATAACGTTTCGCGCGTTTTAGCCAAATTCGACATTTATTGCAAACAGACTTGATATTTGGCGCAGTCTACAGAATGGTGGGTTTATTTCATTCGAAATAATTTTCTTCAAATAATTAGATACCGTTATTCTGACAGCTCTTAGATTCCGCTCTTTTTTTGATGAAAAAAGTAACATCTCCCGATTGTGTTAAGTGTGACATAGAAAATGTACAACTTGTCTTGTTGGAATATGTACTGAATGAAGGTTGAAGAAGATTTTCTTTGACCAGAATCACAGCAAATTTAATGTTGGATTTTGTAACAGCATCCTACCTTGCCTAACTTTAAATCTAGCATTGGCATTGCATCTTAGTTAACATTGCATTTTCTATTTAATTTTGATGATTATTTTTCTTCTATTGTGTAGTGTGGTCGCTCAGCGAGAAAGTACTTAAATAAGTACAAAAAAATGAGGTTTGATACAATTTTGCTGATAGTTAATCTAAATATAAATGTTAAATATAAACGCTGTCACACTCACAGTGTGAGGACACTAAGTTCGATGACTTGTGTCATGGGTGCCGTATTAAATCATCATACACGCAATCACAACCAGAACCAGCAACACAAATTTTCCTTGGGAAGAAAAGTTGTGTTCCCGACGGGAATCGAATCTGATAACCCTGCTTAGAAGAACGCGATCACAACCAAGCCAATATGTCATATTAACTTCTGATTAACGCAGACTGTTACTAACATTCTAGTGCTATATCACATATAGCACTAAAATGTTAGACTAGACTAAAGTTAAGTAAAGTAGAGTAAAGTTCTCAGAAACATATTTTCTAGTCAGAAGTTGTTACTAAATAATTATAGTTGTCACCAACTATAATTATTTAGTAACAATCACAAAATTATTTGGAAATAACTAGCTCATTTTGAAAAAGAATACCTACGTTCTTTTATATCTATTTTATATTTGTAACTATAATTTTGACTAGAAAATGTTTCTGAGAACTTTAGTCTAGTTGTCCCAATTTTTTTATCCGTGTGGACACAGCTAAAAAGACACAGACGGATAAAAATACAGTACTCTAGCTACAATCATTTGTAAAAGCGTACCGAAATGGTCATTGTTTGTCCAACCACAGGTGAACAAACCTCCGACTGAATCATAAATACGCTGTATTTGTGTGGTAATCCAAACTGCGTCGTTTATTTAGGACGGCGACGAGTAAGCAATCAACTGCCCTCCGCACAAAATTAACTGTTAATCCATTATGTTATTAAGTTCCGCTATTTTGTACGGTTTAATTACTTTGCAAGCTGTTAGACTGCTTTTAATTGGTGAGGTCATTATTTGACAGTTAAGCATGCTGTGGAGCCTTGGCAGGAATGTGGTGAAATATTTTGATCGTGACGTGTATCAATCTAGCCGAGTTCTATCGGACGCTTCCATACTATGTTCGATGACTTGTGTCCTGAGTGCCGGAAATATTCACATCACACACACACAATCACAGCCAGAACGACAAACACAAATTTTCCTTGGGGACAAAACTTTTATTTCTGCCGGGAATAGAACCCGATGCGTAGAAGGCGAACGCACACCCAAGTAAACCAACGGGTAGTAGACCTAACTTAAGTTTATATCAGACTGGTATGATCTGCATCGTAAAAATATGTATACAACACCTACCTATTTATTAAGATGCAGATCTAATCACCTAGTCTAATCGCCTACAATAATCAATGTATGCTAACATGATTAAAACAAAACACGTCAATCTGACATCTCAATATAATTTTATTCATTTTAAATGAATTTGCTTTAACAACTTAAGTTGCGCATGCAAGTCATCGTAAAATATCGATATAAAATCTGCATAAATATTTTGTGTGCAATGCATTCAACTATTCTGTCCAGAATTATTGTTTCTAAAAAAATATATAATATTTTTAGAACCATAGCATTAGAATAAACAATAGTAAGTACCCTATACAATAGTAACTTAATCAAAGTACGTCGTGCAGTATGAGTGCTACAAGTGGCTACGGCGTAGACCCAGTCCGCATCGTAGCGACATCCCTATAAGATACGCTGCGGGGTAGCGTAGCTTAACAAGCTAAGTAAGAAACCAATTTATAGAAACCGGATAAATAAGGGTAAGTATGTGATTATTGTAAAGAGAATTGTTGTAGAGAGTTTGTTTTGGC
This sequence comes from Lomographa bimaculata, assembly GCA_948107665.1. Lineage (NCBI taxonomy): Eukaryota > Metazoa > Arthropoda > Insecta > Lepidoptera > Geometridae > Lomographa > Lomographa bimaculata. Next base: position 16,293,475 of record OX403589.1, read on the forward strand.
GTGTTTTGTTTTGATACGTAAAGGCGAGCGATTTTACAGTTTATATAATATATAGTATAATATCAGTACATCCGAAGTTGAACTACACATGCATTTTCTAAACATCAGCGTGAAACCTTTTAATCTCCTTGATATAATAATCTCAAATGGAATGTTGTGAAATGTTCAAATAAATGTTGAATGTGACCAGTTATAATCATTCTTTCCTATTTATTTAAGTTTGTTTGTTTTGTCTTGTGAATTTAGCCAGCATTAATCAAATAAAACATATTTTGAGTTTGTCAATGTATAAAAGTAGTCACACAGTCACAAGAGTAAAAGATTCATAGTCATAGTCAAATCATGCCATAGTAATATCGTAGAAAATTTTCTAGAACTTTTAGAGTATTGGAGCGAAAACGAAAATCACGTTTTTCAAACTTGTATGCTTTGCCTACACTTGTGCACGTTTACAAACTATTAACGGTTACTAATACACCATTTTACACATTTACACGCGACGTATCATAAGGTTTTGAAAATGTACAACGCTATTTTTCACTTTTGCGCTAAACCCCCATATTAACAACTTCAGTTCCTTGTATATTTTTTTTTATGCCAGATAGGTAAGCATTTGGCCGCTATCTCACCTGACGGAAAGTGATGATGCGGCCGAAGATGAAGCATGCTTACCTAGAAGATACCTATTCACTCTAGACTTGAAGACTCCCAGATTATACTGTTCAGGGAACAAAGACGCGGGCAGCGAGTTCCACTCTTTCGCTGTACGGATGATAAATGTAGAAGCAAAACGCTTCGAGCGGACATGAGGTATGTCAACCATAAATGGATGACGTTGCTCAGTTCGTCTTGTGGTCCGATTATAGAAAGGGCAAGGGGGAATCAACTGATGTAATTCGAGTGCACACTCTCCGAAATGTAAGCGATAGAATACCGATAGGCATTATAGGTATATGCTATGTAAAGCAAAAATGTAAAGTTTCCTCCTCCAGGAATAGCGGAACATTTCTCTGAATAGCGTTATTGCTTGTTTAGCATTTACAATGCATGATGGTTATCCCGACTGAGACCAGGCGAATCGTATCTGCTTTTATTGCATCAGACTAAAACGTTTGAATTACAATCTACAATAATAAGGTTTATTATAGAAAAGGTATTTTTTTTTATCCTTATAGAGGGTCGCAATTTTAGTCAATTTACTTAGTATTTACTAATTATATTGTGTATTATATTAAATTTTATAATACATTCTTGGAAATAATATTATTGTCAAATTATTATGTGATCATTTCAAATATTATTAATTATCTACATAAATTTATTTATTTGTATCATAATACACATTTAAAACGATTTCTGATAGTTACACAATACACTGTCATAACAATTATATTGTAAGTTATTTAGTTAATAAAATATATTGATCGAGACAAGTTTAAACTTGTCTCGATCAACATACATTATTTTTATATGTACTTTAATACTGATAAATTCCCTGTAAAGTATATCTCACAGATTTCTCATTGAATGTCTTTGGTGGCATCCAAGTGGAAAATAAATCATAAATATTCAATAGAGCTTAGAATTATGAGGCCTTTAAAATATTCAAATACTATCAAAGAGAACGGAAGACAATAGAGTGAAGCCACAAAATATTTTCTCTTCAATACTGTTCTTATTCACCTGTTTCCATTAACCCTCCTCCAAGGCATTGGCCTCTCAGACCAACTAGGTATTTTATTCATTCAGAAAGCGGTCGAACCTAACGTTTGTTTATATACGAGTAGTATAGATTAGATTGCCTGAGGTTAGAAATGTATTAATATATTTTTTTTATTATGGTCATCTCTAATAGTTTTATTACACTGAACTTCTGCTAGGAATTATTGCTTATCAGAGTGGAGACCAGCGCAGGAATATAATATTGTAGCTATAAAGCTACAATGTATTCTTACGCTGATTTCCGCTTATAAAATTGATGAGTATTTTATATCCGTCTTTCCCTGGGGAATTTTAACTTACAATGGCCGATCTCATTACACCACCTTGACATGTTGCCTCTATAAAATCAGGCAGCTATTACTGATATGGAGTCAAAGTACGATGCTATATCTCCTACCTGAATAATATATTTACCTCTAAAAGTTGTAACATACACGCTTTCACACTCACACTCCCTTACTAAGTTCGAAGACATGTGTCGTGGGTGCCGTAAATAATCAAATCACACACAAATACACCCAAAAGCAGAAACACAAATTTTCCTTATAGAACAAAAACGTTACAATTGGTATGTTTCGGTCTGTGGAACCACATATATTCTATAGGGTTAAGTGCGTACTCGATACCGCTACGTAGAAATGGTATATATTCGATTCCGGTGTCTTTATTTACTCTTAGAATATTCCTCTTACAAAAATTGTGAAAAAGATTCGATTTCCATGTTTATTTCAAGTTCAAACAATAATATTCAAGAAGGGAAGCGAGGCAAATTGATTTAACAATTTTGCGTATATGTATTACTATTGGTTTATGTGTATTTTATAGCTTTCGTTACTGGTATTTAAAATATATATAAGAAAATTACTGAAGCAACATTTTGAAAGTCATGCTGACTGGTCAATATTTAATTTTGTTTAATAAGATATTCCATGAAATATATATATATGTATTTTCTTGTTAACGTGTATTCTATATTGATGTTTATAATTTGATTGTTTATGATTATAATTAATTTATTGATATAATTGCCTTGTGAAAGTGAAAATATACATTTACTTTTATTGGATTAACTATATTCGTTGAATAAAATAAAATATATCTAGTCCACCTTAGTAATGCTTGTATAGTTAATTATATGCACGAAAGTTTTATCTAAGTACGTTTTCATTTTTAATTCAGTTTTTTTATTCATTTAATAAAATACAAGTTGTTTTATATTGCCTATAAACCTAGCTTAAGTTGGTCTAGAGAATAAGTTCTCGCCGTTACATGCTATTACATACGATATAATAATAACAATACATAATTATAAAATAATAATAATCAGTACGACTTAAAAATAATTGTAACAGAGCCATTCCACTAGTATTCAAAAACAACTGAGTTGCATCGCACATGCATGCCGAGTTCCCTGGCGTCATAAATAGTCAGGCGAGTTAACAACTTGAATGTGCGATATAGGATGCTCCTTTTATGGGTTCAGATATTTGATAAAGTACTGTTTAAGTGTGTTAAGTTACCGTTTAAAATACGTTCAATATTTTTACGTGCTATTGTAACACGATACGTATCTTAGTGTAACCTACTTTATTTATCAAAAAATTGCAATTTTGCAAATAAGGTAGGTAATTTATATAATATAAAAAGTATATTTGACTTCCAATCAAAAAGTTTAAAAAAATTTAATGTAAATAATCATTTTATTATTAATTATTTCAATAATCATTATATTAATTTCTAATATCATAATAATATTATCAATTATCCTATCAAAAAAATCATTTATATTCACTTGTTTAACAAAAACATGTCTTTTTGATTTTAATTTAAAGTCTAATCTGCCCACTGATTTACGATTGGTGTTACCAAAACGTAACACCCTGATGCAGGGTGTACGGTATGTTAAATAATTGATCGAACAAAGCGAGATCTCTAAGTTGATTTGGGGCGTTCAGCAATTTGTCCGTCTTCCGTCCGTCCGTCTGTCAGAGACAAAACTACGGCCACTACAAAACCCAAAGCCAGATTTTTTTTTAAATTAAAATGTTAAGGGGTTCCTATACATGTAGGTGGGGAGCAAAATATATATATTTTTTTTATCTATATATCTATATTTTTTTATTTATTTATCTTTTGTCCTTCACAAAAGATAAATAAAAAAATAAATCTCGTAATATCGTTGATAAAGGCTTGACAAGTATAGTACGAAATCGGTTTAAAAAATTTCTACGTTGGAAAATAACGAGTTAACAAGCCTCCTAAGTCACTGTTTTTAGATCTATTCTGTCCAGGGGTCTATCTCAATAACGGTTTTACACTGAACGCTAAAACTTACGTATGATATCCGTTATATCCTGTAATTGATCAACAAATATAGAAATCAAACAAATATTTTATAAAAAGAAGTTACAAGGAATTAACCTCAAAAGTTTTTCTCTATGGGGCAAAATGTAGGCGCGAGATCTCAGTGTAGCGTGAAAGATTAGTTTAAATTATTTTAATACACCGTCAAATTATTTTAATACAACCGTCAATACATATTATATAATGATTGCTATTCCAGTGCACTGATGTAGCAATAGATTTTGGCAACTTTCTGATCCAAGTTCAGAATTTAAATGTGTACCTACCAATGTACACATTTAAATATCGATCTTCGAAATATCGAAATATCGATCGAAAGTATCGATGATTGTATCGATACGATGAAGAAGAATACATAATCTATTTTATTAATGATCTTGAAATACTTTTATATAATAAATACAGGTTTGGTAACACTTTGACCACAATAGCTTTCTATGATAGAAAACATTTTATATTAATACGAGTACAATTTATTTTTATTCACTACACGAGTTTATTACTCTGTCCGGATTCAATCCCTTATTTGACTAATAAGAAGGGTTCAATACCATTATGGGGCATAAAGTAGTAGGGTCGGGGAAATCCCATACAATTTAGATCTTTCTCTTTTTTCGTTTTAGTTTATTGCATATTACAAGTAAGTTCACAAGATATAGGTTGAATTTAAGATTACAGTAAGATATTTTATGTTACATCATATACTTTATAGCTTAAATCGATATCAAGGAAATGTTTAGGCCTGAAAAGGATTTGAAATATGAATATAAACATAACATAAAACGCTTTCAGACTCACAGCCCCACACCAAGTTCGACGATGGGTGCCGCAAACATTTACATCACACACACAATCACAACCAGAACCAGAAACACAAATTTACCTTGGGAATAAAACTTGTATTTACACTGGGAATCGAACCCGATACCCCTGCTTAGAAGGCAAACGCGCACCCATCGTAGCCAACGTGCAGTTCAAGTCTTTTAAATGATAATAGTTATACTAATATAAATTCATAATACCATTTCATTAGTTCCATTCAATATAAAGTTTGCCATTACATCGAAATTTACTGCATAAATTACATAAAACCAATAATAAAATAAGACATTGTGTCCACAAAACACACGTCTGGACAATATTTTTCACGCACCGTTGCCATAAAGTTGCCCTTAACTATCAAAATGATATAATAGGCCCTCGAGGACGCATAGAATTAGGTATACGTAAGATATCATTTTTAGAGAATAACTTTTTTTACCTTCCTTTTGTGAAAAGGCTTAGTAAGCAAGATAAGCTACTTGTTAGAAACTTTTTAAAAACAAGCTTTTAGAATTCCGCTATATTGAATTTAGAGTGACGTTTCTTTATTTTTTGTGTTCTCAGCAAGCCCTTTCATTTAATATCCATATTGTATGAGTGCTTTAAAAATTACTTGGCCGCCATTATGGCTGTTCCACCATGTTGGATTTAGAATGACGCCACATAGCTAACCATGCACTGTCATCCAAGCTAAACGTGAATACATCTGCTCAATCAGTTGAAGATATCTGCTTCAAAATTAAGTTGAAAGACAGGTACATTGCAAGTTAAATAAAAATTTGTAAAAAGAGTGCATTGGTCGTGGTATACTTATTGTTATTTTTAAGTATTTATTATGCACGATAGGCAAGTATTTGACTACTATCTCACGTGATGTAAAGCGATGATGCGGTGGAAGATATAGCATGCTTGCCTATCTTAACTTGAAGACACCCCCAGATTACCTTTCAAGGAGCAAAGGAGGGAAAAAGTTCCACTCCTTCGCAGTACGGTTGATAAACGTAGAAACGAAATGCTTTGAGCGAACTGGCGGAATGTCATCCATAAATGGATGATGTTTGTCAGTTTATTTTATTGTTAGATGGTAAAACGGTCAAGCAAAGTAATTTTATATACCTTTACATAGTGTGGTTAAGTTCTGGACGGCTGTCCAATTAGATAGGATTCGAGTCGCCATCAGGCGAAGTATTAATTAATAGTAATTTATCACTTATCTCGCTTTTTATTAGAAAACAAATAATAAAGGATATCATCTTGATATTACATGGTTACATATTGGAGACATTGGGCCCGTGAGTACCAAATTTTTTACCTACTTCCCAAAAAAGGAGGAGGTTCTCAAGTCGACTGTATTTTTTTATTTTTTTATGTGTATTACCTCATAACTTCTCTCCACGTGAGCCGATTTCGAAATTTTTTTTTTAGTTTGAAAGATGTTGCTTTCTAATTGGTCCCATTTAAATTTGATCAAAATCTGACTAGTAGTTTTTGAAATGTCGTCAATAATGCCAATTTTGTGACGAATAATGCGTACTTTGACGAAGTTCTCGTTTACCCGACTTCAAAAATGACCTCATAACTTCTTTCGTTGTGAGCCGATTTTGATGATTCTTTTTTTATTTGAAAGCTGGTGCTTTTCTTGTGGTCCCATTGAAATTTAATCAAGATCTGATTTCTAGTTTTTGAGTTATAGTCAATAATGCGTGTTTAAACATTAAATCTGATCAAGGTTCCGATGATAAAGTGGTGAAGTCGGTTTTTTAAGCTTTGCTTGCGTTTAAATATTTTTTAAACATCTATCAACGCCTCTAAATGCGACGCGTGATAAAAATGCTACTACTTACTTGGCTCAACGTATTAGTAATGCAATTCCAAAGGGGCAATGGCGATAGCATGGAAACTCTAACCACTGGTAGTGGGCTTGACAACTTAAGTTACCTTCTTTAGTCTTTGCTGTTATAAATTTATATAGTTTTATATATAGGCTATTGGCCCGTAAGTAGATACTTTAAGTAACTAGGTATTATCTTCGATGTCACATAATCATACGGACCAAGGTGAAATATGGAGTTTTGCCGCGAAAGTAAAAAAATGGCGTTGTTGATTTTGTAAAATTTTCCAAAAACTTGTGATTCTTCGAGTGTCAATGTGTAATAATGGTGGATTATTAACCGTTAATACTTAGTGAACGTGCATAAGTGTAGGCAAATCATACAAAGTTGAAAAACGTGATTTTCACCTTCGCTACAAAACTCCAATAGGAGTTCTAGTAAAGTTTCTACCACTTTACTAGGGCATGACTTGACTACGACTGGACCTTGACTCTTTTACTTGACTTTGACTGTGACTTGTGACTAGGACCTATAATATGAAATACACTTGAAATATATTATCACTTGACACTGGCTAAATGCACAAGATTGCGAAGCCAAAACTAGGGAAAAAAAAAAGTTGAAATATGCAGAGGTGTTCAAGTCTCTCTTACTAATATTATTAGCAACAGTAACTTTGATATTACGAAGGCCGACGCAACAATGCTTTCCTTGCAGATCACGTAGAATAGCGAGACGGATTCTGCATATTCGGTATAAACAGATGAACACAATATTGCAATAAACAGACTCTTGTCCAGCTTTGCATGGTAGATCTGTTGTACTAAAACTTTTCCTCCTATATGTCCTCTTTGTGTATACATTGTATGCTGTAATTTTGAAACATTAAATAATGTTATCTAAAGACTTTTGTGGAGCTAAAAAAATCTCTTTCACATCCAAACCCCACACTAAGTTCAATGACTTGTATCGTGGGTTCCGCAAACATTCACATCACACATACAATCACAACCAGAACCAGAAACAACATTTTTCCTTGGGGAGAAAACTTATGGTCCCGCCGGGAATCGAACCCGATACTCCTGCTCAGAAGGCGAACCAACTAAGCCAACGGGCAATGCATTATTTGTTATTTTTAGTGTTTGTTATTTATTTGTATACATTAAGACATTTAATATGAAAGGAAGAATATTTTCAACCTAGACAATTGTATTAATTAATATTTAATTTAGAGATATCTAGAAGAGTAATCTACCAAACAAACATACACCTCTGTTAATAGTTTTAAATAAACCCGAAATCTTTAGTATCTTAAGCGACAAGGATAACAACTTAAGTTATAGGTATCTATAAGTAACAATATTATATAATTTTAATTTATAATTAATATATAGTTAACTGGTTCATATAGCTGAAATACTGCCCTATTATAACATTAATCTAGTCGTGTAATTTTGTATGATTTTTGGTGTACTATAAAGATTTTGTATTGCGTTAAGTATTTACTCACAAATCTATCACCTAGATCTTAGAGATGTTTTAGCAGCTTGCTATACTCGAGGTCCAGGCACATATAGCTCTATACATATAGTGTGTTTATAAAAATACTAACTTGTTACTAATACTGACGCATTTACACTCACAGTTCCACACTAAGTTTAAAAACTTGTATTGTAGGTGCCGGAAACATTTACATCACACACACTTGTTTACATCATCAATTATCAACAGGTTATCTAGTAGTTAAACGCTACCATAGCAGTTACAAAAGGTAATACTTACCTTCATTACAAAATAACCATTTACAAAGCGATAACTTATACAAACCGTTACAATCTTCGACAGTGCTGAAAATCTTGCAAGCTATAAGTGTCAATGAACAAATTCTCTAGACACATCACATCCTTTCTGTAGTGTCTCTCGAGACTAAACTAAGCGGAGCTCGAAGACAGCCAAAATGGAGGAACCAGCAGCTTTTAAAGAATCTGACTTAAATCAATTTGGGCCTTTTTTCTAACTGTTTTAGAGGAAAACTCCAGATAAGCAATGAGAATAACTAAACGCAAGCAAAGCTAAAAAATCCGACTTCACCGCTTTATCTTCGGAAACTTGATCAGATTCAACGTATTAAACACGCATTATTGACAATAACACAAAAACTAGTGATCAGATCTAGACCAAATTTAAATGGGATCAATTGGAAAGCAACACATATTAAACGAAAAAAAAATTCAAAATCGACTGACGTAGCAAGAAGTTATGAGGTAACACACATAAAAAAATACAGTCGACTTGAGTACCTCCTCCTTTTTGTACAGCCAAATACATCTACCTGTTACGCCAGTTTAACTCAGAAGTACATAAATCAAAGCACAGTAAAATATAATGTATCGTTTATTTTGGAGGTAACAAAGTTCGATTACCGATTTAAAGTTTTCGCGTCAGTGAATTAGTACCGAATGTGTTTGTTCTTCTAAGTTTATTTGTGGGATATAATTCTGGTGTATATGATAACTAGCCGTGCCCCGCGGTTATTATCAAGTTAAATAGTAGCCTATGCGTTAATCCAAAGGTTGACTGGAAGAGATCGCTTTTAGCAATAAGTCCGCCCATCGTACTTTAGTTTTTTAAGATTACCCCTGTAACTAACTGTATTTGGTGTACATTAAAGAATTTTCTATTCTATTCTATTCTAATCCTAATTTCATTTAAATCCGTTCAGTCGTACTTACACACAAAAATTTATATAGAATTTAACCAAATGCAAACATTATTAAAATGCAATCGGTTTTAAAAATTGGACTTTTTGCTGAAAAAATTAAATTACCTATATCGACATTATAACATCTTTTTAGATCAACTTATTCTGCTGTAACCAAAATTATTGTCATATAAAAGGAAAGTCTTAATAAAAACCGACTTCATCGCTTATATTTTGGTTTTGGCTTGAACGATTTCGATAAAATTTACATCGGACCACCTCTGAAATATGATCTACCAAAAAAAATATTTTTGAGAATCGGTCCACAAATAGGCGAGAAATCGGTAAACGTACATAAAAAAAATACATACAGACGAACTTAGAACCTCCTCCTTTTTTGAAGGAGGTATATTAAAAGGAGGTATTTTTGAAGTGAAAACTTCTTTAGGCGCGTTAAGCATTTTTTGAGTGAACAAAAATCATGGAGCTCGCGTCATCGTCACCGAACGCTTTCTAATAGCTCGACGATACAATTCACAAGTTACTTAGTTTTCACTTTTATCGGCAGTCCCTAAAGCCAGCCTCGCTTGTTTTTTTTGTATGCATGTTACCTCATAACTTCTTTCTGGGTGAACCGATTTTGATGATTTTTTTGATGAGTTATCCTCAATAATGCGTGTTTAATTCATTTAATCTAGGTTACCAAAAATAAAGCGGTGAAGTCGGATTTTTTAAAGCTTTGCTTGCGTTTAAATAATGCAAAGAACGTATTATCAGAAATTTTTACTCGAAAATATATTTCAGAGGAACTTCTGGTAGTCTAGTTGTCCCAATTATTTTCTCCGTGTATACACGGAGAAAATAATTGGGACAACTATTATAATATACCTATGTATATGTGTATTACAATTACATATGAAGGCTGTAAAAATCATAAACCTCATTTCGCTTCACTACAGTGGGGTAAATCTTTGAACTTTCTATAGTGGGTTAAAAACTGTTATTTGCTCGTAAGCCGCAAGAGGGCGCTCTAGAATATTTCTTACGCCTGATGTTTTGTTAGTATTTATTTTGTTTTTCTACTCAAACAAAACACACTGAAATACTCAGTTTTCCCTCATAAGACAAAAACAGGTAAGTAAATGTTATTTCACATAGTTACCGCATCCTATTCCCGTCAAGGGATATATAAATCTCCGTATATGTGGGTATACGCGGCAGACCGCCCCGTTACCTTTGCCAACCACGTAACAAGGTGGTTCTGTGGTGTTTCATTTGCCAAATGTATCGCACTTAGGTTTAATTTAAAAGCAATCTTGCCAATGAGTCATTTATTATCCAATTACTTAATTCTAAAAAGCCTAAATTTTGGTAACTTTATTTGTATGTTTGGTTAAAGGAAAGATTGTCTGTTACGGCATTCGAACATTAGGATAGACTGCGTAACTCTTCTGGGAGTGTTCTTGAGGCTATCTGTACCTAATATTGTGACAATATGTCGATTGAGGCCTGTGAGCCGTGAGAGTCCGGTGGTAGAGCGCGCTCGTTCTCTGCTCTGTCACGTACTCGCTGCAGCCCCGCACTGTGATTTGTTCACGAGTGAGATGCGTGATGACCGAGTGCAAGACGAGGTATGAAATAATATCAAAAAATCATTTATTGTATATGAATTATACACTTGATTTATATTTTTTATTTTATATATTTATTTTTATACGTATTTTTTATGCCTTTTTATTTTATAATAAGATTATAATTAAAATTTATATTATTTATGTATTTATGACGAAAATTTGTAACGCGTTGGTTTATTCTGTTATGTTACAAATGATGAAATAAATTAATTAAGTCGAAAATAAATCACTTAAGAAGAAGCACGAAGTAGCTAGGTTTCGATTGCAAATTTACCAATATACTTAACTAAATAATTTTCCTTTGAGCACCAGAACACTTAGCAATAATTTGACGAGCAATACATCTTCTTTGTATAACATTAAGTAGGTTACATTTAGTTTTACGACCTATACTGTCATGTGAATCAAGATTTTGCAATTACATCAAAAAACCTACTTTACGTTGGTTTTTATTTTATGCTAGATAGGTAAGCAATTGACCAAAATCTCAGCTAATGGACACTTGACTACATCATCAATTATCAACAGATTACTAGTTAAACGCTACCAAAGCAGTTACAAAAATGACAATGCGGCTCAAGGAGGTGCATGCTTGCCTAGAAGACACCTATTCACTCTAAACTTGAAATCACCTAGATTGTACCGTTCGTTTTGTCTCCTATCTCGAACTTTTAACTGTAGATAGATAGATAACGCTTTATTGTCACACCTTAGATAAATCACTTACAATAATTTTAAAAACTTTAATTTAAGTGTACAATCGGCGGTCTTATCGCTTAAAGCTATCTCTTCCAGACAACCTTTGGATGGAGAAGATTTTAAATAATTCGGTAAAACGGGGGTGTAAATACAAGATTATGAGAAAATAGAAATATAAAGTAAGGTATATACATGTACATACTTAAAATAAATTCTATAAGGCAATAATAATAAATACATATGTTTATATTATAAATACATATACACAATATATTATAATAAAGTAAGGATATTTGTTACAGCTTGAATCATATTATGATATATAAGTAGCAGAAAAGTAAGACAAAGAAAAGTTATTGGGAGAGAAAAAAAACATTACTTGAATTTTAAATGCATGAACAGTCTGAGCACGTCTTATTGGAACAGGAAGGATGACTGATTAAATATTATCTGATCTTGTATTAACTGTAAAACAGATATTACAGTAATTTTAACGTTTTAAATAACTGCTTAACTGTCATCTAACTCAATCCAATAACCAATAATAAACGATATAGGTATATTGATAGAAATGTTTTCAGTTCAAGTCCTTATTTCTATTCATCCAATCCATTTCAAACCGTTCAAATAAGCAATGACACGTATCTAATACTCATTTTGTATACGGTTATCTCAAGTTCTAGTAAATACCTATTTCAAAGAGATGTCTTAAGAAGTGATTAGAATTGAATAAGAGGGTTTAACATATTGAATGAGCTTGTGATAGTGCCTCTATTCGTCGAAGAAATTAGTAAACCCTTTAGGTAATCTCCAATACTACGTAACACCATATTTGAAGCTAGTAATGTTTTAGCCTCGACTCAAACACAGTGTTACATATAAGTTAACGTATATATCTGTCTGTTTGTATGTGTAGTCGTAGGGCATTAACGGCTGTACCAATTTAGATTTTGTTTGATAGATGACTAAATCGTTCATTTTCTAAGCTATGATTAGTAAAAATCGGTGCAGTAGTTTTCCAGATCGGTCGTTGTTGGTATTCTCATAAATTAATTGTATCAGCTGTAATACATAATGATATTATACAATTTAAGCCATGTAAATCACAAATACTCAAATTCTACAAATCCAATCGTTTATTACTTTCATATGTAGTTATTACAAAGAGGTGTTGAAAATAATGTGTTAGTTATCATACGACCCCAGCAGGATATTATAATTATAGAATAATCGGACCGACTTTTTAAATAATATAAAACAATTATGCACATTATAACTTTTAGAAAGAAAATTTTTATCATTAATAAGTTCATCAAGTATGTAATAACTTTAACTACATGTTCATGACACAAGCATAAGTTAAAACATTAATTGTACAAACTTTTAAAACTACCAACTTGTAATATTTATTATTTCTTAAATCATTACATTACCTTTATATGTGAGTTATTATTTTATGATTTGTTTTAAAGTTAGGAATTCCGATATAGAATACCTAAAATGATGTCTAAAGACCCAGTTCCCGCCGGTTACTTCCGACCTTTTTGGTTCCAATAAAACAATATGCTCAGATAAGTAAACATCCGTTCAACTGTTGGCTTCTATCTACGGGCCAATTGCCTATATTTCCTAAAACTAAACTAAAACTATATACACCTATACAGCAAAGACCCAAACCATCAACTTATAACTAATTCAAGTGTTCCAGCCCACTATCAGTGGGTAGCATTCCCATCATGCTGGCGATTACGCCAAATTACGATTGCAATGCTAATCCGTTGAGCCATATAAATACCAGCATTTTGATCACGCGTCGCGTCGCGTCGCCTTAATCAGGCGCATTAATAGATTTAAAAAATAATAGTATTGTATATAATAGAAATGTTTATCAGTCGCAAAATCGAAATATTGAAAATACCTCTTAAAATCATATCAAGTAGAAACAAAATGTAGAGTTTTTTTATTAAAAGCTAGTTTCCAAAATAAGACTGAAAAAAAATTGGTTTCAAATAGTTTCGTAAATTAGTCAAGTATAACAACAATTTGATCGGTTGAAGTATCAACAATCAAGTTGACATAGTGAGAAAGAAAGGGGAGTGGCTTAAAGCCCAAACAGCCCCTTCCTTCACAAGGATGCTTCACAGGATGTGCATTGTAAATATATCCAGCAACCACGATGCAAGTCCATGAACTTAGTGTGGAGTTGTGAATTTGAATGTATTTGTTTGTTGATAATGCCCGTTTGAACTGTCCGTTGGCTTAGTTGATTGAGCGTTTGCCTTCTAAGCAGGGCTATCGGGTTCGATTCCCGGCGGGAACACAAATTTTCTCCCCAAGGAAAATTTGTGTTTCTGGTTCTGGTTGTGTTTGTGTGCGTGGTGTGAATGTTTCCTGCACCCACACAAGTCGTCAAAATTTGTGTGTTTGATGTTATGCTATGTAATTCAAGTTACAGGCAATCAAACAGCAATTTGAAAATGGCTTGCTTGAGAGGAATGTTCAAAAAGATTTGCTCTATTGCCGGTCTCGGGTGCACGTTAGCGAGTGCAACGTAAATATACTTTTATTTGACCTCTTCTCGAATGACTGCCAGTTATTTGTCGTCAGCTCGAGTGCTTGCATTATGTATACCGCACTAGATGTCACGGTTATAATTTGCCCGTGAGAAATGCAGGGTGACTTTTAAAAGGCACGAACGTGAGAAATTTATTGCGGAAGCAGGTATGATTTATAACGGCATATGAAATAGAACTGTTACTTATATCAGAATACACTGACACAAGGGTGTTGGCGTTTGGCATTGAATATCTCCCTAAATATTGAATGCCTGGAACATCGTAGCTGTCATCGATCCCAAGAGTATTTCCGAGTAGTGAACTAAACAAGCATATTTTTAAGGCATTTGTGCCATATTTCAAGTTTACCTTTTATCTGTTCCTACGACACTTTGAGATGAATTTAAGTAGGTGAGAAATCGGTATTGCCTCGGCGAAACATTTTTACTTTGCTCGTATTTCGTTGGTTTGAATTAATTTGGCCAAGTTTATGTCACTTATAACAACGATTTCATTAAACATGAACGTTTTCACACACACAGTCCCATTGTAGTTGTTGTTTAATTTACATACCAAGGTCAATCAACGTTTAAAAATTTTCCTAACGACATAATTATTTTATCTGCTTAAAACGGCAGCACTGGCTTATACCAAACATAGTTAAAATAGTTCAGTGCATTTCCGTGTAGAATTTTAAAGCGCTGAAACAAATTATTATGGATGGCACTGAACTGAAAAAAGCATGCTCATATTAGGTATCGTGCGAAGATCAAATTATATCTCAGCTTCGATATTACATAGGACAAAACTAGCTATAAACTAACGTTACATGGTAAGCTTAACATGTAATGTTATATTATGTAGAACTCCAACATGAACATAATAATTGAAACGCAAGCAAAGCTTAATAAAACCGACTTCATCGCTTATATTTCGGTTTTGGCTCGACCGATTTCGATAAAATTTATAAAGGACCACCTCTGAAGTATACTCTACCAAACAAAAAAAAATCATTAAAATTGATTCATAATTCGGCGGAGATATTGCGTATTACATTAACAACACACAATTGAATCTCAAACTAGTCCTTGCTTGTCGAATAGATAGTCTTAGTGTTAGGAATTTTCAGGCCGCCTAAAGGCTTCTGGCATGGTTTAACAACTGTTGTTTTACGACTAACAACTGTGACTATACCGATATATATAACCGATAGCTTAACGTGTCCTCCGAAGCCGTGCTCTCAAAATAGTAAAAAAATATTTAAACACAGTCAGTGAAAATTAGATATAGAGGGTAGTGGTAAGCAAAGTTAAATGAAGTAAATAAAAGTGTTTATAAAAACACAATCTAAACCTCATTCTTATTCACAGCTTCAATAGATACACTATAAACCTGTAAAGCAAAATTCAATCGGAGCTCCCGACGTTTTCCGGACACAAGAGCCCTCTCGAATTGAAAACTGACAGCCAGTTGAATCGTAATAGAGGCTTCACGGGCGGGCCAATTGGTCGGACTCAAGCGACTATGAAATTGATATTTTCTGAGTCGGTGACGGCAATCAGATCGGTGGATCCAGTTCGGTGGATCAGATCGGGTTGGGTCGGCCGAGCGCCTGCAATTTTACACATTGATTGACGCTCACAGTTCGTTTTTCGCTTTTATACGACAAGCTGAACTGGAATTTAAATAAATTGTGGACTATTCAGTGGGTCGTTGAGGCTACGCGAAATCGGTTTTGAAATGATGAAAAAAATACATGAAAAAAAATTACAAGATTTTTAAAAGTGACGCATAAGGCATCTTTTTTAATAACTACTAGGTTGTAGTAGAATGACATATTTATTATATCCACAAAATGATATACCATATTAATTATATACATATACAATATACATATGTAAAAATGATATTCATTTTGATATGATGTACCTCTATGTAGTATAATATCTACAAAAACGTTAGAGAAAGTGTATAAACACGATAAACCCACAACCCACATCTAAATGGCGTGGACCAGTTTGACAATACGTTTTCACTTGTTGAACAAAGATCCGAATTCGAGCAGTTTTGTATAAAGAACAACCGTAAGTCCTTTTTTTGATAGAGGGAAGCGACATCTCTTAGTTCACTTGGGTAATTGAGCTCTTTGTCTGTCCGCATTTAGCTTCTGAACCATACAAGCGAATAACTACAAATTCTCAGAGAACATGTAAAGCTATGGCCCAAAGCCAGAAATGGCAAATAAATTAATATAAACGAAAATATTTAGAGGTCACTCATAGTTCGAGGTTTACATTTTCTTTGAGAATTTGAAGTAATTCGCTTGTATGTTTTAGAACCTAAATGCCACGAACGGACGCACAAAGTACTGAACCACCCTTGTCAACTTAGAGATGTCGCTTCCCTCAATCAAAAAAGAACTTACGATTGTTCTTTATACAAAGCTGCTCGAATTCGGATCTTTGTTCAACAAGTGAAAGCGTATTGTCAAACTGGTCCACGCCATTTAGATGAGGGTTGTGGGTTTATCGTGTTTTATATACTTTCTCTAACGTTTTTTGTAGATATACTACAGATCCCGCTGTGCTGGAATAATACAGTGCTATTTCGAAATACATGTATTGCAGGTAATCCACACAAGCTCTTGATATTTGCAATTAACCGTGAGCGTTAACGTTTATTTTTCAATGTATAAAAGTAGGAAACGGGGAGGAAATTGTTTGCAGACTTTATGAAGTAGTCCAGTAATGAGCTTCCGGTATTGCATCGGACGGTGATCGGAAACTGGTAGCTCATATAAGGACGTCGAAGGCTATTAAAAAGTTATGTTGTAACAATATTGATTAAGATTTTAGCGAGAGTCTGAGTTACACCCTTAAAGTTTGAGTTTCTTTGTATGCAGCTGAAACATCAGACCCAATGTACCTAAATTACTTCTTATTACTTCTTTTAATTTTTATACACAACCACAGCTTTGCACTTAGAATGCTTGTGTTGCGGGTGATGGAATAAATCTCATCACTAACACAATTGCGACCAACCAGACACGCAATTTTCCTTTTGTTGACAAATTTGTTGTGCATCCACAAGGATTGAGCCCTGCACCCGAAGCGTAGAAGGCAGATACATAGAAAACCAGACACTAGCAGATAAAACTGTATTGCTTGTATTAATCTGTGATTGATCCATAACACTGTCATGCTCTGCCTGATCGATCGAAACTGTTAGCAATGTTCAGTAATTTGGTGAGATTTTCAACCGACTTCAAAAAAGGAGGTTCTCAATTCGTCTGTATGTTTTTTGCTGTATGTATTTTACGCGATATCTCCGCCACTTATGAATCGATTTTGATGTTTTTTTTTTGTTTGGTAGATTATACACAGAAGTGGTCCCATATACATTTTATCGAAATCGATCCAGCCATACCCACAATATAGGCGTTAAAGTCGGTTTTTTATGCTTTGCTTGCGTTTAAATTATCACCTGAGCTTTTTTAGTAGTTCCTATTGTTAGGCGTAAGACGAGAGACGTTAAACCGTGTCTAATATCTTTAGATGGCCTCATCCTGACACTAGCAATCAAGCAACTGTGACTGAATCGCATCCTTCCCAAATATCTTCGCTTATAAAATCATCTTTATCTGTAACAAATATAACAACTTAAAAGTACACAATAGAAGCAAAACCAATAACCAATATCATCAGTCAACATCCAATAAAACCATTTAAACTACAAGTTACAAGTTATTCGACAAGATACCAACTTTATTAATTCATCTTACTTACGGATTAGTGAGTTTGTTAATAATTTCTAGTAACAACGTTAGACAGTCGGCTGCAAAATATTAATTTAAACTGCGGTGTCGGTTAATCAACGGCAAGTGTGCTTGGTGGATTAGAGTCGATTCCATCGGCTTGTTGTTAAGCTCTCAGATGATGGCTTATTGGATGCTAGAAATTTCGATAAGCTGGCTTTGGGAAGCAATTACACGATATCTGAAATATTTTTTCTTGTCTGATCTAGAGGCTCGACGGTTTTGGACATTTATAATAAAATAATCAAACGCTAGCAAATCTTAAAAAACCGACTTCACGCTTTATCTTTGGGACCTTGATGAGATTTAACGTATTAAACACGCATTATTGACAATAACTCAAAAACTAGTCATCAGATCTTGACCAAATTTAAATGGGACCACATGGAAAGCTGTAATAATCATCAAAATCGGCGCACAAAGAAAGAAGTTATGAGGTAACTTTTGAAGCCAGTTAAAAACGAGAACACCGTCAATGTAGTTCACAGAATACGCATTATTGAGGATAACTCAAAAACTACTTGTCAGATCTTTATCAAATTTTAATGGAACCAATCGGAAAGCAACATACATCAAACAAAAAAAAATTCAAAATCGGTTCATGAGGAACGAAGTAATGAGGTAACACACAAAAAAAAAATACAGTCGACTTGAGTACCTTCTCCTTTTTTGTAAAGTCGGTAAACAAGTAGTATTTTGTGTGTAAAACAGCTATTACCATTATGGTAACGGTATTTTTTGAGCTACTATGTAATTGGATGCCACAGATAAACTGAAAATAATATTATTAGATAAAAAATGCGGGCCACGTTATTATATTATATATTTTTTTTTATGTTGGATAGGCAAGCATTTGACCACTATCTTACCTGATAGAAAGTAACGATGCGACCGAAGATAAGACATGCTTGCCTAGAAGGTAACTATTCACTCTTACTATACACCTCATATATAGGTATAGGTATATGATATGAGGTAGATATAGATGTATACCCCTCACTGTGCCTATAATAGGGTCATTGTTTTGCTCGCGTCCGTGGGATTTAGCCCTAGTTGTCCCACACGTGACCCTCGGGTGGTGCTAAAGAGCAACCGAGTATTTTTTGGTGGTAGGCTTCGGCCGCCGGCTACCATACCACCCCCTGGACAAAGTCATGGTGCCAAACGTTTATTGTTTGTTTTTACACCATGAATGTTAAGGGAAGCCGTTCTTGACTGGAAGGATTTAAGCAGTAGTGCAGAGCAAGCGACCGGTTTCGGTGTCCTCTTTGTTTCTGCGTCGGAGTCTTTGTTTCGGAGGGTAGCGGGATCCGAAGCACGGTGATCCCTGCTGGCCGACCGCAAGTTGTAGGGGGCCCAAGTAGTGAAATAGCCATTCACGAAAGGCTGCCCCACCGCTTGTGAAAAATCCTTGGGTTGTCTATCGGGCCGGTTGGCGACCGGATGTGAGGAACTGATGGATGACCTTGGGGGGGTTCGGGCGTCCCCGCAGTCTCCGCGCAAGTCCTCTGTTGGCGCCGATTCAGACAGTGTACCGTTGGTATGCTGCTCTTCACCTCGTTAAAATCCTTCCAGTCCACCTACTTCACCCATTATGAAAAAGAACAAAAAGAAGAATAAGTTTGTACGGCAGATGCACGTCCTCACACTCAAAGTGCATCTCACAAATATACGTGGATTGCACTCAAATCTCCAACCAGTCCACCACCATCTGGAGACTGCTAAACCGCACTTGTTCTTCTTATCGGAGACGCAGATTGGTTGTCCAGCGGACACATCTTACTTACACTATCCAGGATATATCCTGGAGCATCGTTTTGTCCCACGAGCTGGCATCTGTGTATATGCCCGTGACGACATCTGCTGTCTGCGTCTCCGCAATATTGAACACCCCAACTTTTCAGTGATGTGGATCCTAGTTGACACGGGCTCTGTAAAAATTATTTACGCTGGTGTTTATCGATCACATAGCGGGGATCGGGATACGACTCAACTGGCAGAGTATCTCGAGGAGGCTGCAGAAATTGCTCAGCAACGATACCCTACGGCTCAACTAGTTCTTCTGGGGGACTTTAATGCACACCACAAGGAGTGGCTTGTCTCACACCAGATTACCGACCACGCTGGTAGAGAAACGCGTAAGCTAGCTCTTGCGTTGAATCTCTCGCAAATGGTCCAAGAGCCGACTCGGGTACCCGATGTTGAGGGCCACACTGCTAACTGCCTTGACTTGCTGCTGACGACTGAACCAGACCGCTACTCCGTGTCGGTATCCTCACCTCTTGGTAGCTCCGATCACTGTCTGGTCCAGGCCGTATCAGTGTACTCTCCACCTGACTCATGCCCTAAGGGCAGTAGGCGTGTGTGGAAGTACAAATCAGCAGACTGGGATGAGATGCGGCACTTCTTTGCATCCTACCCTTGGCGACAAGTTTGTTTCTCTTCTTGTGATCCGACCGAATGCGCGAATGCCATTACAGAGGTAATATACCAGGGAATGGAATACTTCATTCCATTTGCCGACAAACCTCTGTCTTACAGAGCTCGCCCGTGGTTTGATGCAAACTGCACCGTCGCTGAAGCGCGGAAACAGGAAGCATACCTCGCCTGGGCTGATGCTCGTAAACGCAAAGATTCGGGCACTCGGGCTAAGAAGAAAGCATTCAATGCTGCCGCCAAGATCTGCAAAAGGGTGCTGAAGAAGGCTCACTTCGATCATATAAGCCGCATAGGATCAAAACTTGCTAGTTACCCTTCTGGTAGTAAAGCTTTTTGGTCCTTAGCGAAGTCTGTCGAAGTGAACTTCTGCCGTAACTCTCTGCCACCGTTGGTCAAACCGGACGGATCACTCGCTCACACTGCTACGGAGAAAGCGAATTTGTTTGCCTCTCTTTTCGCAGAAAATTCACGCCTTGATACCAATGGCGAAGTACCTCCATGCCTACCTCATTGCGGGGTGACCATGCCTGAAATTCGCATTCGGCAGAAGGAGGTACTAAAAACTTTGCGCAGCCTTGACGTGAATAAAGCGAGTGGTCCCGACGGGATTCCAGCAATCGTGCTTAAAACCTGTGCACCAGAGCTATCTCCGATTTTGACACGCTTGTTTCGCCTCTCGCTTGAGTCAGGTAAAGTCCCAAAAAACTGGAAGCTTGCTAATGTACAACCAGTACCAAAAAAAGGCAGTCGTGCTGAACCATCGAATTATAGGCCCATCTCTATAACTTCTTTATTATGCAAGAGCTTAGAGCGTGTTATTAACTGCAGGCTTTTGGCACACCTCGAAAACAACGATCTCCTAAGTGACCGACAGTACGGGTTTCGCAGAAATCGTTCTACAGGAGATCTATTAGCGTATGCCACTCATATCTTGAGTGAAGCAATTGAGATGCACGGTGAGGCGCTTGCTGTCTCATTAGATATCTCAAAAGCTTTTGATCGGGTCTGGCACGAAGGTCTTCTTAGCAAGCTCCCATCTTACGGATTGCCTCCTGGCTTATGTATCTGGATCTCTGACTTCCTGAGGGAACGGTCGATCCGAGTTGTCCTTGATGGCTGCTCCTCCGACCAATTGGCTATAAATGCCGGTGTACCTCAGGGGTCCGTTCTGTCGGCTACATTATTCCTGCTTCATATTGACGATCTGCTTAAGCCCGGCATTTTCGGATATGCAGACGACAGTACCATAATCACAAGTTACCAATGTGATGCCCGTGCCGGTAGTGTCACCATCCAACACCAGAGAGAAGCCATGGTGGACAGACTAAGCTTGACCTTGAAAGCTGTTTCCGAGTGGGGTAATGCTAACTTGGTCAAGTTTAATGCAGCAAAAACACAGGCGTGTCTATTTTCCTCAAAAAAGAGCCCGTTTCAACTGTCTCCAACATTCGCGGATGTATCGATTCCAATCAGCACTAAGCTCGAGCTTTTGGGCTTTACGCTCACTTCTTCTCTTAACTTCGGGTCGTGCATAGAATCCAAAGCCAAGACTGCTGCAAAGAAGCTAGGCATTCTATCGAAAGTTGGGCGGTATTTCACACCAGGTCAACTGCTTAACTTATACCAAGCTCAAGTTCGGTCTTGTATGGAGTACTGTGGCCACCTTTGGGATGGATCGGCTAGGTACCAGCTGGAGGCTTTGGAATCTATTGAACGACGAGCTAAGAGACTCATCAATAGCTATGAATTAGTTGAGTCTCGACTACAGAGTCTCGATCATCGGCGAAAAGTAGCAAGCCTCTCAATTTTCTACAAATTGCACTACGGAGAGTGTTCAAAGGAATTGCACAATCTTATTCCCGCATCACCGTTCTACTACCGAACATCTAGACAGACGGCAATGCGGCATCCGCTAATGGTAAAAATACCGACCATTCGCACGAAGCGTTTCGCTTCCACTTTCATTATGAGAACTGCCAAGGAGTGGAACGCCCTGCCGTCTACTGTGTTTCCCGAAAAGTATAATATGGGGTTGTTCAAGAAGAGAGTGAATAGGTTTTTACTGAGCAAGCGTGCTCCATCTTCGACCGCATCGTCGCTTTCCATCAGGTGAGATTGTGGTCAAACGCTAGCTTAGTCTCAAATAAAAAAAAAAAAAAAATATAAACGATCTCTAATAGATACAAGTCTCTGATACCCATTTTAAGACGAGTCTCAGATTTAAAACAAAATATTTTTTTATACCTATGTTACTTTGCATCATTGAGGTATTAAAACTACAGTGTGTTTTTTAAGATTTCGAGGTTTTATAACAACCATGACAATTATAAACCATAAAGTTTATCGTTCGAAACAAGGTATCTTTCGAGCTTTTGAATATCTGATTGCGAAATGGAAGGATTTATGAATTTCTATGACTATCAATATAAGTCATGGATTACACTCGATTTCAAGTGTTGTTCTGACTTGAATTTTAAATGAGGTAGATCAGTTTGAGGTAAAGTTTGAGTTTCAATTACCTTACTGACTTATTGGATAAAGTAATTCAGCAAAAATATTGTTATTTGTGACAAAAATAGCATGATTAAGTCCCGTAGCATTATCTTAACTGTACTGAACTATCCGCTAGCGTAGTTGAATGTGCAGCTTTTTAAGCAGCGGATATTTGACCTACGGAAATTTTTATTTTTGGTTTTAGGTGTGATTGTGTGTATAGTGGGAATGTTTCAGGCACCCACGACCATGTACTTAGTGTAGGGCTGTAAGTGAAAGCGTATATTATTTGTTTAATGTGATATTAAATAACTGAGATAGATAACAAACAGTCACTATTGACACTACTGTCTCATTTATTTGATGTTAGCACTAGGCATAGAATGGGAACAGATTTTCAAGGATTTTTTCTAGTGTCTGAGTGTCTGATAATGACTGTTTTTCTGCAGATATTGATAATGACATAAACGCTTAAACATAAATGCTTTCACAGCCCCACACTAAGTTCAATGCCTTGTGTCGTGGGTGCCGGAAACATTCACATTACACACGAAATCACACCCAGAATCAGAAACACAAATTTTCCATGGGGAGAAAACTTGTCTTCCCGCCGGGAACGGAACCCAATTAGTCGACCCGCTTAGATGGCAGACGCCTTCCCAACTAAGCCAATAGGTATTTCAATTATTGATTATAATTAATTTATCACTGTGGTAGTTTTTTGACTACCTATACATAGTAATCTTTATCGCTATTTTGCGAATGAGTGTCACTACAGGTGACCAGAAAGGGGTAGACTCCGCACCTACCGGTAGACTCCGCAAATGCATAAAAAAACTGCAGATTTTCTTCTTAAAACTAAGTGGTAGGTGATGATAGGTGGAAAGGCGATGCATTACACGTATTACTACAATGTTTAACTAATCTCGAAGAACGAAGCAAGGACGTACAATCTATACTGGAGTCTATAAGTCAAAATCAATACACATTTAATAAAAAAATAAAAACAACAATTTAAACTATTTCCCTCGATTTGATTACTATCAGGACAAAGCTATAAATATAAAATAACCTCAACTTAAGGTCTTGTTAAAAATACCTTTATTATAGTGCGTATATTTTTCAAGCTCTACTCAAACAAATACGACCACTCTGTATTTACTACGAAGCTTTGAGACCCACAAGCGTAAAAATGCTTTTATCAAAGAATAATAGATCTTACTGGTCTTAACAGAACCGCTATTTTTATATGACAAAGAATTTCACAGAACCTTGCAACGAGCTTATTGTGTTATCTAACAAACACTAATCCGGTGGAAAGACAATTGTATCGAGAGCTACAGACGGCTAAAGAGTTTAACGTTGGACGTACTGCGAGCGATAAGGCGGAAAACTTCGTTTTTAAGGCTAATAATAGCTATGTGGATTAGGTTGCAATGTTTCAGCAATAAAGTGGATATAAGTGACAGGAATAATTTGTAATGATTTACCTATCGCATGTAGAGTCAGTATTTTTTTTTGTTATATCTATATATATAAAAGAAAGTCGTGTTAGTTACTCCACTTATAACTCAAGAACGGCTGAACCGATTTAGCTGAAAATTGGCAGGGAGGTAGTTTAGAGCCAGGAGAAGGACATAGGATACTTTTTAAGAACGTACATTTCTTTAAATTTTTTTTTTACATTTCGACATACTTTCCATTTTCTCATACGTCACTCAGATTTGGTAAAGTACTAGGCAAACATAAACATGAAGGTTGTAATAATATAGTCACGTGACATTGTAACGCATGCCGGGTATGGCTTCCTAAATATGCACATTCATTGACTGTTAGGCGGAACGAAGGTCGCCGGGACAGCTAGTTATATATATATAGACTTGGACTCACGAAAATCTTAGAAAACTTTCACACTAGTACTCTACTTTTTCTGAAAAACAAGATTTAAATGTTCGGTAAACACTTTACGATTTTTGATTTTGTAGCAGTCCTACGGAGCTGCTACGAAAGGGATTTTTTTATATCGGCTAGGTCTTATATGCAGTTAAAATGTTCTGTTGGTAAGTGATGATGAGGTCGATGGTGGCTAGTCAATAATTTGCTAAGTTGCTGCTTGTCGTTTAGCGATAGATTTTCATTTATGGGTGGTTAACAATGATTGTACTACCGAGGCTAAAGGCCCATATCCATTACAAGATGACGAACAGTCTATGACGATATATGTACTGACTTGGATTAGCACGAAACTTTTTAATAGGCTACGAGTCTAGAACCTGATGATTTAGTTGGCGCAGTGGGCAAGGCTTTCATATCGCGGATCTAAAGTTCACTGCAGGCAATTTTCTAATTTGTGATTCTGATTAGGGTATGATTTTGGATGTAAAGTAAATGCTTTTGACACCTAAAATCGCTTCACGCTTCCCGCTTAGTGAACGACTGCCTGAGCAACGATTAATCTACTTTCCGATTGGCAACCCGGGGGTGAAATGAAAAGTGTTGACTGTTGAGTGAAGCAACATGGTGTTAAGGATTTTATTTAGCGGCTTATTAGGGAGAAAACTTTGCAGTGGTGCTCGATAAAACTGGGCAGAATAAGAGAACCACTTTAGATCTAAGAGAATGTAAAGACTTTAGAAGAATGACTTACCGAAATAGCTTTTGTATGTTACTTTTCTGATACTAAATCACACCGAATATTTAACAATATGTGATATGTATTCCTGCTTGCCGAATATTATTTCATACATACTATAACGATAATTTGCAATTTAAAAATAATAATCAGTACACTATTACCGTAGTTTTAATCTGTACTGCTTTTTTACGGCTTAGGATCATCTGGACACGCTGATCTGGACACACGTGTCCCCACTTGATGAAACTATACATACTTCCACAATTTTAATAAGTTTATGTACACTGCACTATCTTTCATTTTTCTATTGATTCCCACAGACTTGGGAACGTAATGAGCTGCTAATGATGATAATGATACAGCAAAGGACACAAAAATCCAAGCTCATAAGTAACTCAAGTGTTCAAGCCCTATGCCTTATTACCTATTAGTTCAAAACATAACACAATTTCAATCGTATAGAACTCGGGTCACCTATTTTGTAGCAAATGTATGAGAACCTATCACAAACTGCGTGCGTGTATTTACCCATTTGACCATTTCTCTGTCTCCAAGGCTCGTCGATTCCGACACGTACAAAGCCAGGCAATAGCTATTCAAGCGGCACCCGATTCACAATATTTTATCCCAATAAATAGTTCTATCTAAACAAGTCTAACAGATTTGCTGGGAGCGGTAAATGTACCCAATTCTGGCATCCTGTTAGGGAGCTACATATAGAAATCAAACTGTGTTTACAGTACATAACAAAATAAAAGTAATCTTTAACGGTACGATTATTGAAACAGCTTTGAGGTGAAGAAGTAAATTTTAGAAAGTAAAAATATATACTACTTTAGTTTGCCATATATACAGATTTTATTTTTTTATAGAATAACCATACAAAAAGTGTTTTTGCTATAAAGAAATAATATCGGTTTTGAAGTAACCATCAGAATAATTACACCAATATTTGAAAAATGCCATGATAAGTGGTCTATTTTTTATGGTAATCGAGTGACGAAACTAGCGAATCGCTTGCCTGATGGTAAGTCTTGCCCTAACCTCTAACTCTTACCAATTACAGTTCAGTGCCCAGAGTTTTGAACTTAGGTCTAAATCCTGCGCGATAAAGCACTGCGGTCTTTTTGAGATATTAGAAGTTAAATCTCTTTAACTCCTGTCATTTAACTGAAAACATTACCTTTCAATCCGAAATACAATATTTTTTCTACACTGCTACTTGGCGGTTGTATGTCTGGAAATGGTTTAATACTGCCCCAGTGTTACAGACTTCAGTTATATCTTGCGTGTACAACTGCTTTATTTTCTACATTGGTACGATGAGGCTATTTTATAGGTGCACCACGAGCTTCACTTTAAGTGGGACAATTTTGGTGAATTCCCAGCCAGTCACACCATAAAAATTAGACTGTGACTTGATGGGATATTTTTCCCTATTGAGTCACACTGTTACTAACTGCAACATTAGTATTAAGTTGAATTCCCATCGAATCACACTAGCGCCTCAACAGTTTGACGCGTTATAATAGGAAAAAAAACCCCAATCCCACAGTATTTTCGATACGGATATACCACCACATTTTTTTTTTTGGGGCAAGTCTAAATCGACTGTTACAAAAGTTGCTTATTTAACGCCTACTACCTAGAAGTGCTTTCTTTATAAGAAGTAGGTATATTTTTCTTCTATTTTGTGAGAACTTATGTTATACCCAGGACAAAACATTCTGTAAGGTAACGTTCTCCGTGTTTTCCTCTTGCGTATTTTATGGGAAGAAAAAAGAGATTTATTGTGCCATAAAAATATTGCTCTCTGTATTTATTGCGTTTCAATGGTTACTAATGATTTAAGCTTGTCCAGAATTATTTATAATTTACTAATGACGCTTAAAAGTAAATAGATTTTGGATATCATTGTTATATTTTGGAGAAAATATAGGACGGAGGAGAAAATATGTCACGAAAGTGATTTTATAATGTCGTTATTGATTTTATATTATCATCCAAAACTTGTAATTATTCTCTTAATAATAATTCGAGTGCATGAGTTTAGGCAAATCATACAAAGTTGAAAAACGTGATTTTCTTTATCGCTCCAAAACTCGGACAGAAGTTCTAGTAAAGATTTTACTTCTCTACTAGGGCATGACTTGACTATGTCTGGACTATTACTTTTACTTGACTGATGGTGACTAGTGGCTAGGACTAAAGAAAATGATTAACTTTATTTATTATTACTTGATACATTTAGCATTTAGCCAGCTAAATGCATCAATGTTTGCAGGGCCAAAGCTTAAAAAAAATCTATAATATAATAGTCATAATTCTCTAATAAAATAGGTGTAAAAATAGGTTGAGATTGATTAGAAGAAAATGTTTTAATTATTATACTTGTCTACTAATATTATTATGTTAAATTATACTTCTTTTGGAAATATAAACAAATAAAAATTCTTATTTGTTTATATTTCCTATTCATGTTTATAATTGTTCCACTGAATATTATTGTACGTCCGAAATGGACATTTACTGTTGATACTTTTATATGACTACATTTATAAGACCCTTTTGTTAACACAGTTGTATGCAATAA
Organism: Lomographa bimaculata; assembly: GCA_948107665.1. Lineage (NCBI taxonomy): Eukaryota > Metazoa > Arthropoda > Insecta > Lepidoptera > Geometridae > Lomographa > Lomographa bimaculata. Next base: position 16,321,778 of record OX403589.1, read on the forward strand.
AATTGATTCTGATTCTGATTCTCAACTGCCGTGAATATTTTCACTCCATGTTCGTATAGATAAACATAAATTATAATTATGTAAGCCATACACTAAACATCATAAATATTACTAGCAGTAGCAGACTGGGAAAAAATCAACCCATATACCTATACTTCGGCATAAATAAGCGTAGGAAAATAATTAGTTCCGAGTAAAAAAAAAATGGCCAAGTGCGAATCGGTCTCGCGCACCGAGGGTTCCGTACAAACCTGTAGGTAAAAAAGTAAAAGTTATGGTATTTTTATTACGATGATGATTTATGATGTAACAAAAAATTGATTTTCGCAATTTTTTCTTTACCTGTGCTATAAGACTTTGCTTCGTACTAAATTTCAAGATTCTGAGTTCACGGGAAGTACCCTGTAGGTTTTGATTTCCTTGCGAATGTCGAAAATTTTTAGCAGAAACGGCTGTATCTTTTGATTATGTTGGCTTAGAAGTTTGATTTTTAACAGTTCCAAGGGACAGCAGACTTGAGTATTTCATATGAATTTCAGCTTGATACCTCCACGCGTTCCTGAGAAAAAGGGTCTTGACAGACAGACAGACTGGCAACAAAGTGATCCTATAAGGGTTCCGTTATTTCTTTTTGAGGTACGGAACCCTAAAAATAGCCATGTTATATAAGTAAGTTAGTAATTGTATATGTTTGCTAGTACTGTATGTAGATATATTTTAAAGTTAAAACTATCGTGAGTAACACAATGTTTCAATGTTATAATACTGCTCAAAACAGGTAAAACATGTCGACTTACTTTATTGTCGACTAGTTTCGGACAAATTAGTTGTCCTTGAAGAGGAAAAGTTAGACGTCAGATGAGGCTCGGGCATTAAAACATATACATCTATGGTATACATCTATGGCTCCGATTGCAATTAATATGTTTATGTTAGTTAAAATGCATCGCGAATAATTCAGATATGGAACTATCATCGCAAACGAAGTCGCGCGCAACAGCTAGTTAATACTAAAGCTTGTAGGTGCTAAGGACTACAATAAGCAGCACAGTGAATATTCCACTCAGATAGACAATATGCCGTCGTTATCGTTGGGCACGGCTCAGTTGAAACCCGCTTTTACGTGGTCTACAGAATTATATTTTATAAATATAAGCTTTGATATTTTGTTTAGCAAAATATTGTCAAACAATGAGATATCTAGTGTTGTAGATATATAGTGTTTCCTTTTATACAACTGCCGCAAAATATATACAACATGTTTTCGGAGTTCAGGTACATTTGACATTTTAGTAAGCTCATTATCACAATAATGTTAGGAATCCGGAATTTTGTGTGTGTTTGTTACTCTTCTCATTAAGCTGCAAATTTTTATGAAATTACTTAGTTGGTGCGGTGGGTAAGTGAGTCCTGAGTTCGATACTTGCCAAAAGCACATTTTTTCTTGCTAAGAAACTTTTTCTTCTGGTTCTGGCTGTGATTGTGTTTGTGATAAGTAAATGTTTCGATACGAGTCTTTATATAATTATATGCATTAGCTTTAGCAATAATGCAGAGCTTTGAGTTCAGATGCATTTGTTATTTCTTTTAATTCTGACTGGACCTGCATCCCATTTGACCACTTCTTTTTATTTTAAGACATTTAATCCATTGTAGTGTGGCAAACTTTTAAAAAGCTTATATTCCTTATAGCTATAATTTTTTGATAGATAGCATAAGGCCTACGTGAAAATTCTAGCGATTCATAATGTCTTACGTGAAATTTCTGGGCATAAGCACAGATAACGAGGCTACTTATATTCTGATTTTATATTAAGATATCAATCGAGTTAAACTTCAGTTAATTTTGGGTATAAGCTGTGTCCATTGCTTTTTATCTTCATCTAATTTTGTAACTTTAACGTACTATTGACTATTGGAATGCAAATTAAAGCTATTTGTCTTTTATCTGTTCAACAGTTGCAGCGTGAAGGGAACATGAACATACTTACACACAAAATTAAGGATGAGATCACAAACACATGTACCTATATAATTTGAACTGCCCGTTGGCTTAGTTGGGCGTTCACCTTCTAAGCAGGGGTATCGGGTTCGATTCCCGACGGGAACACAAGTTTTCTCCCCATGGAAAATGTGTGTTTCTGGTTCTGGTTGTGATTGTGTTTGTGATGTGAATGTTTCCGGCACCCACGACACAGGTCATCGAACTTAGTATGGGGCTGTGAGTGTGAAAGCGTTTACGTTTATGTTTAATGACTCACACACTATCTTACTGATTATATAAGTGTGATAGTAAAGATTTATAGTCATTACTAAGGTAGGAATTTACTGATAATGAAGTTAATTTTTGTTGCTAAAATCACTGTTTTTGTGTTTTTATTGTCAAGTTTTGTCCTTCACATTATAAAATATGAAAAATTATTTATTCAGAAGTGAGTTAGCGTTGTGATTCACAAAAAACGTTTGTGACCACTTACGTCACATAATTATCGCTAGGTACGCTAAAGCATAACCGATGTAGAATAATATTGGTTTTAAAGAGATGATAAACTGATTATGCTTTTGTCATAGGGAGATAAGAACACCCACTTTAAGTGGACATGGTACGCCAGTTGTATCAAGTTGAGTAATGCATGTGTTTTTTTACGCTTGATAGGCAAGCATTTGACTATCTCACCTGATGGAAAGCAATGCGGCCGAAGATGTAGCATATTGCCTGCGTTTGGGGAACAAAGACGCGGGTAATGAATTCCACTCTTTTGCAGTATGGATGGTAAACATAGAGCGAAACGCTTCAAGCAACTTGAACTGTTTTCCTGCTTGAAGAGTTCTTAACAGATCATATTAGAATTTTAGTAGATGTTTCTGAATCAAACTTACAGCAAAGCAAGTCAAATGCGATGCTTTTAATGAACCCATAACCGTGTTTGAAACTTAAGATGTAATAATATCCTACTAAGCTTAATTTAAGAAATTTATTATTTCGTAAGCAGTACCCTATTAATGAAAAGCTTCAAATAGCTAATTTTCAGATGAATTTCGAATGATCCTTTACAAAAAATTTATACATACCACCTTTTTCTACACAGATTTATTGTAATAAATATTTTTCTGATTCTGATTTTGATTCTGATAAATAAAAACAATTGCCACTTGTACTTAGGAACGACTCGACCAATTTGTCTGTTTTTTTTTTTGTAATTTTACGGACTAGGTATGTATGCAAAAACAGTGCGGGGCACAGCTAGTATAATATGTTAATTGTATATAATACAAAAAATATAGTAAATAACACAGGTTCGTTCAAATTTTTTTATAGTATTTACCTAAAAGAAAAGGATATATAGCTTTGTAACTTACATACTTACATTGAATTTTCAAATTTTTTTTTTGGTCTGCAAAAGATAATGGCAAAACTGCGGCGAGTTTAAAGAGTACGCAAAATTGAGCACACAGATGACAAAATGTAACTTTAACATTGATGTTTACACCTATAATATAAAACTAAAGCAAAATGACACTTGAAAACAGCTTAAAACCAAAGCTTAGGTAGACTCTATATACATACCGCACCGATCCGATCCATATGCGGTGGTGTATAATGATGGTTTTTTATGTTAAGCGTTTGACCACTATCTCACTTGATAGTAGGACAATTTTTAATATTTTTTTTTTCAGTATGCAGACAATTTTACTCGGTTTAACGAGTGAAATTGTCTGCATACTGAGAGTCTAATTCAGTGCTTATTTAGCTTATCATGTTAACTCTTTGCCTTAAATAAACCATACATAAGCAAGCTTGCTTCTTTGCAGCACAAATTAGCATTTAGTTTATTTAAATCTCGTACAAGATAAGAAAAGAGAAAAAGCTTTGATACTTATAATTTTATGTAATGTAGCTAATATTTAAATATAGACAGACGACTGCGATTAGATTAAAATAGAATTCCATGAATTTATGTACGAGTATGTATGAATACAATTATGTATTCATCAAGCATAAAATATAATGAAAACTTTACTAAACTTGTTACGAAAACTTGTGATCTCTTCCTACCACTTATATTTGAACTGCTCGTTGACTTAGTTAGGTTAAGGGACACAAGTTTTCTCCCCTAGGAAAACATTTATTTCTGGTTTTGGGTGTGATTGTGTGATGTTAATGTTTCCGGCAACCACGGCACAAGTCATCGAACTTAGTGTGGGGCTGTGAGTGTGAGAGCGTTTATGTTTATTACGTTATACACACCTGCACGAATTTTTTGTTATAACTGATTGGCTAGCGTTATAACACAATCTTACACTAACGCAAGGGACGATGTGGTCGAAGTACGCTACGCCAGGAATGGGAACTGGATCTCAAAGATGGCTGCCGTAATACCGTTTAGACCGTACTGTAATAGTTATTCGACTAAAGTGTAAATACAGTTTCAAGAAAATACTCTTAGACAAAGAAACACCTCTAGTGGCGATGGATAAGTATACCCTCGGTGTATATCTGCATTTGGTATTTTACTGAAGATGCATTAGTTATTTCTGCTGATGGCACCTGCGGTATAATAAGGAACACGCATTCTACACTTTTGTATAAATAAATTAACTCAACGATCATCATTTTTCTTCTCTTTCACACAAAATGTGAGGCTAATTTAAAACCTTAATTCTCAACTCATTTCGTTCACATATAGTATATCTCTCTGAGATCTATTTTGTAACTTACAAACTATCACTTACCAAGGAGTGTTTCGCGAAAAGTGTGTCATACGACTCTGCCTTCGAAGACACGTTCCTCAGCTTGCACGGTTTCTTGAGCGGCGCCGGCGGCGCGTGCTTGTGCGAGGGCGAAGCTTGCTTCTCCCTCCCACCATCCATCCCCACATGATTAGCGTTAGCTTTATTTTCTTTTTCCTTCACGAGCTTCGAGTTATGTGTGAGGTTGTTCTTAGTAAAGTTGCCGAGTTGCTCGAACATGCTCGTGAGGTGTTGGGACATCATGGTGGTAGTTTCTCAGTGGACTCTCAACCGAAACCGAACTTTCGGTGCATTGTTCGTTGATCACATTTTATGCTGGATAGGGGAATGAAAATTCGTCACCGTTTTATGTGGTAATTGTATAATTTATGAAACTATACCTAGTGAAAGCCCTCCCGTAGGAGCCTAGGTATTATATACGCTAGGCCTACTTGAGTGCTCGTTCATCTTCTAAGCAGCGGTATTGGATTCGATTCGCGAAAGGAACACCAATTTGTGTTTCTGTGAATGATTGTGAATGTTTCCGACATCCACGTGACTTGTCTCGTGGATGTCGGAAACATTTGAACTAAGTGTGGGGCAGTCAGTGTGAAAGCATGTTTATTGTTTATGTACCTATTGTATATTCAAGTCACTATTAATCACAAGATATTCAAGTTAAAGCAGAATTCGAATTGGGCCTTGGACGTAGCATGGACGTCGTGTAGCGGACTATTCGTGCGACCATAAATAAGTTTTAAAAACCGTACAGCATTTTTTTATTTATACACTCAGGAACATGAATATGTACGCACGTTTTATATACACATACAAAAACAATGTGTAAACGCGCTCCAAGCTTCGGCTCTTGAACTCATTGCCAGACTTTCGGTAACATAAAATTTACGCGGCAAAGAACGCATTGCGGTAGACAGCCGGGTATTTTCTGAAGAACTTTTCTTCACACTTGCGGTGTGTTACTGAGATAATGTACATGTATTTCTCCTGAGAAAATATGATTTGGAAATGTAAGCAGCAAACTGCTTGGGTGTGACATTAGTGACAGCAGAACCCTACTACGTATTTCAACCGTGATTAAGAGGCGCATTATTGTAATAAGGCATTATTTAATATTGACAACGCATGTATGTAAGTGAGTAGCATTTAGGTGCATAGTGGCATACCTACGTAACTTTATGACAATATAATGACACAATAGAGCTCGTCTTATGGTAAAACTGGAAGATGGTCAGTGGAACTCTCAATGAATAACAGTGCAGTACGATGTGTTTGAACTTATTTAAATAAACTTTAAGACCCAAAATAGAATGAGAAAGAATGTTTTCGTCAGGTGAGGTAGTGGTCAAATGCTTGCCTTTCTAGCATAAATATTTTTAACTTTTTCACAAATATCAAGGTTAAAAATTTAATAAAACAATGAAAGTTTTCTGTAGGTAGTAAATGATTAAAATGTCGCTTGGGGCTGGATTTGTAGCGATGTTATTGTCCTTTTTTTCATATCTAGCATAGCATATATAGCTACAGAAACAAATATCCTAAAGTATCACGAACATCGTTAACCAAGTCACATTAACTATTTACAATCTATAGAGCTTCACGAGGATTCTTTTAAATGTCTGACTTGCTACGTGAAACATAATAACAAAAACACTTTAAGCCTATCACAAGTGTCTCCAAGAAATATGTAATAAATTTCCCTAGTTTACTCATATAATTCTAACCCAAAAACAGAAATTACGCGATCGCGCACGCCGATGAGCTGTCGCGTACAGGGCTTTTGTATCCGTAATTACAGCGAAAATCTAGGCTTCGGGTTGGAATTTCCCGTGAACCGAGCCTGAACTCATATATAACTTATACCTACCGAGAATTTTGTAGTAGAAATATTTTGTGTAGTTAGAACAGCGTTAGGTTTCGCAGCAAGCTCATGTAAAACCCAAAAGTTTTATGTATAAATTTATTTAATTACTTTTTTACACCTGGATAGAAAGCGTGGTCGATTACATTTACAATACAATATTTCTTTATTGAACACCAATAAGTAGTTAAAAATAATAACAATAAATAACCGAAAAACAATAATTGTTGTACAATGGGCGGCCTTATCACATTAAGCAATTTCTTACAGGCAACCTTTGGATGGACAGGATAGTAGAAATATTTTGTTGTAGGTGGTGTTCTCAACTAATACAACTCATGCAGTATAAAACTAATAAAGTACTGATATGTAACTTAAATACCACTTACATACAATAAAACATAATATATAAATAGCACTATATGTGGATAACAATATATAAATAATAAATCATATATATATCTGTATATACAATACGTATATACCTAATATATAGTTTACATTCTTACTTAGAAGAAATGCCTATTTAACAGGATTTCAAAAAGTGGGCAAAGATCCACAATCTTTAGAATGGCTAGAATATTAGACAATATAAAGGGGAAAAGTAGCGAACAAACCGATCTATCTGGACTTGAAGACTCAAATTATCCCGTACGGGGAACAAGGACGCGAGCAGAGAGATCTACTCTCTCGCTGTACGAATGTAAGATTTATGATGTTTATATGTGTAATGTAGACAGACATTACCTACGTCTTCCTTACAATACGCTCGTTGTGCCCCATGGTTTAACCCGGAAGATAAAAAAATTAAGTTCCTAATTGAGACAATTCACTTATAGCCCAGGCAAATTAGGAATGCGTTGTATAGGGAAATTGCATAAATTTACAACCAGCCATTTTTTTTCTATATGTATAGTTTCTCATGTCTATAATATGTTAGTAAAGGAATCCAACAAAAATTTTACCAGGAATATAGAAAAAAAATATTATATCCGAAAAAGTGAAATTATTAAATGTGTAAACATAATAACAGTATATTTTATTCACATTTTATTCACATTTTGTTTCACTTTTGCTCTTTCTTTGATATATAATAAAAATCCTCCTTAATTTACCAGGAACATCTAGTTTTTCTAAGGATATTATGCCTAAATATTTAAGATATAATTAGTGATTATAAAATTATGGTACTATTTTTTTTTTTATTTAAAAGGTTCTTTATTTCATATTTATGTTAGTACAGTTTCAGTGTAAATTATATCCTAAAAACTATACAGACTTAGTGTTTAAAATACGTTTAAAAGCCTAATTGCTTATATAAACTTATAAAAAGAAATATATGAAAGAGGATATCACTAATTTTGAATTAATAATTAGATATATTATTATATCACTTTAAGTGTTTATGTAAGCTTTTTGGTGAGCAATTACATTTGTAGCATAAAAAAGGAAGGCAGAAGTTAATAAATAACACCATAACTATTGTTACTAATATTACGTAAATAACATAGCGGCGTAATTAAAACATAATATTATGAGGGGTAGATAGATATGTTGTAATAAGCAGTCGACAACTAAGCAACATGAACAATAGGTAGGTAAGCCGGCCGTGGCGTCCATCTTAAGGTCTGACAGTCACTTACACAAGCCCGCGCGCTGCGAGCCGGCAGAAGCACCGCGCACGCGGCTCTGCACCCATATCTCAAGATAATAAAGGCGAGAGCCGCGCGCGGGGCGTCGGTCAACGGACGTGAGCCTATGTGTGCGTCTATTCATTGCGCTCGAGGAGCCAGTGATGGGGTAATTTATAACGACCGTATTTGACAGAATGAGGTAATTTTTTCGTTCGTGATTTACAGATGTTTTTGATAAGTTTGTTTTTGTTATTCGGATTTGTAAATAGAAATAATTTTTTAGATAGTTTATAGATAAATGTTTCTAACGTTAGGAGACCTACTTTTAATTGTAAATCTAATAGATTGGTACGGAATGGGGTGTCAAATGCCCATTTGACAGCTTTGTTTTGTATGACTTGTAGGGTTTTAATATTTGTTTTGCAAGTATTGCTCCAGACGGGACAAGCGTACGTAATGCAAGTTATATTATATGGTACTATTAGATAGATTTGTTATTGCACAAAATAGCACTGGTACCTAGGCGAACTTAATACAATTTTTTTTCAGCCAGTCTGTATGTATTACTAGCCGCGACACGTGGCTTCGCCCGCTATTATCAAGTTAAAAAGTACCCTATGTGTTAATCCTAGGTATAGCCTATGTACATTCCAAATTTCACCCAAATCCGTTCAGCCGTTAAAGCGTGAAGAGGGAACAAACATACTTACACACTTGCACACACACTTACACACAAACTTTCAGATTTATAATATTAGTAGGATAGTAGGACGAATTAGGTGGTAAAGCTTATATCTGTCTTTTATGACGTTTTTACAGTAGATGCTAAAATAATAGTAAAATTTTATCGACATCCATACAGCTGTTACATAACTAACTCGTTTCAAACATACTTACACACTCACAAAGACTTGTATCGTGGGTACGGGAAACATTTACATATCACACATACAATCACACCCAGAACTAGAAACACAAATTTCCCTTGGGAAAGAATTTTTGCTTCTGCCAGGAATCGAACCCAGAACCCACGGCGCAGAGGGTGGACACCTGTCCACTGCGCAAACTGGGTCGTCACTTATAGGGAGTAGGTATAAAAAGCACCTCAGGCGCCCGCCCTGTACGTGCGCCCTGTCTGCTTGGTATATGTGTTACACTAGAGCTTTGACATTTTTTGTAACCTGACATTTAATATCGGGTAAAAACAATGCAAAACATATTTAAACTATAAAAGGCATATTTATTATACTTGTATGTATAACTTGGTAAAGGTTACAGCCTAAATACTAATAAATACAATAATAGTGCAAGTACTACAAATTAAATACCTAATAGACACTACGTATAGGTACCTACTATCACAATGTCGTCTTGTGTTTGTACTAAGTTTGCTGTGATCGGGCAAGTTCCGCGTCTCCGGACGTGCCGCGACGATATCTCGTAGTGACGTCATTGTTCGCGACCCTGTTCTGCATTAATGATGCAGTCCAGCCTACATAATGTAAAAAGCATGTTGCTCTAGACTCTAGATGCTTGATCTTATAGGGCATTTTTTTGTATTCCATTTTTATAGGGACATTTATATTATTTTTATGCCGGACAGGCAAGCATTTAACCACTATCTCACCTGATGGAAAGTGAAGATTTAAATTAGAGAGATCATTTGAATTTTGAATCGGAATTCGCACGGTACCGGGACTTCCCGGTACCGTGCGAATTCCGAGATAAAAAAATATTTCATAAGAACCTTCTCCTGACAATAATTAACACAACAAAAAAAAGAACTATTAAAATTGTTCCATCCTTTCACGCGTGATGCGATGACCAAGGCAAATAGAGATTTATTTTTATATAGTTATATAGATTATCCATGTAAAGACCAATGATTTTAGTTATGTTATACCTATTTAAATGGTATTATTTTAGATATTGCTAAATGGTGTTTGTTATAAAGGCTAGTTTTAAATTGTCGATGCTTATGGGGGAGGCAGCGCCGAAGTACACTGAAACACAGGCGATGAGCCTATTTCGGTAACAGATACCCTACATATATCTAGCCAAATAAGTAAAAAAAACTGATAGGCATGTCAAGTGATTTCATGGATAAATATTTTTACTATAACAAAAAATATATGGCATTATGCCATAATCTTACTAGATAGAATCGAAAAGAATAACACATATAGTATAATAATGCATGAAGTGCTCCGTGAACACCTAAATGGTGCAAAACAATAAATAAATAAATTAATACGATTATAGACCGTAATAATTGAAACGCAAGCAAAGCTTGAAAAAACCGACTTCATCGCTTATATTTCGGTTTTGGTTTGATAATATTTATATATATTATCAAAATGAATCAAGCCAACTACCTCTGAAGTATACTCTACCAAACAAAGAAAAATAATTGGCGGAGATATTGAGTAACATACATACGAAAAAAATCATACAGTTGAATTGAGAACCTCCTGTTGAAAATTAGACATTATGATATTATGCGACTAAATATTACTGAAGCTATTGCCATTAGCAACTATTGCTGTAGAGGTAGGTATTCAAATTTAGAGTTAATAGCGAAATGTGGTAATGATAGTAGATGATTATAATTAATGTCAACATACAGTCAATTTCGAGAGTGAATATATTATTTCAATTAATTGTGCTCCGGATTTGCTGAAAATTGGATTCAGTAATGCAAAGTCTTTAGTCTAATGTATTTTTTTAACTAACCTTTGAAATAACATATTGTTAAATTAAAATGAGAATATTTAAAACTAATATCATCTTTCTCAAAAATTAAACACTTCTCAATATGTACCTATTCCTAATTATTTATATATCGGAATTGTAGATTGCCTCACAAAATTAGTGATAATATCCTAGTTTTACCATTGAATTTTCCCATTAATGGGATTACTGGTACAAGCTTAATTTAAAAAAAAAATTTAAATAAAAATATCTATGTATATTGCCTTCGTTCTTGTTTCCCGATAAGTATAACTTAGGCCTCTTCAAGTCAAGAGTGAACAGGTGTTTTCTAGGCAAGCATATCTCACCGCTTTCCATCAGGTGAGATTGTGGTAAAATGTTTGACTATAGATTATAAATAAATAATTAAACGCAAGCAAAGCTAAAAAAAACCGACATCACCGCTTTATCTTCGGAACCTTGATCAAATTTCATGTATTGCACACGCATTATAATGCATATATGACGATAACTCAAAAACTAGAGATCAGATCTTGATCATATTTCAATGGAACCACATGAAAAGCACCAGCTTTCAAATAAAAAATAATCATCAAAATCGGTTCACAACGAAAAAAGTTATGGTACCTTTTGAAGTCGGTCAAAAACGAGAACATCGTCAATGTAGTCCACAGAATACGCATTATTGACGATATTTCAAGAACTACTGATCAGATCTTGATCAAATTTAAATTGGACCAATTGGAAAGAGACATCTTTCGAACTAAAAATAAATTTTCGAATTCGGTTCTCGTGGAAAAAAGTTATTAGATAACACACATAAAAAAAACAAAAAAGTACAGTCGACTTGAGTACATCCTCCTTTTTTGGGAAGTCGGTAATAAAAACGCATTTACCAGTTGTCGCACTATTGATGGTGCTACTGGTTTATGCGAAATAGGTATTTTCACAGCGGGATAAACAATTAGTGCTTCAGTTGCAATACGGCCATTGTAAATAGAACCAGAGAGAGAGAATACACCTACGTATATACTCCTGGTGTGAATTAATCCAGTTTAACCAATGCAATATCTCGAATCAGTACTAAGTCCTCACCAACAGTGCCAGACCGATCTGGCAACATTCTATCGTACAAGTTAATATTGGTTTGGATGTCGATAATAGCAGTTGGCACAACAGCAATTATCGCTTCCCGAGACGACCGTAGATCTTCGACCATTTAGATTAATGTTGATTCTAATCATACAATCGATTGTGGTTTGGCTTTGTATGCTGTAAAACGATAAGGGGCAGAAATTTTTTAGTACCTACCTACGTTTAGCTGCGAAAGTTCTGTGCCATTACTTCTGGAACATACACTTCTCACTGACAGTTCGACAGACAACATAAAATATTACAGATCGCATGTTGCCTAGAGTACGTGGTTTCAAGGGCTAGCCAACATGCATAAGATAATATAGCAACTTATTACGTGACCTTACACCTTCAAGATCATGTTTTAGTAGTTATACTAAACAACTACTAAATTATACTCACCTGGCTCAACAATCCAGAATATGAAAATGTGGCTAATTTGCCAAACTATTTATAATCAAACAACTCACAAACACTTGAACACAGACTCCACATACACACGCGTACTCGCACATTCACACAGATACGCACACACATCATACTCGCACTCGACATTTATATATACCGCCATTGGTAAGTAGCGCACAATCCAGCAGGGGGTGGTTTAAAAATCGAAAACTGAGCAGAACAAAAATCTTTTTTTTTTTCATTAGAAGCTTTTCATGAATTACGAGAATGTAATATACTTACCTACCTAGCACGGTGTAGGTGTTAGATACTGCTAAAACTTATAAAAGTAGGTCAAAGAGTAGGTAAATCAAATTAATACAATTGTTTAGAAGTAAAATCAACATTTATTGGGAGTGCTAAATGTCGCCTTAGTACGCCTATTTTAGTAACTGTTGAAGAGTTGCCATAATTTCCTTGGCAGTTACTCTACATAGTTTGTCTGCGCTACAATTTACTTACAAGCAGTAAGTAAAACACATTTTTCGGTTGTCAATATTTTCTAAACTACTCCCTGCAAGATTGTGTACTACTCACCAATGACGGTATATATTGTACATAGCTGTAAACGAAATAACAGAACTGCCATAACTTAATATTATAATGAATGGGTAAAGACGCTAGTTCTCGAAACACAGTGTAAACATCTTAAAGTGTGTAAACTTCTTCCGGAACCAGAGGCTTCAGAATTTAAACTGTATTCTCTAAATGTATCTCAATAAATGGTTGAACGATTATCATCAATTTACGCGCGATAAATTCTTAATAATCTTACCTTGACAATTTTGACACACTAGTTGCGATTCCGTGATAACAACGTCACACACTATCCACGTACTATCGCAACCCATTAAACTTAGTTCAAGAAACGTGTTGTATCGTAAACTGGTACAATGAAGTGTGGCAATATTTTGGTGTTAAGTTCTGTTTAGTTGCAGCAGGGTTGTCTCTTATAGTGATGTGAACCAGACAAGAACAATAGTAAAATCGCTTAAAGTGATGTGTGTGTTGACCATAGTAAAATGAAAATGCTTGAGTTTCTGAACTCCAAAATGTATACACATATTTAATAGGTCACATTTTTTGTAATATGGTACATGTTTTTTTTTTCATAAGAATTGGAAGAATATAGTAATTGTATATATTACTAGCTGTACCCGGCATGCATTGCAATGTCACGTTTACAAAAATTGTTTTACCTATTTCACGTTTATGATTGCCTAGTACTTTAATACCAAAGCAAAAACTTTTTGGATATTGTTCAGACAAAAATACTAAAATAGCGATAAAAAAAGTGATGAGGGTGAAAATTTTCTCAAACCTACGAAATATACATAAAATAAATTATTAAAATCGGTCGAGCATTTTCGGAGGTAATCGAACACAAACACCGCGACACAAGATTTTTATATATTAGATTATATTATATAATCCGTTGAAGAACAAAGATTTGTTAGAAATCAAATTAAAAAAATTTATTGATAGAAATCAAAGATGGCAATTGTATTGCTCTCAACTCTTTTAATCGGACAAATCAACATATTCACTTTTAGTCCTAACTTATTTTTCACAGTGATTATGTTTTGGTTTACATCGTATATTTTTGTGAGAAGCATTTATAACGAAAATTATTTTTAATGTTCGCCATTGTTATACAACTTTATTAGATTTTATAGTTTTTTTTTTACTAATATTTCTGACTATTTAAAAGTGTTTGCTTCGTTGTATGTGTGTTTACATGCGAGAAATGCCGTTAAAGGAGTAATAAAATGAAAATATCATTCACTAAGGCCCAAAAACATACGCAATACTCTCTACTTTTACTGCCAGATTAGGAAATTTATAGCCGACTATCTTGTGGTATTGTTGACAGAGCGAGCGCGAAGCACCTCCATTAAATCTAGGGCAAAAATGCTCTCGTATGTCTGGCGGATGTCCGGTTGCTCTCCTCTACAGTACGCATTAAATCGCCGTAGATACAGAGGCAGAGGAAAACTTAAAAAAATATATATTTCAGCCACTAGTTTTTAATATAAATAACAAAAAACGCATGCTTCATGACTTGGTGTTACGTCACTTGTATGGCCACATTTAGTAAAGGCCAGCCCTAGCACTGCTAGTTCAGGAACTATGATTCAACAAGTCGGTCGGAGTACCACCTCGATCCGAAACTAAATACTCCGGCACTGCACTTAACACACTTAGCACTTTGTTGCTCTGTACTGCAGTTAGACACCATAGAAATTATAGTTTGTTAGCTGTTCCAGTAATGCTGTGATGGCGCCGTCGTTTTGTGCCCGCCATCTTAGGTCCTGATTTCGAATCCTATGACTGGCTAGCTTCCGGAGAAAGTAATGTTTAGATGAAAATCATGGTGGTAGGGCATTTTTTGTGCTATTCTGGCTTGTTACCCTGTTCCAAAAATACAGAAGAAGTAGCTACAAAACTATGTCGTCAAAATCACTACATATAAAAAATATATGTTTTGGCAACTGCCAGATTAGCTTGAGAGCCGGTAATTTCAGATTTAGCATCCTCGACCACATAATCACTTACCATCAAGTGAGATAGTGGTCTAACGATTACCTATCAGAGATAAATAAACAGTCGGGATTGTTTTTTTATAAGTATCATGAAAGTTCTTCTGAAAAGGCGAACGCGCATCCAAATAAGATAGCGAAAAGTAAAAAAAAAATTTTTTCATACAATTTGCGAATTTTCTTTATCTGAAAATATTGAGTTTACACTTATACTCTAGATCAATCTACCTCAATACTCTACTATAGTAGAGTAATTGCGAAAGATACGATCGAAAATAATATTGATTCACAAAATGTATTAAATTGTCAGAAATAATGGAACAATTTCAATTAAACCAATTAAGAAATTCATATTCATTTGATTCACGACCTTCACAGACCTCCGGTTGAACAAATGACATCTAAAAGAATCGATGAAAATCCAAACTCATCTGTAAAAGAAAATCATTAGGTTACCCAAACAAGTAAAAGTGAAACCGTCACGTCTAAATAAAACAATACGGAGCGTGACAAAAACCGTCACTTTTAAAAAATTCCGAATTTCCGCAACTATTCTCATAACAAAAGGAAATTGTGAAAAAATATATTTGAGGCGATATTATTTTGAAAGGAAGTGTTCTGGACAAACAAAGAGTCCCCTAATAATAATAGGGCTTCAAAGTTGCTTCAAAGGGCCAGATCGCGGACGAAAGTCGCCTCTTATCTCGCCCGAGTTCCCCGAAATGACACTTATCTACGTTTTGCTTTATTGATTGATTTAAAATTGTTATTGCGGATATCTTAAAGCCATTGAGGTTTACATTTTGCCGAAGGTACTTTGATCTGAGAGGTGAAGCGCCAAAAGGCAATAGAACCCGGTATCACCGGTAAAACCGACTAATAAGATATTGTTGTGAATTAAGTAAATGTTATACCTATTGATGTACATAAGTATAGAATATTAGATAGACGATTCTTTTATGCTGGTATTTTTTCTCCTATATTCATTTCCACGTTTGACCACTATCTCACCTGATGATAAGTGATCGGGAATAGTTAACACGCTAGGCCTAGAGTGCCAGTCATTCTAGGCCGAAAAGCGCTCAAAGATGGAACTGCCCGTCTAAACGCCGTGTCTAAATGTAAACGCTTTTACACTCACATCCCCACAGTAAGTTCGATTACTTGTGTCGTGGGTGCCGAAAACATTCACATCACACATACAATCACAACTAGAACCAGAAACACAAATTTTCCTTGGGGAGAAAAATCGTGTTCCCGCCGGGAATCGAACTCGATACCCCTGCTTCGAAGGCCTACATTTGCCACTCTATACTTTCAGAAGTAAAGTTATAGCTCAGCGTAATAAGCAAGCGTGACGCTTACCATCAGGCGAGCGACTTGCTAGTCTAATCACACAACATTTTTTTTTATGTTGGCAAAGGGTCCGTCGCCGAGGTATTGCTCCAAGAAGACTTTTAGACTTACCACCTCTGTAAGTTCATATCTGCAGTCTGCGAAACGTAGTTTATTTCCCTCATACCCTGGGGAGTGTAACCTCTCAACGAGCGTTCACCTATTAGCAACCCGGGGACGCGGTCTTTTTCAGTTTATCCCAAGGTCACAAACAGCAAATGAGCAGTCTGGTGTATCTATTCTTTCGTAGCCATTTTGTACTTGTAGCAACTCAATGCTTCCCTAACGACTTTAATTGCGACAAAATTATGGAACCATATCGCGGCTTTGTTCTATATACCAAATAAAAAATAATTACGTAGAGAAACGTTAACGTTGTAAAAGTTGACAATATAAGGCTGAAGAACAAGTCAATGTACTAAAAATGGAAAGCAAGAAAAATTATCCTGCTTTTTATGTAATCCTCTTTTAATTTCTTTCATTTTCATAACCTACTCGATAGGTTTGATTTTTCGGCCAAAAATCCGTCATTTTGTTTTTTGTTTCAAACAGGACACTTTAACTAAGGACACTTGGATTTTTAAGACGAATATAACGACATCTTAACTTTCGAAATCCATCCAGCAGTTTGGTAGGTAATAAATAAATTTACAAATATAACATACATACAAGACACGTGAAAAATACATAACCCTTCCTTGGCAGTCCGGATAATTCGGTAAACCGTAAAAATCTTAA
The DNA here is from genome assembly GCA_948107665.1 of Lomographa bimaculata. Taxonomy (NCBI): domain Eukaryota; kingdom Metazoa; phylum Arthropoda; class Insecta; order Lepidoptera; family Geometridae; genus Lomographa; species Lomographa bimaculata. Next base: position 16,338,988 of record OX403589.1, read on the forward strand.
TAACTGAAAATACTGATATTCACAATTGACTCAAAACATACGTTGCAATATTGCAAATTTCTGTTGCATTCATCAAAATGTTTCTCAACGTAAAGCTGTTCAACAAAGTAGGTCAAATTAAGTTACATTGACCAAAATTACTTAACTTGTCGATAATGGCCTGTCTAACTTTGGATAATGAATGCTAAACCTACTAACTGATTTATTATTGCCCTGCTGTCAGTTGCGTCTCAACAAAGACAAACAAAAAGCCCTTCCTGGGAAAACTTAATAATTCCAAGCCAACCATTATTGAATGAAATAATCTTGTTTCCCGATAAGTACAACTTCGGCCTCTTCAAGTCAAGAGTGAACAGGTATTTTTTTTGCGCATGCTCCACCGACGACCGCATCCAGCCTATCCACCATAAAAATAAAATTATTATGTTCGTAAATAAGTTGTATCAGGGTATCGTGATTCCATAGGAGCTGAATTCTCATGGTAGATAGGGCAACTCTTTTCGATTGGAGGTAAATAAAGTACAACCCGCCGACCACAGGACCAGTGGAATTAAACTCTGTTAACAAACGAGGTGGTAGAACTTCTTGCTAGCCACCTGGGCTGATACCATCACTTTTCCAAACAGCCGAAAGCTGGACTAAATTCATTGTAATTACTGGGTTTATGAAACGGTCTCACGGAGAAACCGATTTAAAGTTCCACTCTGAATTTTATTATTCGTAGTTGTTCGAAAACTGACTCTGCAGATGTATGTAGCCATCAAGAGTGCACCCTGCCTGTCTCGGTTAACATAAACACTTATTACTTTAATATCATTTTTATAACTGTAGGTATCATAACCTAAATAAAAGTATGAATACGCAACCTGTTCCGTTATAAAATGCAAGACACATGAATATTGTATTATCTAGGGACGTGTTTCGCCTAAAAAACAAAAGAATTACTAACAATGTCACGGGAGAACGTAGGAATGTTGAAAGTCACAACAGCCTGGATCGTAAGCCTGTATAATCGAGACCTATTTTGAAATTGTAAATTGGCCTAGTTTGGCTTCTAGCTTATCTTTCTAAACTCGAAAATAAATTTCAGAGAGATTTTTTAAATCTTTCGTAAACGGCGTTCACGTTAAGGGAAATGTGTCAACGTTTTGACAAGCGTGTATTTTGGACAAAACAGCGGAGGGAGAAGTAAATAAATAAGATATATACCCAAAGGATACACCCAATTTCGCTCTTTAACATAATGCAAAATTACGCGATCACGTAGAAAAATAATAGAACAAAATAGTTTCATCCAAAATTTAACTCTGTTTATGACTCTTCAGAGTACGACTCTAGATAAACTAGTATTTGCAAACGAGCCACTTTTCCTCGCCATATCGTGGTATTGGTAAGCACTTAGATGAGACTATTAGTAGCGAGTTTTTTTTTATGTACGATAGGCAAGCGTTTGACCACAATCTCACCTAATGGAAAGCGATGATGCCGAAGATGTAACATGCTTGCCTAGAAGGTACCTATTCACTCTTGACTTGCAGACTCCCAGATTATACTGTTCAGGGAACAAAGACGAGGCCAATTGCCAAGATTCCTTCCGATAAGAAAGTTGTGCTTCTGGTTGTGTATGTTTTCATTGTTTATGTTGTATATGAAGACTTATTTTTAACTTGAAGCTAATGGCCTGGGCCATATAGATATTTTTTCTTCTTAAAATCTATTAAGTACTTTACTGCCTACCATGGCTATGGATACATTATAATAAAATGATGCTGTAAAGTCAAAGTAACAGACACATTTTTTTTAAATAGTCGTGCAGATAAATGGACTATGCATTTTAAAACAACCAAATTTAGTAAGAAATAATAAAACAGGGAAATGGATTAACACGATGGTAGTTCTCGTTGGGAGAGTGGTCCGTATGCAGTCGCTATAAAAGTGACTGGTTAATTCAGAATTCTCGTTCTACAAAATGAAATGAAGATGCAAGCAATGAAAACAAGAAAGATGCTCGGAGAGAACGCTACGACGGTAATTTGGTTTTCAGTCCAATTTTTCCTGAAGGAATGTCCTATTAAGAATCAGAAATACAGTCTTTTTGCGGAAATTATACTGTTTTGAAGCATCACCAGTGGAATTGCTCGACGAGGTGACAGCACGTTTCAGCTGACGTTATTGAAAAAATTTATATACTTTGGGCATCTGGAGAGATACAGGAAATTATAAATAGCTTCTAAATATGTTTCATTTGTAATTAGAAACATCCTACTTCCTACTATAATATTATAAATGTGAGTGTGTGTGAATGTTTGTTACCACGTACCTATCTCCGTAACTACGCTACCGATTTTAATGAAATTTAAAATCTAGGTTGCTTATTTTACTCCAGATTCGGACACAAGCTACTTTAATCACCTACATCATCAGCGGGCGAAGCGGGGCTCAACTAGTGATACCATAAATGTACTGAAATAATTAAGCTCGTGCATCCGTTTTTCAGATGCTTGCAGCTTCTAAACCTAGTTAATTATTTCAAAATTTACTCATAAGTTTGTTACTCAATTACGCAAAAAGCTGAACTGGTATATTATTCTTACTTAACCCACCTCCTCACACTAAGTTCGATGACTTGTGTCGTCGTTGCCGAAAACATTCACATCACACACACGATAACAACCAGAACCAGAAATACAAATTTTCCTTAGGGAAAAAACTTGTGTTCTCGCCGGAACCGAACCCGATACCCCTGATAGAAGGCAAACGCTCACCGTAGGGCTGTTCATGATGAATGATATAAGCAACTGTTTGATGAGATTAAAGCTATAGGTACGACTTAAATCAAGTAGGCGACAAATAACCATGATGCTTCCGAAGTTACCACACATAATAATGCCTCAGGCAATCGGGAGCTGGCGGCGTCTAGTCAACCGTAAGTAGCGATAATCTTATTTAGTCTCACCTTGGCCTATCGAATATGCTAGCTAGTTGTTACCTGTTATCATTAATAAAATAAAATATTTAAACACAAGCAAAGCTTTAAAAAAACCAGCTTCACCGCTTTATCTTCGAATACCTTGATCAGATTAAATGTATTAAATTCGCATTATTGACGATAACTCAAAAAACTACTGATCAGATCTTGATCAAATTTATATGGGACCAATGGGAAAGCACCAGCCTACAAACAAAAAAAAACATCAAAATCGGTTCACGTGGAAAGTTATGAAGTAACACAGAAATACAGTCGAATTGAGCACTTCCTTCTTTTTGTGAAGTTGGTGAAAAATTTGCTTATGACATCCGTAAAATTATATACCCTTTTCGATTCATTAGTTTGGACACTGTGAGGGATAGAACAAACGAATATACATTTAGTTATACATTTAGTGCTTAAATCATGACCCTCTTTTTTGCATCGCCGTAGTTGGTTAATTCAAAATAATTGGTTTGTGTTGTAGCGATATCTACTTGTTGTCATTCATTAGCTAATCGTGTATAAAATACTTACTCTACTATATTATTCTAAACAACGATACCGGGTTCGATTCCCGGTGGGAACACAAGTTTTCTCCCTAAGAGAAATTTGGGTTAATATATTTTTTTAATGAAAATTGTTTATTCGCATAGGCCCCAAAGAGGCACTCATGAAAGTTAATGACTCTACTGCCAGATTTGCAAAATTACAGCCATCTCGAGAAGAACCTGGCAAAAAACTCGGCGGCGCATTTTTTTTCATTCATTTTTTTTCAATAACTTTAAACCTTTAAAACTTTATTTCCAATTATATCTGTTCTAAACCTTTGCTCATTTAGTTCTATGTATTTAGTACGTAGTAGATACTATTTGCAAGTGTACTTTTTGTTTAAGCTTAATCCTTCCGAAGTTCTACTGAAGCCCCAGGCCATCAGCGCAGCGCCTAGTCACCCGTACGTAAAGATAACTAAGTTTACTCTGACCTCAACCAACCGTGTAATATAGCTGGCTTTAAATTAGCCTACAACGTAATTAGACCATAACCTCTGTTGTAAAATAAAATCCACGTATTTTGATCGCGAATCTCTTCATGCTTATTGTAAAATATATTTTTGAGCTAGCCTCTTTTTAAACCATTCATTAAAATTATACCTACATTAATTAAGAAAGCGTAAATGAAAAGGTTTGCCTTAGGAGGCATATTTATGGCTAATTTGTTTGTCATATTTTTAAATAAGTAAAAATAACTGTTATTTTCCTGATAAAAATCAGTTTTCTGTTTTATTTATGCGAATAAGAGAGAAGTATACAAATCGCCTTGTAGAGCCTACTACCAGTGGGTAGCGTTCCCGTCAGTTTTAGTAGTAGTTAGTTTAAGGAAATGTATACAATTACATGGCCCGTAGATATGAGGAATAATGATGATAAAAGAAATAATTAAACGCAAGCAAAGCTCAAAAAACCGACTTCACCGCGTTATCTTCGGAACTTTGATAAGATTTAATGTATTACACACGCATTATTGACGATAACTCTAAAACTAGAGATCAAATCTTGATCAAATTTCAATGGGACCACATGAAAAGCACCAGCTTTCTAATAAAAAAAATAGTCATCAAAATCGGCTCACAACGAAAGAAGTTATGAGGTTACTTTTAAAACGAGAACATCGTCAATGTATTCCAAGAACGATAACAACTTGACTTGAACAAACGTACACATTTTTTTTTTTTTTTTGTTGTGGGGGGGAAAATGCCTTGCACTTCCCATCCTTCCCAGGGGTGAAAGAATGGGGTATGTGGGGCTCGAACCCACTAAAAACCCCCCCGTGAGCAGTCCTTCGCCAAGGTGGGGCAAGATAGGGTCGCGCTAGCAGTCACTATCTTGCCCCGGCGGTAGGCCCAACCGGGCCACTGCGTCCATGGAGGGGTGACCTTGCTCACCAAGGCCACCCCTCAGACGTGTGGGGCCGTGCAAGCCGGTGGAGAGCCCCCTGGCTCTCCACCAGTGATCCCACTACAGGGGAGGAGAGAGGAGGCGGGCGAACTGCCTCCTCCTCCCCCCCGTACGTCTGCGCCGGAGCGGGTCAGATCGGGAGTCGACCTCTCTGGCCCGCTCCGCGGCCTCCTTCTGCGCCATTACCGCTTCGCAGAAGGAGACCACCGCCTGCCACGATCTCTCGCTGCTAAGCATGGCGTTTATCACACTCGGCAGGGAGAGATCTCCACCTATGATCGCTGAAAGCGTGTGCCGCTGGGGGCCCCATGCGGCACACACCTCCAGCGTGTGGAGCGCCGTATCCTCCAGCGCTCCACATTCGTGGCAGACCGGGGTCGGCTCCCGTCTCGCAATTTGGTGGAGGTACTTTCCGAAACATCCGTGTCCAGAAAGCACCTGCACCAATCGGAAGGTCAGCGACCCAAATTGCCGCCTTACCCACCTCCGAAGGACCGGGCGGATAGCCTCCACCGTCCACAACCCAGGGACTGGTGGAGCCAGGTCCTCCGTCCACCGCCTCAACAGGGCAGCCCGCGCCCGCCTTCGCATACGTGTGACATCTTCCCACGCTGGGGGGTCCCCACGGGACCTCCTCGCCGCCACAAAGTGGTAAACTTCGGCGAGGATCTCCGCTTGGAGCTCCCAGAGGGGGTCACCCGCAAGCACGCACCCCGCCGTCCAGGACACCGTCCGGTAACCGCGTATCGCCCTCGTTGCGATGACCCGCTGTGGACGTCGTAGCAGGGCCTTGTTCCCGCGGTTGAGGGCATCCACCCAGACCGGTGCCCCATACAGAGCCATACTCCGGATTACTCCGGAGTAAAGCCGACGGCAGGTTGCATTCGGGCTGCCCACGTTCGGCAGCAGCCTTCCCAAGGCGGCTGCAGCCCCCACGACTCTCGGGGCCAACTGGGAAAAGTGGGCTCCGAACGCCCATCTCCCATCAAGGATGAGACCCAGATATTTCATCTGGGTCCCCACCCAAACCGAGACCCCGTCCAGTTCGATCCGCGTTCCCGGAGGGGGTCCACCCCGAGGCCCATGGAACAATAGGGCCTCGGTTTTGGAGAGGGCAACCTCCAGCCCCAGAGCACGTATGCGGTCGACCACAGTAGTTGTACCCACCGTAGCCAACCGCACCGCCTCCCTAAGGTCCCTCCCCCTGGCTACGACAAGGGTGTCATCAGCGTAGCACGAGACCCGCAGGTTAGCGGGAAGCGTACCACGAAGCACCCAGTCGTAGCCTATGTTCCACAGGAATGGACCCAGCACTGACCCCTGTGGAACCCCACAGGAGACGCGATGGCGCCTCAAACTATCGCGTCCATCCACCAGAACCTCACGGTCCTGGAGGTAGTCAGTCAACAGCCTCCGCAGATACATGGGCACTCCGTGAAAGCGGAGCGCCTCCTGTATTGCTCCGTGCGGGAGGCTGTTGAAGGCGTTGGCTATATCAAGAGATACAGCCAACGCCTTTTCCCCCTCACTGACCACATCCTGTGTCCACTCCTTTAGCCAGAGCAGGGCATCGATAGTAGACCGCCCCGCTCTGAACCCGTACTGGGCCTCAGACAGCCCAGGCCCAGCACCCTCAAGGTGCCGGATGACACGGCCAGCCACCACTCTCTCCAGCAGCTTACCCGTATCATCCAGCAAGACTATGGGCCTATATCCAGAAGGCGAGTCAGCAGGTCGACTCTCCTTCCGGAGCAGGCACAGTCGGCCGTCTTTCCACAGCTTCGGGAACCGTCCTGACGTGAGGCATTCATCGAACAGTTCCCGAAGCTGGTCACCCATCTTCTCCAGGGCGATACTCAGGACCCGCCCTGGAATCCCGTCTGGACCCGGCGCCGTCCTTTTCCCCCTTAAGCGGTTGACCGCAATCTCCATCTCCGCCTCTGACAAGGGCGGGATAGAGGTCGGTTCCAACTCCTCCGGGGGGGAAGGCGCCATCATTGAGGGCACGTGGTGAGGGCTGCTTCCAGGGAAGAACCCACCCAGCACCCTGCTCAGAAGGTCCGGTTCCAGGGATTGCGCGATGGGGGGCGTCCGGCCCCGGAACTTTTTCCGGGCAGCCCTGTACGGACGTAGTTCGTCCCAGGCCCTGGATTTGGCTCTGCCGATGGCTAGCTGCAGCTCACGCTTGGCTTCACGGTATACACCGTAAAGCCGGAGCTCTACAGCCAGCTCCTCAGCCGACATCTGGTCGTCGGTTCGACCCCGACGTCGTTTCCTGCAGCGGGTGTAAGGCCGCCGCGCTCCCGAGCAAACGGCTCGGAGATCAGCGATCTCCGAGCTCCACCAATATACCTCCCTGTGGTCGGGACGGTGCCGGGACCTCGGCATAGCCGTGTCGCAGATGGCCGTCACCGCTTCGCGGAAACGGCCCGCCGCAACGTCCACATCTTGGTGCATAGGGGCGGCAAGCCATTTCTGGACGATCGCCGCCTCTTTTGCCAATTCGGCGTCGAGACGACTAATTGTCCAGCGAGGGAAATCCGCCTGCACCATGCTATTGTACACATAACATAACTCTAAGTATACCGCTTTATCAAAACAAATGTACACATAACATAACTCTAAGTATACCGCTTTATCGGAAATAAATACTTTTAATGTATAAGATATTTGGGATTAAGTAGGGTTGAACGGAGAAGGTTACAGTTTCTTTTTCAGGCGAGCAATCTCCGTTATATTGTCCGTAACATACCGATTTATTTCTTATTGTACGTACAAAGAAAATAAATAGGGAGCAAACCTAGCTGAAACGCAGCAATAAAACTATTTTTGACAGAAGTAACTGCGTTTGATTTACTTATTTCACAATTCCTTGGCGTTCTTATATGTTTTCGTTTTCGTTGTCTATCGTTAGCGCTATTTTACTGATCCAAAAATACGGTTTTTCTACAAGTGGTAAAATCAGAATTTTGAAATTATCCTCGACGCTCTATTTGGAAAACGGGTAATTCATTTATTTGTGACAGGCTAGTGTTTGACCACTATCTCACCTGATAGTAAGTGACGATGTGATCGAAGCTGGTAAACACACTAGACCTGGAATACGCAGGCTCTCAAGGATAACTGCCGGAACACCGTATTTGGCTTGGCGGCGGACTTTCAACTTGATGGTGGTAAGCTACTTTGGTAGCAAGCCAGGCTAGCAACTCACAAAATGCTCTACCACCTCACAAAAGGGTGCAAACTAAATCTTAATCGGTGCAGTCGTTTGGGAGCTAATTTGCCACAGACAGACACCTGTGCTCACTACAAACTTCTAACACTCTTTAACGTCTCATTTTTATATTTATATCAGAAATTATGAATAAGTAGGTGAATATTTATACATAATATTTGTATTCTCTGATTCAACTTACGTATAAGTAATGGTACCTTCTTATTTCTCATCCTACTAATATTATAAATCCGAAAGTTTGTGTGAAGTGTGCAAGTGTGTAAGTATGTTTGTTCCCTCTTCACGCTTTAACGGCTGAACGATTTGGATGAAATTTTGAATGTACATAGCTTATACCTAGGATTAACACATAGACTACTTTTAAATTGATAATAGCGGGCGAAGCCGCGGGGCACAGCTAGTATATACTAAGTGATCCGTTGTCTGTCGGCTGAGCGCCTGCCTTCTAAGCAGCGCGATTTGATTCCCAACTGAAACACAAATTTTCCCTCTAAGGTGTGATTGTGTTTGTGATGTGAATGTTTCCAACTCCCACGACTCAAGTCATTGATAAAACTTATATGAGACCACCTCTGAAGTATACTCTACCAAACAAAAAAAAATTGACGGAGATATCGCGTAACATAAATGTCGAATTGAGAACCTCCTTTTTTAAATTCGTTTGAAAAAATGGGTAATTTAATTTTAAATTTACATTGAAATACATACGTGATAATCTATCAAAATAGCCAAACAAACAAAAGTTACAATAAAATAACAATTATTATCAAACTACATTCCCTCTCACTAATTGCGCATACCAGATAATCTGCATACGGGGCTTATGGGGCTTATTGACCAATGAAATAATTGGATCCAAATTAGGAACACGAATTAACTTTGTTTTACTTGTTCCATGCAAATCTAATATATAAAAATCTTGTATCACGGTGTTTGTGGTCGAACTTCTACCAAACGGCTCGACAGTTTTTAATGAAATTTGTTTATTTGGTAGGTATGAGAATAGGTCGTAAAGTATTTTCACCCTCATATTTTTTTCGTGATTTTAGTATTTTTGTATGAACCATGTTCAAAAAGTTTTTAGTATGGCATTAATGTACTAGGCGACCATAAACGTGAAAGAGGTACAACACTTTTTCTAAACGAGGCATTGCAACGTATGCTGGGTACAGCTAGTATGTGTAGTTTTTTGTGCTAGCAATATGTGAGAGTAACAATAAAAATATGGAGTTTTGCCGCGAAAGTGAAAAAATTGCGTTGTTGATTTTGTGTAATTTTTTTTAAACCTGTGATTCTTCGAGTGTTAATGTGTAATAATGGTGGATTATTAACCGTTAATACTTAGTAAATGTGCATAAGTGTAGGCAAGTCATACAAAGTTGAAAAACGTGATTTTCGCCTTCGCTCCAAAACTCCAATAGAAGTTCTAGTAAAATTTCTACCACTTTACTAGGGCATGACTTGACTATGACTGACTACTTGACTTTGACTGTGACTAAGACTTTTATTATGAAGAAAAATTGTTAATATTTGTTTAATATTTCGACTGAAGGACTATGCATCCATGGTCATGAAATAATTAAAAAAAAAAACAATAAAAATAAAAATGATATATAAGAGTATATATATTATATTTATCATATTTATCTGTCATTCACGGGCTTTACATATGAGATAGATTTATCCACTATGGAAAAAGTATTATAGTGGTTACTAGGGAGCTCGTGACCCACAATATATTGTGTAGGTACCTACATTCCTAATCCGGGAAAAACGTTTCCAATCTGTACATTTTTCTTCTGAAATGCCAACTTTTTTGGCAATTTATTTTTTTGTATGCGGAAGTGTAGAAATATATTTGGTAATGTGTAAAATAGCAGGAACCTCTTGGAACATTATTTCAACCATAGAGACCAAAGTTTTTCTTGTACGGCTAGTGCACATTTTTTTTTTATAATAAATTGTTAATTATATTATAAATAAATTATTTGAGTCGGTGTTTCCTGATGAGTATAATAATAATATGGGAGTCTTCAAGTCTCGAGTGAATAGGTATCTTCGAGGCAAGTTTGCTCCATCGTCGACCACATCGTCGCTTACCATCAGGTGAGATGGTGGTCAAAAGTTTGCCTATCCTAAATAAAAGAAAAAAAATGCAAAATGTATTTATTTTATTTACAATTAATCAATATACAAAATTAACTACTTACCTAATTTTAAATAAATTTTAAAATATATTAATTATCTTCTCTGCTAACTTGCTAATTTACAAATTAGCCTGTAGGTACAATTTGGGTGTATTCAAAAGTAAAGTGAGTAGGTATTTACTAAGCAAGCGTGCTCCACCTTAGACTACATAGTCACTTTCCATCAGGTGTGATTGTGGTCAAACGTTTGCTTAGTCTGTAATAAAAATAAAAAAAAGGTATATTGATTACAATAGTTCAGTACCCGGATATCATTTCTAGGTGTTACAAGAAACGGTTGTGACGTCAAAAGAAAAAGTGTGACGTCACATAATTAAGGGTCATTCGGCTTAGGTACGTAACCGCAAATGTGACATTATTAAGGCTCCGGAGTTGCGTATACGAAATTATGTTTTCAAAGGAAACTTACTAAGCTGTTTTAAGGGTAAATGAGTTTTGAATAACGAATAGAAAGCAACGTTTTCTGTTTTAATGACATTGGGGTTGTCTTTGGCTGTTAGCTTTCCGCAGCGTTATGTGTATGGTGTTTTATAATTAGGTTCGCTGAGATCAGGAAGCTTAATTGGGATTTTAATTGTTGATTTATTTTAAGGAAGAGCTCATCTGTTTTTATTTATACATTATGTGCATAAATTGTATTAATTATATTAAGGCGCCGGGTAGTGGTTGATTTGCCCATACAATCGTAATACCGAAATGATTTATAATTCAAGCATATAACCACCATACTGTGCTGTTATTCAGATAAAAAACGTATTAATCTAGGTTCCTGGATAGTTTTTATTCCAAAATAATTACCTAAAACGAAATATAAACCAATTGATTTTGACACATTATTACGACGTAAATGTCGCATCTTTAACTTATTCGTTTTGTATTAAAAACGAACACATTTCTTTTGTCATTACAACAGTAACATAGACTATCATTTCAAGGTACTATTAATACAAAAAACAATGGCTAAACATTACATTTTCATTCATAATTTTTGGTATTACGGCACCTATTATAATTGTTCGTTCGGTAGTGCTATCGAAGCATGGGCACAGTTTGCAAGTTAAACAGAGACAGCCTATAGACTCGTTCAAAGCCACCCCGGCCTCTTAAGTGGCTTACTACTTTTTTAAATTATTTGATTGCATATTATAGTTATGTATCGATGTTCATAACTATAATATGCATATTCTAATTATTCGTTATTACCGCTTAGGGTTTTGCTTAAATAATGGTATTGCTTCCAATAATCTAATCTAATACCTTTAAACGAGAATTTCTCTAATCTGCATCTCGGAAACAGCTCCAACGATTTTCATGAAATTTAATATGCAGGCGGTTTCGGGGGCGATAAATCGATCTAGCTAGGTTTTCCAAGTATTATAACTATAACAGTAATCAATAATATAAGGTCACTTTAAAGTATTTAAGTTTAATATAAAGTATTTTGTATGCGAGGTATTAAATAAATATGAAAGGTCGTATAAGAGTGGGTTTTGGAGAGTTATCAGTGACGAATAACTTACAAATTAGGTGTATATATTTCGTAGGTGTAAAGATTAATTCATAAAACATTAAATAAAAAAAAATATTATTTATTAACAAATTCTACAGGCATTAATTAACAGTGTTTGATAAAAGTTATATATTATATATACCTTTGGCCAATAACGGATTAATAATATTTTATTAATAATTTTAGTAATTTCTTTTTAATAATGTGTTTTATTTATAATATTGAAAACATTAAATATTTTAAGTATCATGAAAATATACAGTACGTATATACATTCTGTTTAAGAAATTTATACAAAAAGTCTTCTTCCACATTTTGTTTTGTTTCGAACCAGCTAAGTTTTAAGTTTGGATGTTTTTTTAAGAGCAACTTTTCTGTATGAGTGATGCGTAATAATGTTATTTGTTGTGTATGTATAGTTTTAGTTTTAGAAAACCTCTACCATCCGGCGGAACAAATGACAGTTAAAAAACTTGATTATATTGTGTATTAAATATGTGAAAATACTTTTTAATGAATAAGAAGATATTAAAATTAATGCATATTTTAACAGGTCCTATTATAGCATTAATGTAACAAAATGTTGTTTAATACTGTAATTAGTGTATATTGTGTAGATGCCTACAGTATATTTAAAAGGTGTAAAAATACAAAAACATTTATTCATACATAAAAAAGGCGTAGCAGAAATATTTACCAACTTTCAGTAAAACAAGTGACGAATTTTCATTCAACAACCAACTTCGCTAAACTTTTTTGGTAACTTCAAAAGTTCTCAAACTTCGTTGGAAGTTTTTATAAGTGTGTCTGTTAATGTAGGGAGTCTTTTTGGATTTTTTCACGGGAGTGGATTATGCAGAGGTGCATTCGATGTGCGTCCGCATAGCACAGGGGTATCGCGGCTACTGAAGTGCTTGGCCATCCACGGTCGCCGTCGAAGCCTGTGAAGCATTTCTTCAGCAGTGAGGAAGCGCAAGCGCGAACTAACTCCGCCTCCTGAAACTTTTCGCATAGAAGTGCTTCGGGCGCGCTTTTCAGTTCAAACTTTTTCTTTGTACATTATTTTTCCGTAAGTTTCGAACTACGAGCTGCGAGTAGGTCTTTGTTTTGTCAGGTATTGTGCTACTCGAATAGACTCATAGTAATATTTGTGTCTCGAGTGTGTAATGATTTTTATGTCATTGAGAGACGAGACGAGCAAGTCAAGTTGCCTGATGGTAAGCGTCACGCTTGCCTATTACAGTAGAGTGCCACCCAGATTTTTAAACTTATATAATTCGTATTCCTGCTCGTCACCTTCAATTAGAGGTTAAATCTCTTCAAGCCCTGTAATTTCACTGGAAATATTGCGTTTCAATCCGAAAATTAAATATACCTAGTAATGTTTGCTTACTACTGCTTACACAAGGCGGACTTTGCAATAGAGTCCTACCACTACTATGTTCATGGTGCCAAACAATTTCAATACAATACAATACAAAACACTTTATTGTATACCAAAAAAAATATAAACAATGACAAATAAAATATTACAATCATCGTGGTAGTACAATGGGCGGTCTTATCGCTTAAAGCGATCTCTTCCAGACAACCTTTGGATGGACAGTAACAGAAGAATGAATAGACGGTGGTACACAATAAAAAAATAATAATTTGAAATGTTATTTATAGTAATTTAGTTTTTTTTATGCTGGATGGGCAAGTATTTCACCACTATCTCATCTAATGGAAAGTGACGATGCGACCGAAAATTTGAAATTAATGTTCCTTGGTTACGTAAAAAAGTTGTCTGGAAGAGATCGCTCTTAGCGATAAGACCGACTATTATACCTATCTTTATAAATGTCTTTGTAAGCTGCATTTATCTTTTGGTGTCAATAAATAATGATTGTATTGTAAATAGTGATTATGCCTGGCATCAAACCTATAATCTCATGGCGTAAAAAATAAAGTCTTATCCCCTGCACCAAAAAGGTCGTCTTATAATATTGAGACACCTACCTACCTACTCTACGGAAAATTTCATAACTTTGCAATGTTAATTCGCCAAAAGCGAATTTGTATTCCCTTTTGCACAACAATATAGCCGCTAAGCCCGATGTAAATGTAAAGTAGTATATATACCGCAGTTGTAAACTGTTTACAGATATAAACGAGGTATAAACACTCCAACGACCCCAGGGCTAGCTCCACTTGAAAATATTTACAATTTTATCGCTTACCTCTACAATACGGGCTCCACAAAACACCTGCCTTTTAGGATATTATTCTAGAACTTTCTTAGAATTTTCTGCTTGTAGGTTCCGCATTGGATAATGATCTTGATTTTCTCCTGTCCGCCCTCTGCGCCGTGAGTCCTGGATTCGAGAAGACCCAGTTGGCGCAGTGGACAGGTGTCCGCCCTCTACGCCGTGGGTCCTGGGTTCGATTCCCGACAGGAGCACAAATTCCTTCCCAAGGGATATATGTTCCCCTGCACCCACGATACAAGTATTTGAACTTAGTGTGGGACTGTGAGTGTGAATGCGTTTGTTTGTTCGTTTGTTGTGTTGAGTTCCACAAGAACTAGCCAAGTTACAGATGAATAGTTTTTTAATAACGTTATTAATAACTTTAATTCTCGAATTTTTATTTTAGTAAATTGTCTATTCCATGTGTTTATCTTTTTTTTTTTTTTTTTTATTTGTGACAGGCTAGTGTTTGACCACTATCTCACCTGATGGTAAGTGACGATGTGATCGAAGCTGGTAAACACACTAGACCTGGAATACGCAGGCTCTCAAGGATAACTGCCGGAACACCGTATTTGGCTTGGCGGCAGACTTTCAACTTGATGGTGGTAAGCTACTTTGGTAGCAAGCCAGGCGAGCAACTCACAAAATGCTCTACCACCTCTCAAATGTCACCTGATTAGCACCACCCGGGGACCACGTGTAGGGAGTCAGACTTAAGGGGTATCCTCCTACGGACGTGGGTGACTCAGCCCCCAGCTCTGGTTGTTAGCCTGTAAAGTTTACAAACGATAGGAATGATTTCAATGCAGTTTTTTATCAATATAAATTTAGGTAGCGCGATGATTCGTTACTTCTTTATTTATGCTTCCATATAAGAAAGTAAACATGCAAGTCGTTCATCTGATACGTCAGGCCTAATTAACATATGAAGTGCCAACCTAAGTACTACAATTAATAACTAGTCGTTCGCCCCGAACTGATATCTTGCGCCTATATTTTGTTTAATGGAGATAACAATTGTTGTTTATTTTTACATGTAGTTTAACTAGAGGATATAACGGATATTGTACCCATGTTCCAGTTTTAAATCATCGGGGACAAAATAAGTCTAAGAACAGTGAGTTTGGTGCCTTACCCAATCGTTATGCGCAAACATCGATGTTTTTTAAAACGGTTTATTGAAACTTAACTTGAACGGTACTTTACTTCAAATAAAAAAATATTTAGTTCCCTACTTACGTCTGTACGGTTACTACCTTAATATTTGCCATTTTTGGTTTGGGCCATAGTTTTACATATTCTCCAAGAATTTAAAGTTATTCGCTTGAATAGTTTAGACGCTAAATGCTTCTGACAGACGAACGGGTGACTTGACAACTTAGAAATCAAGCTTCATGTGATCAATTAAATAGCATAACACAGTTTTTACTAAAGTAATGGCCGAGAATGTAATGATACCTTCTAAAATTGGTAACAATATCGTTGCAACTATCTTATCTACGATATACTGTCTCAAATACTTTCCTGTATCTGACGTCATCATGTGCACCCTACTGTAGACACTGTTAAAGGTTTGCGCTAAAATAATGGCGGACTTTGCAATGAGACTGTCTATACAATTTGTATAACACGCTGTATCGTTGCACGATACAATATCAAGTACTCTACTTGTATCTGACTTCATCATGCACACCCTAATGTTGAGACTTTTAAAGGTTTGCGCTGAAGTAATAGTGGACTCTGATACAATTTTTATGACACTGTCGTTGCAACTGTGTTTATCTACAGCTTACTGTCATACAATACTTACTTTTACACGACGTACCATGCGTCCTTCTGACTCTGTCAAAAGCTTCCGCTAAAGTAACGGAGGATTCTATTATGAGACTGTCTACAAATTTATTTCCCTAAGGAAAATTTGTGTTTCTTGTTCTGGTTGTGATTGTGTGTGTTATGTGAATATTTCCGGCACCCACGACACAAGTCATTGAACTTAGTGTGGGGCTGTGAGTGTGAAAAAAATTTATAACTCGCTGTACCTTTACAGCTGTTTTATCTACAGATTACCACGATACAATATCTAGTACTATATTTGTATTTAACGTCATTCTGTACACTCTACTGTTGAGACTATTAGAGGTTTGCGCTTAAGTAACGGCGGACTTTGCAATGAGACTGTCTACAATTTATATAACACTGTCTTGAAACTGTCTTATTTACAACTTTTTGCCATGCAATAGTTAGTTGTATCTGATGTCATCATGCACAGCCTTTTTTTGAGACTTTTAAAGGTTTGCGCCCGTGGTAATGGCGGACTCTTCTATGAGACTGTCTAAAAATTTTATAACACGCTGTATCTGTGTATAGTTTACTATGACAGCAAGTATATTACTTTTATTGAAAGACTAGCCGTGCCCCGCGGCTTTTATAACGTGCCAGTTGGCGCAGTGGACAGGTCTCCGCCCTCTGCGCCGTGGGTCCTGGGTTCGATTCCCGGCAGGAGCAAAAATTCCTACCCTATTTTGTGCTTCTGGTTCTGGGTGTAATATGTGTGATGTGAATGTTTCCGGCAACCACGATAAAAATCTTTGAATAACTCAGTGTGGGGCTGTGAGTGTGAATGGGTTTGTTTTGTTATTATCAAGTTAAAAAGTAACCTATGTGTTAATATTAGGTATAAGCTATGTACATTCCAAATTTCATCCAAATCCGTTCAGCCGTTAAAGCGTGAAGAGGGAACAAACGTAAGTACTTACACATTTACACACTTACACACACACTTTCGGATTTATAATATTAGTATGATAATTCAAACACCTAAATAACGGGTTTGAGTTATAGAACAGATTAAATAATAGTTACTTCTTACGCTCATGAGGCGTGACTGATAATACAAGTACTTAACTGTTTTAAAATGAATGAAAAATGTATAACAGAAAAGTTCTAACATCGCCTATTAACAATTATTGCGTTGTTGGAAGCCAGTGAATTTAGATGATACCTGCGGTCCCTCCAGACACTGTTGAAACTGTGATCCTGACGGAAATCGAACAGAAGATTCACAGCGTAAAAAGCAAGCTAACGCAGCGTAGACTTGTGCAGTGCAGCAACAACGATAATTTTATTCGCCACCTTCGATTTACAAATACTCAAAATAGTTTATTTCTCTCATCTACATAAATAACTAATGTGATAAGTTATTTATGTACATTACATATATACATTATGTATTAATAACTTATCATACATAAATAACTCAAACAACACATTTCAATGATATTTTATAAAAAGTATTTTTACGTTTCACCAAAACCTGCTTCAATCCAGATGCTGTCCTCACGTAAAGAAACTATTTTTCACATTTGCACAGGCTTTTTAACATTAAATAGAGCAATATTTTGTATCACAAAAGCAAGCTACAGAGAGAGGCCATTTTGCCTTCTATCTGATGGCTTCAAGCCGGACATATTACGAATATTATTCCGACGATAAAACATTATATGAGTTTTGGATGTAACATTGTAATGGGACTGATATGAACGAATTTATTTAAAAGAGGACTAATTTTTTGTAGAGTTTTAAATTAGATTGTGAATTAGAAAATGTAAATATGATTAACATTGATAATAATACTCTGATATAAAATGTATAAATTTAAAATCCTGCTAATATTATAAATCCGAAAATTTTGTAAGTTTGTTCTCTCTTCACCTTTTATCGGCTGAACGAATTTGGAAGAAATTTGGAATATACATAGCTTTTACCTAGGATTAACATATAGGCTACTTTTTAACTTGAGAATAGCGGGCGTAACCGCGAGGCACGGCTAGTATAATATAGGGGAGAGGCGTACAAAATGACATAGGCGGATAAAATGACACACTGGTTTGCTCCAAAACCACTGACATATTAGTATTCGCAATAGCCTGCAGAGGGCCGCTTAGTAACAAATCGCAACCTGTGTTGACGCCAGTTGCTTCCGTCTGACCGTGTGATGAGTATTCGTATTTGTTTGATTTTTGCAGTCACGAGTTTTACTCAGATGGATTTTGTTTCTTCGCATAAGTAAGTATTAATTTAAGTTATTTTGTTTTTATTGACTCAAATTTATTGTTATTTTACTAAATAACTCAGAGAATGTGTTGGAACCTACAAATTTTTATTATATTTTTAGTTATTGTTTTCTAATGTTGAGGTTATAAAGTGGACAAAATGACATACCACTTGTTCGGGTAAAATGGCATAGTATGTCGTTTGACCCACCTATCTTTTTCTTCTTCAAAATAATTGTTTATTTGTTTGAGCCTGCTGAAATAACAAACATCCTCATGCAACAAGATCGAGTAACGCTCGAAGAAGATATAACGGCAGCAAAAAACCTAATCATACCCTCAACAGGTCCATCTCAGGCGGAAGAAAGCAGTTCAACATCACTGATGGTTGAGAGTATATCAGCCGTAGATAATCCAGGTCCATTCTCAACGGCCCGATCTGTTGACACAGCTGCTGCAATACCTGCGACTCCCACATACCTAGGTTGATACTCCAAGGCATATATAACAATTTTCCAGTCAGCGTGCTATCTCCAGTGCCGAAAGAAATATATTCAATCCATCTGTTTTAAAGAAAAATGCTAAAAATGTTTCAAAAGCTTTGGAAATTAATTCCAACAGTGAAAATGTTTTCTCTTCCTCACAAGCTTTCACTAAAGCTTTTCATGTGAACTCTGCAAGTATTGGACTGATTTTCAGTACAAATTTGCTATGCCATTTTGTCCACACCACGTGTGTCATTTTACCCGCCTAGGGCGGACAAAACGGTTTTTATTAAAGTTTTTATAAATGTTTAATATTTTTTATGTTAATGTTTAAATTGAATGGTCCCTGTTATAATTCGGTAGGTAATATATCAAAGAATATGTATCTACATAAAAAGTTAAAAATTTCCAATAAATAAAGATTTTATAACCGATTTTATAACTAGTATGTAATTTTGTACGCCTCTCCCCTAATGCATACTATCAGGCGAGCGAAATACTCGTCTCGACTCTCAATGACAAAATAATTTTAAAATTCTGATATCTAAGGTTTTTTTTAACGTTTTAATACTTTTTATTGTAATAAACATTAGGCATATAAATTGAACAATTTATTACAATTACATTAGTCAAATAGGCCGCCCCTGATAGTTCCAGGAGCAATGGTGCCCAATATGCTAGCAGCATTGCCGCGCTGGATTGCAATAGCTATCCTTTGCACCAAGAACGATCCGGAACGGGGGTCACCATATCTAAGGTTCAGTTTTATTGTTTCTCATATAAGTGTTTTTTTTTTTTGAAAAATAATTAAAACTTAATCCTCATAACGCTAGCTATAAACTCATATATATTTACATTTGACTATATCTATACCTACATTTTAGCCAGTTTCAATAACTAAAACCTAAACCAGCCACACCTTCCAACGAGTATTTATTAATTAATGCACTTAGCTCAGCAGATCCACTTATATTCTTAATATAATTTGATTATTTACGGCGTGTAAAACAGCTGAGTTCTAAACAACACGTTAACATTGATCTGGTAATTAATTAGTGCAGAAAATCTCAGAGCACGCAAGCCCCTCGCAGCTACAAGGTTGCTACAGGTTAGAGAGTTTGTTGTTTAAACAACTGATTCAGTAAAGAACTTTTTAGCCAGAACGACTACGTTACATAAACAGTTTTAACTTTATACTTCTCAACATTGTTACAGTTACCTGGCAATTGTATTTTGATGATGTCTCAGTTGGCGCAGTGAGTATGTATCTGCCCTCTGCGCCTGGATTCGATTGCCAGCAGGAGCACAATTTTCCTTCCCTTGGGAAGGTAAATTTTGCGCATTTGTGCTTCTGGGTTTGGGTGGGAGTGTGTATGTGCGGGTATCGGAAACATTTACATCACACATGTAAATGTTTCCGACACCCGCGATGCAACGTCTTTGAACTTAGTGTGTGGCTGTGAGTATAGATGCGTTTGTTTGTTGTTGTTTGTTTAAATGCTATACGAATAATATTTTTAACCCGAAATTTGGTTTAGCCGCTTCTAACTCCGGAACACTTTGAAACACTTAATTTGTTCATAAATTTGTATTTTGGGACCAACTAAATCCTCTACCCTCTAAGTAAAAACAAAATCATTCAAATCAGTTAAACCACAACGGGGATATTAGGTACCATAGATACCCAAAAATGAAAAAAAAGCAATATTTAGTTGAATCATGAATCTCTTGCTCTTTGAAAATCGGTAAAAAAGAACAAATAAAAGAACCGTATTTAAAATTTTAGGGTTGCCTACCCAAGGGGTGCAAATGGGTTCTTATTAGGTACTTACGCTCGTACTCGAAATCGAACGTAAAAAAAATCGCAACAATAATATAATAAGTTACTTGTTAAAAACTTTTTAAAGACAAGCTTTTAGAAGTCCGCCATATTGGATTTAAAGTGACGTCACTTTATTTTTCGAGTTATTCTCAGAAGGCCCTTTCATTTGATACCCATATTTTAGGAGTGCATTAAAAATTACTTGTCCACCATATTGTCTGTTTCGCCATGTTGGACTTAGAATTACGTCACATAGCTAACCATGCATTGTCATCCAAACTAAACGTGAATACAAAATTTCAGCTCAATCGGTTGAAGATATTTGTTTCAAAATTGAGTTGCAAGATTCCACCCGAACAAACATACTTATACAAAGCTAATAAAAAAAATGTGTTACCCAAACTAAACAAAAACTGAATGTATAGCACAATATGATATACTTTTAATAACCTATATTTTGCAGTAAAATAATCATTATAAGAAACAGACCTTTGACTGCGGGCTGTGAGTGTGAAATCGTCTATGTTTATGTTTATAAACAATTTGAGAACGTCACTTTAAATTCCACATTGTAGTCAATAAACCTTTTATATAAGCCGAACCTGCGGCACCCAGCACGCCTGAATGAAAGTAGTCTGTATGCTAATCCAGTAGATCTGTAAAACAGATTGGTGCAGGCACAGTAATTGGAGTGGGTATTGAGTAGTGAACGTCATATTTAAACAGTACGTCTCTGCATCTGCAAATCCACGCAAAACTTAGTGACAGTGTGCGTATCACATACGTATTGTAGTCGCTTGCAGCAGTGTTTGTTACGTGGGTGGAGAATTGAAACGAACATTAGTAGTAATATCTTTTAGAGACATTTAAATTGTGTAGAAATATCGTAAAAGTAAATAAAACGCTTTTACACTCCCAGTCCCATACTAAGTTCAATAACTTATGCCACGGGTGCCGGAAACATAAACCTGAACCTGAAACAGACACACAAACTTTCCTTGGGGAGAAAACTTGTATTACTGCCGGGAATCGAACCCGATACCCCTGCTTAGATGGCGAACCCGCACCCAAATAAGCCAACGCTGACAATATAGACTGACAAGTATTAGTGTATACTTACATTTCGCTTTATGTAACAACTAGCTTTTTCCCGCGGCTTCGCTCGCGTTAAGAAGTATTATTTTAAAATTGACAAACTTTCATTCCCTATTTTATCCCCTTGGGGGTAGAATTAATCAAAATCCTTTCTTAGCGGATGCCTACGTCATAACATCTACCTGCATGCCAAATTTCAGCCCGATCCGTCCAGTGGTTTGGGCTGTGCGTTGATAGATCACTATGTCAGTCAGTCAGTCAGTCACCTTTGAGTTATATATATTTAGATTTGTGACTATACTGACAGTAATCGCCGAGCGCCAAGTCGCCACCGGAGGGTCTACGCGCTTACTCTTCGAATATAGGACCATCGACTGCTCCGAAGAAAAGCTCCTAGTCTCGCAACAATACGAGAAAGTAACTGTCTGTCGACACTTTCCATCAGGTGAAATAGCGGTCAAATGCTTGCCTATCCAGTACAAAAAAAATAAAATAAAAAAGAATCATCAAATCCTGAATATCTTTAATACTTACGAATCTTTCAAGCAAACTATATCAGACATTTTTATTTCTATAATAAATATAGGGACTCGACAATCTCGTTTGCTTAAATTCTTTAGTATCTATAGCAATAAAAATACATACGAGTAATAATAAAACTGATTATAACTTATTATAAACCTGATTCGGGGTTTGTTTGGTCATCACGGTGTTGTCTGCAGCACTGGAGAACCATTGTTGACGGTGTCCAAAATCAAGATTATCCTGATCTGATCGGGAGTAGGGGTCGGAATGACATCATCTGCATTGCTCTTGGCCACTATATCGTACTTATCATAACTCCCACGAAATTTGGGTATAGTAGGAATATTGTGCTGGTACTTTTCATGTCCAGGCGCATACACCGATTTGGGGACTTGGTGATAGAGAGTGGGGTTACCAACTTGAAACGTTCTGTAACCAGGATTGTACATTGGTCGGGGTAAATCAACGGGTATTGTCGTTGTGCAGACTATGATAGCAAAGATTGTGGACACCTGAAATTGAGAAGATTGTCTTGAAATGTTGGTTTTTGTAGTTGATTAGAATCTTAATTTAAATTTTATGTCATGAGAAGAATTAAATACTCGTAAGTTGGTAGAAAACCACATCAAAATCCGTTGCGTGGTTTAGGAGGAGTTACCGGATAAACAGACAGACAGAAGCGGAAAACGAATTTGGTTGAACTATTCGTTGGCTTAGTTGGGTGGCGTTCGACTTCTAAGCAGGGGGGTATCGGGTTCGATTCCCGGCTGAAACATAATTTTACTCCCCAAGGAAAATTCGTGTTTCTGGTTCTGGTTGTGTTTATTTTTGTGATTATGTGTGTGATTTGAATGTGTCCGGCACCCACGGTACAAGTCATCGAACTTAGTGTGGGGCTGTGAGTGTGAAAGCGTTTATGTTTACTATCTAGAAATGGTCACTCAAACTTCAATTTATTGTGTTTTCCTATTTAGGGTTCCGTAAGACTTCACTGTCCATCTGTCTGTCCGTCTGTCACCAGGCTGTATCTCATGAACCGTGATAGTTAGACAGTTGATTTTTTCACAGATGATGTATTTCTGTTGCCGCTACAATAACACATACTAAACAAACAGAATAAAATAAATATCACCATACTAAAACAAACATTATTATATTTCGACTCGTGAACAAAATGCTGGATTGTATTTTTCTCAGCAATTAAGTCACGCTTTACCACGAAATGACGCAGCCAGCATTTTGGGCACACTGCCAACCAATGACTTTTTATTAGGTAAGTAGTTTAGTTAAGTTTGTATATGGTTATTTTCTTTTGAGATTATGTTAAGTTTGTATATAGATGTTTTTTTTTGTTAATTGTTTTTAATTATAAGCTAATAAAAGATTTAACATTCATATTTATAATAATGTAACTACTGCCTACTTTGACTGCCCGCTGGCACAGATGGATACGTGTTCGCCTTCTAAGTAGCGGGTATCAGATTCGATTCCCGATTCATGTGTAGTTGTAATTGTGTCTGTGATTTGTATGTTCCCATCACCCACAACACAAGTCATCAAACTTAATGTAGTAAGAGTTATATTCAGGTCTGTAAGCGTGATGTATTTATTCACTGATAACAATTTTAATTTAAAAACATTACTCACAAATAAATTCATCATGAAAACTTAATAATTCGTATAAATAATCCAAAATCACGTATAAAACTACTGGTATTCGCACGCTGTTCTATATTTATAATCTAATGATGAAGGCTACCTGCTCCGGAAACAAGCAGGCACGACTGCTCTCGTAATTTTCAAACTAATATTGGCATCGCGTGATATTTCTCATTGGTTCATTGATTTTTATGTTCTTTATCTTCTTTCGTGGTTTCACTATGAAGTTCATGAAAATTTAACGTAAATTTAATAGCAGTACTCAATTTAATTGGATCGAAGATATTAATTTACTTACATTTACTGATTCGAATCGAAGGCGTGCGGGGACGCGGGCGCGATCTCCTCTCGTAAAGCAGTGTCCACGCCCGCGTTTTTACTCGAAATAAGTGCGAACTAAATGCGTCCAATGTGTAGCAGCCATAAATATATATGACAAAGGTGGAAGCGTTCATTTTTGTCATTTGCAATGTGGAAAATTTACCGAAGCAATTTCTAATTATGTCAAATACTAAGATGTCCATTCCATGGTCTTTCATCGAATCACAGCAGGTATAACCAAATATCTTTATGATGTTGGCAAACATATGAAATTTGTTTTATTGCAACCAATTTTAGAATTAATTCAATATCGATGAGACTATTTCCTTTTCTTTGGTAAAATAATAAATGAGTTTACAGAAAACGTTATTCATTTACTGCTGAACGAGGAACGCACACTCTGTTTATAGTTATAAAAGCTTAAAATTTTTGTTACAAGCAGTTTTGTGTGCATTGTACATAACATTTAAACCTATATAGTTAGTTACGATATCAATAACTAAAACATTCCTATACCAAAAACAGAGTGTGTCGTAATAACAGTATTAAAGGGAAATATTTTAATTATTTATCACAGTGTTTGCCCCCACCCATTTTTAATCACACAAAAAGGTTGCTGATCAAGATTTCAAAGCCCTTCCATAAAAGTTTACTTTAAAAATCTATGCGTTAAATAGATTTCACTTCAATTCACATTCATTTATATTCATTTTCGATAGCTCAAAGAAGTGTGGTTCATAGAGATTTAATGAATTTGATACCTTCATTCCACGCAACACGCTCAAAAATTTCTCAGAATTTCCACGCCAAGAACACAAAATCCTTCAATACACATCAACTTCTTTGATTCATACTGCTGATTCAAGCTTTTAGCAACAATATCCTTCAAATCCAATCAGAGTAAAGCGTCTTCATAAATTTTGTTGAACTTTTCCTAGTTTCAAAGATATTCGAAGGCGACGGAAAGTTCGCTTGATTCATCTAGAGATTGACGTCCCAGTAACAAAAAATACTTCATTATCTCTGATACCTACACAAATATTATTTTCATGTTTTTATGAATGACGTAGGTATCGACCTTTTACGGTTTGTATTCCTAGTTTTATCTATATTGTGCCGTTTATGTTTTTCGCCAGAAAGCACTTGTGCAGTTTGCCCCATGCACCCTTGTTTACACTTTTTACTGAATTGATGCTTCGAAATGTTCGTTTTCGTGAGTGGGTAGAAGTCAATAGGTTATTTTGTCCGTAAACCAATATTTAAAAGTTGCTATCACTTTATTAGTATGATTGCTGTATTATGAGAGAACAAACGAAGATACATAGATAACTCCATTCTTACGGTATTTTGTCACATTAATATTATAAATTCGAAAGTTTGTGTATAAGTGTGTAAATGTGTAAGTATATGTTTGTTTTCTCTACACAATGTATAAAATTTGGAATATACATAGCTTATGGCTAGGATAAGCACATAGGCTACTTAATAAAAGCAGGTGAAACCGCAGAGTACGGCTAGTATATTATATACGGCACTAAAAATATCCCTTTGCTTCGCCGTATATGGCTGGGTATAAATAGGATATTTAAAGCCGTCTACAGTGAGTGACATTGAAAATGTTAAAATACCTCTTCATAAAAGATTTACCATTCGATTATAAAAGAAAACGTACCTAAAAATAATTTATGCCAAACAAGAAGCCTTCAAATCGAAGAACACTTCACTGTAGCAAATGTAATACGCAAAATCCTACCCGAAAATTTCCCGTTTCCACTTTACAATATCCATTCTTACGGGAAATTGGCTCTCGAGTGCCCTGGACTCAACAAGTTTTGCAGACCTCTGATCAAAATTGATTTTATTAGGCATTTATAGCTGAGAGTAGAAAAGTTTTGTTCAGTGTCGATTGAATATATAATCGAAAACTTGGACGAAACTGTTTTGAAGTAAATCTTCTATGTTGTTTTTTAAGTAGGTTTAGTACAACCAAATATAATCGTCGGTAGTCTACGGGTCAATTGCCTATGTTTTTTATTATTTGAAACGCAAGCAAAGCTTTAAAAAATCGACTTCATCGCTTAGATTTCGGTTTTGGCTTGACCGATTTCGATAACATTTATACTTTGCAGACTGCTGGGTTATTTTGATTGAATCCATATTTTGGGAGGATTTTATTTTTGTAAATATGTTCTACCCGTTTTCAGTTAAAATACCTATCGTGCTATGACAACTGGTAGTCACACATATTTTTGCCTTTTTTGTAAAATCTTATACACATTTTTTACAACTGCAAGAGTTATCATACTGTATGTAAATCTTAAGGAGAACAGTCAAGTAACGGCTTCTCGAAACGTGCTTTATTTTCTGTCATACGTCATTTGTCACGCACCACGCCAAACTACGCTTCCTTTGCAACATCTATAAACAACTTATTGTTAAATGACACTATCTACGAACGCTACCATAACTTATAAACATGAGGAGAGACCAATCGTCCATATACTACCAAGTTAAGGGTCGTAATCTATTTGTGGCGTTCTTGGGGCAGCGAGCCGTACTTGAGCCATGTAGTGGAAAATAGTCGCGAGCAACCGGTCGGATGCACGCATTCGGTGCAGTGCGTGCTAACATCGGAACGTATCTGTTGTGACGTGTTATGAATGAGAACATTATGACATTGTTACGGCAACTAATAAGTTAAATATGTGTTTTACGTAAAATTAATCTAGTTGAGTCCAAAATACAAAGTCGTGGTCACCGACGACGTATGGTTACTTTACGTCGGTGTCCGAGACATAGCATTTTGGTGTCGTCTTCATTTATCATCTCTATTTAGAATATCGATAGACCTCCTGGTCTATAGGTATTCCATCGCTTACATTTTCGAGAGTTTGCAGGAATTACATAAGTTAATTCCCTTATGTTCATTTTACCATCTAACAACAAAACAAACTTTCAAACGTCATCCATTTATGGTTGACAGACATCGAGTTCGCTCGAAGCAATTCGCTTCTACGCTTATCATTCGTACAGCGAAGGAGTGGAACTCATTGCCTGTGCGCTTTTGTTCTCCGAACGATACAATCTGGGAGTCTTTCAAGTATAGAGCTAATAGGTATCTTCTATTTTCGGCGTCTTCTTCACATTCCATCAGGTGAGATAGTAGACAAATGCTTACCAACCTAGCTTAAAAAAAATATTTATAGGTTCTAATGAAAAAATATGCTTGCCCAGGGTTAACAAATCAATCAATATAGTATAAAATTTAAAAAAAATTATACAGTAGAAAAATACAGTCGGGTCTGTCTCTGTAATGCAAAGGTAAGATAGGTTACGTTTCCATAAAAAATATTTCCACGTTGTTTAGCAACTTATCTCTACGCCGTATTTCATTTATCTACGTCATGGTCCAGGAGTTATGAGTACAAACGGACCCACCCCGAGTTACCTTCGGGTCGTAAAAACGCCGTCCAAAAAAAGGACAGTAATATGGTGGAGGCTAATTCCAAAATCCCTCAAAAACGCATTAAATCTGTAGCAGCAAATTGCCTATTTACCTGTAGTTAAATGTACCAACAGAGTGATATTTCAGGGGCTCTTTATTACGAGACAAGCAGCTAGAAACCCGTGGGAGACGTAAAACAAATAGAGTGTCATTAATCTCGATTTTCTTCTCGTGCAAACTTATTACACTTATGTTGGTATTGTATTTATTAAATGAAGCCCGGTTCATTCAGCTTAGTTTATTTTCAACACTGAAAAATATATAAAACTACATTGTTAACAAATCAATCTTCCTCAAGTTAAATTATCATTTAATTACGACACAGATGTGAGAAGGTCTATGCCCTGGTGGGTCTGGGTTCAGTTCCCAGCTAGAGCAAAATTTTCCTTTTTGCAGAAATTAAATGAAATGAATTTCAATCAATTCGTTTATTTGCCAGAATACATGTAAATACGATCTTAATCTAATTACTAAAACAATATATTCAGTCTGCAAGCAGACGTACAAATGATGATTTATATGTCTACTAACTACCTTGTGGGTGCGATTGTGTGTGCAATGTAACTGTTTTCGGCACTCACGATACAAGTTTTTGAACATAGCGTGGGGCTGTGAGTGTAAATGCGTTTTTTTTTATTGCGGCATACATGTTTATTCCTCTCTTTTTCGTCGGAGGTCAAAATATTATATGAATTCCATCTAGCAAAGAACTGTTTAAAACTTCTTGGTATAATTAAGTAATTAAATTATGAAATTAATAACATAAATATGGAGCCGTAGTACAGGTATAAGAGAGTTGCCAAACACTAGTAAACAAATTAAATATTTACATATGTATTTTACCTAGCCTCAACTGCTGTTCACTCTATTTTTATACAATCTGCATGTGACGACGCAAATAAAGCAGTTTTCCATTTACCCGCGTCCAAACGGTTCAAATGGCTCAATTGGTTCAAACGGTGCATTCTGAGCAAATAATGCGTTTCACGCAGCGCTCTAGGGCAATGACAGGGTTTATTTACACGTTAGATGAATGGGAGAAGAAGGAAAGACGTCTAGTGATTTTAGTTGTTAGTGTAGCTAGTGATTGGATTTTATCCAATGGATATCAAGTAAAAAAAATGTAATACCATTTATTACCACTTTTATAAAAAAGGCTTTTAGAAGTCCAATAAGGATTAAGTTGGACGTCAATTTATTTTTCGAGTTATTCTCAGTAAGTCCTTTCATTTATAAAGCCATATTGTAGGAGTACATTAAAAATAACTTGTCCGCCATTTTGGGTGTTCCGCCATGATGAATAACGTCAAACAGCTAACCATGCATTGTCATCCAAACTAAACGTGAACACAACATTTTAGCTTAATCGGTTGAAAATATCTGCTTCAAAATTGAGTTGCAAGATTCCACCCGAATAAACATAGTTACATACATTGCAAGTTAAATAAAGGCTTGTAAAATATATATTATTGTGATTTAATAAACTTAAATACTAAGTCCCTACTATACATACATAAATGTTAATAAAATCATAAGTTAATTTTCACAAAATTACATATTAAAAAAAAGTTATCCAAAGCAAGTACTCTATATTTTTATCACAAAAAATATTAAGTAAAACTAGTCAACATGGAAATGTAGCTAGGATTTTTTTTTCCGACTACGGCGGAGCAAAAAGTAGGGTTATGATTTTGGCACCTTATCTAAGGGACCTTGATATACAAAGGAGGGGCAAGGCAGGCGTGCGCCTGCGACGCTTCCCCTCGCGCTGCCGTTTTGTATGCTGCCGACATGAGGAAAAAAAGACGTATTTGCATTTATATGTATATCAAGTCCCTAAAACGTATGTAAGTATGTACTATCTATGTTCATTTGTCACAGCGTCCAAACTAATAACTAATAAAGTTATGAGGTAACGCACATAAAAAAAAAACATGCGGCCAGTCTTAAGGGACTGCCGATAGAAGTGAAAACTAAAAAATTTCAAAATTGGCTCACGTGGAGATAAATTATGAGGTAAAACAAATTGAAAAAAAAATACAATCGACTTGATCACCTCCTCCTTTTTTGGGAAGTCGGTAAAAACTCGAGAACGGCTCGACCGATTTATCTAATTCTTATTCTGTTGTGTTCGTAATTGTCACTATTGTCAGGACAAGGTTTGTATGTTAAGTTTTTTTTAATCCACGGGAAATAGCACCCGTTTGTCGCTAGTTTATTATAATAACTTCAACAACGTATTCTCGTCAAAGTGGACGTGCGTCATTGCATGCATTGATTGCTTTGGCGAGGAAACAGCCAATTTGTTTTCTATTTACACTCCGACTACGAATATGTCCCTGATTGATTCGCAGATATTGTACTACGAAACTTCAGTGTTAGTCACTCATGTCTCACTTGATGAAAGAGATCAATAAATAATAAATAATCAGGACTAATAAATAACTGCAACAACCAACTCGTTTGTTTTTGTTCGTACCCTTAAGTGGGCAGATCAGGGTTTTTGTTCGTACCCTTAAGTGGGCAGATCAGGGTGACAAGAGGGTGAAGGATTAAGGATGAAGGAAGGAGATTTTTTTTTTTTTTTTTATTTGTGACAGGCTAGTGTTTGACCACTATCTCACCTGATGGTAAGTGACGATGTGATCGAAGCTGGTAAACACACTAGACCTGGAATACGCAGGCTCTCAAGGATAACTGCCGGAACACCGTATTTGGCTTGGCGGCAGACTTTCAACTTGATGGTGGTAAGCTACTTTGGTAGCAAGCCAGGCGAGCAACTCACAAAATGCTCTACCACCTCTCAAATGTCACCTGATTAGCACCACCCGGAGACCACGTGTAGGGAGTCAGACTTAAGGGGTATCCTCCTACGGACGTGGGTGACTCAGCCCCCAAAATGGATGAAGGAATATTCCTTCAGCACTAAGTCTAGATCACACTCCATCTACTAGTTCACAACAAATATATAAATATATATACTAGTGGCTCTGTAAGCTGCAGCTTTTTCCCTGTAATCCGGACATCCGGACACACGAAAGCAATTTTGTCTAAGCTGAAACGGAGACGCATGGCTCTCGCTTACTCGGTCAAAATGTATGTGTGAATTATGCTTGAAATTGCATTAATAAATATGTTCGTAACTAATAAAACAAATTAACTCACAAAAACTTTCACACTCACAACCCCATACTACACACCCCATACATCGAACCCAGAACCTTCGGCGCAGAGGCCAGGGAGCTCCCCACTGTGCCAACTGAATTATCTAAATACTATAGTTGGTGCACTTCGCGAATTAGATTTAAACGAAATGTTGCCTTTTTTCCAAAATCCCGCAAAATGTCTAGTATTTTGATGTTTTAAAATGATCCCCAACCACATGATACACTCCTCCCACATACCTACAGTATAAAAATGCTTGTAGTAAAATACAAAACAGTTTTCAGAAACAAAGCATTCAAAAAATTTCAACACAGGTATTGTTCAGTTCAGAAACACAAACACAAGGCATTCAATAAATAAAATAGTTTTGCCTAAAAATGCTTTACATCCTAACACGGGCCCATAGTAAGGCCACTTACAGTGGTTTGGTATAGAACATCCAATATTGGCTTTTATCGGATACATTTTGAGCTGCAAAATCGCCATTCACGTTCCAACGTTGGTATGCTGTTAATGGTATGAGAGAATAAACATGTTTAAGAGTATTTAAGGTTAGTAGGATAAAATGAGGAAAAAATTAAAACGCTTTCACACTCACAGCCTTAGGATGGAGAGGATAAAAAAGGTTAATAAAAAACCGGCCAAGTGCGAGTCGGACTCGCACACGAAGAGTTCCGTACCATTATCTATAAAAAAACAAGTTTGTTGTATGGGAGACCCCCTTAAATATTTATTTTATTTTATTTTTAGTATTTGTTGTTATAGCGGCAATAGAAATACATCATCTGAAAATGATAATGATAATCGTGAAAATGTCAACTGTCTAGCTATCACCGTTCTCGGGATACAGCCTGGTGACAGACGGACGGACGGACAGCGAAGTTTCAGTAATAGGGTCCCGTTTTTATCCTTTGGGTACGGAACCGTAAAAAGTGATCGGTAATTATTACATTATACGAGTACATGCGTTCTTTTAACCATACATACAATTATTAATGTCATTAAATAAATCATATACATAATTACATATAGTTACATACATAAATAAAACTATAAGCTCAATGTCTTGTAAGTAACTTAGGTCTTTGTTATATATAGTTTTAGTTTAGTTTTAGGAAATATATGCAATTGGCCCGTAGTTAGGCACAATCTGAAAAAATAGTTAAACTAAATTAATCGTCAAAATGAATATTATTCATATTTGAAGACGAACGTGTAATAATTTACTTTTAATGAAAGTGATATTATGAATGTTTTCAAACCTAAATCTAAAGTGCTATATATTACTATATTAAATGCAAACGAATGCTCAATTACATATCGATCGAGCTGTGAACCGCACTCGACGTAATTGGCACTCCAGCCAGAGCCATCGAAACCAATGCATCTTTGAAAATATGCCTTTTGTTAATAGATGACGGAATAACCAGTAATTATTTATTATTTAGAGTACCGTGCTTCTAGTTCCTCTACAACTAGACTACACGGTACTCTAAATAATAAATAAGTTATGACCCAGCTGCTACAAGTGAACAAAGTAATCCTAGAGGTTAATTTTAATTAGTATAATTGAAACGCAAGGAAAGCTTAAAAAACCAACTTCGTCGCTTATATTTCGGTTTTGGCTTGACCGATTTTGATAAAATTTATATGGGACCACCTCTGAAGTATACTCTACCAAATAAAAAAAAAACATCAAAATCGATTTACAATTGGCGGAGATATCGCGTAATATATCTACAAAAAAACTAACCACCCCCAGGATTAAAATGTAAGCTTTTGAAAGCTTGAAATATGAACATTGCGATTGGGTGGTACATGTCCGCAGCCGAGCAGTTGCAATTTATCATCGGTGCTATCCGCATGTCCACTATTCCAAGCCAACTAGGATGAAACAAAACGCACAAATCTATGCAAAGAGTATACAGGGCAAAGCTCTTCCCAAACGGGCCGCACGTGCAGAATATGTAGAGATAGAAATTGTTTTAAACTGACCCTCCACTAAATTTATCATACCTTGACACTCAATCATTTAAGTTTGATTTATTTTAAGACGAGATAGACTTTGGCGGTCTACCATTTTGTTATTTACCATCATAGATTATATTGAAAAATAATTTAGTACTTTACTTGCAAAGCTCTATTTAACGATCCACATAAGCACTAAAAAAATATTTTTGCTCCCCTCACTCAGGTGTGTACACTGTACACCCCTTAATATTTTCATTTATATCATTTTACTTGCCATTATTGGCTTCGCCCACAGCTTTACAAATTTTATATGAAGTTATTTGCTTGTATGGTTTAGACTCTAAATGCCTCTGACAGACGGACGGACTATCAAATAGAAACTGACACCAAGACCACTTTTCCATACGACAAGCAAGATAAAACATTGACCTAATCATAATCCTGAAGCATCCGAGCAATATCACAACCTCAACAAACAAATTACCCGTTTACCCAGAATATCAAACCGTCACAGTATTAAGAAAGAACCATCCAACATTCCCCATTTCCCCCAGTTCTAATAAATTAGGTCCTCACCATAACACCCACTCAAGATTTGGACAACCTTCGACACGGCTCAGCCGACGTTTGCACCCGTTACTTAATCATTGGCACGACCACTCATTGCTGACCCCTACGTCTTGTCGCCCGATTTATTACCTATTCAACTTTACGACGGCGAACTCAACGGACAGATGTAGGCTGGTTAAAGGTGGCTACACACGACGCGTATCGGTACGGTGTATCAAAGTTGTTCGACGACCCTTTGCAGTTGGCAAGTATTTGCTTTCCACGCGACAAAGGAATGGATTTAAAATGTGACGATTAATACTTGTAATGCTTTGTACTGATTTTTTTTATCGATAATTTTTTTTAAAAAAGATAAGCCGTTTAAGATCTAGCGCACAGATAGGTAATTTTAGGATTGCGTTCGATATATTCAAAAATTTTCTATTTTATCACCGTTTAGCAAAAAAAAAACAATTTTCTGCATATACAGTTAAATAATGGAATTGTAAAAGAATTAAATTCCTTTCCTCGGCCTTTGTTTCCTGAATTGTACAATCTGGAAGTCTCACTATTGTGCGCGCTCGGATGTTTCACGAAAACGCACTTTTTCTGGGTTAGAGGTTTATTATAACTTGTACAATAAGTTTTGAGTACATTTAGGTATAAAATTGGGGAAAAGTGGCGCACATGCGCTCTCGGTGAAGGTATCGGGCGAGTGGCGGCGGAGGCGCAGGTTCGACCGGCGGCGGCTCACGTCTTCCCGTCTCGGTGGTAGGCACCCCCGCGCTCGTCAGGATTATAGCTGGCGTAGGCGCGAACATCCTCCGCGGCGTTGAAAGCTGTGCCTTTCAACATGTCTTTGTTTGATGTGGATTTGGTGTAGATTCAGGATCAAAGGTGGCTGATGTTGGTAATAGACATAACTTGTTCACAGCTCGTCTCACGGTGCCCTTAGTTGTGTAGACGTCTGCAACGCGAGTGACTCCATCTTGTCCAGGATATAATTTGGTAATTCGACCCATTCGCCAATGTAGCGGCATTAAATTGTCTTCTTTTAGTACAACGAGATCTCCTTCTTGTAGGCCGATGCAGTCTTTCCTCCATTTGGATCTATGTTGTAGTTCTGCCATAAACTCGCGGCGCCATCGCTCCCTTAAACTGCTGTCGGATTTTCTCAATGAGTTGGTATCTGTTTGGTCTAGTAGTACTGACAGGTAACGACGGCAGCGACATTAAAGGTCGGCCAATTAAGAAGTGCCCTGGAGTCAAAGGATTGATGTCTGTGGGATCAGATGAGATAGGGGAAAGTGGACGGGAGTTAAGGATTGCTTCAATCTGCGTGAAAAGGGTGGTTAACTCCTCAAACGTCAGGTAAGCATTAGCAGCAGAGCGTTTAAGAAAATACTTTGAGCAACGGACACCAGCCTCCCATATACCCCCGAAGTGGGGTGAATAGGCGGGACTAAACATAAATTTAATGCCCTCATTCGCTGCGTAGTCTGATACTGATCGACGACTGGCTTTTAAAACCCTGCCCAACTCATTGTTTGCTCCTACGAAACCACCACCATTATTGCAATAAATGATATAAGGTTTACCACGACGTGATACGAACCTGCGCAGACATAATATGAAAGATTCAGTTGACAGGCTACTTAGAACTTCAAGATGCAAGCTTTTTACAGATAGGCAAACGAAAACACAAAGGTAGACTTTTGTAACGCGATTCCCTTTACCCTTCTTAGACGATATCATGAATGGTCCCGCAAAATCGATGCCGCATGAATTAAATGGAAGGTTGACATTAACACGGTCACTCGGTAAGTCACCCATTATGGGTTGTATCGCATATAGCAACAACTCGAGTAAGCGTCTTGAGAAGCATCGATAAATATGTGTAGGTCTACCGCGCTTGTGTCGGGAATGTCACTCAAAACGTAACGAGGTAAGGTCATATTCGACAAATGGTGCAAATTGTTAATGAAGTTAAACCACTAATAGCAAATAATTAATAATATTAATTTTAATTAATAAATTAGCACTCCACAAAGCTTGTAATAACATTTTGCTTTTACAATACAGCAAGAAACCAACCCTAGCGGATCAAATAGCTTACAAGCTGTTGAGATTATAATTCTCTTGGTTACATTTGGATTGACTATAATATTACTAGGAAATTGTAAGTTGTCTGATTCAGGTGACCATTTTAGACCCAAAATTTTATATATTTTATTATTTTAATTAATGGAAATCCAACGGATTTTAGCACTTCAGTCACATTTGTGTAAATTATATGTTTTAGTTCATGTTCTGTGAAGCTACCTGTGTTTAAATAGTCCATGTAGAAATGGGATTTGATTGTTATGGCTATTATTGGATTTTGATACTCAACTGCAAGTTGAACAAGACATCTTGTGCTCAAAAATGGCGCAGATGCTATACCGTATGTGACAGTGTTTAATTGTATTATTTTGATATCCTCGCCTACCTGATCTCTCCACAGAATGAGTTGTAGATGGCGTTGCGAATACATTTTCTCGATATCTGCGGTAAGTACTAATTTGTATATTCGAAACCGAATGAGAATTGAAAACAAGTCACTCTGCACTACTGAACCTACAGCCTGAATATCATTTAAAGATTTTGACGTGCTTGTTTTTGCAGAGGCATCATGACCGAAAATCGACCATCAGGTAAGCGTTGTGTATTTTTTATAAAATGCGATTCGCAAAAGTGTTTTTCTGACGAATACATATAGTCAGGAGGCAATTTTTCGACCTCCCAAAATGTTTTAATTGAGTCGTGGATGTCTTGAAGTGACACCGATGATTGGTTTTGCACAAAATTGCAGTTTACTTTATTTATTGTAGAAATGTCTCCGGTTGGCCCTGTTACTAACCATCCAAACACACTCTCTAGTAAAATAGGCTTATTTGGACCCAAACTAATTTTATTAACACCAACAATTTCAAAAAAGTGGTCCGCTCCAACCAAAATGTCTACTTCAGAAGGCTGGTAAAACGTCGAATCAGCTAAATTTACATTATCTGGAAGTCTTAAACTCTGAACATCGACGTGAGTATTGGGTAGGTTACCAGTGACCTTTGGGATGACTAAACAGTTAATATTTCTGCTGAATGAGCTATGGCATGATTGAATGGTGAATTGACATTTTTCTGTAATAGGGCAGGCTACACCGTTTATACCTACTACATTAAGAGACATATTTTCAGAAGGTAGGCCTAATTTTTCTTTTAGGTTTTTCGTGACAAATGACGATTGACTACCAGAATCCAGCAGGATCCGGGCGAGGTGAGTAGTTTTATTTTTTGTATTAATTACTTTTACTTTTGCAGTACACAAGAGGACTTGACCTGACGACACTGCGGCTAAACTGACAGGAGCACTTACGGACTCGCTGGTTGCGGTAAGTAGTGTATTATTATTACTTTTGTGTAACATTGTGTTATGTTTTTTCTTACAGATACGGCAGGAACCCTTCAAAGTACATTGAGCATTGGAATGACCACCCCGTAGACAGTTCGTGCACAACTTATGTTTGGAAACTTCATTTAATTTTTCATCAATATTCATAGCTTTAAACTTATTGCATTGGTACGTATAGTGATCCTCATCACAAACAGAACAGGCCTTTGGTGTTTGTGTAAAAGTCGCAAAAGATTTTGTAGAATGATTATCTTTGTAGTTACTATTATTATTCATTGGTTTGTGTTCAAAGTGACGACTGCTGTTTGTAGTCTCTAAAACATTTGCCCGGTTTTCGATAAAACATTTAAAATCGTCTAAGGTAGGTAGTTTAGATAATCTGCCTTTGTGTTCTTCCCATTTTCTGCTTGTACTCGGATCTAACTTTGCTGACACTAAAAATATAACTAAAGGATCCCAACCGCATGTCGGAACCTCTAATGTATTTAAAGCATTTAGATTTTTAGACACTTGATCACTTAAATACCGCAAAGCCTTAAAAGATTCCCTTTGTATAGGGTTACAACTTACCAAAGCATTTAAATGATTATTTATAAGAATATTTTTATTATTGTATCTATTGCACAATGTGTTCCACGCAAGTTCGTAATTTCTCGACATAAACTCCAAAGATCTAATGACAACACTGGCACTTGATTGCAAAGAATTTCTCAAATAGTGAAATTTATTTATAGGCGCAATAGACTCGTTGTCATGTATAAGGCTTTTAAAAGTGTCCCGAAATTCCAACCATTTTGTATGTGTACCATCAAATGTAGGCAGGCCAATTACAGGTAGTCGAATAGAATTGTGACCATTATTGTTATGACAGCAACTTGATTTTACCGCTATATCAGAAGCATTGCAGTCTTTAGTTTTTGCTGAAAATGATTCAACCAATTCTTGAGCAAAAGCTATTTGTTTATAAAATTCAATTTCGGTCGTTTCTCGTTCCAGAATTTGATCATCTAAGTTTTCAGAATATTCCTCAATCTCAGTTTGTGTGCGATCAAAACTAGACATTAATTCTTGTAATTGGGTAATTCGTAAAGATATTTCTCTAATCTCCAAAGTAGACGCTAGTGTGATATCAAAGCCTTGGTATTTTTGTAGGAAATTCTTACAAACAGTCAAACGACTTCTAAATCCAGCACGTTTTTTAATTAAAGTTTTTAAATAATCCTTAGCTTCGATTTTATCAACCGCATCGACTTTGAATGACGGTATAGGGCTTTTAGACCTAACGGGCGGTTCGCTTTGAGCCATTATAATAAAATGAGTAGGGCAGAATAAAAATGAAACGCAAATTTGTTAAATATTAGTACAATCCAGTCGCCCGCAGTACAAACCACACAGCGGCTGCCGAGCCCGACAACCGCGGGAGCTGCGTCGTGGAACAACGCGATGCGCGAGCGCCGGCCGGTGCCGCAGAACTCGCCAACAGCGCGGGCACACAGCTTACTGGGCGCACGCTACCACCGAGCTCTCGTAAACAGGGCCAACGACGGGACTCGCCAAAGGCACTGGAATTGTTTCGTAAATACTTTTAAATGCGTTACGAAATAAAACTCAGTTATTGCTTTACCACAAATAGTAGCTTTAGCGATAGGTATACGTTAGGTATTTTAGAATCGGTACAAAATATATGAAATATAGGAAGTTTACTTATTTATGCGCATAAGTACATGCTTATGTATAGAAAATAGACAGTAGGCATAACAGAAAGGCAAGCTAAGCTATACAAGTAAGCAGGCAATTTACATTAAAATAACCTTTAACTGCGCACTTAGTGATTACCCACTTTAAAACTGCAATAGGTATAAGCTGAATGATAGGTTTATCCACTTTAGAAGGTGTTATCGCTAGAAAATTGCAATGGAATTAACTAGGTGAATATGAATAGGCGTATCGAGTAATAAGGTACAACTTAGATACAAGATTTTAGTGAAATAGGGCCGTGCATGTAATAGGCGTGACGTACTTATAGGTATACGAAAACGGCAGGGAAGGTACGCAATAAGCTAGATACCTCCAGACGTTCGATATAGTTAGCACTCACTTAACACAGCAAATAGATGGGAAAAATAGGAAAGAGTATTTGAGAGGAATGTAAGAGTATAAAGGAACGGGCTTACTTCCACGTGGTGATGACCTTTTGATGCGAAGAATCCTCAGGTCCTTGTCACGGTCGCCATATGTGCGCGCTCGGATGTTTCACGAAAACGCACTTTTTCTGGGTTAGAGGTTTATTATAACTTGTACAATAAGTTTTGAGTACATTTAGGTATAAAATTGGGGAAAAGTGGCGCACATGCGCTCTCGGTGAAGGTATCGGGCGAGTGGCGGCGGAGGCGCAGGTTCGACCGGCGGCGGCTCACGTCTTCCCGTCTCGGTGGTAGGCACCCCCGCGCTCGTCAGGATTATAGCTGGCGTAGGCGCGAACAACTATAGCAAGTCATATAATTCATCGTCAATTGCATCGTTACTTAACATCAGGTGAAATAGTTGTTAAATCTTTAGTAATCTTTTAAAATAAAAAAACCGTGTGCAAAACATAGATGTCTGAATGGGCAATTGTTTATAATACAAGCGCAAACACGTTAATATCTACTATGGTGCATAGAGCCCAACAATGCATCATACAATCACACTAATATTATGTGCATAGATTTTAACCAGGACTAGCATATAGGCTTACTATTTACTTAATTTACGCGGTCTTACGAAATCACAGGTGTTATGTGTTACAGATGTTACGTATAAGATGTTATATGAAATAAATACATTTTTATTTATTTAATACGCTTAGAGTGATACGCCCTGTGATACGCTCCATGTAGTCGATTCTTTAGGACGACACCTTATTGTTTTATGTCTGGGAAACGTCCAATTTGGCGGAGGATTCTGTCGCCCCTTTTTATCTGGACAAATGACATGTTGAAAAATGATTTCATGCGGGATGCGGGTGACGTTTGGTCTGTCCCTTAAACCGCTTTATGCCTAGCCCTTGTTCATTTCATTATTTTATGTAAGTACCTATAAGATCAAAGGGACAATAATGAGACACATAAATAAACATAAATATAAACGCATTTACACTCACAGCCTAAGTTCGATGAATTGTGTCGTGGGTGCCGGAAACATTCACACCAGATACACAAGCACAACCAGAACCAGAAACACACATTTTCCTTGGGTAGAAAACTTATGTACCCGCCGGGAATCGAACCCAGTGCCCTGTATAGAGGCGAACGCTCACCCAGCTAAGCCAACGGGCAGTTTTGCACAGATCGGGATTTGTTTGTTTATACATACTAGCTGCGCACGACGGTGTTACTCGCTGTGTTGGGATAAAAAGTAGCCTATATGTTAATCTTCCATGCCTAATTTCATCAAAATAGTTCTAGCCGTTCGAGCGTGAAGAAGTAACAATCATACTAACACACTTAGAAACTTTCTCTTTAATAATTTTAGTGTGATGTCATAGCGAACGCACGGATAAAGTGCTGAATACCCGTGTTAACTAAGAGACCTCGCTTTCCTCGTCAATACATTATTAGTCATTATTTAGCACAATTTATTATCATTATTTAATTTTGATTACAGTTTAAAAGGCTAATTAAAACCCGACTGTGCAGTAGTCATTCCTCTCTTGATTAATTAACAGTTATGTCAATAATTAACGAACACGCCGATATGTTAAGTTTGTTTACGATTGGTAATTTTAATTTGTCAACAACACTCATATGAAAATAATTCGTTCCCTAACATACAATTTAAATTTGATATATTGTACCTAGCAATTGACCACTATCTCTGACGATACAAATTGAAAAGGTCGACGATCATGTTAGTGGATTGCTGATTTTTATTAATTATTTTATTTTATTACATTAATAAAAAGTTTTGAGGTTTTAACGTTACTTTTTTTTTGTCGTAAATGCATTAGCCAAAACTTAAATTCATGTAGCATGTTTCACTGTCAGACCTCTCTTGTCTCTGTAACCTCCTCCTTTTTTACCCTACCATGGCCAAGAAAAGTGGAGGGTGGTTACGATTATAGGACCGTATGTATGTTCGTTAGTCCCCTCACAGCGTCAATTAATAAACCGATTGTAACTTATAAGGTATCGATCAGTACGTTTCAATTCTACGGGTGTGATACGGGGGTCTAAAGGCAAGTATTTTACCTCAATCCCACCTGATGAAAAGTGATCGCGAAAGCGGCCTAAGATGATACCATGTTTGCCTAGAAGATACCTACCTATTCACTCTTGACTTGAAGATACCCTGATTATACGGTTTTTTATAAATAAACAAAGTGCCGTCCATAGTACTCCATAATGATGAAAATGATGTATTAGAAATTAAGAATGTTTTTAAAAAAAAAATGAATGAAAAAAAAATGCGCCGCCGAGTTTCTAGCCAGGTTCTTCTCTAGATGGCTGTATTTTTGCGAATCTGGCAATAGATTCGTTAACTTTCATGAGTGCCTCTTTGGGGCCCATGTGAATAAACGATTTTGATTTTGATTTTGATTTTGAATTAAGCGACCAAATAGAGCTCGAGAATACCATTTCAAAAAATATATAACAATCGTATAGTAATAAATTATAACGTAAAATATATTTTAAACTATAATAAGTCATGTCTTACTTGTGTACATCAATATAGTCGTAGAAGCCTAGACTTGCCGAACATAGCTGTAAGTAGCCAAGTGTATGAATATTTTTTCGTCGAGCTTTCACCCCTTTTGTTTCGTTCACAGTTGTCAGATAGAAATCTACACAAGGAAACAAGGGTAAAGAATTTTAAACACCCTCATTCTTCTAGTCACGGGTTGTGATAAAAGACCCTTGTCCCTCGGGATTTTTTTTCAACAGAATTTACGTTACCTTGCCTTTTACACGTTTTATCGTACACGAGCAAGCAATGCATATTATGCATGTAAACAATACTAAGAAATGCATGTTATGTATGTAAACCATAGTAAGAAATGCATGTTATATGTAAACTATAGTAAGGAATGCATGTTATGCTTGTAAACTATAGTAAGGAATGCATGTCATGCATGTAAACTATGATAAGGAATGCATGTTATGTATGTAAACTATGGTAAGGAATGCATGTCATGCATTTAAACTATGGTAAGGAATGCATGTTATGTATGTAAACTATGGTAAGAAATACATGTTATGTATTTAAGCTTCAGTAAGGAATGTATGTTATGTATGTAAACTATAGTAAGGAATGCATATCATGCATGTACTATACTAAAAAGTAAGTAAAATTGTTATTAAATTATTAACCATTATTGATAACCATTGTTAAACCATCGTAACGAATACATGTCATGCATACATAATGTAATGTTTAGTAAGGAATGCATCTTATGCACGTCAGATTTACTTGTATTGTTATTTAACTTGGGTTTTACTCAAAAAACCCATTCCGGACACGTAGTCACACCAGGTTGTCACACTAGTGCTAATAACAGGATTTTGTTTTTGTTTGTCACACTGTTAATATTACTAAATATTCATTATTATATAGTCACGCCTCTTTCCCATTCGGGTAGGCAGAGACCACTTCTATCCACCTGCTACGATCCTGACACACATTTCTTGCTTCTCCTACATTTATGAGTATGTTTTTTTTTTCTTTTACTTCATATACCTAATACTTATCGACTAGTGCAGTCAACAAAGAGTAAAACGATTGAATTTATTATACTTTATGCAATGATTTTGTAGCTATAGTAATCGTAGGTTTGTTTTCTATCTCGATGACGTAATGTGTCAAAGGAAAGAATAATATTAGGTTGGGGCAAACGTTTTAAAGTAAATAAAACATGCAATACATCGAAATCTTTGAAAGGTATCGATTGAAAGTTAAATATGAAAAAAAAAATGTCCGCAGTTTTAGCATAGTAGAAATGTATTTTAGTTTGCAATAACATACAAACTCTAAGCTTGAAAAATCAAATCAATGTAACTAAATTCGTTTTTAAATTTTCCTGATGTTTTTAAACTTAACACATTGTTGGCATTGCGCGCATTATATTCTCAGGAGTCTCGCTCGGCTGGTTACAAAAGGAAAACTAGTTTTCAGTCACTTTATCTAACTACATCTATACTTTAGTAGAATAATCCAGTTAATAAGCATAATGTAAGGCAAATCCCTATTGTTAATACTCAAAGCTAATCCAAGCGCCATAGTCATTTGGGATAAACTCGATTGCCATTACTGAAAATTATTATTAGAGACACAACTACACGAACAACGCGACCTCAAAGCGAAATATTTAACTTAAAAGTAAAAATCCAGTTTAATTATATTAACCATGGCACGCTTAATCTTTTATCCAATAAAAAAGATGGAAGCGTATAAACTTTATTTATACAATTCCACAATTTTTCTCAAGGAACTCAGCCCACTTAAATAAAAGAAATCATCTACAATCGATATATGCTGAAATACCCAGCTGACATACCCATACAAGTCAATGTACCTACTGAAAAATCAAAAATCCCGACTCCGAAATATGTGAACCTACTTTTTATGTAAATTTATGTAATCATTTTGATACCTTACTCGATAGGTTTCGTATTACTATTTCGCGCCAAAAATCTCACTTTTATTTTTCAATACCTATCTTAAATAATAATTAAGATATATGGATTTAAAGACGAATAGATTGATACCTTAACTGTCAAAATCTATCCAGCCGTTTGGAATACGAGTTAATAAATAACATTTAAAATATTCATACATACAAGATACGTAATTTTTGCAATTTGGCTAATTGGCATATTATCCTTTCCCACGATTTAAACCACCTTTGTATATCTAACATAAACACTTTAGCTATAACGCTTTTACACTCACAGCATGGTTTGTAACGTAAAATTTTCGTTTATACATTAAGT
The DNA here is from genome assembly GCA_948107665.1 of Lomographa bimaculata. NCBI lineage: Eukaryota > Metazoa > Arthropoda > Insecta > Lepidoptera > Geometridae > Lomographa > Lomographa bimaculata. Next base: position 16,382,664 of record OX403589.1, read on the forward strand.
AGTTCTCATGCCATACACAACCATTTAAAATAAAAACATTTTTTTTCCCATCACATCCACGCAGGAGTTCTTAAGTGTGGTTGGCAAGAAAAGCTTCTGAGAATATTATTAGTTAAATGAATTAGTTAAATTAATATTAAAATACACTGTTTGGAATTACATAAAAGTAGCATACGAACTTATTTTAGGATTATTTGTTGGTAAAGTACTAGGCAAACATAAAGTAGAAAGTGATGATTCATTCTATCTATGCAGTCGCGCGATTTGCGCATACCTGATGGATACTTTAATCCGAATACAAAGGGAGCCATTGTGCGATGATTAGGTTCTAATTGCCAAACCACTACCACTGATTAGCTGCTTTTTGAAATAGATGTTCTTCACGTCCTCTAATAAAACCTGACCATGGAGTTTATCACGATCAATGTTACGAGCTTCAAGAGACGTTTAAGCTCGTCTAGGATTCGAAACAGTTACATTACATTAAATCATGTCTTGGCTTGTCGAACACGGAACATTTATGTACTGATCTATTATGTACTATCCTGGTTCTGATGTGAATGCTAATGCCACAATACAGGTCTTTGAACTTAGTTTGGGGCTGTGTTTTAAGTTATAAAGCTATTGTTTTTTATTTGTTTATTGACAGGTAGGTTCACTGCTGGTAGATAGATAGATAATACTTTATTGATCCACTTTATAAGATGAGATAAAACAAAGGTAACAAACAAGCTTATACGTAAAGTATCAAAACAGGCGGCCTTATCACTAATAGCGATCTCTACCAGGCAACCTTCATTCATTCGTAGTTGTCATAGACTACGATCGAGCTACCACCGCTTCAAATAAAAAGTATATTTTTGTGCATGTTTATATCTAACAAGTCCTGACCGCGGTCTTGCCCGCTATTATCATGTTGAAAAGTAGCCTATGTGTTAATCCTATGTATAAGCTATGTACATTCCTAATTTCATCCAAATCTGTTCAGCCGTTAAAGCGTAAAGAGGGAACAAATATACTTACACATTTATACATATGTGTACTCAAACACAAACTATTAGATTTATAATATTAGTGTGATACTATAAGAATCTTTGTCCTGACAAACCGATTCACTGACTGACTGACTGACTGACTTAGAGACAACGCACAGCCCAAACCGCTGGTCGTAGAGACTTGAAATTTGGAGGGTACATTTTTCTTAGTATGTCGAGGTGTACTAAGAAAAGATTTTTGGAAATTCTACCTCTAAGAAGGTTAAATGGGGTGAAAACGTTTACATGAAAGTTGTTTGTTTTTGAACTTATAGCGATGAAAATTGGTATTTGATACTGTGTTTATTTCATCTTTACGCTGTATCGGCTAAACCTAAAATTTCCCATGTTACTTTTTAACTTAAATAACGCGGGTCTCAGCAAGTGATATATAATTCTTCTGTATTTACGTGTGTATGTGACTGAACTCCTCCTAAACGGCTTGACCGATTTTGATGTCCTTTTTTAACGACTTCACAAAAAAGAGGAGGTACTCATTTATGTGTGTTAGTTACCTCATAACTTCTTTCCACGTGAACTGATTTCGAAATATTTTTTTTATTTCGAAAGATATTGCTTTCCAATTTGTCCCATTTAAATTTGGTCAACATATATGATCACTAGTTTTTGATTTATCGTCAATAATGCGTGTTTGATACATTAAATCTGATCAAAGTTCCGAAGATAAAGCGGTGAAGACGGTTTTTTTTAAGCTTTGCTTGCATTTAATTATTTTTGTGTGTTTAGGTGGATTTAAGAATGGTGACATTCACAATTAGATCTAATAAATAATGTTTATTAAAATAATATATTTAAGTAACGGGTAGTTATAGTTTTTATAAAACTATTAAACGTTTGAAATCTGAATCGACAGTATCACAGACAACTTTATAAAAACATCTAGGTACAGACAAATTGTATCAACAAAATCCGGGCTTGCATTCCTAACTGCAATTTAAAGTTCCGCGGCATACCGGAGGCCGGCCTTTCGTAATCTATAAATATCTATAAACTGCATTTACTTTGAGATTCAGTTTATTAATAGATTTATAAATGTAGCACAATGTGGGGCGCCCTGTCACTTTCTATATTGCCAGATTTAGATTTGTTGATATTGGTGCTAATTCTGTTGAGCACCGAACTAACCTAAACTAAACTAAAAATAAACCGAACTAACCTAAACTAAACTAATAATAAACTAATTTTAAGCACCGAACTAACCTAAACTAAACTAAAAATGAACTAATTTTAGTCAAAGAATACCTAAACGCTATTCTTTCAAGTATAAGATCACATTAAAAATAATCCAGATCCTTTTCATGCAGACTAATTTGAGTAAAATTTTTTTATTTTTAGTTTTAATTTGACGTAAAACATGTACATCAGAATAAGAATTTGGTCATTTTCACTAAATAGAGTAACTAAACTAACTTAGTCCTGTCAAACTTAATTTTAGTCTAATCTTGCATTTTCTGAATAGGTTTTGGACTAAAGCAGGACTAAAACTAATTTTAGGCTAGTTTAGTCTAATTCTAGACAACAGAATCGGCACCAATGTCTGTTGCGAAATATAGGTACAAACCATAACTGTTAAGTCGTAAACGTTGGGTCAACAGTCTGCAAACGGGTCTAGCACATAGGAGCATTCACATCGAAGATAAGATAACGTTATGCTAAAATGCCGAATTCCTCGAAAATTATAAATCGTTTCAAAGAATAAAGTAAAAAGAAAATAATGTACTTGTGACTAAGCATAATAGATAAAAGAACAATAAAAATGCTATTATAAAATATACATATATACCTAAATGAAAGTCACAAATCAGCCCCATCTCAGCATAATGCCTGCAAATAACCAGCGCTCATCTTCCGTTGGAGACGCTTGGTGATATCACGGCACAGGCATAAACTATACAATTAGTAACAATTAATACATTAAAGAGTTTTTTTTAAATCAAGCTCTTACTAGTTATAAATAAAAAAGGACTAAAAAGTTATAAAACCAGAGAACTTGTTAAGACGAATCAAACGAGCTTAAACTCGTTCGGTTTATCTTGTTTAGTTCAGAAGTTTCTATGGCTTTCGCCTCCGTCATCAGACCAGCTCCAAGGTTGTATTGTAACCGAAGATGTACACCGAATTTGAGTAGAATCGGACATCGGGAAGTGGGTCTAATTTAGTTTGCAAGATTTGATTACAGACCGACAGACAGACAACGCGACAGGTGAAACTAAATAAAAGCTAGTAATCATTAAACGCAAGCAAAGCTTAAAAAACCGCCTTCACAGCTTATATTTGTAGGCGGAACCGATTTCGGTAAAAATTATATGGGATCACAATAGTTCTATGACTTGTATTGTGGGTGTCGGAAACTTTCACATCACACACACAATCACAACCAGAACCAGAATCACAATTTTTCCTTGGAGAGAAAACTTGTGTTCCCGCCGGGAAACGAACCCAATACTCTGCACAGAAGGCGAACGCCCACCCCACTGTATAAAATTATACTGCCTCATAATCTACAAAAGTATAACATCTTAAACTTATAAAATACGTTAAGTATATATAACAAATAGCAGGAAAATGCGTATCTTTCTAAAATCAGCAGTTTCGCTGTAATCAAACACTTATTATTCATCATTAATTATTACTTATACAATTTAATTATTAAGCAAAGGAAGAGGCTATATCCATTATGTGTTATCTCAATAATAATGCGACTTTCTTTTACGCTCTATGTATTACTTACCTCTTACATCTTAATCTGTCTAACATCTTTAGGTTCTTATAGGTGTTCCTTGTAATTTTATGGACAACTGTACGAATATACGTAATTATACTTGGTTTTGATGATAAGATATGTGTATTACTTATCTTAATTATATTATCAATCAAAAAATGCCGCCAGCATGATGGGAACGCTACCCATTGGTGGTGGGCTTGAGCACTTGAATAAGTTCGATGCCTCGTACATAACTTGGGTCTTTGCTTTATATCTTCTTTATATATATAATTCTACCGTACGTGTGTGTGTCACTGAACTCCTCTTAAACGGCTGGACGGATTTGAATGAATTTAAGTTTAAATTCACAAATCAGCCCGGCAGATGGCGCTGCAGGGGTTGCACACGGGCAAAGCCGGGGCAAATCCCTAGTATGTATATAATTTTAGTTTAGTTTCAGGAAATATAGGCAATTGACCCGTAAATAGGAATAATAAAAATCTTCATATATATAATTTTTCTGTATATTAGTATGTGACTGAACTCCTCATAAACGGCTGGACCGATATTGATGAAATATTTTGTGTGTTTAGGTCGATTCAAGAATGGTTTGTACAACTCGACATTACAAGTAATGTATATTTAATATACGCGGGCGAAGCCGCGGGTAACAACCAGTTTATTTATATAAATATGTATTTTTAGACTCATTGACACTCTGAGGGTTTTTGTAGGAATGAGACAGGTTTGTTAGAAGATTTAAATTCAAATTAAATCAATCACAAATCTTTATTTTTTTTTATTTCAGTCATATCGTTTATAGCATCATTTAACAACTCAGTTAACTGACTTTTTGACACTAACTCTAAAACGGCATTTGATATGTTGTTCTGTGTGTTCGTATCCTGGAAATCATCAATCGCTATGCTTAAACCACCTTCTTCTTCATCGTCACTTAAGTACAATAAAGTCAATACATCTTCTTTCTGGATATCGTCGTTTTTCTTGTCTTTTTTTCCCTTGATATTATTGTCTATATATTTTTTAGTCCCCTTAAATTCCTTTCTGTTGCTTCCTATTGTATCTCTTACTTTATAACTAGCTGTTGTCTGTGGATATAGTTCCATCCTTGTTATGCTCGCTACCATTTCATTGTTAACATTCGCAGATTCTTCAAATTCAGATGTCAAGTCAATATTGTCTAATAATTTAACAATGTTTACTTCTATAGAATCAGTTTCATCACTTGAGCCCGAATCTACATCTAATTTTGTGTAATGTTTACTTTTCTTCGTTACACTCTCAAAATCACTTAGTTCTGAAAGTGTGTTCATATCTTTTATCAAATCTGAAGCGCCAAGACCTATACTTTTCTTTTTTAACTTTTTCGATAAATCTTTTATCGAATTTCCCGTTTCTACATGTAATGTTCGTTCTTGTTTTTTGATATTTTGTCCATTATCATCAATTGTCAAATTTTCATACTCCTGAGATTTTAACAATGCGTCTATTATGTAATTTAAATCATCTTCGTCTTTAAGGTTTTCCGATTCTTTATCTTCATTATTAGGAACTACTGCTGTAGTTGGCTCATCGGTAGAGAGAATGGGGACTAAGGATGAAACTAATAAATGAGCAGGGTAATCGGATAAATCTAAATGTGGTCTTTGAAGTGTAGTACGTGTATGTTTAACAGGAACTTTCTGTAAGACAGTATAAAAAATGGTAATAATATACACAAAAGTTCTATGTATACTTACTGTTATTTATAATATTAGGCTCAATAAAATTCCAGTATTCATTTAAAATAAGAAATTGTTGTTAGCTAGGGTTTTGACCTCTTCACGTATTTAAGTGGTAGTGCATTTTCTAACGCTCAACTGCTAATCACTAGATTACGAGATCAGTTCTCGAGATCATTGCGCTTGTAACACTGCTGAAATATCGATAGATGGATCTTACCTGGTCCATAATTTCATCAATCCATTCTGCGTAAAACCCAACCTTCGTGAAGACAGTGGGAGCGTCGGGAGTACCACAGACAGGAGAGCCAAAGCTGATGACCCCAACAAGTATACCGTTGGCGACACCTGGCCCGCCGACATCGTGCTGGAAGATGTATTTTTTAAGAGATATCGGCTTCCAGTAAAATTTTGCCACTAGCGTACCTGATGGAAAGTGACTATGCAGTCGACGATGAAGCATGCTTGCCTAGTTCACTTTAGACTTAAATACTCCAAAAACGACAAAACTCAAATTAAATATACAAATATACTTTCGTTGTGTGCGTGCGTATCCAGCCTTTATAATTTTCAATGGGTATAACTTATTTTTATTTGCATGGTCATATTAATTAGGATTGAAATTTGATACTTCATATGTACCAGACAGTGGGGTCACTGGTGGAGAGTCAGTGCTCCTCTCCATCGGCTTGCACGGCCCACACGTCTGGGGGATGGCCTTGGTGAGCAAGGTCACCCCTCCATGGGCGCAGTGGCCCGGTTTGTATTCGGGCCTACCGCCGCCGGGGCAAGATAGTGACTGCTAGCGCGACCCTATCTTGCCCCACCTCGGCGAGGGAGGGGGGACTGCTCACGGGGGGGTTTTTATTGGGCCCCACACATCCCTTTCTTTCACCCCTGGGAAGGAAAGGAAGTGGCAGGCATTTTCCCCCCACAAAAAATTATATTATATGTACCATACCATGTACATATTGATTTGGTCGCGCGTTTACGCTGTAGGTGAGCAGACTCGTTAGAAGTCATATTTATTCTGATTCGAGACCTCTGTAACGGCTCAATTACGACTTTTGATCGAATCTGCGCATACTATTGTATTTTATAAGTCTTTGGATACTTACATTACATGCACCACCACCTTTCGAAATGAAACCAGCACAAAAGTTCTTTTGGGTAACAAACTCTCTGGAAACACAAATAACGGATTAAGTATGTGCCAATAATTGACAAAATCATGTTTCAAATCTTTCTAGTTCTGGCTAAAGTAATAAAATTGGAATAAAAAAATATAGCTTAGAGCAGGGTTTGAACCCGCTGCTGAGCCAAGCCAAGCCGCGGTTAGAGCAATAGGGACACAGACGCGAGTTCAAACCAAACTATTAATACCTTTTTTTTATGCGTCATAGACAAACATTTGATCACCATCTCACCTGGATGGAAAGTGATGATGAGGCCGAAGATGTGACATGTTTGTCTAAAAGTTACCAACTCCCAAATTATACCCATCGGGGAACAAAGACGCAGGTAATGAGTTCCACTCCTTCACCGTACGGATGATGAACGTAGAAGCGAAACGCTTCGAGCAAACTGGAGGTATGTCAAACATAAATGGATGACGCTTGACAGTTTGTCTTGTTGTTAGATGGTAAAAGGGGCATGGTGGAATTAACTCATGTAATTCCTGCGCACACTCTCCAAAATGTAGACGATAGAATACCGATAGACTTAACTTGCCAAATATATATGCCTATATAAATAAAAAACAAGTACACTGGTTATTTACCTATTACGGTTCAAAAGATAAAGCCTTTTTAATGTTATGACTGACGGACTGACAGACGACAATGTAGGCTTGGTAATAAAATACCGTCTGCACCTTCTATTATACATTAAACAACATTACATGTTATGATGTAAGGAAATACCTACTTCGAGTACACTTCTTGACATTCTTGAAGGCCGTACACATCCAGAACGGCAAATGCTATTTGATTTTCCCAGGGATCGCGCAGCACGTTACTCGACTGAAACATATTCGCAAAGGACCATCGTACCAAAGACTGGAAAATCACTTCTATCTGGAGTTGTAGTCGAAGTATTTAGCACCTTTCGATTTTCACTCATTATTTCCTAACTTTTACTCTGTGATTCTAAGATAGTACATATAAGCATATAATTATATTACTAGTTCCAAAATTGCAGACCGAATACAGTTGAAAAATCTGTGGCCAAAAAGGATTTCTGGCAGATATCACTTCGGGTAGAATATATTCTTTTCTATGGATATCACTGAGAGCCAGTCACGCACTAGGCCACTTAACAACTAAAGGTGACTGAGTAGTTTAACGTTAGTCTTCTAATCTATCTATATATATAAAAAAAAAACAATGCCACTTTTCGTTGTTATTTTATAACTCAAGAACGGGCTCACCTATCCAAACCAAATGTTTAGGATTTGTTTGGACTATTTATTAGATGGTTTATCTGAAGTTTGCACAAAATCGGTCGAGCGGTTCTTCATTTATCACACCTTGGCGAAGCCGGGGCGGATCGCTAGTTGTATATAAAAATAATGAGCACATTGCCATGAGTTCTAATTTCCTGCCCTAGTCTATACGTAAAGTAATAGCTATTGTTACTTTCAGTTTTACTCAAAAGTTAGCTTAAGCTTCTGTTAACATAGGTTCTTTACAAATGTTGCAAAATTCTTGCAGCATACCCTAGCTAGGTAATTAATCAAATAGTATTTATAGCAAAACTTACTCACCCCTTTAGCTCCCCAGCCAACAACAGTGATACCATCAGTCATCATCGGCAAAGCATGGTCCTGCCTATCAATGTTTATTTTCTTCAATCTCGACTTGTTCTTCCGGAATTTCAAATGCCTGTGCAGTCTCAGCACTGCGATGTTATGCCTTAAGTTCTTGGGATTATACTCAGGGTGGAAATACACTTCAAGAACAGGAATACTTTCTCCACCGCCGTTATAAAAGTTGGTGCCGACACGGACCGACAGGAAGGCAGGATTCTCGCGAAAGAAACGATTGTTCCAAGCTCTATAAGATAGCAATAATACCCGATTTAATAAAGAAAAGTTCTAAAATTTACGACAGCTTGCATAGCATTTCACTGCCATAAGTGATAAACAGAAATAGTATTAGTTAAATGCTAATACAGCTGTGGGGATGTGGGGTCGTACCAAAGATTATATTTGGGTCGTACTAATTGACCATATCACCACTATTCTCGAACCATGCGTTTATTGGTCTCGAATAAAGTAAACAAACGGTTAGATAAACTATAGCGCAACGAGAGTACGAATTAACACTGCCAAGACGGCCTTTAGTTAATATTTATAAATTGTATATACATCTTCAAGTCAAGAGTGAATAGGTATCTTCTAGGCAAGCATGTAACATCTTCGGCCGCATCGTCACATTCCATCAGGTGAGATAGTGGTCAAATGCTTGCCGTGAGGTGAGATAGTGGTCAAATTATGCATAAAATAAAAATAAAAAAATCTATCATTATAGATGTTTTAGTTTTAAAATGGTTTAAGATGGTTTAGACGATATTTAATGTTATTATAATTATTTACTAGTTTCTTTTATTTGGTAAATAAAACAATTTGTATTTGTTTTATCGTATGAGTGACTTAACATCATACAAAAACGGCAAATGCCATTAAACTAGAGACAGACAGAACTGTTTTCTCTAAAACTGCTTGTTTCTTGCAGCATTTAAAATAATTTTATCGACGAAGATGTCTGAATATGGTTTACATGGTTCATATCTTACAGTTGTAAACAGGAAGCAGCTGTGACGACCAAGTCAGACTTGATGATTGAACCCCCACACTGAAATTTCTTGAAGAACTGGATACTGGCCATGAACGGGAAGTGCCTGATTTTGGTCTTCTTCCCTCGGTAAATACGGCGGGTATTACGCGGTGCTAACCAAATAAAAATAAAAGGTTATTACAAACATTAAGCTCGATTTATTGCGGATGCAGGAAACATACACACACAATTACCACCAGAACTAGAAACACACATTTTTCTTTTAATTTTTTTTTATTCAACTGGGAATCGGTACACGCAGCATATAATGCTTACAAGCAGCAAATTAGGCCAACAGGGAATCCCATGAAATAAAAATATACCTGTACACTAACGATTCATCATCACGAATTATCCGTCATCGGTCATATTTAATAGAAAAACTACGATGTTAAGTCGTTTTGAAGTCATATACACAATGAGCCCTTACAAATTTTACCGCTTCTAGTAACGTAATTCTTACTTACACCAAAATTCATCTTCTAGTAGGTCTCGTTCGGAATTCGCTTTTACGTCATTATGTGACGCATTAAACTTCTCAGTTTTATTCTTAAGAAGTATATCAATTATTTCGTCTTTTATTTCTAAACTTTCGTAGTCATTATTGAGTTCACTGCTTTCCTTCAGTCCATCAAGTTTGGTCAAAAACTCTTTAGCATATTTAATTATATTTTTATTAGGAGCAGTGTATATATAATCAGATACATTCAAGTTTGCGTCTAATATTTCATTTAATAATTCTATTAAATTTTCAGTTTCATTTTTCACATTACGCTTATCGCATCTCGACAATCTTACAATTTTATTCAGATTTTTATGGTCCTGCAGAGTATTACTCACTAAGAAGTTGTGCACAGTTATAAAACGTCTAATTTTTTTACTAACTTTCGTACCTCTGAGATTTAGCTGTGCAAACAATGTATTCGTGATATTTCTTACAATGGTTTCTGTTGATCTTATGATGGTGGTTTCTTCTGATGCAAGTGGGTCCAATCCGTGGGATAGCAAGAACGAAAAGAAGAATACGACAGTGATAAGCAGTACCTTGACTACAAACATGTGATTAAATTTTATATTAAAGTTCTTGATATAAGCTTTTAGTTTTATACAGCTACTATGACTGATGTAGCTGTTGACGTTTTAAGTACACGTGCAAAATAAATATACATTTGTTTTATTACTTTAGAAATAGTTTTCAATAAAATATAATTGGCATGTAGTTTATTATCCAACCGGTATAGCAATTTTGCTTATCATAACAAAACAAACAGACCTCTTCTCCTTCTTTGCATGAATAAGTAGTTTACTCAGGCTAAATCATTTGTAAACGTAAGTGACGCCAGGCGGGTCAGCTTGTATATTAAATTACATTTGATTGTCACATAAAATGTGAACGATAAAGTTGTACTTATACACGTATTGTATATGTACCTGTAGTTACCTAAATCAAATAAAATAATAAAAAGCCTGGGTTCACGATGATGGTGAATATACGATAGGTACACGAAATTTCAATATTTCTGGTGGTATATAATTTCGTGTATGTCGTCACTTGTTGCTATGCCCGGTATCTTTGGGTACGCAGATGGTAGAACTGTTGTCGAAAGATATATATCCAATGCACATGAGGTACAAGTCCAGTTACAAAGAGAGGCTATGATCGGACAATTGAACTCGAGCTTAAAGGCCGTGTACCAATGGGGTGACGTCATTTGGTTCGATTTAATGCGTCCAAAACTCAAGCGTGTCTCTTTTCCGCCAAACGGAGACCTTTTCATCTGTCTCCTAGCTTGAACTTCTTGGCGCTACCTTATCGTCGGATCTTAACTTTGGCACTTATATCAAAGCCAAGGCTCAACTGGCTGCTAAGAAGCTAAGGTCAGGCAGTACTTCACACCAGGGCAGCTTTTAAATTTATATCAAAGTAAAGTCCGATCGTGTATGGAGTACTGCGGCCACCTCTTGGATGGATCCGCTAAGTACCAGCTAGAGGCTCTTGAATCTATTGACCTGCGAGCGAAAATACTTTTTGGCGATAGTAAGCTAGTTGAGTCCAAATTGCAAAATCTCGGCCACCGACGTGAGGTAGCGTACCGATCGGTATTCTATCGCTTACATTTTGGAGAGTGCGCTCAGGAGTTCCATGATATAATTCTTCTATTCCCTATTTCCCATGAAACAACAAGACAAACAGTCACACGTCATCCATTTATGGTTGACATAGATTCGCCTAAGCGTTTCGCTTGGAACGTGTGGAACTCATTGCCTGCGTCTTTGTTCCCTGACCGGTAAAATCTGGGTGTCTTCAAGTCTAGAGTGATTAGGTACCTTCTAGGTAATCATGTCCCATCTTCGGATAGTGGTCAAATGCTTGCCTATCCAGCTTAAAAGAACTCATATAGAAAATATGTTTTTTAAAGATTCCCTCTTTATACTTGTTACACCTACAAGACGCGAAGCAAGACAAGAGAGATGTGAAGAAATGGGTACTACATCAACTAATAAACGCAAACAAAGCTTAAAAAAACCGACTACACCGCTTTATCTTCGAAACGCTTGTTCAAATTAAATGAATTAAATTTATACGCATTATTGAAGATAACTCAATAACTTGATTAAATTAAAATGGGACCACATAAAAAGTACCAGCTTTCAAACAAAAAAAAAACATCAAAATTGGTTCACCCAGAAAGAGTGATGAGGCAACATACATACAAAAAAAAACATACAGTTGAATTGGAAATTCCTCCTTTTTTTGAAGTCGGTTGAAAATACCGGTTACCTTTCATAACTGTATTAATTTAAATAAGCAAAATATTCCTAAGTAAACCTTATCCATAGGTATAGGGATTTTGTAAGATATAAGCGGAAGAATTGACTATAATTACAAACATTGCTAATTTAGGACAATTTTCTTAAGGTCTAAAATATCGTGTACTAAGAGTGAAATTGATCAAGACACGTAGTACACTGTTTTATGCAATGACGTGTAATAGTGATAGCTATTCAACATACATTTCAATCATTTAAACAGTCACCATCTTTCGGCTAAATGACCGCTACCTGAATATTATCTTTAACCCAATGAAGAAGGATCTATTTTACCTTAGACTGAGTTTGGTGAACTTGTGACAGAATCGGCTCAAGATTTAATTTCATTTCATTTATTCCAAAACAATTTCTTGTAAGGGAAATGCGTCACAAATCATGTACATTTAAAGATTAGGTTTACAGCAATTACTTAAATAAATGTCACAAAAATAAACTCTAGTAATAAATTAAGAACGTCGAATCTATGAGGTAATAATAGCTCCAAAAAATCGTATTTTGCTCGTCTTCTATTCGGGAGCAGTAGTTTCGAATTCCTACAGCGGTCTTGACCTTCCGGTGAATGTAACAAAGTGATGAAGTCCATGGCGGTAGGGCATTTTCGTATTCGTCTGGCTTACTACCCAGTACAAAAATACAGTCGTAGTTCACCGTCCTCATGGAGAAAAATCTATCGCCAAATCACTTAAAAATGATGTCCCAGCTTAACAGCTGCATGCAACATCTTTTTTTTTTGAAGCCTGACGTTTAAGGTTTTTTTTGCCATCCTCAACCAAATCAATTACTGTCAGGCGACTTATTGATCAAAGTTTAGCCTCTCTGGGATAGAAATACATATTATTATTTCCCTTTTCAAAATCGGTTAGCATAAATAAGTTCATCATCTACTTAACATTTTTGAATCTGTGGTGTGAAATTCATAAACTTTTTTTTATTTGTTGCCACGCATGTCTCTTAGAACTTTATTCAATACATCTGAGAATTCAGTGTCACGCATAATATTTAAAATAGCATGCGTTAAATTGTTCCTAAAAGCTTCATCACTCATACGATCAACTGGAATACTTAAGCCTTCCTTGATATTTTTACTGGAAACATTGATTTCATCATCACTTTTATTACCTAAATATATTTTATCTTTATAAGCTTTAATTCGTGCAATTGTCTCCTTCATAAAGTTCTGCTGGGCTTCTTCGTCGGGTGTAGAAAGGTCCATATCCCGAGTCTCTGAGTATACGATAAATGGTTTCGATACTTGTTTATTTGTATGAGTAGCCATTTGCACACGTTTTTTAGTAACTTCAGTTGTGGTTGTCATTTTTGCCATCAAGTAATCATTAAGACTTAAATTGTTATTATCAAGTATCGCTGTATCGTCATATTTATTTAATGGTCTGTATTTTCTTCGGCTATGTGTATCCAAACCAAAAATGTGGTCACTGGTTTTAAAGTCTGTTATTCCTGCTAACAAATTGTTGCTTATGCTATAATTGTTATTTCCAAAAGTTGGTACTCCATTCAATCGCTCGTTTTTTTTATATATCGGTATATCTAAGTATTGTCTTTCTTCGGATGATAAAGATTCTGTACTCTGTGTTTCGTCTTCGTGCATGTTTTTTTTATTAGATTTATTTCAAACATCTTTTGCAAATTATCTTTAATTGGGTATTCATTATCTTCGTTGCTTTTAAATATAGTCGAAAGAAATTCTTTGAATTTTCCTTCGTTTTTTAAAATCTTTAAATTATTAACATGTGCAAAAGGAATTGGTATAACGTCGTCTAGTATTGGAGGTATTAAGAATTGTGGAGATAATGAGTGCAGAGGAGGCATCATGTAATCAAAAAGTGGTTGTCTAAGTGAATTCCACTGGTTAAAACGGGTAACATCCTGTAAAATAATAACTCATTAAGAAGAATAAATGTAGCATAATTAATTAAACGCAAGCAATGCTTAAAAAGACGGACTTCACCGCTTTATCTTTGGAACCTGGATCAGAGTTAATGTATTAAACACGCATTATTGACTATAATTCAAAAACTAGAAATCAGATCTTGATTAAATTTAAATGGGACCAATTAGAAAGCAACAACTTTCAAACTAAAAAAAATTTTGAATCGGTTCACGTGGAGAGAAGCTATGTGGTAAACACACATTAAAAAAAAACTGTCGACTTGAGTACTTCCTCCTTTTTTGGGAAGTCGGTAAAAGAATATTAGTGTCACTGTACTCCTCTACTGTCCCTACTGATCTGTTTTAAATGTAGTTAAAAAACTAACTAAACGATATAAAACAATATAAAATATCTCTGAGATAAAAAACAAATTACTATTGCCTGTCTCATTCGTTCTTTTCTAAATGTTTCTAGCGTGATAGTGGCTTCATATTTATAGCGTTTGGGGTAACGACTGTGCCCATGGAGACCGGTAGCGCTCAAAGTTGACTAAGATGTACAATTGAGAGGGTCGACACGTGACCAGAATGATGGTCTAAATTTTGCACAGCGTATTATTATCACTATACAGCAAAGCAATGCAGCCAGTATTTTGAAAACACTGCCAACCAGTAATGATTTATTTAGATTTGATAGATAATTAAATATTTAAGTATTGTAATATATTGTAGTATAATATTTTAGTAATATGGCTATTAGAACCGGAAAGCAAATAAAAATTTAAGTATGATACCTGATACATAAACTCTTGTATCCAGTTAGAGTAGTACCCGACCTTGGTGAAGACGGTAGGAGTGTCTGGAGTGCCGCAGACAGGAGAGCCAAAGCTGATGATCCCAGTGAGGATACCGTTGATGATACCTGGCCCGCCGATGTCGTGCTGGTTACAATCATTATTATAATCCAAAAGAACGCTATAAAGTATCAATTTATAATAAAAATGTTTGCCCGGCTTATTAGTACCATCCAGCCATAGAGTTTCGCTATCTATTTCCTGGCTCCATCATCAGAAACCTACAAACAAGTGTCACTTGGACTAAAACTCAAGGAGATGAAGATGAATCCCACTATGCGACTCTAGGCTTCATCATTAAATCAGCTCCATAGTACCAAATTTTTGTATTGTGGACTAAACAAAATACATTTGCAGTATCAAATTGATAAGATCCGTCAAAATGAGAAGATGGTTCAAATTGACTTCTTAGGTTTGTTTACATACTAGTCAGATTTCAATTCACCGAAACAAAACTTTTTATAAATCCTGCAGATATTTTTGTATAACTGCTTATGTATATTTTCAAATTATATTATAATTTACCGATTTCACAAAAAGGAGGAGGCAAGGGGGACTGTATTTTTTTTTTCTCTTAACTTCGTTCCACGTGAATCGATTTAGATTTTTTTTTATAGATGTTGCTTTCCAATTGGTTCCATTTAAATTTGATTAAGATCTGACTAGAAATTTTTGAGTTGTCCTCAATAATGCGTATTGTGTGGAATACATTGACGATGTTCTCGTTTTTAAACGATTTCAAAATTTACCTCGTAACTTCTTTTTTTGTGCGCCGATTTTGATGATTATTTTTTTATTTGAAGCTGGTGCTTTCCATGTGGTCCCATTTAAATTTGGTCAAGATCTGATTACTAGTTCTTGTCAATAATGCGTGTTTGATACGATAAATCTGATCAACGTTCCGAAAATAAAGCGGTAAAGTCGGTTTTTTTAAGCTTTGCTTGCGTTTAATTATTTTATTACAAATACAAAAAAAATATTGTTCTTATAATATAGTGGCGGTACATGGTAGATATCTTGTAGGTAACTTAGGTCTTTGTTGTGTATCGTTTTAGTTTAATTTTAGGCAATATAGCAATTGGCCCGTAGATGGTACATAGTTGTTCAAAATGTATGATACAATATAAGACAAAAATATTTTGAAAGATGCTGATTTTTAGCACGTATATCTTTATTTAAAAAGTTAAACGGGTCGTAGGAGAATGGACTCAAAAATCTAAATATGAAAACGTTGCATTAATAATCACTTTTATGCTATCATAAAATCAGGCAATTAGTGTCTCTCGGGTGAGGTATATGCCAACCGGCTAATTAAACCGGAAGTTTAAGTGTGCGTGTATAGTGCACATGAGAGAAAGACAGGAAGAGCGAGTGAGTTTGTGTGTTGAAACAAGGTATCTCTGTAACGGTAGCATAGATTTCAATGTAAGTAAGATCTATAATTTTAATGTATTTTAGTAGCAGGCACATGTGTGTAAATTTTATACTTACATTACAAGCACCACTTCCTTTTGAAACAAATCCCCCACAAAAGTGCTTATGCGTTACGTATTCTCTGGAAACATATGTATATGTTTATATAATGTGAAATAATAATTAGTGTAATTTTTATTCACTGGATTGTACGTAGAGATATTGCAGAATGTATAAAAATGACACTAATTATGTTTCATTTTGAAATTGACTTAAATTCACATAATTTTTTCTATAGTACTACCAATTATAGTAATTATTACTGATACAATTAGGTATGGGAAGAAATTAATAATAATAAGGTGAGGTAAAAAGTAATTTTTTACCGACTTCACAAAAAGGAGGAGGTGTATTTTTTTTTATTTGTGTTACCTCATAACTTCTTTCCACGTGAACCGATTTCGTAAATTATTTTTTACTTTGAAAGATGTTGCTTTCCAATTGGTCTCATTTAAATTTGATCGAGATCTGATAAGTACTTGAAATATCGTCAATAATACGTACATTGTCGATTTTCTCGTTTTTTAACCGTTTCAAAAGTTACTTCATAACTTCTTTTGTTGTGAGCCGATTTTGATGATCATTTTTATTTAAAAGCTGGTGCTTTTCATGTGAACCCATTGAAATTTGATCAAGATCTGATCTCTAGTTTTTGAGTTATCGTCAACAATGCGTGTTTAATACATTAAATCTGATCAAGGTTCCGAAGATAAAGCGTTGAAGCCGGTTTATTTAAGCTCTGCTTGCGTTTAATTATTTTTAAGCCTTGCTTGCGTTTAATTATATCCACTGATAATGTGGTGATGTGCTCAAGGATGGTAAGCCAAATGGTAAGAACAGAAAATAATAGGCACTGACTGATCACTGTTAGGTGCTTGGAGACAGATTTCTTTTAATTGGAAGTGTTTCTGAGGATGTCCAACTGATTGTTAGCTTTCCAAGCATTTAGCAATCCAAAGTAGCAGCCTCAGAAAAAGTAAAAAACAATGAAGATAGGGTATGGGGAAATAGCTTTCTGCAAACGTATGATACTATGTGACTTTACCGATTCTAACTTTGACAAAATGCCTAGCTGTTCTGCTATAATTCGCAAAACACAAACCGTGATATAAACTTAAAAAATAGGTAAAAGATGTCATCAAATTTCATAAGTATTCGACTATTCGAGTCCAATTTCAGACCAAAATCTGTACTATGACTATGAAATTGAAGATGACATATTTGGTGTATTTATGGTGCATCTGTCTTTTTCTCCATATGCTTGAGAGCCAGCTCCAACTCTAGGCTATTGTATTGGCTATCTTACTTTACCCTGTGCCCTGTTACAGAGTGGATACCATTATCACTTACACCGTCCAACTGCTGTAGTTTTGGGCGGTATTGTTTGTATCATTTTTTCTGATTACTTTTTGACACGAATCAACGTAAAATCTAGAAACTTCTATGTTAAAAAAACCTACTTTGAGTAAATTTCTTGACAATCTTGAAATCCATACACATCCAAAACAGAGTAAGATACTTCATCGCGCCCTGCGTTGCTATTGGATCCCTGAAACATTGTAAATACTAATAACATATACCAGACCAGAAACTTCTAGGGACATAATTCCAACCATTGTGTTACGGCTATTTGCAAATTATATTTAAAGATTATAAAGAGAAGAGAATAAAAAAATATATATCTTCTCTATTAAGTCTAAGCGACTTGATATACAAAGCGCCCCAGGCGCATTTCCGCCGCGCGCCCTGTAAGCGCGCCCGGTCCGCTTTGTATATTTTGTTGCCTATACAAAACGTCGACAGCGCGGGGGGAAGCGTCTCAGGCGCCCGCCGCGCGCCGCGCACCCTGGCCACTTTGTATATCAAGTCTCTTAGGCGCCATACATTTTATCTTTACAGCGTGCAGCGCCCGGGCCGCGGCGCAGTGCGGTGATGCCGTTCTTTGCGGGACAGTGTAGTTTAAACATCTATTAATTGATCGAGCGAAGCGAGTTCTCTAACTTGACTTGAGTGGTCACTTTGTCCGTCCCTCCGTCTGTCAGAGGCATCTATCATCTAAACCATGCAAGCGAACAACGTCAAATTCTCAGAGAATATGTAAAGCTATGGTCCAAAACCAGAAATGGCAATTTCAATAATAGACATGAATTTATTAAGGGAGGCTGAATGGCGCTGATACACGTATGTGGGGAGCAAAATATTTTTAATTTTCTATCTACCTTTGTGGGATATAGTTAAAAAGAGATCTGCAAGTAGAGTACGAAACCGGTTTCAAATAAATCTATGTAGGAAAATAAAAATTTAGTAGACCACCAAAGTCACTGTTGTTAGATCTATTTAGCCCCGGGACACATCTCAACGACCTATCTTAACAGCAATTTGTTACAATGATTCATTTTAAGCTAAAACTTACGTATAATATCCATTATATCCTGAGCTTAAATAACAAATACAGAAATCAAACAATTAGTTAAAAAAAAAATTATAAGCAATTAACCTCAAAAGTTTTTTTCTATTAAGCAAAAAGTAGGCGCGAGATCTCAGTTCGGCATGAAAGACTAGTTATTTTATTATAATCCCACAATCAGCCCACGGCATATAGAATACATTCTTCATTATTACAGAAAATGTAGATTACATAAGAAAACGATAAGAGCTATGACTTAGAACTGATATCAGGACCTGAGAGCTTTTTAATATTGTATACAAACAACCCTGTAGATATTATGCATCGTAGTAATGCGACTCCGAGTAGCGAATAGTAGATCAGAAAAAAAACCCAGGGTAAAAGGGAAATAGAATACATCCCGCTTACCATTAGAGAGATGAAACTCTAGTCAACAAATAAGGTCGTAGGACTTCTTGCATGTATGCCTGGAGCGGACCCATTAGCTAAAACAGCCGAATAGTAGGACTGCGTAATTAAAACTTGCCTGTAATTGCTGGGCATATGAGTTTCAGGGAAAAGTACGCATTGTATTCCCGTGCGGAACTTTACATTTCTGATTTATATAGACATCTAGCTTGCCTCTTTTCGGATTGGCCTTAACAACACTAAATAATTGTATAAAGATACCCTATTTATAAACTCTTTGGCATTTGAAAAAAACAAATAGAGGTCATAAGAAGGAGCTTCGCTACACATACTAGCATTTACAAAGGTCAACAAATACAAACATCAAAACTTTGAACATAATCCTGAAAATTACATCACACAAAATAGGATTTAAACCGGTCCGTCCTTTTGATAGCTTCGAAGAGTCAGACGGCATTTAGCATCTTATCTTTTACGAATATGTTGCGTCAGAGTAAAACTTAAGTTTCAACCTCTCAAATGACTCCTCATTTTTTGCAATTAGTGTTATTCTCCTCAAACGTAAAAGGAGCTACGTTGTCCTTCTGTCTGTTGCCTTGTCTAGCAACACGTCTCAAATTGTCGTAATAAAGATAACTTACTGATTTTGCTCCCCATCCGACAATGGTAATATCTTTAGCGTCCACTGGTAAAGGACGGGCCTTCTTATCGAATTCAATCTTTTTCATTCTTTTCTTACTCTTTCGGAAATTCAAATGGCGGGAAAGCCTTAATAGTGCGATGTTGTTTTCCAAACTTTTGGGATTATAATCAGGGTGAAAGTAGATTTCCAAGACTTTAATGTAGTCGCCTCCACCCTTGTAAAAGTTACTGCCGACGCGTATGCCAAGTAAGGCAGGATTCTCATGGAACATTCGGTTATTCCAGACACTGAAAATTGCAATGGATCACCTTAGACATTTATTACATTAAACTATTTGACTGCACAATTTATGGATTGCAAAGTAGGTAGGTTTGATAGTTAATGTGACAAATGCGACCTACTAGAAAATATGCTAAGATCTTTTTTTCAGACGGTCCTATTTTTATGATTGATAGGCAAGCATTTGACCACTACCTGATGGGAAACGATGATGCAGCCAAAGATGTAGCATGCCTGCCTAGAAGATACCTATTCACTTTTGAATCGAAGACTCCCAGATTATACCGTTTAACAAAGATACGGGTATTTTTAAAACGTTTGTCTAAAATGGTCATGATTTACAATTCCTCAATATTCTTAATAGACAAGAAAAGAGTAAAATTTGGTATTCACTCGAAAGAACTACGTTATCAGTAATAAAATAATGATCTAAAACAAAATAACTAAAGACAAAATAAGATAGACACTGACATAGCAAATTCTACAAAGTGTAATTACTACTTTAATTAAATCAATAAATTGAACATTAACAAAAATCGTGATCAAATCTTACAGTTGTAAACATGAAGCAGCTGTGATAATCAAATTGGAATTGATGATAGAACCTCCACACTGGAAGCTATTGAAGATATGGATGCTGGCCATAAACGGGAAGTTTCTAATCTTGGTACTCTTTCCATCGAAGATACGGCGAGTGTTAGGCTCTGTAAAAGCTAAATATTAGTAAGGTACTGTACGAGTGGCTAAACAAACTTAAAGCATATGAATTGAAGAACTCAATGTGAGCACACGACTTTTATAATAGTAAAGATTAAATAGCGGTTCCATGCAGCTAGGATTTACTCATTTAATTTTACTAAGTTCCAGCTTTACTGCACAAATTAATCGATTTGAAAGCCAGTAGGTTTCCTGTTTTTGGTTATGGGAGAGCTTTTTGCTGAATTCCTCTTCTTGTACCATTCCTCATGAACTCCAAAATGACAAGACAGACTCGATTTGAAGACGTTCAAGCATTTTTGTCGTTATAGATTTCAATTTTCTCGAAAATAAGCCCACTCCAATGCCACCCAGATGACAGAGATATTGACGTATGTATGGATAAAATATATATAATTTGAGAGACGCGGCTTCTTTACCTTACCCCAGTATTCATTGTCACTAAAAAGAGCTTCTTTCCCGCCATTTTCAGACGTTTTAACATATTTATTTGAGACATTGTATTTATTCGTATCACTGTTAAGAATTTTAAAAATTTCATCTTTTATTTCTAGACTTTCGTAATTGTTATTGAAACCAGTGCTTTCCTTAAATCCGTTAATGTTACTTAAAAATTCATCAATGTATTGAACAACATCTTCATCAATGGCAATGGAATTATCGTCAGTGTTCAAGTCATCATTGAGAATTTCGTTTAATAATTCCATTAAATTTTTAGTTTCATTTTTTACATTATGCTTATCAGTTCTCGTTAATCTCACGATTTTGTTGATAGTTTTATGGTAGTTTAAAGTAACGGTCGTGAAGAATTTGTGAACAATCACGAACTGTCTCAATTTTTTATTAAGCTTCACACCTTTTAGGTTGAGTTGTAAAAACAGTTCACTTGTGACGTTCCTTATTATGGACTCTGATACTATGATGATATTCTCTTCTTTTGAAAAAACTTGTTTCAGTCCTTGTGATTGCAGTAAAAAGTAAAAAAATGCGCCAATGAAAAGTTGACCTTTTGAAACAAACATGGCAAAGTGATTAATGATGATCGGATATAATAATATGTTTATGTATACTTATATAGGCTGTTGATATTATGTTTATGTATACTTGAAATACACGTGAAAAAGAAATTAAAGTTTGTTTTATTTCACACTCGCAAGTATTCCATAAAACTAGATTAGGTATATATATTTTAAATTGTTATCAAGAACATGAAATGAAATATTATAACTAGAATATGCCACAATGTTACTCTGTAGATATATATAAAATATTTTAGTACAGACTATCAAAGAGTATTGGTAAGTAAAAAACATTATTACATGTAGGTAAGTAAATATGGTATTTTGCGAATCTGATAAAATGCTATGTGCTACCTTATCAGCATGTAACAGCTATTGGATTTTGACTTCTCAATATTTTCATAGTATATATATCCCGTTATTTTCCATTCGCAAAGTAGATATAAACATAAATTTAAACACGTTTTCACATTCACAGTCCATACTAAGTTCGATGATTTGTGTCGTTCCAGAAGCATTCATATCATACACACAATCATAACCAGAACCAGAAAGAGAAATTTTCTTTGGGGAGAAAACTTGTGTTCTTGCCGGGAATCGAACCCGATACCCCTGCGCTAGCTTAGACGGCGAACGCCACCCAACTAAGCCAACGAACAGTTCGAAAAGAGTATAAATAATTATATGGTACTTATTCGTCGCATTTTCTTAGCAATTATGAGAAGACTTGAGAGAATAGCTATCTTCTATGCTTCATCTTCGGCCACACTGTCACATTCCATCAGGTGAGATATCGGCCAAATGTCATAAAAAAACAAAGTGCACGGCGTAAAGTAATTAAATAAAATCTGTTGCTTAGTCATGATGTTGCAGCTATGTTATCCTTAAGAACCAGAAGGACTAGCTCTCAAGGATAAGTGCACCATCATCATTTACCAACAAAGTATGGTTGTGAGTGTGTGTGATGTGAATGTCTCCGGCACCCATACCTGAATTAGATAATTATGTAGTAGTGCTTCACTATTATAATATATTAGATAAACATGTGACATCATCGGCCGCATCATCACTTTCGAACAGGTGAGATAGTGGTCAAATGTTTGTCTATAAAGCATAAAAAAAAATACTTGTTCATAAAATTAAGTCTGAGAAATAAATACATTTTGACATTTGCTTTACTTCCAGTCAAATAAAAAAAATAATGAAAACCGCACCAATAAAATAACAGGTTTACCACGAAATTACGATTATGGAGATTGTGGTTCCAATGTTGACATTATTATAGCGAACGTACAGCACAATAAATGCGTAGATTAAACTATGTACCTACTACAAGAGCCGCAACAAAAAATTAAGTTGACTACATTCAGGCATGGTACACACCATCCTGTTTGGTACACTCAGAGGCTTGAAATTATGTTCATTACGTTTTTTTGCATCCTGTCACAAGGACAGAATTTTCATAATTATGATTGTTTGTATTCTAGTCGTGAAACATTACGTGATCGAAATTATATCACCATAAAACAACGGGCTCTTAGACGCAGAACAAAATTAATAATAGTGTTGTAATACGAGTAGTTAATACTCTTTGTTTACAATGATTCATATTGAATATTTTAATATTTACTTTATAAGATGTTTCTTCTGGGAAAACGACTATGTAGCATTTAACCACTATTACACCTGTTGGTCAGGCAATGCGGTTGCGAAGAAGCATGCTGTAAAGAAGATTCCTTATCCTCATTTTATAATAGGGACTACCAGACAACCTACTATGAGCTATTCTATGCTACATTTGGTTTGTGACTTGTGTTTGTTTGTGTGCGTTTTTTATTAGAGTGTGCGTTTAAAGCAAGTTTGTAGAGACGTCTCGAGACGTTCTACCATATGTGCGCGTGAGTAGATATATTTGTGCAAACGAGAGCAGGTACCTCACCTCCCTTTGACAAAATGTATATAGGTAGTACTATATAGCGTTGTGATAGGAGAGATACCTATGTTTTGGTTAAAAAAAAACAAAGTTTCGGGGCCATCTTTGAGTGCTAGATGCATGTCATGCACATAATTTTATACATGCGTATACGAAATTTCATGACTGTCCTGCTAACTGTTAAGATGTTCCATGGTTACATTTAAAAACGTCTATCTGAATTAAATGTGTACAAAAATTGTCGTGTCTGTGCTGCTAATGAGTTTCTTTATCTGGAGTTATTCCTGGTTGATTCGGGTCATGCTTACCATTAAATTGCATTTTCATCGGATCTAAGCCAATATGTAAAAAATACTATTATGTAGGATAAGAGGTAGCAAACTAATTCAGCTTGGAAAAAGTAAGTAATACTTATAAAAAAATATTATAACCAAGCTTTTACTAGATGTAAATAAAAAATGACTAAAAAGTTATATAACCAGAGAACTTCTCAAGACGAATCAAACGGGCCCAAACTCGATGGGTTTATCTTGTTTAGTTCAAAATTTCTTATGGCCATCATCTGTCTCCATCATTAGACCAGCTCCAAGGTATCATATCATTGTATTGTCACCGAAGATACATAATTACACCATATTTGAGTCCAATCGGACATCGGAAAGTAATTTGATTACAGACCGACAAATAGAAAGCCAACGGGACTGTTGAAATTAATAAAAGCTTGTAAAAGTGCTCCCTGTTCTATAACCTTGTTCCTAAGGTTTAATTTATGCCTGTTTCCGTTCTGATTTTTCTCAGGGTTTGAACTAAACATAAAAATTATTATGATATTGGAGCTCCGCATCCGAAAGATCGACTTCCTTCACCGGTACCGGTAAGTTATGAATAAATATGAAGGTACGTAATAAGTTCTACATATTCATTGTTACATTTTTACTTTTACTTTGCCCATGTTATTACTTGACTGTGTTTTAACGGCGACTGGCGGTGATTCAAGATGTATTCCTTAAAAAAAAACCTGCCAAGTGCGAGTCGAACTCGGGCACCGAGGGTTCCGTACAAACCTATGTATACCGTATATGTACCGTATAAGTAAAAGTTATGGTATTTTAATTGCTAAATGAAATTATTATATTATATGATGTAAGTAAAAATGTATGCTTTTCACTATTTTTTCTTTATCTGTGCTATAAGACGTTGCTTCGTACCAAATTTCAAGATTCTGAGTTCACGGGAAGTACCCTGTATGTTGACGGACAACAAAGTTATTTTATAAGGGTTCCGTTTTTTTCCTTTTTAGGTACGGAGCCCTAAAAACTAACTGCAAGTCGCGGCTTCATCCACGTTCCTGATGAAAAAGAATCAGGATAATGAGTTGTTTACTAGCCTATTGTCTAAGCGGGCAACATCTTTTGCAGTAGATTGTGTCTTAGCTTATAACTGTACTCTTAAATATTATAGTTTTCTACCCGTTGCGTTGGTGCAGTTCGAAGTGTGACTTGCGCGTCTGTCTTTTATGCAACAGGTATCGAATTCGATTCCCAGAGGCAACACAAGCTTTCTACTCAATTGTGTGAGTACACAGAACCAAGTGTGTGATGTGAATGTTTCCAGCACCCACGACACAAGTCTTCGAACTAAGTGTGGGGCTGTGAGTGTGTGGCCACAGAACTTGCAGTATAAAATCTAATATATTCGACTTTGCATTGTAAAACGTGTTCAAATATTCACATTTACGAAAATAATAAACCACAAAAGCGATCAGACATTATTATTCCAGGCTTTGTTTTCCGTAACGATAACCGTTATTAACAACATGTACTACGACTAAGAGTTGCGTAGATTTCCTGTTATTCTTCAGTTAAATTCATTAAAACATTAATAAATAGCTACATACCATATACCTACCTACATAGTGTAATATAGTGATGTAGCGTTTAGAAAATACCCCGTTTGAAATTACTTTAATTGCCCTAACGTAAGAACGTACAATGAACCGTCATATCGTTAAAATAAAGGTCCTTAAAGTTTTTTTTTTTACCCTATTCCATTGCGCGCAATAGAGTGTAATGTTTTTATCAACCTGTGTATGTATGTTTGTTCCTTTGTGGCGCTCTAGAGACCAAGGGCATGGGGCGTTTTTTAAATCTTCAAATATGAAACCCAGGTCAAATAGTCAACCATCCATTAGTTGCAAATATTGCTTATTAGTCCGTATACTAACTTAGAGTATGATAATAATGGTTGCGCAAAAGGTTATGTCATATGATTACCTTATTTATAGAATAGCTGTTATTATGGTACCAATAAATCTGTTTATCTAACGCTATTGGGTCAGCGTGCACCTGTGGCCATAATTCTCTTTTCAATGTTGCTTATTTAGCTAAACTAAGTACCTATTAATAAACTACGACAGCTAAACTAAGTCGTACCTACAGTTATTCCTTTTCTGAGTTTAGGTAAGAGGTAAGAACGAGTCTAGCTCAGCGGTATCTCGTGCGTATTTAAATCTTACGCACCCTGGTTCGAATCCCGCGCGGCCTCGCACCAATGACTTTTTCTTGTTATTGTTCTGAATTAGCACTCGCTCTGATAGCGATAAGGTCAAATATCGTGAGACAGCGGCATGTCCAAGAATCACAATATTTGAGGACTTGTCATCCGCCAACACGCAGTTAGCCAGCGTGGCGGATTATGGCCTAAACTCTCTCCCAGTGGGTACAACCTCCATTCCCAACCGTGAGAAAATAATGGGCTGTTAATAAGAATAATTCCTTTTATATAGTTTCGTCAATTTGATCGGTTAAACGCGATAGTAAGAATTATATTCTTAATTATTACTTAAGAGGCAATCCTTGCAGGCCTAGTGATTCGTGATTACCATCGTCGATAACATCATTAACCATCAGATGAGGTAGGTCAAACCGCTAACTTATCAGAGATAAACCTATACAAAGGGGACAAATATCGAAGTGGATAACGAACTACAAAAAAGAACAGGATTTTAAAAAGTGGGCAAAATTCCACAATTTGTATGAATGGTTAGATTAGTAGACATAATCATAAAGGGGTTAAGCAGCAAACATACCAATAGAACATACCAGCTTATCAGAGATGTACAAATATCTTAGATACACAGCTATTGGGGAGAACTGATGACGGATAACGGATGTATTAATTAAGAAAGCTTACTATAAGACCACAGACTATATTAATGACAAGGATGCATGGAGGCAAACTGCACAGGCTCTTTCTAGCGACTACCATAATAACACTTAGGTTAAGAAAATTATGTATTAGAAATTAAGAATGTTTTTAAAAAAAATTAATGAAAAATAAAAATGCGCCGCCGAGTTTCTTGCCAGGTTCTTCTCGAGATGGTTGTAATTTTGCGAATCTGGCAATTGATTCATTAACTTTCATGAGTGCTTCTTTGGGGCCCATGTGAATAAACGATTTTGATTTGATTTGATTTGATTACCAGATAATATTTTGACGCAAAAAGATGGGTGTTGTAAGTTTAACGGTTGTATATGTGTGTCAGTCTGTGGCATCGTAGCTCCCAAATCGTATTTGAAAGATGACATCGAGAATGTTCTTAAACATGTCGGTAAATATATATATATGGTAATATAACATGTGTAGTATCAGTATTTCATTTGTTTTATACTGCATGAGTTGTATTAGTTGAGAACACCACCTACAGCAAAATATTTCTACTATCCTATCCATCTAAAAGTTGCCTCTAAGAAATCGCTTAATGTGATAAGGCCGCCCATTGTACAACAATTGTTTTTTCGTTTATTTATTGTTATTGTTTTTAATTACTTATTGGAATTCAATAAAAAAATATTGTATTGTATTGTAAAAATTGCTTCAGCAATTTCCCAGATAGAGCGTCAGGGGTGTCTTCAAAATGACGATTTCCTACATAATCATGAAGTAACAAACTTGCGAATACCATTCTGTTATCTACTTTATGTGCAATTTCAAGTATTTACTATCGTCATCTGGCCTATTCACATCTACAATTGATTTATATGACAGCCGAGACCTTATTAAGAAATATTGAAGATCCTATGTTCTTACTTTGCATTTGTGCGTGTTATCTGCTATCGCAACTTAGAATTGTAAGTATATGTTATACTGAGTTTTACTACTAAGTTTTGTAGGTAGGTAGTTGCAGCATATGAATAATAATATTATATTCTTTATTGAAGCATGGGTCTGTTCCCACACATCCTTTTATGAATATGTATTGGCAAACTGTGGCCAGAGAGCCTAGAGAGACCCTTTGAGACATTTATGTCTAATCTAAAGTCTTGCCTAATTATTTTTAGTATATAAAGGTCACTATTTAGATATAAGGGCTGATAAAAACATTAGAATATTCCTTAAAATTATTTATTACGAACAAACGGAGCAACACTCAGATTTAAAACTTATATTACGTTTTATTAACTTAATTACATACTACATTCTGATATTTACACTAATCATGTACTTTCATACAATTACAATCGGTAGAGTAAGAATCAATTGCTGGTAAATAAGAATAAAATAATCTTGAAGAAGAACAGAACAAGAGCCAATAACATTTTCTAAGTACAAAGAGCCAATAAATTATTATTAAACAGATTCAATATTAACATATGGTATTAGGGCTAGTATCGCGTGTTCTACGAACTGTTCATCCGGCACTTATAAACTACATTATCGCAAATACGAAACTATTAATAGAAGAACTCAATATCACAAGGTTATCACACCACAGTTTGCACCACAATAACAAATAACAGTAATGTCATATCACATACCTACTTGTCACATTGAAACAGATCAAATGACCTGCTGAGCTGAGAGCCTGGAGATTCTTTAAAAGTTTCAGGTATTACCGCTAGCATGCTCACTCCCACTGGTTTGTAACTATCTTCTTGCAAAAATTAGAGAAACTGAAGCTAAATTGTAGCCAGAACACTTCTAGAAAACATTGATCGAAACTTCTTCTAAACATTTGTGTTGTAATACGTTTTCATACATCAGAATATCTTCAGATTTCAGGACACATAAAGTAACTACAGGATCTCGAGCGCAGGTCATCCCATCCTCATGATGTTGCGGCGTCGGAGCAGGCGCTCCATGGCGTAGAACACGCGTTCTGACCCTCAGTACGGACAAATTATGCCTCCCGTTCCAGGCACGGCGGCTGCATCGGGGAAGTGCACTCTGCATAGATCCTTATAGGACTTGCCTTGCCTCGCCGGCCTATCGACATGAGTCCTCCTGTAGCCGCTGTATCCGTCGTATCCTTGGCCATATCCTTGTCCGTATCCGTAGTTCCCATAACCGCTGTAGCCGTAGGATCTTCTTCCATTCCCGTTGATAGCATCGTATATGGCGTCGAAGAACGGTGCGCTGTCCACTGCAGCTGCGAACAGCACGAGAGCCGCGAGGATCGCGAGGAAACGCATCGCGGAAGAGTCGAGTGGCAATCGCGTCAATCAATTGGCGGTCAGTCGGGCCTCGGTCTACGGAAGCTCGCTCCGGTGGTGTTTAATAACGAATGGTGCCGGGCGTTCACGCCGCCGGCTTATATATCGGCCTCGGATCATCCGACGGCAAATAAAAACAGGCGCGCACGCAGGGTTCACGGTCCGCACCCTGGAATCGCATTGAGACAGATTAACGCGAAATACTTATCCGAAGGGTACGGTACGGCTTATAACTCGCCAGTTTCGTAAACAGGAAGACAATCGCGCGGATAGTCGGCGCTTTGTCCGCGTTAGGTTAAACTAAATTAGAACGTTGCGGCTGCCAGTATTAAAGTCAAAGTTACCACCTGTTGGGCAATCGAAGCTGCGCCCACAGTCTTGCGCTAGGTAATTTGCAGTTATGTCCTAATTGCGGAAAATAGCTCGTTAACTTGATGGACATCATACGCTACCGATGACGCACACATGAAAGATATCTAGATGAAATTGGCCTTGTACTTTCTTGTAGGTATAATATAAGTGCAAATTCAATGAATACATTCTAAGTGTCCATTAAGCGATCTTGCGAGATGATATTCTCTTTCGTGGATATAAATCAATTAGGTAATAGGTGCGTCGTCGTGTCTTCGCGGGCAATGTTAAGGTAAACCGGAGTCAAGTTCACAGGCGCCGGCGATCGTTCACCTCTCATGCGCTTGCCATTCGAGACCACGCACTGCTGCCTGCTTACAATATACTTAGAACTTCTTATGTTAAACTGTATAATGATATGACATACTTTTATAGCTAAAAAAGGTTTTTAAGTGTATTTACTGTTTCATTGGTTAACTTATTTTGCAAAGTCAAGTTGGAATAAACACACAAATAAGTTTTCTGAAAGCTTGATATCTATGTAAATTCTGCGTCCTATGTTTATGTAGTAATAAGCTTACCCGATGCTACTTTTATGGTGGGGTCTAACGAATAAGTACATAGGCTCCAAGCAATTAATGCTAGTATAAATAACGAGAGTCATGTTGTTGTATGGAGCGACACACTCGTGTCAATATTTAAAAGTAATATTAACGACTTTTAATCCACATGAATACCTCTATATTACAAATTTAACTACCTTCTTACCTAATGCAAAAAGTCATTGGTCGGTAGTGTACCCAAAATGCCGGCTGCGCTGCCTCGTTGTACAGCAAGACTTAATTGCTGAGCAAAAATACCGCATTTTGATCACGTTTCGACTCTTCCAATCTCATAGCAAAATCTTTGTAAATTTCGAATGAACTCGTTCCCTATGTTTCTAACCCAAACGGCACAAATAAGGAAGGTCTATCGATATTTTAATATTTAATTCATTTTGATGTATTCGTATAATAAATATGGATGTGTAACATCATGTTACATATATTAAAAAATCTTAGAATATATTTCTGTTATCGTTATAAAACTATTCCTTACTTATAAAGTACTGATCGGAAGATGAGGTTTCAAAGAATTATTTGATTTCTTCAGGAAAATAAATAATGTAGGTCACTACCTATTCCACTGCATTCGTAAATTCTTACAAGAAGACCTGAACTACCAAATTGATATAGAAAATGACACTACTTGGCCTAGGCCCGTGCTCTTCATCATACCGGAGTATATTAGATACTCCGAGATGAAATACGTACGTTATTTATTACTAACGTTATTTATCGAGTTATTTATTTCAAATTGGAAATTAATTTCCCTATTCGGTTTAAATGTTTAACTGTGCCAAAGATTATGTATCCAAGTTAGGTATATAATTATTGAAATTACTTATGCCAATTAGTGTTGTACATTGGTGTTTTAATTGTTGTGCTGGACTGTTGGCACCTGAGCTAGTTACAAACTGTGTTACAGATGCCAATGCCCTCTGATTATTGCATATTTATTTTGTAAAGATTCGCAAATGTCCTTTCGTGAAATAAAAATCGAATATAGGTATTATTAGATTAATGGGACTCAAATATATACTGTATATATGTCGTGGTCGTTAATTACTTAAATTTGAAAAATAGTAGTAGATGCGAGCCAATTAAAGTTTACTTTCGGTGAACACAATTATATCCATAGTTGTAAGGAGTGCATTTTATAATGCTAGCTCACCTGGCTAGAGATACCACTCTATACTAGATAGTCAGGTTATATTCTAGGCATAGCCTGGAATTCTATAAAATGTATTTCAGGGTCTACTCTACCATCTCCAGACGTTATAGATATAACTCATTCCAAAAACATATAGACCCTGTCCCTCTGTCTTTTTGTTGCTTCATAACGGCTAAACCAAACTACAATGATCTTAATGAAACATGAATGTTAAAGTCTCTATTAAAAGTCAGGATCGCTGAAAATCGCTACAGCCATCCCGAGAAGAAACTATGTGGTGCATATATTTGATTCTTTTTTTTTAAACTGTACCATAGACATTATTGCTATAAAATCAATTATTTATTCAAGAAATGGGTAGAGTTCAGTATTGCAAGCAGCTTCCTTGTGAATAATGTTTACCTACACTCGTAAATGGTGACGAGATGTATTATAAACGCATTCACACTCACAGCCCCGCACTAAGTTCAAAGACTTGTATCGTGGGTGCCGGAAACATTTACATCACACACTAACTACATCCAGAACCAGAAACACAAATATCCCTTGGGAAGGAATTTGTGCTCCTGCCGGGAATCAAACTCGGGACCCACGGCGCAGAGGGTGGACACCTGTCCACTGCGCCAACTGGGTCGTCAACTGGGTTAAGTATAATTAATAGATTTTAGCACTTGAATATTCAAGTGCTAAAGCATATGCTTTGTACCTATTAAATCATACATTTCTAATGAATTTTCCTCTTTCCGTCGTACAGTGCTATATATCGTCCAACTGACCTTATTAACTCATATGTAGATCATGTTTTTAGATCAGGGCTCTGCGCGCAGGTGTTGCTTACATTATAACAACATATTAATGACTCTCTCCTCGATAAAGGTACGTTTAAATAAATTATGTTAGGGGTTAAGTTAATCCGAAGGAATGTCGTTAGTTTGAGTTATCTTCGAGGCCTAAGATAATGATTTAAAACTTTCCGGGTAAGTAACGAAAACTAACGTAGATAGTTTTCTATATTTGTTTAATAGTGACTTTATTTATTAAACTGTTAATCTAGAATTCAGGGAATCTATTTTGTATGAATTTAGGTTTTGTAGATAATATAAGTATTTAAGCTAATATGGTCAAATTATTTATTTTTTATTCTTGATACGGTAAATTACCACAAGATTGTCGTGTTTATGGCGCGGTGCAGAAGTATCTAGCCTGCAATCAAAATAAAAAATGTATGGTAAATATAAAAAATATTTACTTGACGATTTTATTAAAATAGGTTTAACGTACAATTATTTTTTATATACTTCGTCAAATAATACAATTCATCGTGTGGCGTAGTATAACAAATATCTACTTAAAAACCATATAAATAAATCGAATATGTAAAAATACTTTATTAAAATATAATTCATCGAATATTATAGATAGATAACGCTTTATTTTCACACCTTACATAAATCAATTAATTTAAAAAAATCTTAAATGAAAGCGTTCTTTTGGCGGTAAAGATTGAGTATAAGATTGTTGAATATAGTAATAGTAATATATTAATCCCAATAAATGCAAAAACTCGTATGAAGAAATATACATTTAGTGAGTTATAACAATTTTTTTTAGTTCTGATTAGCCACCGTTTGATCAGAACCTCACCTGATAGAAGTCGTCTTGTCATACGTTTTCACATATTTTTTGTATCCAGTATTGGTTGAGTTTGTTGCTAAAAAAAGTAACGATGCGTAAAAACGATGTAATATATTCAACTCCATTACATAATTTTGACTCAACGATAAATTAATTAAAATGCGTAGTTTCTCTACGACTTTTGTGTTTAATCTTCTAGCTAGGATCGTTAGTACCAATCTGTACCAATTTAGTTTGTTAATTATATAATATGTGGCAACTACAATAACAATATTTAATTAGTATCGTTAAGCACCATCATTCGTGGCTAGACAGAGGAAGAACAGCTACCGACGGATAACCCCGAACTTCAGTAGAGGTTATTCAGTCTAGAAAGTGGCGGTGGAGGGGCGTGGATTTTTAAGACTTCGCCACACGAGACGCGCCAGGCTCGAAAGGATGGCGTGCAGTGGTAAACAAATGGCGAAGCCTTTAGACTGAAAGAAAAGAATCTTTAGAACTCTATTTACCAACGAGATCTTAGTACTTGGTAGGAGTGGTATTCCAGTGGTCTTCCTCATGTAACAAACCGATAAAGATCAACATTATTTATTAGGTACCTAGATTTCGTGTACTCCACTGACATTAGGCTTATTAGAATCTAGTGAACGTAACGTTCTTTAAAATGTCAATCGTTACACCAGTGCGTCCAATTTGGATCACGTGCACAAAGGTCGGATAGATTTATTACTTTTTATCTCATCATTGTTATGTAACATCGGGAAGTGACCGGTTAGTACTGTAACGTTGTACGAGGACTTAGAGCATAACATCCTTCAGGCTGATTGATGTTCGTACTTTTATTGCCAGGGATAATGTATATCTAATATTCTAGGAGTTCAAATAATGGGAGTTGCGAAACCGTGACCGTATATATGTTTCTTACAGCACGTCATAGTGTGTGCTATCTTGGATTTTGATATACACACACACATTCTTGACTTGATTACCCAATTTAATAACCAACCAACCAACATATATTTTT
Source organism: Lomographa bimaculata (assembly GCA_948107665.1). Lineage (NCBI taxonomy): Eukaryota > Metazoa > Arthropoda > Insecta > Lepidoptera > Geometridae > Lomographa > Lomographa bimaculata. The sequence continues at coordinate 16,416,731 of OX403589.1, forward strand.
GACATTTAATAATTTTTGACATGAATATTAATTTTAAAGAATTTAATTGCCTGATATTGATGACCACAATTTGTTATTTTTAATAATTATTACTTTTTAATGATTTAATTTCGAGATTTCTTTATTTTAGCCTTTTTTAATCTATACTAATATTATAAAGAGGTAAAGTTTGTTTGTTTGTTTGTTTGTTTGTTTGTTTGTATGTAAAAGGTAATCTCTGAAACTACTGATCCGATTCTGAAAATTCTTTCACCAATAGATAGCTACACTATCACTGAGTGTCATAGGCTATGTTTTGTCGGGATAGAAGTTAGTTATCAGTTCGAAATAATAATATTCGTAAGACAAGTCGGAGAAAAATTTGCTAACTTTCCGCTTTATCGGCGTACGCTGACTAAACGGTAAGACATAGTTGAATACAATGTATGGCAAAAATGTTGGCCTTCATGAGTTTTACAAAAAAGTCCGCGACAGCATATATCTAACATGTATGTATAGATCAGAAAAAATACTTTTCTTTGTTCAAAATCTGAAAAAAAAGCGGCCTCTGTTTAGTTGGCTTTTTGAGACATTCAGTATTAATCCTTATCAAAATAAACTATTTCATCGTCTTACGTAGTTCATGTAGATACATTTTGCTTTTTACTGCATATGATTTGGATAAATAGTCTATGAGAAATCGTGAAATTAGTTTCACGGGAGCCCGCCCGTGAACGGGACTGGTCAGAAATGTACAGAAACGTACTACGAATTCCTGCACTAAAAAATAGCGGCTTCTATTTCGTTGGCTTTTTTTAAGTATTTAATATTAATTCTTATCAAAAAAACCTATTTCATCGGCTTACTTAGTTCAGGTAGATGCAATTTGCTTTTTACTGCACATAATTTGAACCCATAGTCTAGGAGAAATCGTTTAGTTTATTTGAGGGTGAAAACGGTGGATCACAGAATGGAACAGTTACTGCGTAATCCGTAATACGTCTATGTTTTGAACTGACTAACATAAGAAGGGGGATATAAATTCGACTGTTTTTTTTTGTTTAGTCTTATCATTGAAGTTTGAACTGCCCGCTAGCGTAGTTAGGTGGGCGTTTGCCTTTAAAGCACCGGGTTTGATGCCCGGTGGGAACACAGGTGTTTTCCCACGGGAATTTGTGTTTCTGGTTTTGAGTATGTTGTGAATGTTGTGTGAATCTTGGATGTTTACAGCCCCTTGATACAAGTCATTGAACTTAGTGTGGGGTTGTGAATGTGAAAGCGTTTATGGGTATGTTTTTTAATATTTACTACCCGGCCGACGCCGGGCGGGTCGTTCCTGAACTTTGAATTGCTCGCTGGCGTAGATGGGTGCGCGTTCGCCTTCAAAGCAGCGGGTTCGATTACCGGTGATAATTTACCTAGAAAATTTATCTCCACGATAAATTTGTGTTCCTGGTTTTGAGTATGTTGTGAATACTTTGTGAATCTTGGATGTTTACGGCCCCCCGATACAAGTCATTGAACTTAGTGTTGGGCTGTGAATGTGGAAGTGTGTTTATTTGTATTATTATTTTTACGACGCCGGGCGGGTCATCTTTTGAACTATCTACTCGCGTAAATGGGTGCGATTTGCCTTCAAAGCAGCGGGATCGATTCGCGGTGGTAACAGAAGTTTTCTCCCTACGGGAAATTTGTGTTCCTGGTTTTTAATATGTTGTGAATCTTGGATGTTTACGGCCCCACGCTACAAGTCACTGAACTTAGTGTGGGGCTGTGAATGTGGAAGTGTTTGTGTGTAGATTTTTTAACCGGGCGACGCAGGGTGGGGAATCTTTGAACTTTGAACTACCCACTGGCGTAGATGAGTGCGCGTTCGTCTTTAAAGCAGCGGGTTCGAATCTCGGTGGGAACACAATAACAAAAGTTTTTTCCCCACGGGCAGTTTATGTTTCTGGTTCTGGGTATGACGTGAATGTTATGTGTGTGGTGTTAATTGTTTACGGCCCCACGACACAACTTATAGTACTTTTACAGTGGGGCTGTGAGTGAGAAAGCGTTTATATGTAAGCTTTTGTTTACCCGGGCAACGCCGGGCGGGTCAGCTAGTAATGTTTATACACCGGAAACGGTAGAATATTTTGAACAATTATTATATTTAAGACCTGTACTGCACAATATTCTGATAAATAAACATAATTTCATTTCATTTCACACATTTTTATGTAAGTGCTAAAGTGAGGAGTGCAATGCTTTGCCGCGCAGGAGTTCTAATTACAAAAGTTCAAAACTCTGGGTGGCGTTGAACTGTAATGAGTCAGCGTGACGCTTACCATCAGGAGAGCGATTTGCTCGTCTCCTTTCTTAACGATACAGAAAAATAAAAAAAGATAGTCTACCACCGTCTATTCATTCTTATGTTACTATCCATCCAAAGGTTGTCTGGAAGAGATCGCTTTAAGCTATAAGACCGCCCATTGGGATAACTATAGACAACTACCACGATGATTGTAATATTTTATTTGTCATTGTTTATATAATTTTTTTTGTGTTTTGTATTGTATTGTATTGTATTGTCTATCACTTTTTTTCTTGATTATTCATACGCCTGAATCTGACCACGGAAACTACAAGAGATTTGACGGGAGATACTTAAGATGCGAATATGTAAGAAAATCAAAAAATAGCAACGCATTCACACTCACAGACCCAGACAATAAGTTCAGAGTTGTGTTATGGGTACTGGCAACATTAACATAACACAACATCACACCTAGATTCAGAAGAGCTGATGTCCCTTGTAAAGGAAAATAATTGTGTTCCTGCTGAGAATCGAACCCAGGACGACGCAGATGGCAAAGACTTGTCCATTGGGTCGTGAGAGAGCGTAGATGGCAACGCATTCACACTCACGGACCCAAACTAAGTTCAAAGAGTTGTGTTATGGATACTGGCAACATTAACATCACACACAATCACACCTAGATTCAGAAGAGCAAATGTCCCTTGTAAAGGAAATAATTGTGCTTGTGATGGGAATCGAACCCAGGACGACGCAGAAAGCAAAGATTTGCCCATTGGGTCGTGAGAGACCGATATCTGCATAAAAATAAGCAAAAGATACACAAAGTATTGATAGGTATACCGATTTATTGGGGTAAATAATGTTTCCAATGTAATTACAATGCGCAAAGAGATTTAATATCTAACAGCTCGAGGTGGCGACTAAAGTGTTCTGCCACGCGGGTTTGACCTATTTATACCCAAACTTTGAGTGACACTATACGAGTACTGTAATGAGCAAGCGTGACCAGGCAAGCGTCTTGGTCGTCTCTACTAGCTGCGCGGTTTTACCCACGTAAATCCAGGACTCGCGGGAATTCCGGGATAAAAATCCTTATGTGTTAATACAGGTTGTCAGCTATCTCTATACCAAATTTCATCAAAATTGGTCTAGCCGTTTGAGCGTACTTGTTTGTACAGACAAATACACACACAAATTTTCGCCTTTATTTTATTAGTGTATAGATGATGTGATAGTGTATATTTCAAAATGGCCCAACTTGGACCCAACGAATTTTACGCCGTGCGCGGGAGACGGCGGCGTTTCGTTATTTCGCCCATACAGGAGTAGCAGATCAAGCAGCTTCGAGATCCTTGCCTACGATTATATATTTATTACATTATTTTACAATAAAAGTGTTCAATAGGAGGACTTAATGCTAAAAGCATTCTCTACCAGTCATCCAGCGGAAGAAATGAAATGATATGAGGCGTGCATCAATCAGGGATAAAGAATATATATGTAAGATGATAACAATATATAATAGAGATTTATATCGTATTGATTACTTTAGCTATAAGAAATACAAGAAGGAAATGACGTCCAAGAAATGTAAAATTTTACGTATACATTTTTTTTTTCCTTAGTTTTGGCTTCGCAATCTTGTGCATTTAGCCAGTGTCAAGTAATAATATATTTCAAGTGTATTTCATATTATAGGTCCTAGTCACAAGTCACAGTCAAAGTCAAGTAAAAGAGTCAAGGTCCAGTCGTAGTCAAATCATGCCCTAGTAAAGTGGTAGAAACTTTACTAGAACTTCTATTGGAGTTTTGGAGCGAAGGTGAAAATCACGTTTTTCAACTTTGTATGATTTATGCACGTTCACTAAGTATGAACGGTTAATAATCCACCATTATTACACATTAACACTCGAAGAATCACAGGTTTTGGAAAATTTTACAAAATCAACAACGCCATTTTTTCACTTTCGCGGCCAAACAGCAGACGTATACATTACACGGCACATTAATTCCAATCACTCAAAACATAATGTTGATTTTTAATTATAATACATTACATACTATTAAGTTCTATTTTATCTGCGTTTCTGACCGAGATCTATTGACCAACATCTCGTCCGTCACCACACGTCGAGCCTCATTCATTAGTTGAGGGCAAACAGTTCCGAACATTAATTACACCTTTCAGTATAAGCTGTTGTAAAGCCGTGTAGTTGCACCATTGCTTAGGGCTGTTACATAACAGAAATGTATATACAAAAAAACTACTTTGTCTACAGTAACCTGTAGGCAAAGTATTTTTTTAATATACATAATTGAGAGACGAGACGTGCAAGTAATTTCTCTGATGGTCCACTCTGATGGTCGTTTCCACTGTTGCTCATTACAGCTACGTGCCAGCCAGAGATTTTTAAACTTATATGGGTCAACATATTTTGTTCATCTAACCATAAAGTTAAACCACTCTTACCATCTCAGTTGTGCTTCTAGTTCTGGGTACATTTTCTGTACAAGTATTTTAACTTAGTGTGGGGCTGTGAGTATAAATGAGTTTTGTACAGTATTTTTTTATTTAACCTAATGGCAACCCTAAACTAGATCGACCCATAAACAATTTCGCAACGCTGTAGCCAGATCGCAATGCGATTGATTCGCGTCGCAAACGAATAATTCGGGTCCATTCAACCGATATTTACTGGCGAATGTTTGTCCGATTGCTAACAAACTCAGCGACCGGTGATTAGTAATCTGATGATGTAGATTCGGCTCAATTTAGTATTTCAAATTAGCTCTTTTAACAAGTTTTGTATGCAATTCGAATGACTTACCATTTTTTTTGTAGGTATTTATTTTGCGTGTACTGCATACTAAGTAGTTTGGATGCGAGGGTAGGTTCATCGAATTAAAACATTTTGCATTTATTTATTTTATTTTATTATTTTTTATTGAATCAGTATGTTTGTTTTTAACCGACTTCTGAAAAAGGAGGTTCTCAATAAGATGGAAAAAGGAGGAGGTTGTCACTTTTGTGCAAGATTACTCAAAGATCGCACGATTTCTAAAATTCTTTTTTTCTTTAAGACAGATATAGTAACTTTGTCCCATAAAAAAATTTCAAATCTAATTCCGAAGATAAAGCAGTGAAATCGGGTTTTTGAAGCTTTGTTTGTGTTTAATGTTTTTATTTCCTACTAAGTACTTAATATATAGTTTTCCAATAGTTAGATGTTAGATGTGACATACATACACACACAAAATACCTGAGTTACCATAATTTAGAGTTTTCTTTTCCAGTGTTTAGTATTTTGTAAGTCGTAAGACAGCAGTCGGTAAACCATGTCGGATGTCTTCAGGCGGCCTGAAAAATCCTGTCACTAGTCTATACGACACGCAAGCAAGCAAGCGTTAATGAACTATTTGAAGGACTGAAAGACTAAGAGAATGATGAATGGTTTGTTACTCGTGCTCCACCAAAGTTGTCCACATGCATGTTGTGCACAAGTTAATTAACACATGTTAAAGTTATATGAAACCAAAACAAAAGGTTTCGAAATTATCTTATTTAAAACTGCTTCGTGTAAAACCGCTTACAGAAGTACAACAACAAACAAAATAAGCACACGTGTTCCAGAAGTTCCTAAGTTCCATAAGATAAGGGACCTTTGAAAATGTCACATACTTACTCTTGAAAAGTCCCAGACCGTAACGGTTTAGAAACAAAGCGGAATTCAAAACTTTACGAAAAGGTAACACGCTAAGTTACCTCTACCCTTTGCCTCTACCAAAGAATACTTATTATCTTGGTAACTTTGATTAACAATACAATTCGAAGAATAGCAAAGATCTTTAGACCAATAAACACAAAAAGGATTTAGTTTACAGTTTAGAATCGTTCAAATATTTAAAAGTAAGTAGTTACTTTTAAATACCACCAAGGATTTTGTAGCTGTGTAAAAGGTTTTATTTTTTTTATTTTAGATATCCAAATTGCATGAAATTATTTTCAAAGGAGCTCCGTAGGTTTGTTTTCTGTCCATATATCTAGTGTTTTTAGAAACGTCAAAATCGAATTAAAAAAAGAATGGACACATTTACGTTTTGCCGCGAAAGTAAATATAAATGGCGTTGTCGAATTTGTATTATTTCCTAAAACTTGTGATTATTCGAAAATGTTGGATTATTAACCGTTAATTATTAGTTAAGTTTAATGACTCCAGACAAATCATACAAAATTGAAATAAGCTACTTATTAAAAACTTTTTAAAAACAAGCTTTTATAAGTCCGCCATATTGGATTAAGAGTGACGTCACTTTCTTTTTACGACTTATTCTTAGCAAGTTCTTTCATTTGATTACTTATATTGTAGGAGTGGAATAAAAATAACTTATCCGCCATTAGGGTGTTCCGCATGTTGGATTTAGAATGACGTCACACACCTAACCAACGTGAGTACAAAATTTCAACTCAATCGGTTGAAGATATCTGCTTCAAAATTGAGTTGCAAGATTCCACCCGAAGAAATATACTACATACGAGTACATTGCAAGTTAAATAAACGCTTGTAAATTGCATATTTTGGTAGTTTTAAAGTCGTCATAAATTTTTTAACCTATTTGAGTTCCTTTTAAGGAATACCATTATACTGTATTTATAAGTCTGCCAATATTATGTCTGCTAAATGAATGAGCTATTAGAAGAGTGGTATTCGCTGTATAACACTTACAATCTTTGAAAACTCTATTCAAACGATTCCTCGGGAGACTGTCAATAATCATTTAATTGAAAGGTTTGAATTATAAATTTAAATCTTTGAAAACTGCGCATAGCGCAACATGTCTGTAATCTGGGTGTCTTCAAGTCTAGAGTGAATAGTGCCTTCTAGGCTTGCATGCTTCATCTTCGGCCGCATCGTCACTTTCCATCAGGTGAGATCGCGGTCAAATGCTTGCCTATCTAGCATTGAAAAAAAACCTGTGCTGTTTTATTTTTCTCTGTAATTTATGAGATTAAAAGCCAGGTTTGAGCAAGAAGGTGTAGGAAGCTTATCTTTATCCAGACATAACATCATCATCATCAATCGAACCGAAATCGCTAGGCGCAGCTAGGAGACTGAGCGAAGTGAGGTCTCTAAATTTACTATTTTGATAGGTACTAATTAAGTTCAGCACATGTTCGTTAATTGCGACCTAAACCAATTAAGTTTAATAATTCAAATTCTCACTAAATACGTGTAAATGTGTAAGTTTTAAAGTATGTTTGTTTTCGCTGCACACTGTAACAGCAGAACGGATTTGGATGAAATTTAAGGAATGTACTTACATAGCTTATACCTAGGATTAACACATAGGCTACTTTTTTACTTGATAAATGCGGGCAAAGCCGCGGGGCACGGTTAGTATAAAGATAAAGTAAAAAGTAATTAACGGCAATAGTAATTTTCCACTACTTAGGCAAAATGTAGACGCGTGGTAGCAGATCATGAACTAATAGGTACATTAATTTAAAAAATATTCTTGTAATGCGTAAGTTGGTAAATACCCTAAAGCCAGGCTTCTTTGTTCCTGGCATTGTCATTCATAATGCTTGTTATGCATCTGATAGTATTTATTATGTATTATCATATAACAACGCCATAAAACTGCCAATGAGTTACGCTTCTCACATACGAAATGTGTGTGTTACACAGCCTAAAGGTACTGGCCACGTCTTGGTCTGTGTTTTAGGCAATTTGAGAACCAGCATGCCGGGTGAACACTTTTCTCTGGGGAGTAGATAAAAATCTTTTCGTCTCTGTATTTTTTTCCTCGCTCCGAGCATGGACGCACAGGAGATTAGACAGGTATTATCCAAGGTGGATAAGGAGGGAAACGCCATGTCCCGTTGCTACGTCAGAATGAAAGCCACGTCCTACGGAGGAGGATAATTTCTTTCTACCAAATGTCAAACAGAGCACTTAAATCCACTTTTTGTTGCGCCCATGTTATGAAGGGAGAAATATATGTCTACGCCAAATGTCAAACAGGGATATACTTTCCCTTTCCACTACTGCCAGGCGTATGGTGGAGAGGACAATCTTGACCTTTGACAGTGGATAAAAACAGGGGATAGAATTTATGTACCTATGCCTGATGGCACCAAGTTTTTCTTTCCGAATTGACAACACTGTTTCCTCAATCGTCACCGTATGGAGTCACATTGTATGCCTGCGTTGGGCCTTAAATGAGACTAGTGCAATACCACACACGTCTTCACTTACCAGCAACAAACCAAAGCTTTCACACTCACAGCTCCACACTTAGTTTGACAAGTCTTCGAAGATCTTGGGCGCTGGAAACATATACATCACACATGTACAGCAAAAATCAAAGGAACAATTATTTCCCTAGGGGAAAAAAATTGTGTTCACATCGGGCATCGAACCCGCTGCGTTAGAAATCCGGACATCCGGACATATGAATGCAATTTTGCCCAAGCTGAAACGGAGACGCTTCGCTCCTGCTCGGTCAAAAAGGCGAACGCGAACTCTACTAATTGGGCATCTATTATTTGATACGTATTAATTTTAATTTCCAAACACGAACTTTTAAAATATTTACATAAACAATATTTCAATATGCACAAACAGACAAAACTACTCAGCCTGAATAATTATTTCAAACTTAAGAAAATAATATATACAGATAAATCTGCAGGTCCCTGTATGACACCATGCATTGCTACACGATTATAATCTTTATTTCTTTCAATACCTATACAAAGCAGAATGAACGAATGCAGGAAGATCTAAAATCATTATTATTCAAGTGAGCAAATGCTGCATGTAATAAAGTTATTAAAGTATATAATAGAAGTCTCATTTTATATCCAAATAAATTTATTGTCATAATATATTGTTTTTAAGCTATTGCATAGCTTCTATCGCGGGCCTTGAGCGTGGAGACCGAATCCAGAAATTCCGTAACGAAAATAACCTAACACCCCCCACTCCGACCGGCACAGCGGTGATACTTTTTAGTTTTGCCATCTATCGATGAATAGCAGAACCTTTAATGACGTTTTTGAAATATCACGCTTGTTTCTTTAGTTCAGCAATTCGCCTCTAGGTGGCAGGAAAAAAAAATACTGCATAAATAAAATAAATGAATAATTATAATTACATAAGTTGATAAAAAATGCTATGCAATAGCTTTACCGCGGTAGGCCCCGAGTGCCACACGTCTTTTTTTGTATATAGCCATCCTAGGCTATATATACTACAATAGTGATAAATTTAGAAAAGAAAAATTACCAAAAAATCACACGAGACAAATAAGACGTATATAAAATGAGGAAAGGATTTCGTCGCTTCAGGCGGGCCTTGAGAAGCTCAGCGGTTACAGCATTAGGGCATTGGGCGCGGGTTCAATCCCCGCCCTAAGCGATAGTTTTCTTTTCTAAATTTATCACTATATCTAGTAAAAATATAGTTCACAAGTAATGGATGTACTCCTATGTATTTTATTTAAATTATCCATTTAATAGTTGTCTGGAAGAGATCGCTATCTAGTCCTGGATGAAAAAAATGTAGTGTAACCGGAACTCAACTGGCATGTATAAATTCAACTCTTTTTTTGTTAATTCCTAGCTGACCCGCCCGGCTTCGCCCGAGTAATACAAATGTTTGAATTTTCGGCTTTTTTGTACTATAATATGTATGTATTATACATATACATCTTCCTCTTGAATCACTCTATCTGTATAAAATACTATAACTGTATAAAAAATTCGTTGAATAGTTTAAAAGAGCTAAGCGAACAGACAGCGGAAACGACTTCATTTTATTTTGAGAGGTGGTAGAGCATTTTGTGAGTTGCTCGCCTGGCTTGCTACCAAAGTAGCTTACCACCATCAAGTTGAAAGTCTGCCGCCAAGCCAAATACGGTGTTCCGGCAGTTATCCTTGAGAGCCTGCGTATTCCAGGTCTAGTGTGTTTACCAGCTTCGATCACATCGTCACTTACCATCAGGTGAGATAGTGGTCAAACACTAACCTGTCACAAATAAAAAAAAAATAAAAAAATTATACTATGTAAAGTTAAAGATAAAGATACTTAGGCAAGCGTTTGATCACTATCTAACTCTGTAGGACAAGAGGGAGTGGTTCTAATTTAGCTTGCAAGATTTGACCTACACAAACATTGCATGCTTGCAACAATAAAATCTTGTAAAAAAATATTCTTTGTGGTATATTTGGAGTAACAAGGTGTAGCTGTCATAATGAAAAAAGACGTACCTAACTGCATTGTTCTATATATACATTATCGGAATCAGGAAAAATAGACTCATCTACTTACTATTTTAAATTATTCAAACGCAACCTACTAAATCTTACTTTTAATTTAGACGTATCTGCTACAACTCATAACATAATACTAAATAGCGAAGACATTTCTGATGTATATAACTCAAATTTGACAAAAATATACTTACGTCTTTTATTCTGATGGCAGTATAGTGTGTTTTACCCTGTTAACACGATAGGCCTAAATTGTGTCTAGTGGTCAAAAGCGAGTAAATAAATTATAAAATAAAATTATATACATTTCTACAGCAAAAAAATCGTCATCTTAGTTCGCTGTGCATCTTAGTTCGCCTTCTAAGGAACGGCTATCGTGGTCGATTTCCGATGGATACACAACTTTTCTCCTCAAGGAAATCTGTGTTTCTAGTTCAAGGTGCAATTGTGTGTGTGATGTGAATGTTACCGGCACCCATGACACAAGACATCGAATTCAGTTTGGGGCTGTGAGTGTGAAAGCGTTTATGTTTACGTTTCATCGCTCAAGCTCCCTACACGTCATGAGCTAAGATAACTCAATAGCTCAAGCGCACCAAAAATTAATATCTAAGTTCTATTTGCAATAATGTTAACCGCCTTAAAAAAACGAGGTTCTCAATTCGACTGTATGCTTTTTTGTACATATATTACGCGTAATTCTGCTAATTATGAACCGATTTTGATGTTTTTTTTGTTTGGTAGATTATACTTCAGAAGTGGTCCCATTTAAATTTTATCGAAATCGATCAAGCTAAAACCAAAGCATAAGCCTTGAAGTCGATTCTTTTTAAGCTTTGTTTGCGTTTACATTACACACGCAGCCGTTTATAATGCGTGTTGTCTGATATTATGAGTAAAACAGTAAGAATTTTTTTAATGCTATGCTATCATTGTGCAGACAGACTTAACAACATTTTCTGCTACGTCACAAACAAGTACCATGGATCTAAGATATGCTACTAAATTAGCATAATAGACCAAGAAGTGAATCTTTGTCATTCATCTCCCATAAAGATACATAATGCAGTGACTTCGCCAATCGATAGAGTTCTTTGTTCGAATGATATTATGAAGACAAAGGCACAAAATAAATAGAAGTACATAGTACAAAGGTGTGGTAAGTTGTTTCAAGCAGGCAAAATGCCAGTAATTTATTTAATCTAATTAAAACTGCGCATTAAATCTTGATTAACATATTGCTTGTAGATTATGGAAATTTATTAACCGACCGAAGTTGACTTGGGTGATTCACCACTTTGTCCATTCGTCCGTCTGTCATAAGATTTTGGCGTCTAAACTATACAAGCAAATGACTTCAAATTCTTAGGGAATATCTAAAACTTTGACCAATAGACAGAAATGGTAATGAAATGATAATTAAAGAAGCTTCTCATACACGTTAACTTCAGTCCCGCCATACACGGGACAAACCAACAAATTTTTAACTTTGTTTCTGCCCATGTGAAAAGAACTTTGCATTAGAGCATTCTTCTTCTTCTTTGTCGGTATCACTCTTGACAGAGTGGTCGTGGTCATCACTTCAGGTGTTGGTGGCAAGCTTGACAACACGCCGCCACTCTTCTCTGATGGCCGCCTTCCTCGTGCATTCGTGTAGAGATGATGAGCCATTTACTGCCGCTTTTATCTGGTCAGTCCACCTCATAGGCGATCTTCCTCGTGGCCTGGTACCCTCAACCTTTCCCTGAACCACAAGTCGCTCAATAGCCACCTCCCCTCGGCGGCATACGTGACCAAAAAAGGTGAGGATACGAGACTGTACCAAAGATGATAAACGCTGCTTGATGCCGAGTTCTCGAAGTATAGACTCGTTGGTACGGAATTCAGTCCACGATACTCCGAGCATTCTCCTCCAGCACCACATCTCTAGAGCGTCTATCTTCTTTTTCTCTACTTCCCGCAGGGTCCACGTTTCTGCTGCGTACAAGAATATGGGGAATACAAGTGCCCGAACTAGCCGGATTTTTGTGGCTCTATATATGTTGCGATTCCTCCATATTTTCCTCAACTTGTCCATTGCAGATCTAGAAATCGCCATACGCCTCTTCACTTCGTCGATGCATCCACCGTTGTTCGCAATTAAGGCTCCCAGATAAATGTATGATTGCACCACATCACAATTAGCAATTTGTGTAATTTCTGGAGAATTGTTATTCATGCGGTCGACAATCATAATTTTTGTTTTATTGCGGTTTATCTTAAGTCCAAACTCAAGGCTAACGCGTTCCATCTTGCCGAGAAGTTCTTCCATGTGTTGGATACTGGTGGCGAACAAAGTGGTATCGTCTGCATATCGCAGGTTGGAGATCTTCAAGCCACCGATCGAGATGCCATCGGTCCAGTCCTCAAGTATAATCCTCATTATGAGCTCTGTGTACACATTAAACAGTAGTGGAGAAATAATACATCCCTGACGGACTCCGGCGCTGGGGTGGAAGTGAGTGGATTGAATGTCATCTGCGCGTACAGAGGCTGTGCCATCCTCATACAGTCTTCGCAGGAGGTGTACCAGGTGTTTTGGAACACCCATCGCCGTCAGCGTTTCCCAGAGTTTCGGCCACTTGACAGAGTCGAACGCCTTAGAGAAATCCACAAAGCATATGTAAGCGGGCTTGTTGAATTCTCTGGCTTTCTCAATAATTTGTCGAACTGTCAAAATTTGCTCTCGGGTTCCCTTCCCCTTAACAAAACCAGCCTGTTCAGGAGCAATTTCTTTGGTCAAGTAGGGCTTTAGACGCTCGTTCAGAACGTGTAGTAAAATCTTGCTTGCGTGAGAGATAAGAGCAATAAGTCGGTAATTACTGCACGTCTTGGTGGAACCCTTCTTGTGCAAGGGGACAAAAACAGTGTGAGCCCATTCTTTCGGCCATTGCCCCTTGAGCCATATCTTATTGCACAGAGTGTGGAAGATTTGGACACCATGTTCACCCGATGCCTTGATCGTCTCGATCGGTATGGCATCTGCCCCTGTGGCTTTGCCGTTCTTTAGATGTCTAATAGCGGCTCGTATTTCATCTTTCAGAATATCGGGCTCAAGATCTTCGTTTCCGGGTTCCGTAGGGGCGTAACACTCTGATTGTGGGTCTTGAAAGAGGGACTGGCAGTATTGTCTCCACGTTTCAGCTATCGTCTCTATGTTCGTCACTGTCTGTCCAGTAGAGTTTTCAATGGCCCAGGTCTTGCAACTCAGAGTTTTTGTGATGGCGCGAATTTTTTGGTGTAGGTCCCTAGATTCATGCTTATTTGCATGGACTTCCACTTCTGCACAAATGTCCCGAAGTTGATTGTTCTGGTCCCGCCTACAAGCTTCCTGAATTCTAGCGGACTTTTCGTTGAGGGATCTTATATCAGCTCCAGATGCTTTCATTTTTCGCCTTTCCTCCACAAGACTTACAAATTCACAATTTCAAAAACACAATTTCAAAAACATGAAACATTTGTGGTAATAAAGTATAGGTATTAGAGCATTACCTATACTTTATTACCACAAATGTTTCATGTTTTTGAAATTGTGTTTTCAAGCTGTTTCACGATCACCAATCACGATGGTATTTGTCTTTTTTTCTTCCCTTATTTATGGGGTACTCCATATAGACTACGGAGACGGACGCCTACAACACCCGTGGAATTGAAACGAATTTCACGATAACCTATGTAACAATCGGTTTATTAATTTGGACGCTGTGAGGGAACAAACGAACATACATACATCATATATATACAGGGTTTTTGTAACATACCAGAAAGCGCTCAGACCCTGATTCTAGTTCTAACCTTTAGCTTATTTAGTTCCCAACTTTCTTTTGGATGTTATGATTTTCGTTATAATTAAGATGATGTATTTTATACAATTTATAATTAAAAGTTGTTTAAACTACACTGTCCCGCAAATAACGGCATCGCCACGTCTCGTAATATGCACGCCAATGCCAGTAGATACTGGACACCTTAGACTTAAGAGAGAAGATAAAAAATATATGTTAAAATGTATTTAAAAATTCATTAAACAGAATTTGCAGTAGCTATATCACGAAATACTTTGGTCTTAATGGTCGGAATTATGTCTTTTTTACAAATTACCCTGACCATATGAGTATACTTACTCACACATACATTACATATGCTAAATACCACGTTCTGAATTCATAACTTTCTTTTTGCTTAGCCCTAATCTATAAAAACATAATATACCAGATATTATTATGATTTGTATAAAAAATATACAATATACCAATCCTACAGGTCTACAGGTTGTAAACTGCATCAGTTCTAGTTTACTGCAATTGTTGCACATTTAATGACAATAGCAACGCAGCCAAATGGCCTGTAAACAGCCAAGTGGGAGCCACGCATTATGACGTAACACATAAAAGATAATGCTCCTGCATCTACACACAAGCTAGACTATTTATAGTGTATATTTTCTCTATAGAAAATAAGTTGGGTAGGTACTGGATGTTTAAGTTTCACCATCTGGACATGCTCAAAAATCTAAGTATGTCCGGATGACAAAATAACAAACGTTATCAATTTCTTATTCAAATGGACATATGTTTGTCCAAATCCGCGTGTCCAATGTATGCTAATTCGTACAAACGCTGTGAAACTATTTCATAAAAAAAAAGGAAAAATATGCAAGACGCCCATCTGATGGTAAGCGAAACGCGAACATATATTATAGTAACCTGAAATGACATTTCTTTAGAGAGACATGCTACTCGACAGCAGAATCTATGAAAGACAAATTTCAAAAATAATGTATTATACGTATTGTTATAATATGTATATCGACATATTAATTTATTCTGGGTTGTGGTTTATTGTAGGTTGACGATCCAGCTGTGGTCCTCAGATTCACGCACAAATTATATTGAAGATTATGTTTATTCCACGTTCCAAATTTCAGCCAGATTGGTTCTGTAGTTTCGGTGTGATTGAGAACCAAACATTCAAACTTGCGCATTTCGACGGTATTAGATATATATTGAAATGGTATACCAAAAATGGGTCATTCATTTAAAATCTAAAAATTCGAATTATAAGGAATATTTGAAAATTCAACCGATACCTTATAATATACAAAAAGGAGTTGTAATACTCAAGCCACGCATCTACATGTACCTATTATATATGGAGTCTAACAGGAACCTCTGAATTCCCGGCAGCAGCATGAAAATTTAGTTCCTATTTCATCAGCTACCGTTCTACACCACATAGTATTTGGACCTAGACGTCTGATAGTGGTGGCCATAACAAAGGTCAACGTCACGCGCCACAGATGTAACCTCATTCAAAATATAATTTAAATTTTTGTATAGTAGGTATGAATTATTTCCGATTTCGAGTTACGTTCTCTGGCAGACGATTCACGGCACGATACACATACACACCACCAAGTATTACTACAGCTTTGTGTTACAGGTTGTATAAGAAGTTGTTATCGGTTGTTAGTTCGGCGCTCGCGCTGTGACGGAGAACAAATGAACATGTCTATGTTTATTTGTTCTTAATGACAAGAGGTTAATAACAAGAATAGTTATGATTTTAGTACCGTATGTATGTATATACGGTACTAAAATCATAAAAGGCACTGATTTGCTTGAGGAATAAACTTCGATTATTGTTTTCATTGAAAGACGTGGGCGATCGCTAGTTCAGCGAAAGTCACATGCAAGAAGCTTCAGGAGGGTTGAGTGAACCATAGAGGTTTTTATATGATTGCAATAAGATGTTAGCTCTCTATAGAGAATGCTATAGGATTTTTCTCGTAGGTAAGTAGGTACTTAGTGAGAATTAAGAAATATATCCACTCTATTCCAACCTGAAACGATTTGATAAAATCATCAAGTATAATATCATTTACATATTATAAAGCTAGCCGATCACCGCGGCTTCGCCCGTGTATCAAGTTAAAAAGTAGCCTATGTGATCATTTGTACATTCCTAATTTGTTCTACAGCTCTAAGTTGACTTAGGTGGTTTAGCACATTGTCCGTCCGTCTGTCAGAGGCATCTAGCGTCCAAACCATATCAGCGAATAACTTCAAATTCTCAGATCATATATGATTTTTTAAGTGTTATATTACATTGTTTTAATGGTCTGAAACCATCTTCGGCCTTTGAAATGAAGCTGGTTTGGGGCACATCGGTAGGATAATTTCAACGTCTATAAAGGACATCTAGTATTATATATATATAGATATTCGTAATTAGGAGTACATCGAATAAATAAATTATATATTCCTCAATAGCTTATTACGTCAGCAACATAAATAATAATTATCCTACTAATATTATAAATCCGAATGTTTGTGTTTAAGTATGTTTGTACCCTCTTCACGCTTTTACGGCTGAACGGATTTAGATGAAACTTGGAATGTCAATAGCTTATACCTAGGATTAACACATAGGCTATTTTTTATTTTGATAATCGCGGGCGAAGCCCCGGGGTACGTCTATTACATTATAATTGAATCTAAGTTTTGAGCTATTGTGAGCTTGACCTGAATTACGAGATCTAATTAAAACTTGTAAACAACACGCTTCTACGAATAAAGGATTTTCCTTATAAATACGTTTCTCGTTAAATAGAGATACGCACGAATTCCACAAATAACAATGAATAATAAAATAATATCAGCTAAATGGAACCGATATCTGGGATCAAGGCACCGGAGACCGCGAACGATATGATAGTACCTATCTATGCATATAAAACAAAGACGATGATTACACTATTTATTTATTTTTGTTTTTTACGCACTTGAGTTATCTCTAAGCTCGATGCCTTGTAGGTATTTGCTGTATGGTTCCCTAATTATAGACTTAAATACTTATGACAACATATTACATTACAACCCACGTTTCGTATACTTAGGTACATTCATTTCGAAAACATTTTATTTTAAAAAATAAATTAATTTTACAATTCGGAATTCGGAAGCCTCCTTAAGGATGAGTGCGGAGCGCTCGTCGTCGCGTCCCACCTCGCCTGAGAGCAGCAGCACGAAGAAGCAGCAAGAAGTAGTTCAAAATGTGCGTGAGTTTTTATTAAATTAACAACGAGAGATTTCTCACTTCAGCGAGGGACTGCTCACGGAGATTTTTAGTGGGTTCAAGCCCCACACACCCCGACACACTTTCTTCACCCCTGTGTACGAGGTATTTTCCCCCCCACAAAAAAGATAAAAAAATCGAATTCATTCCCACTACCAGCTCTTTTCATTACACAATAGAGATTAATAGAGCAATAACAGCTAAGATCCTGCACTCCAAGCCATTGCCAAACGTATTTACCAGTCAATCGGTCGGGAGCGGCCTTTAGTCTATTGCGCCGAAATTATCCTAATCTCCTGACCTTTGTTTACGAGTGGAGTGACTGGGAGTGACGAATTATCGTAATGCAGCTCAATGTCGAAATGTTGGGAGATCTTGAGGTGGGAATATTCGCAGCTGACTCATAGAGTACTATTATGAGGATAATCCAAGGATTGAAAAAGTTAACAGCGCAGTGTTATCGTGATTAGCAGGAACATTGGGAGAAGGTCTAATTCTTTGGGAAAATTATATCACTAGATGGATTATAAAAAAAAAAATTCATGATTAGCAATTGTTTGAATGCTATCTCACCTGGTGGTAAGCGGGGATGTGGTCATCGATGGAGCCAGCTTGTTAAGAAGATACCTTCGACTACATCGTCACTTTTCATAAGGTTTGACAGTGGTCAAATGTTTGCCTTAATATAAGTAATCGATCGCGCCGAACTGAGATGAATTGAAGTTAATTGTTTATAACTGTATTATTTAAAATAATTGTTTACTTTCTGTATTTGTTGTTTAATAAGAGTATATAACGGATATTTTAT
Source organism: Lomographa bimaculata (assembly GCA_948107665.1). Classification (NCBI taxonomy): domain Eukaryota; kingdom Metazoa; phylum Arthropoda; class Insecta; order Lepidoptera; family Geometridae; genus Lomographa; species Lomographa bimaculata. The sequence goes on from OX403589.1 coordinate 16,435,211, forward strand.
GCTAGTTTCAGCTTTAAATGTGATGCCTTTTTTGACCCGGTAGAAAATAGGTCTAAAACAGTAACTTTGGTGGCCTACCAAATTGTTGTTTTCTAACATAGATGTTTTCTAAGACCTGTTTCGTACTCTACTTATAAAGTTCTTTTCAAATCGTTAAAGAACTAGAAGTAGAGTAATATATATAATAAATATTTATAAGTAGATGTGGGGTATCTACCCCACTTGGTTAGACGGACAAAGTCTTGAATCACCAAGTCAACTTAGAGATCTCGCTTCGCTCGATCATTTAAAGAAATGCCTATTCATTCGCGACTTGAAGACTCCCATATTGTCTTCCTATAGGTATAGGATATATTCATGAGGAATGTTTAAATCTACAGGGACATTTCAATTTTACGATTTTATTCCTCAAAACATGACTCTGCGAGCCAAGTAACCCCAAGAAACACTTGTATTGTATAACCTGTTCTTCAAAATAACAGCTGTCTAGAAGGTTTGAAGAATTGGTAGAGTTAAAAATATCTTGTATCAGTCGACTTGGTTCTTTGACCCGAGGAAAGTGACCTTAAAGGTTTATCTCCAACTTGGCTGTATATAATGTCTCGTACGTATGGGCAAGACAAATGGTCAGTTACCTTTGTGTAAAAAAGTTTAAATATCTTATACTGTTTAAATTATTGCCTTTTAATTCTCGTAGTAAATATTCAGTAGGTACAGGAAGCTGAATTTCGATGTTATTTGCGGAAATAGTAACTTTTATCAGTGTTTTCGAATTTTGGCATATGAGTATTTATTTCCGGGGCTGGATGTCATGGAATTTTTAACTAAAAAATAATATCCGTGCTTTTTTTTTTCATACTTCTATCACTCCTTGTCCGAGTCTGCGTTTCCCGATACAGTCTGGGAGTATTTAAATCTCAAGTAAATGTCTTCTAGGCAAGCGTGCCCAATCTTCGACCACATCGTCATTAACTATCAAGTGAGATAGTAGTCAAACGTCTGCTTATACAATGTGTAACAGAAAGGTAATAGGTAATACTCAACCACGTATCTAGTGTACCTACATGTATGGAGTCTAACAGGAACTTCTGAATTCGCGGCAGCAGCATGAATATTGAGTTATGATGAATTAAGTCTGTAAAAAAATATATGTCATTTACAACCCTATTTCATCAGCTACCGTTCTACACCACATAGACTTTAAACCTAGACGTCTGGCATTAGTGGCCAAAATAAAGTTCAAGGTCACGCGCCACAGATGTAATCGCGTAGGGTTGAAAAAATATTTGAAAAATAAAATTTTAAAATTTGTATGGAAAAAAATATCTCTGATTTCTAGTTTCGTCCTTTGGCAGTCGATGATACACATACACACCATTAAGTGTTACTAGGTACACCTTTCTATTACAGGTTGTATAGTATAAAAAATGGCTGCCAATGCAAAAAACATTTGAATTACAATAAAACAAACAAATGTATTCACAATCACAGCCTGACACTAAGTTCAAAGACTTGTATCGTAAGTGCCTTCAACATTTACATATCACACCTAGATCCAGAAGGACATTGCTAGTAATAATTATAGGATTTCTAGCTAAAATAAAATATAATTATAACTTTTGCCACTATCACTTGCACACTGCCCGTTGGCTTGGTTGGATGGTCGTCCTTCTAAACGGGGGTATTGAGATCGATTCCCGGCGGGAACATAAGCTTTCTCCCCAAGGAAAGTATGTGTTTCTTGTTCTGGTCTGATTGTGTGTGAAATGTGAATGTTTCCGGCATCCACGGCACAAGTCATCGAACTTAGTGTGGGGCTGCGAGTGTGAAAGCGTTTATTTTATCATTATTATTAAAGGTGAGATAATGGCTAAACGCTATTACAGATTTAAAAAGAGATGGAAAGTGACGATTTGATCTAGAATCGAATGCAAAGAATTCCATGAAATTCCATGGAAGGATTTCAACCTTCCAATCCAAGTCCGGAGTTTACTGCGGAGCTGTGAATGAACGTGAATATTCATTGCGAGATATATTCACAGATTTCTTACTACATACTAATACTTCTCAAAGCTCATTGCTTGAATTATACTTATTCGGTCTAGACTTAAGGCTCCCAAATTATGCTGATCGTAAAACAAATAAGTACGTGAGTTTCACTCCTTCGCTGAATAGGTGAACTGATGAATGATGCAGCGAGACGCTTCGATATCTATCAATCCATCAATCAATTCAGCCACAGCTTAAACAACAGTTATTTCCTAAGAGCGCTGGCGCACTGGCATTGAACTTGAGTGAGGTCAGTTGATTACGGCACTTGACGCCCACTGAGCGGCGGAAAGCGTGGGTGGGTTCCGTGTAGGAACATGCCACCTCACAAATGTAGCTAAATACTTATCTAATATATATATATAAATTTAGTATGCAGGGGGTTTCGGGGGCGATAAATCGATCTAGCTATAGGTTTCATTTTTAGAAAACGTCATTTACAACAAAAAATCCGGGCAAAGCTTAGAAAGATACTTAATATTTAAATGAACATGAAATTCATTAAAATAAACTGTAGATAAATAGGAAATATGGATGAGATTTAAATAAAGATTAAGATTAGTTTTTTTTTTATCTTTATAAGTATAGAATTACAGCTATAACATTATTTAAATGTTTTTAACTAAGAAATTTAATTAGGACCAATGTAATGATTGGTCAAGTTTTTTTTAAAGCTGCCATTACAGACCAAACGTTACAGAAAGAACGTCAAAATGGTCGTTTCAAATATCTCGAAACTGCATTTTCATTTATTTTATTTTATTAATATGGAATGAAATATTTTTATTAATAAAAATTTCGGAAATGTAGGCTTTACATATACAATAAACAATCGAATAAAAGCATTAAAAAAATGTGTACATATTTTCTATTGTGTAGCGCTGGACCACTTCCTCGCCTAAAGATTCAAAGGAAACTTTATTCTACTCAGCTGGTAACATAGAATAAAAGAAAAAGTTAGTTACACCGTTTCGTATCCTGAGTTACTAAATGCTACTTGACCACAGCAGTATACTCTATTAATAAAAAAAACTATATATTGCTCTGTAAGAAAACAAAAAAAATATTATATGTTCCCGGTATCTTATATTTCTAACAACGTATTAAGTAATAAAAACAAAATAACAATGGTCTAAGTCATATGAAACAAGAAATATTGAACTCAATTATTACCACATTCACTTTTTCAGATGGATTTTAGCAAAAACCTAAATACCCCTAATGCATGGGTCCGAATTTACGAACTTTTTGAAAGAATCTTTAAATACACCTAGCAAATATAATATTTACAAAAATCTGCGACGTCAATATTTATTAAAAGGCAAATGGTACGTACCACTGTCGGTCTAAGAATAGAAATTGGCTCTCAAGGATAGCAGAATACAATTTGATTCCTAAAGGCAGATTCATCTGTTTAAGGTTGGTAAACACTACAACTCTTCGCTTCAGTAGAGTAAGTAAATAGGAGGGAGAGAACTTGAAAATGTCCTTTTCATTGCAACACATAGATACTTACGTACTTACACTTACCTACACGTAGGTAGATCACCACCCTAAAGTATATATATCTGTCGCCAATATCACTAAAAATAATATTCCAGCAGTGATCCTTGAAATACAGTCACTCTAGCTCTACCATCTTTGACCATATTGATGAGACAGTAAACGCTTTAAAACGCTTCCACACTCACAGCCCTACACTAAGTTCGATGACTAGTGTCGTGGGTGCCGGAAACATTCACATCACACATACACAATCACAACCTGAAACACAATTTTTCCTTAGGGAACTTGTGTTCCCCCTGGGAATCGAACCCGATATCTCTGCTTAGAAGGCGAACATGCTCTCAACTAAGCCAATGGTCAGTTCAGAAGGTATATTTAAATAAGAGATCCAAGAGATACAGCGAAGGAGTGGAATTCATTGCCTGCGTCATTGTTCCCCGAGGGGCATAATCTTACGAAGTAGGAAGGAAGTCTTCAAGTCAAGAGTGAATAGGTATCTTCTAGGCAAGCATGCCGCATCTTCGGGCGCATCGTCATTTTCCATCGGGTGAGATAATGGTCAAGTCACCGCCGAATTCGGAAACAGTAATCTGTATTGTATAAACTACCATTGCTTTAGCAGAGAGGTACTGGTACCTACATACCACGTGTTAATAACCTTGCGAATTGCAAATTGAGTAATCAAAAAAGGGTTGCCGAATGCCCTAAAAATATTTATTCTGTTTCCGGATTCACGTTGGTATGTGAAGTATGGCTAGGTTTGTATATAAGACATTATTTGCGCATCAGCAATTTTCATTAAAATAACTCTGATGGACAAAGAAATGTTATTAGTATTAGAGTTTTCGTTTTGTGAAGTGAAGATAGAGTACTCTAAATCAAAATCAAAATCAAAATCGTTTATTCACATGGGCCCCAAAGAGGCACTCATGAAAGTTAATGAATCTATTGCCAGATTCGCAAAATTACAGCCATCTCGAGAAGAACCTGGCAAGAAACTCGGCGGCGCATTTTTTTTTCATTCATTTTTTTTTTAAACATTTTTAATTTCAGATACATAATTCAGATCATTACAGATACATAATTTTCTTAACCTAGGTGTTATTATGGTAGTCGCTAGAAAGAGCCTGTGCAGTTTGCCTCCATGCATCCTTGTCATTAATATAGTCTGTGGTCTTATAATAAGCTTTCTTAATTAATGCCCGTTTTATTACAGATTTGACTCTCTTTCTTCACTTCACAAAACGAAATCTCTCTACAGCGAAAAGGAATCCTCGGTTTCCTGAGTTTCGCAATAAAGAGTTTACACCGTATAACAAATTGCCAAGAGGCAACATCAGCATCAAAATCGGTCCACGCATTTGGTCTCTAGAATGTCACAAAGTACAAACATAGTAGAAACATACATTGATACGTTTATAAAAACACTAGCCGTGCCCAGCGGCTTCGCCCGCTATTTTCAAATTAAAAAGTATCCTGTGTCAATCCTAGGTATTAGCATAGTAGTATGGTATTAGCTATGTACACTCCAAATTTCATCCAAATACGTTCAGCCGATAACGCGTGAAGAGGGATACAATGATACAATTATTTATTGCAAAAATATGGTATACAAAGATGTCAAAAAATATTAAAGACCAACATATTTACCATTAATGGCATGTAACATATTTATAAGACTATATAATATCTTTACATTAAAGTTAATAACACAGCTTACTGCCCGTTGGCTTAGTTGAGTGGCGTTCGCCTTCTAAGCAGGGGTATCGGGTTCGATTCCCGGCGGGAAGACAAGTTTTCTCCCCATGGAACATTTGTGTTTCTGGTTCTGGTTGTGATTGTGTGTGTGATGTGAATGTTTCCGGCACCCACGACACAAGTCGTCGAACTTGTGTCGTGAACTGTGAATGCGTTTATTGTTTATTTATTATAGCTAAATAATATTTAATCAGACCAATTTATAAAAATTGTTTTTTTTTTTTAATTTAAATGTCAGTATTAATAATATATAAAAGTTATTAAGTCAAGTCACTGAACAACAACTACATAAACCGCCATGCAAATACAATTATATTACATATTTTTTTTAATAATTATGAACAAACATACTTGCACATTTATACACTCTTATAAACTTAAACAAACTGGATTTATAATATTAGTAGGATTAATCCAATGCGTCGCGCAGTCGGGTAATTAGCAACGTTTGAATGTCACTGCAAAATCTGGAAAGTTCGTATTGAGTATGGCCCCTAAAGCCCCAATTCCCCAAGTATTAAACTAAGGCCCCATTACCATTACAATTGGCGAAAGCAACCCAATTATAGCGAGCGGAGTCGCGCAGCACAATCGTTATGTAAATAATGCGCGAGTGAAAAATTTGTTTTGCTGGTAGGGTGGCCAAGATATATCAATTCAAGGTTTTATTTTATGACTAGCCGAACCCCGCGGCATCGCCCGCTATTATCTAGTTAAAAAGTAGCCTCTGTGTTAATCCTAGGTATAATCTATTTACATTCTTCATATTATGTATTAGAAGTTAAGAATATTAAAAAAAAAAAATGAATGAAAAAAAATGCGCCGTCTAGTTTCTTGCCAGGTTCTTTTCGAGATGGCTGTAATTTTGCGAATCTGGCAATAGATTCATTAACTTTCATGAATGCCTCTTTGGGGCCCATGTGAATAAACGATTTTGATTTTGATTCCAAATTTCATCCAAATCCGTTCAGCTGTTAAAGCGAGAAGAGGGAAAAAAAACATACTTACACACACACTTACACACAAACTTTCGGATTTATAATATTAGTAGGATACCTAATAATTTAATTATGTTCGCTTTAACTTGTATTAGCTCACTAATATACGATTTCGAATTTTAAGTGTCAGTGTCATTGTGGGTCATATGATAAAGCCAGAAACCACCACCAAAGTCTCCAAACAAAGGAAGTCCCCAAACGAAGTCTCCAATATTTTTTTACAAACGGTAAGTATTTTGAAATACTACTTCCTACATCGATTGTAGCTTTACTAGTCGTTTGGTCAGAACTAGGATCTCGCGCCTTCATTTTGTCTAATATAGAAAATCTGTTGAGCTCAATATTGCATGGTATTTCAATTTGTATGCCTTACAAGGCAAATTTATACACCAGATACCAAAGTACTAAAACATTTAACATACCTACACATGTTTTGTAAAAATAAAGCTCTTTATCATTATTTATATTATCTATCTTGGAGGTGTATTTTATGAATGTTTCTTTTGGAATCCCATATTGTTGTTTCAAGACATCCCAAAAGTATGTCCTCTATAACCATAATAGCTGGTCTCCCTTCTCGCAGTAGGTTCAGAAGGTTTGCTAATTATGCAGAGTGTTGACTCTGCAGTTTCAATACCCGGGTATTTTGAGAGCTTCCGAGTTGGACCACCGCAGTTATTCATAGGAATTCGTTCAAAGAGCTCTGGAGTTAGAAATATAAAGGTAATTTCAAAGTAATTTTGTATCGGTAAATGCGGGATAAATCGGCTACAAAATACGCGAAGCCCGACTCATTACAAACTTCCAGCAAGTGGCCTTCATGAGACAATATAACAAGCAACTATATAATAGTTAGTTAGAACTAATAGTTGTAAGTCGTTATAGGGGGATACTGAATACCTATCTGGAGTCTGAGTACCTAAAGGAGAAGTCACGGGTCGATGTCCAGGGCCGTTCGTCAGACGGCCTCGCATACTCTCCCCGCCGCGATGTCGGCATCTCTACACAACAGACTGTATGCCTAAAATAAACAGGTAAGTACCTACTTCTAGCTATACCTACCTATACGAAGTATTTACGAATCGTACGTTACAAGCAAGCAGGCATCGTTTATTCTCAAATCTGTTTCCAAGTTGTTATTTATCACTGTGCCGTACCAATTTTAACAAGTGTCATTTAATTTAACCTAGACTTTTTTTGTAAAATAAAAATGAATAAACCAATACAAGATCATGTCCGAGGCCTAGAACTACTAACCTTTACTAATCTCTGTAATCTACAAAAAACTGACATCCATAACAGTTCTGGAACCAGTCTTTATAACACAGATAACCTAAAAAGCCGTACATCTTAATAAAAGTTTATGAGATCAACTATAATAGGTTACCCTAGCAAAAACTAATCATAAAAATTCAATGACGAACCTACTAGCTATACCCCGCGGGTTCCCACGCCCTGAACAGGACAAAAATTAATCTTAACACAGGTTCCTAGATAGCCATGTACATTCTAAACATCCAATTCCGTTCAACTGATGCAGCATGAAGAGACACACAAACCCACAAACTTCCCGATTGTAATATTAGCACGATGTCGAAAATATGTGCAAATTAACCTATAAAAACTACGACTGGCATGTATTTATGGGAGCAGAGCAAACAAGGATTGCTAGGGCCGAAGTTGCGCACATATTTAGCATAATTTTGGCTTTCGGATCTCAACGATATATCGATACTAAAAAGTTAGTTCTCGAATTGGAATTACGTTCCTAAGTTTTTTATAGTTATTAAAGAGGAGACAAGCAAGATGCTCATCAGATAGTAAGCGACACGTCGGTCGGCTTCTATAAACATCTTCAGACGGAAGAATTCAGTGCCACCAGGTACTCAGGTGCCAGGGGTCAGACACAAACAGCGAAGAGAGCGCACAAAGAGAAGGCTACCGAAGATTTCGCAGATATTTGTAAAATCATTGATATACCTATCTAATACCTTTAAACGAGCAATTCTTGTAATTAAATTAAAGCAATTCTTAGGTTTGTCTCCTATCTCGATGGTAAAATTTGTCAAATACTTGATTCGTCGAGTTCTTAAATGTTCGTCAAATGAGCTCTCAGTCAAGCACGCTTTGGGACAGTCGAGATGAAAATAAAATCATAGGCATAATAAGCCGAAAGCAATCCTGCAATTCAAGTGTTTGGCAAAAGGGTAGTACCGCCAGCCTATCTCGACAAGAAGTCCCAATAAAATAACAATTCAATACAACGGGATATAACTATAGTATTATCTCCACAAGGACCTTTCATAATAATAATAGGACCCAGTCACGGGTCGACGTCCACAGTCGTTATCAGACGGCCTTGCATATCACGCGCCGTCGTTCTAGACTAAACCAGAGAATAAATAATAGTACCTAACTGGATTCAAGTACAGTCAGCGATCAACAGATATAAACGTCCAGGGCTGTAAAAAATATACCAGTCAGAATACTCTTTTTTTTTAAACAAGGTATTTAATATTTCTTCAAGCATAGTTAGTTGCATAATGTTTTAAACAGTATAGTAAATAGTTATTATTTTTATTAGTCTTTCTATTGTAATACTAATAACACAAAACCAAAGACTATAAACCCTGTGCGCATAAAACAAACAGAAAGCGCATAGCACTAACCAAATCCATAATACACAAAGGTTACCTGGTAGAAAATGCTAATTAGTAGTAAGTTCGACTAAGTGCCAGTTTTATCTCGCGCAAAAAAGAATGTTCTATCTATCTATAACAACTCTTGATTCAAGCAAAATATACAATTAAACATCACGAATGGTTGATATCTATACTTAGTAAGTGAAGAGATCCCTAACACCTATGGTGTGCCACAGGGTAGCAATTTTGGGTCCAACCCTTTTCTTAATTTACATAAATGAACTCTGTAACCTTGAACTGGTAGGTGGTAGGTCAGTGGCCTTTGCGGATGATACCGCTCTATTGTTCGCAGCTCCTACTTGGGAAGAAGCGATGAAAGCAGCCGAGATCGGTCTAAAGGAAGTCATGTCGTGGCTGCGTAATAATTTACTAACTCTAAACGTTATGAAAACGAAATACTTGACTTTTGCTAAGACTTCAAATGACAAACCACGTAACAACTGCAAAAACATTGTAGCTCATACGTGTTCTGACCAAACCCATTGCTCATGCTCTGAGTTAGAACATGTGGTGTTAATTAAATATCTTGGTGTTATTGTTGATAGGCAACTTAAGTGGCAGGAACACATCAAAGCTCTTACCGGTAGGGTGAGAAAAGTAATTGCAATATTTAAAAGAGTAAGACATATTGGTGATACAAGCCTTCTGAAACAAATCTATTATGCACTGTGCCAGTCACTGCTGTCATACTGCATCGTTGTATGGGGTGGAACTTATAAGACTACCCTCTTACGCATTGAGAGGGCGCAACGTGCAGTGCTAAAAGTAATGTTCTCAAAACCGTATAGATTTCCCACAAGACAACTGTACGCAGAGACCAATCTTCTGACAGTTAGGCAAACCTTTATTTACAAATTAGTTATGAAGGTCCATGCTGGTACTAATTTTGATATTGTAAGCTACAATAAGACACGCAGAAAAGAGCGTCTCATTAGATATCCGAAGGTCTCTTCTGCTTTTGCTCAACGCAACTTGAACTATTTAGGACCGTTCTTGTACAAAAAGATTAATAAAATCATAAATATATTGCCTCAAACGGTTTACAAGGGCAAAATTACCCTAAATAAATTTCTACTAACGCTAAGCTATGACAATACAGAAAATATGATAAGCTGTAAAACTTAATCAACTATTAGTTTTCACATATACAACTCATTCGAATTACACAGTAACGATCTCACATAATTGACACATACACACACATACACACACACTCACTCCGCGTACACACACCCACACTCAAACACACACCCTCACTCATTCTCACATTCCATCGTCCGCATATATATATATATATATATATATATATATATACCCACGCTCTTAAGTGATACAATAATCGTAACTATCTGCCTTAATAAATAAACCCTACATTATTATAATTTCTATACATACTATTGGTTTACGTAATTTACTGACATATAACAAGCTAAACCATATATTTATATGTGTAGGTATTGTTATATATTAGCATACAGATAAATTCATATTTATTTTAGAATTATAAAAGTTATTAATATATTTTTGGCATAAATACTAACGCAAAATAAACATAATAATTAAAAATATGCATAAACGAAACCTACTCCACAGCTCCTGTCCAAGAAATACACTAACCGGCTCGCGCCGCCGTTAGATACCTACTTGCAGTAAGGTAAACAACAAGCGGCGTGCGTGATATCTACTTAGTCGCCATTATACTTTCGCACAGTTTTGTGTACTAATATAGCGATATTATTATGTATAAGTATACTTCCACTCCTTAGTAGTATGAACTCCCATCCTTTTAATAATCTATCTATCCTATCCTATGGTAGACTTTGCTTCTGTATTTTTTGTCGTAAAAAGTTCCTGCATCCGAATAAGAGTTGGCAGCCGTAACACAGGTTCGACCTAGCACGGCTACCAAAGTGTTGTGTTACTTAAAATAAAAATAAAAAATTGTTTTTATATACCTTTCTACTACTAATCAATTAGATATTATTTAAGTGCACTTAGTTATAAAGATGTAAACATTTCGATGAAATAAACTTATACTTATACTATACTTATACTTATATCAGACCCCCTATTGACTATCACTGTTGCGACGGTTTCAATAAAAAAATGACAAAATACTAAGAATTCATTTTTGCTTAATTTTAATAGAAACTGCTCACAACAAAAATACGTAATAGGGGTCAGATCTTTTCAACATTTAGGGTATTTATATAGAGCCTATATAATCAAAGCTTTCACAGCCTCACACTACTTTCGATGACTTGTGTCGTGGTTGCTGGAAACATTTACATCACACACAATTACAACAAGTACCAGAAACATAAATTTTCCTTGGGGAGAAAACTAGTGATACCGCCGGGAATCGAAGCTGCTTAGAAGGCGAACGCTAACCAACCAGGCCAAACATTATGTATGCTCTAGGGAACACTTAATGAATTGTTAAATTATTTTTAATAAAATCATTAGGCTACTCACTCATCACATAGATCACTATGCTAGAGTCGACCCTATATCGTGACTTAAGCAGTATTGTTCTTTAATTTACTTTCTTTACTATCAAAGTTTTCGTGAGAATTAGACATTATAATATTATTAAAACGCCCACAGTCTTCGTCGCGATCTCGCGGCGTAAACTCATCCCGAAGAAGAGCATCGTACATGCTCGAAACCTTGGTCGACAATATCGATCAAATGACGTGAGTGATAGCCGTGTTTTAATATTATTATTATAATATTTACTTACTGTCTTATAGTCTAGTAGACAGTCCTAGTGTCAGGATTTTTCAGGCCGCCTGAAGGCATCCGACATGGCTTACAATTACTATACAATTAAAAACCGGGACCGAGAGCTTAACGTGCTGTCCTAGTCACAGTGGCACAGTTGAAAATCCCACGGTCACCCATTCGAGCACTGGTCTATAAATGCATTATATTAGTATCATTTACAGACGTACTTTACTCAAAGTAACTTTTACTTGATCTGGGCCTGGTGGCTTAAATCTATTTGGCGCTGACTGTACAATTTCCTAGGTACTGATTGGTCTACACATGAATAGGTTAGGCATTAGGCATTGATTGTACCTAGAATATATTTACCGGCCTGATTGATATGTGTCGGCGTGATGTGAGCCTATATTTGAGATGAAATTAAGATCCGGATTAGTTAAGCGTGTGTAGGTACTAGGTACGTAGGTACGTAGTTCTCGATTCCTGAATAGCTATTAATTCCTCTGGACTCTTGATAGTCTGTACTTAAGTTGTTGATTATTTAGTTTAGTTTCGAAACTACACGCAAAAACGAGGGCAATATATCATCACAAACTCAATGATGGGAACTATTCTAGATTATTATGTCACTATTTTATAGTCATATAGAAAATCATTTACATTGTAATATGATCAGCTGCGCCCATAACATACATAAATTATTGTAGTCAATTATAATTATAGGACAGGTAGAAATAATAACTCATTATAATTAATTTTATCACAACACAATCCATACATTATTTTTTCATTTATATTTTAATCCAAAGGCTGTCTGGTATAGATTGCTCTTATTGATAAGTCCACCTATTGAACCTACTTATTGTCCTATGTATCCTTTGGTGTCAATAAAGAGTTATTACATCGTATTGTATAATTCTCTTTTAATCTCCCTTTACCTTCTTTCGACCAAATAAACATAAAATTTTAATAAAAATGTTCTTCAAGATCTTCAATAACGAGTAAAGTAACAGCCCTATCAAAGTGACTATGACTAATATTACAAAAGCGACATCTAGGAGGAACCCTTCGAACCACGTGTTGTGCTTAGCGGGCAAAGATGGAGGCGCAGATTTATGCCGCGCCACGTACTCTGTCCAATAGATAGCGCTGTCCATAACTGGCATCGGCCGATCGTGCCACAGTCGTGAAATCCTTTGAGCATTTTCTTGCATTCTGAAAGAGCAAGAAATTTATTAATATCAACATCGAGCAAAAAAAACACGTTTGTTGTATGATAAGCCCCCTGAAATATTTATTTTATTCTGTTTTTAGTATATGTTGTTATAGCGGCAATAGAAATACATCATATGTGAAAATTTTAACTCTCTTACTATAACGGTTCATGAGATACAGCCTGGTGACAGACGGACGGACAGCGGAGTCTTAGTAATAGATATGGTCCCGTTTTATCCTTTGGGTACGGAACCCTAAAAACAGGGTGTGTCGTAAAAACGCGGTAGAAGTGAAACTTTTGTATTACAGGGAAATATTTTAATTATTCATCATAGTGTTAACCTCTTTACTTGTTAATACGCAAAAAGGATGCGGAGTTTTTTTTCCGCGAAAATGAAAAAATGGGCTTTACTAGGGCATGACTTAACTATGACTGGACCTTGATTGTTTTACTTGACTTTGACTGTGACTTTTGAGTAAGACTTTTAATATGAAATACACTTGAAATACATAACTAGTTACTTGACATTGGCTTAATGCACAAGATTGCGAAGCCAATATTAAATGAAAAAAAAAGGAAGCGGATCGAAATTTCAAAGCCATCCCATAAAAAAAAATTACTTCAAAAATCTTCTCCATAGAAGTCAGCATCATCACTACAAACAGGTAAGCTGAGAGAATCATTGAATCAGTATCAACAATTAAATATGATCATGATCAACCATGGCCAAACGCGTTATATCAACTACATAAAACAAATTATATTTACGCTATTTTCCTATTATACTTACTCAGGCGAGGTCAACTTCCTAACTGCAGCCTCCAAGTTTTCAGCGTTTAGTTGATCGAAGAATATCGTCGTGCCTAAGCCGACGGCTCTCACGGCTGCCGAGTTTGAGAACTGGTCTCCGAAGAAAGGCACTGTGACAAGAGGCTTCCCGCAATGGACCGACTCAGAGAGGCTTAGCATGCCGCCGTGTGAGATAAATGCCAGGACTTTAGGATGGCCTGAAAAAACATTGGTATGCATAAAAAATCATGAATTACTTTGCTATAGCGGAAGTATTTAGAATAAATGAATATCTACTTTAAGTGTTTTCTGGTATTTTACAAGAATATACTTAAATATATCCTATACTTAAATATATAATAATTTAGACATTTTCCATAATTGTCCAAACAGGTCCTCAAACGTAAAGTTATTGAAAGCCTAACATCGCAATCCTGACTCTTTAATCAGCTTTGCGCCTTTTTGTTTTGATGCCGATACAAATATGTGCAGTTGACTAGTAGGGGTTCGCAATTTAATTTAATGTTGTGATAGGAATTGGTTTGACGCATAATTTATATTACATGATAACAAATATATTTTGTATTTTTATAAATTATTGTATTCTAAAACACATGCACAGACGCACTCACTCACTCACACTTTCTCAGACACGCACATACATACACACACATATACAAACATCTATCTCACTAAATTGTTTTGTATTGTTATACCAACTAGGAGAGTAAATAATAATTGTACTTATCTAGGGAAACCTATTATTGGCTGCACTATATATATTTCATGTTTTGTATCTAAATTATCTGTGCTGTTGGTCTTTTGAATAAATAAATAAATACGCGATGGTGTACAATTAGTTGTCTTAATAATAATATACATAATACAACCATTTGATAGAAACTCAATCCAGAGTCTTCACACCAAGCTGTAACTTCAACTCTAGGCAAATTAATATATGTGTTGAGAAAAGGAATCGAAATAAAACAATTATAAAGAAAAAAATGAGGACTCACACAAAATGTCCAATTGCGGAAACCAGTTTCCGGTATATATGTTCTCTTGAGTGAAGCTTGCGTTTTCATACTTCCAAATGACCTTGTACGGGAGCCTTTTGAAGGCAGTAAGGAATTCTTGCAACTTCTTCTTGGACATGGTGCTCGATTTGAGGTTGGAACCAAAACTCACGTATATGGCTCCATGCTTTGCGTCTGCCAGAAATTGCTCTACTTCCTGCAAATAAAGATGAGTTCTGTATGTTTGAGTCAGATTTTTTTATGTAATTGGGAGACGAAACGAGTAAGTCGCTCACCTGATGGCAAGCGTCACACTTGCCTATTACGATTCAGTACCATCTAAAGTTATGAACGTAAAATTCATGCTCGGCAAAGCACTACACTCGTCCCCCCGAGATATTAGATGTTAAATCTCTTTAGTCTAATTACACTGGAAACGTATCTCTTCAATCCGAAATCAAGTAATGTTTGCGCACTACTGCTAGGCGGTTGAATGAATTTCAATGGTGTGGTACTGCTCCAGACGGATTCTGCAATCTAGTCTTACCACTACAATGAGTTTACCTCTAAACACATCTACAGGTCGGGGGGGAGGTGCAGCCCACACACTCCTTTCTTTCAACCCTAGGAAGGAGAGGAAGTTGTAGGCATTTCCCCAACAAATAAAATATGTTCACCTCTAAACTCATGAAATATGCCATGCCATAACATATCTGCCATGTAAGTAAATAAATTGACTATCACACCAATATTATAAATTACCAAGCAACTGTTCGTCTGTTTGTTATCTTTTAACTGCTTAACCACTGGTCTGATCGCGATGAAAGGGTTTAAATTATGATTAAGGACATAGGCTAGATACTATTTATCATGATTCATCATCATCGTAAACATGAACGCAAGTGAGCCTGCGGGGGTAAAGCTCGTTAGTTGTGACTTTGTAATACCTTCATAAAAATGACATAAGTATAAAAAGAGATCCCAATATCATGGCACAACAGCTCGTCCATATTAATTATTCGACTTACCGGTGAAACCGGTTTCGGAGTACCAATATGAATTCCTGCTATATCTATCACTTGAGGACCGGAAACCCGAGCACCAGTTATAGAGAAATGCTGGTACACAAACATCATCTTCATCCTCTCCTTTGCAACACGATCTATATCCAATGGATAATCCGGCAGGTACTTATTAAAAGCGTCATAAACGCTCTTCTGCATGTACCACCTTCCAAAGGTGTTGAAGAACAACATCATAAGAACTGATTCTACTTTGTTAAAGAGAGGAGGATTAGCACCTGCATTTGAAAAGAAAAACCCATCCGCGGCAAAGTCAAAGGGTAGTCCAAATCGAGGGTAGGACCAAGGTAACAGAGTATGCGAAGTTATACCGATAATGGGCGCGTTATACATCGCTGCAGCATAAGAAAGTCCACAATCACTCAAAAACTCTTCCACAAATATAACATCGTATTCAACACCTTCATCATAATGCTTCTTTACTTCTTCATTCGTGAAGAGTTTCTCACAGTCGCTTTGAATAAGCTCCGTAGTGGCTTGCCTGTATACATTTGAAAGGCGCTTGATATTAGAGTCGATGTTTTCGTAGGCTTCCAGTGGATGCCTGACAGACGCTCTGTTATTATACGCTTCGGTCTGCAGGTTAACGAACCGGAGATGTGTAACAGGTTTGTCATCGGGGAAGTTATTTATGACTGTGACGTGATGACCCCGGTTCGCTAGTTCACGGAATAAAGCTTGAAAAGCCATGTAGTGACTGCGCATAGGCATTGATATTATGGCGAGGACATGTATGGCAGAAACTAGATGACATAGCGCCAACATGATAATTAAAACTGTTATTTTACTTGTTGACATTTTATCACAGTTTGAACTCGGTCCTATAACGATATCAATATTATAAAGTAAAGATTACTGAGCCGTCTGTTCGCGGTCGGAAGCCAGTGACATACTGAATCACATTTTATCGTTTAACTAGGAGGCTGTCTATTTAAAATGTTTAATGATTAATTACAGCATATAATGATGAATGACTACGAAATTCTAGTACCTATCTAATCTATCAGCATATTGTTTATAAGCTTCAAGTCGTTAAAATTGACCTAATTTATAAAGTAACAGATACGAAAGATTGTTACAGGAAATGTGTTTTGTTATCTATTCATAATAAAGCTCATAGTAATATGCAGTTTTATCTATTTTCTATCTAATTAGAAAATGTAGAGTGTAGATAAATGTTAACTGCACTCGGTTACTATAATCAAAACTTGCATATCTATACACATATATAAGTATATAAACAAAGTCGTGCTAGTTACACCATTTATAACTGAAGAACTGCTGAACCGATTTTTTGAACTTTGATTTGTTGGATTTGTGTTCGCCCCGAATAGCAGAATAACTATTTAAACATCGGCTTAAAATGAAGAAAATTCATTTTCTGATACATTTTGTATAGAACGGTTTTTTTATGATAATCTCTCGTATGTCAGTTAAGGTTTATTTTTGGTCCAAAACAGTATGTGACTTCTCTTAAGCCGCTGGACTAATTTTGATGTAATTTTTTTTTGTGTTCAGGTGGATTCAAAAATGGTTTAGATTCACAATTCGATCCGATGTTTTTTTTTATTTACGCAGGCGAAATCGCGGGGAACAACTAGTAAACCTATTTTAACCGATCTAATTACGTTTCGAGGCTATAATTAGGAAGTAAACTTAATTATTATGTATATGGATAATTGGTAAGAGTAATAAAACGAATACCTACATTGGGCACTGCTTTTGGCACTCCGACATGAATACCTCCAATTTCTAGGAGCTGTGGCGCCAGAGGCCTGGCACCAGTCACCGAAAAGTGCTGATACGAAAACATCATCTTCATCTTTGACCTGGCATCTCTTTCAATATTCAACGTGTGATTCGTCACATACTGGTCAAACACTTCATAAATACTTCTATGAATGTACCATCGTCCAATCGTAGTGAAGAATAATTTGACCAATACAGTTTCCACTTTCTGAAGTAGGGAGGGATTCGGTCCTGCGTTCGAAAAGTAAAACGCATCTGCCGATACATCGAAAGGTAGACCCAACCGGGAGTACGCAAACGGCAGCAGCGTGTGTGACGTAATACCAATAATAGGAGCATCGTACCGACTTATCGCATAAGCCAACCCGCAGTCACTCATGAACTGCTCCACAAATATCACGTCGTATTTCTGTCCTTCGGCATAATGCGCTTTCACGTTGCCGCTCCTTAGTAAACATTCGCAGTCTTTTTTAATATATTCTTTGCCCATGCTGATATGCTTGTACATATTAGTGAGATGCATGAACGTTGAGTCTTGAGTCTCGTAGCTATCCAGTCTCGATATCGAGTTACTCATGGTACATTGTAGATCGATGAATCTCAGACTTGGGGGCGGGTTTTCATCGGGATAATTATTAATCACTGTAACGTTATGACCTCGTATTGCGAGTTCTTGGAAAAGAGTCCGGAAGGCCATGTAGTGACTTTTCAACGGCATTGACGCGACCGCTAATATTTCAAGTGCAAGGGCATATTGTGTTAGCAGAATTGTGAGCGCGATACACGATTTTACCAGTAAGGTCATCGTTCGCGACTGGGTTATAAATACTGGTCAGTCACGGAGCGCGGTTGCTAGAAGACTGACTGACGACCGACCGCTTCGACGTGCTAATATAATGGATAATAATAATAGTTAATTATGCCATTTGGAAAATTATATCACACAATACACACAATTGCTTTCCCATTCTGATAAATTGAAGGAAACCATTCACGTAGATGATTCTTATGACAACTTTTATTTATTGTGCCTACATATTTCAAAAAGATTTCATTCGTGTAGGTATCGTGAATGTCTATCCTATCTTTAAGTTACGAGTATGTTGACATTAATTTATGTAATAATAAAGGTTTATTATTATAAATAAAATTTTAAATGGGCATTTGCGTGACTTAGGTACCTACGTTATCGATGTCTAGATCGACAATTATTTTGGCTTCATTCGGAAGCGTTCTAAGGTGAGTTTAAATGAAATCAAAATGTGCGTGAATTTTTAGTAGATACTTATTGTTCATTAATGTTATAGAAATATTGTATCGAACGTAAGAATAAATCTAAACTGAAATATTAAATTTGAAACTGAAAGTGTGCAGTTGTTGTGTGTCGCAGTTCTGTTCTACGAATTATTCGGAACTGATTTCGGATGCAGCTGTACAAGTCGGTTACTTCAAGTAACGACAGTGGACACAACTTAATCGCCGTTGAGGATAGATTCCATGTGGATATCGAGCAAATACGTTAAGGTTTAACGGTGTTTGGCGTTGCACCGCGGGAGAATGGCCTTCCCGAGCCCGAGTACGATGACGGTCCACTCTTTGATGAAGATCTGTGACACAAGAGGAATGGAGTGCTGTAGACGATGATCGCCGATAAAAAAAATACCAACATATTTTCTCAATTCAATTTATTTCATTTACGTAACTGTCATTTTTATTGTTTGACATCTTATTTGATATAGATATATATTATATTTATATATATATATATATATATATATATAGTGTATAGTGGAAGCTTTTGAGATGTGGTCATATCGTCGTATGCTTCGCATCAGTTGGACGGATAAAGTACCCAATACCAAAATTTTAGAGCGCATGGGTAAGAAACTGGAACGTATCCGGACTATAAAACAACGAAAAGTCGCTTACCTCGGACACATTTTGCGTAACAATAAATACCAACTGCTACAAACCATAATGATGGGCAAAATACCTGGCAAAAGAAAGATAGGAAGACGCAAGATGTCATGGCTCCGAAACATCCGGGAGTGGACTAATGTTAAGACTGTAGAACAGCTGTTCAGACTAGCTCTGGACAAAGAAAAGTTTAAAAAGCTGACTGCCAACCTTCAATAAATGGAGCGGCACTAGAAGAAGAAGAGAATATAAAAATTTAATGTAAAGTGAAAAAAATAATATATTTGCTATCTTAAAGTTGAAAATTAAATAGAGGAAATTAATATTAAATGCGAAGAGCAAGAGTGTACGATATTTTTTGGCAGCCCATCTTTAGCCAACACAAATATAAGCTTGATGGTTTACCCGAGAACATGCCACGTATAATTGTCCGTGTAAAAAACGTGGTGTGCCCAAATCTAAGCCGCAAAAGGACACCGTTTGGCCTTGCGACTTATTGATACAAAATACAAAAACAACATTTATTTATTAATCA
The DNA here is from genome assembly GCA_948107665.1 of Lomographa bimaculata. Lineage (NCBI taxonomy): Eukaryota > Metazoa > Arthropoda > Insecta > Lepidoptera > Geometridae > Lomographa > Lomographa bimaculata. The sequence continues at coordinate 16,455,255 of OX403589.1, forward strand.
AACCTAGTCACAACATGTAATTACTCACGATCCCCGCACTAGGACAAGCCTGTACCCAGTGGCGGATTTACCAGCAGGCTGAGAAGACTGGAGCCTAGAGCGGCAGATTTTAAGGGCGGCAATACATGCTAATTACGGGCAAATGGGGGTGTAATATAGTGCCCACACTATCGTCCTAGTTGCACCAACTTTTTAATGAAATTGTAACTTTATGATATAGGAGTCATAATATTTAATTGACAATTTTTTTAAATTAATGTCATTTTGCACCAAAGATTTGAATTGTAGAGGTCGATAAGGGCGGCAAAACTTGAATAGCCTACTGGCGGCAAATATGTAAATCCGCCACTGCCTGTACCGCGGGTAATCTGTATATAGACAAGATTAACGTTTTAAAATTCACTAGACAACATAGCACTATACAATTTTATCATTAGTGTTACGGTAAGGTGGTGAAGTTTATTGTCATTGCGAGTGCCAATCTAATAGAAAAGTGTACGCGTTTGAATTCAATTGGCACGTCTGTGGGATTGATTGGAATGCGTGGCAGCAACATTTTCACCTCGGAATTCAAAACGATGGCTTTGACATTGCATTCATCCCAGATAATAATTTTGCATTGTTTCTGCACTGTGGCCATGGACGATTGCTTTTTTTTTTTTGTTGCACATAGCGTCTGGATTCTTTTTAATATTAAATAAATAATAAAATACATTCATTTCAAGCAACTACAGGACTCATAAAAGGAAACACACAATACAAAATTAATAATAAATCAAACTTATAAACTGAATGACCCTGCTGACCACGACATGCCGATCGCAGCAATGTCTAATATAAGGGCATTGTCGCCCGTCCGCTATCATCGCCAGTACGGCATTGGTGCTGCCACGCGTCCTGCGCACCAGGGATGCACTCCGCTTGCGCATAGTCGCATGGAAACAGTCTATGCCCGCCTCGGCAAACACACCCGAGGCGCTGCAATAGCGAGGCAGCCTCAACATCGCCCTTAACGCGTTATTATACTGGACACGAAGGGCGTTGTACGATGCACGCGTGTAACTCGCCCATAAGCTGCACGTGGAGTACGCCCGGAAGAGCGTTATCTTCACCTCCCTCGAACAGCGCGCAAACCTGCGTGCGAGCATGTTCGCCCTCACCGACAAGGCCCTCCGCTCCCGCTCTATGTCTGCAATGTCCTTGAGGTCAGACGTAACTATGTGCCCTAAATATTTAAATTGTTCCACCTTATTCAGAGGAACACCATTTAGAAAAACCGGTGGGAAATTATGCGGGCGCTAGGACGGGCCTCAAAAACCATATTACCATATTAGGAGGCAGCGTAAATGCTAAATGAGCTGTTCTGCCGCCATCCCATAAAGTTGCTGCAATGCCAGATGATGATTTTGGCGAGCATTAGCGAAATGAGAATTGTTTTGCCTGTGTTCCATCTGGTGCATAAAAGAAAAGAATCCACCTTGTCCCGCCGAAATTGCCAGCATAATGAGGTCGTAACATAAACACAAGATAGAACATGCTTGCCTAGAAGATATATATTCGCTCTAGACTTAGATACCCTGATTAATTGATTATATATTTTTAGTCATATATATGTATAATAATATATATTAGCTCTCGCTATACAGCGTGAGAACGCGGCTAGCTTGATGGGCACGTTTGGGCGAGGGGGCACAAGTTGACGTATCTATATATATTGGATGTATTATATACGTTTGTGTACGTTTATAATATGTTATTATTATTTATGTATCTAATATTAATAAGTATGATAAGTACATTTATTAATTTAAATACGTGTTGAGGACCGTCCCTGTTTGTAATATTTTTTTCCATCTCCCTTTGGTTGTCTGGAAGAAATCGCTTTGAGCGATAGGACCGCCCTTTGTGCTCCTATGTTATATTTAAGCTTTCTTTGTAAATGTTATTTTTTGGTGTGCAAATAAAGAATTTATCTATCTATCTATGTATACCGTTTGGAGAACAAATTATATTATATGCATATTTTCAAGCAAAAATCTAATCATTCTTCTCATAATATGTGTTTAATATTGACTTGTCTAATATATTCTAAATAAAATACATATTTGAATGTCTGATAAAACAAATATAAACAATCATTGTCTGCCTTTGTTCTCATAATTATGAGTAAATAATATCATTAATTTACTCAACGAATTACGGCTATTTAAACAATGTTTCGTCGTGAGTAATAGAATTCCCGAAAAATCACATGATTCATATACATTCCGAAATACACGTAGTTAAGGCAGCTAAAAGAAAACAAAAATATAAAATTCAACAAAAAAATTAAATAATATATAGGTACGAGTATAAAAACTAATAACCGACTTTAATTTCAAACTGCTTAGAAACTCTACATCAGGTCTTGATCAAACTATAATACATATTACATATTTTACTATATATTTGGTTACATATTTGAGCTGTTTGGTGTTGAGACACTGGGCCTGTGGAGACCGGAAGCTCATTCTATTTAAAAAAAAAATCAGATCGCTTGGTTTAGGCGACGCGTGATCAAAATGCTGGTACTAATTTGGCTCAACGTATTAGCATTGCGATTCAGAGATGCAATGCCGCCAGCTTAATGGGAACGCTAACCCACTGGTAGTGGGCTTGAGCACTTGAGTTACCTATAAGCTCAATGACTTGTAGGTAACTTGGGTCTTTGCTGTACAGATGTATAAAATTTTTGTTTAGTTTTAGGAAATATAGGCAATTGGTCCATACTTAGTTCTTAATAAAGGATAAAAAGCAAAATTATAATGGGACCACCTGGGAAGTATAAGTACCATTTAAAAACTCAAATCGGTCTAGAAGATTTCGAGTAATCGGGAACATACACAAAAATAAAGACGAATTGAGAACCTCCTCCTTTTTTTGAACTTTACTAAATCTTATGTCAGGTTACTAGGTATATAACCAACACGACGTTCAAAATAAAACAAACCCTAAATAAACAATCCATTATAATACAAGTGTACAAATTATTTAATAAATACATGTCGAGTAATAGATAATTCTCAAATTATCTATATAATTATCTATTAATTATCTCTTATTTCAAGTAGAATTGTGATTCTACTTAAACTTAGAACAGTCGTTTCTGCACAATGTAGAGACAGACCGCCAAGAAGAACAGGAATGCAAAGAACATGATGACCTTATCCGTGAACTCCCTGCGGCCGTACTTCTTGAGGAGTTTACTCGATTGGGAGATCGTACCGGCTGTGTTTTGCAGCTCTTGTTCTGTTCCCTAGAATAAAAAATAAAAATTTACATCAATATCTTCTCTTCTATATATATAAAAATCAATGCCACATTTCGTTGTAATTTTATAACTCAAGAACGGGCTCACCTATCCAAACCAAATGTTTAGGCTTTGTTCGGACTATTCAGTAGATGGTTTATGTGAAGTTTGCACAAAATCGGTCGAGCGGTTCTTTATTTATCACATTTTTTGTAGGCAACTTTTATTGGCGGTACGAAGTTCGCCGGGTCAGCTAGTTATATATATAATTCTACTGTACGTGTGTATGCCACTGAACTCCTCCTAAACGGCTGGACCGATTTTAATGATTTGTTTGGTATGCGTTCTGGATGGTTTAGATTCGCAAATCAGCCCGGCAGATGGCGCTGCAGGGGTTGCATACGAGAGAAGCCGGGGCGAATCACTAGTATACATATAAAAAGAGTGAATAGGTATCTTCTAGACAGGCATGCAACATCTTCGGCCGCATCATCACTTTCCATCAGGTGAGATAGTGGTCAAATGCTTGCCTATTCCACATAAATAAATAAAAAAATAGCCTATGTGTCATAAGCTGTGTACATTTCAAATTTCATCCAAATCCGTTCAGCCGTTAAAGCGTGAAGAGGGAACAAACATACTTACACACAAACTTTCGGATTTATAATATTAGTACTAGGGCTAAGACTAACAAGTCCCCTGCAATATTTTCCAGGTGTCTAGTTATGAGATATAGTCTTGAGTAAGAATCAAGAACAATTTATTGGTGCCCAACCCACTAAAAACCCCCCCGAGCAAGCAGTCCCTCGCCGAGGTGGGGCAAGATAGGGTGACGCTAGTAGTCACTATCTTGCCCCGGGCGGTAGACACAAATGGCCTAACCTAACCTAACCAGTTTAAGGTTTTAGTGTCTTGATAAGTCTCTTAAAAAAAATCCACGTCTGTTCCCTACCAGCATAATAAGTAATGACACTAAATAATATGAATAAATTTCAGCTTACATGTACTGTAGAACTTGATGACGCTAAACTGTCCAGAGTGTCTTGACTTCTTTGAGTAGTGTCGGCTAATTGTCTACTAATAGACAACAGTTGTTCTGTCACACCTGCAAATAAAAAACAGAAACGCTTTTACACCCACAGTACAACACTAATTTCGAAGACTTGCATCTTGGATGCTGGAAACATTCACATCAGACACACAAATCTCACTTAAAGCCAGAAGCACAAATTGTTCTTGGTTAGAAAACCACCGGGAATCGAACCTAGTACCTGCTGCTTAGAAGGTAAATGCGCAACAAACTATGCTAACGGGAAGTGAGATAAATAAAGATCAATTTTGCTATGCTACTGCTTCACTTGGATATGTACCCACAGAGCTATCATCGCTATCATACTCCAAATAATATGACATGGACTCAACATTATATTATTTACTTTGCATGGACCAGGCAAAATAAAAGGTTCACCCCATCCCATCCTGTCACAACAGGCAAAAGGAAAGCCTGAGTATTGGATGCCCTACGATTTGCATAAACTCGATTTACATAATATCATGCCACATAATAACCAAATTTATAGCTATCCATCGAAAGATCTAGAAAGAGGTTCTGGAACTAGAATAATTTTATTCAGTTGGTGCAAATAAAGGTGTTAATTTGGATGGATTGATTGGCATTGATTTAATTAACTGAACCCTAGCTCATCACAATATTTTTGAAATAGCATTTTAGACTCTGTTCATTTGATACCCATAATGTCTATTTGGTATTTTTATGTCACTACATAGAATCACTTTTTTTTTATGTTTGATAGGCTAGCATTTGACCATCTCAATCATCTCAATCATCATCAAGATGTAGCATGCCTGCCTAGAAGATACCTACCACTCTTGACTTGAAGACTGCCAGATTATACCGCTCAGGAAACAAAGACGCGGGCAATGAGTTCCACTCCCTCGCAGTATGGATGATAAACGTAGAAGCGAAACGCTTCGAGCTAGCTGAAGGTATGTCAACCATGAATGGATGACGTTTGACTGAATCACATTCGCCATTTTGTGTTATATAAAATATCCTAGCCCTTGTAGAATTGAGATGCATTATATAATCTAAAGTATTTTTGTCCTGACATACTGAATCCTTTACTGACTGACTGACTTAAGGACAATACACAGCCTAAGCTAGTCGTAGATACTTGCAATTTGGAGGGTACATTTGTTTTAGTACGTAGAGGTGTACAAAGAAAGTAATTTTGGAAATTCTACCCCTATGAGGGTTTAATGGGTAGAAACCGTTTGTACGTGTGAAAATTGGTATTTGAGCAGTTGATTTAATATTTAAAAAATATGTTTACAATATTATTTGCATTAAGGTGGTGGAATAGAGGATGAAAGTTCATGTCGAAAGTTTTTTGTGTATGAAATTATACTAATTATCATACAAAGATACATACATTTATGAAATACAGTGCTAAAATCCCTCCTTAATGTTAATAAGTAATTATATTAAAAGATAGAAATACATACCAGAAGACATTTTAAGGAGACCATCCCTGTCAACTTTCTTCTTTCTATTCCTGACATCAGTGTCCTTTTCATCACCAGTCTTCATAAGCTCTTTTCTTGCAGCTTTCTCTATCGCAAACATGCTGATTATGTTTGCTTCTTTGAATTCTCTTAGTAGGCTGAAACAGCACAATTACAACTTATTGATTAAGCAACTGCTATCTCATAGCTATTTTATGTGAATTTTGATCTTATAATCTGATAAAAGGAAAACATGCACACTAACACACCAATGGTCTGACAATGGTCACCAATATACCTAGTAACTATCTGTGACAGTTTCCAGCAAAATGCACTCTGTCACAAACGGACATTTGCATATTTCACCCCTGATTGGTTGATGTTACGTCAGTATTTCTTTCAAGTCTGTGTGTTTTTGATAGTTATTCTTGATAGCACAGCAATTTTAAAAGCTCATTATTTGCATTCTGTTACCATTTGTATTATATTAAGATCTGGTAAATCAGACTTTTGTTTTGATTCTTACGTTTGAAGAAATAGAAGTCTTAAATATCAACAGTTTGATTTGTATGAGCTTGCTTATAATAAATAGTAGTAAATAAAGTCAATCATCGATTGTTAATATAAAATTTCGTTACACGTTGTATACCCCTAAATGTATAAAATAGATTGTATAATATTGTAACAATAGTATTTTACGACACAGGCCACAGTATGGAGAAAACTTGTGTTCCCGCCGGGAATCGAACCCGATACTCCTGCTTAGAATGCGAATGCTCAACCAACTAAGCCAACGAGCAGTTCAGCATATGGGAGTCTTCAAGTCACAAGTGAATAGGTATCTTCTAGGCAAGTTTGCTCCATCGTCAGTCGCACTTTTGTTGCCATCAGGTGAGATAGTGGTCAAAATTCTGCCAATCTTAAATAGAAAAAAAAAAATTGCCACAAGATAAAAAACAAATTAATTAAATAAATATTACCATGCTAACTGCTGCCTTTCTAATTCCAATGTCTGAGCATACTTGAGATCACCAACATCTTTCCCATACAACTCTAGGTTTTCCAACTCTTCTCGAAGCAATGTAAGCTCTGCCCTGCCTTTTTCATTTAGTTCATTCAATGCTTCCATTGATTCCCTGCATTCTAGAATATCCTGTAAATCAACCATAAATATTTGTTAATCTCATTTGCGCAATCATAATGCCAAGCTGGGTACATCATAACTTATTCATTTAACTATATCCTGTACGAATTCAACCTATAATTTTAAGGTCTTCTTCCTACTTCTTATAAAGATAAATTCTCAATGTTAATCTATATGAATGAAATGCCTAGCAATATTACAGCTTCGTCTCTAAATTAAAAGGAAATAGATCTTCGATAAAGCCAATTCTAGATTATGGTCGTTTTTAGCACACTATTTGTCATGTACACCATGAATGTTACATTGGCTGTTTCTCCGGCGAATAATGGTAGGAAATTTTCAAAAAAAATTTGCAATTGGGTGCAAAATTAAACTATCAGCTAAAGGCACACTGATTACGTTTTAGCACTGCATTTCAGAATCTTGTATCTGCATACTATAGAAACAAACATTAGTGGTCTAAAACGCTGAGCGTTTTAGTTGTTAGTATTGTTAATTATCTCAAGTTAATATAATGTCTTTACATACGAAGTGCAGTAAAAAATATATAATTGTTACCTGGATGATAGCTTTCACTTGGAAATGATGTGTCGTCAATTTCTTCAGGAACTGGTGATACGATTCGTCATTATCACCGATGCTTGATATAAATTTCTTTAATACGTCTTCATGATTTGATTTAAATATGTTCATTTTTAATGTGGAGAGTAGAACTAGGATCTAATTATAACTTTAACGTATTTAACTGAAAATTAACGAAAAAATTCCAAAATAGATCAAAACAATTCAATATTTTCAATGTTGATTAGAGATGAGCATATAATATTTAGATGAAGTGATTAGATATTTTGAGGGCTAATTTAAAAAAAAAAAAAAATTCGGCAATTAGGTAATTTATTAATTAGGTATTTAAAGGAACTAGGATTAGGAAAAACGAATCTACATTGACCTATCTCTAATTTTGATGTTGACTGATGTAGTGAAAGTTGTCACAAGTGACATCATTGACAGTTGCTAACATTAAAACTACATGCCGATTTTCTTTGCTTGTTTTCGTTTTTGACTCTATGCCCGCGATAGTGTGGGCTCGATGCGGCAACTTTTGATTTAAATAAAGTCTATTGAGTTTTACCGTGAAAGTGAAAAAAATTGCGTTGTTAATTTAAATAATTTTCCTAAACCTGTGGTTTTTCGAGTGTTAATTTATAATAACGATGGATTATTAACCGTTAATACTTAGTAAACATGCACAAGTGTAGGCAAATCATACAAAGTTGAAATACGTGTTTTGCCCCAAAACTCCAATAGAAGTTCTAATAAGGTCTCTACCACTTCACTAGGGCATGACTTGATTATGACTGGACCTTGACTCTTTAACTTGACTTTGACTAGAACTTCTGTTATGAAATATAGAATTTGTTAGTTTTTGTTAAATATTTCGACTAAAGGACTATGCATCCATGGTCATGAAATAATTTTAAAATAATAATAACAAGTCTTATCTTCGTAGAAAGAACTTGATATTTGAGTTTTGCCGCGAAAGTGAAAACATAGCGTGGTTGATTTTGTATAATATTCCAAAACCTGTGATTCTTTGAGTTTTAATGTGTAATAATAGTGATTTATTAACCGTTAATACCTAGTAAACGTGCATAAGTGTAGGCAAATGATACCAAGTTGAAAAACGTGATTTTCGCCTTCGCTCCAAAACTCCAAGAGAAGTTCTAGTAAAGTTTTTACCACTACTAGGGCATGAGTTGACTATGACTGGACCTTGACTCTTTTACTTGACTCATATTAAAAGTCCTAGTCACAAGTCACAGTGACTTGTGACTAGGACTTTTAATATGAGATATATTATTACTTGATTGACACTGGCTAAATACACAAGATTGCGAAGCCAAAATTGAAAAAAAAACTTGATATTTAGAAAACTTTTTTTATATTATTATTATATGTAACATTATAACAATTGTATATGCCATTATACTTTTTACAGTCACACTGTTCATTTTTACAATCTTATATGTACTTTTAAGTCTTAACTCTGGTTTTAATTTGAGTAACAGTGCCGAACATGGGTCGAGTGTCTCTATTATATCATTATTTACACATTCACAAACTTTCGAATTTATATTATTAGTTGCAGTTATTTATTTAACTCAACGTTTTAATTAGCACTGCAATTCAGAGAGGCAATGCCGCCAGCATGATGGGCACGCTACCCACAAGTAGTGGACGCGAACACTTAAGTTACCGGCATGGAGACATTTATGTTCGCACAAACATTGTTCTGGTGCCTCTAGTCACCAAGATCAGAAATGTGACTGGGGATCTTGACAAGTGGATTGCAAGTCCCAGAATCCGCGCCGCTGCCTGGCACCGCTGGGGTTCCTCAGCCTGCTACTTTATTGTTATATTTGTCGCGACCATGCATGGAGGCAAACTGCACAAGCGCTTTCTGGCGACTACATAATATAGATATACCTAGGTTTATATAATTCCAGATTAAGACTGTTAAAAAAACAAATGGAAAAAAAAAAAAAAAAAAAAAAAAAAAAAAAAATGCGCCGACGAATTTCTTGCCAGGTTATTCTCGAGATGGCTGTAATTTTGCGAATCTGGCAGTAGAGTCATTTACTTTCATGAGTGCCTCAATGGGCCCATGTGAATAAACGATTTTGATTGATTGATTACATTTGTAAGAAACGGTGCGACAGATGATAAAAACAATGGATATGATCAAATGCTTAAATGTAATAGGAGATTGAAACAAAAGGTTTAAATTCAATTGTATAATTGAGTTAGACAAATGTTTACGAAAACCCTTCGTGAACAAAGGTAAACTTTGTCTTGGTTTTTCTAGATGTATCTTTACATTTGTTTCTCAGCGCTTTCACTAACTTCTTTGGTCCGCAGCAGTATAGGTTGAGGTGATCCCTGAAAAATACAACAACAAATTCAGATGCTGAACTGCCTGTTGCTTAGTTGGGTGCGCGTTCTTCTTTTAAGCAGTGGGTATCGGGTTCTATTCCCGGTGGAAATACAAGTTGGGGTAGTGGTCAAAAGTTTTCTTATCTTTAATAAAAAAAATGTTTTCTCTCCAAGGTAAATTTGTGTTTCTGGGTCTGGATGCGAATGTGTGTGTGACGTTAATGTTTCCGGCACCCATGACACAAGCCATCGAACTTATTTATTTTATTATTAATTTACACATTAGAAAACGAGGAGATCATAAGAATCTTCACTATTTAGAGAATATTCATTTTATTAAAACAAAGTTGAGTACATAAAGTAGTTTTTAAAATTAAGGCTGAAGGAGGAGCTTTGGAAGTTTAAACCCCCTTCCCCTTCCGAAGTGGTAGAGCCAACACATCGTTTATAGCCTTAAAATTATATATATATTTAATAAAACAAAATAAAAAAAAATTTAATAAACTAAATAGAACACTACATAAAAAGATATATTTTCGACTCATTTTACGGAATTGTGATACGATAATAGTTTGGTAGTGCTCTTGTAAGTTTAGTAAAATTTTAGAATTCCGACCAAAAAGAAAAAAGAAACCGTACAGGATGACTTCGATGTCTATCTGTCATTTTCGCAGGAATAAGTGAAGGTACTCGTATCAAGTTGAAATTAATATCAAATCCTAAGGGCCCAAAGAGACAACTAAAGTCAAAACTAGAAGATCAAAAGAATACATTAAAGAACAGGCTGTGTCGTAAAGACACACCATAGAAAATGAAACTTTTGTATTACAGGTAAACATTTTAATTATTATCAGTGTTTAAACCCACCACTTTTTTCTTCACACAAAAAGGTAGCGGACATAAACAGTTTAATTTCAACAAATATAGATACTCACTCTGGATATAAATGCACCCAATATCCAAAACAGCGATCCCAATGCGGCCTGCCTCTCCTAACCCTACACCCCAACAGAGGGTAATCCTTCGCTACACTATAGCTGGGAGACACATCGCCTTTATACGACCTCTTTAGATGAGGAGTAAGCAGTGTCGCTCTTTCCTCATCCTTGTTCACGACGTGGTTGAGAAAACCTTTCTCGTTTATAACGACTGTGTGTTCATTTTGCTTTTGTGGTGTATTAGTGACGTAAAGTTGTAGGTGCAGTCGGTCTGGGCGGTTAGATTCCCGCAGTTCTTTGATGGTTTTGTGGGCGAGATCCGCGAGCCAGGTCAGTTCTTGTTCGTGTCTCACTATCCATATTAGGTGGATGCGGCCAGGGAGGTTGCTGCGAGGATATCTATAAAATTTAAAAGATTATAAATTTTTTTTTGTAAAAGATTTCGAAGGGATTGAAGTGAGAATATTCAAAGTACCTACTTGAAAACATTTTAGAATATCACGATAAATCTAAATTAATTGTAGTGTCGGTTTATTTAAAAGCAAAATATATACTTACAATAGCATATGGTGTAAAACAGAAACGAAAGGAGTTATTCCCACCCCGGCCGCCACACAAACAGCGACTCCACTGCGACTCACAGCCTCCATCGGACTGGAGAATGGACCGTCGACTAGCAAACTGAAAGTATAAAAAAATAAATTAGTGTAGCGAATGATCCTCCCTTATCTCGTTGGTAGAGATCTTGGATTCCAATAACCAAATTTGTCGAACGATTTATGGTTTTTACTCAGTATAAACATATTGGTAGAAGGGTGATCATTTTTAGACTGAAAGATCTCTAAAAATCTAAAGAAAATTTATCTTCATCGCTTCTATCTATCATATATACAATCGTGGGATAAATAAATAGGTAGGTATATAGTTTTTCAATACTTTTGGACCAGATTTTATTGACGCTCTCTTTTTCCTTTACTACCCTGATTTTCTTAAGAAAACGATGACTTTCGTTGGAATTATTACTTTGTGGTAGATGAGGGTACAGCCTGCGCGTCTGCGGCGGTCATCCCTTGTCGACTGGTGATGCCTCCGCACGTCCATCAGTTCCCTCAACTACGGATAACCGCCATTTTCATTACCTACCACGCTTTACGTTTCAGTCCCAACCGCCTTTGGTATTTGTGAACAGCATTTTGGAACCCGTGTACCAACGGCTCAGCCCTCGCTCGTATCTCGAGATCTATCTACAACGATGACACCAGAACAACTATGGTTATATTTGCAGACCCCCAGGAGGCTGAGAGGTGCCGCAGCAGTACTAGTCGACCAGGATAGGCACTCGTTTTCGATCCTTTCAAATACAGTCCACTGTATCATCACCATTTCCCGCTAATCCTTCTATCTACCAGTATCTTACTTAACCCGCAAGTCGTTGCGGGTTACCAACCTTTATGGTGGACCATAAAGGTTGGTGGCCGCGTTTAAAGGCTAGTTAAGTATCTAATGAATTTTAAATAGAACCGATTCGATGGAAAATTGAATAAGTACCTACATTTATGTTATTAACGTCTCAAACATTTAACGATTTCAAAAAAATTACCTCATATCACGTGGTCCATTTTCTTTTAACAACTTTTCCAAGGTTTCAGTCCAATCACCTTTGACGCGTATCCATACGACGAAACTTCTTTGGTATGAAGTAGGAACCTACAACAAAAATAATATTTCATTTTCAATACTCCTATACCCATTATAACAATGCCCCTATAGACCTATAGCTCCATTAACAATAGTTAAAATCGTAGATATAAAAGTTATCTATCGGTAATTTCAATAGCCTACATATTGAATTACAATCACCATAAATATTATATAGTTTGATGCTAATAAACGTAGATTTCAGGGGTTATCGTTCGCTACTGCAATTAAATTCTAATGATTTTCACAGCACTGTTCTATATAGCGTGACTTTGTCAACCATCGATACGACTTACTGGAACAATGCATGCGAACATCGCATTCCAGCAGGAAACCAGGAATACTATCGCGTCATAGTTGGGTACACACTACACACGGACAGCTAGTATATACTAGCGTACTCATGGAACTGTTGATATTATGAATATTTAAATAATTAATATTTTGTTCATTTCTATAATTCGTTGACGAGTATGGATCGAATATGAATAAATGTGAATGAATGAATTTAATACAGTTATAGTCTTAAGATTATCTTAGAAAACTATTGTTGTTAATGATATTGTCAAATTTCTTAAGACATAATATAAACAAGTTGCTGAACTCGCTAATTGTAGAAGTATGAAATCAATGAAAATCGATATTTTACTTCCGGAGTACCTCATTCAACTTCATTCATAATGTGTCTGAATGATATGATGAACAACCTTAACATGCAACGAAAATTAAATATTAATGCCGAACATATATTGTAAAGAAAATAAAGACTAGGTACCTTAACAATAGTGAAGGGATGCCACTCAATGAGCGAAGCCCGCGGGCACTGCAAGACCACGTATTGTCCAGCGCGACACACGAACGCGTAGTTCGCGCAACTTATTGTCAGGCATATCGTTCGACCCGCCATATGTTTAACCTGCAACCATAACGTTTAATACGACAGTAACAAATGTTACCGAACAATCCCATACATTCCAGTAATGACATTAACTCATTGGAATTGAATGTAAGGCGCGGTTTGTGTAACAATAGATACTTCATTACTTTGAGTGCCATCATCTACGTAACGGCTCTATTCAACAGTAAAATAGGATTACTTGATACAGTGCTATAAAGATACAAATAAATCTACTAGAAAATTTAATTTCAATTCGAACTCGATAGCTTTTGCATAATGTTAAGAGGATTATGCAAATTATCTGTTATCGGATTAACGTTACAGGCGTGCGTAAAATTGCTTTATTGTCGGTTGGAAATACCACGGTACCAAAATGTTGAGCTCTCAACTAAAGCCAAATATAAAAAACAAAAACCCCATGTTCCTGGAATAATAAAAAAGGATTTTATGTTTTATCAAATTAAGAACATTAGTTAAATAATATTATACTAAAATATACCGTTATTAATGATATAGTTACATTATTGACTTGGATCGCTGAAGCCAGAAAATATCACAACACATAATCACAGAGAACCAGAAACGCAAACTTCCCCAGAGAAAACTTGTGTTCCCACCGGAGATCGAATCCGATGATACCCGCTTATTACTAGGAAAGCCATTTCCATTTATCATCTATTTTCTAATTACCTCTAAAATATCCACAACCGCACGATTTCTAGAACATATCCGCCACAGGAGATCCAGAAAAAAGCAAGCTAAGGGTGCTGACATCCACAACCAAGTCTGAAAACACAGACAAAATACATGACTACTTCAGAAAGCAGTAAAACTCAAAATATACAAAGTATAAGTAGACACTCCACCTCATCCTTCCAATAACCAAACTCGGTTTACTAACATTGTCATGCTCCACGCGATATCGTAAACTACCAATAAATTCAATAACGTGAGGCCGAATCCGAGATTAGGTGGCTCAAAGCGGCGAGACCGGAACTTCCGCTGTAAACCCATTATTGGATACTATAGCACATATATTGTGCTGTTAAGTTAGAACACTAATAATGGACACGACTTTAGTACAAAGTTGTGGCGCAGCTGTTGGCTGGAAATTCGCTATGCCTGAATTCAATGGGATTATAAATGTCATAGGAGAGCGCTTTGAGTTACGCCACTGGTAGATATATAAATATGTTTGTATAGCTAAAGCTAAGTATTTACAATATATTAGGTATCGTCTTGTACTACTATATTCTGTGCTGCCGTGGCAGAATGCACGGATTATGTGTGATAATAAGTGCTTGAAACTTACAAGAAAACACAGCAGAGCTAATGCTTCATTTTCGAATTATTCCAAATGAAGCCAAAACAAGTCGATCTACACATCGATAACGCATGAGTCAAGCTATTTCTCGATTTAATTTTAAAGTAAAGAATCAAAAATTTGGTGTTTTCGTCATAATATATTTGTTTCAAGTCTATTTCAAGGCATTTGCGTTACCAGGTGCGTTGCGTTCAGTCGATGCCAGGCTTATTGCTATTTCTAAAGATTACGTTATTACTGTCCACTAACAATAAGGGTGTTAAGAATAAGTGGTATTTATAATACCACTTATTCTTAACACTTTACTTCAAAATTTCCAATCCATCGGTAGATTCTAAATTATTGGATCTGTTTTATTTTTGAAGTTGCTCTAATGTCTGACTACACTATACAACACATGATTCGATTTCCATGTATTCTACCTAGTCACAAAGTGTTTCATTTCAATTGATTTAAGGCGGGCAGGAGCGCAGGTGCTCCCTAATAATGTGTGACCAATAAGCCTGCTACTGACTGCACTACGGCAATTGCTGACTAGGCACGCACAGATAAGTTAGTTAAGGGGGACATTAAAAAGATGCCATGTCATGAATGTTCTAAATGTTCAGGCAAAAAAAATATCTAAAGACTTTAGTTGTAGTCTAGATGTATTTAGCCTAAAAATATTAATTAATAATAATACAAGTAAGGGACAGAGATCTTTGTAGGGTTTTTGTTATCGACCTCACTTAAATGTTATTGTGAATGTTGTGTTGTCGAAAGTTTGGATGCGCTGCACCCGAAGGATTCAATGTAGGTATATAACAGTATTGCAGTTGGTAAGGCTTACCTTTGATGGAATGGGGGTAAATCTAGGAGTATTTATTGTCGCGGTATAGTTTGTCCAACTATCATAATGACTAGGATTCTTAATGCTTTCATTATCAATTACTTCTTGTTTGAGTACACCACTGAAAAATAATACAACAAAAGGTTAGATTTTAAATAAATGACATATGTCGTAACCAAAGGCGACCCAAGAAATATAACTTTGCGTGAACTCTTGCCTATGACTCATTATGATTGACTTATTATAGGACAACTTTTATGCCCAGGCATACTCAGACCTCGGTATGCCAACGACCATAGTTAACATTATAACCGAAATGATTCATTGGTTCTCGGATTTGACTCGCCATGCGGTTACTTTAACATTGTTTCAAAGTATTGAAGCTTATTTAAATACAGGTTGAATTAGTCAGAACCATTTCAATATAAGCAAAAGAAAAATAGAAACTCATACTAAAGGGAACAGAACCAATTACTTTTTTTCGCCGGGTCAGCTAGTTTATATATTATAACTAGGTATTACAGTGTCCGGAATTGATACCTGACCATTATATTGTGAAATACCATATCTCAAAAACATTAACATTGGTGACCTAAATTACATTTAGAATTTCAAGAATTAGCGGCTATTCGGAAATAGTTAAGTATTCGTCGTTCGTCTGTTTTAAAACTTTATGAGATTCTTTACCTTACAGTTTAATTTATAAAATATTAGCCGTACCCCGCAGATTCGCCCGCTACTTATTATGTTAAAAAGTAGCCTATGTCTTAATCTTTGGTGTAAGCTATGTTTATTCCAAATTTCATCCAAATTCGTTAAAGCGAGAAGGGGGAACAAACATACGAGTACTTACACAAACTTGCGGATTAGTAATATTAGTATGATTCAATACTTTATTAATCTTTCGACATGTTACAGCTGATGCTAGATGCTGAGCTGATCTTAAATAATGTAAATTTTTTAAATACATAATTATTTGTGCCATTTGTAGTAGAAACGCTGGGTCCATGGGGTGCACTAGAAATTTATAAAGATTTGGTTGGGAGATTGAAAGAGTCGACATGTGACCGAAATGCCGGAGTGTATTTTGCTCAGCAATTAAGTCTCGCTGTACAACGAGGTAACGCAGCCAGCATTTTGGGCACACTGCTGACGAATGACGTTTTGTATTAGGTAAGTAGGTTAGTTAGTTTTTATATGAATGGTTATTTTCTAAATAATTTTCTAAATAAAGATTATAAAACCAGTTGATAGCACATAAGGCTAATTTTCCTTCAAAACAAAATTCTTCAGTGCGGGAAGTAAATGCATGCTTATGATAAGTCGATGCTTGCTTGTATTTGGTCGATGCGACAGTAGTCAGCGTCAACTGCAGCGTCAGATGGATCGACCAACTAAATTAATGCTTCAAAAGACATGATTGTTTTATTCAGAGGGGAAAATATACTAGCAGTCAACTGGTTGTTATGTCTATGTACCTAAACCTATAATAATAATATAGCCTAACTGTCGTATGTCCAAATGGTACCAAAAAATATTGTATTTCGATAACATTGATAACAGTCATCATTTTCTCATTAGATCTCCAAGAACTACTATTTAGAATCAAACGAAATCGAAATCTTACCTTAGCGGATGTATAAGAAACAGCACCATAAATGGCAGGTACAACTGATGAGCGTACCAAAACGCGTTATAGACTCTTCTTCGAACTACCCTCAAGGAAGTTATTCCCATAGACAAGGTAGTCAGAAGCATTAGAGTCCCAGTGATGCCTGCCATGCTTAATAGTAAAAGTAGAGGGTTCTGAAAGCACAATACTATTTGTGTTTACTTGGTGACATTAGCATAAGATATATTATTGGCATTAGATAGATTTTATGTATGTTTCGCGCTTGTTACTCCTACAACACGACATAAGTCCAGATTATTCGCTTCCATCAAGCAATCTGCCTTATTGAGCTTTACAAGATGTAAGTAAAATAATTATTTTTATAAAACGAAAACGCGTTCACACTCACAATTCCGCACTAAGTTCGAAAGTTTGTATCACAATTGCACCTGTGATCAGAAGCATAAAATCCCCTTGGAGAAGAAAATTAGCTTAACCAACAGCATAATAAAAAGGCAAACTTGATTTAATATAAAGGCAAACTTGATTTAAATTATATGCGAACGGATAGTTCAAATACAATGATATTCAATCGAGTTTTCATTCAGAATAACACCCGCTCATAACATTGTCCATACAAGATTATATGTACATAAGTAGGCACATGAAGTCCGCAAAAACAATAATTTAAATATAGACCAAAGCAAATAACAATGTACAATATTTTATCGTTATAGCGTTTCAGTTTGGTATGTACCTACTTATAATAAACTACCATTACTAAAGTACCTAACTCCAGGCTATAATATATTATTCTGAAATCCCCGCGGTGCAAACAAATATCAATTTTCCTAGCCAGGTATGGCTACATAAATCTAAGTGGCCGTAAACCTATAAAACATTGTTGCAAACTAACCTCGTTCTTGTTCTTTGCCAAGTTAATTTCGCGGCGTTCCTCGTCGAACCCTCTGGAGAAATTCCACAAGTTCACCAAATGGGAAGCGGAATGTAGCACTGGAAAACAAAGTTCTGTGAAGAAATATACCTGCAGTAAGAATGGCCTATTCCGCTGTTTGACCAGCTCTTGGATAACGTTAAAAATTATAAAATTTTTGTTTGACCACTACTTGGGTAACGTTAAAAATTACCCATTTTTCGTTTGACCAGTTCTTGGGTAACGTTAAAAATTACCCAATATGTGTTTGACCCGTTCTTGGGTAACGTAAAAATAGCCCAATTTTTTTTGAGAAATTGCTCTATATTTGATTTATCTGCAGATATTTGCTCTACTTTAGCCATTTTAATTGAAAATATCATTTGTTTTGACATCAGAAGTGGGATACCTTGTAGTATAAAATATGAGCATAGCTGAATTAACCTTTAGCATAACTAAATAGTTTTATGAATAGCAGTTGCCCTGGCTCTCAAAACAAAAAAATAAAAACAATGTAAACCACATCGTAAACAAGATTCATAATCTAAAATCGGAACCAAGGGTTTTAGAAACAAAACTGTATCCTTTAAATGTATGTCAATAAAGATTTGATTGATTGATAAATATATATATATATATATTGCTCATCAAAATAAGACAGGATAAATAAATGATAAACATCATTATTTTTTATTATCTTCTTCCTTACTAAAGGAATTGCAATAGTAAAATCTATTTTAGTAACTAACTTTTGGCATCTGTTCTTCAAATAGCCATTTCTTCATGTCCTAACTACATTGCTAAACTGCTATGCCTACTTGGAATTAAATTCTGCTTATGCAACACGAATGACATTTTTGAATAGGGAATGAATAATTTAAACTCACTACGAAATTATGCCAAAAACTGTGTCCCAGTTGCACTATAGGTTCCAAAATTATTCACAAAGGGCATTGGCTATGCCAAAGCGCTCATTAGGTGTGTTAGGGCCTTGCGAGCAGCCCCATTAAGTCGTTGAGACGCAGGCTAATGGCAGCACCGCTGTTTAGGTCTTGCTTTTGTTCCCATACCTATGAGTACCTACTAGAAAGGGCCTCGCTTTTGTAACTTCTACATACCTACTTTTGGTAATGGTTTCGGTACATCTGAAGAGAGGTTCGTTTTCATTTTACTTGTACAAGTGATTTTGTGTTATTTAAATTTTTTGCAAAAAGATTGTTTATTTTCTGTGTCTCTAATGTTCTTTATTTTCTATTACGTTCATGACGGCTGAAATACTCATTACTATTCAATAAATCAACAAAATTGTAATCATCTTGCCGATTGTTCAATGACGCTTGATTAGCCGCCGCTGTTGGTTTACTTACTTACTCAACTAAAATAAACTCACTACTATTAAAATAAACAATGTCTGTTTTGCAATTATTACAATTTATCTAGGTATAATGCTGTTAAAATAAACATATTTTTATATATCGATGATATTTTTATTTTCTTCGTTTCTCTGGGGGAAATATAAACTTTACGTATAAATTTAAATATAAAGCATTCTCCAATCCTATGCCAAATATAACTAGGTATAGAAATTGAGTTGGCATAAAGGCAGATAAAGGTTTGGCAGAAGTGAGGCAACCATACATAATATGCTTGCCTCCCTTTCCTACAAGATTCAACAGGCGAGACAATGGTCAAACGCTGTTCTACTGTATATTAAGAAGTGAAATATAATAAGTTAAAAATAGGAAGAAGATAATTTAAGACGTTGGAAGTATTCCATAATACTTGTAACGTTACTCTCAGTCATCACACTTAGCAGTTGTCAGTCAGTTCCAACACTTATACTTACCACCAAACGTCACTAGAGTCGTAGCTACAGTCATGTGGAAACTCTTGGCCTTTTCCAACCAGACAAAGAACAGCCTAGGCCAGACCTTGGACATAATCCTATATAGTATTTGGTTGAGTTTCTTGCATTGCGGCAGTAATATCAGTGAACCGCATAGATTTAATACTGCAGCGGTACCCCGTGATAAACATAGACCTAACTGAAAAGCAATATAAATTGTTACCGAGTTCGTATTATAATTAAATGATATAAATAATATATAAATAAAAATACCACTTTTAAATGTAGAGTGCTAAAAAGCAAGCTTAATAAAAGTAGTTATATTGGTGTCGTTTGTTGCCGAGTTCTAATTTAAAAGAATTCCTTACCCCTAATATATTCCGTAAATAATAAAATTGTCTTCCATTTTTGTAATAAATAAATGTATCATAAAAAAGGTATAACACTAATGAGATCCATGATATCTGAAACAAATAATAATAATATGAGTCAAACAAAAAAAAACATTAACTCTTTTACGCTCACATCCCCAAAGTTAGATGGCTTGTGTCGTGGGTACCCACGGAAACCGTCAAACATGCAATCACACCCAGAACCAAAAGCACACATCTCTCTTTGGGAATAATTTTTCTTTCCTCCGGGAATTGAACCCAATACCCGCTGCTTAGAAGGCGAACGCGCACCCAACTAAGCCAACGGGCATTTCAAGTACATCTTTCATAGAATTAAAGTTCCATATCTTAACAGCATTTTGGCAACCATACTAATTTTCACGTGTCGGCTGTAACGATAAATCAGTGTCACAGAGCATATTTAATTGATTCTCTCTGATTCAAACATTAAACAACCTAATAAACGAACTATAAGAATAACGCTTACGAAACATTTAATCATAATTTATGTCAAGTGTCCCTCGTAAAAGCATGACACATGCATGAAATATAAGAGCGTGAAATTCTATCATGCAGTGGTCCACGGTGCGTCGGAAATGTAAGCTGCCGTGCCGTACACTTCAGACTCTATTCAGGAATCGTGCGTGGCTATACACACAGCCTTTGACAGCCGTGTTGTGCCAGCCTCCATTGAACGAGTGAATAGAGCCGATGACAGCATGAGCCGGGGGTGTGCGCCTGCATTAATTACTAGACGCCGTGTCTACGGCGCTATCAAATGGATCTTATTTGCATCAGATGACAGGATTCGTTACCGGTTCGATGCGTTCTCAATAGTCGAGGAATCGCTAATGCTCTGATCATAACTATAGATAGATAACGAACCCTTTGCTCCGCTCCGTTCCCACCGGAAGGGGTATTAAACATTTCACGAATGAGAGATTTTCCTTTTCAGTGCGTAATCTTGTTGGGGTAATGGGGGTTGATGGCTATCAATCATAAAGCTCTTGGGGTTCGACAAGTGCCGAGCTTACCTGAAGGGGATCACATTGGGAAGAGTTGAATATTTCGGATAAGTGATAAATCTATCCAGTAGATACATTGCGTATGTATCTTTTGAATTTATCTATCTTTTAGTGATGTGTATTTATATATGTCACGCATATGTCGCGTCACCTTGAGAATGCTTTCGTGTTTATACGATGATTCATTTTTGTGGTCATCTAGGCCAGACGGCCTACGCTTTTGAAGTTACTGTATGTAAACCAACCCATCCATCAAAATCGTAGGTATATTAGGTCGAGTTAAGTCGATATAAAATATGCACTAATTTACCAATAATTAAACGCAAGCAAAGCTTAAAAAAACCGACTTCACCGCTTTATCTTCGGAACCTTGATCAGATTTAATGTATTAAACACGAATAATTGACTATAACACAAAAACTAGAGATCAGATCTTGATCAAATTTCAATGGGACCACATGAAAAGCACCAGCTTTCATATAGAAAAAAAAATCACCTCAATCACAAAAGAAGCTATGAGGTAACTATTGAAGTCGGATAAACGAGAACATCGTCAAAGTATTCCACAAAATAGGCATTATTGACGATATTTCAAGAACTACTGATCAGATCTTGATCAAATTTAAATGAGACCAATTAGAAAGCAACATCTTTCAAACTAAAAAAAAAATCGAAATCGGCTCACGTGGAGAGATGTTACGAGGTAACACAAATAAAAAAATAAAAATACAGTCGACTTGATTACCTCCTCCTTTTTTGGGAAGTCGGTAAAAAAACCGCTTTAATTCTGATCTTGGTTAAATCATCAACGCGTTGTTGAGATAATACGTTATCTATGAATGAACCCACTTTTTTAGAGCCTTGAATGGAAATTATGTTTTATTATAATCATCAATCCATCAGCAGAATTTTGTTTACTGCCTAGA
Source organism: Lomographa bimaculata (assembly GCA_948107665.1). Classification (NCBI taxonomy): domain Eukaryota; kingdom Metazoa; phylum Arthropoda; class Insecta; order Lepidoptera; family Geometridae; genus Lomographa; species Lomographa bimaculata. The sequence continues at coordinate 16,477,570 of OX403589.1, forward strand.
TAGATAGCTACTTATCTAGGTAGCGCCTGCTGTGTCGTCAAAACAAACTAAACACGTCATTCCCAATGTCTAAACATATACTACATGATGATATATACACTGACAGGCCTACATTTTTGAGAGATGCTGCTATTGTGTTGAAATGCTCAGGATAGAGCTCTTTTTAGGGATCCGTACCTCAAAAGAAAACAAGGCAATATACTAAGAATTCAAAAACCCGACTACGAACAATGTGAACCTCCTTTTTATATTATGAAATCCCCTTTTAATTTTCTTAATTTTGATATTACTCTACTCGATAGGTTTGGTTATTTTTTTTTATTAACTTATATTACTACGTCGCGCAAAAAATCCACCATTTTTTTAAAACACCTATCTAGGGACAATTGGATTTAGAGATTAAGACGAATGTAACAATACATTAATTGTCGAAACCCATCCAGCCTAGCCGTTACGAAGAAACGAAATACATAACTCTTCTTTAAAAAGGAACCATAATACGTTCAATCCGTTGTCCGTCTTTCTGTCAAGACCCATTTCCTCAGGAACGGGTAGTTGGAACGTGAAAATAATGCCCATAGATCCGGGGCAGACCATTTATTATCATTATCATCAATCACCAAAGCGAACGAAGTCGTGGGCAGCGCTAGTTAACTATATAGTTACGAGGGTTTATCAAATGAAAGTATTCAAGATAGAGTAAAAAGAACAAAATTTACTGAAAAATCATATTTCTAAGCTTTTTCATTATGTACACGCTCATCTCAGTATAAGAGGAACGACGACAATACTGATCTTAGAATACATTTCTACCGGTTGGTTGACGAGGAATCTAACTAAGTATTACGAATTCGGTTTTTAAAACCAAAATCTCGGCAAAAATCTTCGAGAAATGATCGACGAGCTATCTACACTTGTACGGAAACCATAGAGTACTTTGATACATACGGAAAACGGAAACCTCGGGCGCGAGTCTAACTAGCACATAGGTATTATTATACGGTTTTATAAGTTTTATAGGTCTATAAGTAACGTGCAAGCCCAATTTTCCAATATATGAGAACTCTACCTACTTAGACTGTACCTTTTAGACACAACTTGTGAATGAAAACCGGTATATCGCGTTACCAAATTATCACATCTTTGTAAAGATGTCTTATGCGGAAATGACATTTTTTTTTGTATACATTCGATATTTAAACCAGAAACTTACGCATAATTTTTATTCATTTTATGTAATTAATGTAATTTATATGTTTATGTAATTAATTTATTCTTTTCGTAATGTCATGTACCTAATTTTAGTCAAGTAATGTTTGTAATAAATTTGAAATAATGTTATGGACTTTGTCTGAAATAAAAATTATAATAAAAAATAAAAAATAATAAAAAAATATGCTTTTTATTCTGTACTTAAACAACAAATAAAAACTTACAATAATTAAAAAATTTAATTATAACTAAAATAACATAAAAAACAATGATTATTAAGCAAAATAGTTGTAAGTAAACAATTAACCTCAATTTTTTTTTTCTCTATTAACCAAAATGTAGGCGCGAGCGGGGATATCTAAGTTCGGGGTGAACTACTAATATTTTATATTCGAAATTAACTCTGTATACCTGACCTCTTGGAACTACATAACAGACTATCAGGCAAATTCACACTATCAGGCAAATTATTTGTCTCAAGTTGTGTCCTATTATAAAAAAGTTAAATTGCCTAAAAAGATATTAACATGTACGAAAGGAACCTACATTATGGTTCATATTCTTACTGCTAAATCCACAGAAGAGGGAAAAGTACGTCACGCACCTACTTACAATCCTCTCTCTTCTGTGGCTAACTGCCATCCATTGTAATTTTATAAATAAAAATCATTTTCTGCAGAAATCACTAATTGAATCGTATTGTATCATAGATTTACGTACTAAGCCACATAAACGTTATAAATCCGAAAGTAGCGCTTTTAGCGTGTCTTGTTAATAATAAGGATAAGATAATTTTGTCGCTCCAGGCAGGGCATGAATAGCTCAGCGGTTAGAGCAATAAGGCATCCTATGGCCTATGGCCCTATGGCCGCGGGTTCAAACCCCGCCGCAAGCAATAATTTTCTTTCTAAATTTATCAATTTAGCTTGTCTATCTGGCCTCTTGGAACTACAGATTATCAAGCGAATATCTACGCAACTTTCATTTTCACCATCATCATTATAATAAAATATTAATAGCTAAAATAGCATAGAAAAAAATAGTTTAAATATTTGAACGAGTCTCCGTAAACAGAGTAACCTACATTATTACTAACACTGCCATCATTTATAATAATTATGCAACTACTCTACAATGTCGTTTTATTAATAATTAAAAAACATGGTGATTCGTAGAGACACACAATAGAAGTGATATTTTTGTATTACAGGGGGAAAACCCCTCTACTTTTCGTCACACAAAAAGGTCAAATCAGAATTTCAAAGGCTCCCATAAGAAGTTTTACTTCAAAATGATTTTCTTGTAGAAATAATTAATCTTAATATAATTATGCTCATACAGAGCGTGACAATGAAATAACGATAGCATTTATTTCGGGCCGAGGAGGTTGAGATCATCGTGTTCTTGGAATTTTGCGACGCTCTGCATGTTATAATAATGTTATCTTAAGCGTAGGCTCATAAAGCTAGTTAAAATACATTAGTTAATTAAACACTAAACCGTGAAAAAATTAGAATAAGTATATAAAAGAAAAAAAATTTTTTTTAATGCTGTGTGAGATATAGTTGAGAAATTTAAGCATAATATACAAAAATAATTTCTTACCAGAAAAAAGCGCGATCTAATAAATTCAACAGCATCACCAACGACTGATTTTACAGTCATTGCTTAAAAATACAAAATGACATAAAACTTTTCATTCAAGTTTCAACATTTGGAAAGCATTTGGAAATAAATAATTTAAATTCACAGTAAACTATCATGTTTAAAACAGAACATATTTTTTCACGTTTTCCCACATGTTTTATTATAAGTCACTGTTCTGTTAAAAGCGATCAAATCACCGAAATAGTTCAGCATTCGGCGACGACCGCTTCCATACTGTTTCTGTAGGCTCTGTCTGTACGTGGGCCCGGCCTGTGTCGCTGAATGAATGAATATTACTCCACTCCACGTGAAGGCAAGGAACCGGCTTTTGAAACGTCCGCAAATTCACAATACAGCTCGTGGAGTTCTTAGTATCTATAAGTAGTATGTGTTACACATTGGTGCGCGCGAATTTGTATTATTGGAAGAATGTCCGCACGGGTTTTACATAAATGATATAACAGTCCTTGTAATAATATCTACGGGCCAATCCCTACTAATCCCTACTAATATTATAAATGCGAAAGTAACTTTGTCTGTCTGTCTGTTACGCTTTCAAGCCTAAACCACTGAACCGATTTTGATGAAATTTGGTACAGATATGGACTAGAGTTTGGGAAAGGACATAGGGTACTTTTTATCCCGGAATTCCCGCGGGTCCAGGACTTACGCGGGTAAAACCGCGGGACGCAGCTAGTTACCTATATTTCCTAAAACTAAACTAAAACTATATATAGCAAAGACCTAAGTTACCTAATATATCCATGTAATAAATTCCTTAGATAATATATCAAGAGCAATTTAAAACACTTTCGCTCTCTGCATCTATACCATAGAAGAAATATATTTTTTACTATGTCTATACGGGCCAATTGCCTATATTTCCTAAAAATAAATACTGAAACACCTAAGTTATCTACAAGGCACCGAGTTTATAGGCAACTCAAGTGCTCAAGCCCACTACCACTACCGTTTACAATAATATTAAATAATATGAATTATTAAATAAAGTTAATTTAATAATTCATATTATTTAATATATTTTATATTACATGAAGGATTAACTCATACATAGTTAAGTATGGGTAGTCATTATTTAGTAGTGAATTGTAACAACAAAGTGTTGAATATATTTATTCATAATATATTTATAAATAATATATATTCGTTCTTTCTAGGTAGAAAAATAAATATATCCATATTATTCACGATCGCAGGAGAAGCCGCGAAGCACATATCCCACTATTATTAGTACTATAATTAATATAATTTATGATATTTAAATTTGTGTGTTTGTTCTCTCTTCTTCCTTTTCTGCGTATTTGTCCTCTCATCACGCAGCAAAGGCTTAACTGATTTGGATGAAAATTAGAATGTACCTACATAACTTATAATTAAGATCACATTCATATTGGTATTGGTTACATATACACCTATTTATACGACGATCCAGATGGCGCAGTGGACAATAATCTGCGCCGTAAGTCCAAGGTTCGATTCCCGGCAGAAGCATAATTTTCTTATACAAGGGATATTTCTATTTCGGTTCTGGGTGTGATAATTATGTAAATGTTTCCGGCACAATACAAGTCTTTGAACTTAGTGTGCGGCTGTGAGTATGAATGCGTTTGTTTGTTACATCTATGAATTATTTCTAAGAATAAAGCGAGTTCGCTTTATTCTTAGTTAAAAATAGTTCGTAAAACGTTTAGTCATAAACTCATAAAAAACATAACCTATGTTCTTTATGAGTTTGTGAGTAAACATTCGTTGAACCCATACATTTTCTATTGAACTATGTGGATCCCAAAAGCAAGCTATGTGACCTTATTCTTGTATAAATTTTGATGCGGGTATTATTTTATAATTGTATTCTTCATTGGTCTAAAGTCAGGATATTGAAAATCCATAAGGAATGGTTCAGTTAAATAAGCTGAAAATCTGCGTCGTTTAGACTTATGAGATTTGTGCTTTGATCGTCTTCAATTACTCCTATAATATAAACTGAATTGTCGACCCAGTGGGCCATTTGTTCTTCTGGATCTGGATGTGATGTGTGCCATGTGTGTGTGATGTGAGTGTTCCTACAATACAAGTCTTAAAACGAAGTGTGGGGCTGTGATTTTGAATGCGTTTGTTTGTTATTTTTATTTAATGATGCAGTTGCATGCATATTGTACATAGTAGATATTTTTTTAAATTTAATATATTAATGAAATGAAATTAATTAGTTAAATGATGAACCTATAACATATATAATATCGAATTACTAAAACTATGGTTTAAACAATCGAGAGTCCAATCCCATGGTTTTGGAAAAACCTTTAATAAATATCTAATATTCCGAATGTCGCTGTCAATTGTGTCAATGTCAGCTTTTTCATCAGCAGAACTGCCAATATTAGTCCGCAAAAGTCATGGCGGAATTGCGACAGGCAGCAATTCGGATGTAAACAAATGTGTTAAAATAACAGAGAACGTGTTCTACTTTCAAAATACCATTGATTAATCTTTTGAAGATAAAATAGTAATAGAATAAAATACTTTTTATTGTAACCGTATAAAATGGAGCCGTCTTCGCCGTGGAAAAGGCCAGATGAGGTGATGCAACTGCACAAATTGAAAAAACGAAAAAAAGCGTTGCAGGTAAGTCTATTGTCACTTACAAACACAAAAGAATTCCCGTATCTTTATGCATTGCGTGCATGCTCTCTGAAACTTACGTAGGTAGGCACTTGATGCATCTTTGCCAAATCTTAACGTCAACATTTCTCTGGTTGTACCCCAGAATTCAAAACTGTATCTGTCTATAGCTGGTATTGGTACCATTTTTAAATAGGAAATTAAAAATCTGTTTCCCGCCATTTTTCAATATCTTTTTTGTCCACCAACCATTTTTGATAAGATTGATCACTGATGATCACTTTTCATCATCAGCTCACTTTGTGCTAAAAACATAATGGGCAAAGGACAGTCCACAAGCTGCAGGTTTGTGATTAGTCCCCATTAGAATTTTTAGTTATTGCTCAAATGACATAGAATTTTAAATTTGTTGTTATAGGGTCTAGATTTTAGTATGATTTAACAGATAAACTGACCAATTGACCATCTTATAAATAAGATCATAAAGACACATGCTTAAGGTAGTGTTTTTTGAAATAACTATGAAAAGTAAATGTCAAAAATTATATTGTGCCTTTGTATCTTTTTTTTATTGCAGATTTTTTATGTGTGAGTTATTAAATCAATATGCACAACTTTCTAGTGTTTAAAAGTAAATTTTTAGGTATTATGCATTTATCATTGAGGTGTTAAAAAAACGATTAAAAAGCAACAATTTCTGTAACTTTGAAGGGGTCGAGTTTGGATCTCTCACTGTATAACAATTCTATTGCTGGCATCCTCTTCAAGTTTGTACAGTCACCAAACATTGTATAATGAACCTAAAAAAATATCTATATAACGCCAGCAATGTAAACTTTTCAGGAGCGAATGAAACAACCATCAAGTTCAAACAGCGAAGCAACCAACACTCAAAAGATAGTAGACTTAGATTTCTCCAGACTATTAGATAGAGACAAGAGGAAGAATCCATTTACTAAGTAAGTTAATTATTTAGATAGTATCTGAAACTGTCTCTAATAGGAATAATGTCTATCAAAAGAGACACTTGCATAAAGTTTTTTTTACTAGAGTTGAACCTTTGCCTTTAATTATTTTCACCGAAGGAGGTTCTCAGTTTATGTAACACATATTTATATCTCAGAACTATTCCTATGTAAACCAATTTGGATGTTTTTTTTTTAAAAGCTGGTGCTTCTTATGTGGCCTCTTTTCAATTTGATCAAGATCTGATCAGTAGGGTTTGAAGTTATCCTTAATAATGTGTATTTAATTGACCTCGACTATATTGTTATTTGAATGGGTAAGTTGTCAAGTTTGTCCCATATACAAATTGTCAAGATGTGATTAAGGGTTCCGGAGATAAAGTGTAGTCAGTGTGTAGTAAGTGTAGTTGGTTATTTAAAGCTTCGCTTGCTTGCATTATTAATTACTGCTGTGCCGTGTTGATAATGAACCAGGAGAAAAAGTAGCTTATGTCCTTTATTATTTTAACTGTGTCCTTGCCAAATATCTTCTAGGTAGTCCCAAAAACATGTGTGTTACATGTATGTAAACATTTCTGTAGTTTCTGGAGTGCCTTAGTATAAATCACATTAGAATGCCATTTAAATCTTAACTATTGATAATAATAAAAAAAAAATACTAATCTATCCAACATTTTTTTTTAACAATTTTTTTCAAATATCTCACCTGATGGTAAGCGATGATGCGGTTGACGATGGAGCATGTTTACCCTAGCCTAGAAGATGCTTATTCACTCACGACTTAAAGACTCCCATATTGTATTTTTCAGGAAACACAGATTGAGGTAAGGAGTTCCATTCCTTAGCGGTTCGCATAATGAATCAGGAAGCAAAACTCTTAGGAGTCGCGATGATGCCCTAAGCTCTGAAGTTTTGCATCAGTCAACTGGTCACTGTTAATAAGTCTCTTGGCTCAACATAAAACTTTTTATGGGAAAGATTTGAAATTTTGATATGCTACTTTTCTGTTTTTTTTTTTTTTTTTTTATTCTCGATAGGCAAGCATTTGACCACCATCTCACTTGATGGAAAGTGACGGTGTGGTCGAAGATGAAGCATGCTTGCCTAGAAGATACCTGTTCACTCGAGGTTTAAAGACTCCTAGATTGTACTTAACGGGAAACACAGACTCGGGCAAAGAATTCCATTCCTTAGCAGTACGTATATTAAATTTTGAGGGTCCATGTTTGCTCGCGTCCGTGGGACTTAGCCCCAGTTGTCCCACACGTGACCCTTGGGTGGCGCTAAAGGAGCAACATCATAAGTGGTGGTAAGCCTTGGCCGCCGGCTTTCGAACCACCCCCCGGACAAAGCCACGGTGCCAAGCTATTCGCCAAGCGATTCGCGTTCCACCGTGTTGTCCGGGCTAGCCGTTCAGGAAGACGGGTCGGGTACAGATGCGCTAATGAAGATGACAGGATGAGTGACACAGTTATAACGTCGCATCGGGTAGCCAAGATCGGAGAGCAGCGGGATCCGAGGCACGGTTCTCCGCTGGCCGACCGCAGATAGTTGGGGGCCCAAGTAATGAGCTAGCCACTCATGAAAGGCTGCCCCGCCATCTAGCGAAAAATCCCAGGAGTGCGCCATCGTGCCGGTTGGCGACCGGATGCGAGGACCCGATGGACACTCCCGGGGGGGCTCGGGCGTCCCCGCGGTCTCCGGTTTTGATTTCCCACTGATGGGTCGTTTGATACTGTATGTCACTGAGTCAGTAATTAGTGCTTTGTCCCACTTCCGTCTTCTTACCTTCACTCCCCCCCAAAAATGAAAGTTAAAAAGAACAGTAAGGCATTTAAACAACGGAAGCACGTCCTCGCTCTTCATGTGCACCTTTGTAATATAAGAGGTTTGCACAGCAACATCAACCCGGTCCACCACCATCTTGAAACCGCAAAACCTCACCTACTGTTCCTTACGGAGATGCAGATCAGATGTCCAGCTGACGCGGCGTATCTTGCTTACCCGGGCTATAACCTTGAACATAAGTTCAAGCAGCGCTCGGGAGTTTGCATGTACGCTCGTGATGACATCTGCTATCGGCGTCTCCGTAATCTTGAAGACCCCAGCCTCTCAACTATCTGGGTTCTGGTGGATACAGGCATGGAGAAAATTCTCTATGCCTGTGTTTACCGTGCGCACTCTGGAGACGTGGAGACAAATAGGCTCATGACACACCTCAGTGAGGCGGCCGACGTGGCACATCAGAGGTATCCTTCTGCTGAATTAGTGGTTCTGGGGGATTTCAATGCTCACCATCAGGAGTGGCTATTCCCATACCAGAACACTGACCATGCTGGGAGAGAGATGCGTAAGTTAGCTTTGACGCTCAACCTCACCCAACTGGTCCAAGAGGCAACGAGGATACCGGATGTTGATGGCCACACAGCCAATTGCTTAGACCTTCTGCTGACAACAGACCCAGACCGCTATTCTGTGTCGGTTTCATCACCGCTTGGTAGCTCCGACCACTGTCTGGTGAAATCTGTGGCTGTCCATTCTCCGCCTGATCTCAGCCCAAAAGGCACTCGGCGGGTTTGGAGATACAAGTCAGCAGATTGGGATGAGATGCGTTCCTTTTATGCATCTTATCCTTGGCGGCAAGTTTGCTTCTCTTCGAGCGATCCCTCTGCTTGCGCGAATGCTGTGGTAGATGTGATGCGTTTAGGCATGGAGTATTTCATTCCATTCTCTGACGCACCTCTATCCAGTAAAGCTCGCCCCTGGTTTGGGGCCGAATGTGGACACGCGGAAGCGTTAAAACATGAAGCCTACACCGCTTGGGCTGAAGCTCGAATTCGCAAGGCTAGGAATATACGTGAAAAGAAGAGAGCCTTTAACAAAGCTGCCAAGTCTTGCAAGAAGGTTCTTAAGAAGGCACGCTTTGACCATATTAGCCGGATTGGGGCCAAACTTGCTTCGTATCCCTCAGGGAGTAAAGCGTTTTGGTCCCTGGCTAAGTCGGTTGAAGCGAACTTCTGCCGTTCCTCACTGCCTCCAATGCTGAAGCCTGATGGGACACTGGCTCACACCGCTGAAGAGAAAGCTAATTTGTTTGCTTCACTCTTTGCGGAATCTTCACATCTAGATGCTGGTAGCGCTGTACCTCCGAGTTTACCTGTCTGCGAGTCGACCATGACGGAAATCCGCATTCGACAGGTCGATGTACGTAAAGCGCTGCGCAATCTGGATGTGAACAAGGCCTGTGGCCCTGATGGCATACCAGCCATAGTTCTGAGGACATGTGCGCCTGAATTGTCTCCGATACTGACACGCCTCTTTCGCCTCTCTATGGAGACTGGTCAAGTGCCGAAAGCATGGAAGTCCGCCAACGTGCAGCCTGTGCCCAAAAAAGGAAGTCGCGCCGACCCTGTCAACTACAGGCCGATCTCAGTCACGTCCATTCTCTGTAAGACAATGGAACGTGTACTGAACAAGAAACTCCTAGGCTATCTAGAAGCAAATGACCTTCTGAGTGACCGGCAATATGGGTTTCGCCAGAACCGGTCAACAGGAGACCTTCTAGCATATGCCACTCACATATGGAGTGAGGCCTTGGAAAAACACGGCGAAGCGATTGCGGTATCGCTTGATATTTCCAAGGCCTTTGACAGGGTATGGCACGATAGCCTTATTGGCAAGCTTCCAGCTTATGGTTTACCTCCCGGTTTATGTGCTTGGATCTCGGACTTCTTGAGGGAACGATCGATTCGAGTTGTCGTTGACGGCTGCTCGTCCGATCTAATGGCAATTAATGCCGTAGTAGTAGTCGGGTACCTCAAGGGTCAGTTCTTTCGGCAACTTTGTTTTTGGTACACATTAACGATCTGCTTAGGCCCGGTATCTTTGGGTACGCAGACGATAGCACCGTTGTCGAGAGATTTATATCTAATGCACGAGCCGGTAAGGTACAAGTCCAGTTTTTAAGAGAGGCAATGGTTGGGCGTTTGAATTCGAACTTGTTGGCGGTGTCCGATTGGGGCGATGCTAACTTAGTTCGATTTAATGCGTCCAAAACAGGCGTGTCTCTTCTCCGCCAAACGGAGTCCGTTTGACCTATCTCCAACCTTCCAAGATGTACCAATACCGATAGCAAACAAACTCGAGCTTCTTGGCGTTACCTTATCGTCAAATCTTAACTTTGGCACCTACATTGAAGCCAGAGCTCAACTGGCCGCTAAGAAGTTGGGTATCCTCGCCAAGGTCCGGCAGTACTTCACACCTCGCCAGCTTCTTAACTTATATCAAGCGCAAGTCCGATCGAGTATGGAGTACTGTGGCAATCTCTGGGATGGATCCGCTAAGTACCAGCTTGAAGGTCTTGAGGCTATTGACCGACGGGCAAAAAGACTTATTGGCGATAGTAAGCTGATTGAGTCCAGATTGCACAGCCTTGGTCACAGGCGTATGGTCGCAAGTCTATCGGTATTCTATCGTTTGCATTTTGGAGAGTGTGCGCAGGAATTACATGAGTTAATTCCACCATGCCCATTTTACCATCTAACAACCAGACAAACTGACAAACGTCATCCATTTATGGTTGACATACCTCCAGTTCGCTCGAAGCGGTTTGCTTCTACGTTCATCATCCGTACAGCGAAGGAGTGGAACTCATTGCCTGCGTCATTGTTCCCTGAGGGGTATAATCTGGGAGTCTTCAAATCGAGAGTGAATAGGTATCTTCTAGGCAAGCATGTCACATCTTCGACCGCATCATCACTTTCCATCAGGTGAGATAGTGGTCAAATGCTTGCCTATTCTGCATAAAAAAAAAAAAAAAAAAAAATGTGGAAGCAAAACGCTTTGTACGCACCCTTGGAATATCGACCATAAACCGATGTCGCGTGGCTGATTGTCTGGATGTCCGATGGTAAAAGGGGGATGGGGGAATCAAATCATGCAATTCCGTGGCACACTCTCCGAAATGTATCCTATAAAAGACCGATAGACTTGCGACCTTACGACGATGTTCTAGGCTTTGAAGTTTCGCATCCGTCAGTTCTTTGCAGTTTATTAGTCTCTTAGCTCTGCGTTCAATAGTCTCAAGTGTCTCAAGCTGGTATTTTGCAGAGCCATCCCAAAGATGAGAGCAGTACTCCATACAGGATCGGACCTGTGATTGGTACAAGTTCAGCAACTGTCCCGGTGTGAAATACTGTCTCACCTTGGCAAGAATTCCAAGCATTCATTTTTTGCGGCCAATTGAGCTTTTGACTCAATATACGTGCCGAAATTGAGTGTTGACGTCAAGGTGATGCCAAGTAGCTCAAGACTGTGAGTTACTGGCACGGGTACATCTCGGAAAGTTGGAGTCAGATAAAATTGGCTCCGCTTCGCAGAGAATAGACACGCCTGAGTTTTGGTGGCATTAAACCTAACCAAGATGGCATCGCCCCAGTCTGAGACTGCCTTCAAGGATAAGTCTAAGTGCTGAACCATGTCCTCTCTCAGAGACTGAATTTGATCCCTATTAGCTCGAGCATCAGATATATAGCTCTCTACAACTGTGCTGTCATCCGCATACCCAAATGTCCCGGGCTGAAGCAGGTCATTTATATGCAGCAGGAATAGTGTTGCAGAGAGAACCGACCCTTGAGGGACTCCGGCATTGATAGCCAATAGATCGGACGAGCAGCCATCAATACTTTTTTTTTTGACAAAATATAAAAGTTTCAGTTCAGTTGTGTATCGCTACGACACTCCCTGTATTATATATGTGTAACCGACTTCAAAAAAGTAGAAGGTTCTCAATTAGACTGTATTTTTTTTATGTGTGTTCCTCTGAATTTTTTTCTAGGTGAACTGATTTTGACGTTCTTTTTATATGAAAGCTGGTGCTTCCCATATGGCCATTAAAATTTGATCAAGATCTGACCAGTTTTTGAGTAATCCTCAATAATCCGTATTTAATTAATCTTATCTGATCAATAAGTTTTTAAAGCTTTGCTTGTGTTTAAATTATTTTACTATATCCATATATATTTTTCTATATATTCTTACAGAAACAATTTACAACCTAGCAAGAAAGCCAAGCTAGACAATGACTTACTCGACGAGTCAAGAGACAAGACTCTTTTTGCACTGCTCAAGCTTCCATCTAAAGTAATAGACAAACCGCCACAAGATGTTGACACCGAGAAGCTGTCCACTTTTTCAAACCTTTTACAGAAGTTCACAGCTGAGCATTCAGTAGAAACAGTAAGTATGATAGATTTATTGAATGTTTTGTTAGTATTATACATATTTAAGTACAAGCCTTGTCTCGCAGCATCGCCAGCATATATCAAGTAAAAGAATATCTTATGTTTATTCAAAATTTTACCCAAATCCATTCAGCCATTCAGCCATTACAGCATGAAGAGAAAAAAACATACAAACTTTCGGATTTATAATATTTGTGTGATAAAATGTTTCATCGTTCAAACTCACGGAATCAAATCTCGGTACAATGTAAGAACCAAACAAGTCAAATCGTTTAATCTTAAGTAAAAAGCAAATTTGGACCAAGCTTTCTTTTATTGAGGATTTCGATCTTCATAAAAATGAAGAAGCAGAAAGTACTTCTCATAAGAAAGCCATAGAAATTCATGGAATATTTTTCGTGTATTATAAAGCTAAGTTATTACTTTATTTTTTTTTTTCAGCATTTACCAGAGAAAAATTACAAACACATCCCCATAGACTGGGCGTTGAAAACAAAAGTAAGACTGATGTCACCCAAACCATTCGCATGGACTCTCAAATTAAAAGCCAGTGAAGAAGCTTCAGGTATCACTGGGTAAGTATTTTTTTTTATCTTTGTTGTCAAAATTTTGATAATACTACTGACAATCTATCTGTAAAATGTCTTTAACAATTTTCACCCAACATATCAAGACGCCTTTATTACAAAAAAACTAGATCAAAATTAGTTCTTATTTGAGAGCTAAGATGCCACTGCCAGATATGCACTATTATGCACCCAAACACAGAACAGCCCTCTGTTTGTGTTGGGAGTTAAAACCAAGTACTTACAAACTCACACATTTGGTGCAAGCCCAAATCACACTTTGTTGGATTCACATTTCCTCTACCTATTCCTAATTTCATACACATCACCTTTTAACAACAACAGTGTGGGGCTGTGAGTATGACAGCGTTTGTTTTGTTATTTGTAGATTTGTTCGATGTCTTGATACCACAATCTCTCCCACCCTCGACACATCACCACGCGCATTGTTCCACCAAACCTGCTTATACTGGCAACACCCACACCTGCCTTGGTTAGATCTGTACCCGAGGTCTTCTGGGAAAGTTGCCGCCACCAGCTTTATGGCCACCAATGAGGAGGTCAAACAGGCACTGCAGAAAGAATGGACGGAGAGCTTTCGGTCTTTATTTCAGGTAAGAGGAATGCTATAGAAACTATTACAATACCTAGGTTTTCCATGTCTCTAGTTTTACAAGTTGTTTTGTTCCATGAAACTGCCCGTTGGCTAAGTTGGGTGAGCGTTCGCCTTCTAAGCAGGGGTATCGGGTTCGATTCCCGGCGGGAACACAAGTTTTCTCCCCAAGGAAAAATTTGTGTTTCTGGTTCTGGTTGTGATTGTGTGTGTGATGTGAATGTTTCCGGCACCCACGACACAAGTCATTAAACTTAGTGTGGGGCTATGAGTGTGAAAGCGTTTATGTTATTATGTTTATGAAAATGTCGGGTTTAGATCCCAGATCTAGGAACTTGATATTTTGGTAAATATTAACTAGTTTTTATTGATTTATGATGTATTTGATTGATAAAATATCTCTACTCGGTATACTCGACCATAACTTACAATTAGATAGTGGTCTAACGAAAATAACATGTCGATAAATGCAAATAAATATCACATGGTGAGTTTAACCTACTATTACGTTACTGGCTGCCGTGCTTCCGAGTCGTATGTTATGACCAGGTATTATAAATGTGTATATTGTTTCCTTAATTAGTTCAAGTTCAGCCATTCTAGCGTGTACAGGGAACAAACGCACGCAGACACAAATTTATTATACAGAGATGGTCCTTTTCAAACTGTTATTTCCAGCTTCTCCGAGCGCTGCACTGCCCGTATTTCTACGTGTGTGCGAACACATTCACGTGTCTGTTCCGCGCCGCCGGACTGTGCGGCGTGTCCGAGCCAAGCGCGCTCATAGCGCCCACCACGAGGGGCTTCCGGCAAACATTGCGGCAGGAAGGTAGGGAGTTCGTCGAAAGTATACACATTAAGTACTTACTAGCTGTTGTTCTCAAGGGCTTCGTCCAGATTAATTGGAATATACAAGTGGCAAAACCAACGTTTTTAAAATACCACGATGCTCTATCTAGCAAACGGCTGCACCGATAGTCAAACGTAGCCAATAACACCATTGATCAAATAACCTTTCAAATAAAAAAAAACTAAATTAACATTTTAGACAGACACCTTCGATCAAGTAACGTTTCAAACAAAAACACTTAACTAAAATGACAGTGGGAAACACAGATACAAACTTATAACAAACGTCTTTTTCGTTGCGAGTTAATTAAAAATGGCTACCAGGCCAGCATAGTTGATCAAACCTCGTGCCTTTGATTCCTGTTATAAAATCTGATTTTTTTGTTATTGTGTCCAGTTGTGTTGGGTCAATAAAATAATTTCTATTTCCTTAGACGTAGAATTCACAATGCCTCTCCGGCCCGAGAGCAAAAAAAGACTGAATACATCGGACGACCAGCCCAAGAACGCTTCGTTCGACTCCTGCTACGATACCATGGAGGAACCACGTGACACGGGACACAAGGATGAAGAGGATGAGGAGGACCCAGACCAGTTCCTATCGCAGCTGGGACTGGAGACTGATGTTATTAAGAAGATTAATACTGCGCAGGTTAGAAATGGAAAATTCTCTAAATAGTATGAACTGCATCACATATTATAGAGAATTCTTAATTGCTCACATTTTTAACAACTTCTTAGGACTTTTTTGATAATTTCCTGACTGCTAGCTGAGATTTCTGGTTTTGTTTATTTTCGCAGAGCGCCTTTGTCAAGCATCGCGTGGGCATTAGTTACGGTCTAAGACAAAATCACAAGCTTTTAATCCCTGTTTGAGATATATTCAGACCAAAAAGAAGCTCCTCAATTATACTGATTTAATCCACTTTGTTATATATTATAGTTTATTAGTAATTTAGTGCCACCAGCCCTAAATCCTATACGATTTTCTTCGATTTTATTTGGTAAAGTGACTACATGCCAGGATAGACTAGGCCACGAAAATAATTGTATTCAAAAGCCCTTATAACAACCATGACTTATATAGGCCATAAATATAATATGTCAGTAACAAAAGCTCCAATAACGACCACTACTTGATCAGCCTATGTTTAAAAATGATTAAAATTTGACATCGCGGAACATTGTCGTACAGCTTTATTTTTTTTTAATATATTAAATGTTGTATATACACAAATATGTCCAAGGGTCAATTGCATATATTTCTTAATACTATATAAATCTATACAAAGACCCGAGTTACTTACAAGGCACCAAACTAATAGGTAACTGCTCGAACCCAGAGTGTAGTATTCCTATCATATATAATTTTTCATATAGATTTATTTGTCTAGGCTCGCATCACTCACAGTGCAGAAAGCAGCGTGGACAGCGCGGCTGAATCCTTGGTATTCGTCCGCGGCGCCGACGCACAAGCGCTGTTCAACTTCCTACTAAACTGCAAATCCACCATCAGCCCCACTGGTCCGTTCGCGGGCGTGCCGCCTACTTTACTGTCGCCCACTGCGTTTCACGGAGGGACGCTGCAATCTCTGAAGGTACATCACCAATAGCGATGGCTTATCGATTCTAAAGTTTCACTGATTAACTAAGAGTGCGCGTTGTTAAGTCAAAAAATATAATTGATTGTATCTGGAGAACTCCGGAATGCGGGCTGTGCGTACTGATTTTCACCGCTGATCCATCTAAGGAGCTATACTATGCCACGAACAAGGCTTCATATCCCTCTTTTGGTTTGATGATAAATGTTGACCATCATTGTATCGAATTCATGTCCACCTATTTTACTTTTAACTATATCATCAGTTCCTAGACACATCTTTTTGACGCCGACTATTAGTTATTTCCCTAGTTATGTAGCTAATTAAATACCTAAGTTGAACCATCTTGAAAAGAAAATGACCATTGTGCAAGTTGAGGTTTGTATGTAATTATATAATAATTGGACAAAACAAGACAGTTTATTTAGGTCAAAGTGACCAAACAGTAAGTAGCCCATTGTTCCGACAGGTGAGGGAAACCACGATACATTCGGAGAGCAACAAGTACTACTCGATAGAGCTGCGCGGTCCGATCCTGCCAACCACCGTCCACACATTGTTCAAAGTACTGAAGACGAGTTCGGCTGCACAGTTCAGCGCTACCTTCGCGCATCATCAGCCCACATTGGCTTTTTCCTGGGCGGCAGCTAATATTGCACAAGGTTTGCCCTTATTGTTTGTTTTAATTTCATAAATTTTTTTTTTTCATATTATTTCATAGCGATGTTTTCAATAGTTATATATGTAGTACAAGGTATTGTATGCAACATTTTTATTACATACCGTTTCCTTCCGTACATTGCTGTGAGTAAATGTATTCAATGAAATGTAACGATATTCAGTTTTCGCAAACGATTATAACTCTTAAGTAGCCTACATCCTGTTCTAGGCTTAGCTAGGCTATAGTTCAGTTCTGCAACCAACCGTTACAGAGATACCTCGTTTCAATCATACTCATTTCGTATGATGCGTGGGGTTACTTCGGCCACGGCTGCGCGTAGTAAACTCTCTGGTGATATTTATTTCTTACGTTACTTTTGCTTACCATGGAAACCCTCTATTGATTAACTAACTTGTGATTAAAAAAATTAATTTACCAGCAAATCGAAAGAATTTATTTCTATTTCTGTTATTATCTAGCAATAAAGTTAGCCCTCTATAGGCTTATTTCTCAGACAAGACTTCAATTGTTGAGAAACTAAGCATGCAAGTACATGGAGTCAAGTTGTAATTTCAAAGTAATGTCAAGCTCAATTTCACCCTCAAATCGTCCTTATTCCAGATGAAACCTCAAAAGAAAACGAACCAAACCACTTTGCCAAAGCATTCAACCAGGAGAATCTATCAGACTGCGGGATCAGTGATGACATGCTTCAGCATTTCTGCTCGCCAGACCCCAGCGTCATCAGACAACTGGATAGCGTCAAGTACAACACAGAAGATGACTCGTATACCTGGTGATATTATTTAATTTTATTGTTTTAACTGTTGTTAATCAATTGTGATCATGGAATAAAGCATATTTTCCTATTTAATTGTATGATTTCTATGATGGCAGATACCTTGTTTGACTAATTGCATATTCGTCAGGATCCATAATGATATCAAATATACAATTTTAAGAACCTTTGTAAATTGATTAAGCTATAAGGAATTGAGTAGTGAGGTTTCATAATATACAGCGAAAGAGACAAAAGCTTTCCATCTCCTGGATACTCAAACCACGAAAATAATAGATGTAGTGAAATTGTGATGTCCTAAAACATATTGGTCCAAGATCCCAGGGCCACCAGACGTCAGGTATTTTCTGATGAAGGAAATGTGGACGATCGAGTAGTGTTAGTATGTACTAAGAACGCATGCCTGTTTAGGGGATGATTAGCCCCTTGGATCGGTCTGTCTTCTTGTAAAAGGTATTACAAGAAGTTACAAATAGTTGTTAGAAGTTACAATAGTTGTCTGGTAGACATATATAAAAATGGAGCATCGGAATTTACGTGAAATTAAGTACCTAAATATTTTGGGAGCTTTAAAGCGTCTGCATAGCAATACGGCCGACGGAAAGTGTCTGGGAGTATTGGCGACTTACTTTTAAGAATATTGCCTAAAATATACGTAAAAATCAGCTTGGAGAATTTACGTGAGGTAAGTAATGTTTTTATGTGCCTAATACCTGAAAATTGGCCGTTTAAAAGCAAGCTAGCAGGTAGGCATGCGTTCTTAGTATATACTAATACTACTCAATCGTCCACATTTCCTTCGTCAGAAAATACGTGACGTCTGGTAGCCCTGGGGATCTTACTCTATATGGCATCACGTTAAGACGCGGCTTAAATAAACAAAATGAAAGTCAGCATTGTTTACTTAATTGTATTGATTTATTTCATTTTTGGTAAATTAAAAATAAAGATTTCATAAGTCCTTCACAATCACTTACACATTAACAGATTCATACAGATCAGGATGAAATAAATAGTGTGAGAGTTCGGTTTCAATAATGTATTGTTTATGTTACCTAAAACATAACTGCACTAATCACTATAAGTTATCACTTGAAACCCAAGGTGGAGCGGGAATCTTGGAAAGCTTACATCTAAAATATTCATCTATGTGACCATTTATCCGCTCACTAAAACAAACAATACAAATATTATTCTATGCCTTATAAATAACACTTGAGCTTGATATAAATAGAAGTGCAATCTTTCACTAAAGTGCACAATACTCGAGGAAGATTTTCTATTACAGTAGAATCAAGCGAAAGTTACATTATTGCCTAAAATGTATTAAAATTTACCTGCACGTGTGTGGAGTCGAATTATGATGTATAAGTTAGAGGGCTTATGATTTCTGAAACAAACGAAAAAATCTTGTTAGTGTCAAAAACACGTGAGTGTATTATCTTCCATCAAGTCAACAAGGTGAAACAAATGTAATAATATCTCTTAAAAGCTATGCTTGCTACAAATAATCAATATTATGAGAGTTCGTAATTTTGTCCTCTCTTCATTAAGCAATGACAATGAGCAAATAAATTTGGATGAAATTTGAAATGGACATAAGTCTTGGTCAAGTCTGTTGTTGAATGTGATGGACAATGGGAGTCTCAAACCCAACAAATCATCAAAATGACTTCTTTTTGCATTCAAAAACTCATGCATCGGTTTCTACTGCTTTACATATACACCTACTCTCGAACAGCTTAGTCTGCAACCCAGATCCCTTTTCCCCTACATAAACGAAGTGGGATGGCTCGAGTAGTTGCGGCCAGGGGGAAATGCACAATATACCCCAAGCGGGACATCATTCAGTGGAAGGTTTATTGCACCCATTACATGTAAAATTAAACCAAGCCGGCTAACTCATGTTTTCCTTTATCATTTTAATAACAAATAAGACATCAACACCCACGATATTGTTCTAACCGCTGCGTCTAGCTTTACAATAGGTAACTGCAGAATTACATCTTCAAAAAGTTGATAAGAAATCTACATAGCAAGTCCAGAATTAATCTTATTTATTTTTTATTTATTTATTTACAAGGAAGACCAACAGCCGAAGCCAATTAATGGTCCTCACGGATAGAAACATTTTACTAATTAACGCAAACATGACATTAACGCATCGTTACACAAAGAAAAAATAGAAAGCAAGTATGCTACAACGACCCAGACGCAGCGGGTAAGTCCCCGCTCTCTGTGCCGAGGGGGTTCGATTCTCGGTACGGGCACAAGGGACATTTCTTGGTTCTGGGTGTTTTTTGTCTCGATGGCAAGCATTTGACCACTATCTCACCTGATGATGTATTAATCTGAGATGTAAATGTTTTCGGCACCCACGATTTGTCTTCGAACTAAGTGTGGAGCTGTGAAAGTGAATGCGTTTATTTATTATTAAAGCATTCCTATCACGTGGCCAAATACTTGTCCGATTCCCTATCCACGCAGAGCAATCAGTCGCTATCTATCCTAAAACATGCAAGTACTGACATTATTAGATGAGGTGGCGGCGGGCTGGCCCGGCACGGAGTACTGCGGGCGGAAGTTGGAGAAGTTGGCGGCGGGCGCGGCGGCCGGCGCGAAGCCGCCCAGCGCGCCGCCCGCGCTGAACCCGCCCGGGAACTGGGGCATTTGTGCTGCAAACAAATACACGTCTTACTGTGGGATTACACTGCCCAAACATCTACAAGAACAAGTGTACAAATGTATCGAACCCAAAGAGTTTAAATAACTGTAGCGAAAACATAACGTAAATTTCGTGTATTGTGCAAATTTTAGTCGAAACATCTACAAGAAAAGGCCTTATTTTATATTTTTAACTAACAATATTGTATGGATCCTTTGTTGTTCCGAAATAAACAATTTGAATTGAAAAATTGAAAAAACATGTTGAAAACACTGATCTCTGTCAAGTAACGAAGCCAAAGAGTTTAAATAACTGTAGCGAAAACACAACGTAAATTCCGTGTATTGTGTAAATTTCATTAGTTATTTCTCGCATTTTTCGAAATTTTACTAAAACGGTCATAATACGTGTGGCTACCGGTTACTGTATCAGGATCGGTATTTTAAATGAAAACGGGTATAAAATATCCATAAAAATAAAATACCGTCTTTTGAAAAATTTAATGATGAATGAGGATTCATATTAAGGGTTACTGGTTGAAGTTATACCTGGTTTGAGGGCCCGAATCCGTAATCAGCAAAATGCCCAAAGATTTCGATTTTGAACCGGATCAGTGAAAAACAGAATGACTTTTGTATATGTGCTGGTAATAAGAAAATCATATTCTGACTGATTTAAGCACTAAAACTGGTTTGTAAAACTACTTTATTCAGGCGTTTTTACACTACACAGACCTAATATTTGTCTAAAGATTTTTGTACGGGTGACATTAACGGACCATTGTACAAAACTACGAGTAATGTAAGTGTTACTGACCGGCGGGCACAGGGTTCCCGGCGGTGGCGGCGAGGCGCGACAGAATGCTGCGCTCCGACATCTGCAGGCGCTGCGCCACCGGCGGGATGCGCGCCAGCGTCGCCGGCAGCCGCGACACGTCCGACTTCATGTCCGACAACAGCTCCTCCAGCTGGTTCAACACCTGAAAGGGATTACTTATTCAGAAAACAGTGTGACTTCTTGTCCGATAGGAGCTCTAGAGAGAATAAGCTGGTCAGAAAACAGAGCAACTACTTCATCTCTGATAGTGTCTGCCAGTTTCAGTTTTTTTAATGAATTATTAATTATTTTGAGTTGCATTAATGAAATTCGGGTTCAAAACCCAGTCTTTTTCACTTTCAGGCAAAAAGGTGAGTGACATGCCTTCCACTTCCACAAAACACTTTGGTACATTCCTAGCTCCTTCAAACCTTATGCAGCACAGCGTTGGCCGGCTTGTTCCCCGCAAGCGACTCCTTGCTGAGGTGTTGGTGCGACTCGGCGAGGCACTCCACTTCAGCGAAGCGCGCGTTCAGCGACATCGCCGGGTGGTTGGGGTCCTGAGTAAGGTTCAGGTACGCAGCACGACGCAGTTGCTCTTCGATCACCAACGCTTGTTCTAGGAGCTGGAAGGAATTAAATCGCTTTTACATTATCAGCTTTAAATAGCCAAAAATAATGAAAATAAATTCGCCACTTCGTTTCTCGCCGGGTTCTTCTCGAGATGGCTCTAAATTTCCGAATCTGGCAATTAGAATAATTTATGAGATAGACTGTAGAATGTGAAAAAGCTATTTTGTATTTTGTTCTTAGACCATAATATGCTACCAAAAGAAAGATCCAGGTTTAAAATACTGGTAGGAGATTCAAAAATGGACAGCTCAAATTGTAATCTTGTATGACCAGTATATAAGCAAAAATTTTACTCAGTCCAATGTTTTCCAGGTAGCAAAGTTAAGTATTTACCTTGAAACGCCTAGCAAGGAACTTGTTCTTGATCTCCAAG
Organism: Lomographa bimaculata; assembly: GCA_948107665.1. NCBI lineage: Eukaryota > Metazoa > Arthropoda > Insecta > Lepidoptera > Geometridae > Lomographa > Lomographa bimaculata. Next base: position 16,499,855 of record OX403589.1, read on the forward strand.
AAGTTTCCTTTACCGACGTCCATCTTAAACGGCTCGTTGATGATGGCGAATCGGAGATCGTTCTGTATATCCTGCCAGCGTCCATAACCGTGCGTGACAATGCCAGCCAGTAGCCAGTAGTCGTGCCTCCGATGCCAGATCTCGTATTCTCGGCCGGGGGCAGCCGCGCGCTCCTCATTGAGCCATAACGTGTGGAGTTCTGTGAAACCTCCGTCTGCGATGTTGAACATAAACTTGCGCCTTTCTACTTTGAGGTCTTCCTCTTCTTTTACTAGTACTACATCATCGTCGTCATCCTCCTGTGGACATAGAATTAGGTATGTCAATGAAATATCTCGATAAAAAGTTTAAAAAACAAACAGCATTTTTTTTATTTACTCTTGATTACAAGACACTAATGCATAGTGACCATATAAATATTAATATGCCTATAGTACGTATATGAAACTATCATATTTACCTTTTTCTCATCCTTGGTGGGTTTGTCAGAAGCTTCAGAATCAGCCTTGTCACTCTTGGCATCGTCCTTCTTATCAACTTCTTCTTTCTTAATCTCTTCTTCTTTCTCTTTTTCCTGTTTCACCTCTTCCTCTACCCTCTTCTCCTCAGGTTTCTCTTCCTCCCGGGGCGGTTCCTCATCAACAGACATGCGTCGTTCTTCCTTTACTTCCTCAGGTTCTTTAACCGGCTCCTTTTCTTCGACATCCTCTTTAGCTTCAGCGGTGTCCATCGGCTCTGGTTTTTCTTTCGTTTCCGATTTGTCGTCCTTTGTTTCTTCTTTGTCGTCTTTTTCTGATCCGCCCGGTGTGGGCGCTTGTCCGGAGTTTTGCGTTAGTTGTGTGGGGGCTGGGGAAGGCGCGGCTGAGGTGATAGGAGTAGCGGTTGAAGGCGCGGGGCTCGGTGCTGCACTTTCTCCCGTCGCGGATTTCACCGGTTCAACCGGCTTGCGAATCAGTTCGGGCATGCTATAGTAACCGTTGATGTGTTCAAACTCTTGCACCTTCTTCCTAATCAGACTCATAACACCGATCCTAGTGAGCACGTGTTGCCTCGAAAGTCCCTCTCGCGGCACGCCGTCAGCGAAAGTCTCGGCATTATCGGCGCCCGGCTCGCATAGATGCCGCATGAATAGAGACACGTACGCTTTGAAGTTCCGCTCGGATTTGCCTCTGAGATCTCTCACTAGCCATTGGGAATTGAACGCGTCCTGCGGCGGCATTCCGTATCGCATGATCGCGTTGAGGAACGACTTCCTCTGTCTAGCATTGAAGCCGAGTACTTCCATATTGCCGCCAACGCGGGCCAATAACGGCGGAAGAGGCCGGTCGCGTTCCTCTCGCCTTTCGAGTCTACGTTTGCTGCGGCGACTGAGAAGGTCCCCGTTGTCGTTCTTCTCATCGAAATCGTCGTCCTCCTTGTCGTCTTCGCTTCCCTGAGAGAAGTCTGAGTTGTAGTCGGATCCATTCTCTTGCCACGTGGAATCTTCGCGGTTTTCTGTCTGCGCGACGCTGCCGTCGTTGTAATTAACCTGTTTGCGCACTCGCTTGCCTTTGCCCAGCGTTCGAGCCTGGTCCTCTTGATGCTGTTCGTAGTGATGCCGCAGCAGTTTGATCCAGTAAGCGGGGTCGGTATTCTCTGCCTCCTGCTTGATAATCTCGGTGTCGACATCTTCTTCGCCCTCACCCTCCTTGGTGGAATAGCTGGCGACTTTGAAAGAGCTGAGGTACTCGTTCGCCCAAGATTCCTTCGACTCAATACCTTCCTTGGACCGATCAAGCAGCTCGCCTACCGCTCTATCGTCATAATGAATGGCCTCCTCCTTCCCCTCATCCTCTTTGAAAAGCTCCTCGGTACCGAATCGCAGGATATCGTCCAGCTCCTGTTTCGTAAAATTCGCTCCCTTTCCGCCCATACCGGGCCGCACGACCAAGTGAGTCAACATCATTTTCCTCTTAGCAACCTGCGTCACTCGCTCTTCGACGCTGTTGCGCGTGACGAAGCGGTAGATCATGACTTTATTCGCTTGTCCGATACGATGCGCGCGCGAGAACGCCTGGATATCGTTGTGTGGATTCCAATCGGAGTCGTAAATGATAACCGTGTCGGCTGTCGCCAGATTAATACCTAGACCTCCCGCCCTCGTCGAAAGCAAGAATACGAACTGCTGCGCCCCCGGGGCGTTAAACCTGTCAATGGCTTCCTGCCGAATAGTCCCGGTGATGCCTCCGTCGATTCTCTCGTATTTGTAACCCTCGCCTTCCAAGAAATCTTCGAGGATGTCCAACATTTTCGTCATCTGAGAGAAGATAAGCACCCTGTGGCCCTGATCTTTGAGCTGTTTCAGCATTTTGGACATAAGGACGAGTTTCCCCGAGGCTTTGACCAGAGCTTGAGTTTCGTAGTTGCCGTGGGGCCCGAGCGGCGCCTCTTCGGCAGCGACAGGGAATAAATACGGATGGTTGCAGCATTTCTTCAAGTCCATCATCACGTTGAGCAGAGAAACGGTTTGACCTCCGCTCTTGGGGTTCAGAGCTTCGTAGTTCCTGGTCAAAATGTATTTGTAGTATTTTTTCTGCATCGGCGACAGTTCGACGCGCACGATGAACTCGGATTTCGTCGGCATATTTTTGAGTACATCCGCTTTGAGACGCCGCAGCATGTGCGGGCCGAGCATCTCGTGCAGCCTCTTTACTTGTTCCTCCTTGGATACATCGGCGAACTCATTTTGGAAAGCAGCCAACTCGTTAAATTTGTCCTTGTTCAAGAAGTTCAATAAATGGAACAACTCCTCCAGGTTGTTCTGCAGAGGAGTGCCGGTCAGCAGCAATTTATAGTTAATCTGGTATCCAGCTAGGAGCCGGAAGAACTTTGACTGGTTGCTCTTCAATCTATGCGCTTCGTCAACCACGAGGCACGCCCATTCGATTGATCCGAGACACGTGGCGTCGATGGAAACCAGCTCGTAAGACGTAAGCAGAACGTTGAATTTCACTTGCGACTTGATTTTCGAGGGTCTACCACCTCTGTTAGCGCCGTCATCGAACGTGAGCTCGTTCTCTCTAATAACCGCGCGAGAGTCTTTGTCGCCGACATACGTGATGCAGTATAGATCTGGTGCCCAGAGTTCGAATTCTCGCTCCCAGTTGATGATGGTGGATAGCGGGACGGAGACTAAGAAGGGTCCCTTGCAATGTCCCTCCTTAAATAGAGAGTAGAGGAAGGTAACTGTTTGGATGGTTTTCCCGAGCCCCATCTCGTCAGCGAGGATGGTATCGATCCCCTGTCCCCAGGAGTACCGCAGCCAGTTGAGGCCCTCGAGCTGGTAAGGGTGAAGCTGCATGCCCGTCTCGTAGACGAATGGGGGTTGATCTTCGTACTTCTTGTTGAGGTTAGTAGTGGGGCGGTCTGGTGGAGGGTTGTACTTCCTCGGTTTAAACTGTGTGCCGGTACTGCTGTCATCCTCGTCTATGATTTCGCGGTTCTTGCTCTTGCGGCCAGGTTTCTTGCCTTTGCTCTTTGTTTTGCCCTCTGAAGTAATGTAGGCTCGCATATCCTGAACAAAAATATAAACATATTAGTTATGACTACATTCATGTCTGTCTCTACTTACACAAATAAGACATTATCTTGTCATACTCAATAACAATCTAAATCGTCCAGAAGTTAGAGAGAGGAACCCCACCACTCATTTTCACCATCACTGAATATTCGAAGACACTATGACACTACTCTGATATCGATGCATCTTAGGAGTATCGCCTTGTTCCCTTTAAACTGCAAGTGTTAAGAGAAAGACAGCAAACCAATCGAAGGCCAGCGGTTATTATGTGTATCTTAGTTAATAACCGTTTAGTGCGGTAGTAGATCTATAGAGTATGCGAAGTGCGACTCGACGGCGGCGAGACTACACATCTAAGAGACACTATTCAATGAGGGGGATGTAAGGCCTGCAATGACGTCCCGCTTGGGGTGTAATGTGAATCTTAGAGACACTATCCTAAAGATGGCTTCTGAATGTAGCCAAACAATTCAATATCTAACAACATTAACAACGCGTAGGTCACGCCAATTCCCATTATGCGCACCTGGTAGTATTCCACAGCATGCTTGAGTCCACTGATATCCTCGTGCTCAGCCTCCCAAGTGGCCTGGTCGTATGACAGGTCGCGCCACTTCACCAGGTAGAACGTGGTGCCGTCGCGCGATGTGCGATGGTTGATCACGCGGTGTACCACCAGCCATTCAGGTTTTACACCATATCTGAAATGTAATAAAAATACATAAAATATATTGAATGAATTTGTAAAATACTATAAACCTCTTAGGACATCATTCCAACCATTGGGATTATCGTTTTTCGTAGGAAGGCTATTGTGAATTCTGTTTTACGATTTTGCAAATAAATCTTAAAATAAATATTATTTATCTTATCTATTATAAGCCTAAGGTTTACACTTGAAGTCTGGAGTCTAGCGTTGGCGTGATAATTGCGATACTATTCTTTGCGGAAAAATTTAGTTAAAGCAACTATTAATAATTATAGATTGTATAGAATATATAAAATATAATCTCAATTGCTACGAAAAATATTGCATTCAGAAGAAAGTCTTAAGAGAGAGAAGAGGACTTAGAGAGAAAGAACATAATCAGCTTAGGTTAGTCAGAACCTAAAGAATCAGGGCCTGAGGGTTTTCTGGTGTTTAACAATTAACCCTAAATATTTTATCTACTCGATATGCCCTTTGAGGCATCATGCGCCCTTAACAGTTCCTTTGTTAAACGTTACCTGTAGAACTTCTCCTCGAGCTCCTTCTCATCTGTATCCTGGTCTTGCTTCTGATCCCGCAGCCGTTTGGAGCGGCTATCGCGTTCGTCTAGCGGCTCCTCCAGTTTGGGAGGCTCCTCAGGGTCGTATTTACGCATGTAATACCGGTACATTAGCGGGTGGAACACGTCCAACTGAAAAACGACACTTTGCTGCTGTAGTAATGAAGTAATGGAAGCCAAGTCAAAATTGAGCATTACTCTGTGCCAATAACGAATGGATACCAAGGAGAGTTGGCGTCAGGCAAGCAGCCAGTCATACAAATGCCGAACGAACAATAAAATAATCTCTTCTTTGCTTTGACTATTTTGTAAAACTTAAAAAATGAGAAACATATTACAAAACTTCGTACCTGTAACTCCGTGATCCAACTGCAGTGCCAGTAAGACCGTTCATGCCACTTGACGAAGAACTCACGTTGACGCGGAGCCTTCGTCTTTGAGGAATGCTCTTTCCACCGCCACGTTAGGATCTTGGCCACTTTACCATCCAAAGGAGGACACTGCAAAATAAAAAAACATTTATAATTGATATTGTGACCTAAAAAGTGAAGTGAAAATTTATCTTCTTATGAAAACATCGTAGCATTTTTTTATTCAATATAAAAAATCCAAGACTAACTAGCGCGGAGTTCCACAAGTTAGTATTTTAGACCCATTACTTTTTAATTTGTTTAGAAATGACCATACAATGACAAAGCATAAATTAACTCAGTTAACATCCATAGTCAAACGAAATGTCTGAATATAGATTATTATTATTGTGGGTGCCGAAAACAATTACATCAAATAAGACCCAGAACCAGAGCAATTTTGGGATTGACCGATTTTTAAATTCTGCTGACTGGAATCCCACCCCGACGTAGATTTTCACAGTAACAAAACAGTAAGAACACAAGTGATGCTCACACTACATCGCGGACACTTCCAGTCTCCGTCAGGTACTTCTTCTAAGGGCGGGTTGAGGCAGAACCGATGGTACGCAGATGGACACGAATCGCAACATAGTAGCTCGCCGCCGTCTTTGCAGATCCTGGCCATACAAAAATAGTTTTAATAAAAAAACATCTCATTTTACAAGTGCAATATTAATACTTAGTAGTACATATGAAGGAATCCAAGGAGTGTATTGGTGTGACTGAAAAACCCTAGCAAATCCTATGAGTTAGTGGTCCAAAGCTAGCATCTCAACATCAGGTGGTAAACTGCGGTATTCATGCTGGACTCGAGTGTAACTGGCTCTTGTATTAGTTTCAAATTATTTCGGTAGATGGCGTCGCACGTCCCCCACGAAAAGGATAATTTTGTCGCTTGAGGCTGGGCTTGAGTAGCTCGGCGGTTAGAGCAATAGGGCACTCCTTGAGCACTTGTTCAATATCGGCCTCAAGCGATATTTTCTTTTCTAAATTTACAACTTATATAGTTGATAGTAGATAGCTATCAGAACATTTAAAATTAAGCAAAAGATTTTTCCAGCTGACACCTTCAGCTACATCTGCATTTCAGTATGTTATGGTGGCAACTAACTAGCCCGGCGGGCATGAAAATATAACTTTAGAAAAATTGCAAATATCAAAGGCTGTATCTAAGCTATCTTACCTGCAGAACTCCTGATGCTCGTCATCATCATCCTGATCTTGGTTGCCTTCGGCTTCGCAGTGCGGACACGACCAGCGTCCCTCTGGAGTCTCCTCTAACTCGGGCTCCAGGCACACCAAGTGATACGCCCGGGGACACGTGTCGCAGAGAATTATCTCTCCACCTTGTTGGCACACCTGAGAGATGTAAATATTTAGTATATTGAAATAGGACAGCAAAATATTAAAAATTTGTTAAGGAGCTTGAAAACATAATGTAAAGAAACATTGGGTGTTATCAATTCAAAGTTATATTATCCAATCAATCTTTACACAAAATTATATAGTAGTCAATGAGTAGGGTCAGTAGTAATACATTTTATACAGATATCATTCTCATCTTACCTCACAATAATCCTGGTGTTCCTGTTCCCCTTCTGCACCATCAGGGAATTTGCTTGTGGTCTTCAATTTCTTCTTCTTCTTACTTTTGTTGCCGATCTTGGTCTTTGCTTTCTTTTTGGGTTGCTGTTGAAAAAGATTTAGATTCAGAATCAAATTGGGTATTCTTTTAGGAATTCATAATTGAGCAGCTTATTACAGGAATAAGTTTTAATAACATGATCATATCATCATTATTCTTCATGTTATAATATGTCTATCTTTTGAAGCTGAATCGGTTTTTGAGAGAAAACTTGTATTTCTTCTGTGCCTAGGACATCAAGTAGAGGTCTTCCGAACAACAACTAAACACAAAACAACCAGGGCATTTAGTTTTAGATTATACAATCCCTATCAGAAATACTCGCAAGCGGTCAGGTTTGTCGTAACCAGAGCTATATGAAGGTACAGGAAGGAGCTATCAAGTTGATCTTTGACTATTTAAATGCACAATTAACTATTTCTTAGACATAGAGAATCATCATAAGACAAGATCAAAGGCACATAAGCAAATATATGTGTCTTAACAAAGGTTGTCTGGCAGAAATCGCTTAAAGCGATAAGACCGCCCATTGTACTACCTCATATAACTGTATTATTTTAAGTTCTACAATTTTACTTTTATTTGGTGTGCAATAAAGAATTATTGTATTGTATTGTGTAGTTAAATTCAACATGGATTTAACCCTTAACTGGTATCGTAAAATTGACTAACGTAACTGGTTTTGTGGGGGTCGCTCGGCCCCCACAAAACCACATCTTCTAGGATACAAATGTTCGCAATTTTATTTAAGTTTTATTTAAAAAAGATAAATAACAAGCTTGTTTTATTGAACCAATCAATTTTTATTAATGTAATTCGTTTTACTTAATTACTAAAAGAGATCACAAAAACGTTACAACTTTTTGGTATTTTTATTCTTACATAACACAAACGTAAAAAAAAATATTATTATTTAAATCTTAGGCTAACATATATAGGTTTTCTTATTCATTATACAATAATCTTCGGTAATAAAAAGAAATAAACCACTAATTAACGTTTTTTAAAAGAAATCAACACAAATATAATCCTAAGGGCTCAGGAACATTATAAGTAAACTAAGTTCAGTCTTGACAACTAGTACATAGTATTTTCGTGCTACTATGCAACTTGCAAATGAAATTCTTACAATCGTTACATTTTGTAGCAAACTTTCCGTCTTTTTTTCTAGCACATAAGTGACAGCGCCCTCTTTTCAGCACGTTTTGCCTCGAGCTTCCGGCATCTTCAGAAGTAGAATTTGTTGCAGAAGTTGCAGTGACAGTATAAGACGCTACAAAGCGATCAATTTTTTCTCGAAGTTCTCGTGGATACTTTGAATATTCAGCTTTCCGATTTATGATATGGTCTTTTATTAATTCCATCCCAATCGATTTTATGTAGGTTTTCCTTTTCATTTTTGTTTCAGTGTTTGAACTCTTCCATAACACATAGCCATTCACACAAGCAATGTTTAGAAGTCCAGCAAACACTACACTTGGCCAACGACGTGTTCTGCGGGCTACAGAGTAATTGGCGCACTTTTGGTCCAAGGCATCTACACCACCTTTTGTAGAATTGTAAAAATCTATGATTTCAGGCTTTCCTGACGTTTCATTGATGGTTTGATCATGGTGCATTGTGGAAATCATTATCACACTCTGGTTTTTTTTCGGTACAAAAGAAGCTAATGTTGTGCTAGCTGTAAATCCAAAGACAGTACTTCCAGGTTGTCGTTGCCTATGTGGTTGAAATTCAGGAGGGATTTCACGTTTATTTTTTCTCATTGTCCCAACGTAAGTCAAATTCTTTTCCAGCAATATATCCACTAGCTCCACTGACGAAAACCAATTGTCTGCTGTTATGTTTCTATTTGTTCCGAAAACTGGGGAAGCCAATTGTAGTACGGATTGTGTAGGAATGGATTGTTGACGGGTGGTACGATTATCCTGTTTTCCTGTATATATGAAAGCATTATATAAATAATGAGTCTTTGCATCACACAGGCATAATATTTTTATCCCGTATTTAGCTGGCTTTGATTTCATATAAACCCGGAATAAACATCGGCCTCGGAATGGACATAGCATTTCATCAATAGTTACATATTCAGAACAGCTGTAATTCTTCTGACAATTTTCTATAAACTTAACAAATACTTCAGATATCAATGCCGCCCGATCTACAGCTTTTCGTTCATCTCTTGTTGCAATATCATCAAACCGAAGATTTGCCAAAATAAACAAAAATCTTTTCAGAGCCATGGTTGTTCTAAAAATTTCGCGACCAGTTCCATCTGTGGCCCACAAAGATTCTACATCTTCATGTCCAGATTTGAAAACTCCAGATAGTAACAAAAGACCTATAAAAGCCTTCATCTCCGTTTCAGAAACGTGGTTTGTCCAAAATGCGACCGTAGAATTTTTTTCTGAGCTCTCTGTAATTTTTTCGTTGGTATATTTTTTTATTATTTGTATAATATTATCGTCTATGAGCAACTCAAATGATTCTTTGGTAGACATCTGACTTTTAGCCGCTGCTGGTCCAATCAATCCAGGTCTTTGTCTAATTATATTATGTTGACGAGTACGTGAAAGTGCTGGTGGATTTTTAGACCATTTGTATTTGTTTTTTCCATAATAACTCCTTTGACTCGGTCCTGCAGTAGGTTCACCTTCACTCTCTGAAGAACATTCTTCAATATCGGGACTTAGGTCTTCACTGCTTTCTGAATCGTGTGTTGGTGACTGCTCAATATCGCTTAATTCATCATTGTCACTGACATGTTCTTCGGGATAGCCACTCAACACTAATTCGGAGTCGGAATCCGCGGCCAATATGTCTTCTATCGTTTTTTCACTTAACGGTCTCTCCATCTTGACAAAATAACTGTAAAACATACGAACAAATGAAATAAAATATTGACTAAAAACTTACGTAACTGGTATAGTGGGGGCCGCGCGACCCCCATAACGCACGTACCTCCGCTCAGGTAAAAGCTAAAGCGCCGAACGTCCGGCACCCGTCGCAAGTCGCGACGTAATGAGATTACTTAAAATGGCGCCCGCGCACGGTGCATAGTTTTAAAGAAATTTAAAAAAATATAACGCGTGGGGGCCGCGCCACCCCCACGAAACCAGTTAAGGGTTAAATGAGCGCGACGTGTAAAAAGAACATGAACACTCTTTGCACGTTACGTTCATTCCAATGGTGGTTACCGGTGTGGCGTCGTCTGCTGGAGGGGCGCTGCCGTCTTCTGAAGCGGCGGGCGTGGGTTTGGGCTCGTCCGCTTCTGCAAGCATCTGTTCAAACTCCGCGTCAGAATCAGAGTTCACGCCTGCACTACCTTCCGGATCTTCTTCCTGTTGGAAAAAAGAATATGATTTTTACTTTCTTTTTCATTTTGGCTTTACAATCTTTGTGCATTTAGGCAGCGTCAAGTAATAATTTTTTCAATAAAAATACAAAATCAACAACGCCATATTTTCACTTTCGCGGCAAATTGTTTTTTTTTTCCATGTGCTTACTACATGATATGATATGATGGGTACGCGATATATAGAGATACCGGTTTCGGAGCCAACCGTTATGCGTTATGCTCTGAATGATCCCGAAATTGAAAGTTACCATCTAACTTCCAATTTCGGAATCATTCAATTGATCGGAGAGCCCCATTCTATGTGGCGTTTTGTGAGTATAAGCAAACTACCGGATTCTTTCCTGTAGATTTAAACTGATTTAAGATTGTTCTAATTGATTCAGAATTAACAGTTTTAGAAAGCATGTATGTACGGTTTTTGTATACCTTCTTTTATTTGTTTATGTTGCAAAGCGTAAGAGTTACAGAGTGAGAGTTTAAGTGTACTGACTGACACAAACTGGTCGAAGCATTTGTTTAGATGACGACGCAGCAGGGTTCAAGGTAGAAACTATCTTACACTCATTTTGCTGCATCAATGATTGTCGGGTATTTTGGCTTGTCATTAGTTGTATGTTGAAGTTTTTGCATGTGTCATGGGAAGAGAATTAACAATAATTTCGACCAAAGTCAATCTGTAGTAGATCAATATAAGTCATTTCTACTAGCATGTGATTTACAAACAGTTTGATACTCTTATTCTTCTTTTAACAATTTACCAATAAGGAAGTTATATTATTGTAATACTTTCTGTATATGTATCGCGTTTTTACAAAATACGACGACCCAGTTGGCGTGGTGAGCAAGCTCTGCCCCTTAAGTCCTGGGTTCGATTCCCGGCAGGAGTACAATTTTCCTCCCCAAGGGAGATTTGTGCTTCTGGTTCTGGGTGTGATTGTGTGCGTGATGTGTAAATATTTCCAGCACCCACAATACAAGTCTTTGAACTTAGTGTAGGGTGAAGTGTGAATGTGAATGCGTTTGCTTTGTTTGTTTGTTTTCATCTAATAAGTTATAGTTACAAGTTTGTAACTATAACTTATTAGACCCAGTTGGGTGTCTTCAAGTCTAGAGTGAATAGGTATCTTCTAGGCAAGCATGTCACATCTTCGGCCGCATCTTCACTTTCCATCAGGTGAGATAGTGGTCAAATGCTTGCCTATCTATCATAAAAAAAAGCCTAGTAGAGACGAAGATTCAAAAACTTGGTCCTAGATAGATGATGCGGTCAAAGATGTAGCAAGCTTGCCTAAAAGATTCACAATAGGCTTAGTTTTCCAGATTATGTGGTTTAGGGACATTATTTTATGTTTACCATACATATATGTATATAATACTGCAAAGGAGTGGAACTCTTTGCCCTCGTTTTTGTTCCCCGAACGGTATAATCTGGGAGTCTTAAAGTCAACAGCAAATAGGTTTCTTCTAGGCAAGCATGCTAGATCATCAACTACATTATCGCTTTTCATCAAGTGAGATTGTGGTGAAAAGCTTTTTCATTTGAGCTTTTTCCAAATAGCTCGAAAAACTGTTTCCAATTAATAATAGTATATATACATACACTGCTCGTCCGCTTGCGTTTGCTGAATTTGATCTTGAGTGTGGGTACTTTAGGCTTGCGGCCCGGCTTGCCTCGAGGCGTAGAGCTGCCGGCGGCTGATGTGTGTTTAGGTTTGCGGCCGCGCTTGCGAGGCACCGACACTCCCTCGTCACTGGCTTCTTCCTCTGGGTCATCTTCTTCTGGCTCTTCTAATGCTTCTTCGTTCTAGAAGAGTTAGAACACTCAAAATAATACGTATATTACCGCGGACGCATTTGTAAAATAGACACAAAAATGTTAATGAAATTAAATAGAAGAGAAAAAAACCTAAATCATTTTTTTAGAGATCTCTTAAAATGGATCATAATATATTATTTCTTTTATTAAATTACTGTTAAGATTGTCAAAAGGTAAGTGTACATAGGAAACTACTTTATCAAATTTAAATTACAAAAATTATTTGGAGTTCTTATATTATATACTACCAATAATGCACGGACTGAGAAGGCTCACCCACTATGAAAAGGCTTAAGATTCATTCGTGACTTAAATACTCCCAAATTACTATGAAACAACTAAATGGAACTAATGTTCCATGCATAAAATTAAGTTTGACATGAGTTTGAAATATCATTTATTTGAATGAATTTAGTTTAATAGTTTGGTTGTATAGAATCGCAGCCATTGTGTGTAACTCTAATTACTCTTATCCATAAGAGAAAAAGAAGTTTGAAGAAGTACTCCCCTTCTTCATTGCTGTCCTTATAAAATATACTAGTTGCAAAATCAAAATGTTGTTAATATGCCCACCGATGCACTGGAAAACGGCTTCACCAATTTTATCCGAACATAGCTAAGAAGGACACTCTCGATCAAGTCACAAAAAAAAAACCAAACTAATAACTCAAAATAGGTCCAGCTGTTTGAAAACTACAATGCAACCAACAGATACACAATACAAAAATATAACACCCCGTTTTTCATAGGCGGTTAAAAAGTTTAATAGTTTATTTATCCTACCTTTGATTCTTTCGGCGTGCGTCCCGGTCGGGCCGACTTGCTCGGCGCGTAGTCTGAAGTAGTGGAAGTGTTAGTGTTATCCTCAGAACCCAAGCTCTGCGTGCCGCTCTGCCCGCTCAGTTGAGGGTTGGTCTCGCAGAATAGCCGCCACTTTGCAGCCACGAGCATCATTAGTTTTGACACTGGAACCTGTAGGAAACATGAACATTAACTAATAATATAATTAATAAATGAAGAAAGTGAGCGTTTGGAGAGCGTTCGCCTTCTAAGCAGGGGTACCGGGTTCGATTCCCGGTTTTCTCTCCAAGGAAAATTTTTGTTTCTGGTTGTGATTGTGTGTGTAATGTGAATGTTTTCGGCACCCACGACTCAAGTCATCGAATTTAGTGTGGGGCTATGAGTGTGAAAGAGTTTAAGTTTATGAATATGTAAATTAGAAAGTTGGTGAAACTTTTGCTCCCAGAAGGAATCTAACCCGAAATCCGCTGAATCCTGGTTAAAAGATGGAAACGTAACCATTCGAATATAAAGAAATTTTTTTTTGAAAAAATTATTCTCTTTTCTTTTTTTAATGTTATATAGGCAAGCATTTGACTAAATCTTACCTGATGGAAAGAGATGATGCGATAAGATGTAGCATCCTTGCCTAGAAGATACCTACTCACTCTAAACTTGTCGACTACCAGAATAGATATTATTTACATATGTATTTACCAAGTTACCTACTAAACTTTTCAATAGTTTACAAGAATCCTCTAGCATTACACTGTCAACTGAAATATGCATTAGTTTAGTAGATAACGAAAGCAAAATATCAAAACTTAAATAGATTCATTACGCCAACCATAATCCACAACTTTGCGTATTGAAACTCTAATTCCAGAGCAGCCCATGAGCAGTCTGCGAGCCGGAATTAAATTAAAATTATTTACAATAAATCAATACAATATCTCACCTTAGGGTTCTCCTTCACAATCATTGGTCGAACGTGTTGCTGGAACAATTTGTATGACGTCAAATTTTCCAGGTCCGCGTCTGTGTACTGGACATCAACGTCTGCTAGTCCAAATGAGGAGCACACCTCTTCTACTGTCGGCATACCAACTGGGAACAGAGGTTGATTGATTGATTATGTATTTGTTCTTTATAAGCCTTGATAAAAAAAAACAAATTAGTCTGTTACTTGGTTTAAAAACAAATTGGTCATATATTTTCAACCGACTTCAAAAAAGGAGGTACTCAATTCGTCTGTTTTGTTTTTTTTTATCTCTGTTACGCAATTTCTCCGCCAATTATGATTTGATGGTGATGATCTTTTTTAATTTAAATTTTATCGAAATCGATTCAGCCAAAACCAAAATAAAAGCGTCGAAGTCGGTTTTTTTTAGATTTGCTTGGGTTTAATTATTTAATTTAGCAAATCAATAGAAACTGACAAAGATAAAGAGCTTGTGACGTCATTCACGCCTACGTAAAACGTGTAGTACTACGTTATACAAAAAACAAAGTGTCCACTCCCACGGTGAGCTCCCATTGTGAGCAGTGACAATAGTTGTTATATTTTGTAGAAATGTATTTTAGGAACAGTTAATTATTTCCACATTGTTCACAAGGTTTTTGCTACAGCTCTTAAATCTCATAATTTAATAATTAAGACAAAGTCTGAAAGAAAAGACCTATTGACGACCCAGTTGGCGCAGTGGACAGGTGTCCGCCCTCTGCGCCGTGGGTCCTGGGTTCGATTCCCGGCAGGAGCACAAATTCCTACCCAAGGGATATTTGTGCTTCTGGTTCTGGGTGTAATACAATACAAAACACTTTATTGCACCAAATAAAATTACATAAAAAACAATCATTTTATTTATATCTAAGTACAATGGGCGGACTTATCGCTAAAAGCGATCTCTTCCAGTCAACCTTTGGATGGAAAAAGAGAAAAACAATATATAAGAACGTAGGTCGGTGTTGTAATGAACTAAATATATTTATAATAATATATATTCATACATATAACATATAAATAAATAAATACATAATACAATAACATAACATATTTAAAAAACAATTCTGAATAAATATTAATAGGTACCTATACAGTATTTGAAACTTACTATCTACAAGTTAGACGTTACAGTTGAGATAGAAATTTTTAACCTTCGCTTTGAAGGCAGGTAGCGAAGTAGCTTGCCTTATGTAATGTGTGTGTGATGTGAATGTTTCCGGCACCCACGATAAAAGTCTTTGAACTTTGTGTGGGGCTGTGAGTGTGAAAGCGTTTGTTTTTGTTTGTTTGTTTAATGATAAGCTAAAAATACATAAAAGTCGATGTTTTCTTTATTACGCCAAAAAAGTGTGTATGCTTGTATTTGTTGAGAATGAATAATTATATAATACTAGCGATCCGCCCCAGCTTCGCCCGGGTGTGATAAATGAAGAACCGCTCGACCGATTTTGTGAAAATTCACATAAACTATCTACCAAATAGTCCGAACAAAGTCTAAACATTTGGTTTGGATAGGTGAGCCCGTTCTCGAGTTACAAAATTACAATGAAAAGTGGCATTGATTTTTATATATATAGATAGATAACAACTTTACTTTTCAGTTTTATATGAGATCACAATATTATTTCAATAATTGTAACATTTGTTGCGTGGTTTGCCTGGACGAACGAAGCCGATTAACAAGCTTAAGCAACGTTAGGTACACGCAGTAATGTTATAGTAGGATGACTGCCGCCGGCTCTACTCCGGAGTAATCCGGAGTATGGCCCTATACGGGGCGCCGCCGCAGTACTGGGTGGACGCCCTCAACCGCGGGAACAAGACCCTGCTGCGACGTCCGCAGCGGGTCATCGCGACGAGGGCGATACGCGGATACCGGACGGTGTCCTGGACGGGCGGGGTGCGTGCTAGCGGGTGACCCCCTCTGGGAGCTCCAAGCGGAGATCCTCACCGAACTATACCACTTTGTGGTGGTTTTAGTGGGTTCAAACCCCACACACTTCTTTCCTTCACCCTGGGAGGGAAAGGAAGTGGTAGTACCCCCCACAAAAAAAAAGATGACTGAACGTTTTGTCGGATTTTTTTTTATATTGAATAGGCAAGCATTTGACCACTATCTCACCTGATGGAAAGTGATGATGCGGCCGAAAATGTGACATGCTTGCCTAGAAGATACTTATTCACTCGAGACTTGAAGACTCCCAGATATATAACAAAGTGCTCCTGAGGGCACGGTAAGCCGTCGCTCGCGGTGTTTAGCAGTAAAGCTATTTTAAGCCATGTTTAATGTTTTGCAGAAAAATCTTCACTAGTTGGTAAAGATGTTTCTGTAAGTAGCATCATACATTCATTTATCGTGTTAAAGTAAGCATTAGTTTTTTTTTTCTTTTAATATTGGCTTCGCAATCTTGTGCATTTAGCCAGTGTCAAGTAATAATATATTTCAAGTTTATTTCATACTAAAAGTCAAGTCACAGTCAAAGTCAAATAAAACAGTCAAGGTCCAATCACAGCCAAGTCATGCTCTAGTAAAGTGGTAGAAACTTTACTAGAAATTCTATTGTAGTTTTGGAGCGAAGGCGAAAATCACGTTTTTCAACTTTGTATGATTTGCCTAAACTTATGCATGTCCACTAAGTATTAACGGTTAATAATCCACCATTATTACACATTAACACTCCATGAATCACAGGTTTTGGAAATTATACAAAATCAACAACATTTAAAAAAAAAAAATTGGCAAAGCTCCGTAAGCATTGGTTGTATATTTGAGAACTTACTTGAACCCGAATCTGAGACGGCTGGCGTGGAAGGCGTGGTCCCGTGCTTGCTGGTGCGCCCTTTACGAGACTTCTTGCCGGATGAGACCGCGCTGAGCGCGTAATCACTGTCACCTTCGGCCTCCAGCTCGAGACCGAAGTCCTCATCCTGGGAATGAGACTTTGAAAATAAATGTATAGTTTAAAAACAATAGACTATTTGAGCTTTAGGAAATCATCGAAGATTCTAGGTAGTATTTAATGAGCCCATAGTAAATGGTTTCCTTTCATTCGCATTTCTTTAAAGAAACAGTCATAAACATGACAACTGCTTTCACACTCACAGCCCTATGACATATATCGCAGGAAACGGAAACATTCATACAACTCTTACAACCACACCCAGACCTAGAAGCACAATTTCCCCTTATTGAGGATAATTGTCCTCCTCCCGGGAACCATTCCAGGACCTTCGGCGTAGAAAGCACGGACTTACTCACTGCGCCAATTGGGTCGGCTGGGAATTTTTGAGTATTTATTCAAATTTAACAATGTATTTTAAGGAGCCGCCAAAAAGGTATCTTTATCAATTTAGCGTCGCACTTCTTGATTGTGATGTCACACCTCAACAAATAAATAATAAAGCCACAAGATAGAATACATCAACGACAAGTAGACGTAATTTGCTGACGTCATCATAGATTCAGGCAATCCAAATAGTGAAAAAGTTTGTGTGAAAAATCAAAAAGTTTGTGTGCAAGTATTGTTTGTTCCCTAACGCTTTAACGGCTGAATGGATTTGGATGAAATTTGGAATGTACATAGTTTATACTTAGGATTAAAACACAGGCTACTTTTTAACATGATAATAGCGGGCGAAGCCGCGGGGCACGGCTAGTAAGATATAAGTATCTAACAATATAACTCTTTGGTTCTGATGACCTCAATAACTGGAGTTGTTACAACAGATTTTACAATAGTGATCAAGTTCTAGAAGTGTAAACATAAGTTCTATAAAAACATAGTCCTATGTTTTTCACTATTCTCCATTCATCACAAAACATAGCCATGTTTGCCTTTTCATTATCAATCATTCTATTAATAAGATCTGCAAATATAGCAATTTAAATAATGCTTACGGATTTTTTTATGTCTGATAGGAGGATAGCTTTGACAATCCTATCTGCTGGTAAATGATAAAGTAGATGAGGGTGGTAAGCACACTAGGCCTACAGTTACTGGCTCTCAAAATAGCGGAGCAATAGTTTTAGTACTTTTAGTGACATATTTTTTTACTTGATGTTCGACTATTATTAGGGTTTATCAACTTTTGTACTACTTAAGAGTTTATTTTTATTTTTTATATTGGTGATGATGAATTATAATAAAAAATTCTCGTATACATGGGAAATACATTTTCCATGATTTAAGCTATCATTTTACCAAAGAAGTCAGAATACTAATAATCCGGACAGAAAAAAAATATCTGTTTTTATTTTACACTTTTTTGGATGAAATTAGGAATGTACATAGACTATACCTAGGATTAACACAGGCTATTTTTTAACTTGATAATAGCAGGCGAAGCCACAGAGCATGGCTAGTTTCACATAAAATAAAGTGCAGAGTTATTTAAGAAGAGATCAACAATTTAATGTAATAGGCACAATCATACTTTTGCACCTTTTCAAAATGGCTGTAGTATTGAAAATTTTATTTGAAATCCTCACACAACTTCTTCATTTAAAGGTCTTATTTATATACAAATAAGACTTATTTTGATACTTTGTTTTTGTGTGTGACTAGACTAGTCAAGTATGAGGATGCAGTTTTGGGCTGGAAGTACTCTTACTAGTTTTCTATTAAAACAATTCAGATAAATGACAATTTTTAACCTTTATAGTCATTGATTAAGTTGCCCTTGAATAAATGTGTTTATGGTAATTAATTGCATGAGCAATTCAATAAAAATGCAATAATAATAATTAGCAATGCTTCACATTTTCCTTTATAATTTTCATTACTTTATCCTGTGGATAAACCTCCAGTGGATTCATAGAGATGTCTCTACTCAGGATGCAAACATCACAAACATCACAAACATTTATACTCAACTCTGCAAGTTATGGGGGACTTTCTCAAGAACCATGTGTCACATGTTATGGTTGGTAGGTTTGGAATGAAACCCTAAATCAATATGTTAAGATGAGTTTTGAGTAGCATATAAGACAATTTACAGACATTGTTGCTTTAGACATTACCATAGCACTTCAGATCTATAATGAAATAACTGATAAGAGACCAATATTATCATCAGCTTGGACAATACTTGAGCAGGTTTTCTATTTTTAATGTGTGGTTAAAATCTAACTTTAAATTTATATTTAGAAGCCCATTGCCAGTTGTCATCATGATAAATCAGCTGGTATCAAAATAGATTTATTTATATACTTACATCCTCGCTTTCATTCTTCCGTTTCTTTTTTTTCTTTCTGCCTTTTTTATCCTCTCCTCGGGCTTTCCTCTTCTTGCCCTTCTTTTTCTTTCTGCCATCCTCTGGAGAGTAGTCTTCATCTTCCTAAAATAGTAAACATTGTTATCAATAATAAACATGTCAGGGAGAAATCACAAAATATGAGTGTAGCATTGGATCTGGCATATTACCTTTGGAGGAGCCTCATCACTGTCGCCGGAGTTCTCGTTCTGACCCTCACCTTCCTCCACGTCCTCGTCTCCTGCAAGTGCACACAAACTGGTCAAACCACTCCACAGACGCACAACTCCCGGCGACTCTCGGGAATACCGTATATCCAACCTCTGTGACGATCACCTCGCGCTAAGGTCACTAATCCCTTTGTTTGGCGGCGTCCATTTTGTTAAGTAGTAATGAGGGATATCGCATGTTCTTTTCTGTCACAAACTGCCACTCAAAAATATTTACAACCACAAACACAACAAATGCTTTACAGCCACATTGCTACACCGCTTCTCCGAACTCACGGTAAACTAATCATCGGAATGATCCAGCCCAAATCTTGATCCGAAAACCGAAATTTTCTAAATTTTTAATTGCATACCGCAAGTAAACACATGATACCGCTATTCGCGGCTTACCTATGACATGCTAGCTAAATTGAACGTTTACCTGCGAAAGAACCGTCTACTTCATCGTCTGATGCCATTTATACCACTTTAGGACACAAACTATGATAAGATTTAAGATTTTGGTCTAGTAAAGATAAAGGACGCTCAGTTTTTGCGACAAATGGTAATTAATTCAGAAATTGATGCCGCCGTCACTACGCGGCGAAAAAGTGTGACCAGATTCAAAATGATGATTCTGCTAGGAACCTTATCTAAGAACTGCTAATAAATAAATTTAGCAAACTTTTTTATTTTATAAACAAAGGGAACAAACAGGTAATGTCTATTGGTAAAAGAATCTTCTCATCGGCAATGTCACCAGGAATGCGCTGCTTTGTCTTCCAGAGACTTATAATGCATCTTCATATCATTTTACTTTTAACTTGATTAAGAAGGCCTCAGTTACCACCTCGTTTGTAACAGTTTCATCTCTTCAGCCACGGCCTTTGTAAGTAACTATTTTATAAAATTGAATTTATACACAATATTCGTTGAATCAATAAAACATAAAGATTTGTCACAAAATTTTAAAACAAAGTATGCCTAGTTTCCGGGATTAGTCTATCGCTAAATTATATTAGAATATACTAGCTGTTTCTCACCAACTCTCCTGTGCTGGATATGAAGAAGATAATTATGAAAACTATTATATGTGATATTCTAGGTCACTATAATAATATATTATTATGTACTGTGTTCCAAATGTCAGCTAATATGGTTTAATAGTTTTGGCGTGAATATGTAACAAAAATCATAATTTGTATTTATATAATAGTGAGACAGATATTGATGGAATACTTGAAGGAATGGGTTGATATTTGGAAAGTGTAACGTAACCCACTTTCACTATATCACGAAGATATGCGGCAAGCTAGTCTTTAACATAATGCTATTAAGCAATTAGCATCTTGTTTTCCTAAATTATTTACAAGATTTAAAGAGCCACCTGAAATTTACTTTTCACCCTGAAACTTAAAGTATTAAATCCCATGTTTTTATCCTAGAAAGGCTACCACTAACTTTTTGATGTGTTGATAATGTCGTCGTACTAAGCAAGCCATCTTCCCGATTGGTGGTCTTTTGCAGATCCTTTGACGGCCTTGAGTTTCTAATGAAGATAGCGTCGTGATTAAATAAATGGTGGTAGGGTATATGAGTTTTTATACCCAATCCATTTACTAGATTGTCATTTATTTTCCCCGATGATTTTTTCACTGGTGGACGCAGTTGGTGAACGAGTATTATATGTGCACTCTCGCTCAACTCATTGGTGGGTGTAGCTATTTATTAGTATATCCATGGCCATTATTTTAGTCCTTAGAAGTTATTTCTTCACCCACCTACCCTTAAGAGTTTACATATTAACAGGTGTTTTCCCATCCGCCACCTGGAAGTCTGTACGAAATCAGGCTACCCCGAAGCATTTGTGTACTCATTCCACTTTTTTACTGCCTGTTTGAGGTGTAGTATTGCAGTTTATTTTATTTTTATTTAATATAGTTTCTTTGGTTCATCAATTTTTATAGTACTTTTACTCAAAATCGATTAACTGACTTGTAAAAACTTAGAACTGAAAGATATTAATTAGGTATTGAGATAACATTTATTCTGCTTGAATCGCAGATTCTTATGAAAACTGGTCACATTGAACCTGCAAGATTGTCTTTCTCTTTCGCTCACACTGGCCACAGACGGGCAGAAGAAACATCTCGACGGAAAAAGAAATTATGGGTATAACACACCATTTTTAAAATAACTACCATTTTTAACATATTCTTATATGCATGCAAGCAACAGCCCGATTACAATTACGTGTTATATGCACGTACCTATTTATATTGATTTATCTGAAGTAGGAGCAGGTAGGCAATCTTTTATTGTGGAATTCCACGAAAAAAGATTATACATGTAAATAAAGTTTTTTAACTGTTCTCTTCCGTTGAATTAATGAATTAAATATATTATGTTGATTTGGCACTATAAACGAAACAAAATATATTTATATTATGCTTTGTTTTAAGTTGCTAATAAATATACCTATTTTCCGATACATGCAATTTTTAATAAAGGTCACATTTTTTCTGGAAGAAAATGCTGATCATGATTAGGTTCACCTATGTACCAGTTTTATCAAACACCATAACCGTTTAAAAAAACACCATAAAAGTAGTGCCACAAATCACTCTAGCGCATTTTTCTAGTATATTGCTGTGATGCCATAAACAGGACCAGATATTAACAAAAAAATATTTATGGAAGTTAATTACTTTAATCATTAAAGCCAGATTCGCAAATGTATCTTTAGAAGAACCTGGCAAAAACGCAGCAGCACATTATTATATATTCTCTATTCATATAAATTACTTAAAATTAAACGTTTCATGGATTTCATTCATGCTGTCGTCGCGTCGGGTCTTTTTCCATCGTCACCATTCGGTTGAATGGCTGGATGCCGACATTGGCGACAATGGCGCCGGCGAAAGATATCATTGAGGCTGGTGTGGCGGAAAATTTGGCCAGCACTTTTCTGGCACGAGAAGCCGTGGTGCCGAGATAAGATTTTTTCGACTTATTTAGAAGTACCATGAACTGAAGACAAGACAGCTGGTAACGCAACACTAGACATTTTACGTTTACCTAAGCCTACTAGTTTTACAGGTAAAGAAGCTTGCGAACTTTTTCCAAACATGCATTACACTTTCCAAGATGTATAGCGATGTCAGGAGCTGTATTATAAATAGACAAAAGATGCACTTAGTAAAAAATCTTCTAATAGGTAATATGTTATTTAATATGGTATTATTTCGTAGGGCCAACATACAGAATATAATTTTTGGTGTGGCCATTTTTTTAGAGTTAGATAATCGATTTCATACAATCGATATCTGTTTGATTCGCTTGCTTGTAAAGGGAACCGGTTTATATCTATTTATTTTATTGATCGATTTGCGCTGTCAGTGTCATGTCATGTTATGACAGATCTGCTTCAAATCAAAGGCGGAATTGGGTTGTGTTGTGAATTTTGTAATAATTAATATATTTACATGGTTCTTTGTCGGTGATATTTATATCATGAACGCTTTGTTAGATTATGGCTCGTCTAGTGACACCGGCGAAGATTCTGATTCGTCCTCTTCATCGAAAGAGTAAGATGCTCATTATCCACCCGCAACCAAGGCCTCAAGTGCCATGTTATGCGAATATCTACTTGAGTTAAGTATTGATTTTTGCAGAGAACGAAAGGCGAACTTGAAACCTAAACTGCCGAAACCCAGCCTTGGAGAGAACTTACAAACTTCTGTATTTTCAAATCCGTTTGTGGCTGAAGAGCGGGCCAAGGCAGCTATACTTGAAAAACATGTCAAAATGGTATACGTTGACTTCCTATTATTTACCAATTATCGCATTTTCTCATCACCTAAAATTTGATATTAAGATTCTGCAAGTATGCTAATATCCATCATTTATGACGTATTTTAGTAGTGAGAGTTATTTATCTCAATAATACTCACACACTCATTGCGACAATAGTGCACATTGTCGCAGTTGCGTTTTGGAACTAGATGCGCGTGGCGCGACCTGTAAATTTTGCGCCCAGTAGAAGGCTCATGTATTTGTATTAAATGTAATTGGAGCATTTATTTACAATGTAAGTGTAGTTAACATTATTACATGATTTAAATTTATAGCATACCAGGCACTGCACCCTAATGGGAGTTCTAGATGCTTACAGAACTACTATAATCATCTCTTATCATTCATCCTGACAATTTTTTTCTAATGTTATTAACAAACCATAATTTTAGTGGCCATCCAATAAAATTATCATCTAATTTGGCCCACCTACTAATAATGTAATTATGGTGATATCACATCATTAGTAGGTGCACCAAATACCTGGCATTATACATTTTTGTTAATACAATTCCTTACACATAATGTAGGAAAGCGTACATTCCAATTGTGCATATTATCGTCAAGTACATAGGCGATGACTGTAAGGTTCCAGGTAGAGACGACACACAGATGATCAATGGGAAGAAGATATGCTGGAACTACAGAAAAGGCCGCTGTCGATTTGGGCACAATTGCAGATATGCCCATGACTCAGATATTCAAAAGACTGCTGATGAACTAAATGAAGAAAGAAAGGTACTATTTGTTTGAAGAGTATAGAGTAGATTAGTATAGAGTATTATAAATATATATATTGTTATAATTTTTATATGCCTGTTAGACTAGCATTTCACTACTATGAATCTCATCTGTTGGTAAGTAATGTGGGAAATATAATAAATAACAAGCTAGTATGTTTTATGTTCTTGGCCCTCAAATATAGTTCGGCAGCAGATCTTTCTACTTGAGGTAGGTAAACTAAGATTTTATTCCAATAAGCCAGGTGACATGAGAAAATGCCTAACTGCAATAGATTTGATCTTAATGTTGTTACCTCCACTGGCAGCTCAATCCATTAGAGGGACCAAGATCATGACCACCTGATTAGGAACTAGGCTTATTGTAATGGTGCTATCAGTGATACAAAAAGCTAAGAACTTACTTAATACCCTACCATAATTTTTTACTGACTTCACAAAAAGGAGGAGGTACTCAATTCGACTATAATTATTTTTGTGTGTTACCTCTTAACTTCTTTCCACATGAACAGATTTAGATAATTTATTTTTTTCTGTAGAGGCTGGTGCTTTCCCGCCGGTCCCATTTCAATTTGATCAGATCTTGATCAAATTTAAGTAGTTTTTGAATTATCATCAATAATGCATATTTGATACATATAATTTGATCAGGGATCTGAAGATAAAGTGGTGAAGTCGAAGCTAGAGATAAGCAAGCATTACTCTCCATCAGCTGAGAAGTGAACCACTATCTCACCTGATGGATAGTAATGATGCGATCAAAGAGACGTAGCCTGCTAGTCTAGAAGATACCTATCCACTCTTGACTTGATGACTCCCAGATTACTATTCATTTGATGTACAGATGATGAACATAAAAGCAAAATGCCTCAAAAAATATACCTATTGCACTGGCCCCTAAGTCCATATTATTTTAGGGTTCTATTCTTAGAAGGTTTAGAAAACCAGGAGGTAGCTACTGGTATTTTCAATGGTTTCTCATGTTAGTGAAGTAGCCCAAACTCAGGCGAGGTTTGGGCTCTTAGAGAAACTATAAAAAAGATTACTTTTTATAAAACTACTATAGAAACAATATTACTGAGGTGTTCTAACCTAGTCTTTTTTGTTTCAGAAATTACAGAAAGTAAATACTGTAGTTTGTGAAGCATCAGGAACAATGATGTCTGCTGTACCACCACCAGTAGAAGTTGTGCTGTCTACTGATGATGCCATCTGGGAAGGGGGCGCAGACAAGCGCAACCTGAAGAGGCCAGGCCTAAGCCAAACCCTGGTGCCGGGCAAGAAAGTCATCAAGCTATACAAAGAACAGAAACTTAGAAATTCTACTAATAAATAGTGCAATGTACTGTTACTTTGTTTGATTTGGGTGATTAAATCTCGTTTGTTCTAGCAATGCCTTGCTAATATAGTGTAAGTTATCAAGTATATTAACCAGTTTCTGCATTCATGGGTTTGCGATCAACTTATTTAACTTTCCCGATATTTATCTCTAGACTAGCATTTGACTTTCAATTGTTAAGCCTAGATTGACTGGCTTTCGAGCATAGCTACCGGAACATCATTTTCAACCGACTTCAAAAAAGGAGGTTCTGAAATCGACTTTTTTTTGTATGTGTGTTACGCGATATCTCCGCCAATATGAATCGATTTCGATGATTTTTTTTTGTTTGGTAGAGAGGTGGTCCATATAAATTTTATCGAAATAGGTCAAGCCAAAACCGAAATATAAGCGATGAAGTCAGTTTTTTAAGCTTTGCTTGTGTTCCAATTATTATCTTCTCGAAAAAGGGGGTCCTCCGGGCATTGATTATATCTTTAAATCGAAGTCGAAAGCGAACAATTTTCTTTTCTTATGTACATCGAATCGACTGGACTTTCAGCCAATCGACGTCGCTTAAATTCGACAATCGTAGTTTGACGACCGGAATAGACTTACAAGTTTAGTCGAACTTGTCGGAATGACATGTCACATGACAACTTTAACTGCTTCTCTTAAGAAATTAAGAAGAAATAAGTAACACAAACAAATTTTAGTCAGCAGCATGTCTTCTTTATTCAAGAATCAATGCACGATTTATAGACATGCAATTTCGAGATTTACGTCCAAAAAGCATTCAGCATGTTGCACCAAAAACCAAATATTACTAAGAAGTTGAGCCAAGTCACAAGTATCATTTTAATTGGCATATAAGTTGAAAAGAAGTATATTTTCGGTGCAACCCGCTTTGAAGATAATTTGCTGGCGATTGATAGCCAACAGGCGAGTTTTAATTGCTCGTTTATAATAGCACAGCCATTTACAATGCTAACATGGATCTTTGCCAATACTCCGCTCGATTGCTATTAGAACAGCTCCTCAATGATGTACTCCTGACATTCAATTATACTAACGGTGGCTTAAAATACTTTTGTCTAGTTACATTTTTATAACATTCTTGTTACAATTAAAATTAAATAAGTACCTAGTTTCCTTCGATAAAAATAAAGTGACAATGCGACGACATCGATCCTACGCGTTAATTCTACGTCACATTAATATCTTATTTACGTGAATTTAATCAAAAATATACTTTTATCAAGTGAAAGGCCACGCCACTACACAGTTAACTCGGGGACCAAGACTTTTGTACATTACATTTTCGACACATCAATCACTAAAAAGGTGCCCCTAAAATTATGTGTATCTAATAACAACACGACATCAAGATATTATTCAAAAAAATATGGTTCATTATTAGTAAAATAAATCAATCGGCAAAATTCATCGTCTTCGAACATTTCGTCATTTTGTTATTTGCAATAAAATAAGTCCATAAATAAAATGCTCGCGTTAGGTATAATAAACCTATGCTAATTAAGATAGTCGCCACAATACTTAAAATTATATTATTGCAATTTTTAAGTACTTACTATTATATGCGTGTGAATTACAACACCATGAAAACATTTTATTGAATACATTTCTGCAAAGGCACAAACAATACGTAAACATTTCATTATGTGAACTATCTATTTAGCTCAAAACATAGTAGTGTAATAAGGATTACATTTAGCAAAATGTCAAATATAGATAATTCATTATACTCAAGGAATACTACAAAAATATATTTCATTTGGCAATTTATACAATTAACTTGAATAAATACATAATATTCAGCTTTCACGTGTTTCTGATAATAATATAGCATTTAACAATAGTTTATATAGAGTTAAGTAGAATTCATATCACTCTTAATAGTATTTCAAAAAGGTGTATATTGAAATGTTACAAAGTGGAATAATATAAAACGTTAAGTTCTAGTTCCTTAACTTATGTCTTAACAGCAACCTTTTGAATCTTTGGTGTTCCGAGATCCATCCTGTGGCCATTGGTGATCTCGTCAGCGCCGTTGGTTTTTGCATGGCCGTTCATTTTGTTAGTTCTGATATCGTTTTTATTGACTTGGCCGTAAATTTTCTCAGTGCCGTTTGTCTTATCGCCAGCGAGGCCATTCATCTTGTCTCCGTGACCGGCCATTTTGCCGTGCCCGTTCGTTTCGGCGTGACCGTTCATTTTCTCGACATGGCCATTGATCTTTTCGTCACTGTGGCCATTCCTGAGCTTATGCCCTGACAAATCAAAATAGAAATCTTGTTGTTTTACCTTGGAACACTACACGTTAAAACCTGGCGTAATTGTGTTAGTCACAGAGATTCTATATTTTCTTTAAGCTAATCTAATCACTTCCATAATCAGCGTGGGCCACACTAGTGGAACCACCTGGGGGATTATGATAGTTAGTATATCCATGAACTGAATCTGAAAACGACGTGTTCTATTTTAATATAACACTTGTGTTCAACTACTCACACTGTACAGTGCATCATAAGGGATATCAAAATGAAACTAAACACACTAGACACAAAACGGACCTTTAGGTATAGGTCAAATGATATATCTACCACATCTAAAAGGTTATCTAAGCTATGCTATAACACAATTACGCCAGTGTTCACGTCACAACAATACAGTACATGCACGAATAGATGGTAAAAATTAAGGGACAATCTATAAAGTTCAAGCCAAATGCCACATTCAAATGACTACAATTTCTATAATGTAAACTTAGTTTCTATCATAGATATATATTGAAGTGATATGTATAATCGTTTTATAAAGAGTTGTTATACTCAAATTCGATGTCACTCGTAGCATTCAAGTAGCATTTGTCAGGAACTTAGGCGGTCGGGAGTACAAATAAAAGTACTCAAAGAATGTATGGCAGAACAAAGCGGCCACTCACACTTACCGTTAGAGTCATTGCCCGCGTGGTACCTCTTTGAGGTCTTCCAATCTTCTTTCAACGAGAGGTTATACATCGAGAACGCGGGATCTCCAGTCACTTCGCGCTCAATAGTTAGGAACTTTGGTAGCGTCGCCAACAGAGAGTCCTGGTCGTACACAGAACTATAAGTCTCCAGGAGAACCAAGCCTCGGCATCTGGAAAGCGATTTCATTATTTAATTATCTGTAAAAGGAATTTCGACTCTACATCTACTTCTATTGCGTTCAATTTACCTGAACACCGATAAATAATAACAGAATATTAGAATTTACAAAGCTTATTCAAATCACCTTGGATGCGTAGGCTGCCTATAGATATCCAGCTGATAGTACTGATTGTTGTAGATGAAGCAGCGGCGTTTCTTGAATATCGTGAAGTGCGCCTCGTCACGCTGCGGCAGAAGATTCAGATAATCCCTGTGGGAGAGTTGAGTGCGGACTTCCACGGATTGTCCATTTGTCGGGTGGAACTTCCTCAGAGTATGAATGTAAGACCAGTGGTTCTTCTGGCCGCGTTTTCTGAGCCGCACTTGGGCTTTGCGCAAATCGCTCTGCAAGTAGTTGTGGACGACGTCAAAGTCTTGGAAGGGCGGGAACTCCGTATCTGGGGCTAGCGGCATCTTGACGAGGAACTTGCGCTTCTTGGAGTTGACGTTGAGGCGGTCGCCGGTGTCGAGGCCGATTTTCTGGCACACGCAGGCGATGAGACGGTTCATCTTCTTGTCGAAGTCAGTTGAGTTGTCGATAACGTCGAAGTATGGATGGCCGATCCAGGCCGCGGCCGCATTGTAGTCTAACTCGCGAGCTAATTCCACACCCTCTGAGCGACACGCGTGGTCCTGGAATAGCGAGATTATGTTTAGTACATAACATAAACAGTAAATAACGTAAAGATATTGGTAGATGCTCTTAGCTATAAGTCAGCTTAGATTTAAAAATTATATGTAAAAATCTCAGTAACAAACATATTGGCTAATATGCTACAATACATGTTAAGTTTTCTTATATAGGTATGTACATGTAATGATTATAAATAAATATATGTAATAAATATATTTCCTATGGTGTATTTCGGTTTTATCTCATGTCTTTTGTCACTACCAAGATCGAGGAACACTCATTAAATCTACATGACCAAACCATAAAATTAGTAAAGAGCTGTGCATATCGCTTCATCACGCCTTCAGCGTTCAAGGTGTGGAACAGTCAATATTTATTTCAACACAGGCGTCTTATAGTCGGAACATGTTGCTATTATTGAAAAGAATTAGGGTCATGTAAATATTGTACATAAGTACTTTAATTCCAAAGTATGTAAATATTTCACGATACTTAAAGGCTATGTTAGCAATATCGTTCTAGAGTATCTGCTGCCGAACTAGTCTCATTGCTGATGTTTGAGCATTCAGCGGTCTTCCCCATATCTGTATCTACAGTAACATTTATATTATATACTAAGATATAAATCATGGTATACATGTGCCCATGCGTTAGGTGTCAGAATTGATTGAACAGTCACGACTTTGTCAAAATCGTTATATGGATAAGTGTTTGAGAAATTATGTAATATTAATACTTTTATTATCACTGTCGTCAGCAAAGATATATAAAAGCGTCATATTACGACGAAATAAGCAGCTTATCCTATCAATCCCCTGTCGATATAATGCGATGGAAATAAATCATGATAGGTGAATATTTTTGTTTTTCGCGTCGTTTTCATAATATCGCCGACCTTGAAATGTCATCGAAGATGAACAATGTCGCTTTTATCTTTTTAAATTCATCGTAATGGGCATCAGTCGTTCACTGCAAGTCATTTTGATGTCGGTACGATAATGTAAGTAGTGGCTTAGTGCCAGCCAAACGTCCATTACATATTTAACGGAAACTTTACTAATACTTCAGGTAATGTGAAACAGGACAAGAGTTGACATAATATTCTAAATATCGTGGTGACCGAGAATATACTACTATGAAATTATATGTACCGAAGTAGCTTATATGATGGATAACGCGGCCGCCTATTGTTACAGGGCGTTATTATCAACAATAACCTATATCCCCAGCACAACACACAACTATAGCAATAATAATACATAACAACTTAACCGTCCAAGCTGATCTCCACGTGGTGATCCTTCTGATCAATCAAACGGGACGATGATCGACTATTGGAACTGCCCGTAAGCTCAGTTGAGTGCGCGTTCGCCTTCTACGCGCGCGTATTGGGTTCGATTCCAGGTGAAAACACAAGTTTTCTCCGGGAAGTTTGTGTTTCTGATTCTGGATGTTAAAGTTGCTGGAAGCCACGACAAAAGTCGTCGAACTTAGTGTGGGGCCTGAAAACGTTTATTTTACAAACGCATTTCCAAGGACGGTTAACGGCTGGCAGGCTGAAAATCATGAAAACTGTTGCCAAAATTTTTCATGGATTAAAAAGTGAGTTCATGAGGTACTCGACCCCATTCGGTGGGAAGACAAGAAGATGATGACATACATAAGCATAATATATTCATTTTATTGAAGACTCAAATCAGACTTGGCTGCTTGTAAACTCGTTAACCAATTAAAGAGTGCAAAATGAAAAGCAGTTCGTTCCGCTTGAATATGACTAAAAGGTACGTAAGTAGTCGTATTAATCTGTTCGGGTAGTTCCCCTTCTTTCATCTATAAATATAATAGGTACCTATCAAATATTTGTTTGTATCTTCATAACATCGAATCACCTAAATTAATTTGAAATAAATTACGCACGTTCGCTGTTTAGAATGGATAGTTCAGTAGAGGCTATCTTGATTCATCACTAGGAACTCGGGCAATGCCGCGGGCCAGAGCTAGTCAGTTCGTAAATAATTAGAAGAGATTCTGGTGAACAATTTTGGCGATACTAGATAAGTCTAGGATTCATTACAATAGTATAATAATTATATGAGAAATCATTATTATTTATTTCATTCGTAGGAAAGGCAAACGTTGATATTATTTTTTTATGATTTCTCTAACTAAAACGCTTTATACTCAAAATATTACATTCGCGAAATATTATGGCGCTTGCAGGTAAGAAAATAAACATGAGCATCTGGATCAAATTGGCAGATTTCAAATTTAAATATGACCATCTAAAATATAGTATTTTGAGTATATTACATATACTCAATACTCAATAAAAAGAGATCGAATATAATAAATACTTCGCAAATGTAATATTTTAAGATCAAAGCACTATAACTACCAATTATTTATGTTATTTGGCTCAATGGATTCCATGAATTTGCACAGTAAGCAGGTACTTTTGGACGGCAAGGACTTCAATGGAAGACGAAGATTTTCGTGTCCTCTACGCCGTGACTTTATTAGAAGATAAACATTGTAGGTAAGGAAATGAATAAGAGTACTTGTCAATACCTTTGTTCTTTTTATTGTGTACCTATACGACTGTCTAAAAACCATAATAATTATTGCTTCTTATTAAAGTTGGGCACTGTTTAGTAATATTCATATTTAAACAAGGTAATTTATAGCGTGGCGTGTGGATGGCGCCTAGTCGTAGCAGAGCCTGGCGGTCAAAGGGTTAACATTAATCAATGATCCATTATCCAAACCATCAGCTATAATTTCAACGCCCGATTCATTACTAGATCAGTATAAATACTACGAAAATAATTCCAAATATAACAATAACACGATATATATCGAGTATATTTCCACTGGTAGCATGATATCGCGATTCTGATTCACATCTGTCAACTTTTTGTCGCATTGTACCACAGAATAATTGTTAGTATCGGCGTATGTTCAGTACCATATCTACGTACTTAGGTATCACGATGCTAGTCCATATTCAAGTACAATAAAAATACGTAAATACATGTCAATTATGCTAAAATATAGTTGCTTTGCAATACTAATCTCTATTATATTTTTATCACGAATTGAAAGCAGTTTTGAAGGTAAGTGTTATTTTTGACATCCGCTCTCGTTTACATTAGCAAGGTTGACTGCTGTCTGGATAATGGATGTAAATGTTGGAATTTTCCTCATTTCTCCAAGTTTGACGCAAACTCAAGGTTCAACGACCACTCTTTTCAGCCGAAATATACCGAATGTGTGCCAAAAACACAGCTATCGTCTCTATTCCTTTTATAGTATTTTTAAATTTATTTTACGGATTATAAATCAGAACCTGGATGACCCAACTTTGCTCGTTAAAACGACGTTTTCTAAAAATGAAACCTAGCTAGATCGATTTTACGCTCCTAAAATCCCCTGCATACTAAATTTAATGAAAATCATTGGAGATTCAAATTTTTTTTTTTTTATTCTGGATAGGCTAGCATTTGACCGCTATCTCACCTGATGGAAATTATTTATATATAACAAGAATTCTCATTTAAAGGTATTAAATATTATAATTATATATATAAAACAAAGTCGGGATAGTTACACCATTTATAAATGAAGAACCTTTTATGATCTTTGATTTGTTGGAATTGTATCCAATCCAAATAACAGAATAACTATCAATATTTACGAAAAAAAAAATCTCATGCATTTTGTATGGTGAGTTCTTGTCTGTCGGACTTAGTAAAGTACTAGGCAACCATAAAAGTGAAAGAGGTAAATCACTTTTATTCCTTGCATTGCACTGCAACGTATACCGGGTACCACACAGACGTTTCGTAACAGCGCGATCCTCATCCAGCATGTAAAAAAGACTTTATTTCACAGGGCCGCACCGGACTAGTAGGATTTAATAAAACAGATACAAAGAATTTTCGAATTATATAAATAACTTTGGGCTGGACACGTCAGTCGTACGCCGGAGGAACTATAGTCCAAAACAACATATTTATAAACCCACCCAGAAGATAATGGCGAGACAACCTTGACTCATAAATGACTGGTTTTCCGTAGCACAAGATCGCAAGCAATGGAGAGAGTAGGGATGCCTTTGCCCTGCAGTGGGCCACCGTAGGCTCATAATATTAATAATAATAAGTTACTTATTTAGTTCTTGTTCAAAATACATACAGAAAATATACTTCTAAGATCTCTTTTTAATGACCAACCTAAAAAGAGGAGAACCGATTTCAATATGATTTGATTTAATATTATCGCTGATTTTATCAAAATAGTTATTAAGTATGTTCGATTTTTTTTTCTTATATTCTAGCGTTTGACCACTGTCTCCCCTTGTGGTTTATGATGATGTTGTCGCGGAAGGCAAACACGCTAGGCCTAAAATTAAAGAAAAATGTCATCCAAATGATATGAGGATATATTTGAATAGTGTAAAATTTGTAATACTCATAGACATATACCCTCATACGACTCAAAGAGGGTGAGTGAGGAAAGTTTGCCACGTGTTGTTTTAATAACAATCATATTATCATTATGAAACCACACACTTAAGGAGCTGTTCCGATACACTTAATAGGGTTAAGTTGGAATTCATTGAACTCGTCTAAACAAGCAATTAGATTATCACATCACACTAATGCATAAATCCAAGACGTCTGTCTCTGTGTAGTTATATTTGTTACTTCATCACTGCTGACATAATTGAAGGTCTCGAAGAACGACATAGGTAAGTTCTTTTTACTATGATCAATCATCATAGCCAATCACGAGCGAAGCCCACACACGACACAAGTCTTCTCTGTGAGGGGCTGTGAGTATGAAAGTATGTAGAAATAGAAAAGTTTGGATATTTTGATGTTTTTAGGATGTTTTTTTTAATGCTATATACGCAAGCATTTGACCACTATATCACCTGATGGAAAGTGACGATTCGGCTAAAGATATCGGATGCTTGCCTAGAAGATGCTTTCTCACTGTTGTTTTGAAGACTCTCAAATTATGCCTACCGTTCATTATAACAAATACGGCGGCAATGGGTTCCAATTCTTCACCGTACAGATGATACACGTTTAACAAAACTTTTAAGGCGAACTGGAGATATGTCATCCATAATTTACGTGTTCATTGTTGTTAGATGGTATAATTGAAACGCAAACAAAGCTTTAAAAAACCGACTTCATCGCTTATATTTCTGTTTTGGCTTGACCGATTTCGATAAAATGTACCACCTCTGAAGTATACTCTACCAAACACCAAAAAAATAATCAAAATCGCTTCATAATTGGCGGAAATATCGCGTAAAATAGATACAAAAAAAAACATACAGTCGAATTGAGAACTTCCTTTTTTGAAGTTAGTTGAAATGGGGCATGGTGGAATTAACTTGTGTAATTCCACCACAATGTTTGTTAGTCATTTTCACACCAAATCTACACAACCGATGTAGCTGAAAGAACATAGGTATATAACTATGTATAAAATTTCCTATTTGTTATTCCAGTTAACTAACTGAAATAACAAATAGGAATATTTATACATCATTGTCGACGCGAGTGAAACCACAAAACGCAGCTAGTCGAATAATAAAAGTGCTCCTAATGCATATAACATATTACAATGATACATTTATAGAGGTACATCGTCACGTGTACGCTCACATGTCTTTATGATTATTGCTTAGCACAAGTCTATGCCATGCGCCACTCATATCGTCACGATAAACAATGTAAACATTGTGTACAGCGGAAATGTATGATTGTAATTTCAAATGTTGAATACAAAGCGTATAATTGAAGATCTTTCCACAGTTATACACATAAACAAGTGGTTTTTTTTATCTATGAATAAGTATTAAAACAAGTTTGTGAGTTTAATGAACTGCATAGATTATTTTTATATCTTTGTTATAAATATAACCTACTAGTTGCAACATGCGTTCAAATGCCGCGTAAAAAAAAGGGTTTGTATTTATAATCTGTGTCCTGTCCTATTCCTGGATTTTATAACTATGCAACCTAAGATAATAATTACAACTCTCTCACGTTTATGTTTGCCTAGTACTTCGTACTTTATTACCATAATATAAAGTTAATGACTAAATGATTTCCACTGTCATGTTCATGTTTGCCTTGTACTTTAACAAGACTTATAATCATAATCATGACCAAAATATAAAAAAAATACCATTTCCGTATTTATATTTTTATGGACTACAATTTTCGCGGTTCTTCGCAGATCAATTCATCAAAGTTTCATTACAATCGGAAAAATGGTTTAGGAACGCAGACATAAACAATATTTATGTATGTAGAGGTCAAACATATTGTTTATATATACTATATATAGAAAAAATCTAGACTTATTTAATTAGTTTATACTTAACAAATATACCAGTATCCAGCGGCTATGCCTGCCAATAATATTGCCTTTTATTAAGCAGATTAACATATGTCAGATAGATAGATAATACTTTATTGATCCACTTTACAAGATGAGAAAAAAAACAAAGGCAACAAACAAGCTTATACGTAAAGTATCACAACAGGCGGCCTTATCACTAATCTCTACCAGGCAACCTTCAGTCAGATCTCTATACCTAGTGTTTTATAATTATACACACCTCCCAAACATTCGAATAATTCAAATATTAGTACGACTAGTTTTATAGCATCGCGCTATCTATTTGTTTGTTTCGATCAGTTTACATTGTTGTTTATTTGTGATATAGAAACAATAGTAATTAACATACCAGTATTTTAAGATCATTGATCCTAACGACCCAAAATAAGGTTACTAACTTGTGTTATCTATCTATCGTTGTATCCGTGATATATCTAGCTGGATAATTCTAGATGGATATCTTTGAATTGTAGCGTTTTAATCCTTTAGTTAGATCTTAACTTAAACGTGATTTAGCTGGTTTGTACTTATTTCACAGCAACGGAGCAAAAGAAATGATTTTATTTATTGAAAAATAGCTGTCTTTGGGCTTCGCTCGTATTAATAAGGATGATAAGTACCGTGTTCTTCTCCGTGCTTTAACTCCCTGGCAACATTCATGAGCACAATTTTATCAATTCAGCCGTTAAAAGAAAAGAAACAGAAGCATAAAGTGTTTTTTATATTATAACTAAGATACAAGACGAACAAGTCGCCCGATGTTACTTTCTAATATACTATCTTAGTGTGACGTAAGACAACAGTCGATAAACCATGTCGGATGCCTTCAGCCAGCCAGAAAAATTCTGACACTAGAACTGCCAATTAGTTTATACGACAAGCAAGCAATAGTGCATTAGTTTCGATACTTCGTTTCAAAGGTAAATACTAAAACCCTCATCTAACCAATAGAGACGTTTTATTAACAAAGAAATTAAGCCAACCTTGAGGGTAATTTTAAAACATTTTATCAAACATTCTCTGGCCCGCATTCTTTAGTAATGGTTTTGCAAAACGCGAGAGGAATGAAAAACGCTAATACTTAAACTTATTTACATAAATGCGCGTGTTAAAAGCAACTTTTTGTGTTATATTCAAGGAATTTCCCTAGAATGTTTTAATCGGGTAACGAGACTGAAGGCTCCACTCGAAACCTAAATGCCAACCAAAGAAGAACGTTTGAAAATTGTTTCTGCAATTCGAATGGAAAAATACTCAGGAAGAAACTTGAGAAGAGACTTACATTTCAAATCCAATAGATAACAACTCGTGTTGATATGGCTTGTGCCGTTTTTATCAAGATATATATCAGATTCTTATCTCAAGAGAAATCAAAAGTCCCGATAACTACATTCATATAATATGCAATGGTAGTTAGATATATTTTTACCGACATCCCAAAAAAGGAGTAGGTACTCAAGTCGACTATATTTTTTTTTATATGTGTTACCTCATAACTTCTCTACACGTGAGCCGATTACAAAATTTAGTTCGAAAGATATTGCTTTCTAATTGGTCCCATTTAAATTTGATCAAGATCTGATCAGTAGTTCTTGAAATGTCGTCAAAAATGCGTATTCTGTGGACTACATTGACGATGTTCTCGTTTACCCGACTTCAAAAGTTACCTCATAACTTCTTTCGTTGTGAGCCGATTTTGATGATTATTTTTTTTTTGCTTGATTTTTATGATTATTTTACTTGAAAGCTGGTGCTTTTCTTGTGGTCCCATTGATCAAGATCTGATCACTAGTTTTTGAGTTATTGTCAATAGTGCGGTTCCGAAGATAAAGCGGTGAAGTCGGATTTTTTAAGCTTTGCTTGCGTTTCAATTATTTGTCTTCTGACGGCTTCACACTGTCATAGAATTACGTACAAAACGTAACACTAGACATGGCGTTCAACTTTCTTTGACGGTGATTGGATTGTGGATATCAAAAAAAGAACGTCAAATTGCCCGCGTACATGCTAGCATTTTCAAATATTGCGCGTGAGTTTGACCATGTTAAAAGGCGCCGAGTGTCGTGTACATAAGCTGTCAATGACCAAACGCTAATAAGACATCACGCACACATTTAAAAGCTTGTATATACGGTTACTGCTCTTGAATGACGTTGATTTGCAACAACGTAAATGTATTTAAAGTGTCTAGTTCAAGTAGTTGTTAGTTATGAGTATTATTTGATCTCTTACCTTGATAGGTATTAGGTAACCTTTCACGGTCCTATTGACTGGAGGTATAATTTATTTTGCATGATGTGGTTATCTGTTATCGTGCTGTTCTAAAATCAATCAAAAATTGTCGCGCTTTAGTATTATTTTGTCTCTTACCTCAGTGGAGTAGAAGTCTTCGGCCCCGTTGGCCGCAGACACCATATGGACTATATGGTTATATCTGTTATCCCTCAGTTCCACACTGTTCCAGTTGTTAGCTGCACACATTGACTCCCATTTGTCTTTCGATATAACTGTAATTGATCGAAAGAGGAATTAGTGATTCGTACCGAATACATTGCTGCAAATCTAAAAACTTATAACAATGCAAAATAATAACGTTGTTGTGTTATTTTCCTTTAAATGTTATTCTACTTTTACAGAATTAAATTGCAATTAATGAAGATGAAGGACACGTTTATATACTTACAAACGTGTCTTTTTTTTTAATGATTGATAGTCAAGCATTTGACCACTATCTCACCTGATCGAAAGTGAAGATGCGTCTGCATGTCCTTTCTTATGCACTAAGTAAATTATATAATTAACATTAACGCTTTCACGCTCACAGTCCCACACTAAGTTCGATCACTTGTTTCGTGGGTGCAGGAAACATTCAGAAAACACACAATCACACCCCGATCCAGAAACAAAAATGTTCACTGGGAGAAAACTTGTTCCACCGCGAATCGAACCCGATACACGCTGCTTAACAGGCAAATGCGCACACAACTAAGCCAAGGGCAGTATCTATTAAATCAAGATTCATATTTAAGTAGAAATATGTACTATATAAAAAACTGAGAAGTCAAAATATGTTATAAACCTATAGTAAAGAAAAAAAAATGCATTTAAATACCTAAATGCTTGCCTTTTATGCGTAAAAATAAATATCACTCAACGTGACTACTAAGTGCAATTCTTGCAATAGTAAGTTTTAGATTTCATTACATTTGGATCATATTATATGGCAATCAGTTAATTACATACATACATGTGACTTGATATTGCTATCAACAGCTGCATGCCTACATCATCAATAAAAACATACGTAGAAAAAACCCAACATTATACTAGTCTAGAAATGTAAGCATGATAGAGACAGGGAGTGTTTTAGTTTTCCGTCACGCCTACACGTGATAGCCAACGTGAAAGAAGCCATTTGCGTTTACACCTCCTCAGTTTTCCCCATGTAACTAAGGTAAACAAACAAAGGAAGCTATCTTTAATTTGATTTACTTTATACCTCTCACTCTCACAATAAGGTTTCAATTACGCAGGTATCAGTTGATTATATAAATAGCGATGGTTTGGCAATTCGTCAACAAGTTTCGCAGATTAGATAAGTTGGAGACACCATTCGATTAAGGTCCTGTGATAATCCCTGGTAGCGTAAAATTTTGCCATCTATATCAAGACAAATATGACAAGCATGTAATCTTTTTCAAATAATACTAATCGATCGGGTACACTGTAATTATTCTTAATTTATATAATAATTTAGGTAACGATTAACATACTCATAATATTTTTCTACGCATTACACACGTATTATGTTTGTCACGTTCTCATAATAGGAACTATGATTATAGTGAGTCACTAACTCGGTGTTCTTTGCAGATCGCGATGACTAATTTGGTATCATTGCGGACATTGCGGTTGGTTGAGTAAAGTTGTTATAAAGGTCCTGACCTCAATAAGTTTAATACAAAACACACAAAGTCATAACTTTGGAATTATTCGGCTCAACCAATGCTATTGGCTAGACTGATTTGTGACGTCAGGTCAAACATTTTTGATGTCTGTGATTGGTCCCAAAGCAGCACGCGAAATGGCCGCGTTTAAAATTTCTGCTTGCGTTTTATTTATTTGGATATATGTAAAAATGCTTTTATACAAGTAATTTTATTTAAGGCAAAGTATTATTAAATTTATATACATATTTCCTATTGCTTATGCACGTTTACTGCTGTAGAGATCCCTCAAATTACGTCAAAGTGAAGAGTAGATATGATAGACAAAATGTCTCACGCCAAAAGAATCTGAAAGTTTTAAATAATGACAGGATCTTCCGTTACTTCTACTAGTTGGCAAGCCATCCATGATTGTAGCTGTCAGTGTAAAGATCTTGAACGTCCAACACTTGGCTCGTGATCAGATCAGTCATTGGTACTATATTGTTGCATAGTTTTGTTTGAGTAAATCGATATCAGCTATCGATTATCGCCAGTTTAATTTTTGGTTTCATAACAAAGTTTGATTGAATATCATAAATATCAAACAACACTAGCGAGTTAACGGAAATAACATTGAATAACCAATAAAGTAACTATTTGTTGTTTAGGACCCCAAGTTTAGCTTGTCTCTTTAGGAAGAGAAAAACAACTTATTTCTCTTATTAGGTACATACTGGAGGTAGTAAGGCCAGT
This sequence comes from Lomographa bimaculata, assembly GCA_948107665.1. Lineage (NCBI taxonomy): Eukaryota > Metazoa > Arthropoda > Insecta > Lepidoptera > Geometridae > Lomographa > Lomographa bimaculata. Next base: position 16,540,026 of record OX403589.1, read on the forward strand.
GACGTTTCTCTTGAGGTATACTACAAATCTTGGGTTATGAATAACCCATAAAGAAGTATTAGGTTCTATTCATTTCAGTAATTGGTAAGTATTAAGTAAAATCTTCTGAGCTGTACAAATTACATTTACATATATATATATGGGACAGTACATATAATAAGTTAAGCGTAAAAGCCCGTTGGAGGTATTAACTGATATTAAGAACTCAACGAATGACGCTATTTCATTGTGACCTGAAATTCAATGCCACCTTTATCAGAAGATACGTACTCGTACATAAAATGGCATATAGGTAACAATTTTACAGTAATCGTAGTATAATGAATAAAAACTTACATGCACTGGCGTCCATCGCCCCTCTATCACAGATGATAAGACAATTCCTATGACACGACCTGCCCAGCTCGAAGAACGTGTTTTCAATCTGGATCATGGTCTTCAAAAGGTTCTCTTGGAATTTGAAAGCTGTAACAATGGATACATGGGGTCATTGTTGTGTCTACAAATAAATGTTTTGAACGATGGTTTCCGCTTTGCTTTAAGCATCATATTGACTCATCGATTAGTGAATCGAATTGAGCATCACCGACCTAACTAGTAAGGTTAATTAGCCTTCTAATCTTAACCGGTATTTCTCTAGCAGTAACTTGATTTGACAACGCGTGATTGGTATCTAAACTAGTTTATCCAAGATCATATCAGTTTTATTCGATTATTACACTAGTTGAGCCTGTCTGAGCCTGAGCTAGACGTAGGATGAAGTATGGAATGGTCGATAATATCTAATACCTTTAAACGAGCAATTCTTGTATATATATATGAGTAATCAGGATCTCGGAAACGGCTCCAACGATTTTCATGGTTACAGATTAGGGGATTTTCGGCCCAAGGAATCGATTTATCAACGTTACAGGTCCGAGAAATGCTCGGTTCCCAAACTGCATTTGAAAAACAGAGATTAAGAAACTATCAGTGCCATCTATTACGCCATGACCGATGTAAAAAACTGTTTCTATTCGACACTAGGTGGAGCTTTCTGAGGCTACAAATTCAAACACATTCTACCAAAAACAAAAAACCGAGCAAAGCTCGGTCATCCGGATATTTCTTACATATTAAAGAATACATGTACACTAACACCTAATAATATGACCATATAGCACACCTACCCGTTACAATCTACATAAAAATCATTGGTAATGATCCAAAGGTCAAATTGCCCAAAATTTTGATAATCAGCGGACATTATTAATATTCGATTTGGGATATTTGCCATATTCTAATGGCCGACTAAGCTAGGAGTACTTCAGTACTATATTGTTTTTTTCAGACTAGAACTTTATTTAGATTAAAGACTCATTTAAATGCTGAAGTCGTTATACTTTTTATGCTACTTTTGAAGAAGTATTCCATAGCGTTTATGCGTTCGATCTTTTTTATTATTTTAATGGGACGTAATTTCACAATTCTTATTTTACTATTTGTTATACTTTCCAATATAAAATCTCTGTTGCATCCTAAGTATGATTTTTGAAACATAACGCACATTATTGAATTAAGTACCTACTCTAGATATAAGTATGAACGATGCCTGTACAGACCAGCAAGATAATCATCCTCGTTTACGTGAAAACCCTTGAAAAATACAAGGTGCGGGCGGTCATGTATCCTGGTTCCTTATCGAAAATCAATTATGCCATTATAGCATCTATATCACAGATAAACATATGCCTCTTAAGGAAATGTGCTTGCAATGAAAGCACGTGTCTCACTTATCAAGACATAACAACAAACTACTATTAACACTGTAAACACATATATTGTAACAGCATAAATATGCAGTAATAATGTATGTTAATAAATGACCACGTTTTAGATACTCGTTATCTAGACGGTTAAGCAACTTAGCAACAATATAACTTGTACTTGTAAGTATTATTGTATTCTGTGACATAACACGGATTTCTGAAGGAGGATTTAAGAACATACACATTATGCGATTTTTATAAGTTATAGTGGATTTCATTGTTTGATAGAGATAAGTCCAGATCTGATGTCCTCAAATATGACAAATATGAATAATAATCATGATATATTAATATCACAAATCTGTAGAAGAACCATGATCTTTAATGGCGAAGACTTAGACATATACTCGTATACAACTTTATTAAGGCTTTCTCTTCATACATTATTTAAGGATCGGACTACGATCTGAGTCTAGGTTATCCTGTCTAACGGTTCTGAACAATACTCTTATGTAGGTAAGTACTGTAAGCATCCAATAGCTATTAAAATTAAGTGCTCGCAAGATACACTACCTGCATAGTTGATTTTGCCGTTATTAGTAACCAGTTTGTAATTCATTAGCGGTTTCTCTTAATTTGTATTCTTGTCAATTTTAGATCTTGCGTTTTTATGTGCAATAGTGCAGGATAGGGATGCGTGGTACCTTTTAACTGGAAAATTATTCGTTTTTTTTATGCTCGATAGACAAGCATTTTGACCACTATCTCACCTTTATTAATGTTTACTAACCGGCTGGTACTTGCGGCGGTTTTTGTCGGATTTTCCGACTAGTTTCGGGCATGTACAATGCCCATCGTCTGGGAGGTGGCCGATCGCAACGTTCGCGTCCTCTCCGCGCGCACCTTGTCGGAGAATCCGACAATAACCGCCGCGAGTACTAGCCGGTTAGTAAACATTAATAACACTCGCGATAGTTTTCAAACTCAAACTATCTTACCTGATGGAAAGAGATGATCCGGCCGAAGTTTTTGCATGCTTGCCTAGAAGATACCTATTCACTCTTGACTTGAAGACTCACAGACTGATTATGCCGTTCGGGGAACTTAGACGCAAGCAACAATTCCACTTTCTTTCATTTTATCCCTTTAGAGGAGGTTTAAAATCATGCTGCTTTGCTTTACAAGAAAACATTACTGATTTTTAGAAAAAAGTAATAAATTTCTAATAATCATTCATTCATTTTATGTAGAAAACTGTTCAATTAATTGAAAAAAAAGCCAAGATCTTCACGATTTCTACAATGCATGTCTCATATTTTAGAGATAATTTGATGTTTCTATTGATATTTTCTTAAATTCTGTAGCCGCTGCCAGAAGACAGCGTCGTAAGGCGCATTGTGTTAGTCTTCAATAAATTTACTACCGCAGCAATTACCACATTTTGCGATTTTGAAGAGACGCCAAGGACGTAATACCTACCCGAGTATTTTATGGGCAGCGCCCGTACTACGTAATTTAATTGGCTGATTTGTGATCACTAATTGGGTGTCCTCTTATTAAATAGCTACTGATGACTGAATTATCGACAATACAGATCTTTGCATCAATATAACGAGCATTAATGATAGTTATAAAAGAAAACGACAATAGATCTGTCACAGCAGTGTGTGTTGAATATCGGGACCAGTCTCTATCACCACATGAGTTCCAAACAAGCTTGGTGCCTTGTAAGTAACTTAGGCATTTGCTGTATATAGTTGTAGGAAATATAAGCCAATCAGCCTGTGGATATTTCTATGAAAAAATAATATTAAAATGTCACTCGTTGATCGATAGATACTCATAAATTGTGAACGATTACGTTACATTTGTCACTCGATCTAAAATGTGCATCGGTGTTTCAGAATTTGTTGAGTTGTCTAAATGTGAACGCGGCTTATTTTTTTAAGTATTTTTATATAAAGATTATTTTCTTTTTGCTCCGTATGCTATACATACGCACTCGTTTTAGATTGATTTATGAACTGGTTACGAAGACTTGCTTCTATCGCGGCAGAGAAAAATACTGAAATCACATTTCTACCACGTTAAAAACACATAGATGAAATATATGTATATTTTTATTATACAGCTTTGCAAACTTGTCTTTCCACTTTTGAGGCATGCTATCGCAGCATGTTGCAGGGTAAGAGGGGATTGTACATAGCGACTTACATTGTATTTTGCGCCTAAGTTTAATTTGAGTTGCGTGAAATTTTAGGGACTTGTGTGTGTCGATTGTTTTAAGTTGCCGTTTGCACTGGTGATTGATAATAATAGATAGATAGTAATCAATTTTATTGGCTAACCCTTTGCGCCCAATACATATAAGCAAGAGCTTGAACGTCTTTTAAGTCCATAGGGTGTTTCAAGCTTATTTAAATCGCCCACCTGCCTTGTCAGTGTTACAAGTGCATCCTGTATGCTTGCATTACTTGAAATCCTCTAAGCTCAGTTACGCAAATCAGTATTAAGGTAGATTAATGAGTGAATTACACGGAATTATAAACGGTGATTATGCTTGGGATTGTATTCAATGGGAGGAAATATTAACCGTATCATAGGAGGTGGCCATTGTGCTAGAGCGATTTACTTCCGCTTCATCTTAATTAGCGGAAATGTAATAAAAGAAGCCTCTTTGCCAGCGTATCTATTTTTAAATAAATATACCCTGATAATTGTCATAAAGTCTCAGCCTCTCTAAAAAATATATTCTAGGCAAGCAAGTTATATCTTTATTTGCATAAGTGAGATAGTAGCTTAAACAGTAGCTTAATCAGTAACAATACGTAGGGAAAAGAATGACGTAGGTACTCTTATACAAGAGAAGTTATAATTTGTGGGAGAACGTTGCTTGATTAACACTATAAAGTTTTTTTATTTTTTCAATGTACTTTTTTTGTAAACTGGAGTTTATTTTTCATTACCGCTTATCTATTACCTTTGGTTATACGCGCAATCACTTTTTTCACACGACTAGGAAGGCTGGTAGATAATGCTTCATAGCAATAAGCTTTTCCTTGTAATTGCATAAAATTGACACTTGGAGTAAAGCTTATGGCCTAAAAGTGAATCCGCTGAAAACACAAGTGTAGAGTTAACTGGAACTCATTACCTCAAGTAATTTCAATAGGGTAAAAATTTCATACAGTAGGCCTACCATGAACTTTTTAAGCCTGCCAAGTTCCGGGCAGTTCATTTATTGGATCGATATTTGACCTCTTTTAATCGATCAATGAGCTTATGCTAACTTTTTGTATAACAAAATAATAAAAAAGTAGACAAACAATTATAATTACAAAACAGAGACTTAATCATGTAAAACGACAATTCATAGGTTTGAAACTTGAACTATAAACTTTAATGTTTTAGTACAAACAAAAATAGTTTTCAGATACTCAAAATATATTCAAACGTGACTGATCTAGAAACTCAAGGCTAATAATTAAAAGAGCTAGTACACTTGACAATGTATGCAGATCGTCACGAGTCGATACTAATTTGAGCTTCGACTAAAATGCTTTTGTAAAACGTGACAGAATAGTTAAATGCCTGTTAAAATAATATTTATTTAAATCTGTAACATTTTGTACATAAAACATTTGGATGCAAGAGCTGTTAAGTGGACACAATTATTATTAACACATTTACCGTGTGATGTTCTGTGTCAAATAAAACTACATAAATGTTTCATTATTTTTGTTATAGACCTAGAATATTGGAAAACACAACCACTAATTGAAAACGTGTACAAACTGTCTATTGGGAATATCTCCAGCCAATTTAATTCTATGCATCACTGGCTTTGATTAACGCCGAAGGTCGGTGAGAATAACTATACGTATTTATACTTATAAGGTATGTACGTACGTATTGACGGGAATTATCATCACCTCAGCCGTGAACAAATTCAGGTAAATATTGAAGCATCCTGAATCTTGCTAGAAAACACCTACAGCAATAATGCTAAGAAGTTCTAGATGAATAAAACTCGACTGAACTGAATGCGGGAATAAATAACATTCGCACACTGGAACTCATTGTTTCCAATACACTTCGCTACGCATTTGCGAGTGAAGTATATTGGAAAACAATCTTTTAGCTTTAGCAGCACACATAATTTATGTAGTTATATAAAAATAATCTATTTTTAATGGTGCCTATTTTTTACGTCATGGTCACGAATGAAATCTTCTTGATCATAACATGTCAATTTTTCTTTGAAATTCATCATCCGGACAGACTGACAATTTGACGCTAAGTGGTAGTGGAGTTTTGAAGAAAATATAGAGCCTGACGTAGAATAGTCTATTATAACCTTGAATTGTTATTATTATTAATACACGCGACGCCAACAATACATATAATTAGAAGACAAACAAAGATAAACCAAATATTTCAATTCACAGAAACTCAGCCATTTATAAAATAACGAATATAATTTGGCGACGAAATTAGATTCTGAACAAATACATTGACTTCAACGAAAAATATACATATGTCCCAAGATGGGCTTTATATGTACATTTCGAATGTACGACCTATCCGAGCGCGTAGGCTGGTTTAGGGTCAGCTGTGAGAACTCAACGAACAAAGTTAGGTCACTTTCTTAGTTGGCAAGTTCTAGCACTACTCTATATAAGATTTACGCGTCCTCCCTTCCCCTATACTGTACAAACCCGATGTGTACACTTTAAGCGAATGTCAAAAGCAATCTCAAAGCTGTATACATTCTCTACGGGTCGTCCCCGTCACATCACCTTGTGACAGTTCATGATGATTGAAACGGCATGGAACGTAAATTGTCACCCGCCGAGACGCTGTTAATGACCGATACACTATTCTGAACACCTACTTATGATACGGTGCCAATTGTCTGGCAGGAGGTGATAATTCCTTAATGAGAACTATGCTTATATTGTAAAAAATTAAATAATTAAATATTAGATACAATAATTGGCTAACGGAGGCTGTTAAAAGAGAACCCAAACACACATAAGAAAATGTACGGATACAAAATTAAGATCCAATGCAAGAAAAACTTTATGCTTGCCCGAAAATGCGTCATTCTTTCATCTCGACTCAAATGTTAGTTCCGCTATCATTTGCACGCAAAAATATTCTTTTATCACACAGGAAACAATAAATAAAGAAATAACCGCCAAAACTCTTTTATTTTCGGTTGCCGTGGCCATATCTTTTAACGATGGCACATCGATCGCTGTTTAGCATAATAATTGGTATTACACGCTTCAAATTTGCCCACGAAAAGCTTATTCTACGGCAGTCATCAATAACAATACTTATACAGATAATAATTTATGTTTATGCGGCATATTAAGTTCGCGTGTTCGGTAACTGGTTCATTGTGGATTGCCATGTTCAGTTCATGTAAGATGACTCCGCTTTGACTACGCCACAACGTGTTAGAGGCATTGGATTGCACTGGTTCTGATTGCAATAGAACATGTCATGAGATATTGCTTATGTTATGGTTATTAATGTCAAATAAAGAGTGTTTTGAATCTACGGCGCGAGTTTCAGATTCAGTGTAATCAAAGTGTGGACCACCGGCGATGCTAGTAAAATAATTGTCTACAAAAATGGTAAAAGAATGTAATAGTTCTATTGCATTGTACAAAATTATATTCAAGGAGCGTAACGTGGTAAATCAATCGTCCACCGAAGTCGTAATGAAACGTTGAACCTAATAACCAAATCTAACGAAATTGAAGTCGTGAATTAATATTCCTGAACACTTCAAGGTTTATCGACGTACAGGAAAGGTCATTCACATATAAAACAAGAGACGAAGATGTTAATAAAAAGAACATATGTTACAAACATAAAGAGATTAATGTGACAAAACGTTTTCAAAACCACCTTACACCAGTTGTGAGACAAAAGAATGACTTAATGAATATTCATTAAAGAACAACGTGGATCCGGATATCTAAACGAAAAGATTTATTTGTCAACGAAATATCCAGACATCTCTCTCGCTGGATTGTTTTTTACTTCTTGCCAATGAACCCAATGCGTCTGCTTACGCTATAATACATATAGTATGTACAAACACATTCAATATGAAAACTGGAACAGATTTGCGGAAAAATCCAGTGTCAAGAAGTGTCGCTACAGACAGAAATGACTTATATACGCACGAGTATAAGAGCAAAGCGTCAGCTGTGTTAAAGAACACGATTTACGATTACGAGTAAAGAGCAAACGTTTTTTTTACTACGCTATAAACAACTGGCAATAAATTAATAACATTAATCCTTGATCTAATATTGTAATTTTATAGTTTATGCAAAAAGCTTTTACAAGCATTTGCGCATGTTTAGTAACCATTAAAGAGAGTAAAGTTTACTCTTCTACATGGTATAAAATATGGTATATAGCTACAAACAAATAATGTTTATGAATCTCTAACATACCTACGACAAGATAAAGGCGATAAGGGAAGCTATTAAATTTATACATAATAATAGTGATAATAATAATTTGGGTTTTGTTTATAAACGAGGCGGCCGCGGCGGCGGCGATTGTTGCACGTAATTCGCACGTGGCATGTTTAGACAAATGTAAAGTCTAAGTTAATCAATTATTTAGTCATAACTTCGGCGGACAATCAATTCTTATATTTACTACGTGCACATACCTGTAGGTATAATATTACAATAATGTACTGCAAACAATTTAAGGTATTCCAATCGGTTTGAAACGAATCAACAATTGAAAGACGAGGAAGATGTTAGACAAATTCCAAAAAATAATTGGGTTCTAAAAGTTTGCCGCGGCGTTTTTCATCTGGCAGGAAGTAGTCAGAAAAAAGTTACCGATTGTGATCAAACAAATGTAATTGGATTCAAAGGTCACGGGGATTGGTACCAAGGGCGGAAAGACAATTAGCACAAAAACGTCGAATACCGAACTATACTTTTGCCCCATAATGCGAAACACAACGTTGTTGTTTAATTATTTCATTATTTTGTCAATTATCTTTGTGGTCCCTTATTACGGATGTATTATTACAAAATGCATTATGATATACCTACATTTGAATGGAAATAATATTATAATTTATAATAAAAAATACATAGCACATTTTAACTCAAATTTCTTTATTGCGTATTTCGAAAAGTGAGTTTTAAAATAGTTAAAGAGTTGATACGACTGATGTTTAATTTAATAAAAAAACATGTTATTTGCGGGATGGGTATTCTCCGTTTCTTTTCTCTACAATGGTAGAGATCAATAGAATCATATAGGAATTTGGATAGTGAATAGTGTACTCATGTCTATCACGAAATTAAAATGCTTAGAACTTCCTCATTTTAGAACAATTTTAAATTTTATTTTCTTGGTTAGGCTCTTTTTTACGAAGTAATGAAAAACAAATCTTAATTAATTAACACTAAAACATTGATATAGACGACACATTAATTCCAAAAGTTTTAGATTTTTCTAGGTATGGCAGAAAATGTCGATATTTCAATATACAATAATTATTTTATTGGTAACTATAACAATTACACGTCGTTATTTTTCAACTATTTTCAATTCAATTATTACTGTTCAATATTGAACATATTATTTAAAGAACATAGAGCTCATACGGCGATAGCAAATTAACGGTTAAAGCCGGCAGATACTGTACAATGTTTGGATATTATATTACGTTTTACAAGCCGGTTCGTGTCATATCGATGGTACCTTGATAACGGATCTTAAACAAGCGCTATGAAGTAGAGGCCGACGACTTTAAGTTTAGACGAAATGATTATATTACGTGGACGAAGTGCACTCTACTTTTTAGATCAAAAATAGATTAGAAGATACAGGAATCTGAAGAAGCTTGAGACCTTCATTTTTCAACATTGGACACCCATATACAATCAATGTATCAACATAGGAGTTACGAATTCTAAATATTTCAATACAATCTCATAAATTGGCAAATGAATAGCAAACTGTTTACGGATGTGTACGTACACTGCGCACGATACATTTGGATAATAAATAGCAAATTATAGATTTCATAAAGATCTAAGGAGCGATTATTCTATATCTACTATTTCTAGGAATTTCCTGGAGTTATTCCAATGAAAACTGCCAACCAAATAAACCTTCACGTGGTTCATGGATTTATACTAAAGAAGTGATGCCATTAGCGAATCCTTTGTTTTTCATGGGCCTTTATCAAAACCCTTTTTCCGCAAAACAAAGCGATGTAAACCATAAATGACAATAAGACTAAAACTTGTCAATCATAAACTATGTCATTTAATATCCATTTCGAATAAATTAACACTTTATTACAGTAACATGAAATGTAAATGTCTTTAACATGGTAAACTATAGATAAACGAAGGAAGTTTATTTTGATATCGCGTGTTGTGTCAACTTTCGTGCATTGTCCTTACGTAATTCATCGGAAGACAAATTGTCTTCTGTGCTTGGGGCTCCATTTTGACGAACGTCGCCATTACCGTCTATAAACTTTGCGATATGAATCAGAAAACGTTAATTTAATTACGGGAATTTTTGTATCAGATGACGTTGACATTACAGCTATTTTGAGATTGTTATTATAAATAAACGGTCATCGGTCAGGGCCATTACATGCTTATACTCAATATATTGACTTATTTAACAAAATATACTACTAATAGGTGACAAGGTTGTGCCCCACTTTACCCAAATTTTTATTCTAGAAAACGATATAATCGTAATTCTTAAAATATATAGATATATCTTGGCAAAAACGCAAGTGGACATGGACCGCTCCGTCGCTATGACGTCAGTGGGCTATGAAAAATTCACGGTTCACACCTTTTTCATTTTACGTCAGCAGACTTGGCTACACAGGAGAAGCATTGCCCGCAAAAAATCGGCTGCCTAACGTAATCTGTTTGTTCTTATACATTTAGAATAAATGTAATGAAAACAATTAATGAGAAAAACCCGGTGGATCTTAAAAATAGACGTGTACGTGTTAAAATAACGGCCACTGGCAGGCTACCAAACATAATATACCTAACATGCCTCGGTAAAAGACATGTTCTTAAAACCCGCTGACAAGAACGAACACCAACTGTTTGCTATTATAAGACTAAGCTATAATAGATTTATAATTTGCGATTTAAACAAGTGGGTTCAGATGTCAACTTGTATTTAGCATCTTGTGGCTGTGCCATACAGGACATACCTGGCTCGAACGGGTGGCGTGCGGGGACGCGGATCTATTTGATCCAAATGCGTCCTGAGTGACACAGTCTTTAAATCGGCATGTTTGCAAGTTCAGAAAACTAATTCTAATTCTAATCGATCGCTATCCTATTCGAGCGATATAATTTCACCCGCTGCACGAACAAGCCAAATCTATTAATGAAATTAAACTCAATGCCGTAGATAGACTAGCAGCGCTTAATGACGATGACTTCATTAATGAGAGAGCAATGACCTCAGTTGATACCAGAGCCAAGAGAAGTGTTGCAGCACTAATGTGAAAATGTGCTAGCGCAACTGGTGCGATGGTGGAGACTCACCACGGTCACCCTGGTTCGCTTGTGCCACTGCAGCAGCGGTGCAACGCTTACATTCTGTTTGGCACACGTCCCCTGTAACTCCTATCGGTGAATCTGCTAATCATGCACACTTATTTTAATAAAGCTGCCAAACGCAAAAAAAAAAAAAACACTTTGCGCTCTCTTACAATTCTAGTCTATTGTTAAGTGATCTAACAGAAAAATATACTGTTAACTGAGGTCGTTATGTTTGGGTGGTTAAAAAGCCTTGGCAAAATACTTTGGCTCGTCTACGACCAGACCGTGAGATATAAAACTTGCCACCAAGAGATATAAAAAGAGCAATACTTATTTCATTTATGCTTGAATCACTTGGGGTAATGTCGTTGTTGACACGAAGCTCCAAATACTTTTTGTGATCTCTACTGTATCTGTGCCATTGAAATTTTGTTTGCCCTTTTGAACAAAAGGGTGTACGTGACTCTAATTATGATTTCGTAAGTTCGTAACTTTGAGAGAAACTGATCTAAATAGTCCCAACTAAGGTCGGCCAACGGGCGCGAGGTTGTTCCACCACAAATAACTTTTTGCTAACTACCAGTTGTTATTGTGTCTGATCTGACCTGATTAGGGAGCTTTCCATTTCAATCAAGAATGCCATGTCGTTCTTGCAAGGACGTACCGCCTGACCTTTCAGTGACGTCATAAAAGTACAGTGTTTGCTTATCCACAATGTCGCCATGACCAACCTCTAAAGCGATGCCACTACTTTTATTATCAATAACTTTTATTTTGATAGATGCTTTCGAATAGCCACTTCAAGATAGTGTTTTATTATTTAATATAATCTTGTTCTATTACATTGAAATTGAATTTTACTGGCGTCTGCAGAAATAAACGAAATTATCATGAGACTTACATTCGGAGATAAAAAGCATTATATTTATTCAATTCAAAGTTAACAGACATATGAATGCTTACTCAAATGTTTTGTGATGAGCGAGATTGACGTCAGTACGGAACGTGACTTCCGAAAGCATTGTTTTGTCAACGTTTGTCCCATATAAGTATAGAACAGCTAAATTTACACTCATCAGTGTCACACTCAGATAATGTTGATATGAGAAGTAGTTCTCAACGTCCATCTTGCTAGAAAATCCGATAATTTTACAGATTTGTTTATGTAGGAATGGAAATGAAAGAATCAGATGTCAGAGCTCTTTAAAACATATACTAAATATATATACTCGAAAAATACACAACTTGCTTGACAAAGGGAACAGTTTGAACGCAAAACATTGGTACCTAGTTCCATTTAGTTTGTACAAGTGGTGGGTAAAGTCGAGTAAGTACAAATGAAGTAGGCAATTAATTGGAAACATTGCGGTTGGCTGACAACGCATTGGAACTATCAGTTCCCCTTGTGGCAACCGCAATAAACTACCAGTATTATTGAAACAGCTATATAAAACTTATTTGAAAAGATTGTATGGCATCACAACAATGTCAGATTTTTTTTTAATAAATTTTTATTCACGTAACTTTTGTCACACCACAACATGTTTTAAATTTAATTAAAAATAGTAATAATGTTTCTGGACATTCGACATTAAATCATTCGTTAATACATTCATTTTAATCATCAGTAGCTAGGAATAGTGGATAAAGGTTTATTTCACAGCTTTTGCGCGTCTAGAAATTGTATTTACTATGTGACGATGGTAAAACAAACAATGTATAATATGCGATATTATCTTTTCATTTTATCTAAATGACGCAGATAAACACTGACAACAACCTCAACGTAGTATTCTAAGCCCCGCTTATAATTTGTAGCGATTCCTAGTATTCCACTCTCCCGTTTCAAGAGGCAAGCAGTCGGGCGGAGAAAATACAAGGTTATTGAAAACGAAAATAAAATATTCATTCAACAGTACTAAATCTGCTTTACTACTCCGATCGATTCTCTATATAGAACGTTGTCTGGCCGGCTAGAGATTATGTTTGTTGTTACAAGGCATATTTCCAGCGCGACCGTGGCCGTGAACGCCTGATTTGCTCCGCTTCCAGCACACGTGGATGAACGTCCTCACGAGCGAAGCCTCATAACCATCATTATCTCCATATAATTCCATTCTTTTAAGAAGATTATAGAAAATGTATTATTCAGCTGAACGACAGTGGAGCGATTCCCAATGACCTTGTCACTAATGGATTAAACAGGTTCTCGAGAATGTTATGATGACGGACTCGATACTGCAGATACTGCAGTGCACTTGGCAATAAGCATATATTACACAACATTGATTTATTGTGATTGATGAATTGATATTTACGTTGATATTCGTTTATGTAACGAAGAAAGTCGGCGAAAGCCTAGACTTTTATTTTAGTTTTGAGGCCACACAACAGACTCGAGCGATAGAGCCCGGAGCGGGCGAACGGGTCTTGGGCGAAACATTCGGAAATAAAAATAAACATATCACACGTGATCGGCAAAACAACCGAAATAAACCGAGTAACCGGACTCAATCACGCTTATCGTTATGTAACGAATAAATTGCTTTAAATATTTACAGATATTTTGAATATTTTCGAATTGGTATTCAGCTCTCTCTACTACATCTTGGCAACGAGTTTTACTACAAATATCGATCGCTGACAAAACGAATACAATTGAAATCCAGTATAGAACTGAATCAATCCAGCTTTATTTATGATGGTGTGGTAGACGCAATTGTTGTTTTTACGAATTTGCCGCTGGAACTAATAATTTACGATGCATTTGGACCTGAATAGTAAAAAAAAAAAAACGAAAAAAGGAGACGGATACCGTTGATATCGGTTAAACATACCGAACATTTCTGCTAGCAAAGGCGTACTATCTAATCTACAACATTGCAAAAAAAAACTGTTTGCAAACTCAAAGGTTATCCAGTAATTAGGTCTAGTCATGATCTGCAAACGTTTTTTGTGACAATAATGACTTTGGTAAACTGTCATAATAAAGCCCAAGTTTGTTGTTAATATGCGAAACATTATACATACTTATACGTATTTGCAATTACAATAATGTTCTAGTAGACATTTAATACATATTGTAATTGGTAGATACTCTGCCCAGATGCGGCCTCTTGCCTTGTCATTTCAAGTCAACATTTCAGTCATCTGACGTCCAAAAATAGGTGTTTTAATGGAGTAATTACAATTTCGCTTCGGATATGCAATTAGAGACTTGGCAGTCTTGTGTCTTGAGGAAGCGTCGACCTACCTCACGTGGTCTTGACGTCAGAGGTGGTCGTGCCTCCAATGGAATGAAACAAGTATTTGAGAATGCTTGAGTGCTTCTCGTGTCGTGTCATGCTTCTTGTGAATGGATGGATTGCATCGAATCTATCTAAAACTGTGTGACTCAGATAATGATTAAATCAGTGAATAATTTTAATAATGCAATTAAGATACTGCATCTTGTTAATAACCAATGCTTTGGAGAAACAATGGGGTTAATTCTGGTAACCAGTTTGATACGTGTAAGGAAAGGGAACAAACAATAATAATATAATTGCGAGTAGAACTGACTAACTGACGGGTTCGGTTCTTTCAAAAGAGGTATTCCAGGCGAAATAGTAAACAAGGGATCGTGATGAAACACATACAATTTAGGTTAGTAATGCTACAAACTGCATCAATAGAAATGAAGGTCATTTTTTAGTCAGATTACAGTACAATAGTAAGCGAAGTTTCATTGATAACATGATATCGTACATTAATAAAAATGCGTAGAAGACATTACATAATCATACTTAGAGCCACATCGAGTAATATCGACATTGAGTGAGATTCAAGGGCACGTTAATACGTTACACGTAAGCTCATCTATGAGGTCTATCTATGTTATAAGATGGACATGGTATACTGAAGGCCAAATTAATTGATAAAAAGATGAAAACAAATATATAATTCTATTATAGGGAAGTACCAAATTAAATGATGTGTCCTTTACATCCTGCAACTCTAATGGCTATTTACAGCCCAAAGAAAAATAAGTCGCTTTTCAAAGATATTTCGGTTTTGGCAAGACGCTAAAAACAATGAACAAGAAACATGACTGGTGAACTGGCACGTATTTTCTGGCGGGTCCTCGAGACTTGCCAATGTAAAAAAAATATCCGTTTAGTGTTTGGCATTATCTTTGTGATTAGGATAAGGTTTTCCAAGCCACCATATTTCCACCTAATCTAAAAAGTTTTAACTACTTTCGATTAGCTTTTTATCTAGCTCTGCAGTAGTTCTATAAAATTTGGATATTCAAAGTTTCATTAACAATCTACATGTATTAAAACGACATTATCATTAACTTGATTATTTACGTCTATTGTTAGTTTGATGTATGTATTAATGTTGTTTCATACTTCATGTCCTTGTGAAAGGTATATCTGATCAGCGAAAACGAAGCAAAATATTACATTATTCAAATTGATGTTTAAGTAGTCTAATGTATTCCTGTTTACGAATTCGCTGAAAGCGTTTGGGACAATATAGCTCCTCCAGTCTGCATTCATAATCAACGTATTCCAGCGAGCATTCTATTGTTCTTAAGCCTCATTCATTGCACAAGGTTCCGTGGAATTGAAGTCTTTTGATGAGCAAGTCTATGGTAATAGGAGATTGCGAATTTCGCAGTTATTGTAGTCATTAACTTCCGAGCTTCCGAGGGGCCCATGCGGATTAAAAATAATAATTTGATTTTATATCGATTTTGGATAGATGCCACATTGAGTGTAAGAAGAAATTGTGACTTAGGTATACTCGAAGTTTCCGATCAGGCACCACAATTAGGTTGCTTTGGTACTGCTTTAATTTACAATGCTTATCTTGTAATATGTTACTTAAACAAAAATATTTCGAATCAGTCGTCGTCCTATAGTAAATGTATGAAAGATAGCGGAACTTTCACTCAGAAATACTAAAATCAGTCTTTTATGTAGGGACAAGAATTTATGATCCACGAGGCAAAGTTTATATGCCTCGTAAAAAGGTACATTTCATATATAACATACAATAACCATTTTCATACATTGTAAAAGATATGTGCCATGCAAGTATGTACATCTAAGCTACCTACTGCACAACTTTTATATGAATCACACAAACTCGCCTTAGTGGCGATAATAATATGTGGATTGAACGAAATCAGTTAGTCACTGGGAATTCCTGGCAGGGAAGTAATATCAATCCTACTAATATTATAAATCCGAAAGTCTGTGTGTAAGTATTTTTATTCCCACTTCACATTTTAACGGCTGAAGGGATTTGGGTGAAATTTGGAATGTACATAGATTTTACCTAGGATTAACACATAGGCTATTTTTTAACTTGATATTAGCGGGCGAAGCCGCGGGGCACGGCTAGTGCTTAATAAGAATTCTCTATCTACAAAAACCATTGATTCAGCTTCCCATCCAAAATCCTAATATAAACAATGAGTAATTTATTAGAAGCAAAATACATAGAAACGGATAAAATGAAGGACTGTAGACATGGGAACATTCTACAAAGAAATATCGACAACAAGGCATACCCAAGGCATACTACATTTAATCAAAATTTACTCAACTATCACAGAAATAAATTGTATCAAACAAAGACACTCTTTTACCTTGTTCTTGGCATATGGTTTATTTTCCTCAACTATGCCAATGGCATCCCATTCTTATCATAGTCGCAATTCATATACACACAAACTCCCCAATTTATTTACTAGCAGCGCCTAACATAGTTGCCTGCTGTGTCGGAATTAAAAGTAGTCTATGTGTTAATTCAGGGTGTCCGCTCTATGCCAAATTCCATCAAAATTGGAATAATCATTAGAGTGTGAAGAAGTAACAAACATAAAAACACACACAAACTTTCGCCTTTATTATATTAACTAGGAGTAAGAAAGATATTAGTCAAGTTTAATATATTAATATATGTTAAAACTAATACAAGTTCATATACTGACTCACCTTCTTCTGGAGAGAGATCGGCAAACTTGACTCCACCACTGCAAAAGAAAAGGGGGCTTTTTGAAACGTAGGTCTTCACAACAATAAAACTTCCCCAAATAAAATAAAAACAACTTCCCAATAATTTCAAGTAATTCAAATGTCAAGGACTAAAAATTTCCACAGTGCGCTACATGTGATAATGGATTTTTAAATTTATATTAATAATCAGCTATTTATATTCATGGCTAACATCAAACAATGTATCTATATTATTTTGGCAACATTTCCCAATACTAACACCAAACTTTAATTAATATGATCTAAATAAACTTGAAATTTTCTAAAATTGGTTCTAATTAGTATAAGACATATTTCTTATTAATTTAATCAGTATAGAAACATTACTTTGTAAAATTTAAAAATCCGTATCATCAAAGTACACCATGTCAATGTGTGAAAGTTCACATCGTACCTGAGAAGGACGGTAGCCGTTTCCGGCACCCGGAACACCTGTAAATAAACACAATGTGGAACGATGTCTTATTGGAGTCTCCCAACGGAGAAACCACCACAATAGCACCCTACAACTATTCAATATAAGCAGGGACACTTTAATAAAATAAATCAATATTGACAAACTAACAATATCATTAAAACATTTTCAATATTACAAAATCTTTGTATATATTCGGGTGTTGGAGAATTAAGTATACATTATTCAAATTGTTAACTTTTCTTTACAAGCAAACTATTGGTATTTAAAATAACTCTAAAGGACTATGGACAAATATACTTTCATTCTAAGGGAAAAAAGGTAAATTTGATGATATTTCGCAATTGGGAATAAAGTAGTTCAACATAGAATTTAAGGATTACTTACAGACCTACTAAAATTGAAATATTCTCACCTTCCATCCTAAGTTCTCGAAGAACGTACACAGACGGGATTGCCCGGTGGTTTTGCCGCCGCAGGGTCCTGTTAAAAAATTCAATGCAGAAATATGAAACGTAGCATCAAGGCCCACGTGTTGCGTTACAAAACTAACACGCAGTCACGTAAGTCTTAAATGCCACAAATAAACAATTTATATTCACTTCATAGATCTGTACATTTTTCTGAATGCTTGTAACCACCAAAAATTATCAATAAATTATCACACAATTTTGACACTTCTTACCTCCTGTAAGCACCAGCTTGTAAACTATTTTCGGGTGGTTCGCCATTCTATTAGATAAACGCATACATATAAATTAAATTAAACTACGAAGGATACTAAGCACATAATATCATAAAAATGTTAAATTTACAAAAGTGATAAAAAGAGCCATCACAGAAAAAACGCATCGCCTGACAGGCGTGCGCTCAAACGAAAGAGTGAATAAACTGGGGTTTGTGGACTGTGATGAAAAAGCTATAATAATATATCTATGTTAAAAAGTAAACGCGCGCGTAGCGTAGTAGAGTGGGACCGATAATTAGCAAGCTAGCACCAGCTATAATCGATTATCGAATGAATAGTTGTTATTGTTCGATCTCGAAATATTAATTGATTATTAAAATTTGATTTACGGGAACCTAACAGCGTACAATATTAAGAGTGTTAGCACAACAGGCGGAGCGGCAAACGCGGTTGCGGCGAAAGAGGAGCTAGCGTCGCACCATAATATTATATGCAATCCGTCCGTTCCTTACACACGGTGGGGCAGTAAACGCTGCAAAGGCGGATCGCGGCGCAATACGCGACATTTTCCGACGCCACCGATTCCCCAATTTGGCAGCACGTCCTATCTCTGTCCCCCTTGCCTTTTCCCTAACCGCTCCGCCTTGTTAAGAGCTTAAACACCCAAAAATTTTATGTCTAAATAATAACACACTGCTAGATATAATTATGCACTTTGTATCACACTGGGGCGTAGCGGTTGCGGTAGAGGCGGTACCAACGTATATGCGTAGATTGATCTTGTAACTTTTGTTTCTTATAACGTTTGCGCGGCATTAGATGGAGCTTGGTCAATAATAAGTTGCTTTTCAATGACCGAAAATGCCATTAGGTGTCGAAAAGTTGTGCATTAAAAAAGGAAGTTACGATACTCCAGCATCAAGTAAACCAAAACTGGACCAGTTGCATCTATTACGCTATAATATAGCTAGGACATACCATACAATTGTACACATATATTGCACCATATAATTTGTGTCTGGTTCTTGAGCTATTAGAAAATCTTGTAAAAGCACAGGAAGGCATTATTAATTACTGCTAATTTACAAAAAAAAAACCCAAGCACTTGAGTGCAACACGAACGCTAGTCTTACATTGGATTTAATGTGTTTTATCACGGATGGGGCGTACATTTTCAGATATTTAAAACAACAGTAGCAACGGTCATATGAACTTTATTCACGTAACACCTAAAACACTAATATGCAAATTGCACTCTCTTGATTGAATTTTCAAATTACTACTCTTCATTACCAATATTTTCACTTGTTCACCAGTTTTCACATCACTATTTTGTAATTTTTCTAACTGCAACACTAAATTCGGTATATTTTGCCAATATTTTCCTAAACAGCGATTCCTCTTTTCAAAATACATTTCTTTCGTTGATGTAGCACCGCCTCCTTCATCTAAAAATATTTTTATAAAGTAAAAAAATGCTGTGCACAGCTTTGCCTGCTATTGATTATATTGTTATGATGAAACAATCAACTTATGTTATGGCCTTATTGTGAAAAAGTTCCATTATTATACCTATGTACAATAAAGAATCATATGATAATGTAGACTTCAATACAATACAAATACTCTTTATCAACATAGCGGCACCATCGGCGGTCTTATCGCTAAGCAGATATCCCTTCCAGACCACCTTATAATGGAGAAGATGATAAAAAGTTTTATAAAAAGTGCACTAAACTCGGTTGACTGGCAGAAAATGCTGTATTAGCATTAAGTCCTCCATGTACATATGTATTGTATAAAAGAATAAATAAATAAATAAAGGCTACTTTCAGCGTTTCGAGTAGGTATAACAACAAACAAATGTTATGAAACCCAAAAACTGCCTGTTATCTGATTTTTACGGCTAAACTGCATTTGATGAAATAGGTACTTTATATTAGAAAAACTTAAAATCATAAAGAAGGTCATAGACAATCTTTTTTACCACATAACTGTAATTCATCATCAGGAACCCGATGCATGTATGTTTAAGTTTAAATCAAGGTTTCCCTATTACTGCCGGATGGATTTTGATGAAATTTTTACATAGATAGGTTAGCTAGAACCTGAATAGGCAATACTTTTTAATGTAGATTAGAATAGGTAACATTGCAAGGTTAATAACAATTATACCTTCCAAATCACCTACATCCTGGTCCACCCATCGAGTCTGTATATTGACACAAATCATACATATATCTTGTTCTTTGCATATGTATCTGCTATAGTTCACTAGTGTGTTAAGCATTGAAAGCCCTGAAAGAGAATTATATGAAGATTTATATTGGAACATTCCGCAGTTTGTGTACCTGCTTTAGAATATGTATATCATATTACTAATATTATAAATGCATAAGTTTGTGTATTATGTTTGTTTTCTTTTTATGCTATAGCGGGTAGCTTATATGCTACAATAAACCTGGCAATAAACTCAAAATTGTACTTCTAATCTTACTTTAGAACATGTGTTTAGAATTCTTTATTATCTCATAAGAATTAACAATTCATTTACTGAGGTAAACTTAAAATAAGTAATTAATACATGTGGTGCAGATACATAACAGTGAGGAAACTTAGGTAGGTAACTATATATATATAACTATAAATATAATTCTTGAGATGGCTGTAATTTTGCGAATCTGGCAATAGATTCATTAACTTTCATGAGTGCCTCTTTGGTGCCCATGTGAATAAACGATTTTGATTTGATAAATAACTTGAACTAGTAGTTAAGATTTAATAATGTGTTATTTTATCTTAGATTTGGGGGTATTTTTGCATAAAATTTCACAGTACTGCGTTCATTTGGTTATCGTTCAACAACAGTTTATTACATCAATAAATCTATTAACCGAGTCAAAATTATCTAAAATAAATAAGAAGTCTTACCAATTTTATTGTTATCGCCAAGGAATTGTAACATCAGACATGGTAATGAGTCTAAAATAATTAAACTTAGTCTTTCTATTTCAATAGTTTTATTTTTCAGTCTTTGTAATAGTTCTATTGCTTCTTCCATCGTCCATACTCGGACTACTCTTATCCGGTACATGATCGATGCCATGTCCTGAAAATACATATCATACTGTACATCTATACTATTATTATAACGAGGAAAGATTTGTATTTTTGTATGTAATGAATAAACTTAACTACTGGACTGATTTCAAAAATTCTTTTGCCATTAGAAAGCTACGTTATCATTGAGAAACATAGGATATATTTATTACTAGAAAAAATTAGAGATCCTCGGAAATCCCTGCTGAAACCAACCCAAGGTGTAAAAAAATTTGCCATCAAATGTCTTTCATCGCATGTGCTGCGGGAGTATTGTTGATAGAACAAAACAAAATTTCGACAAGGTTCTAGGCATTGAAGCTTCCCATCAGTCTACTCTTTGCTTTCTATTAGACTCTTAGCTCTGCCTTTAATGGTCTGAGTGCCTCAAGCTAGTACATCATGGAGCAACCCAAAGATAAGAGCAGTATTCCATACACAATCAGATTCATGCTTGATACAACTGAGTGAGCTGAACACCTCATGGATTTTTTCGAAATAGCTGAAATATTTTTTTACATTTTAACCCCCATTACCACCATACCTTTGCCATTTTGAAAAATTTTATGAACTGGATTGACCAAAATTTCTATATAATTATAGAACCTGCACACAAAAAAGCAAATTTTGCCCAAGCTGATTAACAGAGACATTCATTTAGCTCACGCGACTCGCATGATCAATAAAAAAAACTTATATATTACCTTGTGTGAGAATCCAGATGTAGCAAGAATCTTCTGTATTCTAACAGCTGAAAAATCTCCCTTTGTGTCAATATACAATACTGAGTTACTGTTAGTTTTCACACAGTTTATAGCCAATTGCAAACATAGCTGAGTCTTCCCTGAGTCAGCCAGTCCACAAAACTCGGTTATATATCCTATAGGTAGCCCTCCTTCCGTTATAGTATTAAGACTGAAAACATATTTAAGTTTCAAATTTAAAAGTTTTTATAAAAGGCTAAACATTAAAAAGAGTCAATTCAAAACATAAGACATATTTCTTTTACATAAAATATGTGCCAGATTACCCTGTAACTCAGTTTTACTGAGCTTAGACTCATCTGACAGTTCCTCCAAATTATGTGCAGTAAAAGGGAAATTGTCTCTACATACAATATGTCAGATGAGATATTTTATTTACCCGAGGATTAATATTGAATACCTCAAAATGACGACTAAACGGAGGTTGCAACATTTTAAGATTTAAACAAAATATATAAGTTACTATTCTGGTCTTAATATAAATGCTGTCATATACTTTTTTGTAAAGCTAATAGAGATTCAGAGAGGCAATGCTGCCATCATGATGGGAACACTACCCACTGGTAGTGGGTTTGAGCACTTGAGTTACCTATAAGCTCAATGTCTTGTAGGTAACTTAGTTCTTTGCTGTACATAGTTTTAGGAAATATAGGCAATTGGCCCGTAGATAGCAGTAATATTTTTAAAAAAGTAAAGGCTTACTTATATTAGACAAGCCGTGGCCAGCGGCTTCACCCGCTATTATCAAGTTAAAAAGTAGCCTATGTGTTAATCCTAGGTATAATCTATGAACATTCCAAATTTCATCCAAATCCGTTTAGCCGTTAAAGCGTGAAGAGGGAACACATTACTTACACACAAACTTTCGGATTATAATATTAGTAGGATTTACTTATTATATCTGTTTAGTAAGCATAATATGTCAAAAAAGCTTATTTTTCTGACTCGTCCTAAGAGGATTCTAATTTCATACTAAAAAATACAACTTATCCATATCAACAAGCCTTTGATTCTCAGGGGTAGTCAAGCTATTTATTATCATTAGAATTTTCAGAATCTGATCAGTTATTATCTTTTATAAACAAACTTAATCTCTTTCATATATTTGTGTAGTTTACCACAGGTGAAAATGTGAAGCACAGCACGTTGTATTAATACGTTTAGTACATTATTGAACTAGAAACTTCTACATGATGCAGTTAGGTTTATAAGTTGAAAAAGAAACAAGTAGATATTATTTTATTAGGTACTGCTTACTTAGCTATTCCTGTACTAAGGTACTTTTTGCTTATATCTTTTTCCAGTAAAGTGGTACCGCTGATAATTGGAGCAGAATATTTCATAAAAATCTCATTTCTTACTGCTAAAACTTGAGACAAATTCAATTTGGTTATTCCAGTTATTTTTATTAGATCTTCTTGAAGGAAGTCTAAAACTGTTGTGATTCGGTTTTGAGTGAGTGCCCTCAAAACACCGTCAGATATATGTATGATCTCATTTACTTTCAGCTTTTGCATAGTAAATATTGCAATGAATAACTATTAATATAAATAATACAAAGTTTTGTGATACAAAACAATAAAAATCAAAATTGCGCCAATATTTTATCCACAGACTACATACTGTTATTCAAAGATAATGTAATCACTCCGTTTACTTTTACTTATAGATAAATAGACTCATATAATATTTGGTACATACAGTACTTTTAAACTGCAAAAATTATGTTAAAGAAAATAATTTACGATCATGAAATTACTTGGATAAAGTACAAAATTAATAATTATTTCTTTATCTTTGTATGAACCAAATTGTATGTCAGCTTTTAATCATGTATCCGAATCAAAAGACCAAAGACAAAAAAAAATGGCGACGTCTGACGCCCGCCCGCCATTGCGCCATTGTTTGCTGTCAAAACCTGTAATGTCGTGGAGAGTTGATTATTTTTTGTTCTTTGCGGCGTAGAAACGTATTGTAATAATTTAAGTTAGGTTTATTTAGCTTTTACTATCATGTCGAATATATCGCTAGATAAGGATACGTTCTTCCGGCGCATGAAAAAGTTGTACGCGGCATGGAAGGTTGGATTGTGCACGTTACACTGTTGTGATTACTGATTACTATGTTCCCCTCGTTACAAATGGGTGTGTTTTACAGGCTGCAGAAGGAGAAGATGCCCTAGCGAAGGTCGACTGCTTGGTTTCGTGCGTAGGAGTGGACGAAGACACACTTTACAGCAAGTCTACGGCGCTTCAGGTTCGCCTTGAGCTTCATTGATTCCATGTGCCAGAAATGAAATGCTTATAGTACCATTACGTGATGAATTTGGATAGATATCAGCTAAGATTAACACATTATAAATTAGCATTCGTTACATAAACAAACCGACTATATACAAACTGATTATACTTTTCCATATACTTTACTCATTGACATCATCAGAGCTCAGGAATCATATGAATACTCTATTAATTAGTCTATAGAATCGTTATTCAGAGCATCCGGCTAGATATTTATTAGCTGACACTGTTAATGGCGTTTTTTTAATTGTTGATAGGCAAGCATTTGACCACTATCTCACCTGATGGGAAGCGATGATGTGTCGGAAGAAGTAGCATGCCTGGCTAGAATATACCTATTCACTCTTGACTTTAAATTTTGTCCTGCCAAGTCCAATGTTTAGTAAAGTTTACTAAAGTTGCTGAATGCTTATAACACTAATAAATAGTTAATCATGTAATAAATGAAGCCTTTGTTTTATTATTTGCCAAATAGTATTAGATTGATCCATTGGCATAGCTGAAAAGGCAGTAAAATTTTTACATTCAGACAGTTACTTTCAAAATTAGAATGTTAGAGAGTGATGTTGTATGAGTCTATGATGGTGGTTTTAGTATTGTTAAAATCATATGCAGTAATCCTAGAGAGTAATTAAAGTAAGGTAAACATAGAAATATTTACCATCATTGACCACATAACCAGGTGAAATAGCAGTCAAATACTTGACTATAAGTAATTAAATGTGAACCAAATATAGAGAAGGTCTATTTACACTGAGATACTTAACCCATTAAATGCTGACTATGCTATATTGAATAGTTCACAGTAAACCCAGCTTTAAATGGGTTAAATTAAATATTTTTTTAGACTTGGTTGTTTGGATATGAGCTCCCCGATACAATTGCTGTGCTCACTGAGTCAAGCATGTGCTTCCTGGCCAGTAAAAAGAAAATTGAGTTTCTCAGACAAATTGAAAATGGAAAGGATGAAACCGAATTGCCACCTGCCAAACTACTTATCAGAGACAGAGTAAGTTTTTCTAAATTTTTTATGTTTGCAGTAAAATATAATAACTCATATTTAATAACCTTTTTTACTTTTAGAATGATAAGGACAAAGAAAATTTCAACAAGCTCATACAAGAGATTAAAAAATCAAAATCTGGGAAGACATTAGGAGTGTTTGCCAAAGATAACTATCCTGGTGAATTCTGCGAGAGCTGGAAAAACATAATGAAAGCGGAAAAGTTTGAAAACACAGATGTAAGCTCGGCCATAGCATTACTTATGGCGCCAAAAGAAGATTCAGAAGTTATAACCGTAAAAAAAGCATGTATGGTCACAGTGGATGTGTTTACGAAGTATTTGAAAGATCAAATTATGGAAATCATTGATTCAGATAAGGTATGTATAATGAGCCTGATTATCTTAGCAGAACACAATAGTTACATATTTTGCTAGGTCATATAAGTTGTTATGATTTTGAATGGCATTGACAGTTCAGTGGTCGGAGTTCAGTAACAAATAAAACATAAACGCTTTCCCATTCACAACCCCATACTAAGTTTAATGACTTGTGTTGTGGGTGCTGTAAACATTCACATCACAACCAGAACCAGAAACACAATTTTTCCTTTTCATTTTCCTCCTTGGTACTGACAACATCATATCATGATTAAATCTAGTGGTGTAGTTTTCCTAACAGCTTCAGTACAAGTATTTTCACAAATAATGTTCCGGAAGCTTTGTAATTTTTTATACATGGTAGGCAAACATTTGACCACCAAATGCTTATGAGTCAAATAAAAAAGTATGTAATCTTACACCATGCTATGCAATACCATTCTCCTGTATTCATTGCATCGAAAATTCAAATTGTTTAATGTTTGCTTTCAGAAAGTAAAACACTCCAAGTTAGCGGAAGGTGTAGAAGCTGCTATATCTGATAAGAAATATGTTACTGGTGTGGATACAAGTCAAGTAGACATGTGCTACCCCCCTATAATTCAGTCTGGAGGGAACTACAGTCTAAAGTTCAGTGCAGTCTCGGACAAGAATCATTTGCATTTTGGAGCTATTGTATGCTCTCTGGGTGCAAGATACAAGTCTTACTGCTCCAATATTGTTCGAACACTACTTGTCAACCCCACTGATGAGGTTCAGAGCAATTATAACTTTTTGTTGAACTTAGAGGAGGAAGTTATGAAGAAATTAGTTGCCGGTGTAAAGCTATCTAGTGTCTATGAAGCTGGATTAGAAATGGCAAAGAAAGAGAAACCAGATTTAGTTGATAATCTCACAAAATCATTTGGGTGGGTATTTTATACTATAACTTTTTAAACATTATTCGCTTACAGAAACATTATTTACCAACAAAGGATTCCTGTCAATCTAAAATAGAATAACAACAAAGAAGTCCCTCTTTATTGTTTAAGTACACTCCAAGTTAATAAAAAATATTGTAACATTAGTGAATCTTTGGCTTTGTTAGGCTATAATCTCAGTTTAAACTGTTTCTTAATTCCAGGTTTGCAATGGGCATAGAGTTTCGCGAAAGTTCAATAATCATTGGACCAAAAACAAATACTATTGCTAAAAAAGGAATGGTTTTCAATATCAATATTGGACTGGCTAGCTTGACCAACAGTGCTTCCACAGAGAAAGAAGGCAAGGTGAGGAATCTTTTAATAAAAGGTATGATACTCAATTCCGCTGCAAGTAACAGTGCCTGCGGCAGCACTGGCCCCATAATTTATTCTCTATAGGATAACGTTCCGAGCTACGCAGCAATGCCGCGGTAGCAATGCAGTGGCCGCACTGCTGCGCGGCAATATCGCCCCGTTACCGCGACAGTCTAGTAGTGACGCGTCGCCGCCCATAGCGTTTGTGGTCATCATTCATGTTTTTGTTGCCAATTTACTTGTCAACATTCACGTGTACTATGAATGTTACAGGTAAATTGGCAACAAAAACATGAATCGTGACCACGAATAGAGCAACACTGCCGCCTTGCTCGGAATCGGCGCGGCAGGCAGCACTGCTGCGTGCTGCCGAGATCGGAATCATACCATTGAAAATAGTTGCATTGCAATTTTCAAATTGCTATGAAAATGCTGGTTAAAATTTTTGATTCAGATGGATTTAGTACTATTTTTTTATTTACAGATAGTTTTATTAGAGTTGTGTGCAATATTCCTAGTTGTGCCTGCCTAGATTTTAGGCAGAATCATAACAACAATTTTACTTTGTGAACTTCCCCATCTGGATCTAGAAACAAATAAAACAATTTAACTTGATGAGGCAATATGTGCCTCTCGCTATCGAACTACAAAACACCTATTAACATTTCAGTGGTCAACCACTATATGTACAACAGAGTAGTAATATAATAAGTAGCTCATTCTTCAGTGTTACAATTATTTACTACAATACATTGTAGATATTCTTACTCAGCTTATAGTAAGTGAAGAAGTTAATTCAACACTAAACTTATTTACAAATCCTTCCAGACCTATGCCCTATTCATTGGCGACACAGTGCTCGTAAACGATGAACAACCAGCATCCCTCCTCACTCAATCAAAGAAGAAAATTAAAAATATTGGCATCTTCCTCAAAGATGATGATGAAGAAGAAGAGGAGGAAAAAGAAAACAAGACTGAAATACTTGGTGAGTGCACTTTGAACAGCTTTGTAAATAATGCAGAAGTTATTGGAATTAGGTTTCAACAGCTCTGTATAGATTTTGCTTTCATTATGCACTTGATTCTTAAGAAAATGTGAATAATATTGATTACAATTCTCTCTTACATTTAAAGATTTATAAGAAAATGATAATTGTTTGCTTATTTATTCATTCGCAATTTTAAATGTTATTTGAAATAAAACGTTGCGGGTATTTTAAACCAAATGAGAGTGTTGCATGATTCTACTCTAATAGCGAAAGTGTGAAATGATTTCTTTATGCCTATGAATTTATTATGAATTGTTTTTAAACTTTAACCATTTACTTACATGAAATCGTGGACGAACAGAGAATGGAGGTAAGTCTATTAAATAGTTTGAATACTAATTTGCATGTACCGCTGAAATTGTCCTGAATTACTGATTGACCCTTTACTAGCCTTTTTCTATATGCCTGTGTTGTCATGTATTGTTATGTATGAACCGGGATGATAAGAATAATTACAGAATGGCCAATGTATTGTAAGGTACTCATTCATCATCTTGAATAACATGTTTTGTGTGCATTATCACCCTGTATCACGGCACGCTTTATCACTGAGCTGGGTGTCGTTTTTATATAAGATAAAATCTGGATCATTATGGGTATTCTCTATGGTTGATAAAGAATTATTACTTCATGTTAGAAAGCATGAATACGAAAATTAATTGGATTAGGCGTTATATTTCTGAAATCCATAACGACAAAATTAATTTATTATATTTAGTGTTAATCCCGATAAGGTTGATAGTTTTGTTTCGCACCCCAATAACACTAACTTTCGCGGCGTGCGGGCGGGTTGTTGGTGCATCCTGCTTGAATCAAATCAAATCACGCTGTGTTGTGGTAAATGTAGCTATTTTATAAAAATCCAGCATATTTTACATTTATTATTTGCAAGAGTGACTGTTTGCTTAATGTGGTATTTGCCCTAAGAATCGTGTTACTTGTCACTTCACTTATGTTTAGTAGTTAGCATATTTTTTTAAAACTAAAATGAAAGCCCCCGGTTGTTGTTCCGAAACCATTTTGAAGACATATTTAAATATGACTATGTTCCTATTTCTACAGCCTGCTCAAAATAACCCAAGGTAGAAAAATTGCACATAAAACCTCATAACTTCCTAACTACATGCAATAAAATTGTATGATTATAAGCATGTATCCTTACTACCAAGTATTAAATCATATAATTCAGAAAATTATCAATACCCAAAAGTAAAAACGTAGCTAATTGACGCCTGAACGAACCCTAACTAATTTAGTACATCAACAGGAAGAGGTAAAAGAACGGCGGTAATAGAATCGAAACTCCGTACTGAGCACTCTTCTGAAGAGAAACGTAAAGAACACCAGAGAGAACTGGCTATTACTCTTAATGAAAAGGCCAAGGAACGTCTGGCAAAACAGTCCGGAGGGAAAGATACGGAGAAGCTTAGAAAAAGTACTGTTTCATATAAGAGTGTCAGCCAGATGCCAAGAGAAAATGAAGTTAAGGAGCTAAAGTTGTATGTGGGTAAGTGTGATTATCTATTAAATAGTATTGAGCTGTTAATATAAACTATATGGAATAACCGCCAATCAATTCACAATTAGTATGATGATTGATTTCGTTTATATAGCATTAGCCATGCTAGGTAGAACTATATTCATACCCCGCCTCAAGCGATAATTTTTCCTTTCTAAATTTATCAATATAGTATGATGATATTTTTAGTATAGTTATTTTGTAGCTATTGTTGTTATTCATCAAATTAAAGAAACTATCAAATGTTAGGAATAAAATATAAAAAAATTGTATGATATAGTAACTTGCAGTATAATATTTCTAGATCGAAAATACGAAACGGTAATCCTGCCAATATTCGGTGTGCCGGTTCCATTCCATATTTCAACCATCAAGAATATCTCGCAGTCAGTAGAGGGCGACTATACGTACCTCAGGATAAACTTCTTCCACCCTGGAGCGACGATGGGCAGGAATGAGGGTGGTAATTATACGCAACCTGATGCTACATTTGTCAAGGAAGTGTAAGTTCTTATTCGAAGTTCTCTTTTATAGTTTGTAAGAGTGATCGGGCTTATTTATACGCGTTGACAGTTTCATTTCTTTACCAAAAAGTTGCATAACCAGTAAAGTGCAAGCAGGACGTACTAGGCGACAAGGGTCTGAAATTACTCCGCATTTGAGACAAGTCGGGCGTGACGCTTATATCGGCGAACAACAAATTTATTAGAAAAACTAAGACGCAATTTATTTGCGTTTATTAGTAGAGGCATATGCCCAACAGTAGATAAATATAGGCTGGTACATACCATCTTCGGCCGCATCGTCACTTTCCATCAGGTGAGATCGTGGTCAAATGCTTGCCTATCCAGCATAAACACGTAAGTTCTGTTACTATTTATGAATACTTCAAAATTCTTTATTTGCTTGAACATGGGTACAATCAGTTGGTAAAAAGAAGTATATAATTTCCGCATGCTTTTGAGGTGTTTAAATAAATTGAAGTTTTTTCTAGAGGCATATTTAAAATATATATAAAGAGATGGAAATGTTAATATTATGAACTTTGAAATATGGCTTGCAAGATTCTGTGACTTGTAGGTGGAAAACGGATAGCAAGCATTACTTTTAAAAAATGTGGCTCGCTCCCTAAAATTACCCCAAAATACTATCCCATATCGTAGTGTAAATGTAACATGATATGAGGAGAGAACTGCAGACTGACCCACAATTTTAGATAACATGTACAAAGCATACGAGAAATTACTTAGTTTCGAACAAAGATTTTCGGCTTGATTTCGTAATACATCAATCGACGAGTAGTTTTAAATTAAAAATATAGTAACTAAGTAACTATGTTCTCAGCTAACTTAATATCCGGCTTACGTTATCGATTTGGATTATTTTTTGTTTTAGAGGATATAGTGTGATACCACGAAAAAAATGTGGATGTCGATTTTTATTCTAAAAAATATATTGGTAGAATAATAGTATCACAAGATGATATCAAAGTTGTATTCCCTGCTTATTGAAATGAAAATGTAATTACTGATTTGAATCAAAATCTTGTATGTATAATTTTTTACTGGCATATCCCAGTTTAGGCCATTTTTTAACCAAATTAATTATCATAATCAAATAGTCAGTCGTCGCAGAGCACAGCTAGTGCCCCCTTTATGTGTCGACATCTGGGAGAGACGAAAAGACGAAAGACTGCAGATTCATTTCATTGGACTTGCTGGATTGTAAATCTTTGTCCTGCCCCAAACATAATTTTACATTACATCTTTATTATTAACAGAACATACCGAAGTACAAACACAAAAGAACCAGGCGAGATCTCACCACCGTCATCAAACCTCAACACCGGCTTTAGACTTATCAAAGAAGTACAAAAGAAATTCAAAACACGCGAGGCAGAAGAAAGAGAAAAAGAAGACTTGGTCAAACAAGACACCTTAGTACTCTCACAGAGCAAAGGCAATCCCAAACTAAAAGATCTGTATATAAGACCTAACATAGTAACAAAAAGAATGAGTGGGTCACTGGAATCGCATACAAATGGGTTCAGGTTCACTTCGGTGAGAGGTGATAAAGTGGATATTTTGTACAATAATATTAAGAATGCATTCTTCCAACCATGCGACGGAGAAATGATCATCCTCTTACATTTCCATTTAAAACACGCTATTATGTTTGGTGAGTAATTATTTACTTTTATAATATACCATATTGCTTGTTTGACTTATGTTACATTATCCTATCTATTTCTACCTTCTAATCTACTACATTTTCTTAGCTTGTTAGGTTTTTTATTCAGTTAGGTACTGGGGCTTAACTTTATTTTTGTTGTTGTGGTATAAGTTGTGTTGTGTGAATAAAATTATTTCTTTCTTTATATCATCATGCAGAAAACATGCGGTTTACTTCCAACCAGTTGTAACATTGAAGTACATAATTATATTACTATAAAACGTCAGAGCAAAAATAGTATATAGCATATTTACGTGTCCAAGAACTACAAAATTTAAAAATATGATGCACGCTATTAATAGGTGTATTAATGTCTCATCTGGTAACTCAGCGAGGGGACTAATGTCAAAATGTTTTTTCCCGATTTCAGGCAAAAAGAAACACGTTGACGTGCAATTCTATACGGAAGTTGGTGAGATAACAACAGATCTGGGCAAGCACCAGCACATGCACGACCGGGATGATCTGGCGGCCGAGCAGAGCGAGCGAGAACTCAGGCACAAACTCAAAGTCGCCTTCAAAAGCTTCTGCGAACGAGTAGAGAACATGACCAAGCAGGAGGTTGAGTTTGATACTCCATTCAGGTGAGCTGATTATAATACAACTGCATAGTCATACATGCATGTGCAACGTAGCTAAGCGAGTTCGAATTCACACACTAACTCAAAGTCACCTTCAAAAGCATCTGTACATTATTTTTGACCATGACCAAGCTGGCGGTCTAGTGTGTAAAATACTGTAGCTGTCATAATTCATTGGTAATTTTGGTATTACTTGGTGAGCAAAAAGAGTTCTATGACTTGTAGGTCGCAAATCTAGTTAAACGCGCGGCATGAGAGCGTTTTGCACGTCTGTTTCGTCATGCTATTTAATTTGTTATATTGTATGTATCTCCCGCGCAAAATAAATTACATTGTTAACGAAAGAAATGCTTTTAACGCTAAATAAAAATCCCTGTAGTAGTAGCTTTTTGTTCCATTTGGTTTTATGTAATCTCAAAACCTCTTCACTTTAATCAAAATTTCTGCAGAAACCGGCTTTATTAAAAAATTTATAATTTTTCCGACAGAGAACTCGGCTTCCCCGGCGCACCATTCCGTTCTACAGTCCTCCTCCAACCAACCTCAGGAGCGCTTGTGAATCTCACAGAATGGCCTCCCTTCGTCATAGCGTTGGAAGACGTCGAGCTAGTGCACTTTGAGCGAGTGCAGTTCCATCTGAAGAACTTCGACATGGTGTTTGTATTTAAGGATTACGCAAAGAAAGTGGCCATGGTGAATGCTGTGCCAATGAACATGCTGGATCATGTGAAGGAATGGCTGAAGTGAGTACTTTTTACGTTGTATTTTTATTTGCTTATTGGTTGGTGACTAATATATAAACACTAAACATAAACATAAATACTTTCACACTCACAGCCCCACACTAAGTTCGATGACTTGTGTCGTGGGTGCCGGAAACATTCACATCACACACACAATCACAACCAGAACCAGAAACACAAATTTTCCTTAGGGAGAAAACTTGTGTTCCCGCCGGGAATCGAACCCGATACCCCTGCTTAGAAGGCGAACGCCACCCAACTAAGCCAACGGGCAGTTCAGTATATGTATGTATCAATAGGGAATATTTATAATTTTATTAAATATTGCCGAAAATAAAATCTAATTTATATAACATCAACAACAAAACTTCTAAAACTCAGCATACACCTAACAAACCCTGCACTGGCACTCACACACACACACATTCACTCACACATACCAACAAAAATAATTAGGTATAGTAGTAGTAGTATATTAGTTTACAATATTCCGAATAAAAAATAACTAAATACAAAAATCTACCTTGATTATTAATATATTCATTGCATGCCTAGAAAGTGGGTAGGTAGTACCTACTAGGTACACATATAAACATGGATAAAGGCCTAGTTTAAACAAGTTTTGGTGAATTTTGTAATTCCAATACATATGTATTATACCCTATTATATTATAAATTTGTTAATATAATTTCCACAGTTCGTGCGATATCCGCTATTCTGAAGGCATCCAATCACTCAACTGGACCAAAGTGATGAAGACAATCACAGATGACATTGAAGGCTTCTTCGACAATGGAGGCTGGTCGTTCTTGGATCCCGAGTCTGATGAGGAAAATGCTGCGCAGGTATAAAAGCATTTATTCTAAAAATGTCATGAATTGATAAGCTTTGTTAATGTTCAGGTCTATTTTGCCCGTCCTAGTCACATTTAATAACTACAGCAAAAGGAATAAGGTGAAATTCTAATAAAATTGTAAACACTAGGAAATGCACACAAATATGGAATAAGACTGTGAGGATATTCACATATCAAAGATAGAGAATTCAAGGACATGAATTTCGAAACCTTTTTGTTTGTAATAAAGCCTGATTATCACCAATAGAACTTAACCAAGCTAATTCCTCATTCGCCCTTTCTATCATCGAACAAGACGAACTGACACTACTACCATCTACTGTTAATCTCCAGTTTGCTTAAAGGCTTTCTCTTTTTTATTCAACATCCAGTGAAGGAGTGAAACACTATCGATATCTTTGTTCCTCGGCTCTTATAGTTCAAGTCAAGTCTAAGAGTAAATAGTTACTGCATGCATATTTTCTGCGGCGTCACTTTCTATCAGGTGAAATATTGGGCAATTGCTGGCCTCATTATCCAGGGCTGAGCAAAAGCAAGTTTTAAAAAATAGAATAGATAATTGTTACTTGAATCCTTTTGCATTTACCTTTGCAGGAAGAGGATACGGAAGAAGAAGACGATGCTTACGAGCCGACAGATGCTGAATCTGAGGAGGAGTCTGATGATGGTTCCGAGTATGACTCTGAAGCTTCCGAAGTGTCCGACGTATCAGGAGACAGTGAAGGTAAGTGTCTATATAAATCGCGTCATCACTGCTGTCTGTGCCCCCTGTACGGCCATTTAAATAGCAAATTGCCATTTAGCCGTTGCGGAGATACCTTCTGTTAAACAAGAACTTTCGCATTTCTTTTCAAATTTCAAATCTTTTATTCACATGGACCCCAAATAGGCACTCATGAAAGTTATTCTACTGCCAGATTCGCAAAATTACAACTATCTGACCATCGACGCATTTTTGCATTATTTTTTTAAAAACATGACTAACATGAATTGTATTTACCTAATTGTACATCTATATTATGCAGTCGCCAGAAAGCGCTTGTGCTGTTTGTGCTTGTGTTTTCAGTATTACCTTCTCAACTTTCAGAGGAAGACGAAGAATCCGGCAAGGACTGGTCGGATCTCGAACGAGAAGCCGCAGAAGAGGATAAAAAAGAGCGAAACTTCGACAGAGCGGAAGATTTCGGCGGCGGTAAACGAAAGAACCATCGCGGCAGGCGGGACTTCGAAGAAGAGGGCAGCAGCAAGAAAAGCAAAAGTTCCAATCATAAAAGCTCAAGCAATCACAAGAGCTCCAGCAATCACAAGAGTTCGAACCACAAGAGCTCCAGCTCGAATCATAAGAGTTCCAGCTCGAATCACAAGAGCTCGAGCCATAAAAGTCCATCTAAACATAGTAGCAGCAGGTTAGTTACACTCTGTTATTAAACGGGCTTTTTCTATCCAATTAAGGTAACAGCAGCCATAGTCCCCAAGTACAATATATTTCTTCCATTTTGGTGTTACAACATGTTAATACTTGTCTCTGTCGCTCATATTAATAAAAGGTTACACTGCGCTCGGGCAGATGTTGTATTTCACCTACATGTGAGTGAGACGGCAATATATTTGTTGGAAGTTAGAGATAAGGCGGGTAGATGTACGATATTCTTAGCTCGTGGATGCTCTGGTAGGAGTATTATAAAGCAAGAAGATGCAATCGTCAGATCACTAGCAACCGTAAAAGATTCCATGTATCCATTAGGTTGGTTTACTTACGCTAGATAAAAGTTTACGGCAATTAACCACACAGTCAACGCGTTACTATTATATTTCTTTATACTATTATGTTTATAGATTTTGTTTTGTTTACAAGTATTTGATATTATTTTTGAAATAGTACTAATCTAATCCATCTAATTTAA
Source organism: Lomographa bimaculata (assembly GCA_948107665.1). NCBI lineage: Eukaryota > Metazoa > Arthropoda > Insecta > Lepidoptera > Geometridae > Lomographa > Lomographa bimaculata. The sequence continues at coordinate 16,576,227 of OX403589.1, forward strand.
AATTATTGGAATACCATCACAATTTCTCTTTTCCATCTCAAATTTGTCTGTTCCAGCCCGTCAAAGAACCGCGACAAGCACCACAAGTCGTCGCACAACGACCGCGACCATCATAAGTCGAGTCGCGACGACAAGAAGCGTAGCTCGGGCGACCACAAGTCCTCCAACAAACGCTCGCGGGACGACAGTCGCGAACACGGCCGCACGCCCAAGAAAGCCAAGTAAGTTACAATACTATATAGTTACTTCGATCACATCGTCACTTACCATCAGGTGAGATAGTGGTCAAACACTAGCCTGTCACAAATAAAAAAAAAAAAAAAGTTAATAAAGTATATCGCCGCCGATTTCTATCTAATATATAAATATCTTCTCTAAAACCTCACATTTTTTTACAGGAAATAAACAGCGACGGCAGAGAACGTTCGTAGGAATGAATATGAAAACGGGTTTCCTTGAAATAGTCCAGTCACAGAATGGGGTCTAATAAAACCTGGAAGGGGAGTACAGGAAGCAAACATACTCAACGCCCCCGAAAAAACAATATAGCCAATGAAGCGCATGTGGTGTAACGACTCAAATAAATCGAATAATTTCCGTTTGATATCTCGAAAACGGTGACAATGTCAGTATGTTAGTCTCCCACTTGTTAAACATGCTATTCCTTAGTTTCTGTGGTTTAACCCTACTATTTAATTTCAGAGAGCTTGTGTTGACTGGGCTAAACGGCTCAGTTTATTTACTTAATTTCGTTCAGTTACGTCACTCCCAATGTCCGTCTGCAGGTCTGAATGTTTGTATGTATGTAGTTATGTCCAATTCCAGTGTTTGTAATTTAAATTATACCAACACAAATAAATGTAAGATTTTATTAATTCGCATATTTCATTTATTCCTGAGTCACATTAGGAACTATACAACTATTGACGAAAATAAATTATTATTGTAATAAATGGATATGCTTCTCTAAAAATACCACGGAGATAAATAATGTATACATATCGCTTTTAAACTTTTGAAGACAAAAAGTTCAAAAAAATACAGCTATCGTAAGATTTTCCACGCAGTCATCAGTAGGGAATATGCATATTATGTTTTTGCTTTTAATCGGCTTTAAACATTTTTATCATTTTAATTCAAAATAAATTTACTAGTGAACACATTTTGATTTGATTCAGAAAATGCGAGAATGTTCGAGCAATTTTAAATGTAGCCATCTTAACGTTCGTTCTGTAACATCCAAAATTGGATCATTGTCAAGAAAAAAAATTAGACCAATCATTGACATTAAAAGTGTGTGAACCGACGTCACGAACTCGTTAAGCTAATAGCGTTCATTTTGCTATTTTGAATTTCCCATGCATTTTTATTTTTTTAAATCTGACAAAAAGAATTTAAATACGATATTAACGTTAAGTTGTAATTCTGTAGCTATAAAGTTTCAACAAAATAATACTAAGCCTATATTTCAATCTCATGCATATTCCCTCGTCTTAATTTGCTTCTTATAGTCTGTGTAATCGTGAAAAGACGTCTAGTCTCTTTTTTGCGGTTTGAAGGTAAACTACGTGCAAGGAGGACAGGACGACATGATGCTTGTTCAAAAAATCTTACAGGGTTAGACACGTAACTTTCGACTTACAAGATTCCGTATAGCTTCTTTCAGTGACTACGAGTTTACGGCTATCCTTTTAACATAATTTGTCCCAGCGGTGTATGAAAAAAAAAAAAGAAAACTTGACCCTACAAATACGTGGTTAAATTAGTGTAGAAGTTACGCGAATAACCCGTCATAGTCGACTATGTATCTAAACATATTTCAAACCTATTACAATAGAATAAGGCTCATAAACGTTTAGCTACATTGCCTTCTCATTTTCAATTGACATACAAAACACCATCAAAATCCGTGGCGGTTCGATTATTAGCTTACAAGCATTCTAAACTGATCACATAATTCATTGTACATTATTTACAAACAAAATATTATTCTACAAGTAAGTAGATTAACCTAGTAAGCTTTGTGGCCCTAGAATTATCCAACGACCTACACATGAAGTCAGTTTTATTGTTACACAATTTAAACATATATTTAACAAACTATCAATTATTCAGCATCAAGTATCTCAAAAGAAACTAGAAGTTACCAAATAAAGAGTCCTGTAAAACGACTACCACATCAACAGGGTTACAAAAGGTTGTCAACAATATTAGATATAAAATTATTATTGTTATTTGTCATATAATAATGCAACGAAAACTTTTACAGGATATCATATTGGCATAAGAAAAGGTTACTTCAGTAGATTCTGTCCAATCTATTTTAGTTTCACGCCAACAGGAAACTAGCACCATTAGATGATACTTATAGAACTGTCCATAATCAGCAATCTGACGTGACATTGTTTTAATAGAATACAGGATACTGCATCAACTTTACTGGAACTGCTACACAAGATCACAGCCCACAAGCGAGTCAGTACTTACAATGTCTATTGGTAACCATTTATTACTAGTTACTTAACTTCCTAAGGCCCTAATCTCACTGGTTGTCGGACTCCTGCGCAGCCACGACCGGCCCGCGCGGCAATACTGTTATCCTCTTGGAGTCTGGTAGTTTGGTGTGATCTTGTGACTTCGCGTCTTGTTCTTGCGTCTCCGCGGAGCTCCAATACTTCTTATTGACTAGCATAAGTAACATCAACGCTGGCAGGTGTATTAGGGAGAATCTGAATAGTTTGCGAGAGCTGCCGCTGTCCGATTTCTGGTAGAATTGCCATGCTGGAAATATATTAAATCGTATTTTATTTTTTGGTGGTATCATTTAAAATGTGACTACCAAATGGATATTAATATAAACAATAGTTTGACAGCTTGACAGATATACAGTGCGACAAGGATATTTTAGCACTTGACTATCATTTGCATTTATTACAATCTACTTGAAACTTTATTTCGTCTCCATTATCAGACCAGCCTAGTATAGTCTCAGTATAGTGCCGTAAGTACTCGATATCAATAAACAATTATTATTAAACACATACCTAAGTACATAAAATAGACATTAAGCGGCAGCGATTCGAGTGCGAACCATCCGTTAGTGACTCCTAGATAGGGCGAGGCGAGGCACGTCGCGGTGATCACTCCCGTGTGCCTTAAGGCTACCCTTCTGCAAAGCGCTGGAACAATATAAAAGAACTTGTCATTTATGGTATCATATCGAACGACCAATGATTTGTACTCTAGGAAGGATGGTGCGACGTTTGCAAACTCATGTGGATGATGTTCAATGAACAGCTCATCGCTGTAAATAAAAATGCCTATCTAAGGCCAGCATTTGAGCGATAACAGTGGTCTGCAGCCTGCTAGCGTTGGCTGATTAGGCTAACGTCATGCGCTATACCAAGGATACTCAATAAAAATGCAAATGTATACTAAGTACAATTCAATCGCCATAGCTTAGTGTGCTGTCTTTCTAATTGAAGATTAATAAATAATCAAGAGCGCAGTGCATTGCCGCGCAGAATTTTCAACTGTTGAAGTTACAAAAAGTTTACCACCACCAAGTTTACCATAAGAAATGAAGATTTCGAAGCGACATTTCATGGAGGTCATGCAAAATGTCAGGAAATCCACGCGTCAAAACCAAAGCTAATGTCAAATGGCTGAACATTACCACTCTCTCCACTCTGCAACTTTGTGAAAATGCATATCATTCCCTCGAGATAAGTTTGAAGATAGTTACCAATAACAATCTGATTGATATTTGTAATAGATCACTGAAAATTTTAAAACGTTTATTCGCTACTAAATTGGACATATACGTTTATTGGTTAGATAACTAACTGACCGTTTCCCTAGGATTACAAAATCAGCCCTTAGTTGTATAAAAACAAAATTACATATTACTTATGTTTCTGTTCAGCTATTTTGATGAAATATGGATACATCCAGTTATTCAGCTATGATTTTCTGGCTGTACTCACCGGGGTCAGTGACCGCCATCATCCTGTAGCCGGCTCGCGAGTAGTCCGGCCGCAGGTTCCAGGAGAGTGCATTGAAGTGCGGGAACTGCCACGAGTACAGCACTACGGCGAGGATAAGCGCGCCTGTGTCCAGAGTGCCCGTGCACCCCGCATAACCCATTAGTGGGGGGATGGCACCCACTGAGGACAATCACTCTGTTACTTAATTACAAAGATAATATAACCATCTTAATTATTATGAAGTGTTAGGTGAACGCAAAGGAACGGATCGGTTCCATAAACTAATCGGTACGCAAAATATGCCATTTCGAGGAGCATGTTCACTTACAGAGCGTAGCCTAGTATTAAATATCGAAATATACCGCTTCCACTTATGAAAAGTTGTATATTTCGATATTTAATAGTTAGCCGTTCTTACAACGATTATAAGAACTGCAAAAGAATGGAACGCCTTGCCGTCTACTGTATTTCCCGAAAAGTAGAATATGGTGTATAGGGTGCCTAGCGGGATAGTCCAAATAAAAAGAGTATGCACGATTAAATGTCTATTCTTGTGTTCGATAATTTATACAGAATTACGTAATAAGGTTATAAGATAGGTACTAGCTAGTTAACACATGAACACGGAACGAAAGTGTAGAGACGACTGGCAGGCCAGGGGCGAGCGCGGGGCATGCATTCATTTTGCTAACATTGCATTCTTATCCTCGCCCCTGTCCCCACATGGTGTTGTTTAAAACGAAAGTTAATAGGTGAGAAATCGTGCTCCATCTTTCGGATCGTTGCTTCGTTCAAATTACAAATAATATAAAATATTTTAAAAATAATCGAGCTCTTTCATTTGGTTGCACTTATGATGATTTTATCTCATTTTAGTCAGAGCGTTCTTTACTAATTTAATGGCTGCATCACACAGGACGCACAAAGATCCAACGGGTAAGCGACCGAGACCGCGATCTGTTCGAACCAAATGCGTCCTATGTGGCGTAGCCTTAAGGGGCCTGCGGAGGTTGATTTGCCCATACAATCGTAATACCGAAATTATTTATAATTCAAGCATATTACCACCATACTGTGCTGTTATTCAGATAAAAACATATATATCTAAAAACCAATTGGTTTTCACACAATATTACTACGTAAATATCGCATCTTTAACTTATTCGTTTTGTATTGAAAACTAATAGTACTATTAAGGCTATAGCTTCACTTACCGACAGAGCCGAGCCAAGTGTTCAATATGGACATGCGCTTCATCGGCGTGTAGACGGAAGTGTACAGGAACAAATTGGTGGCGCCTAGTGCTGCGGTCAGCGGGTTGACTCCGAAGTAGAGGATACCGAGGCCGGTCGCACTCGTCATTGCTGCGAAGCTTATCGCATGGGTGGGCCTAAAAGATATAGGTATTGTTCGATCATCTACTCGTATCTTACTTTAGAAAGCGTGAAAATAATGTATGCATCATCTGCTAAGTCAAACCGGTATCACACTAATATTATAAATCCGAAAGTTTATGTGTAAGTATGTTTGTTTTCTCTTCAGGCTGTAACGGCTGAACGGATTTGGATAAAATTTGGAATGTACATAGCTTATATCTAGAATTAGCACATAGCCTACTGCTAACCTTGATAAACGCGGCACGGCTAGTAAGTCATTATATTATAATAATATGGTAGACATTTCACAAAACGTATTGACACCCAGATTGTACCCGTTCGGAGAACAGAAACGCAGGCAATGAGTTCCACTTCCTCGCTGTACGGATGATAAAAGTCAACGTATGTGTAATGAACTGCTCGTTGGCTTAGTTGGGTGGCGTTAGCCTTCTAAGCAGGGGTATCGGGTTCGATTCCCGGCGGGAACACAGGTTTTCTCCACGAAAATTTGTGTTTCTGGTTCTGGTTGTGATTGTGTGTGTGATGTGAATGTTTCCGGCACCAGCGACACAAGTCATCGAACTTAATGTGTGTCTGTCAGTGTGACAGCGTTTATGTTTGTGTAAACCATAAATGGTTATTCATATTTACTATACTATTACTTAAGTTCAAATAAATAACCTAATAATTATCTCATGTAAGACTCGTAAGTTTTTTGTGTATTTAAAAAAAGTATGCTCTGTATTGGAACATCACGCTATCATTTTATCATAAACATTTACGAGAATTTTGACCTCTCTCTATATAACAATCTTTCACTTATCTCGTGTTTTAATAAGGTGACTTTTTTATAAAATTGCTTTGATAAAGATGCCCTTGTGTTCTAAAAGTCATCAGAATAACGTACGACCCTAGTTTGCAATATACGTTGGTAGATGAACTTTTCTCAATAACAATAAATAAACATATACGCTCACACACTCATAGATCCCATTTATTTCAAAGACAGCAAACAAGTAATTCTTAAAAAAAAAATTTAAATCAAGTGTTCACTAGTTGTAAATAAAAAAATGATGTTATGACGTAGGCATCCGCTAAGAAAGGATTTTGATTAATTCTACCCCCAAGGGGATAAAATGGGGAATTGAAAGTTTGTATGAAACTTTGTCAATTTTAAAATAAAACTTCTTAACGCGAGCGAAACCGCGGGCAAAAGCTAGTTATATATAATATTATTTTGCCTCCGGGAAGCCTGATTCACTAGAAGGCGCGAATCCAATTGGCGGATAGGGGAATGCCCGTTGGGAAGTGGGAGGTAAAACCAGGCTATGCGGCTAATTAAAAACCTCCTGCGGACCAGAAGACCAGAGAATCGAAACTCCGTTATAAAATAAGGTGCGTTCGAGTCCGATTGGGGCGCTACAGTTCTATACTTCCTTGCCAAATAAGCATTGGTTTTAACTAACAGAGCGAGTTCCTAGTGAAACTACTGGGTAAGATGGAACGTGGAACGCATTACAGGCCCACTGGGAATATATTTGGGGAACTGCGGAATCCAGTTGTGGAAGCGCTAACGCTTTGATTCTATGTGACGGGTGAGGGAAAAGTCCGGATTAAAATTGTAGGAACGTTATAATATTAGAACACCGTCAATGAAAAATAATCACATTTGTAGACCTAAGCTAATTCGTTTATCAGTTTATCTAACGCTTGTCATAACCAAATCAATCATCTCTCTTTTTGCCAGGAGTTTTGACGGGTCACAGCGACAATACCCTTTTAGTTAGTGATGGGTGAACTCAATTGTTGTAACACCACAGAACAAATAGTGGCGATTCGCCAAATACCTATTGTCATTCATAGTTGCGGGTAGTACTGCATATGCATATAGGCGGGCGTGTCGCTTACCATTAGGCAAGCGCCTTGCTAGTCTTCTTTCTAAGTAGCATAAAAGATCAGATATACTCACTCTAACAGTCCCTTCACGAGCACGCGATTCTTAGTCCTGGACATTTGCGCGTCGAAAGGGACTTCATGGTACTGATTGACGGAGTTCGCAGCAGCCGAGACGAGGCCGGTCCCCGCCGCACATAGAGCGAAGGTGGTCAAGCTGAAAGGAGCTGGTGCTAACGCGTAGCCGGCCATCGAGGTCATCACTACAAGAGCTGGGAAGGAGTTCGAAAGTTAACAAATCATTGCCATCAAAAATGTGTGAATTAACGTCACGAATCAGTAAATTGCGTGTTTTACTAGTTTGAATTTGCAATGTATTTTTCTTTTTATATTCCTAATTAAAAACCATTTAAATAAGATATTAATGGTAAAGGCGTAATTATTAAAAAAATATATTGAACTTATATTTAAATTCATGCATATTTCTTATTCACGCAAGTGACGTCAGCAAGCCCCTCCCGCACTGCTCCACGACCGAACCCATCCCTCCTAACATAGGACCCTACTCAGTTATGCGGTTCCTTGAGCGTGTATGCACGGTTACTTTTAACGTGACGTTAATTGCAACATTTGCTAGACGACAGGATATTTGCACGGTGATAAGCGACTTGTAAGCGACACACCCTTTTATATACATCTGCAGTACCACCCAGAACTTTATATAAAAATTCCAGTACTACCAAGGGTTGCAATGCACTCCCTGACTTATGCCATGGATTGTACTGTTAGATCAGATTGCCTAGATAAATTGGATTAGTGGGTCTACTACCTACTTTGGTAGGATTACTTACAAGTCAGCCTAAATTTAGACAGCATCATGCTGTATTGCAGTATGTTGTTTTTTCTGTCAATTGATGGTATCTCTTTCCACATCCTGTTGTCTTGTTTATCCTTCTCCTTTTTGCTTTTTATGGAGGCCGATGTCTGTATCTGTGTCGCGACGGGCATCTTGCTTTTCCAGCAATGTGTGGTTGATATGCGTGCCAGTTGCTGTGATAGAGTTCCATCCTATGGAAAAGTAGTTACGTAGTAGTAACTGTTGATATATTATAATATAGCATCTATTTTTATCTATACCTAAATATTTTGTTTTATAGAAGTAGATGCAAAATCACTGGCTACCGTTGTCTGTCTTTCAGTAAGCACTAATTTCTAATGGTAAAGAATAAGAACTGTTCTCATCAATAGCTTTTTGGAGGTTTCATCTTTACTTTTATTATTATATAGCTGGTGTTTGTTTGTTTATACATAACACAAAATTTATAGCATCTATTTTGAGCTTCTTTGTGGTATATCTACTGTTACCTTTTAGGTTTCATGGTCATGTGAATATACCTTCTATTTTATATTTGATTATTGAGTTTCCTTTTTACTTTTAATCGCTATAATGAATGTTATGAACTTAACCAATTTTCTATAAAAATACAAAGCAAATATCATTAAATTAAAATTAAAACTGACATCGACAACGCGTAAGTCACGCTAATTCCCGTTTTGATTTTATTTCAATAGTTCAAAATGTGTGTGAGTTTTTATCAAAGCTAATATCATGTGTAGAGCTATTTATTTATCAAAACATGTCTTGGGACATGTTTCACTTGTAAATACAGAGGAATGTGGAATATACCAGACTTAGCCCAAACGTTAGGAATGATAAAAATATTACATATAATTTTACATTTACAACAATTTTAAGAAAGCTAAAGTATTACATGAAAAATGTGTTTCAACAGTACAATCTCGTTATATGTTATCATTCTATTGACCTTTTATACTATTAGCAAAAAGTATAATATAAGCTGTTATCAATTTGTAAACCCTGACAAAAAACAATCACTGGGTGCTTTTTACTAAGAAGTCAACAGTTCATCTGATTCTATAGAAATAATAAAGTATATTATTGTATTTGTTATTATGACAGAACACAAACTAGTATGTAAGCATAAAGAAATAGAAATCATTTTTGGGTAACAATAACTGTTACTAATAAGACAATTAATTTAAAACAAATAATTCTATGTAACACCATTCACTTGGTATTATTTGAACATGTATATGAATAGACTAAAATAGTTTTCAGTGCGATTAAGTCTCGTGACATTCTCTAAACTATAAACATATGTAGGTTCAGATGTATTTATTAATTTTATATCTTGTTTCCAATGAGATTAAATATCATAGATTGGGCTGAAATCAAATATTTTTTTATTCTAAGTCATCACTGGATTCCGGAACAGCGTCTCGAGTAATGGAAATAGGTTTATCTGATATTCTAAAAACAAAAAAAAATACAGTCGAATTGAGAACCTCCTCCTTTTTTATTGAAGTCAGTTAAAAGTATGATAGATTTACGAATAGAATGTTTAAATAGATAAATAATTTAAATAATATTAAAGCTATATAAAATCTATAGGTTACTCTTCCACACACTAACAATTCTTTACCTGCTATTTTATACGCTCAATTTAACTATTATTTAACAATGTGTATAAAAGAGACTAGCACTATGTTTTATCTGTATATTAACATAATGAAAACTTACTCCAATTTTAAGCAGCACTGACTTTGTGGAAAGCCCAACATTCCCATGCTTTAGGCACAGTCTGCAGTGTAGCACTTTAATAAAAGACATATCGCGGTTACAGGTCTATGCTTTGAGTCAACATCCTGAAAAAAAAAATTGTATCATAAAAAAATATAGTAATACACTAAAGATAGGAATGGTAGTAGCCATGAAAGTCTGAGTTAAAAGACTATTAAGAAACATAACATTTGAATTAATTTTATGTTACTAATTTCTAATTTCTAAATGTATCAGAAGTAATTTAATGTTAGTAATTAATCTAGTAGGAGTGTTTTTGATAGTATAGTGCTAGTATCAAAAACAAATAAACAAAGTGTTAAACAGCTAAATATGTTATAACAGCCAACATTAATAATAGTTTATTCACATGAACCCCAAAGAGGCACTCATGAAAGTTAATGACTCACTGCCAAATGGAATGAACCCGTTACAAATGTTAATATAAATAATTAATTATTAATGCAGATAAAGAGTTAAATACTAAAAGACACTCTCAAAGATATCTAGCAGGAAAATAAAAATACCACTAGGTAAATTTAGGCTAAATTGTAGTAAAAAAGGATACAATAAATCACATGCTTGACTTACCAATTCTAGAGATCTAATAATACAACAAAATATAAATGCCTTTAATGTATTTATGTGACCAATGTAATAACAAGTAATTACACCTTCACAAGTGACTGTCCTCCAAGAGAGATTAAACAGTACTAAACCCTGATTGACCATTCTTGCATATATCGCTACTGTGTTCAGTGTAGTCTAACGAAGGGAGGTTCGGCACTAGCTGTAGGTACTGATAAGGAATGTACCTACATGGATCTAAGACGACCTATGCCAAGGTCTCTAAGCCCATGTCTCTTGCCAGAAATGAGACATATAATTGAAGCAAGTAAATTATTACTAAATTATAATACACTTGAGTCTCAAGATGTAACAACGGTGATTACGAAACAATAAAATATGGTTATCTTGTAATTACAACGCAATAATATCGATTAAAAACGATGTTTTTGAAACAAAGACGCAGTACTTACGTATTGGATAGTAGCAGTTGAATATGGTTCAACTATTTGCAAAACACGATAAGTTAACAAACAACTCAAAATATTTTATTTACGTTGTAAAAATACAATTTATCGAAAACATTTAGGTTATTTTTGTAATTCTGACAGATGAAGAAGGATTGACGTAATTGATGAACCGACGTCACATTTCTGTCAATTTTGATTAGTGACGTAAATGTTGGAGTTGCTACATCAAATAATCTGATGTAGGATCTTAGAGTAGAACTATATTTTTTTGCTAGATAGTCATACGCAAAGAAAAGAATACGTTATTTATTAGGTATATACGTTTATTTGCAAAAATGCAAACTAAGTGTTACATGCTATTACATGGGTCTTATTAAAAAAAAATCAGACTATTTGATATCAAATAGGCAAGCATTTGACTACAATCTCACTGATGGAAAGCGATGACGTAGCCGAAGATGTACATTTGTTTGTCCTCTCTTCCCGCGACAAAGGTGTAAAGCTGGGTGGATGATATCGTTTTTACCGACTTCAAAAAAGGAGGAGGTACTATGTTCGACTGTATATTTTTTTAAGCTATTGCATAGCTTCTATCGCGGGCCTTGAGCGTGGAGACCGAATCCAGAAATTCCGTAACGAAAATAACCTAACACCCCCCATTCCGACCGGCACAGCGGTGATACTTTTTAGTTTTACCATCTATCGATGAATAGCGGAACTTTTAATGACTTTTTTGAAATATCACGCTTGTCTCTTTAGTTCAGCAACTCGCCTCTAGGTGGCAGGAAAAAAATACTGCATAAATAAAATATAAGCACCATAAAATATAAGCGGTGAAGTCGGTTTTTTTAAGCTTTGCTTACGTTTAAATTATATGTTACTAGCCGTGCCCCGCGGCTTCTCCCGCTATTATCAAATTAAAAAGTAGCCTATGTGTTAATCCTAGGTATAATCTATGTACATTCCGAATTTCATCCAAATCAATTTAGCCATTAAAGTGTTAACAGGGAACAAACATACTTACACACTTACATACAAACTTGCGGATTTATAATATTGTTGGATGTTCATGTGATAATAATATTATTTTCTCGGTAAATTTTATCAATTGTAGTGCAACACTGAAATAGTGTTTTTATTTTGTTTCGTTGGTTCGCTCGCTCACTCCATCCATCCATCCATTTGATTGATTGATATTTGAACACGGAAGTGGTTTCGTGTATTGACGCTCGCATTGCGAAACATGTTCGGTTATACTCTAAAATAAAGAAATGTCCAAATTGTAGTAAAGCGTTCGTCAAGCCCCGCAGCAAGGAAAGAAAACAGCGAATATGGCTTCTCGAGGGGACAAAGGCAATGGAAATGGCGAGGAACAAATAGTCGAGGTAAATCGATGTGGCCTAGATTTTTTGTCGTATTTAAACTTGACCCGTGTGCTGTATGGGCTGATAGTTGCAGACGCTGGCGGAGGTGTTCCGGTGTTTCATCTGTATGGAGAAGCTGGTGGACGCGCATCTGTGTCCTCACTGTTCGAAGCTGTGCTGTTATGCGTGCGTGCGACGATGGCTGACAGAGCAGCGCTCGCAATGCCCTCACTGCCGGGCTTCGCTGCACCTGCACGAGCTCGTCAACTGTCGCTGGGTCGAAGAAGTCACCCAGCAGATTGAGACCATGCAGCAGACCAACTCGGCCACTCAGAGAGAAAGTTATCGTGACAGGTGATTTGAATTAATTTGTTTTGAATGCCATTTATGTCCTGTAGGATCCATATAATAGCTGTATCCTACTTTAAATTACCCTAACTAGGCCTGCTAGTCATGGTCTGGCAAGTGCCCAATATGAAGCAAGTATAATGATTTTATAATTCAATGGAATGCATAATATTTTGTAGATAAACAAAGAATTAATCATTGTTAGAATTTGGTTTAAATTATTTTTATATACAATTGAAAGAAGAGACAAACAAGTTGTTAGCCTGATGGTAAGCATTATGCTTACCTGTTACAGTTCAGTGCCTCTTAGTGGATGAACTTAAAAATGTTTAATATCTTTATGTCCTGTGATTTTACTGGAAACATTGCCTTGCAATGCGAAATAAATATATGTTTGCACACTACTGCTAGCTATTGAATGTCTGGAAATGGTACTGCCACAGGCGGACAGAGTTCTACCACTACAAACTGTATAATTGACTCATAAAATGATTATATTGTTATTGTTAGATCATTCAAATAGCATTCTAGTTGGAAAATTGTTTCAATAAAGATTTTTACATAACTGTTAATTACCACCATAAAAGAGGGGCTCTCATTGATCATTTAGAAATTTGGAAGTCTTTGTGTGATAAGTCCCAACATAAAATATTGTCATAAATAAATGACACCTAATTCTTAAGGTTTTTACATTTCATATATCAATATATTTAAAAAAAGATAATGGGTATGGAAATTTAAAATCTTTAGAATTTGGTAAAAGTGCCCTGATCACCTAAAGTTGGTCATTATGACCATATAGGTAAATTGATTATCATATAGAATAATTTCAAATGCGAGCATGTGTCAAGTTATAAAAAAAAAAAATTTGAAGAAAAAATGTGGTATATAAAGTCATATTTTACACCAAACACTCTTCAATAATTAGCTGCAAGTTACTGGAGTCACTGTGACCAACGGTAGGTGGTTAAGGGTTAACATTTAGGATTATTTGTACATAATTGTAATTATACATAATATATTTCCATACATGCCTGTCAGTATCACATCACATTACCACCGGTGAGTAGTTTAGAGAATCATTTTAACATTATTATTAATTTCCACTTTACACACTATCTAAAGTTGTTATTGACCTCGAGATTGCGAAATGTGAGTGTGTATCAAGAGTGAAGCATCTCTGTTTCAGCTTGTGCAAGAATACTTTTGTATGTCTGTATGTCCGGCTGTTCTCCTCTATAGGTTGTGTACGTAAAAATAAAATCACAATTATTTCAGCCATTTGAAAAAAATGTAAGATCTTAAGCTCACAGAGGCACTATTTTCACAGCCAAATGTAGGTGTGTAGCAAGTAAAAGCAGTTATGTTTCCGGGCAATAAACATTGAAGAGGCTAGAACAAATGTTTTTATAATATTTTAATGACCCAGTGGATTTTGCAGTTTTTATTTGTATTCTGACATCCAATTGGTGCATATATTTTTCTGTAAAACGTCTCTTGGAATCTAGTCTGTGGAGATAACTTCAGACACACTAATTTATGCAAATTAACAATAACTGTTTTTGTTGTTCAAAACAATGAACTGTCCACTGGTGTAGTTGGTTGCGAATCCCTCTCCCCAAAAGAAATTTGCGTTTTTGGTTCTTGGTGTGATTGTGTGTGTTATGTGAATGTTTTAATTATGTGGGGCTATGTATGTGAAAGCGTTTATCTTTTAACTTTGGCAAATAGACTATTTAAGAGTAGTCTATTTGTGACAAAGCTCAGTCTATTGTGTGAATAAAGACATTTCAAGTTTTCAACTCAAATTTAGAGTTCATCACACTTCAAATCATGTCATGCTAATATGGAAGTAACTATGTCTGTTTGGTTCATTAATCACGGCTAAATGATATCTTGTAAATAGATATTTAAAGTCGTGCATGAGGATTTAGTGTAATTTTTATCCAGATTCATCATTAATAATGCGAATAACAATTTGTGGGGCACAGCTAGTAATCTACTATATAAAAATAAGTCGGGTTTTCCTTCCTGCCGCTATAACTCCAGAACGCACGAACCGATTTCCACGGTTTTGCACTTGTTGGAAAGGTCTCGGGCTCCGTGAGGTTTATAGTGGCGAAACGGAGTTCGCCGGGTTTGCTAGTTTATAAATAATATTGGATATTAACATGGTTTATCTCCAATGAATTTTTTTATTTATTTTACAATTCTATAATGTCTAAACTTTCTTTACTTACCATAAAAATTTAATAGCACATGCTATAAATCGTTATTTGACACAAATAAAAACCACATTGCGAATCTTTTAAAAAAAAAACTTGATTGCCGCAGGTTTCTTATACACAACACAATAAAGACCCTAACTGCTATGCATAAACTATGCACTGAATATCAAAATAGTGCTTAGTTAAAATATTTGGCCTTCACAAATAACATCTGATGTCTTAAATTATTGTATTAAATATTTTCCTAAACAAAGAGATATTATTATGTTCATGCCCCTAAAACACGTATAGCTTTCTGTCTTCTAGATGTGCAACTCATTCGGAGAAGCTCACAGTCTACTGCTGGACATGTCGCCGCTGCATCTGCCACCAGTGCGCTCTATGGGGAGGCACCCACTCGGGGCACACCTTCAAACCTTTGGAAGAGGTTTATGAGCAGCATGTGACTCAGATACGTGATGAGGTGTCGCAACTTAGACGCAGGCTTATGGAGCTGATCAGTCTTGTTCAGGATGTGGTAAGGGAAATGCCTGTTTTAGTTCTTCTGACCCCTTAGTATCTATCTCAGTTGCGAGTGGTTTCCATTTCAAAACGATATAATTACTAATACATAAGGTTAATTTTTGCACAATTAAAATTATAACTCGCAACAGAGGTAGGTAATAGGAGGTCTGGTCTCATTGCTGGGTGCAACAAAACTTTTGGAAAAAGTTTAGAAGCAGCACCCTTATGGAGCTTATTAGTCTCGTCCAGGATTTGGCAAGTGAAATGCCTTTTCTAGTTTTTGTGGTCTTAATGCTGAGTGCAACAAAGTCTTTGGAAGATGTCAATGAGCAGTCTAAGATCTCACAGTTTTTCATGATTGGGTTTTGCAGCATATGGAGCTAATTAGCATTTTTAACAAGTACCAAATAAGTAAGTAATTAGCATTTTTTAGGATGTGGTGAGAGAAGCACAAGTTCAAGTCTTTTGCTGTCCCTTTGCTGAGTAGACATGGCTGCTTTAATATTGCTGTATTTGCTCTTTATTATATAGGACAGGCTAGCATCATCACTTTGCTTCAGATGAGTTGATGAACAAATGCTTGCATATTTAAATTTAAAAAATCTTTTACCTTGTCACTAACTTACCTTATGAAAAGTGATCACGCCACCTAAGATGTAGCATGTTGCAGAGAAGATAAACATTTATTTGGAAGACTTGAAGAGTCCTAGATGATGAAAACATAGATGCTGGCAATGTGTTTTGTCCCTTCACTGTATGGATGGTGAACATAGAAGCAAAATGTTTTGAGCAAATAGGTGTGGAGGTGATACGGATTCATAAGCTATACTCATGCAAGCTGTTGGTAAATTAATAGTGTGTCACTGGTCCTATGCTACTGCTAGTTACTAGTTATTGAATACACCAATGGTGCTAGTTATGTTCTGTTAACCTTTTTACACAATAAATCCTCGCATGTAATTATTATATTGCAGGAGCGCAATGTTGAATCGGTTCGCGCCGCCAAGGACGAGCGAGTTCGCGAGATCCGCAATGCAGTAGAACTCATGATTTCTCGCTTGGACTCTGCTCTCAAGGCCAAACTGCTCACACTTATGGGACAAAAGAACAGCCTCACACAGGAAACTGAGCAGCTGGAACACTTACTGCAAGAAATTGAACATCAGATGCACACCAGCACTAGGTATTTTTAATGTTGAGTCTTAATCACTAAAATTTAATGTTCTAACTTACATTGAAATTTAAAAAAAGAATTGCTAGTACTTATTTGGCTCAACATATTAACATTGCGATTCACAGAAACAATGCCGCTTGGATGATGGGCACACTACTGGTATCGGCTTGAGCACTTGAGTCACCTTTAAGCATGGTTGCTTGTAGTAATATCTGTTGCTGTGTACTTGCTGTGTTAACTGTTTTTTTTATTGCGATTGGCAAACATTCCACTACTTTTTAATGGTATGGTTAAAATAAATAGCTACCTTTCTTTTTTCAGATCTGAGTTGATCGCAAAAAGCGGTGACTTGTCGAAGATGATCCATCAAGTCCGCAAGAAGCCGATGGCCAGTTTTGTGACCGCGCCGGTACCGGCCGATTTCCACAGGCAAGTAAAGTTGATAAGGTACACATTCATCCATCATATTTTAATTTAACCATTTTTAATTTTATTAAGCTTTGGCAAAATATCATTGAATTTTATTTGCTTTTAAAATTAATTTTCTAAAATCTTAAATCAATCTTCAACCGCTAAAATTTTTTAGGAATATCAGACTTAGTCTTTCTAATAGACTCACTACATAATAAAACAATAAAAAAAATCTAATTCGTTTCCTTCATATTAGAGAACACCAAGTATGGTGTTCTTCTCTGTAGAGATACGCAATAAAATAATTATTCCATAAATGATGTCATATAATATTGACAAGAATTACAGATCACATTCTATTCTAAAACCGGTTTAAAAAAATTACATTTCAAGCAATATTGTCCTCCATCAAGTCAATAAAAATATACTTACATTGCAAACTTTTCACAAGACTAGAACTAAATCCTCGTCTGTTGTTCCACAGCGAAATCGTCCCGAGCTACGACAGCAGTACGTTTCCTCTAGCCAACTTTACGCAACTCCAACACGCTGCCGCGCCGGTGTACTCCGCCCCTCTACACGTCAACGGGCTGTGCTGGCGGCTCAAAGTGTACCCCGATGGCAACGGAGTTGTGCGCGGGAACTACCTCTCCGTATTTCTGGAGTTGAGCGCTGGGCTGCCGGAGACTTCTAAGTAAGTATGGGCGCCTGGTACTTGCGGCCTCTTATTGCAATCGAAGCGGGCTTTTGATCTGTTTTAGGCGCATATTTAGTAGGTTTCACTGTACACAAGTAAATTATATTAATAAAGAATTTTACCAAACTGCCGCGGCAGCACAGCACTGTGCTTGCAGAACCAGTGTTGCAAGCAAGAAGTTATGGTTACGGTTGAAAAGGTGAATTACTTGTGTTTTAACCGCGCATATGAGACTAATTAAGTCCAAGAAAGGAGAGCGTATTGCAGTGCCGCGCGGTCTTTGTTATTCAAATACAACAGATGTTATAGAAAGTCACGACGAATGACTTACTTATATCTATTAGTTTTGCAATTTACATATTGTTGAGAAATACAAAGTTCTCGTATTGCATTGTGTTATCCAGACAAAAGGTCGCTTTGATATGCTATAATAATGTTATCCATTTTAAACATGATATTGATTATACTGATAATTCGAGATTCGTAACTAATTCAAAATATACAAAATCAAGCTATGCCACAGTTGTAGATCAGAATTAGTCTTGCAATCGCAAATTTGATTAACATTGTAACACTGTAGACTTAATTAAAAGTAGTGCAAGCACAAGCACTTACAAGTAAAATAAGCCATAGTTAAATATAAAGTTTTCCGATTTGCTTGATATTTTATCGTGTTTATTTTCAAAGATAGAAGTTAAGCTATATTTATTACTGACAATGCTAAAACTGTTTAAATCCGCCACAATTTCGTTATTACAAGCAGAACTGAATTCAGGGTAGGCAAGAGGTAAGTAAAAGCTTCACCGTCGCGCCTCATTCGCTGTAGATATCATGGCTTAGGTCTACTATACAAAGCTTTCACAGTAAGGGGACTATCACTAATTATCGATTTAGTGGTTCACACACACATGCTTATTAATATAATGCTATTGCATGAGTGAGAGATATAATATCAAATACAGTAAGCTTTTTGGTGCTATTCACCTCTCTAAAAACAGGTCATGATAAGATCCCCAAATAACATAATTTACGTGAACATATGTTAGCGGACGCCTTTCATGGTAATCGTATTTTTTTAACTTTTGAACTTATTATTAGATAAATTATACATTTTCAATGACGTGCAACATTTCATCAGAATTAAATATAAATGCAGTATCTTTCATAATACATGTCAGTACAAGTCATGTGGGTATAATTCAGTAGTTCTTAATCATACTATGAATTGTCCATTATATTGTCTCCAAATATGTCTCATACTGGGTTCTTTCTAAAGAGACTACATCTAGAAAATCGAAAGTGCTTAATAAACATACAACGGCTCCATTCTTAGCAATAAGACAATTATCACTGTTATCAGTTATAGACTGACAGCTTCTTGTAAAAATGTTACGTGTCTAATATTAGTCCATAGTACCATACTGTCCTTGTGTAAATATTTGCTTTCTGATCAGTTCTATAGATGCTACAAAAATGCTTACTGTCCAATAACTGTGTAACTGTTGCTGTAAAATGTCGTCCAACAATTCTAGCTCATACTAATTGTTTTACTTTGAGATCGCTTACTTAATTATATTGTGAAATTTAATAATAAATGTTCATTCGGTAACATTACACAGCTTCCACTTGTTTCGTAATGACACTCTTTTATATTTAGCTTTCCAACTATCTGTTATAAAGCCACTTTCAAATCTATATTAATAATGATTAAAGTGGTATACTTTTGTTTCTATATAAAAATCAATGATCAAAAATAAAGTGTGTTGAATATGGGCAAGCAATTTCGGAGTATAAAATATGTGATTTTAAGTTTAGAAATAACTTAAAAAAGCAGAAATGCTTTTGCGTGACAAAACGTTTTGATTATTACCCGAATATGTGACGCAAAGGAGGATAATGTTTTTATCTAAGTATGTATGTTTGTTCCTTTGTCTCCTCTCTTGAGACTGATCGCGTGGACTGATTTTGATATTTCTTATGTCAATCGATTTGTCATAAGTGAAAATAAAAAAATGCGACTAACAGAGTTATGTTGAACTTTTCAATATTATCTATTATATTCATCATTAAAATGTTCATGTATTGACTTATTATGTATTGCTGATATGGAAATCATTCCCAAACCTACTTGTATAGCGTTTATTCAGACATACATTTAACTAACCCCAAATTTGTCCATTGATTTTTGTATGGTAGGTGTGCTCATAAAGGATTACCTTAAATACTCCTAAGATTGACTGTTATTGTTTGACTATCCGCCAAATTCTTATACCAATAACAATGCCTAAACTTCTTGATAATGCATTGGTTTTTGCTAAACATATATGACAAAAACCTTAAATCTTAGAATTTTTAAATTACTGTAAAAAGGCTGAACAATGTTCGTTTTAAAACATATCGTTACAATCTGTAGGTACGAGTATCGCGTAGAGATGCTCCATCAAGTTTCCCGCGACCCTTCCAAGAACATAGTCCGAGAGTTCGCGTCGGACTTCGAGGTGGGAGAGTGTTGGGGGTACAACAGGTTCTTCAGGCTCGACCTCCTGGCTAGCGAGGGGTATCTCAACCCGGAGACTGACACACTCATATTGAGGTAAATACTAAAAAAGTAAGGATATCATTTTTAGCGCCAGTTTTCATATGTCTCAGATACAAAATCTGTCAGTATTAACTTAATAGTTCTATCCAATGCAGTACATTGGTACTGGTGCCCATGGAATTTATTTCGTATTTATTAATATAAGTAATTATAATACGTACGAATTATACGAATTTAACCTTATTTCCACACTGATAGGTTCCAAGTTCGCCCGCCTACATTCTACCAACGCTGCCGTGACCAACAGTGGTACATCAACCAGCTCTTCACTATGCAGAACCAACACATTCTGCAGATTAACGATCTCAAAGAGGTAACCTTTATAAAACTCGTATACCTTTATTTTATGATCTTACGCTTTCACACTCACAGCCCCACACTAAAGTTCGATGACTTGTGTCGTGGGTGCAGGTAACATTCAAATCACACGCAATTACAACCAGAACCAGAAACACAATTATTCCTTGGGGACAAAACTTGTGATCCCACCTGGAATGGAATCCGATATCCCTTTAGAATGCGAACGCCCTCCCAACTAAGCCAACGAGAAGTTCACGAGTACTTGTCAGTAAAGATAAAAAAATTAAATGTCGGAATCTATGAACTAATACACATACACAGTAAGTGAAATACCCGAGTTAAACATGACTTTATAACCCTGGATTAGCCTACTTGTAAAGCATTAACTTTGATTTCTCCAACAGCGTCTTTCTCTTGAAATGTCCCGCAACTCTATCGCCGCTACACGGGCTACACCGTCCAACACAACAGCGACCGCGCCCGCTACCGATGACAATCCGACGCACAACAACCCGGTCGACGGAAACACGCTGGACAGCGTCGTGTTCAACCAGTGCCTGTTCTCGCCGCAACACATCCAACAACGGCTCAACAACACAGGTGCGTCACAACAACCCGGTCGACGGAAACACGCTCGACAGCGTCTTGTTCAACCAGTGCCAAATTCTAATTTGTGGTTGATGTGATATGGCCAGCACTGACGTCCCGCTAGGGGTTGTATTGTGCGTTCCTCCTGGCAATTACCGAAGCCATCCCAGCTGCTTTATGTAGCGTAGGACGGCTCTGGGTACTCTGACTAAGCTGTTCCAAAGTAGGTGTTTTAGATGATGGTGATGATATATGCGAAAGTGTCATATGTGAATAAGCAGTAGAAGCTGCTGCATGAGTTTTTGATGTGAATGGCCGAGGGTAGTCCGATGACTTTTTTTTTTGATGATTTTTTTTTATTGGCGACTCCTGTGATCCACCACAACGAGTACCTGTTCAACATTGTGCATTTAGCTAGTTTCAAGTAATAAAATATTTCAAATGTATTACATATTTCACAAAGAAATCCTCGGCATAAACTTTATTTCGTAAGTTTATATCGTTGTCAGATATCCTGAACACGGCCATGTTCACGGAGGACACGCGTAACAATGAGGTGTCGAGTCACTACGGCGACTACGGACAGCCGCTCGACCGCCGAGCGGCGCCACAAGCGCTCTCCCCCGTCTACAGCCTGCCTTCTACTTCTAGGTAACACATAATATATTATAATGTATTAACTCGAATCACGTGATTTTATTTATATAGCATTAGCTATGCTAGGCAGAACTATAGTAATAGATTTAGCATGTGAAATTTATCGATTGAATTTTTAAATTGATTGGCGATTGAACCCGCGGCCATAGGGTATCTTGCCGTATAGCTCTAACCGCCGAGCTACTCAAGCCCAGCCTGAAGCGACGAAATTATCCTTTCCTTATTATTAACGTCGTACGGGGACGTAGCTGCGAGGCACGGCTAGTAAATTATAAGAAATAGACAGGTTGAGTGACTGCTTATCTGTTGACAAAATACAAGATCAACAACGGCATTTTTTCACTTCCATGGCTAGATTGTTGAATGTTGTTTGTGGTGTCGCAGGTCCGCGAACTCGTTGTGCGTGGGCGGCGCGGACAACATGGCGCTGGTGAGCCTGCACACGTTGCTGAGCGCCGCCAACGCTACCAGCCGCCCGCCCACCAAGCTGCCCACCAAGCAGCCGCGCCCCGACAACCAACACGCGCCCGCCAAGGACTCCAACACGCTCACTGGTACGATACACGTTTTCTACCGGCTTCACAAAGAATGAGCAGGTACTCAAATCGACTGTATTTTTTTATGTGTCATAACTTTTTTCCATGTGAACCGATCTTGAATTTCGGTTAATCGGTTTTTCAAAGCTTTGCTCGCGTTTTAATTGTTTGTTTGAAATGTACATCTTAAAATATTATACTAACAATTGTGTGTATTTTTTCAGCTGTGGCGAGCGTCCCAGTGAATGAACCGAGTGTCCCCACCAACGCTCTATGCGGTTCCGTCTCCTCTCCGGAGCTAAACGGATCCGCGAGCGGAGCGGCAACAGCGCGCAAACCGACCGCCGAGAGCGAGCCCGCCGCCGCTGCACAGACCGGCAACGCCGTGTCCGAGTCCAGCAGCGATACTGGGGTAAGTTTGTAGCCATCACGTTAGTTGCAGTATGAGCGGAGTGGCAACAGCGCGTAAGCCGACCGACGAGAGCGAACCCGCCGCCGCTGCACAGACCGGCAACGCCGTAAAGTAATACGTAAATGTGTAGTAAAGTGTTTGTAGCCATCTCGTTAGTTGGAGTGTGAGCGGAGCGGCAACGGTGCATTGTTAGATACAAGAGTTACGCCTTGTACCTTCACCATCCAAATAGACTATTTTATTTTCAAGAGTGAATGGGTATCGGTATATACATCATCGGCCACATCATCGCTTTCTATCAGGTGAGATAGTGATCCAATGGAGCATAAAAAAAATGTATCAAGATTAATTCATTGATTTAGCCATAAAAGGTACCTCATCATTATTGTACACCTCCCAATGAGTGTGGTAGGCGCCACATGCATTTGTGAATTTATTTTGTCACAATGTTTGTCAAGAGTTTTTATGAATTCCTATGAGAGGGAGGGGAGGGGTTAACGTCTTGTAAGGCCCGATTATAACCCCAACCTTCTTGGCATTCCCGAAAGTTGACGTCAATGTAGGCGGTGCATTTGTGCACTGGAGCTTCTTTGTTGATCAGCAGAGGCTCCAAATGTAGGTGAAATTGGCTTGGTCCGCTAATACCGCCCTTGTACCTCTTATAAAAAGGGGACTCGGACATAATTTACTTTGATTTAATATATTAATCACACTAGTATGGTAAATTCGAAAGTTTGTGTGTAAATGTGTAAGTATGTTTGTTTTCTATTCATGCTGTAACGGCTGAACTGGTTGGGATGAAATTTGGAGTGAACAAAGCTTATACTTAAGATTAACATATAAGCTACTTTTTAACTTGATAAACGCAGGTGAAGCCGCGGAGCGCAATTAGAATTACTACTTAAAGTCAGCTTTTGACTTAGGGGTTGATATATTGCATCATAATCTGAAAGTAAAATAAGTACTTATATCTACCCTCAGGACCTAATGTTCAGCGAGCTGGAAGTGTTCGCAGACGAACACATTCCGAGCCACGTCGACGAGAACTCCAACGAAGAAAACGATGTTGACGATGAAACCATGTCTGGTGAGATACCAATTTTATTAATTTGTTGTGTAACAACTGAAAGCTTAATTATACCGGGTTACACGAGTACCTAATTGATAGTACTTTTTAGGTAAAAGATCTAGAATTTAGTAGGCCTTATTGATTGAACACGCAACGTGTGCTGGGAACTGGAGACTAGAAGTAAATCCAAGATTGATAAGCTCCAAGAATAGTTTGTGCATTCAGTGTGCACCTACTATCGTCCCACCCCTAATAGATTCCATCCTATCCAAACCCCCGCATCGCTTCACGATAGGCAGTAAGTAACGCACACTACGAAATTTTTCTGTGCGTATCATCATAATAAAAGGCCGTGCTGTATGCTACCTTCTGTCATACCTATTGCACCCCAATGCTGTCTCACTCTTCACGCGTCATCCTACCCCTAGTCCTAGACCCATTTCATACATACCATTTGGCAAGTACATTCAAAACATATTCTAGAACAGGCTTTTCATACTTTACCACCATACCTATTTAAGTCTATCCTGCTCCCCGTAGTCATCGTCACATGGGCACACACAAAATATTCAAGACTAAGTTGCGCATACTGTAACAACCTCCCTCATAGTAACTCTGTGCCGGTATGAACATTAAAACTCGCTACCTGCAGACATTCCATCACATGGGCATGCTCAAAATATCCGAGACAAAGCGCATCATCCTAGTCTTCGACCCACAATCCGAACCTTGTCCCATTCATCTTGCAATCACATTTAAAATACATCCATCATCCTCCTAGTCTTCAAACCATCTCTTACAATGCTACCTCATCCCGCACACAATTCTACAAGCACAGGCATATGCCAGAATAGGCTCATCGTACTTGATCCCAGTTTCATTACAATCCGACCTCATCCCGCTCACAATTCTGGCAAGCACAGGCATATTCCAGAATAGGCTAATCGTACTTGACCCCAGGTCCATTCCTACCTCACCCCACTCATAATTCTTAAAAGCACAGGCATAAGCCTAAATAGGCTAATCGTACTTGACCCCAGTTCCATTACAATCCTTCCTCACTCCAATTACAATTCTACAAGCACAGCCATATGCCAGAATAAGAGGGTGTTTGTAGTTGTTCCCCGTCCCCGTCCCATCCCTAACCCGGTCCCGTCCCGGTCCCGCAGACGGCTCGTCCGGCAGCGGGTCGTGCTCGTGGTGCGGCGGCGAGTCTGGCGCGTCGCACGCGTCGGAGGCGCTGTGCTGCTACCGCGGGCGCCGCGCGCGCTCCCGCGCCCGCCCCCCGCGCCCGCGCCCGCGCCCCTACGCGCGCCCCACACACCTACACGCACACAGTTGCGCCATGCATAACGTTGATTGACTCGCCCCCACCCCCCCGCAACACTGACCTTACTCGGTCGGTTTAGGCGCGAAACGGATACGGAAGGCGGGCTCGGTTCTAGCCGCGGTGAGGCGCGGGACGTACGTAAGCGCGACGGGCGCGGGCGAGGAAGCGGCGCGCGAGTGGTATCCGCTCCCCGAACGAATGCCGCCCGCGCATATTTTACATGTCCGACGCTCCGTCACTTGTATACATTTTGTATGAAACACGTAATGAGCGGCGCCCGCGCCCGTGCCTTTCCGGCACTTTGCCCGCACCCGACGTGTTATGTATGTCCCGCGCCTTACGCGGCCTCACTTGCATAGACGCGCGTTATGGCGATCCTAAGCTCGGTGCTAGCTTATTAACGGAGTTTTGTCGCGAAGATAAAAAAATGGCGTATTTGATTTTGTATTATTATCCCAAAATTGTATTTCTTCACTTTACTAGGACATGACTTGATTATTACTGGACCGTGACTCTTTTAATTTACTTTGACTGTGCCTTGAGCCTAAGCCTAGTCTGAAAACTTGAACTAAAACAACTTAATTTATTTAAACTCGACACTGGCTAAATGTACATAGTGATTGCGAAGCGTAATATAAAAGGGAATAAAAGCTTCTTAACGTAGTTAACTAACATAGTTTATGTAAGGTGTGTAAGACTAACATCAAATAATTCATAATGGATTCAAAAATAAAATACTTTAGTTTTTATTTATATTGATAATGCGGTCGATGAGTACCTTTAGGGGAGATATACAAAACTTTAGGATTGCCTGTACGCATACGTCTATTATGTGTGCGTGACCGTGTTAGCGCGGCTACTACTGAGCTTCCCCTCTGCTATCTGTTTTGTGGTTTAGGCGCTTCTCTGACAGCTCGTTACTACAAGTCGTTGCTCGCGCCTGGATTCTCTGGCCCAGCTTGCGACCAAAATCCAAATCTTCGATGATAGTTGCCTTCTTCCCTGCATGGTGTCGCCAGACCGGTTAGACCGCCCTAACTAATATATAGTAGCCTCGTCCTTCTCTGCAGCGCGTTGTTAAAAGAGGACCAATCTCGAAGGGACGTATGCGATCACATTGTTGAGTTACATAGGGTCCATAGGTCCATGTAATGTCCATGTCCATAAGTTAGCTCTTTCACCAAACTAAATCGTACGTTTGCTGGTTTATATGGACTACTTACGGGGCTGGTCGTATACGGCAATGAATCGTTCGCAGTGTGGAAACAGGCGTGTAAAAGGGAGCACCCATTTTTTGTATGGGATCTAGACTCGCCAGTGGGCATGCTACAAAACATATGGTTTCATTTATTTGAAAAGTTAAAAGCACGCGCCCACTCGTTAGTAAAGCCGAGATCCTAAACGATACTAGACTATGTGCGTTTCCCTACTCTCCCCTTGTAAATCTTACACCAGGCGTAACCAACGACTTGCGTGTAGGCTGAAAATGACGCCACGTTGAAATCTTGTATTGTGTAAGTTTCGGAATAGCAGGGTTTATACAATTATTTGGTCTCGACTAGTCTCGAGTCAATCTCGATAGCCGCTAAGCAATTGTAGGAAAATATAGATAGTGACCGCGCCAAAACCATTTTACCTGTGTTAATACTTATATATGACAGTGGCGTCATTTTGATTTGGAGAAGCGCTTATGCTTGCTTGAGTCGAAGCTACAACAAATCGCGTAGGTTGCTATTGATCGCGTCACGTATAACATCGCGTGGAAAGAATTGTCGTGTCATTTTTAACAACCTAACTCGAAGTTATTTAAAATCCTGTCATAGGGTCCTGATTTCCCAGATATTATTCGATACTTTCGTTCGTTTTAATGCTGCTAGGCACGGATTAAAATGTATTTAGTTCTTCGGTCGACAAGTGACGCGATCCGGTCGTACTACGGATAGGACAAGAAGAAGCTTCGATTCGAGCGCAGCTTAAACTTACCATTATATGAAATTATCTGTTCAGTATACTCGTTATAATATACGGCTTTAGCCAAAACTAGTTTGATTTTTCTATATATTAATTATTTCATATTAAAAAATATTTTTAGTTTGTTTAATTGTTTCTATTTTCATTGAGGGACATAGAGAGATGAAACGGAAACAAACGAACAAGTCCTTTAGTTCAGTGTTGGCCAATGTGACAGCGTTTCCAAATTTGTTAAAGTGGGGCAAGCAAAATGTTTTTCATTTTACAATTTGACTACAAGTCTGAAATTGTTAAGGTTTGATCAAACGGAAATAGTATTTATTTTACAATTTAACGGTGATTTCAAAACTGTTGAAGCTGAGCAAACGGATAATAATATAGTGCTAGCAATATAAAAAGTGAAATAGAACCAACTTATTTTGCTGTAAAATTAGATGTTCAGCTTCTACATTTTTGGAGTTACTAATGTAAAAAACCTATGATGAAAGGAACAAAATTTCGAGTTCAAAAGCGAGCTCCTTATTATTATTATTATATATTTTTCTAACCCCATTATGTTGTTTCCTTCACACATGCTTCAAATAAACACGAATACAGTAATGATAATAAGTAAGTAGAGTTTGTTTGTGCGTCGATTGTAGACGTCGTGCCAACGTTCACTTGTGTGTGTGTTTCAGGTGAGAACGACGTGGAGGGTGCGATGGGAGGGTCTATATACTCCGATGGAGGAGATATACTCAGCCGGTTATTGACTGCGGCGCAGGTATGTATTATTAACGAAAAAGCAAAAAGAAAAGTCCCTCGTCCTAATCATAATTGTTCATACTTTTCCATATCTACGTCACTTTGTACCGGCTTTCTCAAGCTACTTTCCGTTTAGCTGAGATATCGTGAGTGGCGCCCAATATGCTCAATTCAACTTCATTGTTGGTTCTGGTGTTATTATTTAGTGTTTATTGAAGTGAAAACTTCTTTAGCGGCGTTGTGCACTTTTTTTGGATGGGTAAAAAATTTAAAACTCGCGTCAGGACACGTGACCTGATCGAAAATTCGTAAGACGGAGGGAGAAGAGGAAGTAATATCCCCCTCTCTTTCTACCGCTCGGCGAAAATGTATGCCTGCTCCTGCTGTTTACAACGTTAATGTTCAAGTTTTCACTTCTGCCGGCACTACCGGAATGCAACCCGTTGTTTTTTTTGGTTCAAAAGCAAGCTCCATAAAGATTATATACTTTGCAAAAATATCCCGACCCATTCTAATGTATAACTTTTAAATAGATAGACACAAAAATAATAATTGCACAAGATAAAACTGATTCATAGGCATAAGTAAGATATAATTTTTCAGACGTTTTTACTCCGTTAGCCTCCATTTGACGACCCAGTTGGCGCAGTGGACAGGTCTTCGCCCTCTGCGCCGTGGGTCCTGGGTTCAATTCCCGGGAGGAGCACAAATTCCTTCCCAATGGATATTTGTGTGGTGTGGATGTGTGTGTGATGTAAATGTTTTGGCACCCACGATACAGGCTACACTAAGTCTTGGAACTTAGTGTTGATTTGATTGATGGGGTGTGAGTGTGAATGCGTTTGTTCGTTTGTTTGCGTTTGTTATTTATCCAGTTTCACGATTGAATGAGATTCATTCGATATATTTTTCGTCGAAAATTATTAATCTATTTTGGTTTTTCACTAAATTGGCTTTAGCTTTATGTCGTAAATAAATACTAACAATTATTAGATAACATAAGATTACTATCCGTTACCTAGCCAAAGCCATTTTGATATATTACTTACTTTTTAAGAATTTTGATAAAGAAAAACCTGTGAAAAATAGTAACGGCACGCGCGACGCTATGTGCTGCAGCATACGCTAATAGATGTCTTAATGACGTTCTCGGACCGAAGCGAAGCCTATTCTTATGTGAAGGAGCTAAAAGTAAAGATAATATGAACTGTATTCGCATCAGTGTTTTATGGGATTCTTATTTATTATGGATATGGGTATACTTTTTTTCCCCTCGGGTGGGTAGGTGTAACAACATCTAACCTAAATGGGTGGGTGTAACAACATCTACCCTAATAAATACTTCACCTGCCAGTGGACATACCTTTCTTCAAATCCATCTATCTGACAATCACTGCACAATGAGTTCATCAAAACAGGCCATGTCTGAAACTATGGAGGCACTAACTCAAGGATGGAACAATTCGAAAGTGATCTTCAAAAGACAACACCCGGAAGCAGTACGGAGAGTTTAGCAGCAGACTCAGAGAGTTCAGGCCAAGTCCTTGGGCTAGCATAACACATTGAAGATGAATTTCATACAAAAAAAGTGACAGGTGCTGTTTTTGTCGACCTATCTGCAGCTTACGACACTGTTAATATCAAACGGCTTCTAGACAAAGTGGAGTGCTTAACAAACGACACGAATTTTGTGCTTGTACTTAGCGAACTCCTACGCGACCGTCGATTCCAAGTACACCTCCAAACAAAGAAAAGTAGATGGCGCTGTCAAAAAAATGGTCTTCCCCAAGGAAATGTGTTAGCCCCAACCCTTTTTAACATCTATACCAACGACCAGCCGACCACACCACTAACAGATCGCTACCTATACGCGGATGACCTAGCCTTGACAGCGCAAACATCCACCTTTGCTGAAGCTGAGGCACGTCTTACTGGTGCACTGGAGGAACTGGACAAGTACTATGATGCCAACGCACTTAGGCCGAACCCAACTAAAACGCAGTCGTGTGCATTTCATCTGCGCAATAGCCAAGCTGAACGAAGACTGAACGTCTCCTGGCGAGGCGTGCCCATTGATCACTGCCCAAACCCGAAATACTTGGGAGTCACGCTTGACAGATCTTTGAGATACAAAAGTCACTGCTTGAATACCATGAAGAAAGTTAGTGCACGAAATCATCTCCTTCACCAACAAAATGGGGAGCAGTTCCACACGTGCTTCGCACAACAGGTATGGCACTGTGTTTCACCACGGGTGAATTTGCATGCTCAGAGAGGCACCGATCCGCACATGCGAACAAGGTAGATACAGCTTTCAACGATGCCTGCCGCATCATATCCGGCTGTCTAAAACCGACGCCACTCACCTTACTCTATCCCCTAGTAGGTATTGCACCCCCTGAAGTGCAGCGGGAGGTTTGCTGTGCCTTAGAGAAGCGAAAACAGGAAACAGATTATCGACATCCCCTTTACAACCATAAGGATCAGCAAAT
Organism: Lomographa bimaculata; assembly: GCA_948107665.1. Classification (NCBI taxonomy): domain Eukaryota; kingdom Metazoa; phylum Arthropoda; class Insecta; order Lepidoptera; family Geometridae; genus Lomographa; species Lomographa bimaculata. The sequence continues at coordinate 16,606,584 of OX403589.1, forward strand.
TAGACTCCAAAGCCGTAAGAGTTTCCTGTCCCATACCACAGCTCTCAATAATTCTACCCCCAGCGAAGAGAGATTGAAAATATGGCAACCGTACCTTCTAAATATATACCACATGCTGAGAATCTACCACCTGGCCATGAGCTGCAGTGCCAAAAATGGAAATCCCCAAAACCGCCTGAGAACTCAGGTTGGCAGCTATAAACACAACGGGGTACATAGACCATTCCCGCAAAAGGTGCATCTGTGGAGCGCAGGACCTGACAATGTCCCATCTATTGTCCTGTTCTTCATGTCCAAACACATGCACAGCTGAAGACTTAACAAATGCCTCCATCGTAGCTGTAACACTGGCGACGCATTTAGCAAAAAATATATAGTTTATATTATTATTATTATTTATTTTTATTTTTCTTTGTTTGAATAACTGACTCGATAAGAAGAAGAAGAAGCAGCAGACTTTACCGCCTTCAAAACATTAACTTTGCAGCTGCTGCGAGACTTCCAACAACAATTGGCAGACCTTGCCCATGATGTTAACCAGCACGAACGCAGCTGACAGATAATCTTGCTTTTCCATGGTATTGAGGAGGACAAGGATAACGTTTATGCTGAAGTTATTGCCAAAGTGGTTTCCAAACAGCTAAAGATTCAAGGCTTCAACACTGACTCCATTAGTCGAAGCCAAAGGATAGGACATGCCTCGAAAAATAAAACTCGCCCTATTCTTGTGAAATTCTGCGATTTTAGTATATGGGACAAGGTTTGGTTTGCTAAGACCAACCTCAATGGCACAGGTACGTCAGTTTCCGAGTTCTTGACAAAACCTAGCGTGAAGCATGAAGAAAGCACGAAGCCAGCGGTGGCAGCAGTGCAGGCGAAGAAGACGACCAGGGCTCGTAAAGCAGCCGCAGAAGTATTACAGAAGTAATGATACGTTTTCTATTTGTAATTTTAAGTTCCCTGTTTTCTCCCTCCATTTTGTGCATATTTTTCTAAAAATCACAAAATCTTAAAAAGAACCGGGTACACAAATATTATTCTGCAATTTTAGTAAAAGTAGGCAGCCGTAAAATGTATGATTTTGTTTGTTTTGTTTACATAATGTTCTACCTGCGTAGTACGTATTGACTTTGACGTCTCTTGTCATTTGTTGAATGTCACTTTATTTATTTTTTCCTTAAATTATACATACGGTGTTTTTTTTCTTTTTTTTGGTTTCATGATGTTAGAAGTGGCTCACAATAATAATATGTTATCACAACGTTTCACTCACAAATAATGTTTTGTGTGCCGCATTAAGATTAATTACTTAAGACTTTTAGTATTAATTATCATGATAGATAATATATATAATAATTGTTCTAAAGCAAGTGTCACTCGCATCGTTCTTATTTTTTTCTAACTTAATTTGGAAGGATTGGTTTCATTTTCCAGGTGTACAGCCGGCAGATGAAGTATGAGTATTATTATTACCACCCAAATACATATTAATTGAACATTAATATATTTGCTTTGCATTATTTATTTAGTCGGTCCTAGTTATTTTTAGGTAATTAATTCCTGAACCGCCGAGAGGTCACACTGGAATGTGACCTCTCGTCACATGTTAGTTCAATGACCCCGTAGCACTCGTAGCACTCACCTACTCTGGAAGCTATTGTTGTAGCGGCTGTCTACGGAGGGCCATACTTTACTTGACAATTACTACTGAACTGCCTGTGCAGGTCAGTCGATTAAAAATGTCCTTTGTCGATTCCAAACCACCCCCTGCAGTATTGTGCACTACTTACCCATGGCGGTATATATATATTTATATTATTATTATTGTACATTATTAACTATACCCAACCCAGACACCTACCATTAGTGATTATAATGTCGAGTAGCGGAAGTGAAGACTTTTATACAGCAAACTGATGATTCTATTTCTACCTCTGACTGCTTTATCAGCTTGCCTACATTGTCCGATACCGTATCCAAACTTTTTTCTGATGTCTCTAAAACAACATACGTAAGGTGGCAAGCTTATCGCTTACATCGCTTACTTTATCGGTATTCTATCGCTTACATTTTGTAGAGTTTGAACAGGAATTACATGGGTTAATTACCCCATGCCCTTTTTACCATCTAACAACAAGACAAACTATCAAACGTCATCCATTTATGGTAAATATACCTTTAGTTCGCTCAAAACTTCTACTTTCATCATCCGTACAGCGAAGGAGTGGAACTCTGCGCCTTAGTTCCCTGAACGGTATAATCTGGCAGTCTTCAAGTCTCGAGTGAATAGGTATCTTCTAGGCAAGCATGTCACATCATCACTTTCCATCAGGTGAGATAGTGGTCAAAAGCTAAAAAGTAAAGTAAAAAGCTTGGGTATTATTTTAGAAAATACTTTATCTTCGGGTCCCCAGGTACCAGCGGTTAGCCGCACTGCATTCCGACTGCTACTAAAGTTATTCTTGCACAATCACTTCTTTTGCCTATCCTTGACTATGCCGATGCCTGTTACCACGATCTTACGGAGGACCACCTGAATAAACTTGAGCGTCTCCAAAATTATTGTAGAAGGTTTAGTTTTGATCTTTGGAAATATGACCACATTTCAAATTTTCGTACAAAACTCAAGTGGCTGCCAATTCGCCTTCGCCGAAATAATCATATTCTTTCTCTTCTACATAATATCCTCCCCAATCCTTTCTCTCCCTTTTACCTCAAAGAACGTTTTGTGTATCTTCATTGCAGAAGAGTCTCTTCACCTCCGATATTCAGAAAACCTCAGATTGAATATGCCTGTCCATAAAACCGGTTTTTATGATGCATCCTTTTCTGTAGAGGCAGTGCGTTTATAGAATGGTAAACAATCTTGAAAGCTACATCTTTAGCCGTCTTTCAAACTAAGGTTAAAACGTTTTATCTACAATCACTAACAAAGGATAAACTGTTGTCCGATATTAATTATTAATTGGGTATTGTTAATAATATTTAAGTAAGTTTATATTAAATATTGTTTGTGTAAGTTTATATGTATGTGTATTCATTTATTTAGATAGGTAGGTAAGTAAGTTGTATTAATGTATATTATTATGTTTTACATCACCGACCTCATTATATAAAATTATTCCCCTCTCCATCCAGAGGTTGACTGGAAGACATCGCTTTTAGCAATAAGTCCATTGTACTTTAGTTATTTAAAATTACCTCTGTAACTATACTACTGTATTTGGTGTACAATAAATAATGTTCTATTCTACTCTATTCTAGGTGTAATACTTGTTTGATCTATGTCATGGCGGTGGTGAACTAGTAGAGTGGGTTTCGTGCCATAGTAGATCACTGGCCAGCATTACTTAAAGCACTATTTAGGGATAGTCTAGTGGATGATGATGATATTGAATCGCGCGTTGGCTTTGTTGGGGCGCGTTCGCTTTGTTGGGGCGCGTTCGCCTTTTAAGCAGCGGGTATTTGGTTTGATTCCCAGTGGAAATTTCGGGGTGCGATGTATGTGATGTGAATGTGGGGCTTTGAGTGTGAAAGCGTTTATGTTATGTTTTATATTGGTTGTGATCCGCAGGGCCGCGGAGTGACCCCGGCCGGTACGGATGGGTCCGGGCCGGCGCGAACCCGCGTGCGGTCCGCGGTGGACCCTCAAATGTCGGCGGCGGCGCATACAGACATGCTGCTGCTAAATCTCATGCGCATCAACGGACTCATGCCCAAGCAGCCGCCGCAGCACAGACACGGTTAGTGACGCCACTGTAGCGCAGCCTTTTTTTTTAAACTATTAACAAACCAATGTGATGTATCCTAACATCAATGTACCGGCGCAGATGGCGCGGTGAGCCTTGTGCGCTGGCTCTGAGATCGATTCCCAGATAAGCAGCAGGTATCTGGTTCGATTCCCGATGGAAACAGAAGTTTTCTCTCCAAATCGTTATGCGTTTCGTTTATTATGAGTCCCGTTTGCACCCTCTGAAATCATCGTATAAAAAGTAATCGCTTGAATTCACCTCCAGGTCCCAAACGGCACTGGAGCAGTACTCAAATGGGTGACTACTCGCCCCGCAACAGCTCGTCGAACCAGCCGCGGCGGTCGGGCGCGGGATACGCTGGGCCCGCGGGACCCGCTACTGCTCCGGTAGCCCCAGGGCCCGCAGGACAGAGGCCCCGCCGGCAAGCATGCGCGCCGCCCCTCTCTCCCGGACAGCTCGGGGATAGGGGTCACTCGAGGTCTAGAGCTCCTGGAGGTATGTACACCCGGCCACATTAGTATTGAACTGTAGTTTATCACCCTCAGCTTTTTGGCGTTTTAAGGCGCAGTGCCGCTATAGCAACTCAGATAGGGTCTATCTTGATTGCGGCAGCTTCTGATAGCTTGTTCCCTATTCCACTGCAGCTCACAATCAGCTAGAATTGGAGCAAATTGTTAAAATATACTATATTAATAACTAACAATTAGTTCCTAATTCTATTACCGCCATCTAACCAGTCTAGATAGAGCTTCAACACCTGACAACAAGTCGATAATTCCAGGGTCAGACCCCTGACTAATCAGCTCAGGTAGTACCTCAACTCCTAACAACTAGTTTCCGAATCTAGTCCCGCTGTCTGACTACTCTAAATATACTGTCGACAATAAACGATTAGGTCTCGTTTCCAGGCGTAGTACAAGATTGTTCCGGCGTTGCTAGTTGTTACCCAAGGTTCCGCCGTGTATCCAGTGTAGTTACACACAACAAGCGTGTGATTCCAGGGTCAGTCCCGCTGCCTAACCATCCGTTTTACCAGTGTAGTTAAACCCTCAAAAACCCCCACACTGTGTAACCAGTGTAGATAGACCCTCAGCCTCACAACCTACCGTGTATCCAGTGTAGATAGACCCTACAACCCTCACGGCAAGCGTGTGATTCCAGAGTCCGTCCCGATGTCTATCTAGCTCAGGTAGAACCTTAACTCCTAACAACCAGTTCCGTATTTATTTATTTTTTGGGGTAGACAATGCCTCCGACTTCCTTTCCTTCCCAGGGAAGAATGAAAGGCGAACCCAATAAAAACCCCCCCGTAAGCAGTCCCTCGTCGAGGTGGGGCAAGATAGGGTCGCGCTAGCAGTCATATCTTGCCCCCGGGACAACCAGTATCTAACACTAGTCCTACCGTCACATGTAACCAGTGTAGGTAGACCCTCAGCCCCTCACAAGAAGCGTATGGTTCCAGGGTCCGTCGCGCTGGCGACTCCGCCGGGCACGCCGGAGCGCAGCGGCGGCGCGCTGTCCCCGGCGCTGCACGACTACTGGCCCTCCGTGTCCTCCGTCTCCGACGCAGACGAGGTCGACGCTATGCTGGACTACAACGTAATACTAACACTGGCCACAGACGCGACGCTGTCGTCTAGGAAACTCGCTTTGGGCTTGAATAATTTGCATGTTTTTGTGTTGCCTCGCTTAAACCGAAACGAAGGTTTCGTGTCGAGTCTATAGATAGAAACGCTATCACTAATCCAATAGACGTTCATTCTGGTGCATAAAAGTGTTTAATTGGTCTCTGCAATTTATAAATAATAAAGTAACTTTCAATTATTCATATATAGTCATTAGCAAAATTTTTGCTAAATACTATAGCAACTATTCATATTATATTAAAATATGGCCCAATAGAATAAGGTTTCGTTTATTGTGAAAAAATAAGAGATTTCAATGCGTTTACTTTGTTTGAAAGTTGGTTTATCAGCATGTATTATTTTCAATTTGAAGCAATTTATGGAGAAAATCATTCAGGAATGATATTTATATCATGCCATTTTCCTGATCAAATAGTTTGTAGTAGTTATACAGAAAAAAATAACAAAATATCTATATTAAATCATCTCTGCAATAAACTAGATCTTTGATGCTGATAGGCAACTTTCATCCACTACTGAGCAAAACAGATGTTTGTGGCATAACCTGCCTCTTGAGACACGAATAAGATTTTGCGATAAAAATATGCGAACATAGGTCCTGATGAAATTATCCATAATAGCGTAGAATGCTTAATAGTACAATAACAAAAGTTTCTCTCTGTTAAGACATTTCAATAATGAGTCTTGCCACGTCGCAGTTAATTGCAATTTATGTCGCTGCCTTAAATTTATATATTGAGAAGTAATAGTAAGTACAAATATAAATTGTTATCTGGAAAATAATGCTTTAGTGATAAAATCATCCATCGTACATATTTTATAAGTTTCTCTGTTTGCTGTTTGCAGTGTCAATTATGAAAGTTATAATATCGTTATATAAGTTAGAATATCGCATATTTTATCGCAGAATCTCTGTGGCCAAAACTAACGAAATAATTAACCTTGAACAAAGGTTGTATAGTTATCACGGACTAATACGATCGTGATTTTCGTGAGTTTCTTACATAGAGTAAATATGTTTTTTTTATGACTGATAGGCAAGCATTTGATCACAATCTCGCCTGATGGAAAGTGATGATGCGGCCGAAGATGTAGCACGCTTGCCTAGAAGGTACCTATTCACTCTTGACTTGGAAGACTCCCAGATTATACCGTTCGGGGAACAAAGACGAGGGCAATGAGTTCCACTCCTTCGCAGTACGGATAATAAACGTAGAAGCGAAACGCTTCGAGCGAACTGGGGGTATGTCAACGATATATGGATGACGTTTGACAGTTTGTCTTGTTGTAAGATGTAAAATTGACAAGGTTGCGATATGTGAGCGAAAAGAAAGCCGATCTACACCCACCTTTGAGTCATTCTGGGTCTCTCAAGTCTAGAGTGAATAGGTAACTTCTAGGCAAGCATGTTTTCTCTTCGGCCGTATCGTCACTTTCCATCAGGTGAGACAATGGTCAAATGCTTGTCTATCCAGCATAAAAAAATAGATCTTTCATTAATATAAAATTTATTTTAAAACAATGTGGCGCACGTTTCAAATGCAAGTGCTCTGTGGAATTGTAGGCGTGGAAGATACGATTGCGGCAACAAAATGACTAAGAATCTAAGTCATTTTGTTTGTTCAGTTTTGCGAGTGTGTGTGTATGTGTCTGTGTCTGTGTATTTGTGCGTGCGCCAATGTGTTCCGGAGTGCGAGAAAGAATGATAATTCTGGTTCCTATGACACAAGTTGTCAAACTTAGCGCGAGATATTGTTTTTTGAAAAGCTTTTTGTTGGGACAGCCATTCGCAACGATTCGTACTGAAGTAACTTAAAATAGAAACTAAAAGTGACATATATTTTTTTACGTATTTTCGATATTATATATCTTCAACTATATTAAACTAAACTAAAAACTAACCAAAAATAAGGAAAACTAGAGATAAATACATACAAAACTTGAAAAAAAAACATAATTTTTACAAAAAAAAAAAAATAATTTGGCAGAAAATGTAAGTTTTAGGTAGGACCTATATTGTCTGGGTTACTGGTTGACTTGTAGTATGTCAAATACTTTGTATGTGTGAGGTGAATAAGCACGTATTAATCAGAGGCCCTGGTTCCCCGCCCAAGCTTATCGAAGTCCGTTGTGTAACTAGGACACCCTCTTCGAGATGCTGCTGAGCAGCCTCTCGGTGGACGGCGCAGAGCCCCCGTGCTCGGAGACGCGGCCCAGCACGCCGCCCGTGCAGCCGTGGTCGCCGCCTGCGCCCGCCGCGCACCAGCACGCAGCCGCAGGTAACCACTGCTACCCATGCCCACACACACAGCCCTGTTGGCACATTGAACGCTTTCTTAACAACGAAGGGGGACGGTTATTACAAACTTAAATCGTGACGTCGGTCTGTGAGCGTTTGATTCCCGGGAACACTAGTTTTCATCCCAACGAAAAGCTGTGTTTCTGGTTCTAGGTATGATTGTTAATGTGTGTAATTGTGTGATGTGAATGTTTCCGGCACCCACTACACAAGTTATCGAACTTAGTGTAGGGCTGGGAGTGTGAATGCATAATCACTTAACGATTTTTTTAACGCCCGATGAAAAGAGCGGTTTTATAACGTTTGTTATAACCATAAATGACATTTGATAGAAGTCTAACAAATGATAAAAATGGCAGGAATTAACTCGTGCAGTTCTTTCCTGATCGTATGATAGCTTACATCGCCAATGAGTTAATAGACTCGAGAGCTTTAAGCTGCTACATAATGCATCAAATTGCGATGATTGTAAAGTTTCATCACACACATGCTTAGTCTGTTCTCTGTACGTGTAGGCATATCTGGGAAGACCAGTTGGTTTATTTTTAGTTTTGGCTCCGCAATCTTGTGTATTTGCATTGCCAGTGTGATTTAATCAAATATTTCAAGTATACAATAGAAGTCCTAATCACAAATCACAGTCAAAGTTGAGTAAAGAGTCAAGGTCCAGTCATAGCCAAATGCCCTCATAAAGTGTTAGAAACTTTACTAAAATTTCTGATAGAAGTTTTGGAGCGCAAATCACGTTAATCAACTTTGTATGATTTGCCTGCACTCGTGCACGTTCACTACCTATTAATGGTTAAAATGCCACTATTATTATAGCACTTGAATTACAAATTTTGGAAAATAATACAAAATCAACCACGTATCTTTTTCACTATCGCGCCATAAATCAGGAAAATAACTGAGAGTGTATGAAATATCGCTTGCAATATTGAAAACACGGCGCCGTTTCCTCCAGGTCAATCTGCGAGCGCGACCAATGCGAGCGCGGGCCGCGAGGTCGACCAGGGCGACTGACTAAGGCAGCCCCGCCACTCCCGCCGTCGCAACCTGCCGCGATGCACATGCCCACAACAGTAGAGGAGATGGTTCGCTGCACACTCACACACATGAACAATAGTTTATTAGTGAAATATGGAATATGTTCGGAGATGGTTTAACTTATCGTTACCGTTGAATGGGGCGAATACAGTTCCAGTGGTGAATAGTTAACTTCAGTCAAAGTTGTTCTAATGCAGAGTACAAATTTAAATTGGTTCAATTCAGTGTTGGGGCGATTGATTTACATATTTTTACCGATTAAAATATAAAAGTTAAAGATGATTTCTCGCGAAACGTTTGTTATGCACACGATAAAAAAATTGAGATAACACTAAATGTATGATAAAGCATCATCTGTAATTAATACGTTTTATTGTTTGAGTAGAACGAAACGTTATATATACGTTTAACCATAATTATATTATTTACGTTTCTTCCCGCTTTCCCCCATACGTGAAAACCTTGCCTCAAATGGTTACTACTTGTAATGTGAATAACGTATAAAATGTAGTCAGTGCTAATTCTTTTCCATGTCAATTCCATCGAACGAATAAATCGAGAACTTGCGACGTGTTCTGCTATTCACATCTAGCACTTTATTCAACCCATTTTACGGTACACGATGCTGTGAATTAGTGAATGATTATGAGTGAATATTAGTTTTTGAGTTACGGCGCTGCGACGTCAATAGAGGAGTTTATTAGTTGCGTATATGTTAGAGCTTTGGATGTTTATAAGTGGATAATGGAGGTATCTGAACAAGAAAGATTTGGTTTTCACATTTACACTTAGTTAATTAATTGATCTATAGTTTACTAGTGTATAGAAAACAAGTTTATGCTGCGGCGTATCTAGGTTTGCACAATTACACAAGGACGTTGTTTTATGGACGAGTGAATAATATAACTTTTCGACTATTGTGAACTGTAGAGATTTTGCTGCTGTGACGGAGTTGACCAGAACGCTTAAGATGATTTGTGAAAAAACAATTAAAACTGCAGTAAATGAATAATATTCATCATAGTGACTAACTAAGAGTAAAGGCGAAAACGAGATGTGCAAAAATAAAAGATGTTTTGTTTTTTTAAGAACAGCTTAAAAACTGATATTTGAAAACATTGCTAATAATACAGTTATTGCAAAAAAACCTCTCATTTTAAAATATGTAAACATCATATACTCGCTAACCATTCACTAAGACCTAAACTCAAACATTGCTCAATCTAAAACTCGACCAGTTTCCAAAAATAGCTTTTAAATTACATTTTAACCATAGTACTCATAAATAGATGTACTGTAGTTGATAGGCTGTCAGTGGCACAGTTTTGTATATTTTACCCCTGACGTAAAAAGAGGAGTTATATAACTATGATGCCTCTATCTTTGTGTGTATACCATCGTAGCTTCTAATGGCCCGTTTCTATTGTAGCACCTGACTGTTATAACTTCATTAAATGTTTTGTTTTTATGTGATAAAACTTAGAAGAATTTAGGTTAATTTTTGTTTAATAGGATAGTCCTAGCTTATATTATTTAAATATCGGTGCAGTCCTTTTAAAGCTATGATGTCGTGACTCTTATTACAATCTTCATGTATAGTTACCCGAACTGCCCGTTGGCTTAGTTGGGTGGAAGTTCGCCTTCTAAGCAGCGGCATCGGGTTCGATTCCCGGCGGGAACACAAGTTTTCTCCCCAAGGAAAAATTGTGTTTCTGGTTCTGGTTGTGATTATGTGTGTGATTTGAATGTTTCCGGCACCCACGAAACGGGTCATCGAACTTAGTGTGGGGCTGTGAGTGTGAAAGCGTGTATAGCTATGGGTCATTTGATAGATCTGCCATTTAGATAAATAACTGCACAAAAGGGGCGCTACTCTTTATAACCTGTAATTATTTCGTGTGCTCACATCGATATTCGTTTTACATTTTCGGATGTTAACCGAATAAATGTTACTATTAATCATTAAAACGTTGGCTTTAGTATGGGTGTTATCTTTATTATGAATTTGAAGGTCCCATCAAACTGGAGACATTACGACATGATCTGAGGTTTTTGGCTTTAACTTCTGATCATTCCTTGCTTTTTTTCTAGTCGTATATCTTGGTTCCTCTTGGTTTCTATTTGGTGGGACCGCTACGGGCATTAGGTGGCAAAATTGTAAAGGATCTCTTATGATATTTATTTTTAGTTACTATTCGTAACAGTACAATGATGCTAATTAAGATAATTTAAATGTTTGTGTGTTTTAATTATAAGATATATTCGATTATAATAATTTCAAAATTATATTTCTATGAACCAATGAGTAAGTTGTATTTTGTAATTGTTGATAATATTGCATTTATTTAATTATAACATTTATAATTCAGCTACAATTTATTAATTATTTTCTTAATATCCTAATTTAATATTTCATTTGATAAAAAGAGTTTTGACCTCCAGAAATTCATTGTTAATTGCAATAATGATATCTATATTTACATTACATCTACGAAGAATAATTTTAATGTAGTATATTCACCTTACACAATGTGTTGTAGGCTAATATGTGCTACATAGAAATCTTAATAAAAAATAATAGAAGTGCTAGGAGTGCCTGTACCTTTAACCTGTACTATTAACTTCTTTTTTCTTACGGTCAGGTTTGTTCTGAAGTATGTAATGGTCTGTACTTTCACTAGTGTGACGCGCTTGTTAAGTTGCCTTAGCATTTTTTTTATTATTAAGATTTTTGTGTCTACATTTGAAAATATTTAAACATTGACCTTGTTCTGAAACTTAGCTCTGTATTTAGCGAGCGAACTCATGCTTGCTCACATTTGCACAGTACGAGTATAGACTCAAAAACAGTAACTGAATATCACACAACTAAGAAGTGAGCCTTGTGTTTCGATGTAAGGCTAATATAGTTAGCTACTATTATTATCTAATATGTTAGTAAACGTTGCACAATTTATGAAATGGTTAGGTAGTTTTATTCTATCTGTTGTATCAGTGTCATATTAAATGGAACTACTAGTATATTAAAGCTGGGTAGCATATTTCGTTAATAACTAACCAATTTGGTACTATATACATTGCGAACAATTCAAGCGTTATTGTGGCTGCTTTAACTCATGTCGATAAGGTTCTATTCGTTATCAGAAAAATAAAACGAGGGAAATAATTTATTAATTTCTATGTAGCTTCTATACACGAGTTATGGCGTGTAAAAAAGATTGGTGCTTTTGTCAAGGAAATGTCAACCGTAAAGATGTTAACAAGGACCGTGTTAGAAAAGTTTCGGCGATGCTATTGGACTAAAGGTTATTTACCTAAACCAGGTGGTAATACTTTGTAAGCGGATTGCTTTTGTTTTCATAGATTAAATTAAAGGTTATTAGGATTAAAGGTTAATAGTTGTGAATTCTCTTTTTGGCTCGCACGGTACAAGATTTTATATGATTCGGATATTAAATAAATCAATTTCGAAAGACATTCAGCATACATTCTCATATAAAACTTGTTGTCAAAAACAAAAATGTTTAATTTAATTGGTCTTAAAAGACTTACAGTTCTCTCGAGAAGAAAATTGAATGAAACTAAGACTTACAGTTCTCTCGAGAAGAAAATTGAATGAAACTTCTCTCATATTTGTCTCTGTTTCGTTCAATATAATCTGTTGATTAAATTTAATAGAACAAATATATTTCACTCGAATTGATTACATTGAACGATAGTATCATGGTCATTTTCTTTAATAATAGTGAAACGTGTGAGCTTAAACAATCCACAACTCTTAAACCTGGCATTGCTGATAGCACTTGCCGCAATAAATCTTTGCTTATGGCGTACGGCGTTGGTCTACAATACATGCATAAGGTTGATATTAGATTGTAGAAATACAAATTTGACATTAATTTATTATCTAAGTAACTATACGGATACCTTACCCCTTATTACGTATCTTTGTTGCGGGCAGTTTCTATTTGAATTAACCAAAAATGAACCTTATTTCTTAAGAGTTGTTGTTCTCGAAATGAAACCGTTCGAACAGAGATAGGTAAAACGAGGTCAGGTTTAATTGTAATTGGTACATGATTTTGTCGGTTTTGTTAGTATTTTATCAGAATCTTACCGAATGTTGTGCCAAGTGTGCATTTTAATTTGAAACTGAACTATAGTAATTTCCATACGTTATCTCACTTTACAGACCAACGATACCCAAAGCAACGTACTCAGAGACAAGATCTGTATATTATATTCCAAATCAAAATAAACGCCCGTTCAAAAAGGCATGAAAAATTATGAAATCTCTGTCACATGAAATTGTGATATTTTTCATACATTTGACACTTATACGTTAGTGTGAAGGGCGTTAATTTTTAGATTATAATTATATCTATATTATAGTGTGTATTGAGTTGTAACGCTTAGTGTTAGATATGCGTCACGCGACTGAAAAGTTCAAAATCTGTGTGATTCGGTAATGATGTAACAGAGTACTGAATAGTGTTGTAAGACTCCTGTATTAGTGCTCAGTTCATTTAAATTACTCAACTGAACTAATACTGTAGCTTAATTAGTTGGAATGTTAATGTTAGGGTAGTTCAAAACTGTTGACTTTCGGACTTGTTGCAAAAAGACTTCTATTTTTGATTGATTATAACAAATTAATGATTGATGTTGTTCGAATAGATAAATGTAACGCTGACATAATAAATGAATATTTACTTGTCAACCATTTGGGAATTTTATTTTATCCTTATCCTAAATAATCCTAATCTATATCCTACTAATATTATTAATCCGAAAGTTTGTGTGTAAGTGTGTAAGTATGTTTGTTCCCAGTGATGGATTTACCAGCAGGCTGAGTAGGCTGGAGCCTAGGGCGGCAGATTTTAGGGGCGGCAAATTTGGGACAAATTATTTTTGACTAGTTTGCATTCATACTAATTACGGGCAAACGATGGTGTAATATACACTATCATCCTATTACACTAACCTTTTATTGAAATTGCAACATTATGATTTGGGAATCATAATATTTCATTGACGAAAACATTGCAATTAATATGATTGTGAACTAAGTAATTAAATTGTAGAGGTTGGTAAGAGCGGCAAAATGATATACCCTACTGGCGGCAATTGTGTAAATCCGCCACTGTTTGTTCCCTCTTCACGCTTTAACGGCTGAACGGATTTGGATGTCAATAGATTATACCTAGGATTAACACATAGGCTACTTTTTAACCTGATAATAGCGGGCGAAGCCGCGGGGCACGGCTAGTATACATATAAAACAAGGTCGGATTAATTAGACCATTTATAACTCAGAACGACTGGATGCATTTTTATGATATTTGATTTGTTATATTTTTCTCTGCCCCGAATAACAGAATAACTATTATAATATCGGAAAAAAGTCATCGAATAATTAAACGCAAGCAAAGCTTTGCTTTCGGAACCTTGATTGAATTCAATGTATTAAACACGCATTATTGACGATAACTCAGACTACTGATCAGATCTTGACTAAATTGAATTTGGACTAAAGCAACAGCTTTAAAACAAAAAAAAATAATCTTCAAAATCGGTTCAAAAGACGTTGTAACCACATAAAGTACAGTCGAATTGAAAAGTACAGTCCTTTTTTGTGAAGTCGGTAGAAATAATTACATATACTCGTCCTGTTTGTTGTATTGATGAGTTGTCTGTCGGACTTGGTAAAGTACTGAGTATTCGGGTAAAAGGGAAGAACAGGAATCGCGGTCCCTTTCACCATTATCCTCAACTCATCAGCAAAAGTACCAGGGTGACATAAAATATACTATAAGGTGTAGAAAAATTCGCTACTTAATAATTATGCTTTCATATCATACATGCTACCCTGGTATTTTGGCTGAGGTTTTATACTGTTAGGTGTAGAAAAATTAGCTACTTAATAAAATAACTTCCATATCATACATACTACCCTGGTATTTGGGCTGAGATAGCCGTATGGTTTTACAAAAGTACCAGAAACACATACTGTAAGGTGTAGAAAAAATCGCTACTTAATAATTAATATTAATATAAATAATAAATATACTTTGATATCATACATGCTACCCTGGTATTTTGGCTGATATAGCCGTATGGTGTTGCAAAAGTACCAGGGACACATATACTATAAGGTGTAGAAAAATTCACTACATAATAATTATACTTCCATATCGTACATGCTACCCTGGTATTTTGGCTGAGATGATAGCCGTTATTTTTGCAAAAGTACCAGAGGCATACTGTAAGGTGTAGAAAAATTCGTTAATAATAATTATACTTCCATATCATACATGCTACCCTGGTATTTTGGCTGAGATTTGATAACCGTATGGTTTTCTAACTTATCAGCAAAAGTACCAGGGTAACATATAAGGTGTAGAAAAATTGGCTACTTAATAATTATACTTCCATATCATACATACTACCCTGGTATTTTAGCTGAGATTTGATAGTCGTATAGGGTTTTTTTAGACTTTTACTGATAGTTTTAAGACTGATATGTGTTTAAATGATCTACAAGTGATAATCTGTGATTGTGCGTGATATTTGACACATACTACAATTTTATGCTTAGCAATTAATACTTAAGTGACTAATTTGCTTTTCATTTCAACACTGTTTCTTCTTACTTAGCACCCTAATCAAAATAATAAAAAATATATTTTTCGGGTAAAAGGGACCGCGGTTCCTTTTTGAAGTGGTTCTATTCACCCGACTACTCAAAGTACTTGGCAAACATAAACTTGAAAGAGATAATAATTTAGTCCACCCACTGGACGTTCCTAAAAATTGTTGCATTTTTTTTATATGTACATCCATAATATGAATTAGTTCCCCATATAAGCGGCATTATTGTAATTTTTTATTTTTTATTATTCGCAACTAGGCCTATTGCCTACATTTCCTAAAATTAAACTAAAATTATAGACATCTATACAGCAAAGACCCAAGTTACCTACAAGTCATCGAGCTTATAGGTAACTCAAGTGCTCAAGCCCACTACCAGTGGGTAGCGTTCCCATCATGCTGGCGGCATTGCCTCTCTGAATTGCAATGCTAATTAAATATAATTTGGTAGGTAAATGAAATGACCAAAATAAATTGATTCAATATTTTATTTCCATTGTTCCAAAATATACACAACGACATAGTAAATGTGGATAGATCCATATTCGCATGTCTTGAAGGTGTTTCAATTGATAGCTGATTACACGAAGAACATGAATACATTATCTGAATATGTTGAAAGCAAACGCCGGGTCTAGCCGATACTTGTCTTTTATAACGGCGCGAGCTCACTGCCCTCTAGTTACTCTACGTACTATACGCTGCAGTAAAATTAGTAATCCACTGTTCCTACATTAATATTTACATATAAAACTTTAAAAGGAACGCTTTGCAAACATTCAACAAACTTGAGATCGTCTTAACGTAAAGATGGTATAAAATTTTTCAAAAAGTTAAAGAACGAAAATCTAAAACGCCATTTTTAACGATGAAAATCAATTATAATATTTACAAAAAAAATAAAATATTCTTTTTCATTTCTAAAAGAAATTATGCCAAATCAGGTTTTACGTCTTTCACAAATAAATAACAAATGAATTTAGCCTACAAATACTTCTCTTTGATAAACAAAACAATAAAAAATAATTGCATTCAACAAAGCTACATAACAAATTTAATATAAATTAATAGTAAAAGAAATGTACAATTTATACAAAGTAAATAAGATGGATCACGTTAATATTATCACTGTAATATAGTGTTATTAGTTAGTCGCCGACAGGGGGCGCCGGCGTACACATAAACAATAATTGTAATATTATTTGAATTAATATTAATTACAATTTAAAACGTATTGCATAATTTTTATATTTACAATTCAATTATTCATGTAATTCAAATCAAAGCTTTATCAATAAAATAGCTACATCTTCATAATAGTGATAATAAAATTCATATTTTTAATTCTAATCGATTCCTATATGCCTTAAAATTCGACAATAAAGGTAACTTTAATTCGTAGAATGTATAATTGAGAATTGTGCATCAATTCAAATTAGCTATAACTATTGCAAAAGGCAAGTAGGTGATGTACGCAATTTGATAAATCACTATTTGATAAAGTTCAAAGGATCTTAAATGTAAACTTACTTTACCTTAACTCTAAATGGTGTTATAGTGTGGTCATATCATTTCGTACACTTCCGGGTACGTATCACTTATAATAACGCCCACGGGCACCGAGTCTAAACATATAATAGTCTGTACTAACTACGTACTCTAGTAGCACTATTTTAATAATATTATGCATCTTGAACTCTTATAAATAGTTCCACGAAAACTCCATAAGCAGTAGTGTTGTTCTACAACGGGAGTCGAGCTACAAACATATCGTGTAGATAGTGGAACGGCGACCTCAGTACCTATGTACTACTATCGGAAACTGTCGTCTCCTCAGGTCGGTTAGTTTCGTTGATAGCATCATAATCCTTGCATTCCGTTTCCGATTCGTTCCTTCACTCTAGTATACGCTCCGCGCATGCAGTTACTCTCAAACTGTCAGTTTCATTTCATTCTTTGGCATTGTTTAGTGAGCTAAGTTCCTTCACACTTCCACCAATATTATTTTCGTATTTCATATAATTTCTAGGTCGGGTTTTACTAGCGTATTGCACCGTTCAAATCGAATTATATCATCGCGAATCTCTATCTCCGTATCTATTCATTTCGTCAATATACTATATGTACTAAATATTTATTCACAATTTGAATTATATCAAATTTTAAATTCTCATCTCGCGCCTCGACTCTGAGTATTTTATATATCATACAAATATAGGTAATATAGATAGTTTGTGACCTAATCTATTCAGTCAATCGAATCGAATCATAACAATAGCGTCCCCACGGGAAAACTATCACCGGAGCGTCAATCGATAATATGCTAATTCGATCTGTTAAAATTTAAGGTAAGAATCGTTTCGAGTCAGTAAAATGGAAAAAATAAAACAGCACCACGAATAAAATAGGCACCTACGGGACACACCTACAGAACCGAACTTGGAAACCGAGGAGCGTGGGATATCAGGCGCGGTCGCCGGTCGCCGGCACGCGTGGCTCGGGGCGCGGGCGTCACACGTGGCTCTCGAGCGGCGCGCGCGGCGGCGGCACAAGCGGCGCGGGCCACACGGGCGCGGCGCCGGCGCGCGTGAGGTCCGGCGACGACGTGCGCGTGTGGCGCGCGCTCCAGCCGTCCTTGTCGAAGTCCTTGGTGCCGCCCACGGTGTGCCGCCGCTTGATGCCGCGCTCCGGCATCCCGTTCTTGCGCTTGAGCTTGGTGGAGCGGCACGCGCCGCCCTCCCGCCGCCGCACCACGTTCCACTCGCCCTTCTCGAGCTTGGTGAGCCGCTCGCCCTTCCCGAGCGACTCGGAGCGCTGCACGCGGACGTTGAGCGACTCGGAGCGGAGCACGCGGCGCTCGGGCGCCGGCGAGCGGCCGAGCGACTCGGAGCGCTTGAGCTTCGCGCCGTCGTCGTTGTCGTCGTTGGCGCCGCCGCGCTTGGCGCACTCCTGCTTGGCGAAGGCGCGCTCGTTGTCCGGCATCGGGTCGGAGGAGGAGGCGCGGGAGCGCGTGTCGACGTCCTTCTCGTCGGTGCCGGAGTCGGTGCGTTTCTCGTCGCAGTTTTCCTTCTCCGAGTCGTCGGTGTCGCGCGGGTCGCGCGCGCGGCGCGTCCAGCGCGCGTCGGCCTCGTCGCTGGAGGAGGAGGAGTGGCGGTGGTCGCGCGCGAGCCAGGCCGCCTTGAGCTCGTGCGCGCGCGCCGCCGGCGACACGCGCTCGGAGCCGCGCGACGGCGAGCTGGAGCCCGACTTGTCCCGCTCGGACCCCTCCGCCTCCGCCTCCGCCTCGCCCTCGTCCGCGTACGGGATGCTCCCGTCGTCCAGCGGCGACGAGTTGTTCAGCGTGCGCAGCTTCTGGTCGAACGTGCTCGTCAGACTCGACACGAGATCTCCCGTTCCTGCGGCAAACAATCGAAGTTTAGATCCGGCCCGGGTGGAAAGTTTCACACACGGAAGCGTATTAGACTGGCTCGCGGGATGGTATGGAATTATGATTCGAGCGGTGACGGATGTATGTACAGCGAATGTCGCGGCGAAAGCGTTAGTCGATGT
Source organism: Lomographa bimaculata (assembly GCA_948107665.1). Lineage (NCBI taxonomy): Eukaryota > Metazoa > Arthropoda > Insecta > Lepidoptera > Geometridae > Lomographa > Lomographa bimaculata. The sequence goes on from OX403589.1 coordinate 16,625,528, forward strand.
CGCGGTCACGAGGGCGTTATGACGACTGCGACACACGGCGCGGACGGTCACGTGACGTGCCCGTCCGCACGCACACACTTGCAACACGCACGCACACATTCCTATACCTTTTAGTGTGGACAAAAGAAAGGGATTGCTGTGTCTACTCTCTGACGTCAGTACTGGACACCTAGTGGGGCAAATAGTAGACACCTTTAATGTATACGTACACGATCACACAATATGTAGATATAAAATGTACTAATGAGTTGATTCTTTTTTTCATGATCATAATAAATAGGAATTCAATGTCAAAGTGTGTAATTACCATCGATGGAGAAGTTGGTGAGCGCGTGCGTATGCCGCGAGAGCTCTTGGCGACCGCGGCCGAGCGCTGCCATCGTCTCCAACTCGATTCTACAACAAAAAAATAAAGTAAGTAAAATAACAATTATAAAGAAAGGTATAACATTACATAATAAAATGTATACCATTACAGCAACAACCGCGAGTGTATCTATTTTAATAGGCGAAAAGGCAACTCACTTGTTGACGGCTGCGTGCGGCAGTCGATGCGGCAGGCCGTCGTAGTGCGCCAGCGAGGTGGTGAGGTGTGCGGGCGGTGACGTCACCGGCGACTGCGGCGGCGAGCCCCCGGGGGACTCCGCCCTCTTCTCCTCCCACTTCTTGTCGGACGGCTTGGACCGCGGCTTGCGCTGGATCTTGCGGTTCGCAGCGGATATTATTGACGAAACTATGTCTCGTGTTGATACGTCCTTTCCTGTTGAAGGTGCGGTTTGTTTAGTGTTTATATTTTATGTTTAATTTTTTAATTGAATTTTTTTGTCTCAATTTTTTGGATAATGTAGTTATAATTTATATAAAAGCAATAGTACACTAATATATTATTATGGAAACTAGGTTCAGAACTAGTGGGATATATGATGCACTTCATATAATTAAGGTTTTTTTATGTATGATTAAGTCATTGTATCCAGTTTTATGGTCTTTCAACAATAAATATATATATATATATATATAATATATTATGTAAGATCAACTTGTTCGTGCCAAAATGCAAACAATGTTTTCTGAGAGGCAGCGTTGCGTTTTTGGAACTGAAAGTTTTGGTGGGTTTATCTCGGATAAGAGGGTCGCATTATGGATTTGCCTGCTTATCGTATTTACTATCTGTGATACGAGTCTATAGCTGTCTCTGTTTAACTGGCAAACTGTGCCCATGCTTGATGCGATAGCACTACCGACCGAACAAATTATGATAGGTGCCGTAATACCAAAAATAATTTATGAAAATGTAATGATTAGCCATTGTTTTTTGCATTAATAGTACCTTGAAATGATAATCTATGTTCCTGTTGTAATGACAGAAGACATGTGTTAGTTTTGAATACAAAACGAACAAGTTAAAGATGCGATATTTACGTCGTAATAATGTGTGAAAATCAATTGGTTTATATTTCGTTTTAGGTAATTATTTTGGAATAAAAACTATCCAGGAACCTAGATTAATACGTTTTAAATCTGAATAACAGCACAGTATGGTGGTAATATGCTTGAATTATACATAATTTCGGTATTACGATTGTATGGGCAAATCAACCTCCGCCGGCCCCTTAATATAGGCCCCAATTATCTACTACTACCGGATTCAGAACATTTTTCACATATTAGTTATTTTGTTATTTTTGGGGGTAAATGAAGACATGTCCCTTCGTCGTTTACCTTCAATTTTCTTAACATTGTGTATGAGCAGGTCCCTTGAGGGGGCGGGCGCGGGGGACAGCTCCTCTGCGGGGGGCGGGGGGTCGACGGGGGGGTCGCCACCCTCCTCCTCTTCAAAGTACCAGTCGTACTGTAAAGGATACAAACATTTATAAAAAATATGACTATTTACATAGTAATAGGATTATAAATCAATTCAATGCATGATGGGCGAAGAGGCATAGAAAATTATTATGTTGACGAATCGGGACAGACAACGAATCTAATATAATACAATAGGAAGACCGACGATATTCAAAATAGTAGGGTAAGTATATCTTGAATGTTCTTTGAATCTATCTAACGTCTAAGTCCACGATGACAAGAACTAGATGAAATGTTTTGGAATATATAACTTTTGTCTCTTGCTCGATCGTGCTGGGACAAAGCAATCTTTGTGTGGTGTTATTTGAATCTGTCGATGTTTGAAATCTAAACACCCATCGAGCTGAAATCTCCAATAGATATATAAATTTTACTTAGTACTTACATGTGTAAGGAATGATTCAATGATGCGACACTGACTCGACATATCATTGACCATGGCTAGCATGTCATCGCTGGCCGCTCGGACCAACGTCGGCCCAAACACGATGGCCAAGTTTCTCGCCTCCATCTTGTTGAAGGCCGAATGCGCTACCACTCTGCGCAAATGTTGGATCAGGTACTTTAGTGTTTCGTAGTGTGCTTCGGGCAGCGCGTGAACGAGACGCCGCAACTCTCGCGCTCTGTCTGGCGATCGGTCGGCGGCTGCAATGAAACCAGATAAAAATGTTATTCTATCAAGGTAAACAAAAACATGGTTGGGGTTCTGGAAAGTCGTAAATCTATGTAGCTATGTTTTGACGAATAATGTTAAAAAATAGAGGAAACTACAGAACAACCGCTTCTGGTTCTGTGAGATTTAAATCTCACTCTGTTGCAATGAATCCAGATAAAATGTAATTCGTTTATGTAAACAAAAACAACGTCTGATTTCTGGCAAGTCGTAAATCGATTTAGCGTGTTTTGACGAATCATGTTAAAGGGAAAATGGATAAAAATGTCAAAGGAGATAAGAGAGAGAATAAGATTTGCAGATAGTAAACAAAGCGCTTTCTTCGCTACATATGCGAAGAAAGCGCTTTGTTTACATAGCTGTCGATACGAAAGTTTATATACTATTCTCGACCACATCATCACTTATGCACTTACAAATTGGAGAGATACGTCAAACGGTAATACAAACTGAAAGATTTCTCTCGACAACACAATAAAATTATATAAACAATTGGGGAAGTCCTTTAATTTTGTGTACCAGATGGGTCGACGATATATAGTAGAGATCGCAAGAAAGATCTGGATGCGATCAGCGCAAAACAGGGAAGTGGCACAGTGGATGGTCAAACTTTGCAGTTGGTCGATACAGGCTGATGATGATAATGATGTGAAGGTCAAACTCACCAATAAAAGCAGGATACATCTCCGCCGTGAGTAGCGGATCGGGCAGTCTCCTAAGGTAGGCCTTCAGTAAACTGGAAGCGACGTGAACATCTGCCCATCTGGCGTCTCCCTCTGGCGGGGGTTCGCCACGATCCAGGGCAGCTGCCAACGCCGCCACGCCGGCGGCATTACCGGGCACTCGGTACACCCCCACTGTTCTGAGGCCACAGGCCTGTTGGTAAAGTAAACATGAAAATTATTAATAATTCACTGAAACTTCCTTGAAACTATTACCCTAAGGAGAGTGAAAACTTCCCTCTAGTTGCAATAATTCGGTTGACTGAACTAGTGCAACTATTCAGTGGCAAGTCCGTATTTGGAACATAGCACAGAACTATCTGTAGGTACCCTTTAGTAGCAATAGTTAGTAATGTGAAGACTAGTAAGAGAGGCAGTTGATTTAGTTCATGATGATCTATACTGTTTTATTTGAATGCTTATAAAAGAGCATGTTGTTCCTGTAACTAAATAGTAAGCGTCACATCTTTCTACAAGATTTGCAGTGTCACCCCTAACAAAGTCCCACATGGCACTTCATTGCGTTTCTCTCCTTGATGTTTACGTTTTTAAGCGTGATAATTACACTGGTAAGTCGCCTTTTGAAGACGTTCTTACTGATATGCATCAGCGATGTGGTTGTTTGAATCACGAATTCATTCAAATCACATACTGTAATTGTTTCGTGCAAAAGAACGATACCGAAATATATGCGTAAACAAACATTCTCAGCTAAACAGCTCATGGCAAGAAATAGGTACATATCTCCAATGCAGCACGTATAGTTTTCAAGGCATTGTTCTTCAAAGTACGAAGCTCTTATCCATCATTAAGACTTGAATGGACTGTTATTTTACGCCGCATGAATTATGGATGCGGTAATGCTCAAGATGGCTATGAGCCGTCAAAAGGTTTCACACCGAATTAGTGTGGTAATTGGCTCGCATCCTAAGGATGTCTTCAACTAGCCCTTGGAATTCTTTATTGACATACCTACCTACATTGAGTTGACATCAACTAAGCTAAATAGAATTCTATACACAGTATTCGCCGCAATAAATAAAAAAATAAAATTTCATGTAGTTCTTACAGTGACATCAAGTTGGATAGACCTCCTTTTAATAAAATTAGAAATCAAATCTGCTTTGACTAAAATGGTGCGTTAGCAGGCAGTTTGTAAAGTCTTACAGATAAAATTAACAACTGGTGTTGAAACCACAGAGTGTTCTGTGCATTAAAATTAATACCTACAGCATATTCCATGCTAGACAACCGAACTCGTAAATTCTAAGTTCAAATGTACATAGAAAAAATATTGTTTGGGATCAAACTTGACCTAGCCGCTGTCATGCCCACCGATACTGCTGATGTTGGAGATACGCGATACTTCGGTAGTGTATGAGTTCTTACCTCTACTGCGTTAGCAGGCAGTGTGACGGCTCTGGGCACATAAGGGTGGTCGGGGTCGTGAGGGCACCTCTCCAGCGCCGCTCCGATCCACCCTGTGGCTGCCGGCGTCGACGGCGCGGTCGTGGTGCCGCCGTGCATGCGCCGCAACTGCTTCGCCATGCGACCCTTCCACGTCTTGTTCTTGGGCGATGAGGGCAGCGTTGGAGTCGGTGGGCCTGAAAGGAAAGAGTACCAACGTGAATAGTCGATTCAAGATTTAACCCATACTGTTCTGTGTTGTAGAAAAAAAAGAAAGAATGTAACGAAGAATGTATGCAACCGATAATTTAATAACACAATGTTTTGATTCACCAACGAATTTTTAAATCAAAACGATTCAATGAACATTCGCCTTGTTTTCAGTAGTACATCCGGCAATCCAAAAATTATATTATCTCCCCATTTATACCTATTGTATGATTGTTGTCTACTTAGGTAAGCCTTAACGTGATGCCACCGGATTGCCAAATTAAGTTCATGAAATAAAACACCAACACTGAGCATTGAACACGACAACGTTCAATTCGGCTCAGTCTGTAATAGTGGATGGCGGGAAACCGCCATCCACTATTACGCCACTTAGCGAAAGCTAAGTCTCCAGAGCTCGAGCACTTGATGCCTTTAATAGTACTACGCCGTGGTATCAGGGAATGTTCCTTACCAGTTGGCGACCTGTTCCTGCCCATTTTCTTGCTGCGCTGCGGCGGTAGTGGTGAAGGGCAGTCTGGTGCCGTGGTGATTGTGGGCGGGGCAGACGAGGGGGGCGCGGGGTCCGCCGGCGGCGGCTCAGCCGAGTGCCGCCGGAGTGCTGCAAGCCATCGTTGCGCATCTGCTGCGCCTTCCGCCTAGGGATAACAAAATAGACGATAAGGTTGTGAGATTAATTTTTGAAACTGAGAGCCTGTCTTATTAGACCTAGAAGTCTGGCGTCCTCACACTCGACTGACTTTACCGGCAATTAAGATACTTTTAACGATCTTAAAGAGGTGACAAGCACGTCACGCACGCCTGGCTACTAGTTGACCACTATCCAGGATTTTTCATTGCGGTTCGAACAGACGCATTGTCTATGCGGCACGGTGCAAGCACCACTGGTATTGTGTGAGGTTGCCAGTGAAATTTCGGAGTATATGACACTTCGAATCTCAAACTACTGGAGGGTAAAGTACCACGCGGATGTTTTTATTGAAAGTTCATTATTCATAACGATTCATTTCGACACATTCTTAACGATCGAGTTAGTAGCAAAATTTTTATCGTTACTAGGTATTGTCATCACTGTGGACGCGGACACTCTGGCATTACAAATACTTATATTTGAATGAAAACATTCGCAATGATTGGCAATCTCATTAAGTTGTATCATAGTGTTCGTCATTCTTCTTGCTAACCGAATTGGTAAATGCAGAAAAATTATGCACATTATGTACATAAGAAGTTACCAGAAAAATTACTAGGACATAATTATACCTACTAATGTTATTCGTGTATTTTTAATTGTTAAATAACAAATTTAGTAGAACGCAGTGCAGTGCTACACAGGGCTGTACTATTTTAAAGTAGGGCGCAGAATTATTTCTTGGAAGTGCGCTACTTATTTTCTAACCATCCGACCCTCACATTTCTCTAGTTTCTTTACTAGAATCTCATTTACGTACTTTTGAAATAATTCGATGACTAAGAAACAAATAACGAGTTTAGTTTACAACCTCGACGTGTTATATTCTATACTTAACTGTACTATCGGTAGACGTTAGTCATTATTAGGTAAAGCGGAGAGAACATTGAAAACCGGACTTTGAAGTTACGTTACTGGGCTGAAGATTGTGTAAGGATTGCGTTTTCTCCAAATCCTATGAGTATCAACCATCAATAAACTTTGTGTGTCAAGGACAAGCTCACAGCTTGGTTAGTTCAATGTGACCAATAGATCGACTGTCTAATTTTTTTATGATATATCGAATTATAATTATATTATAATATTATTATAATATTCCCTGAGGGGGCGGGAACTCAGTAAATCAAGGAAACTCGAGAATAAGAAATCTTAAAAAAATACATAATTATAATATTATTATAAATCGTTCACCTATGTTATAAAGCATGACTTTGGATTGTTCGAAAATTTGAATAAGAAATTGCCGCGGTCACGCAATATTCTTCTCTCCCTGGGGACTTAAGGCCCTATGTCTCATTATGTATAGTCCAGATCCAGACCTGCAAGCGCAGATTGGCTTTGTGACTATATTGATATATTTAGAAAGGAAAAAATATCGCTTGATCAATATAGTTCTGCCTAGCATGGCGAATGCTATATAAACAAAACCAATTGACTTTGTGACTGTTTAAGAGACGGATAGATACCGCCCCAATCGGAATTTTAATAAACTTAAACTTATCATTACTTAATTTTTTTATTGTACTTACTTATTAATTAAAAAATTTAACCATCACTCGCAAGATTGCCTGAAAATCAACATCAAGTTTTTGTGCTCGACTTTTGAGCTGAGGCAAACCCATTTTAAATAGCGTTTAAATGTAAGTATGCCCTTTGCTTTGCTTCCTCACAACGTGTCATAACAAATTAGTTTACTTTCTTCTTATTTGGGAGCTTTTTATATCTCAGTTAGGTAATGTCTTACCTGTAGCAATAATTCTGCACCGGCCGCAGTTGTGACCCTGACGACATGTTTCCTCTTTGTGTAGTCGTCTGCTAGAGCAGCCAAAGAATAGCGGACGTCCAAGGCATCTCTGGACCCAGGTTGGGCTTCTGTGCCGGACCCGCTAACTGCACCGGGGCTCTGTAACAATTAAAAGGGACAATTAACATAAGAAGGGAAGGAAAAAAATACTCTACGTAGTAAATTGCGGAGGCTTGTAAATGGCTACTTGTTATATATATTAAGACTTATTTTGTAACATTAACTGTAAGCCCCCCAAACAACATAAAATAAAATAAATTTTATGTAGACCTCTTGAGTCACAGTAGAAGTCGGCCATTTTTCTTATAACCTGATCCAATTCAAGAACTACAAGAACATATTTTAAGAGTTCGACTATATGCTGAACGGATACTGTAAATGTGATATTAGCCCATTTGTCTTATCACATGTCTGTCTCTACATGCCACTCTAAAACGTTTTTTGAGAATTTTTGTTTATTTTAAGACGTCCTTCCTCATTGCGGACGCAGCACTTTGTGCCAATGTCGTGATTCACAAAAGAACTACACAAAACCTATAATCATATTTATGTTGTGGGCGTCAGAATCACGACGCATCAAAACGCCGATTTAAGATTAGCAAGGAACAAATTGCATTCACGAAATGAATGGTATTACGATCCATCATCAAACTAGTTACAGAAAGATCGTGCGTTCCCAGCGTCACTGATCACGGATCCTAAATAAGAAGGCGTCGGTCTAGCTTTCACCCCTAATTGTAGGTGTTCACAAAATCTTCAGTGCTTCATTACTTAGTATAATATTCCGCAGTTTAAAGCGCGGTTAAAAGTTTCTATACCCATTATCTTAAATGATGACATTAATCAAAAGAGAGACCGTTGCTCTGACCGAGAAAAAGCTCGATCTTTTGTAAGTCAGTCGCCGATTTGCTCAGTGTTTACTACACCATTGTTCAGTACGCGTATTTATAGAATTTTATGAAGATTCGTATCTGGTAACGAAGCTCATTAGCTTCCGTGGTCGCGGGTGTTTACATTACCGTCCGAGATTACGTCCACGGTATTTACGGATCTTAAAACAATAACGCTTTGATAACCGTAACGTGCTATGTAGGTTTATGTGTCTCCGAAAGACATCTATCAGCCTACTTCCAGTAGAGCTTTTGTTATTAGATCCGTCTCTATATAAAAGAACATAAAACAAAAATAAGTAGGTCGAATTGCAGTGTTACTGATGAATAGCTACAAATGGGTTCTGTAAATGGTTTTCTAAGTCTGTCGCCGGCGGCGGAGATGGTTACTATGTGGTTACGCGGAGGAAATCGAAAGTGGTAACGTGGTGTTCCTATCTTTGCGTGTTCAGTCGACACGATGTCACGGTCGCTGCTGAAGGAAATTACTCGCTTCTCCAATTACTTTTTCAGTATTAGCTGTATTAGAAACTGTACAATTATGGCAAAGGAAAGACGAGTTTTATGATTAAAAGTGGCAAACAATCAGATGTGTGTGGATATCTGCAACAAACGGAGAAGAATTGTTGTGCGGTTGCTTTAAACCATGTCTATCGAGTTGCTTTTAGATAATATTATGCACGAATTTTTAAAACAACACTGGCTTATAGTTCTGCGAAATAGTTTGGGCCCGGCCATTAAACTTTTGAAAAATCTTAAAATAACGTTTAGACATACATTTAAACATTCATTCTTAAAAAATAATTGCGTGAACGCGGTTAGCTGCCGAGGATTTCGTGATGCGATACAATCTAGAACCACGGATTTTGAATTAAGCGAGAAAACAGACATGCTTTCAATAGCCTCAAAATTGTATCGATAAGAATCAACAATTATTGTGACCGACACACATGTGGTTTCCGTGTATGCAATCGGTACGAAAACGTCGTCCGTCGCCTCTCGACAGTCGGTCGTAAGAGTCGTAACCTATTCACATCAGATGTAATTAGAGGGTCAGCATCTCGTCAGAAGTGGCACAGTGACGTAAGATCATACAATGCGCCTCTAAAGGCACGCACACACAATTAGCGCGCCGAGAAGCCCTCGAAATGAGGATATTGATTAGACTACCGATAGCGTAGAAAGCAAACGAAAATCGGAATGGGTCCGACAAAAGCCCGGCGGCACTTCTGTCGATATGGCTAGTAATAACATATTACTTGTAGGTCAATTGGCTAACCTTCCAATAAACATAATAGCTAGGCGTAGTGACGCTCTCAGCGGGAGAAATTAAGTTTTTATGTTAACGGCTTTCTGACATTGCCCTCGATTGAGGCAGGACATTGTAGGTGAAGATTAATAGGAACCTGTGGATTAGATTGATGCATTTTTTGTCTTGAAATGTTATTGATCGATCAATGAAAAATAAGATCAACAAGTTGATCGGTGAATTTGATTTTAACGAATTTGATCTTGCAAAGTGATTGAGATCATCACGATGGGTAGCGTGCCAATAACTTTGATTTGTAACAGTTTTGTTTTATTATTCGGTATCTCTGAATAGACAATAAATTTAATAATAAAGCTTTGCTTTCTTGCTTTCATTATAGCGTTTTTCTTTTTATAAAAAAAGCTCACATGTCGTTGCGGTTGAGTATTTGTAGAAATTTTGGCATTTACAATTAGAATTGGCATGAGTTTACTAATGTGAACTTACATAAAATACTGAAATAACTTCGTTGTAACGTTTCAGCCGTTCTAAGTGTTGAAATAAAAACAAATTAACTAAAATTATTGCTAAGAAAATGGAACTATTGTGATTCTCACCAGTATATCGGTGTACCAGAGAGTCATGATTTGGCTGAAATCCACCCGCGTCACAGGTGCGTAGCGGCTGCGGTGGTCATTGTCACATGTTAGCAGCGGCATGCGTACTCGCACAATGCACAGATCACTCAATACCCGAACCAATGGATTTATAGTTCCAGTAAACACGCGGATTCACGAGGGCATCGCCCCAAAGTCACCGTAAACTTCCAAAATATCACAGAGCAGAATGACGTGGATCGATCTCAAGTGCTCCTGATTTCGAAGTGTGTATAAATCAATCCGTTTGATTCAGTTCCATCGATGTCGGTAACAAACACGAGTTAATAATATGTAGCAGAAACGAGTAGACGGACGCGGGCGGGCGACGAGCGCGTCCGAAGGACTATGGCGCGAAGCTGCGTCTGCGCAGAGAAAGTGTTCCCGCGCAGACTCCGTGGCGTCTGCCAAATTGTCGTTTTCACGCTTCGGAAATTGATGGCTTTTTCCGAACGGTTCGCCGGCAACAATAGTACTCGCTTTTACTTTTTAGAATTTATTGAAAATAATAAATAACAAGCCTTTGACACGGTTCGATTTTAGCTTTCTTCTTCGGCTTGGAAAGCGAGGATAACTAATTAGAATCATCATTGGAATTAGAATCATTAATATCTGTTATAGGTATTCAGAATAATGAGGCGATATGTTTGACATCTGATAAAATCTATGTTTATTCCCAACTTTCCAACCTCATTTGTCTAATCCTTGACATTATGTCAATGTTTATAATTTCAGAAGGAAAATAATTACAACAGCAGGTTAATATTGAAAACTAAAGGCTGTTTATGGTTGTATTGTGCACTTCCTACGATGCATCTCTGTCATTTACCCCAACACATCCGGGTTGATCAATTGATAAAGTGATTTATTATTTTGTCGTGAGTCGTGAGCACCGAGTCTCCGTGTTGCCCGCGCCGACCGATGCGCAAACGCACCGGTAATCGCGATTTGTCATACTTTTCCTCAGCTATCTACAGGGTTGTCAGCTTCACAATGTTTAACATTTTATCAACTCATCCTTCTCTCCAAGCGTATAAAAAAAATAATTAACATAATATTTTCCTCAGCGCCCCAAGCCGATCTTAACTGCACGCGGTGCCTCTTCTAATCAACAAACGAGACTCCGGTTAATCACAAAAGCATTTGGTCATGGTAACTCTGCCCAAATTTTTTTATAACATGGATTCACAAGTGAGTTCATGTTGTGCCAACCTCACTCAGAGAAAGAAGGACAAGATGATGTTTCCTCAGGATATTGTGCTCTTTTAGTAAGATTATTAATAGACTGATTTTCTTGTCACAAGAGACATCCTCTTCCGTTTTTGTCAGCGTCTTACCAATGACCTCGTCTCACTTCGTTTTCGCACTTTCTTACAACACTCAGGCACGGTTGTTAAAAAACGTAATGGAGTTCGAGTCAAGTGGTATATCATTTAGCTTCAGTACCTTGTTATGTGAATTGTGCGATGGTATTCCGTAATCAATTTGGGTCACTGAAACACACCATCAATCATTGGCGCAACAGAAACCATTTGCCGTTTGGTAAATATTTCTTAGCGAAACGAGCCCTGATGACAGACGACTGGATGACTGCGAATCGAATCTGTCCATCGTTCTTGCGTCGATAACTTGTACTTTACTCGGCGCCGCTTTCTGCCAATATATGCTTTGGATGTGTTTCCGTAATATTTGCATTTCTATTTTACGTAACTTTTACAGTAATATCTCTAATCGTTTGGGCTAACTCTCTGCTACCTGGTTGTAGTGACTAACTAGTTGATAAACAATGAAACAGACGATGAGTCAGCATCAGAAGGTGCAAAGAAGTGCCTACAAGTAGAGCCTTCATATTCGGCAATGAGTCAGCCTTGCATAACGCCGAGAGCCAGACGGTACTTGACTTTTAAGAGGGCTATTTCGTAGTATATCAGATATTTAGCAATTAATCGCATTACATAAGCTGAAAAATGGCAGTTGAGACAGACCAGACACATGCTGTCAGCAATTTAAGTTGCCTAGATTTCTATTATTTGCAGCTTAGGTAATATTCTAGGTAATTGAACGAGCACAATGTATAGTAAACCATTCATATTAAGAGGAACAAGGTCATTGAAAATTGCACGGTTAGATAACACCATAGAATAAGATGAGCGTTGGTTAAAAGCTTTTAGCTGGTTTAACCTGTTTAGTTGAGTCATACACTGTTATGTAGAATTATTGTTATAGATAGTCTTGCATTGTTTATGTTCTTGTGGTATGTTTGTCTTAAATAATAAGTATTTTGTCTTACGAAAACTTAGAAATATTATGTATCTTTCATAGGCATGGGCAGTATTTTAACTTTCCACTCGGCATCATGTGATTTCCTCATTAACAGTCGGTGCCCAATGGGAATGGGTATCCGGTGATTTGTTTGTTAACTAGTTGTAAGCCGGTGTCTGCGCTTGAGTCCTTAAAACCTAAGACTGCATGCGAGTTTCTCGATCAATGTTCTTGCGGACAAGAGTAATTATTTTATGGATTCATCGATCTGTACAATTGAAGTTATTGAATAATTTATAACAAATACAGAGTTATTTTATCCTAGAGTTATACTCCTTTTCAAATCATTTAAACCGATCTCTCAATTCATTTCACTTTCTGTGACATAAATAATATTTGCCTTTGATGTGAAATTTGTTTAGGTATAACTAAAAGCTTTGCAAATTAGGTGCACGAAGCGAAAGAACGAAATTGGATTATTCTTTTCATCTTTTGGGACACGCCATCATATTTTGGTTATTTAACGAGAAACACAGTAATCAGTATAATTTGCGAAACTAGATCAGTTCAAACAGTCAATGAGCTCATCCTGGATAGTAAGATCTGCGTTACATACAGTTACGTCAGGTACGGACGTCATACACGCATTTAGGTCAGTTTGTCCATACACCAGTGTTTTATAACCTATTTTGTTCTATTTATATTGTTATTGTTGGAAAGTAGAACAGATTGCGATTGGGATGTGAATGGGGAAATATGAATTCGTATTTTGGCAACCCTAAAAGTAAAGCCTAGTAATTTCATTCACTAAAACGAATGGAGTTGTTTGAATGAGTTTCGATGCCGTTTTTCATGCGATTGTGAAAATTAGGAACTGGAATCATCCAATCAAAATGAATCATCAAGAGCAAGTTTACTTAAGAGTTACTTTAGATCAGATATATCTGATCTAAAGTAACTCTAAATAAGTAAATATTATCATAACGAAAATGAAGATAATATAATCATTCTCGTACTACGAAAACCTAGCTAAGTCATGAGGTCAAAAGATCATTAAAGCGGTTGCGATAGCGGAATAGATCAAAGTGGCCCAAATATTATGTGTTAATTTCTCATTAAAAATGGTAATAACCGCAATTATAAACCAATAGATCGTCGATAGCTGAGTTGTTACGTATTTGGGTTGGCGTAACAAATACGAAACAACAAAAGACACTGACTAAATAAACAGAGAGAAAATAGATGACAGGATTATATTATAAAAGTTCAAATACTTTAATAGGGACAATTATTATGATTACCTACTTTTTATATTTACAGGTTGGAGAGTATGTTTGCAACATTTGATACTTCACGGTCTGGATGTAGTTATTTCCAACTTTATAGCCACCATAATAAAGTTCAAAAGGCTATGTTTAGTTTATGATGGTATTCCGACCTGGAAAGCCAGTGGTCCAGTGAGAGCACGCATCGGCGGCGACTGATCGCGCGGAAAGCGTTCTCTTCTGTTTCTGATGACTTCATTGTAACTGCGGTTTAATGGGTGTTGCCTGACGTATAGACAGCTTTATTACTGGTGCATGTCGGCGTCAGCAGTTCAAGGAATGGGACAGTTATCCCAAATAATAAAGTAATAATAATGAGGAAATGAATACAGTTGTTTATATCTAAAGAGACGGTGACGAAGCTCTTGATAATTGAGGAGTTCGACCTGACAAGTTTACGGTTTTAATACCAATATAGAACTTCTATGTTCTAACAACTAAATATTTTTATGAAGTGAGAAATCTTCCAAGACAGGTGAGTAGAGCAAGAAATAGAATCGCATAACAAACGAAACTGACTTCTAAGAACGCCATGATTGTAATGTTTATTAATTTTGTGCATTATGTAAATAGCTGAAATATTTTTGCGATGAACCAAAGATCTTTTCCTGTTGTTTATACGAGTTCATTTGCACACGGTACATTATAACATGAACTGAACTAATTGTTTTGATTATCTTTTGACTTTCGGGAAGAGTAACTAAAACGATAGACAAAAACAAGGAAGTTAATCGATTTACAATATGAAGGATAGCAAATGAATTACGGCACTAGCCTTGTTATGTCTGTGGATGAAGTGCAAAAATTAATTGAGATATTGTCGGTCATCGAGAAACGAAGTGGTGATAGTTCGGTGTTAGTGAATGAATGCGCCTCGATCGAGTGGTGGCGGTTTTGCATTATACGACAGGCTTAAGTTTCCGGTGAAGGTAACATTGTGCTGAAATCCACGGTGGTATTATCTCGAGTTCGGCTGGCTAGCTACCATATACCGAAATATATAAGCTTACCTGCGCAGAAATTTGTCGCCAATCTCTAAGTTGTGTTCCAGCAGCTCTCCTCGAGAGCCATTTCCTATTCTAGGACTTGAGTGTTTACAATCCCCGACCATATTATCACTAGCCAACTGGTGGGATAGTGGTCAAACGTTTGAAACGTAAGAATACGTTACTAAATTCTTATTGTGACATCCAGATAATTTATAAGAAAGTGTGCCAATTGTGATAAAATAAAATGTGTTCTACCTAGTTCCAGACACTAGCGTATTCCAGGTCTAGTGTGTTTACCAGCTTCGATCACATCGTCACTTACCATCAGGTGAGATAGTGGTCAAACACTAGCCTGTCACAAATAAAAAAATAAAAAAATCAAAGATAAACAAAAGTTTAAGCATAAATCAAAGATATTGCAATCCTTATAATCTCCATCTTTATGATGCAATGAATGAATGATCCGTGCAAAAGATCATCGAAATCGAATTCGTCTCGGGGGTGTCGATGAATAAGTTTTATTTTCAAACAGTTTTAGTTGCCTAATCAGTGCAATACGATCCGTGAATCACGGAACGCCCTGATGGCGGTGTTCGGTAGAAAGCCACAATTGGCAGTATTGGCACATGTCCGGGTACCCACTCGTCTATTCAGTGGCTTCAGCCGAGCGGAAAGTCCTGGATCGTGGGCGTGATTGTCTTGTGAAACCAATGTCTTGGTTGCAACTTCCCGAAGATATTACTGAAATCTTTGAGAGAGTATATATGAACATAGAGCGAGATATTCGAGAATTAGATCAAAATGTTATCGGTGGTAGGATAGTTTCTAATGCTCGTCGAGCTAAATTAACGTACTACCTTAAATTAGATAATTAAACGTAAGCAAAGCTTAAAAAACCGACTTCACTGCTTTATCTAATTATAAATTAAAACTACTGATCAGATCTTGATAAAATTTAAATACGACCAATAAGAAAACAACAGCTTTCAAACAAAAAAAACAAAATCGGTTCAAAGTGGAAAGAAGTAATGAGGTAACATAAAAAAAAACTACAATCGATTTGAATACCTTCTCCTTTTTTGTGAAGTCGGTAAAAAATCAGTCGGTTTCAAGTCAGCCAGTTTTTTTCGTGCGCGTGCTCATGGGTTCGTTTCCCCGCAGGAACACAATTTTCCTTCCTAAAGGATATTTGTGCTCCTGGTTCTGGATGTATTTGTGGGTGTAATACAAATATTTCGACATCAACGCTTCAAGTCTTTGAACTTAGTGTGGGGCTCTGAGAGTGAATTTGTTTTTTATGTCAAACCATTATAAGAATCAGCCAGGTATACGATTATTAGTTTATGTGTTTCAGTTTAGAATAAGTATATAGAAATCAATATATCAAAGAGTAGAGTAACATCTACTATGCTTAACTTCAGCATTATTTACTTGTTCAATGTTATCCATCACACGATCACTGAAATATCAATATTTGAAACCAGCTCCGATTCTTGTAATTTGGTCTACGATGATAAAATATTTGGCGAATTTGCAGTCTACGTGAAGGAAAATCAAACCAGGTTTGGCAACAAAGCATCTATGACGTTAGTCTAGACTCAAATATAATTGACGTTGTATTCAGACACACAATGATACAAATAGAAGCTATTTAAAGACTACGATGACTATAAAACATTGGATACGTGTTATAGTTTCTTGTCTAAAAGCGTTCTAGGAATAAAATCTTGTATCGGTTGGAGCCAGGTCAAGCCGCGGGATTTCCTATGATTTACATCCCAAATGCTATAAGACTTTAAGATCTATGTTTATCGTACGATCTCAATTTCAAATAATGTTTTGATAACTGTAGAACTTCCTACGTACTGATATATTCTGATGTTTATAACCAACATAAGCGCTAAAGGTTAAACGGCGTAGTCATCGAAAGCTTACTATAACAGCCCCAACATCCTCGTTAATGGTAATTCCTAGACAATTTAATTTCCATCCTACACAGTAGCTAGGGTTCGTTGACCCCGGCATTGCAGCGGACGAATGCGCGTGAAACGTGCGCGAATGCGCGTGCGCAGCTCATAGACATGCGATTGTCAGATCGACAGTACCTATACACCGAGATGCAGCATCGCGATGCTCTATATTGCTATATAAGTTTAAGTGTGATTGATAAACGTAGACAGATAGGTCTCATTTATCTACAAGATTAAGTACAGCTTGCAAAAACAAATAGCAAAACACTCTAGTTACGAATAAATGTATCTGGATTACTTAAAAAACATGTTTTAGTTTTAATCAATCACGGTACACACACAGTATGAACACGTTTTACATTATCACACACATCGACTACCTATAGGACCTACTTCCGGAAAACTGAAATTAAAAATCAATAAACACGTTTCGAAATTAAACGAAACCGCGAAATTAGCCATTCAGCAATCTTCGAGCTCATAAAAAGCTTGTTAAAAGCCGATATCGAATAATTACAAGCGGTTACTCACGTCACGCTTCTGAGAAGGCAGACACTCAGTCTACGCGCGGGCCAT
The DNA here is from genome assembly GCA_948107665.1 of Lomographa bimaculata. Taxonomy (NCBI): domain Eukaryota; kingdom Metazoa; phylum Arthropoda; class Insecta; order Lepidoptera; family Geometridae; genus Lomographa; species Lomographa bimaculata. Next base: position 16,642,836 of record OX403589.1, read on the forward strand.
GTGCTGCGACGCCTTATTTGTGCACTCCAGTGCTTGTGCAAGCACTAAGTGCTTGTTTTGAAAGTATACAAAGAAGCTTGTTTATCAATTATCGAAGTAAATTAGCAAGAGCGACAAGAAGTCAACACGGAAGAATTATTATTAGAAATATGGCTATTGCCAAAAACTTTATCATTGAGGATGACTTTTTGTTGATGTGAAAATTATAAGTGTATGATGAAAAGGAAAGCGAACAGTATTTCGAAACACATTGCAGCCTTTAAAAGGGAGTTCACCAATTAGATATGCATTAATCATGAAAAATTCGAGTACGTATAAAGCAAACGAGTAAATCCTGAACTTTTCACTTCGACTGGGCCACATTACTCAATACTGGGACCATATAGAGTATAAGTTTCTACATCCTATTATTTCCATACGTAGTCAACCGTACAGTAACTGTGAAGAAATAATTATGTGTATATGTGCGTGAACTTAATGGAGGGTAGGTATGTGGGTCCGTAATTTGCAACGCAGCACGCAAGATCCATAGACACAGATAGCATAACTGTGTAATACATATTTGTACATGAAGAGGAAGAATTTTAAATTAGCACTATATAAATGTTGCTTATTATATTAAATATCATATGAATGTGATAATATCAGCAACATAATTGAGTGAAATTAAAATTTTAAGGTGGCGAAGCCAAAAGCAACGCAGTGAAATCGGCACAAACAGGCAAAGGTGTTTGTAGTAGACAAATTCATCAGTGTCAAGAAAATGAAATGAAAATAATCACATTGTAATTATAACTTGAGATATCTATAGACAAAATCGTAAATACCTATACACGTCAATCCGCAGATGGCCTGTTCTAACAAAGATGTTCCATGTCAACGATTAATTACGAGTGCTTCCATAATACTATATAATAATGGCAAAAACCAATAATTCGCGAGTTAAACGCCGCTTAAACGTCTCTAATAGTTTATAATAGTCGGCGTACTCGAGCACGAGTCCGGCAGTCGTTCCTGGAACCCTCCACATGTGCTCACGATGCCAGAACCCGCAGACAGACAGACGCTTGTACAATAATAATGTACGCTATAGCACTAAGCTGTATATCTGATGGTCAGTTATTTCAATCACGATAAGAAACCGGTCAAGATCGTAAAAAAAGATACATAGTAATTATGTGAAAATGCATTGAAAAGCTCGAGCCCAGAGGTTGCTTGACACAATTTTCACTTTAATGGATCGAAAGTGCATTTGCATCGGATTTTATGTGAAGATAATGAAAACAGTGAGATATTTGAAGCGTGTAAGAGTAAACATTCATGTAACTGGACACATAATCTAACTAGAATTAATTTATGAGCGTCCTCGCTCCACTAGAAGCCTCCTGTCCTCCCGAAGAACGCTTTAAATCAATTACAAATTTAATTTGTGATATCAAAGCAAGTATTGGGTCAATGGCATTCGCATTACTCGCCATAAACTATGATATTTTCGAAATATCTGGAATAGCTATGTGTTAGGAAACCGCTGTCGTACGCCAAGGAGCTGCAATAAAATTTAGATATGTAATGCGATGTGACTCTGACGGACGTTTTGTTTACGAGGGCCGGCGCGGCGCCGCTTGCGAAATAGAATTTAAAATTCGTGCAGCCGCTGTGTCGAAATCCACGTACACCGTCGTGGATCTATACTATTGTTATTTTTATATGAATCATAGACCGCAAATGACGGATCGCATTTCTGCGTTACCTGACCACAAAGATGCGTATGATTTATTATCTAGAAATTTTACTATTGTTCGGCGACTAACGTAAATCAGATTGTCTGCTGTCTATTTCACTATTTAAACTTCTTTAGCATGGAATGTTTCAAGTTCGTTCATTCAAACGATCTATGCATCTTTGCACTCGTTTATTCAAATCATCTTTGCAAAATTTTGGCGTGTGTCCGAGATTGACTTCAATTTTCCAGTAAAGATGATTATGTACTTACCCGCAAAATGAGACATAAAACTCGGTAGTTTCGCATATATTTAAATCCCATTAAGAGCAATTTGTTTGTCTTTAGTTTACGGCCTTCTCGTAAATCATCGAGTGCTTAATGTATATACGCGGAAGACAGTGACGCGTCGCTAGAGTTACGTTAACAGAATTTTCCGTATAGGTAAGGAAGTAGTGCGTGTAAGTACAGTTGTCTAGCACTTGCGGTGTTAGCGCTGCCAGGCTAGACTTTACAACCATAAAATAATACCACTGTGAAAACTGTCGCGAGAAATTGCGATGTTTATCGAGTTACATAGTAAACCTACATCCAGATGTGTGCAGAATGTCTGTGCTCAGAAAAGCCTAATTGATTTGCGTCGCGCGCGATATGTGTGCCATTACGAATGCTACGAATATAAATTGTGGTCAAACGAAGTTATGAAACCAATAACGTCGCCTACGATTTCGTAAGTCACCATAAAAGAAGATCCACCGATGCTATAAACAGACAATTCATAAACCTAACCGTATTAATCAGTAACCGGTTAAAAGACGAAAATGTGATCTCTGAGCCTCGAGCGATGCTAATATTATTTCCTGCCAAATAACACAATCAGGCTAAAAGCATTCTGAAAAACATTTTCGTCAAAAAGCAGTCAATTAGGACAATTTGGCTAAACGGTCAGTTCCTGTGGCCGATTTTAAAATGTGCTTATTTTAATCCGATTATAAGAGGCCCCAATGGCGATGACAATATCGGATGGCTCGTGCTAGCATCGATAAAGGAGCATCAGTGGCTATAAAATTTGCGGCTCGAATCGTTCAAGGATGAATACCGATTGCGTGGCGGGAGCGATTGGCAGGTGGGTCACGCGCGGACGCCGACACCATGGCGTCATATCCTCTACTGAATTGGAGACGGTAATTAATAAAAGAGAAGCGCGCGCGCGCAAGGTAGCGCTATGTTCGGCAATGCGCGGCAGTTTGGTCGCATTGTTGACGATTACGATTGTTGGTCACAGAAATGTAGCGACGATACGTAGTGGATGCAGACGTCGAAGGGACGAGCTTGAATCAGCAATGAATCACGACCACAAACAATGGCGTGTCACCGTAAAGTATTCTCTTTAACATTTTTGTGCGATAAGCTTTTATAGCATCGGAAGTTAAAGTAATTTAAGTTGAAGAATGTATGAGAGAGTCATAAATCAAGATATTTTTATTTCGGCCATGTGAGCTTATCGTTAAGTAGACCATTGCAAAATAAAGCCGAGACAGTCACAAATCACACCGAATTCCTAGTACAAAGAAGAGAATTGCCAATGGCTCAAGGGCCTGACACGGATGCATAGTTCGCGTCAAGCGTTCCTGTCATATCAGCAGGTCTTATCTGACCTGTCATCTCCCGCCTATTGAAGGCATAGACATGTGACCTCAGCAGGCTGCGCTCGAGGCCGCCTCAACCTTTCCTTTACTTTTGTATGAGCTATTGATAGGTTCACGCCGTTCAAGGCGTGCTGTGGGAATATCTTGACGAGCGTCAATTGTTTTTCGTGCTGTTCATTTATATTGTTTTGAGCTTTTGGCACGATGTTTACATCACGATTTTGATTATGGATTTCGAAACTGCATAGATAATCTAGGAAGCAGGTACTTTAATGGTTATTCAAATGGGCTGCTTCATGCATGGTTATATTATGATGAATATTATTAACATCGATTGTGTTTCTTGGAAGCTTAGCAGATATTCAATAATAGTCCTCAAATTTATTAGAACTTTAGACCAAATTTATTACATACATGATATAAAATGACACCAAGACGAATTGTCCACACCAATGACATTTCTGTAGGTCAATGTAAAAAAAACATCGCCTCGAATAGAGGGTAAAGAATAGTCTTTCAGAGCTCTGCTTACACCTGAGTACATCTAAACCTAAATCTTTTGTCCCACGAAATTTGTCCCAAACAAACTCTACTCAATACAGCCGCCGTAAAGTTTGCATATTCATGGCATTAACAGTCTCTATAGAGTCTCATAAATACTTAGTCAGCTGGATAGATTTTCATAACTTGGTGCGGTATTTTCAGGACGTCGACCCCTCGCATTTACAAGCCTCTGAATCGAGGATGATCACGCAATTTTGCCAGATTTCACTTAGTACTCATCAATAAGAAAAGGTATGACAAATGAGATTAGCTAGGACGTCGAACTTCGCCGTACCTTTGAACTGTAATCGCTTAATGTTAGAGGTTTCGGAGAGATTATATCGAGAAGATCTTCTATAAAATTGATAAAGTAATTAGACTGCCATTTATTCTTGGTGCACACATGCATAACCTTGTAAGAATTTATGTAAAATTTACGTGAATTCTATCCAACGATGAGTTGAGAGAAAAGAGTTAAATTGTGCCCATAATAAAAACAAGGTGAAGTAGAACGGATATACGCGTACATAGGAGAAACGTAGAACAGACGAGTGGTAAATTTTTTATGAGTGGTTTATTTCAACTTCTGAAAAGATAATTTTATAGAGGCCTAGGACTTCTCCCAGGGAAGGGAAATTTTAAGAAAATTGTAGAAAAGTTGTTGAGGAATCGGGTTATAATTAACCGAACGAACATGCTAAAAGCTTGGACTTAAACAAGAACAAAATAACGGCAGATTATTGTAAGTACTTTGCGGGTGTTTTCGACTTAATTATAAATGTAATGGTGAAAGCGTATATTATGATAATGTCAGCATTGTATCATCCGATATTAGGGCCATACGGCATACATCACATGTAAGGCTTACGACACGCGGCAATTGGGCCGTGATAATCGGGGAGTAAACCGCGCTAACCGTCCATCCATTGTGTAACTGCCCTATACTAGGTAGGTTTGCTAAGGCATAGATTTTTTATTAAACTTAAGAAAAAATATAGACGCGTTAAGTACTAAAATGCAAACAAAAGAGGCAACTTAAAATCCATAAGCGTTTGATAGATTTTATTGCATTTAAAATAATATCGTTTGTTTATTGCACTACTATAACAATTTATTATATCATTTTTGGATCTTTCTTTTAACAAATTTAACTTTGATAGACATATCAAAGTCAAATTTTCAGTAAGAAGAGGAGATTATTGCAGTTCAATGCGGTTTTGAATTAATATAATTTAAACAGGAGTATGCCTTTATGCGGCCTGAAAAATGCTGACACTAAGACCCCTCTATTCTATACGACAATCAAGCAAGAAAGAGTAAAAAAAATATGTTTGCAGATTACGACATTGGCGACACAGATGTGACAACCCTCGCGATGTAGGCGAAGAAAACCACAAATGCTAGAAATCGCGGACGTAGCGATGAATGGACGGCCAGCGCGGAAACACAGTTTGAGGTTGAATGAAAATTATACGCATGCAAAACGATTATCGCTTTAGCCAGTTATCCCGGCAAGGTTGGAATATTTTCTATTTGGTAGCGTGTAATTTACATTTTTTGTAGTTATACTCTTTTCTATTATAATCTCATCACACGGTTAGGCTATCACATCATCATCGAACTATGTATAGAAAAAGGAATCCAAGAACAAACCACTACAGGCTTTGCCCGGGTGCAATTACCGGTGGATTTCCAGAACATTTTATTTCTTACGAATTTTCTACAGGCAATTACGAACACAAAAAAAAACAGCCAAATTGGTCGAAATATTCTCAAGTGATCTTATATCATGCGGCAATTGATTATTATTTATAAGCGAATTTACATGTAAACAAGCATTACATTTTCAGATTGAAACTGTATTAGTATCAGTATTCATAGTTTAATAATAAAAATAATTTTCATAATGTTTTTTTTTCATTTAAAGTGAATAAAGTACCTACGTGTATGTTAAGTTTTCTAGCTAAAATAAATATTTAAACAAAAAGTAATTTTATCTATAAGACCAGTGTAATAAGCTAATTTTACAAGATGATATATGATGATGATGATGATATGATTAATATGTCTGCCTATATGGCTTAACTTACACACTTGAGTTACCGCAAATGCTTGGTTATTCCAGAAAATTGGCTATAACATTCTCGGGTGGTGCTAGAAGACAGTGTGTCTGAAAATACACAGAGTATTTTAATAGTATGTGTTTGAAAAATAAAATGCAATCCATCTGGTCTAGATCCAGCTGCAAAATGACTAAGGAAAACAAACATTTTGTTCTGCGCTTCTATACTTTCGTCGTTTTATTCCGAGTTTATTTCTTCCGGAAGAAAACTTTGGAAATAATGTTTATATTTTTAAATTGTTTCGTTGGTTTGCGAAATGTTTTAAGGTTTCAGTCTCCTTGGTAGCCAAGATTTCGAATTTAATTTACGTATGTCGATAGCTTTTAAATTCTTGCTACATAGTATCGTGTATTCTTCAAAAATTTTAACATTATATTACTCTTTGTTTAGCATGATTTTGATTCTTTGTATTTTTATGCATACCTTTATAATATTTTATACAATTTGAATAATCGTTCGTTCACGGAGAGTAGCCTGTGTACTTTTTACTACGAACCATTAAATAGGCAATGAATGATGCTAACAGCCGACGACCACAACCGCGGCTCTAAAAACCTGGATGCTAAGAAAATACGGGGTTTCTGCTGTATCACCGTCAATGATGCGGTATCTAATCGGGGCTAAGCTATTTACCTTGAAAGTGGACTAGTGTATTAATGTCAGCTATCTGGGAAATTATATGCGTTTTCTGGGTGAATGTTTATATTTTTAACTACGAAAACCAAGGCGAACACTTGGTTAATATCTATATATTTTAACCCTAAAAATTACCTACTACTTCAAAGTATGCTATGTATAGTAAAGTGTTCACTTTTGCATCCAAGAAAGAAGCGAAAAAAATGCAAAGTTTCGTATGGATTGGTAGCCGTTTATAAATCATACAAACATTGTGAAAGCCGTCGTCATTTTCATTTTTACTATTTTAATTTGGCTTGTTATTAAACACCGCCCAAAAAAGTACCTATTTTACTAACAAAAAAAATCTAAACGGTCACCAAAATGGATAAATGGTCACCAAATTACGTTGGATAAATGGTCACCAAATTACGTTGCCTAAAATATTATGAAATAAATCATTTTTTTCGTATTATAAATATTTTTGTATTAATTATAAAAAACAATGTTATCCGATTCGGTTCTCTCACAGGAAATTTTATTTTAGGAAACGTAATTTGGTGACCATTTATCCATTTTGGTAACCGTTTAGTATTTTTGGTGGCCGTCTAAATTATACCCTTTTAATTTTATAGTTATTTTTATTTGATGTTCTTAATATTTACGATGCTACCAACAATTTATATTAGGAATAAGAAAGAAGTTAATGGAAAATTCGGTTTACATATCTATAAATCATCTGGGATAGTTGTTAAATGTAGTTTGCAGTTGTTAAAAAGTACTTAATATATTTTTAATAACTTGAAGCACCTAAATCATACTCGTACTTTATATTGCAGCTGCCTGTACTACTACAATAACTTAAAGATAACAATTTGTAACAAACACTTTGGTCTGGGGGTTATCAACATACATACAAAAGGACCTCAGTCCTTCCTCGAACACGTTTTTTGCCGGTTCACAAACATCTTTATCGTAAGCAAACGGTTGGACATTTGCACTATATCGATATATGTGGAGGAATTTCGGGTATGCCATGTTTGCTTTGGGTTATGTACACTGTAGTTGTGGCCTTATCTATACATCTGTTTTTTAGAGCTTGTAAGGGTATTTTAATAAAAGTTCAATGTTAGTGAGAAGGAATTTTAAAAACAGATTTAAATAATTGTATTCAATTGGTCTCATTTAAATTTGATCAAGATCTGACCAGTAGTTCTTGAAATATCGGCAATAATGCATGTTTAGTACATAAAATCTGATCAAAATTCCGAAGATAAAGCGGTGAAGTCGTTTTTTTTATGCTTTGCTTGGGTTTAATTATATAGAATTAAGTGTTTTTAAAATAGTAATGCAAACTCTATGTAGAGTATAGACTCTACACAGAGGATATAGATATAAGAACATCAAGTCACAAGTGAAATAAATATAAATGCGGATTATTGTCCAGATTTCTATCGTCTTTGACTAAATCATTGTATAAGTCGTTAATTAGGAAAGCACTCTGCACTAGTACCGGAAATTCCAAACAGTAATTACAGTAAAATCATTAACAAACTTTCTCAGAAACAATTGAAAGTTTTCAATCAACACCAGTGAATGAATTATGATTATTTTAATATGAGATACTTAATAACAATTGGCAACCGTTAATAATACGGCAAGATTAAGATTAATCAATACACGTAATAAATGACAGCCTCGGTTCGCGAAATGAAAACAAAGACGCAGTGGGTGGCAACCCTGACATTCGAGAAGAATTTCACAGTCGATTTACAATAGCAAGTTTGTTTTGAAGAAAAAGAGTGGAGCGAGTAATAGAGCTACCATTGTGTTGATATGTATAACATGATCGCTTTCACTTTTAGCGAATAGTTCACATTTTTTATAAATACAAGACACGCTATTATCATCTTGAAATATATCAAACCCACGAAGTGAGAGGCGGTATTAGCACGCTCGTGGATAATGTACCGTGATACTATTTTGCTTGGTCAAACCGTCTTCAAGTTATACGCGATTACTACATATAGAAGATTATAAACATAATTAACAAACAGTCGAATTGAGGAACCCCTTTTTTGAAGTCGGTTAAAATGGTCTGTGTCTTGTGCCCAAAATATTACTTAGACGCTGACTAAATGAAGGCTCACTTAGGTCAACTGTCGTCTCTACCATTCGCCTGGATCAATCTTTGTATATACTTCGATCCAGTGTCTCTATTCCAAACGGCATAAACGTTTGGAATAGAGACACTTAGTAAGTTGGTAAACCCAACCGAGGTTTTAATACATTGCATTTGATTACGTAGTCATTAGCAACTGATTTCAACCTTGGCAAATTAATATTTAATATTTGTATAAACGTTTTTACGTGCATGCTTCAGTTGCATAGCATAACATCTATAATTGATTTCCAAAATACTCGTATTCTTTACCTAATATGTATTTTATATTTAGTACATGATTTGAGGTATGATAAATTATCCGTCAGGTTCCGCGGATGCTCTCGTAATTAGTTATTAACACGGTCCGTATGAGATGATAAACATTTTCTAAACGAACCTTGACATATTAGTTTCCACGTTGCGTGGGAGAACATTTTATTTATAAACGCACTTAGAAATTTACGAGTTCGTTTCAAAATAACAAAACAATGCGAGAGGTTTACTGTCGCTGTTACGTGTATTTTAATTGCAGTTCTAAAATGTTATTTGAAGTTCTCTTTTTTACTGCGTATTTTAAAACTTTGAACATTCAATATATATTTAGTGCTCATGCACTAAATATTTATTTCTCTTGGCGATTTGGCATTGATGTTATATTTAATTCAATTGACATTTAGGTCAATAAATGTAATGTTATTATGGTTATTTACAACAAGGACGGAAGTACTTTCATTTTGAGCTGTATCAACATCAATAAGTTTACGGTAACAATAACGATATAATCACCACACATATCAAGGGCCCGCTACCGTGACAATTTTGACAGTGACATTAAGCTATAATTCCGCAAATTACGTAAACCGCAACCCGTGGGCTGGCACCTGAGTGGAACCTGTTCGAGAGACCAGTTTCGTAGCTCGGAGCAAGGTCCCGCCATAGACCCGGCTGCATAACGTGAAAACAGCAACCGGTAAGATTCAAAGTACAAGTAAATATACCATTTCCTATAAACCTCAATATTGAACACTGAAGGAACACATCCTATTACTATCATATCCATGGTCGTTTTGATCATCTCTGAGAACCTTGACTCTAAAAACCGCCATAAAATAAAATTGCAATTGTGTTAATGTCAAAAGTTGAAATAAAATGGTGACCGCTAACTTCGTAATTACAAATCGCATCAACTTCTCATTTGCATTTGCTTTGTCCATGTCCATGCAATCGTAAAAAAAAAAGGATTTTTTTAGATCTTGTTAACATTATTCGAGTCCAGTGACGACACGCGGGAGCGATAGCCTCCATACTCGTTTATTATTTTTATATTTCGCATGAGAGGATGCAAAAAGTTGCAAAATGTTGCGCCTTTTGCGCGACGATGGTCGTCTTATATTGGTTATGGAGCATGCTATGTTCAAGCTAATTGATTTAATAAATACATTTACATTATTTGCTTGAATGGTTTAGACGCAAGAGCCTCTGACAGACGGATGGATGGACGGACGGACTAAGTGCTAAACAAAACAATTCAACTATGAGATCTCGCTTCGCTCGATCAATAAAAGAAGGAAAGGACCATCTTAAAATTTTCTGCTGACGTTAATTTAGCTAACGTCAAAAAGAATAGCAAGTTATTCAAACTTACCACAACCTTCGAAACCTTTTTTTTCTTCAGACGAGTCTTTACATACTGGCACAAAACAATTTGTTTTAATTTAAACAACATTTGCAAAACAAAACCACGCATTTTACACAAACCACTTACATTCGATGTTCACAGTTCAATCCAACATATTGTAATGAATATATATTTTGAGCTTTCAAATAATTAAGGATGAGCTTTGAAAGGAACTGTTTACAAACAAATGCTATTATAGTTACGCTAAGCTTCAAAACTGTATATTAATTATTATCAATAAGTATTAAACCGTCCTAAATCTGAAACTAAAACAAACTATCAATAAGTAGTTTGTTTAACGGCACAAATTCTTAATGTTGTATTAATGAATTATCCTTAAGCGATTTAGGACAATTTCTTCGAAGAAATACGAGTTACTTGTGCTTCTTTGAAAAATACAATAGTTTATTAATTCTGTTTATTCCTAATTTGTTTTGATAAGGAGTTAATAAACGTAAAGTGAACTGGTCTAACCGGCAATACGAAACGGTTTTCATTATCTAGACTTGTTTTCGATAATGTGCTGTATAAGTTAAAGATAGAGGCTGAGGTGTCATGAAAATTCAGTGTGGTAACTGTTTCTTCAGGTACATTGACTCCAGTCTTGAAGTATGTAATATTTATGGTTTGAGAACAGAATAACACGTTAGTTTCTATTACAATTATGTACAATTAGTACAATTAGTAACTATTAAGTTACTTAGCTTTACTCAATGTTTCTACTACTTATAGAATCGGTGGTACAGACATAATGATATGGTTAAATTGCTTTATTAAAAGATTTGTAATAGACATTACAAACAACGACAACTATTAATTCCAACCAAATTGGACAGCACAAGCATAGGGATACTTGGAAAGTTATCGAGGAGACCTTTGCCTAGCAGTTGGACACAATAGGTTTAAAAAAATATAGCCATTTTTTATTATTAATTCAATAAGAATTCTATCTATCTAGGTAGACCTTCGATCATAGAGGTAGACACGCTAAGAATCAAAATGTAGTACTTTATTTACCACCCTTAAGTAGAAAATTCTATCGACAATCATTAAATCGGTCCGGCATAAGTCCATCTTTAGAGCAACTCACATTCTAGGCCAATCGTACCTATCACCCTCGACTACATGCATCGTCACTTATCAATTGAGATTGCGGTTAAACGAATGTTAGTTCATATAGATAGTAACTGTTAAAAAACCCAACCAAAAAACATAAGTACGCTCTCAAAACACCGAAACCTAAACATACATTTCCCGTCCCTATAATTACCCATCGCGCCAACAATTTGCCTGAAGTCGATTGCCACAACGTCACGCTGTGATCACGTGACGGACACGCGGCACGCACCCCCGCCGTTAATTTCCCATCGAGCCTTACATGGTTTCTGGCGTAGGCTTGGAGAAAAAACGTGATTTTTTTGTAAAATGTCCATACTTGTATCGATAGTTGTGTTGTGATGAGACGAGAACTTAAATAGAAGAATGTAAAAAGAGCCCAACTATACTTAAATATCGCCACAGACCAGTGTCTATGTAGGCTGCATATGAGCTATAAGTAAACCTTCGACGTGCAGTAATTTCATATTAAATAATCAAGATTATGTCTTTCTAATTATTTGATAATATAATGCTGATTAAATATATTTTTCACACCTTCATCAATGCCTTCAATACCGATACTGTATTGAGAATGACTTTTTTGAAATGATACAATGTGTCCCGTAAAACAGTAATCATTTCGTTATTAAAGAAATCAGTAAGGATCGTCAGAACAGCTCCAATTTCTCGTATCGGGAATAAAATCTCGTCACGTGAGAGTCACGCTGTTGGCACGCATCGCACCCCCGACGCCGCCGGTCGTTTCCAATCGAGCCTTACAGGGCTTCATTACCGTCAAACAACGTGCATATATACGTGTAACGAGTATATACATACGTTTACATTAGATTTACGATTTCTGAAGGACTTAAGGGTAGTATATACTGACATCTACTTATATATACACAGTTTTGGTAATTTATTAGATTATTGGGTTTAGTCAGGCAGAGCCTTAGCTCATTACGTTAAGGGTAAGTAGCTATAGAACTTGCTTGCTTGCTTGTTGACTAGTGAGCAGTGCAGGATTTTTCAAGCCGCTTGAAGGCATCCAACATAGCCGAACGACTGTCGTCTTATGACTAAAAACAGGGTCCGACAGTGCCCTCTGAAGCACGTTTCTACTCAGATATAGAACTATTTTGATTTATATGTAGTGATAATATTACGAAATCAAAAGTAGCAATCTGTTACTACGAGCATTTGTGAAGGACGTTTTTTGATATTTTCATATCTAGCAGTGACAATGATCTGTCTCTACAAATTATTTATACGCGTCTCTACCTAAAGTATTACAACTGGCCGTTCAAATTGTCACGGTCATGGCTTATTTTATAACTAGATTTAAAAAGTAAGTAGATATACATACATAAGAATATACACATATTATTACAGATGGTATATAAAATATGTTAAAACGTATATTTTCATAAGATATTGTGGGATAAATAGCCCCTTTTCGAGACTCTTAGATATGGGCCAATTATTATTGGTTTATCAGTGTTTTGCAATTATATTTTACTCTGTTCCCCATGTAGATTTTTCAAAATTGTTTTATGTTGGCAGATTTCTTGTTGATTTCTTGTCTAGTGGATGTAACTTGCAGTGTTTTCGAATGGCTTTTGATGGATATTTTAACTAGTAGTTAAATACTTAATTTTTGTACGACTTGGTAGCTCTGTTCGAGATGTGCTGATAAATATTATTTTTTTAAATCGAATTATTTAACGTTAATAAATAATTACGAAAATAGAATATAAATTTTACTACGAATTATAAAATATTAAAATGATAAATCCGCAAGTTTGTAAGTGTGTAAATGTGTAAGTGTGTAAGTATGTTTATCTCTCTTCTCGCTTGAGCGCGTGATCGGATTTGGATGAAATTTGGAATGTACATAGCTTATACCTAGGATTAGCACATATGGTACTTTTTAACTGACAATAGCTAATTATAATAGAAGGCGAAGCCGCGGGGCACTGCTAGTTATTTCATGAACAGTTATAACAGATTTTATACATTTTCTTAAAAAGGTTTAACCTTTAAAAGTGTTATACATTTCACGTGTATTTTGCTACTAGCAAGAATTCTTCACGTAAAACAAATTACGTGTAATTTACGCGTACAACATAAATCTGCGCGGGCATTAATGTCGATTAAACTGATATGTTTGTAAACAGAAATTTCAATATTATGACGAGCGGAAAAAATCACGAGGACAACCGAGTAATGTCGGTACAGTTGAAATAATTTAGTAAATAAGTAACTCGTTATATTCTGTAAACATTTACAGAATATTTAACCTATATATAGGTTACAAGTGGCTTGTTAGGTTTAAGTAGAGTCATTAACTTTCATGAGTGCCGCTTTGGGGCTCATGTGAATTTGAGTTTGATTTTAAGCCGTAGCCATATTATATTTATTTATTCTGGTGGTTAAGGTAAAATTTTGTACGACAAATTATTATTTGAATACATATCTAAAAAAATCATTTTTATAAATTTAATATTTCCTTACTTGACTTGATAGATTTTGCAAACTTTCCAATTGATTTCAAATTTGTTTTATCATACAGACTGTCTGTATGATTACTCCTTTAAAACACTTCAATCACTCACTAAGGTATCGTCACTTACCATCAGGTGAGATAGCAGTCATACGTTTCATTATTGAATAAAAAAAGGTATGGTTTTGTTTGGTAGAGAGTAAACTTTTTGATATGTAGGTTTGTGCAAGTAAAATCGACGTATATATATTTTTTAAATATATTATTCATTCATAATAATTATCTACATATATTATTCGTATCGCAGTCTCGCATTTAACTGTTAAGTTGTATTACCGGATATATGTCCAAAAATGGAAGTAAGCAAAGTACCGAGGCTGCTTAAAAATATTCAAAGTTAATGTCAAGAACACTGTACTGACACTACATTGATCAATGGCAGACTGAGCACTCACCCACGATCCTGTGGAGCCCCAGCGCTTCAGCCTCTTCCCGAATATGTTCTGGCACTGGCTGAGGCAGGATACCGAAGTAGCAGGCTGAATCTTGCCCACCACACTCTCTCCCTTGTCCAATGTCATTTTGCACTCTCACTTCACTTTGTCCCAATCCCAATCGCGAGTTTTAAAAACTCAGCGGAAAGAGAATTCAATATATTATCGTTCAAGAATGTTTAAAAATTTACACTAGTGTAACATGTGCAATATGTTTGTTATTAATTTGAAGTTGTAATGAAATGCGATGCGCGATTTTAGCTCGACGCGAAGCGTGCGTTCGTGACGAGGGCCGGGGCGCGAGTGCCGGTGGCGCTCCACTCGTTTTCCTCGCTCGGGAAAGCTGCCCCGCCCGCCCAAGCTCGCCTGGTTAGAAAAGCCCCTTTCCACATTGTGAGAAACGTATTTTTATACTTAGTTCCAAAATTCAAGTGTTAATCTGACGCAGGTGTATTCTCGGGATAATACGACGTACTATGTAATATGACAAAAGTATACAGTGATATATGTATATTTGGAAAATTGAAACACACTTTTCTGGAAAAAGATTTTCCCTAATTAAAATTCCTTAAATGATGCTTTTGATTCATAAAGATCAAAATACTAATCACTAATCTCAAGATTATTACAACAATAACAAAAGCTAGATAAATAATTTAGTAGACATTCTTCCATACAAAATCTAATAATGTCCTGTCCGAGTCTTACTCCCCTTCATACAATTTTTGACAAATGGCATTGCATTTGACAGACACCCGAGGTCTAGCGTAGGAAAAATTGGGCCAAATGTCCAATGCAATGTCTCGTATTTATAAAGTCCCATAACAGCAGGTTTCATGACGTACGAAGCTTCTAATACAAAGTCGTTGCTATTTTTCATTAGAGGCTCAAGATCACGCCGTTTAACAGTAATCAATCAATCTGTGACACCTCAATTTCTGTTCAATCGTTTGTTTACTTCCTCCATGTAAGATGAGAAAATGTTATCGTTGTTGACATATGCAGCCTTGGTTTTGTTTGGTATCGGATAGTATATAGCGGATGATCAACGCCCAAGGGGAATCGACGCGACCGACGCGCGTAGTAGAGTTTTCGGGCTCTAAACACAACTAAAGTCTATAATAAGATTATTATGAGTTAATAACTCTTAAACTCAGAGTAATGTAAGAACTTTACTCTGCTTGGAGCAAGGTTTGTGAACTCAAGTTACCTTTGAACTTTCGTGCAAAAACCTAAAAATTACCTAGTTCTTTTATATATTTTTAAGTGTGTCTTGCAGATGATAGCTATTTCCCGAACCTACATCACGCTTTTCATACATAGCATCTTCGGACTGTTGTCTATTCGTTGACATGAACATCCGGCCATAATAATAAAATTGTAGCTACACTTTTCACGCGTCATTAAATTTTCAACATTTACGATGATTGTTTGAAATGTAGCTGAGAAGGTGGTAATATTCCGTGTCAGCTTCAGATACTACGTGCGTAGTCATAATTTATAACTGATCACATTTAATAAGACGATCACTAGTGTTGTGATAACAAATCATATTTTAATTGTACGATGTAAAACGTTTATTGTTTGACAGCGAGTACGCTCTATAATTTATTGGAAGCACGAAAGAATTCAGCAGCATTTTTTATGTCACTTCCTAAGCGTTAGTTTTCGTTCGTTACAATTATTTATGACGTTCCGACCTCGAATTCTCGGTTAAAAGTTTGGATATTTAATTTTAGCTTCCAAACGGATACCGAAAATATATCCATCCGTCGGCAAAAATATAAAAACATTCAGTGGAAACACGGTACAGCGGGTTAATTAATTGCTCGAAGTCTCCTAATTAATTCGATCTGATAAGATAGAGCTTTCGAAACCGCCACGGTGAGTGAAAACCTTCAGCGTCGTGGACCTTACAAAATAAACGAAAGCGCAATGTTAGTAATTTTAATTAGTTTGTAATTAATTTAGACAACGTGGAATTCGGATACGACATCCATGGACGCGTTGCGTCGCGGATTATGAATTTCCCTAATTAGCAGCTATTTTCGTGTCGGACTTGGGATGTTTGCTTATGTTTTATAACCTAGCTCAGTGTAGGCTTCAATGTTTTCTAAAATAAATGCCCTATTACGTCCTTGACCAAATATTTCAAGAATAAACGAAAAGGTTGTATGCATTTGACTTCCGGTCTGTATATACCAGGCAGCTTCGTCTGTACTAGTCAAGATGAAAAATAGGATATGTCCTATTACTAGGTTCAAACGTCATCTAACAAAAGTAACTGACAGTTAAGATTTCCAAGAGAAGATTAGCTGAAGCTAGAGCTCTATGTGCTGGGGATAAGCTGAAGTTTTTTTGCCAGAGAGCTATTTATGCTGGGAAAGATAACCTAAAGGGTTTCTATACTTTCTATAGATTTTTACTAGCCCAAAGTAATTCACATTTTGCGACCCCGTTATATGTACGAACACACGCGCTTCCAAATAAATTATAATTTGAGTATATGTAGGTACTAAGAACCCAAAATAAATGTATGAATTAATGTTCGTGTAGATTATAGAGGAATAATGGGGAGGGATCAACTAGGAGCTATTCCTGCAAATGAAATGAGTCAGGGTTGGTTTTCATCAGACCTAGCACAAAATAGATTGGTTCGCGCTGGAATTTGGTATAATTTGTATTATGAATGAACTAGGTAGATATTCAGAATTTATGCATTTTTTCAATCTGCCTACGCGAGAATACTGTTTTAACACTTCTGATTGCTAATTTGGAATATTTAGTATATCTGCCCACGTCGCCACTTCAGTTAGATAATTATATTGAGAGAATGTTCTTTATCCAAAGGCCAGAGCTCTAGTATTTCTTTGAAACGGCTCCGTGCCGATTGCTGTTTACCAATAGACAATTGCGATTGTCAATATTTACGCGAATAAAGAGATTTTAAGTCTAACACGACATTGAAAGGCTATTTGGGACCATTTAGGGACCTACTGTGAATTATTTTGGCCGATAATTACAGAATTATGATAGAGTAAGTTATTAACGGAACTCTACCTAAGTTTGCCTTATCTCAAACTAAAATACTCAAATCCTCACACTAGTTCAATAAATTGTGTTGTGCGTGCCGGAAACATTAACATCGCATACAAAATTACACTCAGAACCAGAAATGCAAATTTCCCTTAGGGAGGAAAGTTATGCTTCTGACGGTAAGTACAATCCAGAAGCCTCGGCGGCGTTGCATTTTTTCAACAAAATTTAGTAATTTGTAACAACGGCGTTCAGTTTTAACATGGACATCTCTACCCGATACATCTAATATTTTTAACTAAAATGTAGAGTGCATAAATAAATATAAATATAAAAATACCATAAACAACATGAACTAGGAACACGAGTATAAAAGTAGAGGGACTTGTAAAATATTAAATATATGTCTTTTGTCGGACCGTGAAATGGCAGTGAATGAAAGCAACTGAATTCCAGATTATGTGAATTAAGACAAGAATAGCAAAAATATACCTACATATTAATTTTACATATTTATGATTACAAACACAAAATGTATCTTATCTATATATATTTATAGTTAGAAATCCTTTCGCAGTGCTTGAAAATGTCTCTATCACCTCTAGCTAAGCGTTGATTCTTAGTCAGTCAATCAGCGACACAAAGGTTTTATAATATTTAGATTAACATATTATAAAAGCTCAAGCTTTCAGATATTTCACAGTAGCACCTTAGTTAAGGAAAACAAATTGATGCCACCGAATACCGAAACAATTGCAAGGCGAATCAGTTTTAATGGTCACTCGGCCTTGCGCCATTTCTTGTTTTGCACCGTAGATGAAGTATACGTGAAAACTTTAACACTTTATCGCAGTAAACATTCTCAGATCACTTCGCCATCAATACAAATTTCTACACAATCTTAAAACTGACAAGGTTCTTAGCTATGTTGCTAATGTTGATTGAACGTATTAGAATGATACTATTTACTATAGGTTTGCGTAAAATCCCTGGTTGTTAGTTTTTGCGTAAATCTAAAGATTTATGGCGGAGCCAAGCTGTTTCCTTGTTGCAATTCCGTATGGTGTGCAAGGACTAGTTCCTGATTATACTGTATACTAAACCATACATAAAACTACGCTAAATAAGCTGACAGCATTGTTAAACATTTCGATTGTTTAGTAGCCGTAAATTTAGCCTATGTTTGACCTAGACAATAAGAACAGAGTCACTGGTCGCATCATTTGAATGAACCAACAAATGCTGTAAGTTTAATCATATTTATAGAACAATTATAGTATCGTCTACAATATAAGCACCATTTTTGAACACCGACGAAAAAGAGGGATGTTATAAGATTGTAGTGTACATAATGTTTGTCAGCTGTGGCATCGTAGTTTCAGAACGGCTAGATGATTATATTAAGTTATTTTGTTTAAAGGTGATGTGATCGAGAGTGTTTGGTGAAAATCAGTGCAATTGTTTTCCAGATG
This sequence comes from Lomographa bimaculata, assembly GCA_948107665.1. Lineage (NCBI taxonomy): Eukaryota > Metazoa > Arthropoda > Insecta > Lepidoptera > Geometridae > Lomographa > Lomographa bimaculata. The sequence goes on from OX403589.1 coordinate 16,661,931, forward strand.
GAGCGATGGAGGTATTTTCAAAATTTTGATTTGTCATTTGTTTCGTTATTAAAAATACCTCTATTCCTAATTGCATCTTCGACTGAATATCACAGATTTAAAACAGTATCTGCCGAGATGATACTTAAGCCCAGCGTGCAATTTTATTAATGCTCTGTGTAGGCACAGATCCTGTCTAGGTCATGCCCACATAGCGCGTAGGATAAACACCTAAACCTGCCTAGATGTAAGCACTAACGCTTGGGCTACACTAATAAAATTTATATCGATTTGAAAAATATTGGAATTTATCGCTAGCTATTAATTACTTTCAATATATCATATTGACATGAAGGTTTAGAGCCAAGTAGGCTCTATGAAAAATCAAAATTTTATGAGAAGGCGACGATGTAGTTGGCTTTTGGTTTAAAATTAAACTATACCACTAGAATAAACTAATATATAAATGATGGCAAAATAAATACGATTGAAGGTAGCACGTCTGCCTTCAAAGCAGCAGGTATCGGGTTCGATTCCCGGTAATAATACAACTTATCTCACAAAGTGAAATTTATGTTTCTGGTTGTGGGTGTGATTGTGTGTGTTATGTATGTTTCCGGCACCCACGACTCACAAGGTTTCGAACTTAGTTGTGAGTGTTAAATCATTTATGGTATCTATCAGCGATTATCTTTTTAAAATACGCGGAAGATCGTGAGCAAATTTCCATCTTCAAAAACCACAGTACAAAATCATCAGCCTTATTGGTCTAATCTCTCCCTTCCAAGAAGATTGTTTTCCCTGTATTATACAGGTAAATCAAAGATTGATAACTATGGTAAAATTTCATCATACATACAGTTTGCCTCGTCATTCATCTCGTTTCTCGTACTATTTTTCCTGCAAGTCAATTTCAAAGAGCTTCCACTTGACCTGACTCATATGTTACTCAATCACGGTAGAGATATGTATGACAGTAAAATATTTAGACTAATATGACCTAATAATTAAAGATGATAGACATGTCACAGAGTGATAGAATGCAATGAACTAGCATGCTTTGAAATTATTTGATTAATAGATTGGTTTAAACATAGCAGAGTAACATATTGGTCGAAACGGTCTATATTGTAGCTGCTTCTATAATTCTCTGCTTTTTAGGGTTCCGTACCCAAAGGGTAAAAACGAGACCCTATTACTGAGACTTCGCTGACCGTCCGTCCGTCCGTCAGTATGTCACCAGGCTGTATCTCAAGAACGGTGATAGCTAGACAGTTGAAATATTCACAGATGATATATTTCTATTGCCGCTATAACAACAAATACTAAGAATAAAATAAAATAAATATTTAAGTGGGGCTCCCATACAACAAACTTGATTTTTTATAGATAATGGTACGGAACCCTTCGTGCGCGAGTCCGACTCGCATTTGGCCGGTATTTTTTTAAGATCTACCTTTATTGCAGGTGCAATAAACTGTAACTGAGGTAAGTTCTAAGGTACACAAAATTAAGCCTATATAAAACACACCGAGACGCCAGTCTAATACGCGCGTACAAGACTGAATGAATCAAGGAGTACAGACTGCACCGAAACTAATCTCGCAGCTATGCGAGAAACCAATCATGAGTGATATCGTTAAAATCTAAATAAATATAAATGATGTCTTTGTCTAAAATCTAAGCAGATATTTATGTAAGGTTACTTGATATCCATGTAACCTGGACCTAAGATATCGGTTAGGCGTCGAGACTATTTATCTTTTACAGCGTTATCTATTGAATAAGGATTTATCGGTAATGTTTGCTTCGATAAAGGCATTGAAATTCTAAGAGCTGTCGAAGGACAGCATCGTTAGGATTAAGAATAAATCATACTTAAATATATTTAACCCTTAACTGGTATCGTAAAATTGACTAACGTAACTGGTTTTGTGGGGGTCGCTCGGCCACAAAACCACATCTTCTAGGATACAAATGTTCGCAATTTTATTTAAGTTTTATTTAAAAAAGATAAATAACAAGCTTGTTTTATTGAACCAATCAATTTTTATTAATGTAATTCTTTTTACTTAATTACTAGAAGAGATCACAAAAACGTTACAACTTTTTGGTATTTTTTTTCTTACATAATACAAACTTAAAAAAAAACTATTATTTTTTAATCTTAGGCTAACATATATATGTTTTCTTATTCTTTACACAATAATCTTCGGAAATAAAAAGAAATAAACCACTAATTAACGTTTTTTAAAAGAAATCAACACAAATATAATCCTAAGGGCTCAGGAACATTACAAGTAAACTAAGTTCAGTCTTGCTGGTGGATTTTTAGACCATTTGAATTTGTTTTTTCCATAATAACTCTTTTGACTCGGTCCTGCAGTAGGTTCACCTTCACTCTCTGAAGAACATTCTTCAATATCGGGACTTAGGTCTTCACTGCTTTCTGAATCGTGTGTTGGTGACTGCTCAATATCGCTTAATTCATCATTGCCACTGACATGTTCTTCGGGATAGCCACCCAACACTAATTCGGAGTCGGAATCCGCGGCCAATATGTCTTCTATCGTTTTTTCACTTAACGGTCTCTCTATCTTGACAAAATAACTGTAAAACATATGAACAAATGAAATAAAATATTTACTAAATACTTACGTAACTGGTATAGTGGGGGCCGCGCGACCCCCAAAACACACGTACCTCCGCTCAGGTAAAAGCTAAAACGCCGAACGTCCGGCACCCGTCGCAAGTCGCGATGTAATGAGATTACTTAAATTGGCGCCCGTGCACGGTGCATAGTTTTAAAGGAATTAAAAAAAATATAAAGCGTGGGGGCCGCGCCACCCCCACGAAACCAGTTAAGGGTTAATAATACCAAACTTAATTAATTTACCGTCTTAGGCATATTATAAACAGATTAATTAACCGATGAGAAGAAGCCGAATTCATCGCATCACACTAATATTATAAATCTGAATGTTTGTGTGTACGTGTGTAAGTATGTTTGTTTTCTCTTCACGCTGTAACGGCTTAACGGATTTGGATGAAATTTGGAATGTACATAGCTCATACCCGGGATTATCACGTGAGTTACTTTTTATGTTAAATACCGCAGGCGAAGCCGCAGGGCACGGCTAGTATAAAATTATTTTAAACATTTTAGGACATGATTGTGTCCTCCACCAACTTGTACTAGGCTAGCATAATGGATTATTGTCTAGAATAACTCCAACAGGAGAAGGCCTTGAGTCCCAGCTGTGGGAACGAAATGAGATGACCCTATAATACAGTACCTCCAATAAGTTCACGCTATTTGATTGATAAATATGTGTGAATAAGAAGTTTAAAGGTATATAATATGACGATAAAACTACGCTGATTTGTATACAATTGTTTGTTTGATGTTTTTTTTATTTCTGTCTGTTAATAAAAGTCGGGGTTATCTATAATCGCGGAAATATCGACCATGAAACTAAATCAAATTAATTCCATTATTACCTTGATCTGATTATATCTATTGCAATTAAGCAAGTTGTATTATTAGGGTCTACCACCTTCACGGATTTTAACTATTTTCAAGGAAAAAGTAGCTAATTTAAATAAATATATTGTAATACAGTACTCTTTGTATATAAATAAACGACTCCAGTTAATGGTAGAAGATTAAGAAGTTAGTGACGATGTAAGAAATAATTATATTTCGAAAATTTCTAATGATATTCAAAGTATTTATATAAAGACCAAAAGCAGCTAGATTGACATCCAATAATAACATAATCACTAAGATAGATTTGGCCTCCAAAAAGGAATCAATATATGTAACTCGTCAAAAATAAGGTCAAATTCCTGGACATAAAACTGAAACAAGCCATCCACCGTTAAACCTCTATTTCGGCGACTTACATAATACAAATCATGGTGAATCTATTCTCAGAAAACTGTTTTCAGTCGCATAATGTTTCTGTATCAACAGAACGACAGATTAATATCTACAGTGACCTTTTCCAAAAGAAGCTGAGATGCTTCGACTGTCCGACCCGTCTGATAAATCAGTAGAACAAAACATCTAATGCGCCGTAAATAACATTTAAATGATTGGGACATAAATATCGCCTAACAAGCATCTGGAATTGTGGAGTTTATTTTGATCATGGATTTATTATGAGACTAATCTTCTTAAAAGCAAAAGTTGTTAAAATATATAAACGTATTAAAGGTCAAAAATCAAAGTAAATTAAACTTATTATTTTGCTTCTTTTAGCATAATGATAATTAAACATAAATGCTTTCACACTCACAGCTCCACACTAAATTGGATGACTTGTGTCGTGGGTACCGGAAACATTCACATCGCATACACAAACACAACCAGAACCAGGAACACAAATTTTCCTTGGGGAGAAAACTAGTGTTCCCGCCGGGAATCGAGCCCGATACTCTTGCTTAGAAGGCGAACGCCATCCGACGCAAACGAGCAGTTCAATTGATATCACATTTTTTTATTAATCCGATAGCATGTATAAGTAGTAGTTTTTGGTCCTTTCTTCACGCCGCAATGGCTGAATTGGGTCTTCTGATTGGATTGACTTAGTCATTTAGCTAGGAATCAGGATTAACTTAAGCTATTTATTATCCAATTCTAGATCTAATCATGATCGAACAAATTATACAACAACACGTGATATTCGGAGAGGCCGTCATCTTACTACAAACATATTACTACGATCTTAGATTTTACACAAACTTCATGAAAAAATTGTACCCATAACCTACACAAACGTGGATACATGTATAGCATTATAAACAAACTAAAATAATGTATGTCTGCAGATCATTACTACACAGCTTTGCAACAATTGACCAGTGTATGAAGCTTCAACTGATGACGGTCGCAATTTTGTTTTTATGCTCGTTAGGCAAGCATTTGACCACTATTTTCACCTGACAAAGTTTTTAGCGAGACGAGATTGTCGCTTATATTTCGTTTTGTCGCGTATGTTCCGTGGACACTTGCGTTTGGCACCAAAATCCTTACGAGTATATTGGTACCTAGATCGATGGAGGCAATTATTATACTATCTGGATTTATAAGCTTTGGGTAAAGGTCAAATGCCAGCATATGAATCGACATCATCATCATGAACGTGAGCGAGGTCCACACAGGTGCAGGTAGAATGAAAATAATATAAGATTTTGTTCTGTTATCGAGATCGGTCAAGTCATATTTCAGGACATACTTAAATATACCTTATTTCATTGTTCATTTATCTGAATAAATCAGATACACACTGTTATTGATTTCTTAGAATAATCGTTTTCTATTTCACCCGACAAATGTTTCCCTTTAAGTAATCTGCCTACTCAAATGCGTTGTTACGCATTCGAGTGGGCAGAAATACTTTTTATTACGGGTTTTCCCATGAACACACAACAGTGCTATAAAATCGAGAGATTATGTTTACTGTCAAAACTATCCACTAGGCAGAAACAAGATAATAAACGTAGAAATGTCAACGAATTTCTATAATTCAAACACCTGAAGCATGCGTAAGAGATATTTCATATATATATTAATATCAGTCAGCTTCCAGGAAACATGGAATAATAGGATTATAAAAGTATCTATTATAAGAATTATTTTTACATTTGATAGGCTAGCGTTTGGCTATTATCTCACCTGATGGTAAACATGTTTAAGGATCAATATCACTAAAAACGATGTTTCGTCATTTGAAGGAATCGTTTTCAGTGATTGTGGTGACAGATAATTGAAGGTGGTGATTTTTAAATTGAATTTATTGTTCCTCAATTATCTTCCAAGTACCAAAACAACCCTTTCAATAGATAGATACATTTTAAATAGATTCCTAAGAAAATGTAAATGCCGTAATTAATATTAATTTTAAATTCATGACAGACACATAGGCAGACAACGTAGTGATGGTAAAGGGGTTTGAGGTACGAAACCCTACAAGTAAAAGTAAACAAATATATATTTAAAACTCAAGCCTTTGACGTATTTACGAGTTTCAAGCAGTTACGAATGTTAACCTTTCAACAGACTCACGCCCCTGTAATTTTGCAACTGTGTCGCAAAAAAGGGTTATAAATAAAAAAAAAACAAAAAAGTGTAGGAAAACCCGTAACTGCCAGTCACGTTCGCATTTTCTATGAATAACCAGCTTTTCATTTGAACGTGACAGCAAAATAAATATAACATTCGTTTTGAATCTTATGTTTTTGACGGCAAATAGTAACGGGTTGTGTCGGGGTGACGTGAAGGAATGTGGCAGGCAAGTGAGTTCTGAGAACTATTTGATATAGAGAGGTGGTTTTTAAAGAAAATTGAGAATTTTTATCATGGCCTTGGGTCAGGTGCGTCTTGTTTGTGAACCCAAACTAGGCAATGCCTATATCTTTGGAGCCCAGTTACCTAGGATTGGCTATTTATTACAGTAACAGGTCCTATACGTGGACATCATGGATACATAGACCTTCGACGATTAAGCTTGAAAATAGCACCACTTATTTTGTAAATAACAGAAATATCCGTTATTTAATGACGTTAAAAATACAAAGAATACGGAGATGTTATACCGAATTTAATCAATATTATTAAACGAGGATAAATTATGGAATAGTCAGCGTCAAATAGATGGAATCCCAGAAAGAATAAAGAAAAAATTGGTAGGTAATTAGAAAAATAGGTAGTAAATCATGAAGCTTAAGATATGCAATTGCTATACTCATAAAGCTCTAGAAATCATTTGTGTTGTTAATATACGTAAATGAATGATAAAACTTTCACAGGGTTTTGATAATATAAAATTATGGAACAAAATGGTTTAAAAAGAAAAATTATGAGCTTTGCATGTGATTTGGTATTTTTTCTGTTACATTTTTAAATTATAATAATATTCTGAGAATTAGGAGTCATTTATCATATCATCAGAATGTGTCATTATAATTGCCGAATAAAATAGATACAAATTCACGCGTTTTAGGAGAAATTCTGGTATTACTCCGCAACAATCTCGGTGCAACTCAATCAGTTCCTCCAAGGCTCGCGATAGTTTAACCCAGTAAACTAATTTGAATGACGTCGAGTTACGTTTAGTGATGTTATAATCACAACAAGGACGCCCAACCAAACCCCTGTCTAGAGTAATCAGTTTTGACGTCTGGTTTTATAAATAGCACTCTATTAGTAGGCAAGTCCTTGAGCAACGCCCTCGGCAGGTGTCGCTTCTGTTCCCATGTTAATCTATGGCGTAATCGTAAATCTTATGCCATGATTAATTATACTGCCTGTTGCAAGTGTATCGATTTTCTTTGATTATATTAATCGATTTAAATTGGTTTTGGATCTAAACAGCAGCATAAATATATCAGTAACAATTTTTGAATTTGTACTAATTTTGGTTTATTCCGAACCTGATTTGGCACGTTTGGGAAAAAATTTGAATGTGAACTTTTACGATGCGCGTGCACAACGACACCTAAAAGCGACACCATGAAGTTGTTTGGTAATTGTCTCTCAAGTTTTTGTGAGAACTGAACTATATATTCAAGGTAGTTATTTGGTATCTTTTTTCTATACTAAAATTCCTAAAACATGGCTGCAGTTTTATCGATTTTCTTCGATATTGGTGCTAATTCTGTTGAGCACCGAACTAACCTAAACTAAACTAAAAATAAACCGAACTAACCTAAACTAAACTAAAAATAAACTAATTTTAAGCACCGAACTAACCTAAACTAAACTAAAAATGAACTAATTTTAGTCAAAGAATACCTAAACGCTATTCTTTCAAGTATAAGATCACATTAAAAATAATACAGATCCTTTTCATGCAGACTAATTTGAGTAATTTTTTTTTATTTTTAGTCTTAATTTGACGTAAAACATGTACATCAGAATAAGAATTTGGTCATTTTCACTAAATAGAGTAACTAAACTAACTTAGTCCTGTCAAACTTAATTTTAGTCTAATCTTGCATTTTCTGAATAGGTTTTGGACTAAAGCAGGACTAAAACTAATTTTAGGCTAGTTTAGTCTAATTCTGGACAACAGAATCGGCACCTGTATCAAACGATTAAAATTGTTTTTTACCAGTTTTTCTGTGACAAAATACCTAAAAAATCATAATTTTAATTTTTGTTCGGTGGAGCCCAGTGGATACAAAGTATGGACATTCAATCGTTTGAGAACAAAAGCCGTGGAGCGCAGTGGCATAACCCCTAACAAATTTGCCGCATCTATTTTTGCTATAAATGGTTCGATAAAAAATAAATACATACATGTATTTACCGATGCCAGGGCAGTGTTTACTGTTGTGTTAACGTACCTGTAACAAAACAAATTTTATTAATTTATGGAATATAGTTTAACTTATATTTCTTATTATATAAAAGAGAAGACAAGATGTAAAAACTCATATATCTATTAAAATACAAGAATAAATACCGGTTTATAATCTACAATCTTAAATAACCAACAACCGATCCATGTCTGTCTGGCAGAAATCACTGAATATGATAAGACTGTACTGATTCATAATGAATATTATACGTTTGAAAATTAAAACTATCGTGAGTATTACACATAATTTATGTTGTATGCGGCTTGAAACACGTCGAAAATGTTGACTTACTTTGTAGTCTACTAGTTCCGAGGTGTTTCAAGCCGTATACAAGATAAATTATATTATACGTTTATCTGGTCGAATTTTTATATCTTTTTTGTTTTGTATTCTTATAGAATTGTTTCGGCTTTCTTTCAGCAAAAGTGTAAGAAATTGGGAACGCTACCCACTGGTAGTGGGCTTGAGCACTTGAGTTACCTATAAGCTCGATGTCTTGTAGGTAACTTAGTTCTTTGCTGTACATAGTTTTAGTTTAGTTTTAGGAAATATAGGCAATTGGCCCGTAGATTTAGAAAGATAAAAAAAAAAAGAAAAAATAAAGAAATTGTAGTGAAATGATATTTTTGAAATTCGTTTAAGTAGAGTCAAAATCAGATAATTACTCTGATTACAGTTTAACTTCTGTTACCTTAATCCCGTATAGTTAAACGTTGGTGGGGCTGTCCGAAATTCGTATAAAACGTTTAAGTGTCCGACTCGAATACGCTAGAACCATACACTTGGTTTTACTTTGTTTATCCACATCTGGTAAGTAATTATATTATGGTTGTGGGTGGTAAAGAATCTAAGCATTGAATGAGAACTAGCTTTCTAGTACGATGTAACCGCAACACGTTACGGTTCTTAGCGACAAATTATCTACTAAAGGGTGGTGAACCGTTGTACATAAACAACATAAACGCTCTCATACTCACAGCCCCACACTAAGATATAGGTATGTCTTGCGCCGTGGGTGCCGGAAACGGAACATTAACATCATAAACACAATCATAACCTAAACCAGAAACATTAATTTCCCTTGGGCAGAAAACTTGTGTTCCAACCGGGAATTGTACCAGATACCAACTGCTTAGAAGGCGTACGCGCTCCTAACTAAGCCAAAATCAAAATCGTTTATTCACTTGGGCCGCAAAGAGGCACTCATGAAAGTTGTGAAAAATGACTCTACTGCCAGATTTGCAAAATTACAGCCATCTCGAGAAGAACAATTGGCCAATTAACAGTACAACATATATGGGTCGTGAATGTACGATATGTATATATTCGCCAAATTAAAAAGTTACCCGCGGATGGCGTGTTATAAATGAGTCAACGGCGCGCATTCCTCCAGACCAAGTTATAAAAAGCCGTAAAATGAGAACCAGGAACATCTTAATACAATAAATCAATCTGCTCTCATTACAAAAATGATAAACATGCTTTGTGACTGATCATTATGATTATCAAAGAAAGTGTTCTTGCATAAAAGTGCATCAAATTTTGTACAATTTGGCGAACCGTGAAAGATGTAATGAGATTTTTTATATGTTGGTCTTATAAGATGCCATAACAATCGTTTGATGAGAAGCAACATTATTTTTTTGATAAAATTAATTGATATGATTTGTTGGGTACCTACTATACGTAACACGTATTTTTATCTCTGACAGGCAAGCGGTTGACCACTAAAACGTGAAAGTAATGTCACTCCGTGGGCTTACAAATGGGTGAAATATAAACAATGTCAAAACTACTTTACTAGTAAATATGACGTAGCAGGAAAATTTCTTGTTTCCCATATACTAGCAATTTGTCTTAATAATACAAACGCATTCACACTAAGTTCAGAGACTTGTATTGTGAGCGCCGGAAACATTTACATATCATACTCACAATCACACCCAGAACCATAAGCGCAAATGTCCCTTGGGAAGGAAAAGTGTGCTCCTGCCGGGAATCGAACCCAGGACCCTTGGCGCAGAGGGTACACTCTTGTCCACCGCGCCAACTGGGCCGTCAAATAATAACTAATTTAATTTAATGACTGTAATTAATCTATTGTAATAATTCATATATATATTCTAATTTACCAATAACACTAAATAATACTTTGTTAATCTAACAATAATCAGTTGCTCTAATATCATTATGTCGATGATGACCACGTACAGGATCAGTTACTGTAGCAAATAGCCAATCCTATTGTGGACCGTGCACCCAAGACACATGCGCTGCCTAATTTGGGGCCCAAATATAATAAAAAAAATAGCCGGGTATTAATCAAAATGTAATATGGTATTAAATTGCGGTTCTATTAATAAGAGTCTTCTACTATCGGCCACCTATGGTTATCTCGGCTTTCAACAAACAAGCTCAGTCAGTTTGTGAAAATTAAATAGAAGTAAGGGTGACGAGTCAAACTTCTTTGTATGGGAATATATTTTGTTGATGAATGGCGTCACCATTTCCGATAAGTCAGATGTAACTTGTTAAGATCAACTACAGTAAAACATAAGGCAAATTGCCATATTTTAGGAAATATTTCTTTAACGTTTGCCTTTCTTGAATAAAAAAAAAAAACTTATTGTTATTTTTACCACAGTCACATTGCCTGCCCCTATAAATAACAGACACGTTGTGAATGTGTTTATGTAAATAAATTTCCAAAGCGCGGAGAAAAATGACAAGAAAAACCAAAACGGATGTGACGCTCGATGAATAAAATCTATGATCTAAAATGTCATATGTTTAGCTTCACTCCTATGTTCCGTGCTTCGTATCTATGTTTTTTAGTAGATCGATGAACAAACTACGTTGACTTCTATGCCCTAAGTAGAACAAATTTTGATTGGATTATTCAAACGCTTGTACACGCACAGCCCCACACTAAGTTGGATGACTTGTGCCATCGGTGCCGGAAACATTCACATCACACACAGTCACACCCAAACACAGCATCACAAATTTGTCTTGCGGAGAAAATTGTGTTTCCACCGGGAATCGAACGGGATGCCTGCTGCATAGATGTCGAACTTGCACCCAACTACGCCAACTTTTGGTCAACCACCAACAATTCCAATACTAAGAATAACTATACTACATACTCTACATTCAAACTATTCTCAACGATAATAATTACGTACATATATTAAAAAGTTTTGTAGCAAGGTCATGTTACTATTGAACATCACTATTTATTTCTGTAAAATAACGAAATACATTAAAAGCAAACAAATCTGGAATAAAAAAACAAAACTTCACCGACCTTATCTTCGGAACCTTTGATCAGATGAAATTAATTAAATACGCATTATTGAGGATAACTCAAAAACTACTGGTCAGATCTTGATCTTAAATGGGACCAAAAGAGAAGCACCAGCTATCGAATAAAAACAATTAATCAAAATCGGTTCACCTAGGAAGAAGTTATGAGATAACACATAAAAAATACGTTTGAGAACCTACTGCTTTTTTGTGAAGTCGGTTAAAAACGAAAGACGATACTCACAATGCAAAAATAATCGAACATTACTTAAAATCTGTTCATTCCACGCAACAACAATTGGCAATCAACATCTAAATGAGTTTATTCACGTATTTAGTGACCCAGGACTTTAATTGCTATAGCAATACAGAGGATTGATTTCCCAAAGGGCAAGGTACGACCCTTTCAGCAAGTTTCCAGTGTAATTAAAGCAGGCAACACAGGCAACACTGAGCTTTCATGCGGTCTGACGTCACGCTCACGGGTTCAGGCTTTGTGGCTAGTGTATAATGTTATCTATTTTTAGATTTTGCTCTGTTAGTTGTGAATTTAAGTATTGTTTTATGTTATACTAGTGGAGCCCCGCGGCTTCGCCGGCTGATGATAATAATGATTAAAGTAGTATATGTCCTAATCCAGAGTATAAGCTTCTTACGTTCCAAATTTCATTAAAATCGGTTAAGTTGTTACGGAGATACGTGGTAACAAACATTCACACACAAACTTTCGCATTTATAATATTTGTAGGATTAGTATGTTATCTTGGGTTGGTTTAGTTGTGTGTCCGTTCGATTTCTAAGCAGTGAGTATCGGGTTCGATTCCCGGTGGAAAAATAAGTTTTTTCCTTAAGGGAAATTTGTGTTTCTGGGTGTGATGTTATAATTTCCGGTAAACACGACACAAGTCATTGAACTGTGTGGCGCTGTGAGTGTAAAAGAGTTTGTTATGTTTTTCGTTTATACATCATTAGCTTGCTTCTTAAAATAAATAAAAATGAGATTCCTCTTGATCTATATTAACACTAATAATTTGACTCATCCTAAAAATCGGAACATTCGAGAGCCGATTATCTATGTCAAAAAAGCTAATAGTATTGGATGACGTCATATTTTCCCACTCGCCTGAATTACGTAGAACTCCACTGCGTTTAGTCCAAAGCTTCTAAATAAGGCGCATGTCCACTGTCAGACGACATATCGGGGACGGTCGTCGGACGAGTCGGCGACCGTTGCGCCCCACTTCGCCCACTTCTCACTACAGCGCATCTCTGATCTTATCTAACTGGGCCGGTTACAGGAGGGGGCCATTGTATAAGACTAAAAGTTATGCAAACAAATGTATCAAACTTGTGATTAAGCTAAAGTAAAGAAATCTATATCCTACTAATATTATAAATCCGAAAGTTTGTTTGAAGTGTGTAAGTGTGTTTGTTCCCTCTTCACGCTTTGTCGGCTGAACAGATTTGGATGAAATTTGGAATGTACATAGATTATACCTAGGATTATCACATAGGCTACTTTTTAACTTGATAATAGCGGGCGAAGCCGCGGGGCACGGCTAGTATGTATATAAAAGAAAGTAGTGTTAGTTACACTATTTATAACTCAAGAACGGCTGAACCGATTTGGTTGAAAATTAGTGGGGTACCTTAGAACCAGGAGACGGACATAGGATACTTTTTAGAGGTTGCCATAGAAAATTTGCTCTTAAAAAAAGTAGACGAATAAAGTTTTAGATAAAGGCACGAGTTTTGTTTTTAATTGTTTTGTTTGTTTAATTCTAACAAGTATTTATATCATATTTAAATTTTTCCATTCTATATATATGAAAGAAAGTCGTGTTAGTTACACTATTTATAACTCAAGAACGGCTGAACCGATTTTGCTGAAAATTGGTGGGGTAGAATAGAATCAGGAAAAAGTAGTTTAGAATCAGGAGACGGACATAGGACTTTTTAGGAACGTCAAATTTTTTTTGGAGTTTTGATGATATTTTGAAACTTAACGCGGGCGAAGCTGCGGGGAACAACTAGTACTTATTAAAATAGCAGCTAAGGTTGGCCATTATAGAAATTATTTCGTTATATTGAATGAAACAAATCGTCTATTATTAGTCTATGTAATGCACGAGTAGGTATATAGTACAATTGCTGTTGAATTTCTGTGAAGCCGTAACCAATCCCTATATGTATAAAGCCAAAAGCAAATACTATTTATTATAGTAAAAATCGTATCTATGTTTATCTTTGTTTTAAGTACAATAAATATGGCAATAGAAGTTACGAGTTAACCATAACTAACCTAATGCAATAACCAAACGTGAGTAAATACATTTCATCGAAAAAAAAATTAAAGAAAAAAAATTGGGAAGGGTTGAATCTCGACAGCGCACGACGCCATTTATTTGAGTTGTATATTTATTTAAAAAAAACAAATACATTTACACCCACAGCCCCACGTTCAAAAACTGGTAACGTGACAAGACCATGACTCGTTTACTAGTGACTAGGACTGATGTAATAAAATACTTATTTTGAAAATTATTTATAACTTGACACTGGCTAAATGCATAAAGTTTATGAAGCCAAAAAAAAGCTCCTGATTCCGTGTCCAGATCTAATATCTCGTAACATGTAATATCACTGGACCGTGGAGGCAGCATGTAGGTTACAGTAAACAATAAACCGAAGCAATAAAATCTCAAAGTGATTGTGACGCTCTTTATGTCTCTATTTATAATATTCACTTTATTAGCTCGTGGTCGGTTGCAAGGTTTAAGGATGATTTGTTTCTGGATTTTGAATGAAGATTTCAATTTCAAGACGACCGTTTTTTTTATTAATTCATTTATTTCAATCAAGTTTCGAAGTTCGTTTTTAATCAATATGTAGGCATTCACACTCACAGCCCGCACTAAGTTCAAAGACTAGTATCGTGGGTGCCGAAAACACATATCACACCCATAACTAGAGGTACAAATGTCCCTTGGGAAGGAAAATTGTGTTCCTGCAGGGAATCGAACCTAGGACCCCGGCGCCAAGGGCAAGGACCTGCCTACTAGGTCGTCAATCGTCAACTTTGGGGTTCAGCTCCTTGTCCTGGCTTAATCACAATAGTCCTTACCAAAAAAAAATGTGTTTCTGATTCTGGGTGTGATTTAGTATCGCACCCAGAATCAGAAACACATTTTTTGACATCAATCATGATTATGTCAATGATTTTGGTAGCCGTGTCGCAAGTCTTGCAATTTGGGCGCTGTGAGAAAGAAAGCCTTTATTATGTTTTGTAGCCTCATACGTTTGCGGTGGTGCCGATGATGTTTGAAAATTATTGCAGAAATAATAAAATGTTTCTTTTTCAAAATCGGTTACATTAACCATTCCAAAATATACTGAAGTACCTTCTTAATTGATTCTTGAGTACCTAAACAGTTTTGTAAATAGGTATATATACCTAACCTAACATGTAATAGTTTTAGCCACAGTTTCTAAGTCCAGTCAGCTTCTAAAATTGTTTGATTTAACGATAAACAAGCATTTTGCAACAATCTAATCAAAGACGATGCAGAGCATCTCAACCTAAATTCTAGTTTCGTCATCATAATCCATCATTAGATCTTTCATTTCCGAATATCAAACGCGTTTGCGAGTTTACGAAGTTAATGCGATAAGCTTGCGCAAGCGCATGCCGATGCCGCTGGTGAACAATCAGATAAAAAAAAAAAAAAAGTGCTTGAACACAAGAACAAAACTATTATGGCTGCACCTTTGTTTAATTCGAGCGCGTTCTCTTTACCCACCATCGATTATTGTTTTTCATGTATTTATTAATCAACACAATTTATCAACAGTTACATAATTATTGTATATAATAACAGTTATAAAATAAAATGTATTTAATTTGTTATTTATCATTATTTATAATTAAGTATATTGTTATTAATATTTTTTCTATTCCTGCACTTTTCAAAATGTTGTTTTCTTAAAACACCGACGTCCAACTCCATCCACAGGTTATCTGGAAGATATCGCTTTTAGCGATAAGACTTGTTACACTTATTTAATTATTTTCTGTTCTGTTTTATCACAATTAAGGTGTTCAATAAAGAGTTTATCTATCTATCTATCTATTGTCTGGTTTACAAATTGGTTCAGTAGTATGGTTTTTATATCAAAATATCAGAAAGAAATATGTGTGGGTGCCAGAAATATTTCATATCACACACACAATCACACCCAGATCTAGAAGCACAAATGTCCCTAGGAAAAGAAAATTGTGCTCCTTCCGGGAATAGAACTAAGCACCGACAGCGCAAGGTGCAGGCATTTGCCCACCACGCCAACTGGGTCGTCTGCTTCGTTCCAAAGTAATTATTTATAAATGTTAATAACCTCAGAAGAATCATATTAAATATACATTGTATTTTTCTGGAGTCTACGAAGAAAGCAAGACTCATCCACACAGAATGCACTTAGTTCGCAAACATTTGATATGTTTTTAAGGAAATTTGTCACAAAAAGTTGAAGTTCTACACCGGCTCTCCCAGGAAGTGTCACGTTTATGTCAGAATATCCTACTATGTGTATAAGTGTGTGTGTAAGTATGTTTATTCCCTCTTCACGCTTTAACGGCTGAACGGATTTGGATGAATTTGGAATGTACATAGATTATACCTAGGATTAACACATGGGCTTCTTTTTAACTTGATAATAGCGGGTGAAGCAGCGGGGTACAACTAGTAAAAGAATAATTCAATAATGCAATTTTATAATGCGGTTGTAAACTATTGTGCCCGAAACAATAGGCAGTACGATAAAAGTTATGTCTTGATCATATGACTGAGGAACAGAAGAGTTAGAAGCGTTGCTTCCAAATTTCGGTACGACCGGCTATACCGAGCATGCGTTGCAATGCCACGTAAAGAAATAAAACCGGCCAAGTGCGAGTCGGACTCGCGCACGAAGGGTTCCGTACCATTATCAATAAAAAATCGAGTTTTTTGTATGGGAGCTCCCTTAAATTTTTTTTTTTATTAGTTGTTGTTTTAGCGGCAATAGAAATACATCATCTTTGAAAATGTCAACTGTCTTGCTATCACCGTTCTTGAGATACAGCCTGGTGACAGACGGACGGATGGACGGACGGACGGACGGACGGACAGACGGACGGACAGCGAAGTCTCAGTAATATGGTCCCGTTTTTACCCTTTGGGTACGGAACCCTAAAAATGTATTTTACTTCTTTTACGTTTCTGGTTGCCTAGTACTTTAATATCATATTAAAATATACTTATACACAAAATTATTACCTCCTTCATGTTTATGTTTTCCTGGTACTTTACTAAGTCCGAGTGACGTATGTCTATGAGTAAATTATTTTATTTTCATAATTCTTTATTTCGTGAATTTTGCGATATTTCATTAATATTTATTTTGTTATTCGGGGCAGATACATAAATCAAATATCATGAAAATCAGTCTAGCCTTTCCTGAGATATAAATGGTGTAACTAGACCTGCTTTTGTTTTATATAGGTTACTAGCTGACCCGGCAAATGTTGTTTTGCCGTATACATTATTCGTTTTTTTTTCATTATTTCTAGGATTTTTTTTAGTTCAATAAAAAAAGAATTGAAAAGTTGATTTTGACTGTTTTTAAGACCTACCCGATATGCACACAAAATTTTATTAAAATCGGTCGAGCCGTTTCGGAGGAGTTTGGTAACAAACACCGCGACACGAGAATTTTATGTATCAGAGATTTATCTTCTTACGTTGTGATGTTGTCGTTATAGACCTCTTAAAATTATTAATCATCATTAATATCTTGTAAATCTATATCCTTAGCCTACAAGTGTGTAGGCTTTGCATTGTCTCATCCACTTATACACTCATTAGCTGTCAATCATTGTTATAAACATAAACGCTTTCACACTCACATCCCCACACTAAGTTCTATGACTTGTGTCGTGGGTGCCAGAAACATTCACATCACATACAACCATATCCAGAAACACAAATTTTTCTTGTGGTGGATACTTGTTCCCACCAGGAATTCGATACCTTAGACATCCTTCTAATATTATAAATCTGAAAGTTTGTGTGTAAATGTGTAAGTATGTTTGTTGTGGCACGGCTAGTATGTTATAATTTTATGTATGCGAATATCTATGGTATTTTTTGTAATATCTGTGAGATTATTTAGTCTGTGCACACGATAGAGCGCAGACACTGTGACTTACGACTCAATTGAGCTATTAAATTGAGTGAAGGCATCATAGGTGCTGTTTTACGGCCCATCGAACACGTTTCGTAAGCAACGTGTTGAACTTTGTGTAGTAACATTACATAATGGCTTCGGTTACGTGCAGTATCCGTCGGCTCGGAACAATAAATCAATTAAGATTCGTTTTGATCGGACTTTTGAACTGATTTCCTGATCTTATCGTGAGATGATCGGTGCTGATAGCTTGTTTTGTTAATAGGGGTCTCTAATTTGGGGATATCGATCAGGTATGTAGCAATTAAGGAACTCTAGTTCCATAATTGGAACTCTAGTTCCATAATTGCTACATCTCTAGGTTACTGAAGAAATTGCAAAAGATTTAAACATAACAATAAGAGCTATTATGTCTCGAGAATATGAAAACTGTTTCAATGTTTCACTTTGATAATAAATAACACGAACTACTTAATTTTTTATCTATGATAGGCTACCGTTTGACCGCTGTCTCACTGTATGTTAAGTTATAGTGTGAGGATGGTAAACACTTTAGGCGTAGAATGACTAACTCTCCAGGATTGCTACCGGATTATAATTATTAGTGATTTTGTTGACACATACAATACAATAACTCTTTATTGACAGCAAAAGATAAATACAGCTGATGGAGGTGCGATAAAATAAATGAATTAAAATTTAAAACACATATTAGAAATACTAACATTGTTTAAACTACATAAATAATAATAATACATTCCAATAATAATATCAAAATTTATAATCAAGTAAAGTTCAAAAAAAAATAAAATTGCTGTAACTAAAATACATATTATTTAACATTATAATTCACATATTGTAATGTTCACAGATTTGACAAATAAAAGTTTTGACTTGAGTTTTGAATAATTCTTGAATTTGCGACAGATGTCTGACTACTAGTATATCTTGAACAGCGCGGAGCCATATGGAGTAGCCTCAAGTATAAACACATTTAATTTCGATATAGGTAAGTACATATAGCTAAAAAGGTCAGAGTACCATTCTAATAAATCCAAACGATATACTACAGCAGTAATAACGTTATGTGATTAAATCTAATATGTGCGCATTTATTCCCACTCAGAGATCTGCAGATAAAATCCCTTTCCTTTAGTTACTCAAACTATAAACGAAAAGGTTAAAGTTTATTTTTCCAACCGTTGTAGCTCCATCTCACTGCACGTTTGTAAAAGACGCATAAAGCCAAATCGACCGAGTCTCTTTGTCTAAACTAAAATGTTCCTCACATCTTAATATCCCAGTTTAATTCTCTGGTATAAAACCATTTTAAAATAAACTCAAGTCTCACAATAAAATGTGCGGTTGTTGTAAATCAATCGGAAGACATTATAATCTATGTATGTTTTGATATTTTTGAGTTAATCATACTATAACAAAGAGATGCTTTGTGTTTTGTTAAATTTTGTTTACTTTGATCAAGGAAATGGGTCATATGAATCTTAGTTGATTCTCTTTGTCGCTACCTTTTGTCATTTGGCGGTAAATGGGATCGGTTGTCTTTTTGTCCTCACGCTTTTCATCATAATATTTAAGGCATGATATAGAGCACGATTTAACATTAATTCAGATACATTGTATGTATATGAAGTGATGATGTTTGTGACAATTGTTTGAACAGAAATTATTGTTGTGGTGAAATTGTCGATGTATTTACTTACTTATATCAATACGTACAAGAATCATGTCATGTGTTCAAGTATCTATGTTTGTGAAACGCTCCAGGTATTTCTGTGTTGGTTGAACAGATTTGGCTACAACGTAATAGATAGACATCAAGTCGTAACTTTGAATATTTGCATAGGCGAAATTATATCGACTGAATGGGTTGAAACGGAGCGGCAGAAATGCTTCAATTCGTATAGATTCGGAAAGCTTTATGATTGCAATGTTTTATCATTATCATATAGGAAGGAGAGAAGTAGACGTGTAGCGTATTTATCCGATCAGAGACATGCTACAACAGAATCGGAGGAAAAGGAGAATCACGTACTTTTAAAAATCCAATATGCCTTTAATATAGTCTTCATGGAGACCGTGGTGTCACCGCACTTGTCAACGCGCGCCATCTTGCTTGCTCTCGGCTCTTAAAGAGTGGACGCTAGAATATGTGGTATTTGTATAAAGTATATTTGGAGACTATGTATCTCTCGAGAAAATATATACAATAAAAATATAATATGTGCAATTGTATATCCCTGGTAAGAAGGGCAGGTGACCCAAAACATGATGATGAACACGAGAGGGACGTAAATTGCCACAAGCCATATTGTCCGATGTTATTATCAAAGTGGCCTGAAAGCAAGTGGCTTGTTTTGCACAGGACCTGTGATATGAGAGAAAAAACACCTATGACCAGAAGAGGGTAGGTACTAGCTGAAATAATAATGATAACATAGACATGTCTATTTACACATATCAACTGCAGGTTTGTTTGTAGAGCCTCGTCGTATGTGTAAAGAGGACCTAGGGGATCGTCATGTTATATTAAACCTTTCAGTCCATTTGCATCCTTATACGTTCACACTAAATCTTAATTAAATACCCGATCCTTTGTAAATACGAATACGAATGGATCAATAAACGGATTTTCAATTGAAATATAAACGTGGAGCAAATTTCTTTGAAGCAGCGACCGTGATTTATTCTGGTTAATTTGATTCTGAAATTGGGTTTCCTTTCATATCAATTGAAATAATTTTTAATAGCTTTCATTTTTATAATAATTCATGACCTAAATATTACTTTTGTACAAACTATGCTAATGTTTGACCACTTTCTCATCCAAAGTTGATGCTAAGTAACTAAGTAACACCACTGACTTCAAGACTGATTGATTTGACATTGTGATTATTAAAGAATACACGTATTATTATGCTGGGCAGTATCGTTAATCGAGATAGTGATCGTCTACTTTAAACTTGAACTCAAGTAAAAACATTACCAAGCACATAATGGTGGCATGCCGGCAGCTTGAGAGCTAATTCATATTTTAGAGCTAAATCAGTACGATAGCAAGATACCACGCACCAGTTTGTGCTATCTAAGCTTTGAATAGAAGTATTATGTGTCAGATTTGCGATCTGTTGCTTTATTCCAATAAGATATCAAGATATAGGTTTATAGTTTATCGGAACCTCTGCACTAAACGTACTTTCTCTGAAGCCATAAAGCACAGTTTCCGTATAGAAAAGTAATATGACTGATTCCGGTTGATCGTAAAAAATTTATATATATTTGCTCGCGATTTGTTTATTACTGCGACGCCGGAACGTCTGGTAGGCAAATTTCCATCGTACATATATTATAAATGGTAATGTTTATAGATTTGCGAGTGAGTTTACTTTTGAAACGAGCGTATTTCTGTTAACACTAAACGAATTTATGGCTATCTCCAGATGTTTGTTTTGGGGCAATAGGTATTATATAAAGGCAAATAGGTAGATATATTATAAGGGTGAGGTATCCTTTAAGTAAAATTTATCGTATTAATTGGTAAATGTTCCGTTTAGTTTGTATATCTAAACTACCCAAGGAAGCTGTGCTATGAATCTAATAAAATTATGCAGAAGTAGGCTATTGTGATCATTAAGCATTTTATTATATCATAAGATTAAAATCATAATAGGTATTAATGAAAATTACTTTCCCACAGAGTTTCGTGGGGCTTCTATAGTGGGTGTAACTTGAAGCACCTTTTTTCAAAGCCAAATAGCGTTTTTTTATGAAGCCTTAGTTAAATTTTTTTTGTCGAGAGCAGAATATTAATTTTGTACTAATTCCCTGAATAAAATGTTGATTTTTTATTTGATAACAAGTTTCTAGTTAATTTAATAAGCTCCAAGAATAATTAAGTCCAGCTCTTCCACTTATCACAATTACTTGCCTCTTATTTTGTGGGACTCCGTAAATCACTCAGTTCAGTTCCTAACATCAAATATACTGTTCAGTATTTGGGGAACATTGAAAATGACATTACGGTAAGTTTCCGAGAAGATGCCGATGCGGGCCGTATCTCTGGAATTGAGACGTTGAGGAATTTAGTCGCTTTCATCTCCCACCAGGAAGCGTTTTATTTACGACGCAGCCATTGTTGGTACAACAAAAGATTGATGGAAGTATTGGGTGGAATAAATTAATGAAAATAATGTCTTTGGAGAAGTAAGAGCTTTCCAGGATTATTCAATTATGGAGAAATATCACACTAATAATATTAATCCAAAAGTTTGTGCGTAATTATGTTTGTTTCTCTTCACGCTGTAACGGCAGATCGGATTTGGATGAAATTTGGCATGTACATAGTTTATACCTAGAATTAATACATTGGATACTTTTTAACTCGATAAAAGCGGGCGAAGCCGCGAGGCACGGCTAGTTTATAATAAAAAGAATCAGTTAAAATGTCAAGTTACAGTCATAAATAAAAAGGGTATAAAATCAATCATTAATATGAAAACATGCTTTATTTATGATTTATTTGTATAACAAGAATATACATACATACATACAATGCTGTTATTAAGATTATAAGTAATAAGATATATGTACAGAAAGCGTGGACCGCATTTTTTTTTTTCATCTGTGATAGGCAAACATTTAATCTCACCTGATAAGTGACGATGCGGTCGACGAAATTAATTTAGGTGCAATGCACACAATTTCCGTTAGTCTTTTAAAAGCATTTGGCGTTTGGGATGGAAAATTCTTAAAAAATATGAATACACCAATCATCAAAGCAGTATCGACAAAAGGTTTCATCATAATGTGATTTACATTTCAAAGTATATCACAGGTCTTCTCTGAGCGAATCAGGAAGATGCTGCAAACACGCATGCGCGTACCGGTGACAGTTCCAATTTCGAATTACAACCTCATGTTAGCACGCCGCAAGCGCAGACGCTCTGACATAACTCGGCCATGTATTTTGCAACAACTCTATAAATAATCTCTATTCGCTCATCTGAAATAACCACTGTTTATTTTATACAAGCTTAATTATAGGCGGTGTCTTTAACCGCTAATGAGAACTTACACGAAAATATTCTAAGAATTGTCTGTGGAGTCACACGTTCCGTTTACGAAAGTGTATCTCGATAAATCAAGGACACGAGAACATTTTTCATGTGAAAAAGTTGGGAGTTTGACGAAAGTGTGGGAGAGGAGAGGTAAGGAAACTGTGGCCTACTGACACGAATTGGCAATCAATTCGTGAAAATCTATGAGGAATCAGGAATGGTTACATTTTTTTTTGTTATAATCACGGTAGAGTGCGCTTTGTACTTAATAGTTATTATCACGGCCCGCTATAGTGAGTGCTATTAACAAAGAACACAAGAACAAAGTGTCTTTCCTCTAATAGAGTATATTCCTCTAATATACAAAGCTCCCAAGGCGCACGGCCGAGCGGCGACTCCTCCCCCCGCGCTTCCATTTTGTATATTGCCGTCATAAGAAAACAAGACGAATTTTGTGAGCAGATTCGATAACATAATTGTGCATTTTTTTTGTCAATTCAATTTTTGGAAAATTTTCAAAATGGCGGATATACGTAAAAAAATATTATTCAGCCATTTCGAAAAATTCGTGAGGTCTTCAGCTCAGTGCTCTTAGTATCATCATTTTTTGCCTCAATTTACACGAAAAGTTATACACATTTCAAAACGAGTAGGTAGTACCTACTCGTTTTGAGTGTTCCAACTGTAAATGTGAAAGATTGTGGCTGATGTTTGAGTGTTTGTGTATGTTTTTAATATGTTCAACTTTGTTATTGCTAAAAGAGTTTGGATAGAATGTGATAAGTAAATAATTTCACCCTAGATTTAGACTAAATTCCATCCGGATTAAGGCAAGTGAAGCCATGGGCAAGCATGCATTATTACCTATATGCTACGCAGAAGATGATTCTATAGATATTTTCTAGCGTATCGGTAGACCTAGCAAAAATAAAACACGTAATTAAATGTTTTAGTTTAAATTTTCTATTTATAACGTTCGAAAGCCTTAATTGAGCACTACATACACCGGCATAAAGTTTTAGAGAGAGCTCGCGTTCCCGCATTTTAATGAAAGCTGTTTTAATAGAAATTTAAAACGGTAACCGGCTGGCTAAATATGAAGCCTAAACTTTAAGGCCTGTAGAAATGCACGCAAAATTAATTTTGAGCGAGCAAATGGGAGAAACATTTCCACCTGCAAAATGGTGAGTTTTGTGGGTAAATTGGGTGTCGTAGATTGTTCTATTTCGGGACGACACGCCTGGCCAAATCTGATGGGCAGGTACTGGCGGAAGGAAAATGCTACCGTCAAAGTGTTCTGTCTTCGACTTTGGAGCTTTTTTCTGTCTGCTACGGAGTTTTTTTGCTGTCTGATACAGAGTCGCCCAAATACATCAGAAATATACATGAGATTTTAAATTTGAATAAGAATTTAAGTTTCATATATTATGTAACGTTATTGTGGCGTATTAACTACAATCCTATTATTGTAGTATGTTCGAATAGAACAGGCTGTTGAAACAATATTAATACCTAAATGTACACAGTTTTTCAATAAAGACTTTTATTTTATTTTATTCTATAGTACAAGTAGTATTTTTTTTTATAGCTATAGAATTATACTTACAAAATGATTTTCTTATTTAAATGCTTTTTGGTAAGGAATTTAATGAGCATAAAGTTATAGTAAAAATAAAAAATATTTAATTCTTCTTGACAAGTTTTCTTATTGTATTTTTTTAGTTCTTTTTTATTAAAAACTAATAACAATAAGCTTGTTATTGAAAAACGTTTTTTAGTGTAACTTGTTGAATCGAAATCCAATCATAATTTCAGGTTAAAAGATACGAAACAGATTCACAGGCAGAGCATCCCAG
Organism: Lomographa bimaculata; assembly: GCA_948107665.1. NCBI lineage: Eukaryota > Metazoa > Arthropoda > Insecta > Lepidoptera > Geometridae > Lomographa > Lomographa bimaculata. Next base: position 16,686,733 of record OX403589.1, read on the forward strand.
CGACGTAAGGCTTCTATGGTAAAAGAAGAAGCGAAGAAGCCCGTGCTGCGCCCTGGCATTTTGAGACCCAATATATAATTGATCGACCGAAGCGAGATCTCTAAATTGACTTAAGTCGTTCAGCACTTTGTCCGTCAGTCCGTCCGTCTGTCAGAGGCATCTAAACCATATAAGCGAATGACTTCAAATTCTCATAGAATATGTAAAACTAAGGCGCAAAGCCAGAAATGACATTTAAAATTATATAAATTAAAATATTAAGGGGGCTTCCATACATGTAAGTGGGGAGCAAAATATTTTTTATCTACACTTGTGGGGTATCGTTGAAAAAAATTTGACAAGTAGAGTACGCAACCGGTTTAAAAAAAAATATGTTGGAAAATAACGATTTGGTAGGCCACCAAAGTTACTGTTGTTAGACCTATTTTGTCCCGGAGACTATCGAAAAACGACTTCACACTGAACGCTGAAACTTACGTATAACATCCGTTATATCCTATACTTGAACAAAAAATACAGAAATTAAACAATTATTATATAGAAAAAAGTTATAATCAAGTAACCTTAAAAGTTTTTTTCTATGAAGCAAAATGTAGGCGCGAGATATCAGTTCGGCGCGAACGACTAGTTATATTTTAATCGAAACATTCTACATTGTTAAGTAAAAGCCCCATTTCACCCGACAGTCCAGATAAGGGCGGGGTGGCAACCAAGGGCGCACCGCTTCCGTAGTGCCTCGCAAATAAGCGCCCACGCGACATTATCATTAAGAGTATGTGACTTCCGTCGACATATTACGCCGTCTAATAAACACTGGCGACGGCAATTAGGTAATCCATCTCGAGGCTTTATTGTCGCCGTCTGAGTTATTTTTATTGAAAGACTGGGTAGTGACGGATTACTTTATTTAAATTTATATGTGCTCGTAACTTTCGTAATTCAAACACATAGAACCTATCCCACCTTCGTGCCAAAAATTCGTGACAGTAGTTGTAACACAGGGTTTCCTAGCACGGCTGCTGATCACCAGATTTACCCAATAATCGTTTTTTTATTATTATTATGTTATAGTTACCACCAGAAACACAAATTTGGGACTTGGGGAAGAAAAGTTGTCTTCCCACCGGGAATCGAACCTGGAACCTACAAAGTAGATGGCATAGGTACCAACTATTTCAGCTGGTAGCACAAACACAACACTTTTATCAAGCAAATAAGAACAAGATGAAAATGGTCACTCTTCGTTGTATCTTTTTTATTAAACTAACACATTCACACCTACAGCCCCACGCTAAGTCCAAAGTCGAGATCTTGGGTGCTGGAAACATTCATATCACACATCCAGAGCCGGAAACACAAATTTCCCCATTGGAGAAAAAAATGTAGATATATTCAAACTCAATCCCACTGCTTAGAAGACAGATGCTCAACAACTACGCCGACGCGACGGGCAGTTTAAATAGTTTATTGATATTTATTATAGAATTCTTAGAACATTAAGAAATATATTTTAGTCAACAGATAAAGCCTATGAAAACTAAATCCAGCAGCTCCAGATTTAGTTTCACAGTGAATTAGGTCTTCTAGAATTAGAATCATTATTGTTGTAATGTGCAGTTACTTGCATGATAAATGTAGAGCGCTCTCAGAACTAGAGTTATAAAACTATGTTTTTGACAGACCGTAAAGTGGACTATTAATATGACTAATATATTTAACAGCGTGCAAAAATAGTTCTTCTCGAAAACACGTAGGCATTCATTGAGAACAACGGACGAGTATAGAACGGTATGCGAATGGGAGAGTCAGTGGATGATGCGTATTGTGGAGCCTATCTACTTATAAATAGTTTAAAAGATTATTTACAGGATGCATTTGGTTCATATAGACCGGTGGCTTGCGAGGACGCGGCTACGGGCTCCGCTGTACTCCTGTACAGCGGCAACCGCGCCCGCGACCCCGCACGCTTCAGGGTCGGGTCCTGTGTGAAACAACTATAACAGAACGAAGAACCGTCGAAGAATATAGATACTATTGATAGGTTCAAATGATACCTGGCATACTTGCGTATAGGTATATTAAACTACCTAGCAACCCGATCGGGTTCGATTCCCGAAACACAAGTTTTCACCCCAAAGAAAATTTGTGTTTCTGGTTCTGGTTGTGATTGTGTTTGTGTGATGTGAATGTTGCCAGCATTCAAGGCAAAAATCATCGAACTTGGCGTGGGCCTATAAGTGTTAAAGCCTTTTCTGTGTTATTTACCGTAGAAACCTACGGTACACAAAAACAGTAAAACAGCTTAAACACAATACCTGCATGCGTATACATATTAAATTAAATTCGTAAATTTTGCTGCACAAAAATGTTCCTCTTAGCCTTTTTTCTTAATTAATGATTCCAATTTTAATTTGGAGGTATAAGTACTTTAAATAAATAACTGTAATTTAAATAAATAACTGGGAACTCAGTTTCAAATATTAAGATTTAAAAACCACTGTCTTTGTATCGAAATCAGTTCCAGCACGTAAAAGAGCCGTTCATACCATTAGCACTCATTAGGTTGCTTGCAAGCCAATTATATTGCGTAACGTGAGTAAAACAATATTAAAACACAAGATTGCGAAATTGACGATTACGAACTAACAGCATAAAACCTTGCAATGTTTATTTACCCTCATCGCGCAGTAGGTAATCAAGATCGTTATTCCGCGTGTTCATTACTTTCCCGCGCAAACGAGTGCATAAACGCGGAAAAAAGGTAAACAAAACACGACCGAATCGGGTCAACGCTGCCAGTTCGTTTTTTAATACTTTTTTTAATGGCGCTGCGCGTCGTCTGTACTCGCCGCCTCACCCTTTAGCCAAATTGTTTCGCCAGCCGCATTACGTGGATTACAAAATTCCATCTTGTTTTCTAGACAATAGCATTAAGATTTTAAAGAATAAGGTTTATAGATCTCGTATTACGTCCTGATTTTAAGATTTAGGTGAACTGGAAACGGTTGATTCACACTGATAAATCTGTAACATTTCGCGTTGTAAATATTTGTCCATTAATCAGACGTAACAGCTGTTAAGTAACTCAAAAACGCTAAAAGCACCCGAGTTACTTAAACGCAGTAATAAACTTTTTTGAAACACTGACCTTATTACAAAGCAGTTATTTTTTCACATCAAAGTGTTAAATGCCTCGTCGTCGCCACATATTTTTGAGGATTACTGCAATGTTATCCTTATATTTAATCCAGATTATTATGAGGAACTCCAAGATGTAGGAAATAAGTACTCAAAGCACTAAATACGGGTAACCTTATTAAATAAAACAACTGTCTATATGTAATAGTCACATGCATAGCAATAAATCCGAAAGTTTGTGTATAAGTGTGCAAGTGTGTAACTATGTTGGTTCACTCTTTAACGGCTGACCGGATTTGGATGCAATTTGGAATGTACATAGCTTATACCTAAGATTAACACATCGGCTACTTTTTAACTTGATAATAGCGGGCGTAGCCGCGGGACACGGCTAGTAGAGAATAAAACTCATATAATAGAAGTGATTCTCATTGGCCCATTTCGAACACTGAACATTATACACGACTGTCAACCAATAAGTAAAGGTTCTCATCAAGTCAAGCAGAATCCGCATTTCCTATTACGAAAAGTATAACAATGTTCCAAATTACGTATTCGTTTTATAAAAGGAAAAGGAATATTTCCACCTCGTCTCACGTTTACAAGATAAATTGTGGTAACAATATACTTTACTCCATCGTTTGAACGTTCGAGTTCAACGTACGAAATACCTACTATATAGTAAAATGCTTTCAGTCTGATACTGATAGGTTTTGTTTAAGTGAAGTACCCGTGGAGAAACTTCTTCACACAAATGTACGAACAAACAAACTCTCCGAGGATACTGTCATATCACTAGATACACAATATATGTGGCTGGATATTGAACTTTATATTTCGGACAATATTATTTAATTTGAGACTTCTATTTTTTGTGTCGGATAGCCAAGACTAGTGGTCACACCTGATGGAAAGTGACGATGCGGCCAAAGATGGAACACGCTTGCCTAGAAGGTACCTATTCACTCTAATAGCTGGCATAATAGAATATTAAACCTTCTCATATCTCTGAATCGTCAACATTGTTAGTAATTATATTTTTATTGTTTTAAAAAAGTCATTTTTAATTTAACAGTTTTCCCATCTGCGCTTTTATACGCCGTAAATATATTTTTAATGAGGTATGATAAAATCTTTTCTATAATTGTTTTAATAATGTTAAAAAAATTGGAAGCCGATTTCTCTCAATATGTACATAATACTCACATAGATATTATAATAAATAATACATAACTTAAATGAGTAAATTTTATGAGTATCCCTAATTACATAACAGGTTCATTGAATTTAAAAAATAAACTAATTCAAAATTTATTATGTTCAAAATAATGAATCGTGAATTAAAAAAAAATCATGGTAGAGTCGCTTTGATTACAGAAAATCAACCGTTTTGCTATATATCCTGTAAATTAAACCGCGAGCAAAAGCTAATAAATACATTTATGTAGTGCGTTAACCTTTCGACTTTCATCGAACTTTTGTTAGAATGTTTCTTGTGTGTTTCTAACATTATCTTCCGCCTGTGGGTCGCCACGGGGCAAGATATTGCTCTGATTTTTGATTACTCAATCTGCACTAGAGGGATATTTCGTCATTGATACTACCTTTTTGCCTACAATTGAATTACTCGAACCGTGCCCATTGATAAAGAATACACATTACATTTACAACGTATACGTGACTACACAAATTCTTAGCTATTCGTCTCAAAATAACACATTATAATGTGAAAGTCCCAAGAGTTTTGGAATAACGTCCCACCCCCGCAGTACGTTGAATTTCAAATTACGTAGTCTGAAACATTCGCAGCCAATTGCAACTTCAATCATTAATCAAAACTAATATGATATAACAAATGCTACATCTCATAAAACTACTCGTGGTTTCCCCAAATATTTGTCATTAAACGAAGTGAAACGTGAAATTTATTCAGGATGACTAAGCCTGAACAGAATGGAGATAAATGAAAAACTGAGCGATCTCATTTTGGTTTCTCTCATTGTTTTGTCAAAATTATTTTCCTCGTCTTGGGGAGTATTTTATTTCATTTGCGGGGTAAAAAGGCACATTGAAATGGCATTCGGAAGCCGTCATAAATATCTGTTTGCTTGCAATTATACATCTTGTGGGGTCTTTGCCCTTTCAGTCTGATTTTCTGGTGTTTTGTTTAGATTTTATGCACATCTTTGTAAGTGACAACTGAAACCTTCGCTAATGCGTGTAATTATTATTTATGAAGATGCTGAATTCTTTCATTAATTGCAGCATGATTTGTTTTTTTTATCAAATTAGGTAGGTACCTAAAATAAAAACCTAAAGAGTACCTTACATTTGGAAGTTGAGGGTGTTATCAAGGCTATGCCCTCGCAATGATAGGTGCTGGGCTAACACATGCTTGGCGATATAATTTTAAAGGTACTAGAGAGGATAAGAATGGTAAATAACAAGACTATACTTAATACTCTACGGTAGAGTTGGTATGAATAAGCGAGTAGATGGCGGGTAGAGTATATTCTTAACTATGTGATTATGTATAAACCATCGAGATAGGAGATAAACCTAACTTCAGCGGCAAAATCCTTGGTATAAACCCAAGAAGCATTAGGAAATGTCATACCGCCATGAAATTATGATATGTTACATCACTTAGTTTAAAGTTTTATTATAATTTTATCTTTTTAATCAATTAAATAAAAATAAAATAATTGTACGAAAGCATATAATTATTTTAAGTAATATTATAAGTAATAATTTTAATTACTTTATTATGTCTAGCTAGTATTATAGCATTTTTATGCTGTGTCAAATTTTATCTAACTTGATTTAAAACATAAAAGTTATGAAGTGGGTGGACCGATGTACTTAAATTGTTTACCATTGATAGCTTATTGAGATACAATTGAAACATATGACATTATATCGTATTCTGGACATGGATCGCTTTATGTAGGCGTGAGTCAGTTATAGTGCGTCAATAACTTACAAAATCTTTATATTGCTATCGGCTACATTAAAATCTACAAACCCTTAATCGGTTATCGACATCTCAATCACGAATATACGATGTGGTATAATAAATGACGTAGTACATGATTTAATAAGCTGTTGAAGCGTGGTCGGAAGGCATCGATATATCTCTACCGATAACTTCAAGGCTGTGTCGACGAAATTAACGATTGTTTCGGTAATTGCGCATGCATGATCGCATCTATTGTTTAATTATCAATAATCATACAATGTTATTGATATTTTTAATAATTGTTAAGAGTAAGATTATGTACCTGGCCATAGAACTCGTCCAGACATTCTCCTATACAAATTCCATATATGGCTGACATACCTCCGGTTCGCTCGAAACGTTTCGCTTCTACGTTTATTATCCGTAATGTGAAGGAGTGGAACTCATTTCCTACGTCTTTGTTCCCCGAACTGAGAGTCTTCAAATCAAGAGTTAATCTCTAAAAGAATGATCTTCTAGGCAAGCATGCTACATCTTCGGCCGCATCTTCACTTTCCATCAGATGAGAGATCAGGAGAGTATTCAAATGAGTGCCTATCGAGCATAAAAAAAAGAAAACAAAATTCAATAAATTTTTCTTTCATTAAATTTCTTCTTCGTATTTACCTGTCATTTTTGGATATTCGATTTTTGGATCCAAATTTTCTGGTCTTTGATAGTGTCGGGCTGTGTGTGTGACTGGGTTTGTGTGCGCTTCTATAGGAATTATTAGAAACTAGGCCTTATAAATAGTAGTAGGCTCCATTAAATAAATAAATGATCATCTATTTCAGCTTCATTTCACAATAATCAGACTCTACAAAGTAAAAAATTCCGTTTACTTTAATTGAAATGTTTTACCCGTTGTAACTTTTTTCCAGTTATTTTGTACTACTATCTTATAGCCATCTTCTAGACAAGCATGTCACACCTTCGGCCGCATCATCACTTTCCATCAGGTGAGATAGTGGTCAAATGCTTGCCTATTCAACATAAAAAAAAAAAAAAAAAAACTATTCTGATAAGCCTAATTGAGATCCTCTTCCTTTTTTTATTTGGCTAAAAAAGAAGTCATATTTATATTCTTATTATGCTATATTCAGTCGACTTCTGAATCATATGCTTTATTAAAGTTGGCCAAATTAAATATAATACTTATTACTTCCAATTTCAGCTGAGATTATAAACACATAACTAACTTAAATCCAAACAATAAATTGGCCTCGATTCTGATGTACACTCACTAAATTAAATTTAAACTAACCCTGTCTTTTACAAAATAGAAACACAGGACAGAGATAGCATACATTTTAGTGCTGTCAAGCTAGTTTATCAATTAAAATATGAACAGCAGAAGCAGAAAGGCGGGTGTGTATAGGTAACACCAATTACATACTCGACTAAGCTTGCATAGACATCTAAGTTCTGACTAACTTGACAGCACTAAAATGTATGCTATCTCTGTCTTGTGTTCTTATTTTGTAAAAGACAGGAATAGTTTAAATTTAATTTAGTGCGTGGCATCAGAATCACGGGCATTGTCTATATAAATCTTTCATCGGCAATTAAACTTAAAATAAAAAATTAACGCTCCTCAAATGACGCTGAAGGTTTCCTATGACGTATAAGGGCGCTAATAACCTGAAAGCTGAAGCGACGAGGGTCGTAATCGAATTGTCACCCCCCCGAGGATAACTACGAAATGCTGTCTCGTTACAAACACTGACGTGCGAGCTATTTTTAGAGTGTTACACAACCTTACTTAGGTATTTATAGCAATTTATTGACATCGAGCTCTTAACTTAAGAGCAAGCTCCGTAAATCTTATGATATTTTACATCGAGCTGCTCGTTGGCTTAGTTGGGAGGGTGTTCGCCTTCTAAGCCCCTGCGTATCGGATTCGTTTCCCGGCGGGGACACAAGTTTTCTCCCCAAGGAAAATTTGTGTTTCTGGTTCTGGTTGTGATTGTGTGCGTGATGTGAATGTTTGCGGCATCCACGATATATGTCATCGAACTTGGTATGGGGCTGTGTGTGTGAAAGAAAACATTTAATGACATCCTATGTCTATCACATATATACTATCGATGAATAACTTTACTGTATAAATTTATGACTATTTTCTATCCTACATTATCTTCCAGCCAGTTTCACGAGTTTGTTCGATAGATGTTTTTGTTAAAACATTATGCCTTTTTAGTTTATTTTGGATTTTTCGTTTAATTGGCTTGAACATTATTCCTTAAATAAATACAAACAGTAAGAAAACATGCTTAATTACTCGTAATTTATGCGAAATTTTGTTTATTTTTTAATTTTCGAGGATTTTATAAAAACCTTAAAAATCTAAGTATGACACACGTTACCTTGCATATTTTTCGTCACTCGTTTTAAAACTTTACAATTAAAATAAAAACTCATAATTATTCAGCTATAATTTCAATGGTAAGGTACGACCGCAATCACAAGCCTATATGTATTCAATATACGTTTTATGTACTTCTATAAATATGAGCATACCTGGAATAACATTTCATGGATAGCGTCTGATCATATTTAATAAAAAAATATTTTTTAAACTAATTATTTGAATAATATCCTTCTTTTCATACATTTCCACGCCATCAAATACAAATTCAGATGATTAAAAAGTACGGCAGAAATAATCACATAGAGCTGTTTCCACGTGTCTAGCTCAAAAATAGAGCTACGTACCATTACCATAATTAGGTATTGATAACCTGGGCTGTGGCAGCGAGCTATATTTAGAACTATACGATGGTGAACTGTTTGTACACTATCTAGTAATTAATTGTACTGTCTAGTACTTCACAAATACAAGTAGAATTTGTCATTTAGTACATAATATTTTAGTAGGTTTCTTTATTGTAAAATAAGACTAAATTGAAAAAAATTTACAAAATTAATCTACAGCCAAAAATAACTGCCTAGTTAGTACAATTGAAATTAATGTTCGTATGAAATTTTATACAACAATGTATAAAATATCAATAAGATTGCCATAGATTTAAATTCAAAAATATAATTAAAAAGATACATTTATGTATATATTTTATTATTTGTTAGGTTTAATTTAATTTAATTGACATTTGTATATGTGTAGTAAAAAAATGTATGTTTCATTTTTTCTATGTGAAATTTCTCAGTAATATTAAAAGTTTGACTAACGTAATTTTGATGTATGATACGAGTATATAAAATAGTTTCCTAAAAAAGTACAAAATATTTTGAAATAGTTTGTTTCTTAGGTTATTTTAGGGCGTGCCCAAGGTTCATATCTCGAACCATAGATTCTTTATTATTGGTGACTTATGTTGATCAAGCATCGCGTGCTAGGGTGTAGTGTGCAAATTTGAATGGACAAATGGATTTGTGGCGCTATCTAGGTATAATTAATCTACAATATTGATGGAAAAATGGACGAACTGATTGATAGTTTGTAGCCATGAAATCATTTGTTTTTTGTTAAACATAACTAGTGGATAATGTCAACCAAGTGAAGCCTTGAACTTTCCATTTTCAGGGGAAAACAATAGTCAACATTAAACAAAAGATTCTAAATAGCTTAGCTTTCTACAATGGTCACATGTTACTGTTCTGTGCATATAACAGCACACTTTAATGCACATGACTCTACCTAAAGTTCTTAAGCTACCATAGTCACTCTATTATAAATGTTTGTTAAACGAAATACATGGTAAATATCGCATTGTTGACACAATTATTTATGTGACTCTAATTTGTAAACATTCACGTATATATATACTAGCTGCGCCCCGCGGTTTCACCCGCGTTGATAATGATGAAAAGTGATGATGATGATGATGATGAAAAATAGATGTTGGCCGATTCTCATAGATACCGGATAAGCACAAAAAATTTCATCAAAATCGGTCAAGCCGTTTCGGAGGAGTATGGCAACGAAAACTGTGACACGAGAATTTTATATATTAGATGTTAGAATTTGTTTATGCACAAAAACAAAAGCCGTACGAGCGAGTGAAAATGATCAAAGTGGAATGACCAATGAACAATACAGTTAGAAAAGGTTTCTTGATCGTCGTATACACTAGGGCATTCCTAGTGTCAAGATTTTTCAGGCCGCCTGAAGGCATCCTACATGGCTTAAAGGTGAAATAGCAATGGTAAGTTAGTAACAGCTCGTTGATCCCTTGGCAATGGGATAACTTAAGAAAGACGTGATGGAGAAGAAACAAGTGTGTGTGTGAGAGAACATGTTTATTACTCCTTCAAGCTGAAACGGCTGTATGGATATGGATGGAAATTGATAGCAAATATTTTCATATATTTATTTTCACTGTGGAGTAATATCTTTTCGCATTTTTTCAGACTCTTTACTTTCAACACGTTTTTATTCCTAGTTATAAATGTTATCGTGTGTAATTGTGAAGCTGCCGTTATTTTTCAGAAGTAGTTAGTTCCGTTGCATATTTCACTCCCAATGCGTTATATGCAATAGTCAGCTATCTATACTTACTTTCGGTAAGCATTCTTTATAAACCTTCTATTTTTAAGTGTATGTAAAAATAATTACCGTAGCAAATAACAGTAAGATAAAAATAAAGCTATTTCAGTATTCTCGTAGGTGATTTACATCAAGAAATTCATGAATTTGTCCAACCAGTTTTATTGCACCATTAAAAATCAGCGACACACAAAATGTGGTGTAACATACATACATTTTCTAATTAAAACAGCAACATTGACATGTGTTAACAATACTAACATTGTCGTAAAATGTAGTAACCAACCATCAAAGTATTTTTTAGATCACTTATGTCTGTATCACGGCTCTAAATTGGGGCTACATTTTAATCTAGAAATCATCGATGCTAGAAATATGCTGAATTACAATGACATTCAGGTGTAGGTATTTTGACTATTTCATTACTAAACAAGATAAGTGTTTAAAAAAAAATAACTACTAGCCGTGCTCTGCAGCTTTGCACGCATAATAAGGAATAGCAATTTTATGGCAATTTTTTTTGTCTTGCTTTTCATCAAAAACTTTTGAATCGTTTCTAGAAAAGGAAAGAATTTCTTAAGCGGGTTTTTCCGTATTATTAACTAAAAGTGTTCTCTTTAAGCTGGTGTGAAAAAACAAGATTTCATAAACAATGACTGAGACGAATGAATTACTTAATTTTGTGGGTCAACTCAAGTTAAGCATGAACATATTTATTTCGTGCACAAGTCATTTATATTTGTTCAGAATACAGAATAGGATCGATATGGTTTCTAAATAAAGATCCTGAAAATAATGACCATAAACATGGTAAATGATAGGCAAGAGCTGAAACTTATCTTTCAAAAAACACCTGGTTTTCTTGTAACTTTACGCCCACCTTCTTGCGATCTTCTATCTCTACATTGACCTAACCACTAAGTACATTTTGAATATTGTATGTAAGGCTGAACCTTTCATAATTTCGTCGAGCCTCTGACGTCACAAGTCTTCGTCCAGAATTCTCTGAAGGCCGTCCTTTCTATTATAATGTATGTAATGTTTAAGCGAATTTGCGACAGGATCAGACATGGGATTAACGTAACATATTGGATATTATTTTCTTTAGTAGATGTATGTATTTATTAGTATAGTATTGAATAATTATTTACATGCGAAAGCAATCGACAAACAAGTTTCTGAATCTCAGTATATCGTTAATTTAAAACCTTTAGCTCAGATAGTACAAACGTACTTTACGGAGTACATGAACTTACATAAAACATGAATATCTAGAGTCTGTTGTGCCAAACATAATTATATACACACATATGTTGAAGTTTTCCATTTTCTATTGTGTGCAGAACTAATTATTTTCTATGCGGTATTTGTCTTTGCTTTTTAATAATTTGAAACACAGAAATGGTACGGTAAGCTAAAATAATTAAAAACATATCGACTTTTGATTGAAAGTGGAAATATATTTTGTTCCTGCACATCTCCGCCATGCGTGAACCGAATTTGACAAACGTTAAAATGGTATTTCCAGTTGTACGATGTTTTTTATGAATACTTGAAAAAGACATTCATCTTACGTTAGATGTCAATTTTAAATTAAAATGAATAAGGAAGACATTAAAATACTACTTAGGTTGTTGCTATTCAGATAGTCGTAAAGTACGTAAAGTTACTTTCTCTTCAATAAGAACTAGTAATTATTTTATGTACTTCGTTAATAGAAAGCCTCATTAATAGGTATGTAGAAATAACCAAGAAATAAATTATAACTATAAAATTACTTCATGGTAATCGTTAGTGAATTTCACTTTCTTCTGCTACTTAGTATTTAATTTAATATCTAATTAATATTTAGTTTAAAGGGACTGGAATTATGGCCTAGAAATAACTCGTGTATACAAATTTGATTTGTTGTCCATCATTCATCATTCATCAGTCATCAAAGGATCTGACCATGACAATTTATCTAAGGGACATGATATACAAAGCGCCCGAAGCGCACGCCCCGGGCGCTTTGAAAGTAAACGTATGGCGCGTAAGGGACCTTGATATATACAAAGCGATTAAGGCGCGCGGTAAATGTTTTCGGCACCTACGATACCAATCTTATTTTATCTATTTATTTCATTTTATTGTATGATGTTTGGGGGGCTTACAGCTAATGATACAAAATAAGTCTTAATATATATAACAAGTAGCCATTTACAAGCCTCCGCAGATAAAAAACAAACATTATTAACTAAGAAGCTTGCTTAAGAAAAAACAAATTTAAACATAATTAAATATTCAATTTACACGCTATGTCGTTTTAGGCGCCTCAGAAGACGCCAAACACTTCGTAGATAAGACCTTTTTTATCGATGACAAAGTACTTGTGAACAAGTCAATAGTCGTGAAATTAGACTTAACTAATTTAAAATAAAAGCGTTTCGACGGTAAAGAGTGCGAGTGAAAGGAACATGGGCTGTGAGTGTGAATGTGTTTTATCTCACCTTACAGTAAATTATGTAGTAGATAGATGCTGAGCACAAGTTAAACACAGAGTTGAACCACAGAGTTGAACACAGTTCAGTATCGTTTTAATCTAGATTTATACACCTGTAACATTAACTATCTTGTTAATTTAATTAAAATAAACAACTTAACGTCCATGGCGGCTTCCTGTGTTGCCACATGAAGGAAATCCCCAAATATTCCGTAAAAAAATTACGACGGTCTACCACTTCGCTAAATTATAGTGACATTGACTTTCGCAAAGGCAAGGATATTTCCACCAAATGTTGACCAATGGTAATATCCTGAATGGTGAGAATTCTATTAATATATAAATGAGTTTTACTGGGCCTCTAATGTGAAAAATCTACTATACGAGCTACGGACTAATTGCCGAAATTTTCTAAAATTAAACTGAATAAAGATACACAGAAAAGATCTCACGTGTTATTTGTTACTCCGGTAATTCGTCTACTGTTATATACATCACATAATTATTTATTTAATAAATATGTTTATGTATATATGTCAATATAGAAAATATATGTATGTATATATGAGTACTATGAGTAGTAGAATGTACCAAAATGTATGTAAAATCAAAATTGTATCAAAATACTTGGTATCTTAAAATAGACTTCTTTTTATATAATACTAAATACAAATTAAAGATTTTGTAAAATAAAACTACTTATTACCGAAGCTGTGCACAACTTTATCGAAATATCCTCGATAAACCCAGGTAAACTGGAAGAAAATGCTATGTAGCATTAAGTTCGCCTATGTACCTACAATACTGTTTATGCAATAAAGAATTTTCTGTCTACCTATCTATTAAAATTTGCTGATTTTACGTAATCACGCGCTTTTGTAAAGTAAATTGTAGGTCACATAGTATTGCTTAAACGTTGGCAGATTCCTTGAGGAAAATTCTTTCATCAGACAATATAACACGTTTTCGTGGAAAACAATAAAAACCATTCATCTTCGAGTGCCAATACGTATCTTACGAAATTGCCGTTTTGTGGTCCGCCGCAAACTAATAACCGATATATGGGTCAGCGGTGTTAGTATCGCGTGAATACAGAAGCGTATCGGAGAAGTGAAGTAAACAAGCTATTTTAGTTATTATTAATGACTTTGTTTTTAGTTGATTATCTGAATTTTCTAAGAATAAGTTTTGAATAATATTTGCAACCAAATTATTTTACTACTGTTCCCATTGCAACGCATGTTGCGTTGCAATTCCACGTTAAAAAATTGTTTTACCTCTTCCTCGTATATGGTCGCCCAGTACTTTAATACAATACTGAAAACTTTTTAGATATTGTTCATACAAAAATAATAAAATCATGATAAAAAATGGGGGTAGAAGGGTGAAAAATACTTTGCGACATGTTCTCTCATACCTACCAAATACACAAAAAAAAACATTAAAATCGGTCAAGCTGTTCTGGAGGAGTTCGACCACAAACACTTGAGATTTTATTATAGTTTTCATGCTAGATTTTATGTTTTCGTAACGTATGTGTTTTTTATTGTCAATGCATAGATATTTTGATTCGGCTGAAGCAAGCTACGAGCTGTTCATACGGACATCTTGTGGTATTTGAAATCAGTTTTTACATTGGAAAAATATTGAACTGTAGCGTATATAATTCACACGTCTGTACACCAATTACTCGGAGATTTCTGGCCCATTTTACGTAATTCTTTGTTATATAGGTAGAGTCCTACAAACAATTATGATTATTGAAGTCGGGTTTATCGTAGCAAATGTATGTAGCACATGTGGATCCAAGTGGACGGAAGGGCATTATTTATACGTAGTGTATAGCATAGTAATAAGTAGAGTTGTAATGGGCAGATCAAGCACTAATCTTCTGCAAACAATGTTCTTCACGCAGCTGTCTTAAGAAAATGTAAGTGCAATGTTGTACGATTTTCATCAGTGCGTATGACATGGGCGACCTTTCGTAACTTGACCTTTGTCATTTATTCCAAAAATGGGGTAGAATTTTGTTTTGATTTAACTACCTTACTCAATCGGTGTCTCAAAGATTGTGTATTCATGTATGCAATGCTAGGACATGACTGGATGACCAAGGTACGAGATCGTGAATCATGGAAGAAATTGGGAGAGGCCTATGTCCAAAAATGGACCCTTAAAGGCAGAAGAAGATGCAATGATATAGAGATCGTACCGATATTATAAAACTCTTAAAATTTACTTACATAGTCGTAGGTCGAATATTGGGCACTACAAATATTGGATGATCCTTCTACGTTCGTCCCAGACATTGCGGTCAATCCCGATTTTCAGCATCATCAGACAACAGGCTTTATTAACGGATGTCTGATAATCGCTCGTCGACCTGAAAGCGACTGTTTACCTAATTGCTTGGCCACGACCCTTTTTGAGGGCTCTTCGTAAACAGCGTCTGATGGAAAAACACTCGCAGCCTTCATGGATGTCAACATGAAAATGAGGTGACACGGAAACCCTAGGCCGAGTGCTCGTGATGTGGGTTTCTAGTTTAACAATGACACAAACAGTGAAAAAGGAAGGGCCAGGAAGTAATATGGAAATTGATTGCGTGGATCACGAATAATAAAAGTTGCTCAGAAAAAAAAAAGCATTTTTGAGCCTCTGAGCTATTTAGCAGAAACAAGTAACACTTAAAAAGCTTTTATTAGTTGTTAATAAAGATAACTAAAAAGTTATATAACCAGAAAACTTGTCAAAACGAATTAAACTAGATGGGCTTACATCGTGTTATTATAGAGTTCTCATGATCACCTTGGCTCTATCATCAGCTCCATGAATAATAAGTAATATAAGCCATCCGAATTATAATTGCATGCAAAATTTCAGCTCAATCATAAACTGAAAAGTGGGTATAATATACCTTGCGAGATTCGATTAGAGACAGACACCGGGACAGGTGAAACTAAATAAAAGCTTGTAAAAAGTATATACTCAAGGGAGGTACTGGCAAATACGAACATACTATCTGCACCAGCGTTTTCTTATACGATGCGCTGTGTAAGATGGTGTCATTTTTGTATAATAATTATACGGCGTATGACGTCACGGTCATGCTGACGTATGGAATAAAATGCGAGGGTTACTTTCAACAAGTGATTATTTAAGAATGTAAGTACTAAGTCTCTTTGACAGTTCATGGGCAATTGTTTATATCTCAAAAATGTTAAAATGTAGACTAGATCAAGGCTTCGACTGACTCACGAGTCCACATAAAAATGTTTTGAAGACCAGTCTATTTGGTAAGATGGTGCCCATAGGCAGAAAAGTTGTTGAAAAATATGAGCTGTTATTTATTAGATAACGAAGTTAATCTTTCGAGAAATTGAATAATAGTAGACGAAAGATTTCGGGTAAGTGGCGAACAAATGGTTGTACGACAGAAATGTGTCGTGTTCTCGTGAAAATGTAGAAATATTAAAAGGAAGAGGAAGTTAATGAATGCGTGTGGAGTAGAGTCGATGGAATGTGCTGTGACCCAGTTGTGGTTCGACGATCGGGAGGAAAACAAGACGAGTACGATCAACACATTCAGACATAATATTATAACATACAAACAACATATGTAAAACAAGTAAGACACGACATGCAAGTTTATCTTTTTACTGGATTTATGAAGTCGTCCCTATCATCAATTGCCATATATTAATACTATAAATTCAAAACTTTGCGCGTTACAGAGTATGTGTAGGTAAATGATATTTTTGACATGAGTCTCTGTGACGGCTGAATGGATTCAAATAAATTGGTAAGTATATTTGTAAACAATATAGGCTCTACATAATTTTATCCTAAGAGTACGAATACCATAGTTACTTTTGTTTTGTGTCAGCAACGAATGAAGTCGCGGATATCTATAATAGTATATCTTCTATCTTCTTAATAGCTAGCTACATTTTCGGCCGCATCATCCCTTTCCTTCAGGTGAGATAGCGGCCAAATGTTTAACTATCTGGCAAAAAAAAATATAACCTATGCTTGTAGTAAGTTTTAAATTTTGAAAACGATAGTAACCGATAGAAAAAAAGGCGTGTTGGAAATAGCATAAAGTTTTTATTTAAATAAAGATCTTTAATTGAACTACTTTAACACACAGATGTAACATATTACCAAAAAGCTTGAGAAGACATGAAGCGTTTGTTGTTTTTCTCATGATCATTACAGTCTTGCATTGACACACATTTGGCACCAATTTCGTGCCATCAATTAAAACCGCCCAAGTCACCAGAAAATCTACGTCCGTATCGGTGACCCAGACGTCTCATTCACTCGGAAATTCTACGAACACTCCTCCAAAAAATTAGGTACACATTTTTCTACTTATCCAATCTATGTAATAGGTCATCTGAACTGGAGCTTGTATCAACGGCTGGTGGTGTCTGTCATCGTTACATATTAGATACTGGTGTATTTAAGAGCAATCTGTCTAAAAGATACGATATTTGGCAATGATGAGTCGATCACTTATAGGTACTATCAATGTGTAACTTTTATATATAATTTTTCGGACTTTTTTCTTTCCCCTATTTAACCAGTTTCACGATTGAACGAGTTTCATTTGAGGATTTTTTCGTCGATAATTATGCCTTTTTAAGTTTATTTTGGATTTTACGTTAAATTATCTAGAATTATCTATCATTTAGAATACATAGTTTATTATCCGTTTCATAGACAACCTTACAATATATTTTTCAATATTCGAGAATTTTACGTAATATCTTTAAAATCTAAGTATAGCACGGGCGACCTTGCGTAATCACTATATTTCCGCTAAACACACCCCTATATTCTAAGGCATGCGCTTTATATTCGCCTGTGATAACTATAGACATACATGGATAAAAGCGCAGCTTGTTGTTAAATTTATTAGTGTTTTTGGACTTGCTTTGTTTTCCTATTGGTACTATGATGTATTTGCGTTATGCTCAATATCACATCGCACAAAATTACACCGTATTAAATACTAACACATTAAATTTCGTAAAGAATTTAATAAAATTTGTAAAGAAATTAAAAATCTATGTATGGCATTTGCGACCTTACGTAACCGCTATATTTTTATCCGCACCCCTATAATCTAAGGCATGCGCTTTACAATCGACGGTGATAACTACCGTCCAGTAGGACGGTAGCGCAGCCTGTTGTTAAAAGTATTAGTAGTTTTGGGTATGCTTTGTTTTCCTATTGGTACTATTATGTATTTTGCGTAATGCTCAATAGCACATCGCACTTTACGAAGAATGTTTGGAACGTTGGAATGATTCAAGGCGCCGGGCGGTGTCATGTGGCGCCACTATTCTTACTAATTAGCTATAATGTGATGTGATCGTTAAAATATTTTTAATTAATGCAGTGTCGAGAATTTTGTTGAGGAGTACCATATTTTATGAAGAGCTAAGAGTGTTTTGGTTTATTTTAGAATTGTAATGAATCACAGATAAAAATAAAACTTATTATTAATTATAATGGTCTGTTGAATAAGTATTTTATACCGACTTAACAAAAAGGAGAAGGCACGCAATTTGATAGTTTTTAATTATTTATTTTTTATATGTGTTGGTGCCTCTCAACTTCTATCCACGTGAACGGATTTTGAAAAAAAAAATTGTTTGTAAACCCTTGGTCCCATTTCAATTTGATCAAGACCTGATCAGTAGTTTTTGAGTTTTCGTCAATAATGCGTGTTTAATGCATTTAACTGATAAAGGTTCCGAAGATATAGCGGTGAAGTCGGTTTTTTAAGCTTTGCTTGCGTTTAATGATTTGAAATATAATGTACTGTCCGGTAGCGTAGTTACATGCGCGTCTGCTTTTTAAGCACCGGGTATCGTTTCGATTCCCGGTAGGAAAATAAGTTCTCTCAATAAGGAAAAATTGTGTTACTAGTTCTGGTTGTGGTTGTGTGTGTGATGTGAATGTTACCAGCACCCACGACACAAGTTATCGAACTTATATAATGTGGGGCTGTGAGTGTGAGTGTGAAAGCTTATATTTAGTAAAATCGATTTTTCCAGATAAAGTGGTTTTGCTTTAATAGTACTTTGACATTCTATGGTCAAATGATGTCATTGTAATCCTACTAATATCATAAATCCGAAAGTTTTTGTGTAAGTATGTTTGTTCCCTCTTCACGCTTTAATGGCTGAACGGATTTGGATGAAATTTGGAATGTACATAGATTATACCTAGGATTAACACATAGGCTACTTTTTAACTTAATAATAGCGGGCGAAGCCGCGGGGCACGGCTAGTATTACAATAAGGCTATATCTAATACCTTTAAACGAGAAATTCTTGTATATATTTTATGTATATATAATGTGAATCTCGGAAACGGCTCCAACGATTTTCATGAAATTTATTATGAAGGGAGTTTTGGGGGCGATAAATCGATCTAGCTAGGTTTCATTTTTAGATAACGTCGATTTAACGAGCAAAGCTTAGTCATCCAGGTACTATTATAATATATATATATATATATATATATAATACAAGCCGTGCCCCGCGGCTTCGCCCGCTATTATCAAGTTAAAAAGTAGCCTATGTGTTAATCCTATGTATAATCTATGTATGTTTCAAATTTCATCCAAATCCGTTCAGCCGTTAAAGCGTGAAGAGGGAACGAACATACTTACACACAAACTTTCGGATTTATAATATTAGTAAAATATAAGATGTTATGACAGGCCATCAGAACTGTATATAATATCAAGTTTCTTTGTTTCTACATTAAAATCAGCATCTATTATATGTTAAAGTGATCGATAAAAGGCGATGATATTTTCCTGTTTTGTGGCAAATTACGTGGAAACTGGCCTGAATCCGTAAGAATGTTGTTAATGTTTCGTGTGCCAGATTATTCCAAATATTTTATTACGAAACCTGTGTAACTGTACGTACCTACGTATCATGAACAATGAGTTAAATCATTGTTAAGAGGAGCTTTTTGGGGTTCCGTACCGAAAGAGTGCAAACCCTACATTTACGCCCGCCCGCCGTCCCATCAGCCTGCGCTTTTTAACCATAAAATCTAGCTGAACTGCTCGTTGGCTTAGTTGGCTGGCGTTCGCCTTCTAAGCAGGGTTATATCGGGTTCGATTCCCGGCGGGAACACAAGTTTTCTCCCCAAGGAAAATGTGTTTCTGGTTCTGGTTGTGATTATGTGTGTGATGTGAATGTTTCCGGCACCCACTACACAAGTCATCGAACTTAGTGTGGGGCTGTGAGTGTGAAAGCGTTTATGTTTGAAATATCCACAGACCATGTGATATAATTTATATGATGTGTTTTTTTATGTAATTGATAGACTAGACGCTCACCTTATTCTTGGTTGATTGTTGCTTTACTGAAAGTAAAATACCCCTTGCTGTACTGCAGCGTCAAGTACCGTGTCGGTGACAAGCAGTGACATGCCATCGTTATTTTATTTTGACCAACAAGGATACGTTCTGTATTATATTTCCCCAGTTGTGAAAAGCCAGCAATTACTCATAAGTACTTTTTCAATGAGAAAATGCGGTTTACATTTTAATCTGCTTGGACATGAAACATGTTTACTGGAAATATCATTGAGATATTTGAGATGTGAGATTCTTGGTAGTGCCACTCATGTGGTAAGATAACTGGGATCATGGAGTTTAGGACGATTAAAAGAATTCCACAGAGCTTGTGTACCTAGTAAGGCATATTGGGAATTTAGATGCTGTAAAAAAACAGAGCATTCCGAAAGGAAAATGTACAATTTCTATATGTAGTTTTGAAATGACTTTATTGTCTACTAGTTGCGCCCCGCGGTTTTACCCGCGGGACCTGCGGGAATTCCGGAATAAAAGTATCCAGAGTATCAGTTACCTCTAAACTCATCAAAACTGATCCACCAAATTTCATAAAAATTGGTTCTGCAGTTTGAGCGTGAAGAAGTAACAAACATACTCACAAACTTAAGCCTCTATAATATGGGTGTGATAATAATAATTTTATGTCGGCAAAATATTATAGTCTAGCGAGTTAGTCTAATGATATATATATATATATATATATATATATATATAAATATATATATATATATATGCCAATGTTTCAGACTAAACGATATTCTTAAATAAATCTTGCTTTTGTTCTTGAC
Organism: Lomographa bimaculata; assembly: GCA_948107665.1. NCBI lineage: Eukaryota > Metazoa > Arthropoda > Insecta > Lepidoptera > Geometridae > Lomographa > Lomographa bimaculata. The sequence continues at coordinate 16,708,037 of OX403589.1, forward strand.
ATAAAATTAATAAACATTGACATGACCTTTCAATGTTTCCAAGAAAAATAAACATCAAAGCAAAAATAATCCAAAGGCTTTTAGGTAAGGCAGTAAATTGTGATCCCTATAAATTGATAGTCTTAAAACAGAGATGAGAGACTAATACCTATCCGTCTAAGCCGTAGAATATTACACAATACATTACTATAAAATGTAGGGTAAGTGGATTCCCGATGTCAGCATCATTCTGCCAGACTAAGCCTTCCAAATGAGTACAATTTCAGGTCAACCCTCGGGGATTAATGAAGCATGTTTCATTAGGGATGATTTTGGGCCGAAAGTAAGGGACCGGAATGAGACAACGATCATGTCGCGGAAATCCTGAGCCTATATTTAGAACTTGCAAAACTATAACATACTAGATTAGATATCCATCGAGATAGGAGACAAATCTATTTTAGGTAGTTTAAAGTGGTGAAAGAAAGGGATAATATGAGGTGAAAATATCGCTCGAGGTGGGGTCTCAGGGTGGGTGATATTTTCCCTTTTGAAACAGCGGCCACGGGGACTCATGCCCTATTGATCTAACCGCTTTACTACTCAAGCCATGCCTAGCATGGCTTTTGTTATAAAAACAAAATTAATTTGTATATACTTAAAAAAAATGAAGTATTTGTTGTAATTACGTTCTAAATAAATGCGGGCTGTTAGTGTGAAAGCGTTTGTGTGTTTTGTACAAAAGTAGCAACATTACTTGTAATGCAAAGGATTGTGTGCTTAGACAATTATCTGTATAGATATGTCTGTGTCGAGTTGTTTACTAAACTGATTTAATTTTATTCAACAATACAGCGGAATTCATCGCCCAATCTCTATACAATTGTACGTATTTCTGTATTGTTTACCGTCGACGTTCACCACAATGTTATTGAGTTCGTTAGTTAGACTTAACATTGGCATTCACATGAACACCCAATACTCGGTATTGAGTGTTATGTAATATTTATTTGTGTTATGTTGTACAATATTGCTATTACTTAACATAGATCGACCAAGGGTATGAATCGACAAAACTGTCTAGGTATATTTACATTCAAATAAAATTACTGTTAGTCTGTACCTGAATTGCAGAGTTGACACGATCAGACTAAATTTCACTTTCAAAACGTACTCTGATATTTGGTCAAACTACCTACTCAGGAGTTAACCCTAAACGTGGCTCTAGTCTACACTAATAAGAGTCATCATCAGAGTGTACGGTCAAGGTTGCTTCTGCTACGACGCGAGTATTTGAAAAAATGTGTGCGTGTAAGTGTATATGTTTGAAAAGAGATATTTCTGCAATGGCAAAAAGGATTATAAATCCAAGCATCAAACGGATCAAAAGATCTCATTTCTTCTAATAGTTTCCATTCTAGGTGAAAGCAACAACAGTTAACAATCTTAAAATTATTTTAAATCAAATCCTGACTTTGACATTGAGGTCCTAAATAGGGCAGATCTACTTTTAGACAGGCAGAGACAAATTGCTTTACTTTCAAAGGACGTTGAGTTCATCTTAATTACCGACAAAATTGAATCTCTAAATGAGGAGAGAAACCATTTTGTTAAGACGAAGTTTCAAAGTAGGCCATCTTATTTTAATAACTTTATATAACCTTTATCGTTAGGGAAATAATCTTCATATTTCTTTCTTATAAATGCCAATTCTATTTTTGGTTCACATGTCCTAAATATTTGCATCATAAACCGCATTTATCACACACTTGAAATATTACAATAATATCTATCATTTAGTGGTTTCCAAAGACACTAGACATTTCAAAGATTAAAAACAGAGTTACGAAAAGTGATGAAACTTGGTTACCGAAGTCCTAATTATAACCAATAAAATATAATATCGACGATGCAATATTAAAAAAACAAGAAGCACCATTCCGCTTGCCCAACAACGATGACATTATCACGGTCGTGCTGCAACTGGCACTAAAATTTAAAAGCGCAATGTTGCACTGCGCATCGCACCTATTGTTTAAACAGCCAGCCATTAACCCGCTTCGATAACATCTACATAAAAGTTTCAGAAGATCCAAGCTTGTTTAGTGATCGATAGATAAGAAGCTTAAGGAGCGAGTTCAGTGCCGCTTTTTGTAGCTCCGGCGCCTCAGGGTGTGTCCTCTCTACCTCCTCATATGGTAACGTTCGATAACCACACACGTCGCTCGATTACGCAAATTGGACACTGAGCCGCCCTCAAATTATATGCAGCCGCCGTCATCGACACATAACGACCTGTCTCAACACCGTAGGAAGTGATTATTGTTTATTTTTGTAATTGGCGCGACAGGAAGTCTCGCAACCCACCGCGATAACTCAGTGAATTAAATCAGACGATGGAAATGAAGCGATTCGGACCACGACGGCAGGTAATTGAGTAACTCCGTCTGGGGGTGATGTATGACCAATTTACGTCAGAGCTGCAGAGGCTCCAGCCGATTAAGCTCAATTTGGAATTTCATAAAAACTGTCAACGGGCGTTGAGGATATTGAATGTGACAAACAATTGTTTCGACCTCGTATATACCGTCTTCAATAAAGGAGGTGATTGGAGAGCTTTGAAGCACCTCGTAAAACTCGAAACTTAAAGGTTAGTTAGCATGGAATTTTGGTAAGAGAGGCAATGCTTCTCTGTCAAACCTGATTCGCATGTTCCATCGTTTATATGAACACTCGTTAGGGACGGGTTCGTGACCCGTCTCTCGTTATTAGTTTTTCCTCCTAAACCTGTCTCGTTTCCCAAATTTTCATGATTCTCACGATTCATCGTCTCCCGCGTCATTACAGGTCGATAACCCTTGACTGATTTAGGGATTGTATAGTAAAATCCTCGTCGACGAGAGATGAAAGACGCCCACGAGACTTGTTAAGAAAACTTGAGAGAATGATTTATTGGAAGCAGAAGCAAATAATCCAGCAAATATTACGACGGCCGTTCAAGGCTGTTGGTGTTTATAAATAGGGACTGGTTGGACCACTATAGGGCTACTATGCTTAACTAGTTTATTTGCGGACCGCTTTAAATCCCTGTTAATGTAACCTGCTCTTTCCCATGCTAATGGCTTCCCTTGGGTCTATAACGAGCTTTAAGAATTTGCACAGAGAAGTGGTAAGTATGTCATAGCAGCTCGAACATTCTAAAAAGTTAGGGAATTTTAGCCTCGAGGTTAACATCCATCTCTAAAAATAGCTTAGCGCAATTCAGTACAATGGTTTCAAACATTCAAACAATAGCGATTCTATTTTGCAACACGCCGCAACGTCTTAATTTACCTGTATTCTGTTTAATTGCTTAAAGTTTATTTCCAACATGTTTATTTCGGTGCTCTTTGAGTGGTGCACAATGGCGAACGATTATAACTACGTTAACAGCCTATATATCTCATGTTATGTATAAAATAACAAAAGCGAAGTTATTTTAGCTGAGGTCGAGTACCTGCGCCAAAACTCATGCACCCATCGTCGTATGGCATTGGACATGTTTACGTAGGAGCGTGAACCAAACGAATTAAATTCAGAAGCACAACATCTTTAGTTAGTCACATTTTGTTCTGCAAATAATATCAATTGATCAATTGAAAAATATTATTGAAAACATCGCCTAAGTAAATAAATCGAATGAAACCATTAACGGCAAGGAGATGGTAAATAAACGTACTTAAATAACTTATATTTATTTCCAACCATATACCGCTATATCGAGCTCACATTTTTGAAAAACAAATGCCAGTAACGACGTGGCTGAATACTAGTTACCCCCCTATTTACAAAATGATAAAGCGTAAGTATATACCTTCTATACCTAATTGAAATATGTTTTGTCTTATTTTGAGTGATGTTAAGTGTTGAAATACGAAAAAACATTTTAAACTTAGTATATAGAGAGTTTATCTACCGTTATATCTTTTTAGGAATAAGTGGGTATGGATATACCCACTTATATATAAAAAGATAACTTTCAGATTTATAATATTATTAGGATTGTTTAATATTATAAATCTGAAAATTTGTGTGTAAGTGTGTAAGATTGTTCGTCATGCTTTAACGGCTGAACGGATTTGGATGAAATTTGGAATGTACATTGATTATACCTAGGATTAACACATAGGCTATGTTTTAACTTAATAATAGCGGGCGAAGCCGCGGGGCACGGCTAGTATATAAAATATAAGGCTCATACTCGTATCTTATTGCATTTCACAAAAATTAAACTTATTAAAATTTCATTTCTACAGCAAGCGACTCTTTGATTTTTTAAATCTCATGTAGGTACCTATTTAGAATAAGATAAATCTCTGAATTCACTATATCTTGTATAACATTAAAAAAAAACTCAATTATGTATAAAAAATCTAAACTTTATAGTGCTATAAAAAATCTAAACTTTATTGTGTAACTATATAGTCCACAACGCATCGCAAAATGACTCGTTTTTTCGTATGAACATAGTTCAGTCAGCGAAAACTATGAAGTTCTACCAAATATTATTTTAAAGGCCAATCACCTCTCGGTCCTTTTATGTATTTGAAAACTATTAAATAAGCATAATCGTGCCATTTGTAAAGGAAAATGATAATTTAAAACTGTGTATTCTAGAAACTTCACAAACACATCCATTACTATTTGAGTAGAATTAGTCTTCGCTAAATGTTTGTTTTTAAACCGGTCATGCTCATTAGCAAAAACTATTTTAAACATTCTGTTCGCCACATTCATTTCTATTTTTAATTACCTGACTTATTGAATGTGATGTTTTAGTTTCTCCATTTTACTATAGATTAACTCAACCGTGTAGTTTAGACAGTGTCGACTATAAGTGTCATGTAGGTACAATCTGTGCAAAATTACCGTCATCAGTTACTGTAAGACAAGCAAAATTAGGCCCACATGTCCCGTGGTTATCCATTAATACTTAGTTAAAATAATATGATTATTACAATTATTGACGACCCAGACCCAGTCCTGGGTTCGATTCCCGGCAGGAGTACAATTTTTCTTATCAAGGGACATTTGTGATTCTGGTTCTGGGTGTGATTGTGTGTGTGATGTAAATGTTTCTGGCAGCCACGATACAAGTCTTTATACTGAGTGCGGGGCTGTGTGTGTGTATTCGTTTGTTTGTTTAGTTAAATTAATTGTCTGTTAGGAAGCTTGGAATTTGCATCTGCTCCACTGTTGTGAATAGTAGAGCCAATATTTGAATAATTAATAATTGTTTATATGCCAAAAACACATATTTTGTAATGCATTATATAATACTAGCTGCGCCCCGCGGTTTCACCCGCGTTGATAATGATGAAAAGTGATGATGATGATGATGATGAAAAATAGATGTTGGCCGATTCTCATAGATACCGGATAAGCACAAAAAGTTTCATCAAAATCGGTCAAGCCGTTTCGGAGGAGTATAGCAACGAAAACTGTGACACGAGAATTTTATATATTAGATAACATTAGAATTTGTCATACATTCTGTATGAACAAAGTTACAGTCATTTAGTTAGGTTACTGCGGGCCCCAAACTAGGCTATCTTGTATCTTGATGGCCCAGAGACTCTGTTACTAAGCTGGATGTGTTGCGCGCGCGATGAAGACTTTAGTAACATAAGTATTCAGTATTTTTAGTAACTTAAGTGTTCAGTAAAACTAAATCCAGTAATATAAGTTTAGTGTGCAACATCCCCATTATAAAAAGAAACACGTTGGGTATTTTAATTGTCATCGGCCACATTGATATGTGTATTTAATAAAACCACAATATAACATAAACGCTTTCACTAAGTTCGATCGACTTGTGTCGTAGGTGCCACACAGGTGCCATCAGAAACACAAATTTCTCATGAGGTGAAAATGTGTGTTTCCACTGGGACCCAAACCCGATCCCCGCTGCTTAGAAGACAAACGAGCACCCAACTAAGCCAGCGAGCATTAAATGGGGCAGATGAGAAATAATATGGGACAGATGAGAATTAAAATTCACATCTGCCCCATCTACCCAAACGATTAGATGCAAGCAAGAGCTTCATAGATATATGCAGCAGATAAATAAAATCGATTGCAAGGTAGCCGGACCGATCCGCCTCTGGTTTTCAATTACAGGGCGGTTTATTCCCTGGGCGTGACTTTAACTGTTATCTTGTAATCAAAGCTGGGTGTAGCAAACGTCTGTTGCGATGTTAACTTTAGAGATGCCGTAAATATTGGGGCATGTATTTATGATTTCGCTTTGAGCTAGTTTAAACAGATTGTGTGTTTACGTTGAGTAGTTGTATACCCACTATCGTCTTACTAATATTCGTTTATAAGCACTAGATATACATTTTACTGGTAAAATAATTTAAACGCAAGCAAAACTTTAAAAGCTCCTCTTCACCACATTATCTACGGAACTATAGATAAGATCTTGTCAATTTTTATATGAGGTCAACTTGATATACCATACCCTTTCAAAATAATTATTAAAATCGGTTCGCCTAGAAAAAAGTTCTGAGGTTACACATAAAAAAACAGACGAATTGAGTACCGCCTCTTTATTTAAATTCGGTTAAAAATGAACGAAAGTCCGCGAAGGTTTTCAACGAGAAAAATCACAACCTAGTTTTACCTAACTTAAAATTGATAGCTCAGGCCTTTGCACTGTAGCCGTAAACATCACACACATTTTGTGTGATTTGAAATAGGCGTAACTTATATCTAGGATAAACATATAGGCTACTTTTTAAATGAATTGCCGGCAAAGTCGCGGGGCACGGCTAGTTTAATGATAAATAATGTATTAATAATGTAAACCTTACTAAAGGTAAGTTTAATAATAAATTATAAATTAGAAATAATTAGCTCTGCAAAGCAAATACTAATTATACAACGCAGTCGGGTAATAATGTACAATTTGGTAGTACAGAAGGGAGAATTATCAGCCCAATTTAAACGTCGAACTTAATACTCTACAAGAAACCCTTCAATCATCTCATTTGAAAGTTCCAAGAGTTATAAAAATAACCGCAGGTTCAACTTTGGACAAGATAACTTCCTAATGGCTTCGCCACACAGGACGCTCCTGGCTCGAAAGGATGGCGTGCGGGGACGCGGGCGCGGTCTCTTCGTGTTTATTCATTTATTTATTGATCACCACAATTAATACCGTTACAAGCGTAGTGTTAACATGTTACTGTTGAAAAAGGTTAGTGACATTATAATTGTAGGTGAAGACTGCATGCAGATTAATTTAGAACAATAACAATTGTCTTTCTTATAAATTTAATTGAAAATAAAATAATAGTTCAAAATGATCGCGATTGTGATTTTATTCTACACAAAAGATCAGAAATCTAAAAAAACACAAATAAATTGGATAAACTATAACATTATTTATTAATCAATTGTTCTGCCTTAGTCTCACTAAAACATGAGAACGGCTCGACCGATTTGGCTGATTCTTTTTTTTTTATAACATTGTTTTTTAATCCTTCGGCACCGCGAGAATCCGTGGCGGATCGCTAGGATATCGTAAAACAATAAAATAAAATGTACCACATTTGTATCACAGAGATTCTATAGACAGTATAGTGTTACAGCAGTACTTGCGTCCTGGCACTCCGATCCATTCGAAACAAATACGTCCTATGTGGCGCAACCTTTAGATTTGTTTATGGAACTATAGTGAGAGATCTTATTACTTGTCGACAGGTCTGGACCCCTATTTAGCCAATTTCAACCACGCAACACGAAACATTTAACACAGATTCTAGATTATTTCTACCAATACGTTTAAGTGAAGCATTGTTTTTAAAGTATGATGCAGTTCTAAATATATATTATTTCACAGTTTTAAAATACGCCAGTTCAATAAGAAAATGACGTAATATGGACATCTAACAATCAAGACGTCTAATCATGACAAACATAGCTACAAATTTCAACTAAAATAATTACTATTACATATGAATTTTTCGATAAACCTACTATAGTTAATTATCCGTTGAGCACTTCAGTTACCTATTAGCTTCGTGTTTTGTAGGTGTTTGCTGCATATATGTATTTAGTTTTAGGAAATATTGGCATTTGGGCGGTAGATATAGCTACATTTGTTATTCAGACAAAAAAAAATATAGTAAATTGGTCTTATTTTGTCACTTGACATTTCACATCAATCATAATAAGGCAAGACATATTTTAACAATTAGTTTGTCGCACGTTTTATCTTTTTAACCGACTTCAAAAAGAGGAGTAGTTATGTTACGCGATCATTCCGCCAATTATGAATCGATTATGTAGATTATTTTTTTGTTTGGTAGATTATACTTCAGAGGTATAATATAAATTTCATCGAAATTGATTTAGCGCTTTTTGAGAAAATCAACAAAATATAAGCGGTAAAGTCGATGTTTTTAAGCTTTGCTTGCGTTTAGATTACCTTTGCTGTTCTAAAGCGATATTTTATTAATCGATCACAGATCGCATGTCCCAAATCGATTACACGGTCGATTCTCGTATAAAACTCGATTCTGTTGTTTACGATATAAGTACCTAAGATCAAGAATGTATTATTAGTCATCAATATTCAAGTAATTGTTTGAGTCTAGTATTTTACGTACCTACATATACATTATGTCTTCTGCGTTTTTAGATTTAATTGTCACGCTAGAAATAAACGATCAATGACGATAAATGTTTTAGACGACCCCTTTGGAGCAAGTCTTTGCTTTCTGATCCGTGGGTCCTGGGTTCAATTCACTGCAGGAGCACAATTTTTCTTCACAAGGGACGTATGAGTTTCTGCTTCTAGATGTGATTGTATGTGTGATGAAAATGATTCCAGCACCCACGATATAAGTCTTAAGCGTAGTGTGGCGCTGTGTGTGAATGCGTTTATTAGCTTTGGTTTTCATTTATAAACATTGTTTTAAAATTTTTGGTACTGAATTTCTTTTTAAAATTATAAAGTGTTTATGAGAGTTACAATTCGAATACTATCTTAAATGACAGAAAATGTAGATGCAGTCTATCTGATCTACTTTCATACGAATACCACATTCTAATACCAATGGTATTTATTTTCATATTTATTTTGTATTCCAAATGTATCCACCTTTTCTAAACAATTATATTAAATTCTAGCTGACCCAACAAATGTTGTTCTGCCATTTTGGATATTGATCTCAAAAATAAAATAAACAAAATTTGACCGAATAATTAAACGCAAGCAAAGCTTAAAAAAACCGACTTCACCTCTTTATCTTAGGAATCTTGATCAGATTCAACGTATTAAACTCGCATTATTGACAATAACTCAAAAACTAGTGATCAGATCTTGACCGAATTTAAATAAGACCACATCGAAATCACCAGTTTTTAAATAAAAAAAAGAAACATCAAAATTGGCGCACAAAGAAAGAAGTTATGAGGTTAACTTTTGAAGTCAGTTAAAAACATCGTGACACAAGATATTCATAAATTAGAAAATATTATCTTATATAAAAATATCTCGTGTCGCGATGTTTATGGTCGCTCTCTTCCGAAACGGCTCGAAAGATTTTTAATTTTTTTTTGTTTCCAAACAAATTACCCAAATACGACTAACGGTACAGTCAATATTAAACAACTTACTGTTGCTTGTCATTATTATTGTTCCCATATTCTGACATGATACCTAATATTGTGATAAATAGTTTATGAGACCACTTCCCCGCGTCATAAATTCGTAGATAACACTCAATAACCTACGTACTACGTTTTATTAAGACTGTAATCGATTAAAGTCAGGCAAGGCTTTGGCACGAGCAATAAGGAAATCAACTGATAATTTGGTTTCGTGTATCACGTGTTACCTTTCATTTTTCACGCATAAGATCAAATTACTAGCATTATTTTTAACAGCGTCAAAGGGCATAAACGACGTGGACGAATTTGAGACACCATAATAAAAAAAACATATGTTCAACTGCGTCACAGAATTGGAAAGAAAACGAGGAAAACTTTTAAAGCAACATTTTATCTTAGTAAAAGAATGAATATACTTTTGAGGATAAGCACGAAATGATTTATCTGATTTGACAACCCAGTTGGCGCAGTGGACAGGTCTCCGCCCTCTGCGCCGTGGGTCCTGGGTTCGATTCCCGGCAGAAGCAAAAATTCCTTCCCTAGGGATATATGTGCTACCGATTCTGGGTTTAATGTGTGTGTGATGTGAATGTTTCCGGCAACCACCATACAAGTCTTTCAACATAGTATGGGGCTGTGAGTGTGAATGCGTTTTGTTTGTTTAATTTGATCATGTATTTTATACGAATAACAGCTTTATTTTTAAATTTGAGATAGGCAATCTTTTGACAAGCATCTCACCTGATGGTAAGCCACAATGTGGTCGACGATGAAGCAAGCTTGCCCAGAAGATACCTATTCACTTGTGACTTGAAGACTTACATGTTGTACTCATCAGCAAACACCGACTCAGTGATGTTATTTTTATCGTGAATTAGATATCAGAAATAATATTTTAGTAAATTTTATATGTTATGTATTTTATAGTTTATGTTATATGTCCACAAACTCATTGGATACATAAACGCTTTCACACTCACAGCTCCACATTAAGTTCGATGACTTTTGTCGTGGGGAACATTCATATAACACACACAATCACTAACAGAACCAGAAACACAAATTTCCTTAGGGAGAAAACTTGTGTTCCCACCGGGAATCGAAGTCGATACCCGCTGCTTATAAAGCAGACGCAACTACTTCTGTAGGTAAGCTATTCTCGTATAGGTACAGTATATTTTAAGCCTAAACAAACCATTAATACAACTAGCATACATTTCCATAGCATTAAACCTGTTACAAAGAATGTCTACTTCCCATCTTACGATATTTATCTTCTACCTCTATAAATACCATCCCGTCATAAAACTTGCAAGTGGAAGGTGAAAATGGATTTACTATTAAAGCTATAACTTCAGTAGAACAACGTCAAGTTTAAGTCTTTATAACTACGGCTTGGTTCTTTGGATTTTATTGAGTATGTCTTAGTAGCGGGTATGGATTCCAGTGGAAACAATACTTAATCTCTTTGTTGTACGAACTGCTCGTTGGCTTAGTTGGGTGGAGTTCGCCTTCTAAGGGTTATCGGGTTCGATTCCCGGCGGGAACACAAGTTTCTCCTCAAGGAAAATTTGTGTTTCTGGTTCTGGTTGTGATTGTGATCGTGATATGAATGTTTCCCACGACACAAGTCATCGAACTTACTTTAGGGCTGTGAGTGTGAAAGCGTTTATTTTTGTGTAAACTGTAAATAAGCAAATATTTAAAAGGTTTCACAGTTATCACATAAAGCAATATCTTCCAGACAACCTTAAGTAAATATTTAAAAGGTTTCACAGTTATCACATAAAGCAGTATCTTCCAGACAACCTGAGCATGGACTTTAAAAATCTGACTGCATCTGACAGAGAGCTACACTAAAAGGAATAAACAAAAGCAATTTTTCTCCCCAAGGGAAATTTGCGTTTTTGGTTCTGGGTGTGATTGTATGTGTGATGTAAATGTTTCCGGAATCCACGACACAAGTCTTTGGACTTAGCATGGGGCTGTGAGTGTGAAAGCGTTTGTCTATGACACCGACTTAGACGAAACCTAAATTCGAAAAAACCCAAATCCGGGTTCTATCATCCCGGGAATTTGGGTTTTTGGTCCATTTCTGTTTGGGATTTCTCTAAACCTTTTTTTATACCATTTAAGTACTTAGAACCAAACGTGAGTAACACAACGTCTAAATATGGCGAATCTACGATCTTAATATCATTATCAAGACTTCTTATTCGCTTTAAACAATGAGGAAAAACATAGCAAATCCCAGATAGTCATTGCAGCGACGGGTTCTGATTTCTTAGAAATTTAGGCTGAATGGTTCCTTATCATCTCAAGGATCCCTAAAAATATGATCCATAAAGTCGTTGGCTACCCATAATAATACACTTAGCATTATGAATGCTTGAGCATAAGCCAACACATAACAATATATCAACAAACATTTTAATACATTAATCCTGCTATAGAAAAAGTAATGGCGAAACGCCATAGGCGATATTTTTTGCAAATAATTGTTGTTATTCTGCACCTTAAGTACCTTGATGTAAGGTTTAAATTGGACGATGTTTATGTGTACATGTCTGTCCTTGAAGCTTGTTTTTGTAATAAGTAGTCGAACAATGTGTATGAGGTGTTGATCGCTAATCTTATTTTATTGTTGTTTGGAATATTTTCGCAGCCATTAATATTCAAACAATAACATTTAATTACTACGCAAATTAAGCATTAACAAAAAGATACATCAATATGTTAACAATTCTTAACATAACATAAACATAAACGCTTTCACACTCACAGCCCCACGCTAAGTTCGATGACTTGTGTCGTGGGTACCGGAAACATTCACATCACACACACAATCACAACCAGAACCAGAAACACAAATTTTCCTTGGGGAGAAAACTTGTGTTCCCGTCGGGAATCGAACCCGATACCCCTGCTTAGAAGGCGAACGCTCAACCAATTAAGCCAACGGGCAGGCAATTATATCAATAGGTTTGATTATAGATCACATTTCTTAAACGTAGTTTATCAACAGCACTTATGTGATAAGTAGGTAATCAAATAATTAAATCATCAAAATCGATTCATAATTGGCGGAGATATCGCGTAACATATATACAAAAAACATACAGTCGAATTTAGAACCTCCTGTTTTGAAGTCGGTTGAAATCCAAGCATCAAAACGTGTCAATTAGTTATCTTTGACAGTAAATCCCATTCCCATTAGTTACAACCCTCGACCACGTCTAGTGTATCCGTCTAGTCTATCACACTAATATTATAAATCCAAAAGTTTGTGTGTAAGTATGTTTTCTCTTCACTTTGTAACAACTGAACGGACTAGAATGAAATTTCGAAGGTACATAGCTTATACCTAGGATTAACATATATGCTTTTTAACTTGATAAACGCGGACGAAAGTTAAACATAAAACAAAAATATCTCTAAGTAATTATTGTAGCATTTGTCCGATATAAATAATAACACCAGTATAAGCTTTCACATTAAACTTAACATGATCTTATAAAACGGATAATGGATATCCGAAAGGGATAACCATCAAGCGTAGGAAATAAACATAATATATAGAGAACTCCCAAGCCTCAGTGAAAGGACAAAAGCGCATCAGATGACGTATTTCCGCCTAGGCCAGTGGGTCAAGGGCCGTGCCTCCGTCATAGTCCTGCGTGTCACGGCCCTTTACGGCTTCCCTCTGAATCGCGGAGGCAGTGACAGATGTTCGGAGACAAAACATAAGAAAAATCTAGTACATGAACATTATGATTTATTTATTTAATTCTTATTGCACAATAATATTGTACAAAAGGAGGAGTTAATGCTAAAAGCATTATCTTCCAGTCATCCAGCGCAGCGGTCGAAATGAAATGACATGAGGCGTGCATCAATCATAGAAAAATAAAAATATGTAAGATAATAACTATAGATAGTAATAATATAATTAATTAATTATTTAATGATAATATAGTAACCTATAAGCTCGATGTCTTGTAGGTAACTTAGTTTATTGCTGTACATAGTTTTAGTTTACTTTTAGGAAACACAGGCAATTGGCCCGTAGATAATAGACATTTATATTGTATTGTATTGTAAATAAATATAAAATACTTAAGAATATCATACCTATAAAATACTTAAGAATATATATATCTGAAAAATATATAACATAAATATAATAAATAGAGAAGTATGTCAACGTAATGAGGCTTTGGTATTGATAGTACCAGGCCCAAATATTCTTAATTCTGAAGTATAAAAATCTAATCATAATTAAAAGGAATATGTTATAAGGAGTGTGCGATGTTAATAGTGTTCATGTTTGTGTGCAGAAGTGTGGTATGTTTACTGGTATATCATAGTTTCCGGTTCGCTATACGATAGAGTAAGTAGCCATTTTTTCACTATTAGCTTAACGTTTTGAATACTTTTGTTTATTATGTCGCATTTCTTTAAAATTGTATTATATAGCCGGGGAAGTATTGCTCTTGGGTGACGACTTGCGAAGGTGGAATTTATCCTAGGTATTCTAAATACACGCTTTTTTAGGAGATTACCGATATTGTCTAATCTGTAAACATAAAAAGTTAGTTCACAGTTTCGCAGTCGGGTTTTTTTTATATTTAGTATTGACTTGTTATATAAGTATCTTCTTATATGATTAATATCTGAACATGACAAATATTATGAAACCAAATGATTCAATGGAGCGTCATATTAATTAGTTAAAATAAACAACTCGCCGCTGTGGGCCAAAAATTGAGACAATAACATAATTAATGTAGTGATTGGCCGAAGTCAACTGTTTCTTTATTGTTTATGAATGAACAGCTTCTCACATACAAAGCTTTCATCTCATCTATATGCAGTAATCTACTGTCTCTTCTGATACTGGGATTTACCCACGTCACGTGCACCCCAGATCCTCAATAACAGGATTAGTTGGAGGTTGCAGCTTTACGTCAACTTTTATGAGGCTCATATCCGTTCGAGGCTGACCTTTGGTTAAAGCTCGCGTTAGTGTCTATAAAATAATATGACTGTGGTATATTTTAGAAAAGGTTGTGGAGCTGTAATTTAATTGAATTCTGAAGTATTGCACTATACAGAGTGGATTTTTGAGAGGGGCAGTGATAGCCAAGTACGAAACCACGAGAGATATACAAAAGTCGTGAAAGGAGTCATGCTCTCGATTTAAAAGAAAACAATAACTGCACATTAAGGTTATTTTAATCTTTTACTCGTGACGGAAATTGAACCGATTTATTTAAAAAAAATAGTCCAGTTCTGTCACAGAGCGTGCTCGATCTTCTAGCAGTTTCTGTATGGGAGTCAGGGCTTTGGTTGCAAGCCATCCCCTCTTTTAATACTGGTACACTCATAGATCCATCTGCTTTCCGTCTCGCTATATGCTTACGTTTGCAAGGTGCTTTGTTGCCCGTAGCTGTCAGTGTGGTACTACTGTTGACCAACTCGGTCACCACGGCCTCTCGTGCCAGAAAAGTGCTGGCCGAATTTCCCACCACGCCAGCCCCAACGATATCATCCGCTGGGCTTTTACCAGCGCCAATTTTCCAGCCATTCTCGTACCAAATGATCTGATGCAGGACGATATGATGCAGGAGGCATGACTTTATTTCACTTTATTGTACTTTAACTTAACTTAACTTTCGGCAGAGCACTGAAACGGCGAAAATATGGAAACCTCGGCAGTAGTTACATATTTGAGCCTTTATGTGTTGAGTGAGACACTGGGCTTGTGGAGACCGGGAACTCATTGTTTTTTCAAAAATCTATCGAGCATCTGGTTGAGGCGATGCGTGATCAAAATTAAGTCGGTTAAAAGTTATAAACTGCCGACAAGTCATGTGACACAGTAAGTTTTGTGTTATATTAAAAAAGGTGGCCTAAATTAAGTTATTATTAATATTTCAACATGCGTAAGATCTCTTATTGCAACTGTTTATCAATCAGATAGAACGTCACTTCAGAGGTCGCAAGCTGAAAATATTTCATTCGCCTGATTTATAGCGATCATCTTGCGGAGAGTGACGTTGCGATGACCTCTGTTTACCTACTGTTTATACTGTGGTAGAGTATATTTACGATGCTGAGAAATTGACGAGAAGAATGGAATTCAGTGATAACTCTTAATAATAATTATCAACCAAATGCCAGACTCAAAGTGTGACCTGTTTTTTTATGACGTTATTTACATTTTCCTTTTTGCAAGCTTTTATTTAGTTGCACCCATCTTTCAGTCTTTAATCAAATCTTGCAAGTTAAATTTAACCAACTTTCCGGTCACTGATTAAATTGACATGGAGGTTATCTGATGATGGAGCGGGAAGATAGCCATGGGAACTCTGTAATAATACGACGCAATCCCACCAAGTTTGGGCTCGTTTGATTCGACTAGTTTTCTGGTTCTATAACTTTTTTTTATATTCAATATAGGCAAACTTTTGCAAACTTGAGATGGTGGTACCATCTCACTTGATGGTAAGCGATGATAACTTTTTAGATCTTTTTTTTATCAACTAATAAAACCTTTTTTTAAAACTTTTTAGGACATCCTGAATTCACAAGCGAGTTCATATTATACCCACCCTCTGTGAAAGAAATACAAGTAGTATCATATATTTGATTATAAATTCTCTTTGATTGTTTTAGGAGTAGAGCATTGTCTCTATTTATTTGAACAAAAACATGATTTTGATATTCTTCATCATACTACAAATGACTTAACATACGAACCCGGTAACTGAGAATAACAGATGTTAATAACATAATACTATATAATACTATATCTAACATATGCCGGTTACGGTATAAGAACAGGGTCAACCGAAGCATAAATATCAGGCACATATCACATCGCAAAGGAAGGCTCTTTGCCATTAACAGAGTCGTAGAATATATTAACGGCAGCTGTTACATCTAAATTAATATAAGAAATGATTAACCATGTTCGTTACAATGTATGACCAGACAACTAATACTTATAGACAAGAAAATAACAAAAAAATAACACATTGACTCTAAGTTTAAAAACTTGTATCGTCGGGGTCGGAACCATTTACACAAACAGATAATCCCAAAACCAAATGTGCCTTGGGAAGCACAAATGTCCCTTAAGAAGGAACATTGTGCCTGCCGAATCGAACACAGAAGCCGAGACGTTATAATATAAGCTATGACTTGCCTTCTGCGCCAACTGGGTTGTCGTTACAAGTAATAAACACCCTTACAATATGGTATGAAATACTGTAGGTACTCTACGATGGCTCGGATCGATGTATTGAACTCTATTGAAAAGCGAGGAAAAAGGTTAGCTTAGGTCACACAGAACTTGTTTAGAAAAACTTCAAAGCCTCGAAAAAATTACCAGCATAACTGTGTGTGTTGTACAGTATTAACTTCGGAGAGTGTGCAATTTGATCCCTCCAGTTCCCTTCTACCACCGAGGAACAAGAAGAACTAAAGCTCGCGTCAATAAAGAATGGGAATGAGATAGAGGTAAAATGCTTGCCTACCGAGAAAATAAAAAAAAAAACATCAAACAATTTTATTTTGTAATTGTTTCTTATAATATGTTGTTGTGTCCAAATCCATAATTGTCCGAGCAAAGCTAGGTCTCAAAGCTGTTGACTTGGGTGGTATAGATATTAGATTGAGGCAGTCTCGCACAAGATCCCTGCCACCTGGTACTTGGTGTACCATAGTTTCCGTTGGTTTCACGGTCGGTTGGTGTCGGAAGGTGCGGGCTGTGTGCTTTATAGGGTTGTCAAAACGCGTCATAGCTTTTGACAGACGAATATGGATATTGGAAATTGGTATTAAATCAATAGGATTTTTGTCAGATAGACTAAAAATCTCCAATATTGTAGAATTTTCTCTATTAAGAAAGAAAAAAATATCGCTTTAGGTGGGGATTGAAACCGCGGCTTTAGGGTGTCATGCCTTACATCTCTAACCGCTGAGCTACTGAAGCCCTGCCCAAAGCGACGAAATTATCTTTTCCTTATTATTCACGTCTAATGGGGACGTGTCCTTTCTAATTTAGGTACTAGTTACTATTTTAGTCGAAATTGTAGTAGTGGTTAGTTTAGTAGGTATTTTTTCTTTGTTTCAGGAGTTTGAAAGCATGTCCTTCAGAAATCAGATCAAAATGTCATCCATAGTCCAGATACTGGAATAAGACATGCTACTTATTCCTAATTACCGCGGGCAAAGCCACAGGGCACGACTAGTTATCTGTAAAGACGGTAACCCTAAACGCGGCGCGTGCGCAAGGAAGCCAGGTGTGCGCAACGGGAAGCAGATCATTTCTGACAAGATAACGAATACGCCTTTTGAATTTCGAATGTGACACTTATTGGCATTGTTCGGCTTGTAATTATGAATTGACTTATTAACACGCTACTAGTTACTGGGAATTAATAATCACATATGGATCGCTCATTAATAAATGAACGTGGACGTTGTTGCGTTCGGAATAAAAAGTAGTAAGCAGTTAATGTAAGATATAGTCAAGTGCAAGTTATTTAGTGCACTCAGAAGATTTAAAAGAGTTTAAGAGATTTTGAGGAAAATACTTAAAGAAAAGTAAAATTCTTCTTCCGCTACTACCACTCACAGAGGAGCTTAGAGTAAAATTATACAACTTGAACTGCTGTTGGCTTAATTAGCTGCGCTTTCGCCTTTTGAGTATCGGGTATCGAGTTCGATTACCGGTAGAAACATACGTTTTCTCACCAAGGGAAATTGGTGTTTCTAGTGTGATTATGTGTGTGATGCGAATGTTTCCATCAACCATGGCACAAGTCATCGAACTAAGTGTGGTGCTGTGAATGTGAAAGCGTTTATGTTTATGTATTGTTACTTAGTGTTTAAAACTCGATCTGCTTGGAGTATTTAGAAACAAATGAAAACATATAATAAATAAAAAATATAAACGCTTTCATACTCACAGACCCACACAAAGATCGATGACTTGTGTCGTGGGCGCCGGAAACATTCACATCACACACACAATCACAACCAGAACCAGAAACTCAAATTTTCCTTGGGGAGAAAACTTGTGTTCCCGCCGGGAATCGAACCCTGCTTAGAAGGCGAACGATCACCCAACTGAACAGTTCAAAATGGGGTTAATAATCACACATTATTAACATCTATAAAATATATGTAATCGAGACAATGATGTAACGTACGTATAAAACGTAAAATGTATTAAATAAGTATGGTAAGTTTAAAAGCTATTCTATGTTAGCATAATTTGTTATACTTACGTAGAACAGCGTTTAAATATTTGTCCTGCAGTGTACAGGTACCAATATCTCGTACAAGGTTACAGCGCATGGCAAATAAAGTGTACGTGTCTTCCTCTCGGAGGATTCCACTCGGTGTTTGAGTGATATTAGAGTTCATTTGTTTTGAGTGGCGAGCTGGTGAGAGATTGATTGGATAGGAAACGCTGGGAGGTTTCCAAAGTACCCACTATAACGTAAGCTGCGGATAAATTCGTCACAAGCGATAACAAAAGCGCACGTGTGCTGAGCCCCTATTACGTATCTTTGTTGCACGCGGTTTGTATTTGAATTTAGCAAAAATTAACCTTATTTCTTAGGAGTTTTGTCAATTTCTTATTGAAACGGTTTGCAACAGAGATAGGTAATAGGGGGTCTGATGTGGACGATTTGCGCAGTGTATGTACGAGTATGTGTTCTGTGGCAGAATTTTATAACCAATATACATAACTATAAACACTTTCACACTCACAATCCCACACTAAGTAGATGCCGAAAACATTCACATCACACACACAATCATGAACAGACCCATACACACAAATTTCCCTTTTTTTATTCAGGATAGGTAATTTTTTGACCACTATCTCACCTGATGGTAAGCGACGATGTGATCGACGATGGAGCAAGAGGAAACTTGTGTTCCCGCCGGGAATCGAACCCGATACCACTGCTTAGAAGGCGAACGCTCACCCAACTCAACAATTTCAAGGAAAATTTGTGTTTCTGGTTTTGGTTGTGAGTGTGTGTGATGTGAATGTTTCCGGCACCATCAACACAAGTCATCGAACTTAGTGTGGGGCTGTAAGTGTGAAAGCGTTTATGTAACTAAACTAACGGAGAGTTCAGTTCATATTCCGTTGGAGATACCAAAACTCAACCAAAAACAAACGTTAATTACGATCCAATCTATTTTCCTTTACCTGCTTATTCTCAAGCGTATAATTACGCGTACGTAGAAAAATATATTTTTGCTGTTTTTTTGATTATGTATGGTATAAAGGTTAAGAAAACAAATGAAAAAAAACCTCAAGAAATCTGTATTTTTATGCAATTAATTACCACTAATTCTGTTTATTTATTTTTATTTGTAGTGTTGTTTGCTGTTCCTAATAAATAAAATAAAAATATATAGTAAAAAAGAATAGTATAAGAACTGACCTGTGTTGGATGATGTCTATACAGATACAGCTTTGTTCCATGCAGCACCGCCCATACTTGCTTCCACGATCTGTCGCTCGCACGCTGTAGGGAAAAACATTTATGAATAAGGTGTTTAGCATGGGCTTCTACCAACAATCTTCAATGGAAGTAAGAGAGCTACATTACTACGCCGTGATACTGACAAAAAAATCACCAAATACTGTGGGACAAGAGGATGGACTGCAAACATACTTATTACTTATGTGAGGGTTTGTTAATTTGCAATCATAATTGGTATTTTATATCGATATATTTTATGTGGGTAAGTCTGGATTACTGATGGCGCCACTGTCGGCCCATGATGCCAGCCAATCATAGAGCGAAATTTAAAAAGTAGCGGGTAGGAACCCGTTTTGTGATTGGTTGATGTCATCGAGTGGATGATGGAGCTGTAAGAAGCAAGCCAGTGTTGCTCGGGAGCTCGAATCGAAAAGGTGTGGGAATTAGTAGAAGAATATAAGTGTTCAAAAAAAAGTTTATTGTTTGATTCCTGACGACAAACTCTGATATGATGGTGTCCTAACACACTTATAAAAGCTGCCTTTCTAGAGACAGAAAGCTGCATTATCGATGATGAACACGAGGGTTTTGCACTCTCGTCTGCCTTAAGCAATTTGATTAACATGTAATGACAGTCATAAAGAGCCATCTAGCGAAAGAAGATCGTTAAATTTCGGGAGTAGGGGCTCGTGACGTCACGTCTTCATAGAAGTGTACTGAGGCGTGACGGCACTTGTTTAATTGACAAAAGAAAAAATACGTGTCCAATATTTTTTTGATTATGACGGACTAAATAGAATTTTCCAGGCATCTATTGTGCTAGGCGATAGAGATGTGTATTTTTACCCAATCCAATTAATTGATTTATGTACTGACCTTTCCATTACTAACCACCATCTTGATCTGTACGTTCCCCTCCTCGTCACCTTCTACCGGCTCCACCACGCTATCTGCCGCACCCTCGCCCTTCTTCTCAGGACTATTGGAGAAAACGTCACATGTTTATATTGTTTCTATTTTATTAAATATAGATGAGTGATGGTTATGATGCATAGATTTTTTCAAGTTGTATTACCAAAAAAATATTTGTTTTCACATAACACGATTGTCTTTCACTAGCGTATTTAGTGAAAACATAATTTTTTGGTATTATTAGAAATTTAATACATATAGATTTTGAATTTGCGAATGAATGTTTCTGTGATTTATGTCGGTGAAAATTTGGAATGTACATAGATTATACCTAAGATTAGCACATAGGCTACTTTTTAACTTGATAATAGCGGGCGAAGCCGCGGGGCACGGCTAGTAATATTATAAATCCGAAAGTTTGTGTGTAAATGTGTAAGTGTGTAAGTATGTTTGTTCCCTCTTCGCGCTTTAACGGCTGAAAGGATTTGGATGAAATTTGGAATGTACATAGCTTATATCTAGGATTAACTCATAGGCTCCTTTTTAACTCGATAAAACCGTTTAAAGCTACGAGGCACGGCTAGTGAACCTATATAGATCAAAATCCTGAGCGGCAAATCACTGCGCTCTTCACTCTTCAATCTTCAGTTTTACTGGAAACATTGCCCTTCAATCCGAAACACAGTAATGTTTGCACACTACTGCATGGCAGTTGAATGTCTGGCGTATGGTGTGTGATTCAGACAATCATGATACTATACCTCGTGTTACAGTCATCATCACCTTCATACAACCCTAAAACAAAGTCTATGTCTACACACAACATATCCATGCTCCACATACAACCGACAACATTTAAATGAACATGCAATAACAGTTACACTAGCAAGAAGTCTAAACATTATAACATGCATTGTTGTTGGTTTTTGTTAATCTGAATAATTAACTTTGGATTTTATCAGTGATCAAACTCGTCACTTTAAAAACTGCTTCATTTTAAACATTAGTTTAAATTTTTCAATCAGATGAATTTTTAGTACGCGATAACTTTAGTTTTTTGACTTATGTGACCATTTGTCTAAAGTTGTGATATTTTGACGATTAAGCTGTGCGATGCATCTATAAACATTATCACTTTAATTTCAAGTGACATTTCGTTGAATTTCAAACTAGAGGCGCCATCTATGTCATGCGTGTAGCTATTGCACACATTTATTAAAGCGCCATCTATTGTTACATTGGGAAACCGCGTCGACATGCGACGTACCGCGAAGGAAGTACAGCGTAGGGGTCGAATATTCGCAGCAGCGGCGTAATGTCGTCGGTGAACCGAGGAGGACGCCACTTGCGGTGCATACTGTATTTTGAACCCAATCACCAACATTTAAAGTACAATTTACATAATAATCAACAGAACAATCTTTGAACATTTGATAATTTTTCGTTTCGGTTGTTAGGCACTAACAAATTGGTTATGTACTTCTAAGCTACTTTAATCTAGAATTGTTATAATATCTACAAAGAAGACTAAAGTTTTAAAAAGGGAAATGATAGATTCGATGCTAAATTAACCAATAGTTGAACAGGAAAGTTACTGAAAGTTTGGATACTACCGATGTCTAACCAAGACCACTTTTGCACAACACAATTCATCTAATTCTATTTCGATGCCTGAAAACAAATCTAAATCTAAATTAGTATTCACCAATGAAATGTTGCATTTTTAGAAATTCTGATTTCAGAACCATGATTCTCAATCTATTCACAAAGGCTAAAAAACCCTTTGCATCTTCGATTTCTGAGGAATTCAGAACAAAAATAATTTTCTTTGATTTTTCTAATTGGTTTAATCAATTTTTATTAAAGAATAGTCGAATAATAATTTTGTTAATATAATAATAAAACTAGTTACATTTCTGCATTGAAAAGTTTCTCGACCTCACTTAGTACTTTCTTTAGATTTCATCGGTGAACATGGTTTTCATTCGATTGAATTTGCAAAAACAGGTGACAATAATCATCTTAATATTAAACCTCCCCAATTAGTATTATATTACCTTCTGAGCGCATGGTCGGCTTCAGGTTCTACGTCACTATCCAAGTGCAACCGGTCACCCCATGTGGCCTTCAGGTAGGAAACCCTTCGCATCGCCCTTTCTTCTTCTACTAGGACAAAAGACAAACAAATAAGGCATACGCGAAGAAATTTCATAGCGGTTGTGCATACCTATGTAGTTTCTTCTTTGACACTTACATTTTAAAATTTAAATTGGTACACAGTGAGCGGGATGGGGCAGAATGCGACAGATTTTTTTCTGGCCTATCAAAACATCCTCGAAATTCTTAGCAAGTTAGGATTTGTCCTAAGTGGGTCTACCTTTAAAATTTAACCCGCAACAGTGTTAAATTTAAATAGGTAGTTACAATTCGTTCGGTCTTGTCCGGTCTAAAGCTAAAATTCGCAAAAGATTTGTTTTCTTCAAACCCTACTGTTTCTGATGGAACTATTGAGATCAGATAGGAAAACATACAGTGGGCTGGTCAGGCGCAATCGGTCCGTAAACCGACGAGTGTAGTGTATCATATCTACTGTTTCAAAAAAATGCAAAAGTACATGTGCTGCCGGCCTAATCAAGTAAGATCATTATGGAATTCGAGGAATTTATGGTGACTTTGATTGGATTACATGGAGATAAATTAATTAAGAATACTGACCACCAAGTTGAGCATCTTTCTTTTGTCTTCTCGTGACCACGTCATCAGCAAATCCTGTGGAAAATATTTTGGGTCAAGAAAACTATTTTTTGATTTTGGCAACGTTAGTAAATTAGACACCAATGAACACGGAGGTTAGTAACGGCGCAAGGATGTTCCCACCGAAAATACTTGTGACTGTTAAAGTGAAAAAGATTTAGTTTCAGTTAGATTTGAAGGTATTATAAGTGTTTATCAAGTGGAAAGTCAGGTGAAATTAGTTTTTGAGGTATTATTGTGATTTCTTCAGTAAGAACAGACCCTTGTTAGCACAACGAGAAGCACACAAATTCATTCGATGCAATGTTAAATATAAGTAAATAAAAAAAACACTGGTCTCCATCAGTCTTCAAAGCAACGTGTTAGTGATAACATTGTTTTGAAGCATCCCCATTACAGATGCAAGTCGAATTTCGTTTACAGACATCGATAATCATGAACTAAGCGTAATCAATGAGCAACTGAACAGGGTAAAATATGACAAAACAATTCGTTCCCAAAGATCACCTCCCAACAAGGATCGATAACTGCAATGACATCCTAGCACCAAAATCGACTCGCAAAAGCGGAAGCGAAGAGGGGAGAAAGCGGCATTCCGATAGACGACGTCGCTGGACCTGAATCGGCGGGCGTGCTTGGCGTCGGCGACGGGGAAGTGGCTGCTGAAGTGGACCCTGAGGGCAGGGTGGGCGGAGCCAGGGACAGCTGCGTCGGCCTTTGAGGGCCTTGCAGCCCCGCCAGCCCTTGCAGCCCCTCGCCGTTCACCGCACCGGGCAGCGACACTCTGTTCATCGCCTCCATTTGCTCTCTGTTCAGCCCCATTCGTCTCTTCGCGTGACTGCCATCTTGGGGCGTAACAGTGCGATTAGACGCGGTGCTTCAAGCCGTGTATGGCCCCGTTTTCATGTATACGCAAACCGCTCAGTTCACCGGTGCTATTTTCGCGAATGTCTTCACGGTACGCTTCGTTTTAATTTGGCAATTTGACGTGATCTTTTACCGCAAGCGAGTTTAAATGTAGGCTGTGTTCATTGAAATGCATTTCGGTACACCAAAACCATGATTCAATGTTATATACGGCTTGAAACACGTAAACAAGTCTTCCTGTCGACTAGTTTCGGACAAATTAGTTGTCCTTCAATAGGACAAGACAGCCGCGCCCTCGCGTCGCTTGTCACTCTCCGAGGCCCGAGCCGCTCTCCTCCGCGTATCATACGTCTGACGCTTCCTGATGAAGGACAACTATTTGTCCGAAACTAGTCAACAACGAAGTCGACATTTTTAGGCTTTTGAAGCCGTATATATCATTGAATCATTATGTGTAATACTCACGATAGTTTTAACTTTCAAAACACCAAAACCATGTTTGCAGTTTATGCGGTTTTAGGAACCCATTAACCAATTCAGCATATGATTGTGAAAAAGCACAAGCTCTGCAGGTAGGTACTCGTAAGCCTCGTGACTTGTCGGTTGGCGTATGACGATGAAAACGCAGCACCGAAATGGAATCTTGAATAACCAGTCACATTCGTTGTGGTTATTAAATTTCCAAGTGAATTGGCTCTAAGTGCGTGAAATGGAACAAAATTGCCTATATTTATAATATGAGGTACTTGGAAATGAGGATTACCTGTGGCATGATGTCTTCTAATGGGTAATCCTTCACTACCGGTACTGTTTGACCTTGTTCGCATTTGAACCTTTTCTGTTTCTGTAAGCGATGAAAGCATGTTTCATGACGACACTAATGAATATCTATATCTATTTCATTCTCTACATGGTGATGATGACTTACCGGGGTTAAATCCTTCTGGAGGAGGGCAATGAAGATGTTTGCTGCCGGTGATCACTAGTTGGTTTCCTGATAAGCTTCCGCCAAGGGCTCCTTCGTGTTCCAAATCTGATCAGAAAAATATGTATTAAATAGTGAACCTTACACGAAAATCGGATTTTCAAATAATTGATGATAGAATTTTATTATTACCATGTTGTGGTTGCACATCAAGAGATCGAGCTTCTCTCCTCGCTGTTCTAGTTTCAAACTCCTTGCGTCTCAAGGCGACGCTGGGCTCAAGTCTGGTGGTAGATAGCCTCGCTAGCTCACTTCGAGCCACCTCTGTCCGCCTTTCACAGCCTCCACGAGCTTCTTCTAGCTGCTTAGTTCGCGCTGTCACTAACTGTAGTTCAGGTACTGGGTATCTGTAAAGCAAAATATAAGTTTTTATATACATAATTTGGAACATCTGAGTATGTTGAGGATAGCGGAAAATAAGCAGCGCTACTGACCTGTTGTCTTGGTTACTTTCTTCTCTAGCCTCTGCCGATGATCCGTTACTAATAGTTCCAATGTTTGTGCTCTGAATACTTGGTGCCGTTTCCTGTATCTTTGATAATGTTGACACGAATTGACTTTTGTCTTGCTTTAGCCTGTTTTTGTCGTGTGATCCATTGACTTCTCCGTAACCGCTGAAAGTTCCGCTGTCGACGCTTGCTGAACATTCGTCTCTTTTCTGTTCCTGGCTTGCTTGAGGCGGGGGTGGAGATGCTGCGAGGGGAGGAGAAGTAGCAGGTGGGGGCCATGCCGGTTTCTGAAGCTTCTGAGGCCTTGCGTAGAACTCTTTCTGTTTTATAGGCGGTGGGGCGTCAGGTGTGACCCAACCAGTTGGCTGGCTAGGACGTCGTAGAAAAGCCTCTTTCTGCTCTAGACTCTTTCGTATTCGGGAGAGAATTATCGAGTCATCCAGTTGGCCTGTCAGCGTCGAGTTGGAGTCAAAAGATCCGAGGCTATCCTTGCTTTCAGTCGCTGATGAAGGGAGGGATGTGTCCGATTCTCTTCTCCTAAAAAAGAGGCAAAACAGGAACATATAATTTTTTTATTATTAGAAGATTCCTGCTTACAGCTACGAAACAGCACTTGAGAACTTACACATCATGCAGCATGTAATGCGGAGGTCCACCAATCCTAGGTACATCGAATCTCGATGGCGCTAAAGACGCCACACTGGCGTACTCCGGGTCTTCTCGATGCCGAATAGGCGCCTGTGGAGCCGGTATCGAAGCCCTGGGTCTTCTGTATGCGTCGAACAGCCGTGACTCGTGTTCCGTTATTGGCGCCGGCATGTTCGTTTCAGGGTTATAGGCGGCTTCACTGAAATACTGTAAAGAAGTCTCCATTAGTACATTTCACAGTGATATAACAATTTATACACACAAATAAAAAAATATTTACACGAGTTATGACACAAATCCTTAGACTAACAACTAGATTTAAGGGATCACTTTATTGTGGTCTGTCGTCCCGGTAGAGTAGTTATAGTATTCTGTAGATCTGTCTTAGCTAGCAGTACGCTTAGCCCTATGGCTTCATCAACAAAGTAACGGCTTAGAGCCAGTTATAAATATTTTTGCCCGTGATCCGAAGCGTGCTCGGCTCTGCTGCGCAACATACGCGGCTCTATCGTGATTTGATCTAGCCCATGTAAAGAATTTAAATAACAAAGCACTCACTCTCTGCAACAAGTCGTGGTCCCTCGGCACCACCGTGAGCCTGAGCACGTGTGGCTCCCGCTGCGCGAGCTGCACGACCCTGGCGTAGGGCGCCCTAGACCTGCCGCAGGCGACGGGCTCGCCGTTCACGGCCAGTACCCGGTCGCCGGCGCGCAGTCCGGCCGCGGCCGCCGGCCCGCCCGGCCGCACCGACCTCACGAAGATCGTGTCCATTGGCGCTCCCACCGCGCCCACCGCGAGGTGGCGCGCATCTTCGTAAAGATCCTGAAACGTGACGATGGAAAAGATTAGAAAGAGCAATGGGATCGGTTATTTTCATTAGGGCTCTTCTGACATCTTGATACTGGAGATAGTGAAGCCAAAGTTTGAAGAGAAGCTCTCCATCAGCCTAATTATTATTGGATCACTCAACCTAAATCTATTGATATTTAGATATAGTTCCATCGTGCATCTTGGGTACTTTATTATATTACGCACGTCATATTATTTAACTTAAGCAATTTACTCGTTACTTTTACCTATTCAGGCGAGATACCACTAAGAGAGAGAGAGAGAGAAAGAGAAAATCTAGACGCTGGATTACATTGGTGCAAGAATCGAAGAGAATGAGCCACTTAGCAAGACCAGGAAGTAGAAGAGCTGGAAATACTTACTATGACTTCGGCGGGTAGATTAGTTACCGAATGGAGAAATCAAAGCCGCGGTCTGCGTTGGCTGCTTGATCACGATTGTACAATAGTGAGATATAAATTATTATTATATCCAATATTTATGCTGATTTCAATAGTGCTCAGGAGTTACATGACATAATTCCTCCATGCCCTTTTTAATCAAACAACAAGACAAACTCAAACGTCATATATTTATGGTTGATATACCTCCAGTTCGCTCGAAGTGTTTCGCTTCTACGTTTATCCTCCGTACAGCGAAAGAGTGGAACTCATTGCCTGCGTCTTTGTTCCCTGAACGGTACAATCTGGGTCTCTTCAAGACTAGAGTGAATAGGAACGTTCAAGGCAAGCATGTCCCACCTTCGGCCGCATCGTCACTTTCCATCCGGATAGTGGTCAAATGCTTGCCTATCCCGAATAAAAAAAAGAACATCATCTTAAGCGAGTAAACATTTTGTAGCAAGAAAACCTCAGTAAGGGGGCGTACCTGCACTGACTCCGGCGGGTAGACTACCAGGTGTCGAAGGGTGAAGCCGAAGCCGTGGCGCGCGTCGGGCCGCTGGATGATGATCGTGCGCGGTGCGGAGAGATGCGCGGGTGGCGCGGCGGCGACCGTCGGCGGCGGCAGCGCCAGCGGTTGAGCGACTACTTGGGGCTGGAAAAGAAAGAACAATTTGTGAGGAAATGTGATATTTACAGAAAAGATTTATAGGGACATTTTCTAGGATATCCCTAAAAACACCAAAGTAAAACTAGGATAAAGCGTAGTATCAGTAGTGCATTTTACAGACCAAAAAACTACGTTACGCTGACTGCAGTTCCAGTTCTATTTTCTTTGCATTCAGTAACTACAATTTATAGTCTTTTCAAACGGGAAGCTTGCCAAACTACGAGTAAGTAGTCGTTTCGTTGTAAATTGTATACTAATAAGCCGATGGAAAATATTTAGCTATCTGATGAATTATAGAAGACGTATATATGTTATATTGAGATTACTTGTTTGCTAAATTAAATGGGAGCAAAAGCTTTTCCACTACCAACATTATTGGATTGGGTAAAATCAAAAAAGTTACACGACGACCCAGTTAGCGCAGTGGATAGGTGTCCGCCCTCTGTGCCGTGCGTCCTGGGTTCGTTTCCCGGCAGGAGCACAAATTTCTTTCCAAGGGATATATGTGCTTCTGGTCCTGGGTGTAATGCGTGTGTGATGTGAATGTTTCCGACACCAACGATACAAGTATTTGAACTTAGTGTGGGGCTGTGAGTGTGAATGCGTTTGTTTTGCGTTTGTTTTCGTTTTTACAAATATACCTAAATGAATACCTGAATAACCTGAAAATAAGTATTAATAGAATAATATAACTAATGCGCCTGCATACAACAGGGTAGGAAAACTAAACACTTATAACTCAACAACAGAAATTGTTATGAGTTGTAGTAGAACAATGTGTTTCTGGTTCTGGGTGTATTATGTGTGTATGATTTGAATGTTTAATACACCCACGACTCAATTCATCCTACTGTGTGGGGGCGTGAAGGTGAAATAGTTCATGTTTTTCATATTGGTCTTTTGTTTTACTTTAAAAGATAAATTGAAAAAATATACAAGCTTTAAACACATTAAAATATAGATTGATTTGATTAATTTTATGTCTCAGAATAACGGTTTAGATTTTTATGCTTACTGTTAGTTTTTGCTAAATAAACCATTCTTTAAATACAGCCACTGTCGACTTGGAAATTGATTATTTCTAATAACAGCAAATTCTTCTTATTTCTAATATCATTATTTTGAATTAAAAAGTCTGTAAAGTAATATTTTATATCTTAACTCGTATATTGCTTTCAGTGCATGAGGATTCGACGCTAAGATGCCGCCTGGGCGGCGAGATAGGTTAGGTATATATATATATATAGTTACTTAGCATTCCCTAGTTTAACTTATCTATTTTGCAACCACGCATCTTAAATCACAACTAACTCTCCACGTCGAAAGCAATCATAAATCATGTACACATACACATTTCCTATTTGCACAAACGCACAGGGCTGTCATGCAACAGTAGCTCAAACAGCTTGTTACGTATCCCTGATTGCGGAATCCGAAACCCACGCACTGTCGCCGATGACACCTCGTTTACGATAAGCCCATGGATAAGGTGAAACCATTTATTTCAGATTGCAGTGGCGACCCTAGTTATGATCCACTTATCCGTGACTTATGTGAGTGGCTTGAAGAGAAGTAAATGAGGTGATTTTGAACTTATGAAATTATCCTGAATCTTCAGTGTCTATCTGACATTGAGTGACATATGTAGATAAATATACTGATAGATGGTATTAATAAATGTATTTAGTTCAATATTTAATTATTATACGGATTTTATTAATAAATGCCGTTGGCTAAGTGAACTGCCCGTTGGCTTGTTGGGTGAGCGTTCGCCTTCTAAGGGGTATCGGGTTCGATTCCCGGCGGGAACACAAGTTTTCTCCCCATGGATAATTTGTGTTTCTAGTTCTGGTTGTGATTGTGTGTGTGATGTGAATGTTTCCGCCACCCACGACACAAGTCATCGAACTTAGTGTGGGGCTGTGAGTGTGAAAGCGTTTATGTTATGTTATGTTTTATGTTAAAAATACATTTTTGTGTCAATGTACTTTGTTTCCACCCGACTCCTCGGCGCAAAGGAAAGCAATGAGTTTAACAGCCTATGTATGTATGCATGAATGAGTGTATGTTTTTTTATGATATAAACAACAAAAAATTGACCACAATCTGATGGTAAATAATGCAGCCGAAGATATAACATGCTTATTACTTTAGTGTTACTAATATGCAGTTAAAAGTTGTTCTACATCTTTCATTTCATCTTCACATACAATTCTTCTATACGTGTGTATGTGTTTGAACTCCCGATTTTGATGAATTTTTTTGTGTGTTGAACACACACAATGTGGATTGAAGATTGGTTCAGATTCACAATTAAATCCGGTAAGTAAAGATTTGTTATTTACGCGGGCGAAGCCGCGGTGAAGAATAAAAAAGAAAAATTGTTACATAATAAATCTGTAACATAGGCAATTTTATGCAAATTTTGACTTTTTTTTTTATATGTGACAGGCTAGTGTTTGACCACTATCTCACCTGATGGTAAGTGACGATGTGATCGAAGCTGGTAAACACACTAGACCTGGAATACGCAGGCTCTCAAGGATAACTGCCGCAACACCGTATTTGGCTTGGCGGCAGACTTTCAACTTGATGGTGGTAAGCTACTTTGGTAGCAAGCCAGGCGAGCAACTCACAAAATGCTCTACCACCTCTCAAATGTCACCTGATTAGCACCACCCGGGGACCACGGGTAGGGAGTCAGACTTAAGGGGTATCCTCCTACGGACGTGGGTGACTCAGCCCCCAATAATACATATCTATATTTCATACGATTATAAATGCTATTTTTTTTAATCACCGCTGACAGGTACAATTCCTGCTGTGAGTCAACGTACCGAGAAGCCATATCGGCTGCATCAGCTATCAGGTTACAGATTATGGTGTCGTCAGGCGTCAGCTGTGACCAGATTTGTGTAGCTTTCCGGACGGATGTGAGGGTGTTTGTGATTTTTTTTACTTGAATCATATTACTATATTTAATTATATATTAATATTTATAAATTCAAAGTGTGCGTGTGTTCTGAGTGTGAATATGTTTGAAGTAAGGTAACTCTGTAATGACTGGAAGAATTTCAATACAAAATGTATCTTAATTTACAAATATGTTATTATGTTTTTTAAAGCATTAGACGTATATAAACATAGTTTTTTTTTTATTTACCAAAATACACATTATAAACATAACATAACATAACATAAACGCTTTCACACTCACAGCCCCACACTAAGTTCAATGACTTGTGTCGTGGGTGCCGGAAACATTCACATCACACACACAATCACAACCAGAACCAGAAACACAAATTTTCCTTGGGGAGAAAACTTGTGTTCCCGCCGGGAATCGAACCCGATACCCCTGCTTAGAAGGCGAACGCTCACCCAACTTAGCCAACGGGCAGTTCAGTTATACATAACTACTATATTAGAATTTGTCATGAAATATATATTTGTATAATAGGTATGGGATAGCTAGTAGGTATATAAAAAATAATTCTGATTATTCGGGTTACAAGAGAGGAAAATATCTCATCTCAAAACCAATACGTACAATCAAACAGCATGAATAACACTCGCGTTTGGATTTCGTAAATGTGACGAATTATGTGTTCTATACAATCTATCTATTAAATGTTATTAAATGTTATCTAATCTATTAAATGTTTAAATAAACTGCCCCGCAAAGAACATCATCGCCGCGCTTCGCTATATGCACGCCAACGCTAGATGATACTTGACACCTCAGACTTAACAGAGAAGATAAATAATGCATGTTCAAATTTACTTGAAAAATCATTAAACAGAATGCAGTAGCCGGTTGGAATGATGTCCCAAGAGGTTTTTGTCATATTAAGATTTACCCCGTATAAAGCTTACTGGGGCGCCAAGAAATCTAGATCCCGGGTATTTAACTGTTAAATAAACATTCACGGACCGGATACCTATCGTGATTATTAGATAATTACAACGAGACTGCGTTCTTTTCGATAATCTGTTAGTACTGAGAGTTAAGGGGCAGGTATACGTCAATACGTACACCTTATTACACGCGTTATATTAGCTTCACTTGTATTTGTATGTTTGAAACCGACTCCTTTGAACGCGATTGACCCACTTTAAACGGTCAGATTTCATTCAAACTTTGGAGATTTATCGAGGACCGATGGCATAACACTAATTTGATAAAATTATTCCATTATTCAATTTGCAAAAAAAAAGAAGAAAATAATACTTAAAAAAAACACACTTTTTATAGAAAACCATACTAAAAAATAGAAAATAAATTTGAATTAAGAATATTAATTTTTTTGAGATAAATATAAATTAATAATAGTGTATATAAGAAAATAACATTTTATTTAAAAAATAGCGTGGGGTGCATGGTTTCAATAGTAAATATTTCATTGACAGATATGACAAGAAGAATTATCATTTCGATAATATCTTAAAAAGCACAACACGCTTTTTTTGTATTTAAAATATATTTTCTATTTTTTAGTTTGGTTTTCTATGTAAATCGTGTTTTTCTTCCCCCTTACACTTTTGCACATAAAGGTGTATGTATATTGCGTAAATTACATCGTGGCGGTTACGCAAGGTCACGCGTGGCGATCTTTGATTTTTTATTGTCTGGTATCGCCACCTTAATATGATAATCAACAAAATTACTGGACTTAATGGCAACCGTCGATTAGAAGGCAGCTATTATATAATATGGGCTAATGAACAAGGCGTGAAACCCTGCATTAAGTTTGCTTATTTGCATGCGAAAAAGATAAAAACGAGTAAAGTTGGGCAAGTAGCTGAGAAAAGTATATTATTATGTAAAGCGTCTCTTTAGGAACATAATACAAAAAGCGCCTGAGACGCACGCCCCGGGCGCTCTGTGAAGGTAAAATGTATGGCGGGTAAGGGACCTTGATATACAAAGCGAGTATAAATAATTAAACGCAAGCAAAGCTTAAAAAAACCGACTTCACCGCTTCATCATCGGAACCTTGATCAGATTTAATGTATAAACACGCAATATTGACTATAACCCAAAAACTAGAGATCAAACCTTGATCAAATTTTAATGGGAACAAATAAAAAGCACCAGCTTTCAAATAAAAAAAAAACATCAAAATCGGCTCACAAAAAAAGAAGTTATGAGGTAACTTTTGAAGTCGGGTAAAAGAGAACATCGTCATATTCGTCACGATATTTCAAGAACTACTGCTCAGATCTTGATCAAATTTAAATGGGACCAATTAGAAAGCAACATCCTTCAAACTAAAAAAAAACTCGAAATCGGCTCACGTGGAGAGAATTTATGAGGTAACACACATAAAAAAGAATACAGTCGACTTGAGTACCTACCTCCTCCTTTTTTGGGAAGTCGGTAACAAAGACTTATCTTTGTCAGACGTATTTTTGACAAAATTTTGTTATATGGAATCAGGAAAAATAGACGCATCTACTATTTTTATTTTCTTTAAAATATTCAAACGCAACCTACTAGATCTTACTTTTAATTTAAAATATTCAAACGCAACCTACTAGATCTTACTTTTAATTTAGACGCATCTGCTTCAACTCATAACATATATTAAATAGTAACATAGTAGTAATGACATTTCTGATGTATATTACAAAATTTTGCCAAAAATGTCTGTTACGTCTTTTTTTCCTTATGACGGCGGTACAGGGCGGGCGCCTCGGGCGCTTTGTATATCAAGTCCCTTAATTACGCTCGTGAGTGCAATGATTTATTTTTAAACTAGCCGTGCCCCGCGGCTTCGCCCGCTATTATCAAGCTAAAAAGTAGCCTATGTGTTAATCCTAGGTATAATCTATGTACGTTCCAAATTTCATCCAAATCTATTCAACCGTTAAAGCGTGAAGAGGGAACAAACATACTTACACACTTACGCACACACTTACACACAAACTTTCGGATTTATAATATTAGTAGGATTTTGGACATTAATATAAATAATTACTGAGATAATTAAGTGAGATCTGCCATGGCGTAGTCATTGGCAGAACTCACTTATTTATAAACAATACTTTTCAGAACATGTATCTTTATTCACAGTAAAACATTTAAAACAGATTAAATTTAAAGATATTATATGAATTCGTTCAGCCGAGGTGGCGTTAAGGGACTATGAGATAAGAATAAACTTACACACAAAATTCCAGATTTATGATTTAAGTGTTTATTATTTTTGTTCACTAATTACCACAATTACATGAATGAGAAGTAAATTAACTACAAATATTACAAATTGAACTAAGTATCCTTTAGCTTATTCAAGTGTGCATCCACCTTCGAAGCAAGAGTATCGGGTTCAATTCCCGGGCGGGAACACAAGTTTTCTCCCCAAGGGACACTTGTGTTTCCGGTTCTGTTTGTGATTGTGTGAGTGATGCAAATGTTTCCGGCACCCACGACACAAGTCATTGAACTTAGTTTGGGGCTGTGAGTGTGAAAGCGCTTATTTTATATATTACAAATGGCTGAGTAAAACTGCGACACAACAACCAGTTGTCATAAGATGCTGACGAAAGTGAGATAACTTCCGGACGCAACAACAGAACGTACATTTGTCGCTGCTAAGAGCATCGATTTAGACGCGAAAGTCACATAAAGCAGTATTTATTATTAAACAATATTACCATACCATTTACGATTCGATCACATAAAACTTTCCTTTCCACATGAATTTGCAATAATTATGTAAAACTTACGATAATTATGTAAAGTAATGTGCTTGAGAAGTTACGCGTTACGTTACGAGGTGCTGTAAATGGAAACGCAGTAAATGTTATGTTACTGCAGTTAGTGTTACGAGTAGGTATTAGCGTTACTTAGAGCGTCATAAATTAGCACCTAAAAGTTATAAACACTGTAGTAAATAACTTACGTATGTACAAGTAGATATACTAGCTGTACCCGTCATAAAAATGCCACGTTTAGAAAAAGTGTTTAACCTCCTACACATTTTTGGTCGCCTAGTACTTTAATACTATAATAAAAACTTTGTGGATATTTGTTTATACAAAAATACTAAATTCACGATAAAAAAAGGGGGAAGGGGTAGGAGGATGAAAAATACTTTATGACCTATTCTCATAACAACCAAATATACAAAGAAAACATAGTCAAAGTCAAGTATAAAAGTGTCAAGGTCCAGTCATAGTCATTATAGTCAAGTCATGCCCTAGTAAAGTGGTAGAAACTTTATTAAAACTTGTATTGGAGTTTTGTAGCGAAGGTGAAAATCACGTTTTTTAACTTGGTATCATTTGCCTACACTTATGCACGTTTACTAAGTATTCACTTCATTATAACACAGTAGCACTCGAAGAATCACAGGTTTTGGAAAATTAAAGTCCTTAACGCCATTTTTTCACTTTCGCGGAAAAACTCTTCTTCTACGTTGATGTATGAATGTGAGATCTTAAGTTCGTAAGATCCGTCATAATTTTGCCTTTTGCTATGTTATAAATATTAAATTCTTTACGAGCTCTTAAAATATTCAATATTTATATTCATGTTATTCGATTTCAGCGCCTAAAGATATAAATAGACAAGGAAGATGGTACCCATAAGTCGGCAAACACTTGTTTTCGACTTTATTGCAATGGAATAAGGCACGTTTTATTTAAGGTTTATTTTAGGATTGGGAATGACCGGAAATACTTTCGTTAGAATGTAAACTTTTTAATTCTTTGATGGGATCATATATTTTCTAAGGAACATTTAAGTACGATTTGACTATTAATACGTAAGTAGCTAGTAAGTGAGTAAAGTGGTTATCGGGGACTATTTTAGGAATAACTTGACAGTATTTATTTTATTGGTTCGGTTAACATTATCGACTAGGACTGCTACTACCCTCACTCTGTACCCTTGTGGGTACAAGTGTATCGCTAGTACCTTTAAAGGTACCAGTGCTACTAGTTTATAGGAAATAGTACCGCTAGTACCCTCACTTTGTACCCTTGAGGGTACTGATCCTTAATTTATTTTATATAATATCCCTGGCTACCATGGAAGGGATACCTATAGGATTACGATTAACAAATAGTTTGGGTAATATCTCGGGACTTAATCGCACTAATAACTATTTTTATTTACCTCGACTTTTTGGCCGTGGTCTCGAGAAGTAAGTATAGATTTTAGCGCGATTAAGTCCCGAGATATTACCTAAACTATGTGTTCGAATCGCAAAAGTTTAAATGATACATATTTAAGAACACTCTCGTTCAGGTCACCTTTCAAACAAAAAACTAAACCAAAATCGGTTCTTCCGGTATAAAAGTTACGATGTCACAAATAATCATCTACCAAACAAAAAAAATATTTTGAGAATCGGTTCACAAACATACATAAAATAAATAAAAAAATACATACAGTCGAACATAGTACCTCCTCCTTTTTTGAAGTCGGTAAAAACACATATACGCACTTCGCGTCAGGTTGAAAAATATTAGGCGATCTGAAACTTACTTACAAATAAAGTTGCTGTAAAAATACATCTAAAAAATACTCTAGCACAAATCTCTACATAAACTACTAAAAATGCTGTATAAGTTGAGAAATCTCACACAAATAGAGTTAACAAACCAGAGGAGGCTATTGCTCTACTATTGCAAATGTAGTAAAAACACATTGTGTCGCGATGACCGTTGTTTTATTGTATTTGAAGCACGTGTTTGTTCAATGGAAATACTTTTAAAGACTAAAAATATTCCGAGCTTTACAAATAAACCACACGTGTTGTTCAGCAACAAACTATATCTAATTTCGGTTGTGATTTTCGTCGTTTATTTACCTTAATATTATCACGATTTACTAGCAGTGAGTGGTCTAGATTCTAGTATATACTAGGTCTATACGAGCATTACTATGCTCGTATAGACCTAGTATATACTAGAATCTAATGCTAATGCTTGTATAATTGTCACTTACATTTATATGTCGAGTGTAGAAATGTACGTGAACATACAAAATACTGCAGCGTAGTCGCTAAGTAAGTTAGTACTTAGATAAGTCATTCTTAGATGTCCTACTATCCACTCAAGCGTCCCGGGTGCGCGAGTAATTCTTGTCTCGCCTGTCCGCGCTATAAACGTAACTTTTATTCTATAGACCGCGCGTGACCCGCTCTACATAAACGATTATTACTGAAAAACTTGTACAGCTATATTAAAATAGAAAATTGCAACAGAAAACTAAAAGATTCTAAAATTTAATTCAGTTAAAAGTTTACTACTCAAATCAATTGTAAGATATGAAAATAAAGTAGGAATTTGGAGTTAACAAAAAAAATTAAAATCAAATCTTCTCGACTAGATTGTTTGATATAAATTTCTTGGAATTATCAAAATTATACATATTTCTTGAAGCCAGCATATTAAAGATTAATGTAGTACATAATAACAATGGTAATATCATGTAAAAACAGAGTTCTCACCACAATTTTATTGGAGCTGCACACAGGAATAACTTTGACAACAATAAAATGGCTGACCGTCTACTTTACTTTTTTATTCTGAATAGTGTGTTGCCCCTACACAGCCGATACTTAATTCTACAGCTTTAATATTTCCTTCAGTTTATTTAGTTTATTATTTAAGCATTAAGAGGCCGGGGAGTCTGTAAAACGATCTATAGACTGTCTCTGTTTAACTGGCAAACTGTACCCATGCTTGATGCGATAGCACTACCGACCGAACAAATTATGATAGGTGCTGTAATACCAAAAAGTATGAATGAAAATGTAATGTTTAGCCATTGTTTTTTTGCATTAATAGTACCTTGAAATAATAATCTATGTTCCTGTTATAATGACAAAAGAAATGTGTTAGTTTTTAATACAAAACGAATGAGTTAAAGATGCGACATGTACGTCGTAATAATGTGTGAAAATCAATTGGTTTATATTTCGTTTTAGGTAATTATTTTGGAAGAAAAACTATCCAGGAACCTAGATGAATACGTTTTAAATCTGAATAACAGCACAGTATGGTGGTAATATGCTTCAATTATATATAATTTCAGTATTACGATTGTATGTGCAAATCAAACTCCGCAGGCCCCTTAAGTCCTCTGTGTACCTACGGCTAAATTGTGCAAAAGAATAAATAAATAATCTTTGAGTCATTTCAGACGTTGAGTATTCAATCTAAGACGTGAAATGTAACTTTATTCCTTCGTAAAAGATAGCGTTGCTTCTTTAGAAATATAGCTACTTCCTGCATTTCTATAACGGCAATGTTGCTGCAAAAAGCGCTTAAAAGTTCCCTTTTTCCTACATCGATTACAAATCTAACGAGATCAATTTATAGATAACATCGCTACATTTATTACCTGTCCATATCTGGTGGATTACCGAACGATCCAGATTGACTGAACGATGGATGGACAACATCTAGCCGTCGATGGAAAAGCTAGTTTGTCACAATTAGTTGACGGGATGTCGAAGGTTGGGTGGCCGGAGAAACGGAGAGATTGGCTTTAGCTTGTCATAACTGGATTGATCCAATTATGTCTGTCTGGGGCATGTTAAAAAGCCTTTGATTGACATTTAAAATGCTTAAGCTGAAACTGATGTTTCGCTTCTTAGAAATATTATTATTGACGATGCAGTAGGCAAGCGCATTCTGCGCTGCAGGTCTTGGATTCGATTCCCGGCAGGAGCGCGATTTACCTTCTCCAAGGACATATTTTGTGCTTCCCATTGTACGTCTAAATGTGAGTGTGATACGACATTGATTCAACTGCAATTCATTGATTTTAAACCTACCATAAGTTAATTAATTTGATTTTTATAATAAAGAAAAACCCCTTTAAATTTTTGTAAATGCCTTTCACTGTTCGGGAGAGGTTTACTGATTAAAACATCCGTAGCCCTTAATTACCTTATTACTCACTAATTGATCAATAACAGGTAATGACTGGCATGTTCCCATAAAACTAATAATGTTATAGATTTAACAGAGATCAGCTTTCGTTTTCATCGGATATATGAGCTCTCACTCGGTTGATCGTGGTACTTTCTGTCATTAGGAAGGTTACATTAAGGAAGGTAATGGTTGATCGCAAAACCACAATCTAGATACATAATAATTGGCTACGATAAAATAAAAAACGTTGGGCTGAAGCACAGATAACCAATAGACTGCCAGCCTTTTCCCTCACAAAAACAATACTTTTTTTGGAGCAACAATTCTGAAGTATTACTAAGCTGAAGTGGCAATGGGCTGGCCATATTAGCCGAAGAACCGATAACCGTTTGGGGTAAAAGTGTTCTTGAGTGGAGACCGCGAATCGGCAAATGTACAGGACGCCCTCATGTTCGGTGGAGCGAAGATCTTCGCAAGGTGACTGGCAAGAGCTAGATGAGAGAAGCGGAGGATCGTGCTTAGTGGCGTGCAATTGGAAATGCCTATGTCCACCAGTTGGTTGTGATTGGTTGTTTTAGAGAGTTGCGAATTCGACAAGCTTGAGCTTCCGATGAAGGTACCATCCTGATGAAATTAATGGAGGAAAGGCATTTTCTTGTACTCGCCTGGCAAGCTACCCTGTACCGAAATACTGCCCTAGTTAACCCGAGTAGAAAAATCTGTTACCAAAATCCCAAAAAAATATGTTGGGGCAGCTCACAGCTACATCATCACAAAGGCCGACTACATCATCACTTAGTTGTCAAACGTTACCCTATCAGAGATTAAAAATATATTTAATAATAATTATTAAAATTTATTATTAATAATGAATAATTAATTTTATTTTTATTTATTTTTTATTTATTTATTTTATTATTATCAAAATTCTATCAGAGCGCCTAGTTGAAGCGACGCGTGAACAAAATGCTGGCACTTATTTGGCTCAACATATTAGCATTGCAATTCAGAGAGGCAATGCCGCCAGCAAGATGGGAACGCTACCCACTGGTAGTGGGCTTGAGCACTTGAGTTACCTATAAGCTCGATATCTTGTAGGTAACTTAGTTCTTTGCTGTACATAGTTTTAGTTAAGTTTTAGGAAATATAGGCAATTGGCCCGTAGATAGCATGAAATATTATTATTCTATAACATTTCGAATAGAAAGTCCTCGATATTCTTTAAGAGGGTGGTACATACATTAAACAGCTAAAACAATAAGTCCGCGTCGAATTAGTGTAGGCTGTGCAAAAAATTACACATAAACAAAGATAAAACGCACGTGTCTCACCGCAATTTAGGTAGGTTACGTAAGTAAGATAGGTTCATATCATGTTCCTTGATATTATTATATGTAAAATATCACGTAAAGTTACTTGGTG
This sequence comes from Lomographa bimaculata, assembly GCA_948107665.1. Lineage (NCBI taxonomy): Eukaryota > Metazoa > Arthropoda > Insecta > Lepidoptera > Geometridae > Lomographa > Lomographa bimaculata. The sequence continues at coordinate 16,749,028 of OX403589.1, forward strand.
AACTGTGCGAAACGTGACATCTGAGACGTAGTTTTAACGCGAAAATAACGTTACACTCATAAAAAATATCGTTAAAAAATTTAATAAGGACATTTTGTTGGAATTATATTTCATGAGTCAAACTGGATGTAAAAATAAAGGTCACGTCTTGTTACGACACAGATAATTAAAATAAATATATGTATACAGCATACAGGAAATTTCAGTAAGCAGTCTGCAGCGGCGTGTTTATCAATTTGACGACATCATCGTCCTGTTATATACAACAACTCTTAGATCTTCGAAAACTTACTAAATCTTGGACATACAGCTAAATTTTTCTGTTAAAAGTATTGGTGTAAAATTATATTTACTACTGCCGGATAGGACTTAGCCTCGGTGAACCTCGATTTTGACAAAGTTCAGTCAATTTTGGCTCCGCAATTTTGTGCAGGCCGCTAACAACCGTCCTTTTTATATCCAGCAGTGGACTTAATGTGGCTGAGATGATGATGATGAATCTTGTGCATTCGGCCAGTGTCAAGTAATAAAATATTTCAAATTACACGTTCCTAGTCACAGCTCATAGGCAAAGTCAAGTGAAAGAGTCAAGGTCTAGTCATAGTCAAGTCATACTCTAATAACGTGGTAGAAACTTTACTAGAACTTCTATTGTTTTGGAACGAAGCCGAAAATCACGTTTTTCAGCTTTGTGCGATTTGCCTACAATCATTACCTACGTTTACTAAGTATTAACGGTTAATAATCCACCATTGTTAAACATTAACACTCGAAGGATCACAGGTTTTAGAAAATATATCAAAATCAACAACGCCATTTATTTACTTTCGCGGCAAAACTAAGTTCACGAGTAAGTGTCTATCTCTATTCAGAAGCTGATATAGCCGGCGTGTCGCCGCCGCCCACCCATCTGTCCAGCGCCTTATAAGGCCAAGATACACCGATAACCTTCGTAAGATTCGATTATCGATACATTGTCTCAAACCCGACCTCCCCTTAATAAGTAATCGATACTTTCAAACCCGTCCTACCCGTCTCTACTAATAGGGCTGTAACCTCACATACTGCCCTGATTTTTAAACTTTTAAAACCACTAATTGGTGGCCTGAACACCTTATTTGAATATGATAAATATAATTCATTCAGTTTCGTTCATTTTAATCAAGTTTAAATAAAATCGATCGGTGAGTCACTGATTTAATTGATATGCTTATTCGTAATTTTGTAATAATGAATGATTCATTTGAGTTTTCTTGCGCTTTCGGTGGTCGATGAAGAAACCTAAAATTATTAGTGAGAAAAATAGCCTAGTATATTATAACTAGCTATGCCCTGCGGCTTCACCCGCGTTAATGGGTGTTAATTAAGTTAAAAAGCCTACGTGTTATACCGGAACCTTGACTATCTACACTCAAAATTTCATCAAAATCGGATTATTCGTTACGCAGATACGTGGTAACAAACATTCACACACACAAACTTTCGCATCTTATCTTATCTTACTAATATTATAAATGCGAAAGTTTTTGTGTGTGTGAATGTTTGTGACGTATCTTCGTAAATACATAACAGATTTTAATGGAATTTGGAGTACATGTAGCTTATACTCTGGATTAAAACACAGGCTGCTTTAATCATCATCATCAGCGGGCGAAGCCGCGGGGCTCAGCTAGTTTATAATATTAATGTAGCATTTTTTATTTTATGCGTATAATTCCCATCCAAATAAATTTCAGCAGCTTTTCAGCATGAAACTCATAAAAACCTACTCGGAGTTCTAACTCCGAGAACTTCCGAGAAATATCTTCTAAGATACGTTTTAAGTCATGAAAAATAATGATATTATTATTATAATTATCTGTGTTTTTTTCCGAAATAAGGAAAGAAACTAGTTATTTTTAGCCGACATCAAAAAAGGAGGAGGTTCATGTTCGACTGTATGATTTTTTTTACGTGTATTCGCCGATTTCTTGTTTGGTAGATTATACTTCAGTGATGGTCCCATATACATTTTATCGAAATCGGTCAAGCCAATACCAAAATATAAGGGGTGAAGTCGGTTTTTTAAGCTTTGCTTCCGTTTAAATTATTGTTTAGTTTCAATTTAGGTTTTAGTTTGGTATATTTGTAGTATGTTATGCTATGTATATATGTAGGTGTATTTTAAGTCCTAAATCTAAATATATATAACTCAAAGGTGACTGACTGACTGACTGACATAGTGATCTATCAACGCATAGCCCAAACCACTGGACGGATCGGGCTGAAATTTGGCATGCAGGTAGATGTTATGACGTAGGCATCCGCTAAGAAAGGATTTTGATTAATTCTACCCCCAAGGGGATAAAATAGGGGATGAAAGTTTGTTGTACTTCTTAACGCGAGCGAAGCCGCGGGCAAAAGCTAGTAGGACTATATATCTCTGTTTATTTTCTTATTTCGGAATGAAATAATGATAAATCAATGTTTATTATCATTCCTATTTATAGATGTTGACTTACTTCATTCGTTTATCTATATATATATATATATAAAACAATGCCACTCTTCGTTGTTATTTTATAACTCAAGAACGGGCTCACCTATCCAAACCAAATGTTTAGGCTTTGTTCGGACTATTAAGTAGATGGTTTATGTGAAGTTTGCACAAAATCGGTCGAGCGGTTCTTCAATTATCACACCCGGGCGAAGCCGGGGCGGATCACTAGTTTGATATAGGTATACTTATGTTATTTTTAACGCTGTCAATGAAAGGAAACGCTCGAAATCGCCGCTGCCAGTTTACGTGCTGCTTTTAATTAATTATTATTGTCAATACTTATTTTTACAAGTCATTAAGCTACTGATAATATCGTTCACCTCACTACTAAAATGTCAACATTGTTAATGAGTCATGTGTTAAACAAACATTTTATTCACGTTTACTTTTAAATTAATATTTACCTTAGCAATTAAATTATTTACAAAGGTAGATAATGGAGTAGGCGTCAAGAAAAAAAAATGATATTTGAAATCGTTGCTAATTTACAATGAAATTTCCTTACATAAATTTGATCACATTGTTTTTTTAGGTGAACATCAGCAATACTGTTATATTAACGACAAATACAGCTCTGGTAAGTTATTATATAATTCTAAAACTTAAGAATTAAATTAACTACATCAATTGATCTGATTAATCTTATCGGTTTCGGTTATGAAAGTCAGTTTTGAGGCATCCTGTATGTAATGTAATTTAGTAAGCAAGCCATGCTCCGAAAGGTTCACTCGTTCGAACTCCTATAAGCGGCAATTTTAACCACAGCCAATTATCTCCATTACTCTATTAAACATAAAGGTGTATATTGCGTGAATTACATCGTGGCGGTTACACAAGGTCACGCGTGGCAATCTTAGATTTTTTATGGTGATTCAAATACCATGAAAACGCGCCTCAAAAAAAAAATCTGAAGACATCATTAGTCTAGTATGTACGTATATGAAATAACTTTCACAGTGTTTTGACATAAAATGGCGGAACGAAATGGTTACAAAAATACAAATTGATGTTATTTGCATTAGATTTGATATTTTTTTCCTTTTTATTAATGAACTTTATAAATATTCTAAGAAAAAGGCATCATTTATCGTATCACACAGGTTAGGTACGACGAATTTGACTTGAAATCCTGTAATTTCACAGGAAACATTGCCCTTTAATCGGAAACAAAGTAATGTTTGCACACTACTGATGGCAGTTGAATATCTAGCAATGATGTGGTTGTGGTATTTATTACTCCAGGCGAACTAGCAAAAGAGTCCTATCACATTATTTTGTACCATCAAGTGAGATAGTGGTCAACGAAAACGTGACAAATAAACAGAACCACTGATCATAATGAAGATTTCAAACAATTGTTATAATTCTTAAAATACTTTCTCTTACCATTAAAGTTTTCGTGAGAGTTAAACATTATAATATTATTTAATTACGGCTGTCTTCGTCGCGATCTCGCGGCGTAAACTCATCCCGAAGAAGAGCACCGGACAAGATACCCCTTAAGTCTGACTCCCTACACGTGGTCCCCGGGTGGTGCTAATCAGGTGACATTTGAGAGGTGGTAGAGCATTTTGTGAGTTGCTCGCCTGGCTTGCTACCAAAGTAGCTTACCACCATCAAGTTGAAAGTCTGCCGCCAAGCCAAATACGGTGTTCCGACAGTTATCCTTGAGAGCCTGCGTATTCCAGGTCTAGTGTGTTTACCAGCTTCGATCACATCGTCACTTACCATCAGGTGAGATAGTGGCCAAAAACTAGCCTGTCACAAATAAAAAAAAAAGACGTGAGTGATAGCCGTAATTTAATAAATACTTTCTCCTTAAATTTTTTATTCCTACCGATTTCATCATCGCATTCTGGAAATTTAATTACCAGCTGATAGACTTACGGAGCTATCAATATAGTTTACGGTCTAACATTCATTACTAATCTATTAATTAGTGAAACATCCAAATAAATCCCACTTTTATAGTGGCAATATCATGACTTAACTGCCAATAAAGTCATTGAACATCTGAGAGTAATCACTTTACACTTATCAACTGATTTTATTTCTACATAATTTGACTTATTGGGCACTAATATACATAGATTGGACTATATAAGGGGTGTTATAAGTTTTTAAAGTGTTTATGTGTGTGTGTGAGTCATAGCTCCCAAACGGCTAAACCGATTTTGATTTTGACACAGCTTCAAACTTAGTTCAAAGACTTGTATTGTTGGTGCCGAAATAATTTACATCGCACACACAATCACAGACAAAACCAGAACAAGAAATGTACCTTGGGAAGGAAAATAGTGCTTCTGCCAAGAATCGAATCCGGTCGTGGATATACACGGAGTAGAAAGCAAAGATTTGCCCACTGCGCCAACTGATGGGTTATATAAGTGTTCTATTATTATGTTCCATAGATCACAAAATATGTTACCATAATGAATTTATAGAAAATTTGTGCATTGTATATGAATTTCATGTAGGTCATTTTTTGATGCTCGATAGACAAGCGTTTGGCCGAAGACGTAGCATGCTTGCTAGAAGATACCCATTTACTCTTGACTTGATGGCCCAGAATATTAAGACGCGGGCAATAAGTTTTTCGCAGTGACAAAAGCTAAATAGAAGCCAAACGCTTCGAGCGTACTGGAGGTATTTCAACCATAATTATAGGTACCTATAATTCGATATCTAATTATACGACGCACCTAATGATGCAGATATTTCGAACAAGACACATTTCCATATAAATTCACCACCAAAACAAAACAACACTCGCATCAAACGTGACGAAACCGAATCAGTGAAACCGCTGTTTTCACGGCACAAATTGCCCGTAATGGCCCACCATTGAGCCATAATGACCAGCGGTACACGCCGGTGTTTGCACAGACCACCTCGCATGGACATAGCTGTACACGAAACACGATACTCCCAAGGTTGCCAATTTCGCCAACACGCACAAGATGGTTAAATATAGTCCATGTCACGCTTGAGGGTTTTAAGTGAACGCAGGCGGATATACGGTAATACTAAGTTATTTTGGAGCAAGCGATTCGGAGTGGCTTTCTTTGACAGGGGGTTATTTGTCGAGCTTCTGTGGAAGAACCTGTCCTTTTCAAGAATGCTTACACGAAACGTGAAACTATTCAAGAAGTTGTCTTGTGAACGGCGAAGAATTGATTTATACTGTCTGAGAGTAATATGTATCTTGCTTTCTACAATGAACTGTAAAAAACTAGAACTTTAAAAAGTTTTTCGAGCTTTCACCAGCTGTAAATCCTACTAATTATCCTATTATAAATCCGAAAGCTTGTGTGTAAGTGTGCAAGTGTGTGTGTGGGTTTGTTCCCTCTTCACGCTTTAACGGCTGCACGGATTTGGATGAAATTTGGAATGTACATAGCTTATACCTAGAACTAACACATAGGCTATTTTTTAACTTAATAATAGCGGGCGAAGCCGCGGGTCACAGCTACTTTAAAATAAGGACTAAGAAGTTATATAACCAGAGAACTAGTCAGGCAGATCAAACGAGCCCAAACTCAATGGGTTTATCTAGTTTATTTTTGAAGTTCCTATGGCCATCCTCCGTTTCCATCAGACCAACTCCATGGTACCAAATCATTGTATTGTCACCAAACATACATAAGTACACCAAATTTGAGTCCAATCAAACATCGGGATGTGGGTCTAATTTAGCTTACAAGTTTTGATTATAGACAAATAGATAGACAACGGGACAGATGACACTAAATAAAAGCTTGTGACAAAAAATGAGTTAATGAAGACGGGAGTGGGAAGGCGAAACGTGGCTTAACTAACCACTGAATGGGATAAAAATGAGGAGGTGTGAGATATGTTTTATAAACGTTTATATATATTTTGTTTACAGCATTTCATAATCATTCATATGCATATAATTAGTCTATTATTAATGATGATAGGTATAGGTTTTACAATCGGCGCAGTGGGTAGTTCTCTGTTTTTTGCGCAGTGAATCCTGGTTCGATTCCCGGCAGGAGGACAATTTTCTTCCCTGGGACATTTGTGCTTCTATTTATTTATGAAATTAGGAAAACGCTTTCTTTCAAAATTCTCAAATTTTCAAAACTCACAGTGTAAGAATGCGTTATCATTTCGTTTGTTTTCGTTACAATGCATCAAAATCTAAATCGTTTATTCACATGGGCCTCTAAAAGGCACTCATGGGAGTTAATGACTCTACTAACAATAGGTACTAGAAAGTATAGGTTTCTTCAGTGATATATTAATAAAATGCTATTAGTTAATTATCCAAATGAACCGAGCTTAGAAGGATCATCTAAGACTATGAATAGCTTCAACTTTCTATCCCAAAGAAAGTGTGAAAGAATTGAAAAGCTCGCTAAGTGACATGGCCTAAAAGCGGAAACGGTTAAAGGCAATAAGCATAATATCGCTTAGGATCGAGTCGGCGGCATTAAGCTTACCTTAGCGTCAAGTTAACTTTCATTTTCGTTCATTACCATAGATATTGTGGGGCTAATGACGGTTTGGTGTGACCAGCGCTCATTACGGTGACAATATCGTTAGCCACCACTTACTGCTTTTATCGATCTAAGTAGAAATCGGTATATTGTGACCAAAAGTGGTAAGTTTAATTTAATTTGAGGCTTTTTGTCTGACTTGTATTTATTTACACAACGGTTTTTAGAAGAAACGACGACACGCGACAAACGACAGTCTGTTTTTGCGAGGGGGTAAAAATAAGTAGCAGTCAACGGGTTAGTCCATGAAGTCTAAATAACCCGTTGACTGCTAGTTTTCGCAATAGGATAAAAATAAGTAGCGGTCAGCGGGAAATTTAGTCTATGAAGTCTCAATAGCCCGTTGCAGTCAATCTAGTACAAGACAGTCAAATGGGTAATATTTGGTAATATTCACTCCACTCACCACATTGAACTAATGCTTTTCATGAGGTCTAATCAAAGATTATTAATTATTTTTTTATATTGATACTAGAATAAAATGTTCTAGTTCTGATACTAGAATAAAATCTTTTATTGTTTGGTAGATTATACTTCAGAGGATTTACTCGCAGAACGTTCCTTTCGCAATCGGTCACGCAATCGCAAATCGTCACATTCTCAAATCGTCCCATTCGCAGTCTGTCCCAATTCTCAAACGGTCCCATTTGCAGTACGTCCCATTCTCAAACCGTCCCATTCGCAGTCCGTCTCATTTTGAATCCGTCCCATTCGCAAAATGTCCCACGCAAACATTACATAGGTGGTCCCATTTAATTTTATCGAAATCAATCAAGCCAGAATATAAGCGGTGAAGTCGGATTTTTAAGCTTTGCTTGCGTTTAAATTACATTGAAAACATACACAATTAATACATGTATAAAAATGATTTTACTGAATAGATTGTTTTGTATTGTTTCATCCTCCTACACGGCTTCCTTGAGATTTCATACCAGCCTTGACCGTTACAGTTATCCACATTGAATGACGAACAAACACCGAGCCTTCATCAATATCTCAGTAACATTTTAAGCTCGGCAATTACTCGTGTTATCCATTACAACCAGCAGATTACATGAAGGAAACGGTGCATTTACTTAACGAACTAATTCATCATTATTGTGTCAGCAGTTGCAAAAGGCCTTTGTTGCCTTAGAACGGTTATTAAGGAATTAAGACCTATTGGTACTTGTCTAATGTAAAAGGAATTACGTATTCTTTGGAATAGCTTTTCGTGCAAGCTGTTTCGTCAGCGATGTCAATCAGTGTGATTTATGAGCATTGGGAACACTTTCTATGCTCGGCTAATGAATGCCCGGTGTAAGGACAATGGGCGGGAATAATATTATGACGGAATTGGTCGAGAATACAATTCAATTATTTTGCGGCTGCAAATTGAGATGTGGGATTGGTTGAAATCGTGATGCAATTGAGTTACAATCGAAATGAGTAAAACGGTTTTTAATTTTTTCTCAACTGCGCTATAGTGTTTGATCACTATCTTGCCTGGATAGTGATTATTTAGTCGCTACTAAATGATGCTATAATAAGTATATATCGAGAATAGATGCCGGAACACCATTTAGACCTTGGGTGATACTTTGTTATACATGACGGTGGTAAACTACGATGTTGATACAGTCTTTATTATATTGTTGGTATACTAAATTAAAATTAATACGCGAATTAGCGTGACTTACGCGTTGTCGATGTCTAAATCGACAATTGTTTCGGCTTCATTCGGAAGTCTTCTTCATTTTAATTTAATAGTTCAAAATGTGCGTGTGTTTTTATGAAATTATTGTTGGTATAGTTTGGGAGTCTAGGTGAGATGCTTGCCTATCAAGTATAAATCAATCTAGCCAGACGAGCATAAGACAATACCTACTCACTACTCTACCACCACTTCACTGTAAGCTTAAGCCCGACGCGTCGTAGATTTGAAACCGTGACCGCTCGACTATAACTTAAATCCGAAAGCAATCATAGCTTCATCACTTTTAAAATATTCGTATCTAATGTAGATGATACATTAAATCATCTTTGTAACATTGAACAACATAATCCCATCCTTGAATTTAAAGTCATTTTAGAGATCATTATAAATAAGATCTAATGCCAAGGTATGACACAGTCGACCGCCGCAGCTAACTAACCTAAAGCCATCGAAATAGATAACAAATCGCACCTCTCCCAGCCGTACAAAATGAATTACCGCACATCAATTACTGCAACCAACGCGGCGAAGCAAGAAATATGATGAATTCGCAGATAACATGTACCATGGTACATGATATACGGCGGCCGTGGTCCAGACTGCTGGTTCATTAAGATTTAGAAATGCATTCATTTCCCGCAATGAATCAGTGTGGTGGGCGAGTTCGACTGGCCGACCCGTCACAGCCACTCACAAAAATAGAACTAGTTGACACATAAATAATATTAGCTTGCTCGTAAATACGAGCGTGTCGGTAAACGTCTGAATTATGAGAACGGTGACGTGATAACAAGGACTTGCAAAAACCACAAAAATAAGCACAAACATAATATTTTGTTGGTTTTGTCACATTTTTAACATTCTTCGAGTAATTAAAAAAGTTTATTGTTTTTTTTTATATTACCAGACGGTAACAAGTGAATATATAAGAAAATCAAAAACGCTGATTGCTTAAAAATTTAACTTACTTTTTTATTTTAAACGTTTTCTTTAATCATGCGACTATATAAGAACTATAACTGTGAACAGATCCTGGTTACAAATTCAGTTAATTCCAAATTTCATCTTAAAATCCGTTTTAGCGTGAAGTGGGAAACAATCACACGGATATATAATATACATACAAAATATCTGATCTACAACTTTATTGTGATTTTAATACAAAACTATATTTATATATTATATATATATATCTATATATATAAAAGAAAGTCGTGTTAGTTACTCCACTTATAACTCAAGAAAAGCTAAACCGATTTAGCTGAAAATTGGCAGGGAGGTAGTTTAGAGCCAGGAGAAGGACATAGGATACTTTTTAAGAACGTACATTTCTTAAATTTTTTTTTTTACATTTCGACATGCTTTCCATATTCTCATACGTCACTCGGATTTGGTAAAGTACTAGGCAAACATAAACATGAAGGTTGTAATAATATAGTCACGTGACATTGTAACGCATGCCGGGTATGGCTTCCTAAATATGCACATTCATTGACTGTTAGGCGGAACGAAGGTCGCCGGGACAGCTAGTATAACATAAAAAAGAAATCTTTAATGACGCATGTGTATCGATCTGCAGTGAAGAGGGCGACACAAAAAGTATCTTTTATGTTCAACCCCCTTTTATCTCACCCTAGGCAAGCTATTAAACAAGCGACTGACGTCAATGTCAGCTCATAAATAATTCGAAACCACAGGCGGGGTCAGCTGAGCTGTATTTTGCAGACGATCTGAGCTACAGAGTCTGAACAAAGATGCAATATGTATCATAAGAACTCAGGATGCTTATGACCTGCAAAAGCAACATACGGCATTTGAGAAGAGAGTTGCTAAACCTTCACTCTGAAACAAAGCTATTTGGACTTTGGAGTCTACAAAGTTCAAACTCAAATATGACGAGCGATATACTCAAAATTTTTAGTAGGCACCTCGGTCACTAAGTCCGAATTACATAACTTACATGCATAAACGCTTACACACTTACAGCCCCACATTAAATTCGATGATGTGTCGTGAGTACCGGAAACATTCACAACACACACACAATTACACCCAGAACCAGAAACAATTTTTTTTCATGGGGAGAAAACTTGTGTTTCCGCTGGGATTCGAACACGATACCAGGTGGTGTACTGCTTAGAAGGCGAACGCGCATCAAACTAATAGACAGTTCAACTCGAAAAGTTTGAAATCGATACGATAATTAGGTAAAAAAGGTTATAGAAAAAAAAAACGCAGATTTGTTTACATAAAAAGATACACTAGGTAGTTATTTATTAGTAAACATTTTTTTTTTGCGTTTATAGAAGGCATGAAATAAACGATATATCGTGGCATATAATTATTATGACTTAATCCATAATTAAAAGGAATTTCTAAAATTGTGGAAATCATAAACAGCTGGTAGCAATGGGAATAGATTATGCTAATACCTTGTCAGAACACGACATGAAGATCAAAACGATCGGAGAACAGTAAACAGATGAAAAAAACGTAGTTGCGATGGCAACTCCCAGTAAAAACGTCGATGATCTTTACAATTATCTATATATCAGTGTTGTGATTGATTTCAAATAGTCACAAAATTCCGAAGAAATAAGGTTCATTTTTGCTATAATAGGAGTCACATAGTTACTCTTATTTTTTACCCGATTACAGCAAAACAAAAGGGAGGGCTATGTTTTTGACCGGTAGGTATGTGGGTATGTATAGATGTATGTTCATTTGTTTTATCATACTACTTAAAAATTTAATAAATGAGGTGTCGTTTTAAGCGTTTTGTTTGTCCGCTAGATATAGGCTAAGTGACGAAATATGGCGCACTCTGGAGGGCTAGAAGTCAAGAACAAAAAATTTTTTTCGCCTAACCCCATAATGACCGTGGTCATCACGGTATCATTGAACAGAGATATAGTTATCTTCTAGGCAAGCATGCTACATCTTCGGCCGCATCTCACTTTCCATCAGGTGAGATAGTGGTCAAATGCTTGCCTACGGAGCATAAAAAAAAATGAAAGTAGGTTTTGATACATCATATTTAATCAGGCGTATCGTTTGCGAGATATCTCGTCAAAGTTACAAAATATATTTTTTTAAATTATAGGAAGGAAAAAATAGGCTATAAGTGTAGTCGGATTTTACTTTATGAACTGTCGTTTCTTGTATGCGTATAACATTCCTACGCGTAACTGAAATACCGATGAGTAACGATAGCGTAATATCTACGTCACTGTTGTCTCGGCCTGAGGACGCCAAGATATTATTACCCTCGCATTAGACGAGGTACTTCAGGAGCATTTCCAGCAGTTTTACGACTTATATTTCGGTACACAGCTGTGTAACAATGGAAAAATCTTGGTGAATTTTGTATATGCGATAAATATATCTGAGATACGTTTTCAAGCCTAGAGTGAATAGGTATCATCTATGTAAGCATGTTACATCTTCGGCCGCTTCTTTCCATAACGTGATATAGCGGTGATGCTTGCCTATCTGCTATAAAAAGAAGTGTTAATTATTTAAACTTAATAATAATGACGTTGACGATTTTTTTTCTATTATTCAGGAAATGCAAACGTTTGACTACATATGATGTTAAGTATATTACGATTTTCAAGTAGAAAATCTGTCAACAATAAACGATGAGTCGCCAGCTATCCTTGAGAGTCAAATAGTAATATAATTAACATACTAAAGTGTATAGTTCATTAATTATAGTTTCGGTTTAACTTACTGACCGGTCGTGTTTAGTAGAGTTGACATTACCGATACTGACCTGTAACAAAATAATAGTACATTAAACATTAAATTTTAAAAAGGAAGGAATTTCACATAGATTATATAAATTTATACGAAGTTATTATCATTCATAAAAAAGCTTTTATTTACGAGTACTGAAAGGCAGAAAACTGAGACAATTAAAATACTGGGACCCAGTCGCCCAGTAGCGTTTTTGAATCAGTCAAGTGAAACCCGTAATTTGTACAGTCGAGTCGCCATAGAAATCAATTAGCCGTGTGCAATTGATTTGACCGAAAGTTTGTGTGTAAGTGAGTAAGTATGTTTGTTCCCTCTTCACGCTTTAACGGCTAAACGGATATGGATAAAATTTGGAATGTACATTGCTTATATCTAGGATCATACAAATATTATAAACACATTTGATAATAGCGGGCGAAGCCGCGGGGCACGGCTATTATTTTATTACTAACAGTGTCCGCGACTTCGTCCGCGTGATTATTGGACTTTAAGTATGTATCCCAATTTTTTAAAAAAAATATAATATAGCCTATAGCCTTCCTCGATAAATGAACTATCCAACACTGAGAGAATTTTTCAAATCGGACCAGCGGTTCCTGAGATTAGCGCGTTCAAATAAACAGACAAACTCTTCAGCTTTATAATATTATTATTAGTATAGATAATCCATAAGCTCCTCTGCGACGTTACTTTAAGTACCTACAGTTAGGTTCAGTAGTTACTAAGCAAACAGCAAAAAGCAGCGGCACATTAGTTACATTGTAGAGTAGGTGCAGACTAAACGCATTTACCGAGATACAAGAGAAGACACTTAGCCGTATACACTTTAATGTGCCTTTAATGTCGCCTCATGACCCTGGAAACTGGAAGCTAGAGAAAATGACAGAAATGAACGAGGAAAGTTTTGACACTACTGTATAATATAAACTCATAATACAGCTGAGTAAAAGCTTTTAAACCCAATTAACAAAAGGAAATAGGACCTAAACGTGCGACCTTTGCTGATTAATGAACGAGGGTTGTCAGGCATGTGGCCGGTCATAAAAATGATTGCCAAAAGGCTATAAAAAAACGAGATTACGAGTGAGTGAAGAATCTTCTCTCTTATTCTTTCTCCAACTCCATATGTGCAGTATAACAATATGCAGGGGTACAACAATATCCGTCCGCACTAACCAAATACGTACAGTGTGCAGCAGCTTGAGACTTCACTATCAATTGTATGTTATCAAACTTCATCAAAATACGTTCAACAATCTAGAATTGCTTTGGTTAAAACATACCATACATTCACACATATTATTATTATCCTCGCACGAAAATCTTTTGCATGTATTATCAATATCCGCGGGTCCTGGGTTCCACTCCCGGCAGGAGCACATTTTTACTTCTCAAAGGGACATTTGTGCTTTTGGTTAAGGGTGTGTTTGTGTGTGTTATGTTAATATTTCCGGCTCCCACGATAAAGTCTTTGAACTTAGTGTGGTGTTGTGATTGCTTTTGCGTTTAATTGTAAATAGTCCTTATGATATTCAATTGAAAAATATTTAAGAATCTAAGCAAACAACAATTAAAATTGAAGCCTTCCTTTTTTTTCTGTGATAGACTACCGTTCAACCACCTACCTATATCGCCGGCATTTTGGCAAAGCATGATGTGGTCGAGGATGGTATACACACTCCTAGAATTTGACTCTCAAGGATAACTGCAACCTAAGCTAGTTATTTACAACACATGAACAATTTCTCACTAATAATTATATTAATAGTCCATTACCAACTGCCAAAACTTTAATTAGCTATTTATTTCTGTAAGTAGGTCGGTCGACATGTCTTCGGATACTTTATGACGTCGCTAGCGTGTTACTTGTCAGTCGCATGTCAGTTAAACTGTCATTTGCATTTGAAAAAAGAATACTAGTGTATTTGAGCGTATTTTGAGCTTCGATACTTTTGAATGGGGCAAGGTTAAGTGTGAGTCATTGGTGTACATATCGTGATGTCGAAGACTTGATCAGTGAAGAAAGTGACATTGTATGAAATAGAATGACAGTTTCTGGTACCTATGGAACTAATAAGAATGTTGATCGGTATATAAAAAAAAACGTTTTCACACTCACAGCCCCACACTAAGTCCTATAACTTTTGTCGTAGGTGCCGAAAACATTCACATCACACATATCAATCACACCCTGTACCAGAAAATAAATTTCCCTTGGGGAGAAAAAAATGTTTTTCCTCCGGGAATCGAACCCGATTCCACTGCTTAGAAGCGCGTTCGTCTTCGATGGAATGGAGACGAACCCACCGGGCACAAGTCATCGAACTTAGTGTGGGGCTGTAAGTGTAAAAGCGTTTATGTTTATGTTGTAGGAAGATTCAAGAAAATAATAGTTGGCTTTAGTATATTTAAATCTCATGTATATTCCCTATTTCAAGACTAATATTTATCAATTTTAAAAAAAGTTTGACGCGATGATTATGAACTATGCGTTAATATCATTTTACATTAATTTAAAAAGCACACTTTATTACTGTCAAAGAACAGGCAAATTTAATAATCTACGAATGTCTTTATTACCCTACTTTAAGAGAAAGGAAGTCTTCCTACGTATGTAATCATTCTATCATACTTGAGTCGACCATCTTCAAAGTTGATAAACAAACGGACATCGCGTCAAATACCTTAGCAATTTGATGACTGTTGTTACCGAGTAGACATCAACCAGTCTAATGAAACACAAGCAAAGCTTAAAAAAAACCGACTTCACCGCTTTATCTTCGAAACATTGATCAGATTAAATGTATTAAACACGCATTATTGACGATAACTCAAAAACTACTGATCAAACTTGATCCAATTTAAATAGGACCAATAGGAAAACACCAGCTTTCAAACAAAAAAGACATCAGAATCGGTTCACGTGGAAAAAAGTTATGAGGTAACACACATAAATAAATACAGTGACTTGAGTAGGTACCTCCTCCTTTTTTGTAAAGTCGGTAAAAAATGAATGCGCCTCTATCAAAATGTTGATAATTACTCTTACTATTGTAGATGATTAATACTCAATCGTTTTACTTGAGCAAAACACTATTGGAAGTTCTCTACTACAATGTAGAATGATGTCTTTTCTATTTTAGAACTATCATCGGTTATTATCTTATAACTAAACTAGCTTTTGTCCGCGGCTTCGCTCGCGTTAAGAAGTATTATTTTAAAATTGACAAAGTTTCATACAAACTTTCATCCCCTATTTTATCCCCTTGGGGGTAGAATTAATCAAAATCTTTTCCTAGCGGATGCCTACGTCATAACATCTACCTGCATGCCAAATTTCAGCCCGATCCGTCCAGTGGTTTGGGCTGTGCGTTGATAGATCACTATGTCAGTCAGTCAGTCAGTCACCTTTGAGTTATATATATTTAGATACCTAACTGACATTAGAATTTGATTAAACACACAGGAAAATGTTTTGCCCTATTTATTTTTCTTGTTTGTTAGACTGGTGGTTCCTTTTAAAGAATGATCTCAAGAATTATTGCTGCTAGAACATAATTATTTGCATTGTCTTATAAAATAATGTAAAAGTTAACGTTACCTATGCTTACGGAAACATAATATCAAATTGACTATAGCCAATATTAGAGTAATATATAAAAATAGCGACCCGCCCCGGCTTCACTCGGGCACTTTCCGATGGAATAAAATACATTATTTATCAGATCGCATTGTGAACCTACACCATTCTTGAACACACACAAAAAATTTCATCATAATCGTTCCAGCCTTTTAGGAAGAGTTCTGTCACACACACGTACAGAAGAATTATATATGTAAAGATATTACTAGAATTATTACTATTATATATGAAGTCGTTTGGATATGAAATCGAGAAAGGACGACCTACGCAATCATCCCATCATAGAATCCTCACAGTTAATGACCTCGTCGACATTAGTGTCAAATGGACCATTGGAGGAATGCGGAATGGCAGATGATATTATCCACTTAGCGGCTTCTGTTGGCCTGTTTAGGTTAGGCGTAAGATATAAGAGAAGGAATTTTATGTGTATAACAAATCAAAGAAAACTTATACGCTTTGATTCGAGAACTATGCCTTGAGTGATATTGATAGTAGATTGAAGATAAGGGCGGGTGTAGCAGCCACGCTTTAAAAGAAGTAGATTAACATTTACAACTTTAATTTGTATACATAGTTATACATATAAAAGTGAAACTGTGTGTGTAAAAAGTTGTGTCGTTTTTTTAGCTCACTACAGTAGCTCACTCCTATTATACAAGATTTATATTTATATAAATAATGAATATTATTAAGTAATACGAAACAGCCTTTTGCCGCACATTTACAATAGAAAAGCCAGCATGTCTCTAGACATTTCTTATGTCATTTAGAGACGAGAATAGCAAGTCGCTCTTCTGATAGTAAGCGTCACGCTTGCCTATTACAGTTTGGTGCCGCCCAGAGTTTTGAACTTATATAATTCGAACTCCTGCGCGGCAAAGCACTGCGCTCCTCACCCTGAGATTTTAGATGTTAAATCTCTTTAAGCCCTTTCACTGAAAACATTGCCCGAAATACAGTAATGTTTGCACAATACTGCTTGACACTATGTAATGTTGCAATTCCTCCATAAGCATCGTTATTGCTACAGTTATCGTTACATACTTCCTTGGCCAACCTGGAAGGCTCAACAGGCTGCGAACCCAGATTGGCAGATCAAAAGACAATCTGTCCAGGTGGGGCTACATCGACCCAAGCACAAACTAATGCGCATGTGGAGCGTCACCGCAAACTATGGCTCATTTATTATCATGATCAGCAAGCCATAGTTATTGTAAACTTACTAGAATAATGTACGAAGCTAGGCCGAATGGGGTCACCGAGTATTGGGCAAATAAGGTGTAAGTGTTGCCATCGACACGCTAAGAAGAAGAATGTATGAACTTCTGTCTGTTCTTGCTCTAGATGTATGCTTCATGGCTAATGATGTTACTGTATCTATTTTCGTTGTATTCTTTTAACTTACACCACATCTCAAGGGCTTGTGTCTGCGCATCAAACATGAGCGTTATGTCGCAAGACATAATCGTACAGGCCCAGCCGCGTGTGTGAAAGAACAGATCAGCTTATGAATGGTGCGAAACCAACTCGTTCGGAGATTACATTACTCAAAGAACTAGCCGATGAACTATTATGAATCTCAAAACTCAATAAAACAAACTTAACACAACAAAATGAATCGAAAGAGTGTAAAAGAAAAAAACAAATTGAGTCTATTGCGTAAGTATAGCCGACAACAAAAACATTCCAAAACACGCATTAAAAGAGAAAGTAAAGAAAATTGATATAAAACTAAAAAGAGCGACTTAAAAGACCTTTTTACGACCTCATCAAATACTCAATGTTGACCACTGGACTATAAACGTTGAAGCTGAAAATTACGTTATCCCAGCAATCGGGTGAAAGTGATGAACGGTTATCCCGTCCCTTGGCAAAGTGACACCTGCGTTCCCGATCCTGTACAAGACGATTGTAAATCTTATATAGGAGCAGATAAAGTTGATTTTGAAGACGGGGGTTTTAATTCCGATCGTAAGTTAAAGCTTAGAAAGCCCCCGTCCTGCCCTAGGATTGGAGCAGTAAATAACACTTTGGCCATTACCTGTCTTTACTCTAGATTGTGACGAGTCTCAATTCGCTTTGTTGGTTCAGTTGAGTAACTGCTGGATGAAGCTGTGATGGTCGACTTGGGGACTGTTAAACTGTTTATGGGATTACGTTGGAATTGGATGAAAGTGAAATTGCTGGCAGAGATTTGATTGCAGGTTTAAAATGGGTAATTTTAGCAATAAGACTGTTAGACAGTAGAAAGACATAACAAGTGAACATTGAAGGTTTTGAGCGCCTAATTCACTATCGCGTTTAGTCTTTGCCGCAAGTTCTAATACAAGTTGCAATCGATACGTTTTTGTTCTTGACTTATAAACATTACACAAATGTTCTCTGATTATTTTTCAATGATATTGCAAGCTTAGTTTTATTACATGACCCGGTGAACTTCGTACCACGCCCTCTATTGAAAGTAATCCAAAGAGGAAATTTCGGAACAAAATTACTAATATTTTTTTTCGATTTTCGGGCTGTTCTTTTATTATTCTAATGTCTTTACCTAAAACCAACCTAAATTGAGGCGAATAAAAAAAGCTCAAATCGATCGATGTTTTTGCGAGACTTAACTAACGCAAGGCAATTGTAATGTTAAATTGTATTGTGTTACGTATTATAAATTGTTTTCTTCTTCAAAACGAATTCAAAAGTCTTATTGATAATTATTTAATAAAATAAATAATCCTTCTAAGTATTAAAAAAGCTAACATTACATTTATAAAAGACCCCCCCGGCTTCGCCCGCTATTATCAAGTTAAAAAGCAGCCTATGTGTTAATCCTAGGTATAAGCTATGTACATTCCAAATTTCATTCAAATCCGTTTGTCCGTTAAATAAGAAGGAACAAACATACTTACACACAAAGTTTCGGATTTTTTATATTAGTAGTGCATAAGTGTATAAGTGTAAAATATTACATTAGTAAGTGTATGTGCATATTGTAGTTAAGATTTAAAAAATATAGGATATTGCCTCGATCATAATTCATTTTATATATACTTCCCTTAAGTTTTAGTTCTAGATTAAGTATAAAACCTAGATATAGATATAGTTGTTGAAACTTAGCTCTACAAATGTTTATGGAGAAGGATAAAACCACTAATAAAATTATGGTAAGCCTCAAATGTTCTCGCAGATAATATAACAAATGTTTCCAATTGACGTCACTTCTCTGAAGTGCATTCTCTAATTATAATGGTGAGCCATACCGACAAATAAACCACTCGAAATCATACGTTACACGTATCTTATCATAGTATTCATACAATAAAACACATTATAAAACTATGTTATAGTTGGTCAATATTGATAAATTTAGAAATGAAAAATTATCGCTTGTGGCGATTTTTTTATATAGCGTTAGCCACGCTAGGCAGAACTACGTGTGTATGTCACTGAACTCCTCCTAAATGGCCGGACCAATTTGAATGAATTTTTTTGTATGCGTTTGGGTGGCGCCCTGGATGGTTAAGATTCACAAATCAGCCCGGCAGACGGCGCTGCATCGGATACCACAACTCTAAGTTATCACAATCCGAAGTTACAACAACTCAAAGCTGCCACTACTCTAAGTTACCACAACACTACGTTCCCACAACCCTAAGTTACCACAACGTTAAGTACCCCAAATTTTACCTATATTAATTTACTTATCAAGACATTAGTTTTAACTAGGTTTAAAACATTTCTAAAGCTCAAACAATATACTGTTTTTGTTATTAATCCAAATCCAAACAAAAACTGCAATTTATTCAGGTTTATACAACAAAGAGCCTCCATCACCTTAGCCAATAAGCCTTGCATCAGCTGTAATCCTGAGATAAATATTCATATTAACTAACAATACGGTTTATCTACGACGTAACAGAGATCTATTTTTCTGTATTATGCGTAACGTAAGCCATAAAAAACAGTAATAAATGCTAAGCCGTTGTTGCGTAAGTCTGGTAACATGTATATGAGGCAACATGAACTTCTGTTCGGTCAATGTCTCTGTAGGAGATATTAGTGGTGATGTGGTTATTCGGCAACTATCCGGTATATTTGCTATGAGGAAAATCCCCGCGATGTCCTTATCACGCATGATTGACAAAAAATTCTTGTGATGTAACAAATAGTAGTCACCGTGGGGGTCCTGTGCATCACCGAATGAGTGGAACTCATTGCCTGCGTTTTTGTTCCCATTATAGTATTTAAGTCAAGAGTATGTCTAGAATAATTATCTTTTAGAAGATGATGCAGTTGAAACTGTAGCATAGTATCTTACTTATATATTTTTTATATTTTTGTTTTACTAAAATAGTAGGTATTTTAGTAAAACAAAAATAAAAAAAAATTAAAAACGCTCTCATTTTAGTATTCGATAACTTTTCTATTTGATATAAGTTTTCAAGCTACCATTGTCACTTTTACTATAAATGTTTGTATCAATAACAGGATATTTACCATGTATCGGAAACTCAAAACAAACGAAATACATGGTAAATATCCCGTTATTGATACAAACATTTTCTATTTTACTTTATTTTTTCTTTAAAATATTAACTGTTATGGCACAGTTGAAGTTTTCCCATTATATTAATATTGTATTAGTAGTAATTAGTCATAAAATGAAGAAAAAAGAAACAATGCTACGCAGTATAAGCCCTATTGATACTTAACGACTATCGTTTAGTGAATATAAATATCGAACTGTTAATAATTTTCTTCGACCGGATCAACCAGTGTTCGGCGAAACTGATAACTAGCTCATCCCTATTAGATGTTGTGCCTAAATTGCCATGCATAATGGGATAAGGCACGGCTAAAGGTCAGAAAAGTCAGTACAAACAATAACAATGATTTAATAAACAGCCGCTGGGTTAAAGAAGATCTAAGGCCACTGGTGGTCTAAAAGCGTTGTGCAAGATACCAAAATAGAAGGAACTGACGTACTGTATTTCAAGGGCTTTTCAACCATTGATCAAGAGCATCTGAGGTTCGGATATATCCGACTGTATTGTAAACGGATCAAAACCATTCGGACGTTGTCGCAACTAGAAAAAGTGACAAGGTTGATTTAGAGTGGGAAATTCTCTTCCTAAGGGACTTCTGGTTCTAGGTGTGGTTGTGTGTATGACATGTAAATGTTTCCGGTACCCACGTAACAAGTCTTTGGACTTATTGTGGGGCTATGAATGCGTGTTTGTTTTTAGCTATCCTAGAAAGTCAGTCATCCTAGGCCTTGCGAGCTTATCATCCTCACTAATACCTACCATCATATAACGTCGAGATGTTGTCAAACGTTAACCTATCAGATTTAAATCAGGATGTTTGCCTGATTGTAGGTGTCATGGTACCCTTTAACATTTAAAGTACAATCTAGTATTTAGAACTACTAAGTCTGACACTAACTAACTTCATCCAAAATCTCGAATCACCAAGAATTATAAAGTGAGTCCATTGTACCTATTAATAATTACATCTTATATTCAATCATCCAACTCATGGGTGACAAATCGGACTGTCACCCAAACATTTCGTTACAAGTGTTAGGGCAATGACCTCATACATTGTTACGTCATTGAACATATAAATATGTGTTATGTATGCTTTGTTTCGATTCGTAGGAAAGGCGGAGAAGGTCTTTTCTTGGCACACATCTAAATCAACTAGCAAAGTAACATTTGTACTGTTCCATGTGTATAAAACAGTGCAGAGGTTAATTTTGTTAGTCCGGATAATTATTTGTAATTAATTTATATGTTGGTCAAAGGTTTTTTATTTTTTTATTCAGTGAATAACAAAAATTTATATTTTATGGGATTTAAAAAAAAATGGGAATTTCAAAATAGCAAAACATACGCTATTGGCTAAACTGAGACGGATATCAGTGTACAGTAAAATTAATGATCGACGTACGATTAATAGTAGAGCACTACTATATAGCAACAATGATTGGATCGTGAAATTATATAATAATAATTTATTCATTGACACTTAAATATTTAGACACAACCAACATTTCAATTACTTATAACGCTACTTCTGGTGAGCCCTGAATCCTAGGTCATGGGATTCAGTCTCTTTCAATATTGTAATGCAAATTCTACAGTTAAACTAAATTAATAATTGATAAAATGAACATGAAATATAAACATACATAGATAAACAACTATTAGCAGTAAAAAATTATAGTAATCTTCATAATAATATTATTATTATGAAGATTACTATAATTTTTTACCGGAATATTGTATATACTGTATGGTTTCATAATATATGCCATAGAGTAAGAAATCCCAGACAGTACAGAAGAAGCAAAGGATATTTGTCTCGCGAAATATTTTGGCAACGAGACCATTACGACATTATGGCGCCGCGACCACATTCTTCGTAAATAAAATTGTAGTTGCAATAATAATAACATGTACGTATGACTTTATATGACGATATGTAGAGTCAACCTAAGATATAATTAAGTATTAGTTTAATACAAAATGATGAAAAATTTAATACCAATTACGCTTACTATAATTAAATAAACAAAAAATAAACGTTATGATCCTGATTAGCATATTTTCTGCAGGTTCTGTACACTTAATTAAAGGTATCTATCAAAATCAAGTCAAGTATAATTAATTTTAAAAAGATCAATAGTTTGAGGAAGGTAATTAATATTAAAATTTGAATGAAGAATATATTGTAATGTACTATGCTTGTGCGGCTTCACTCTCATTAGACACGTTCTGGTCGACCCAGTTGGCGCAGTGGGTCCTAAGTTCGATTCCCGGCAGGAGCACAGTTTACCTTTCCAAAGGACATTTGTGCTTTTCGTTCAAGGTGTGATTGTGTGTGTGTGATAAAAAATGTTTCAGGCACCGAAGATACAATCTTTGAACTTAGTTTGGGGCTGTGAGTGGGATTTCTGCTTGTTGTGAAATTATTTATAAAAGGGGTGAAGAGCTTATGTCCTGTTTCAGGGTCTAGACTGTGTACATACTAAGCTTCATCCATGTACGTAACGACCTTTTACTCGTATGTACTTATACTGGTACCTTTTCCAAAGATTATTATTATTATTACTTACACACTTTCTGATAGTGTGTGATGTGAAATTTAAATAAAAGATTATAATGAGTCCTAATAAAAAATGCATTTCCTTTTAACTTAAACTATTGAGACAGGGCTGCATGTAACTAAACACAAACAAATCCTTTGTATCACACAGGATGTGACCAATGTGAACAAAACGAAGGAAAGCTGCCGTGAAACAGTAAAGATTAGTTTCGCCACCTCATTAACGAGTATAACTAATTAGCTAGCACGTAAACTCGTATATGAGGCATCAGTCACTACGGAATCAGTACCAAGGTTAGTATTTTTTGTTTTCTTTGCCTGGCACTTATCCAAATGTCTAGCGGACGTTGATTCATACTGGGATCTAGAATGAAATGAAACGGTAATGTAGGCAGAGTATGGTGCTCTAAACGCATCATGTACAGCAGCCCATGTTTGAGAGCAAATTTTGATGATCGAGACATTTGTATGTGACGTCACAGCTTCCGACATACTGGGTATACAATGTAACGTAGAAAGCTGTTCTTAATGTAAGCTAACGTAACGTAAAGCTCTTGTTTATGTTTCCATTATTCATGTACTTATATAAAACAAAAAAATCGCATTCACACTCACAGCCTCAGACTAAGTTCATAGACTTGTATCGTGGGTTCGGGAAACATTCACATCACACACACATTACAGAACCAGAAGCACAAATATCCCTAGGGTAGGCATTTTTGCTCCTGCCGGCAATCGAACCCAGGACCCACGGCGCAGAGGGCGGAGACCTGTCTACTACGCCAATTAGGTCGTCTATATTTTTGTGTATTATATTTATTTTGCTGTATGTTTTTGTAGTGTGTGTCTTTAATTAATATATTTTCTTTCTTAAAATTCAACTGTTTTAACTATCAAAATTTGCTGTTATACATGGGATCTGTAAATGTCTTTTATATGGCCTGATCTTACAGGTTGTTTTGGCGCCACGGCCTATTAGGAATCATAATAATAAAAATAACATTGTATACATAGCAAAGACTATGCAACTAACTAGACTAAGTCCAGGCTGATTTAATCTTTGATTCACAGATAAGGAAAATAATATCTTCTTCAGGTGCCTTTCCTTTGGAGAAGATAGTCCTTTTGAATTTATCTTACACCCTGGAGTTAATGTTGTATATCTATGTATCAATGTAAACAAAAATCAATTGCCGCATATATGAAAGATCTTTGTTTTAGAACGTTTTGACCGATTTGGCGGATTTTTTGTTGTTGCGTTCGTTATTGTCAGGGCTATAATAAGTTGGTTTGCGGGACGCAGCTAGTAAAATATAAAGTAGGGTAAATTGAAACCCCTTAACTCGTTTAATTAACGCAAAAAACGCGTTAATTACTAAAAAAAATTTTTGGCGTCGTTATTTTGTAATTTTTTGTAAGGACAATCTGCGAGCATTTTATTATTAGTCGTTTTTAGGCTAACATTGTCATATTCAATCCAATTTTTTTTCTGATATTTTGACTTCGGTTGGTTTTGGTTTAAGTTATTCAGGAAATGTACATGGTAATATTAATTCTAACATAAAATTGACGTTTTTAATACAAAAAATTGCAGAACTAACAACTATACGTGTAGCACAGCAATATACTCGCGTCCTAATGCTATATAATAATAAACATAATAAACGCTTTCACACTCACAGCCCCACACTAAGTTCGATGACTTGTGTCGTGGGTGCCGGAAACATCACACACACAATCACAACCAGAACCAGAAAAACAAATTTCCCTTGGGGAGAAAACTTGTTTTTCGACCGGAAATCGAATCCTTAACCCCTGCTTAGAAGGCGAACGCCACCCAACGAAGCCAACGAGCAGTTCTTTATAAACTAAATTCCTAAATACGAAATTATGAGATATCAAGTGGCCTAGTAAATGTGTACAATATATATTATAATGGGAGATACCTGGTGGGAGTTCGCTCGTTTACTCGTCTCCCAATGATGTATTTATGATTTTAGATGTGTGAGATCAAAGCAAAGATGATATATCGATATCGAACGAATGTTGTTTCTGATGCTGCTAAAATACTTTATTTCGTGTTTTTAGATTTGCGTAAATATGTTATGATATATAAATTTTATGATAGGTTATATAAATTATTTTTTACATGTAGCCCCACAAAAATTAAACGGTCATAAACATCTAAATGATAAATTAGGTAATATTATTTATTGCATACTGGCTACCTAGGCTTCGTCTGTGTTAATGATGAATAATAATAATAATAACGTATTTATCGACACTTAAATATTAAACACAAACAACATCACAAATACTTATAATGTCTGGTGAGTCCTGAATCCCACACTAGGATGAGTCCTGTGTCGTGGGATTCAGTCTCTTTCAATATTGTACATGCAAATACTACAGTTAAATACATTAATAATTGATGAAATTAACATGAAATATAAAAAAACATAAACAACTTTTTATTATTATAATTATGCCAGCAATACCTCCTTGAAGCCATGAAATTAATTATTCTAAGAATAAAACAAAAGAAGTAAATTAAACGCAAGCATAGCTTAAAAAAACCGACTTCAACGCTTATATTTTGGTTTTGGCTGGATCGATTTCGATAAAATTTATATGGGACCACCTCTGAAGTATAATCTACCTAAAAAAAACATCAAAATAGATTCATAATTGGCCGAAAAACCGCGTAACATTCATACAAAAATAAAAGAAACAACTTACAGTCGAATTGAGATCATCCTTTTTTGAAGTCGGTTGAAAATAAGTCAGTTGTTTTTTTTAAGTTTGTTATTTCAGCCGTTTATTTTGCGTTCTTATTATTAGGTCTAAGGCAATATATATAACACCTAGCATCCTACTTCCTACTTATATTATAAATCCGAAATATTGTGTGTAAGTGTGTAAGTATGTTTGTTCCCTCTTCACGCTTTGACGGCTGAACGGATTTGGATGAAATTTGGAAAGTACATAGATTATACCTAGGATTAACACATAGGCTACTTTTTAATTTGATAATAGCGGGCGAAGCTGCGGGGAACGGCTAGTAATTTATAATACCATCAATAAGTATGTAAGTATTGTCAACCCAGCTTTCTCTATCAACAAAAATGTTTACGTAAGAGTCGAATATTTACAAGTTTCCGTATAAAGAGACGTTATTATATAACAGTGATCTCTAATATATACTTAAACTAATGTTGTGTAAGTTAAGTGACAATATAAACTGCCTATGAGCCATCAGTTGGGTGAGCGTTCGCCTTCTAAGCAGGGGTATCGGGTTCGATTCCCGGCGGGAGCGCAAGTTTTCTCCCCAAAGAAAATTTGTGTTTCTAGTTCTGGTTGCGATTGTGTGTGTGAATGTTTCCGTTTTAGATATTTCCGTCAAAATGTTGTGCATTCAAGATTAGCAAAATAACATACTTAGCATCATCTTATAATTAGCGGTACGAGTTGAGATAATTTATATTTATGAGAGTAACTAGTATAAAGGAATATAAAATACAACATATATTAATTTATTTTCTTTTTCTTGGTCAAATAACATAATTTACACCAGAATTCACCAGATTATTTACTTATAATTTACAAGAATTAAAAAAAAAAATGTTTTTGCTTCTGATGCTCTAGGGGGTCCCCCCCCCATATTAATATTACTACAATATCTTTGATGTACAGCCATCAGCCTGTTACAATTTTATTATAAGTAATATATGAGACTATACGACTATATACAATGAGTAACAGAAAGGTGTAGTAATACTGAAGCCACACATCTAGCTACATATATTGAGTCTAACAGGAACTTCTGAATTTGCGGCAGCAGCATGAACATTGAGTTATGATGAATTAAAGCTTCAAAAAAATATGTCTTTTGCAACCCTATTTCATCAGCTACCGTTCTACAACACATAATCTTTGGACCTAGACTTCTGACAGTAGTGGCCATAACAAAGGTCAAGGTCACGCGCCACAGATGTAACCGTAGGGTTGTCAAAAATAATTTAAAAAAATATAATTAATTTTTGCATAGAAAAAATTACTCCGATTTCGACATCGGTCTCTGGCAGACGATTCCTGACACGATACATATACACACAACCGAGTATTACTACACCTTTTTGTAACAGGTTGTATAGGTATATAAATATGTATGACTGATTACTAAATTAAAGATCTACGTGCCCATTGCTTATCCTAAAACAAAACTATAACTACATAAATCTATACGTTAACTGCAAGACTCCGTTAAAACATAAATTAACCCCTCGATTAATATATTTTACGATTTTATATGTACGATATATAAAGAGAAATTAGTTACACAATAATATTGTAATTCTCATATTAAAGTTGCGGCACAAGTCATACACAAATCAGGAATGTGTTTAGTAAATAATTCATGTGTTGTGGCCTATTAGAATAATTTATTGTTTATTTATCTATGCGGCTGTTTTAATATACAATGATCGAGTGAAACGGCATTATAAATCTGAATATTTTATTGAGGATGTAGAACATCGTTATTAATATATATACTTACTAGCCGTGCCCCGCGGCTTCGCCCGCTATTATCAATTTAAAAAGTAGCCTATGTGTTAATCCTAGGTATAAGCTATGTACATTCCAAATTTCATCCAAATCCGTTCAGCCGTTAAAGCGTGAAGAGGGAACAAACATACTTACACACTTACACACAAACTTTCGGATTTATAATATTAGCAGGATTTTTCGGAAGGAACATTTTATAATATCCTACTATCCCTCTATAATATTATAAATCCGAAAGTTTGTGTGTAAGTGTGTAAGTATGTTTGTTCCTTCTTCACGCTTTAACAGCTAAACGGATTTGGATGAAATTTGGAATGTACATAGATTATACCTAGGATTAACACATAGGCTACTTTTTAACTTGATAATAGCGGGCGAACACTGCTAGTTGTTTATATAAGAATAGTTTTTAATGATTGTACTAGCTGCGCCCCGCGGTTTTACCCGCGTAAGTCCCGGAACCGCGGGAATTCCGGGATATTTTTTTTTTCATAAGAACCTTCTCCTGACTATAATTAATACAACAATAGGATGAGTACGGAACAACCCAATAAAACAATTAGCAAAACTGTTCCATCCGTTCACGCGTGATGCGACGACCAATATTTTTTTACCGACTTCAAAAAAGGAGGAGATACTATGTTCGACTGTATGTATTTTTTTTTTATGTATGTTCACCAATTTCTCCCCCATTTGTGTACCGATTCTTAAAAATCTTTTTTTGTTTGGTACATTATTATACTTCAGAGGTGGTCCCATTTAAATTTTATCGAAATCGATCAAGTCAAAACCAAGCGGTGAAGTCAGTTTTTTTTAGGTTTGCTTGCGTTTAATTATTCTTAAAAGACTTATCAATTAAGTACAACATCCGCTTATGTGCGGTACATTAATATAATATTTTAGTATAAGGGAAAGGCTTCTGTTGCATAAAGCGTATACCTATACCCTAAATCACTCGCTACCGTAACCGTGGCACTTATAAAGGCGTCAACCATGTCTATAATGGTGTTCATAATAACCATAATTCTTCGTTAGCACTCCCCGTAACAGCTTCCATTCATACGCCACACACCACTTCATCACCATCCATCACGAATCATTCCACTGCGAAACTACCAGTTCCAAACCAACAGTGATTTGTACGAGTACTACAGACACACGCGTAACGCCATCTGTTACTCGAAACTATACGAATTTCAATTTAGCCCTTTGAGAATAAAGCTTAGAATGCTATGATAGATTTCAGATTAGGTGTTAGTCAGCTGCCTATTATAGATATTCTGGTAGCACAGTGCCAACTTTGCTTCGATTGATCGATGGATCGACAAGGAAACAGGTGATCGAAGTTTCTAGATAAATTGTGTGATAATTGTTTAGGAGTTGTCGCTGATGTTCCTGGCATTAAGCGGTTGCTTTCACGGTATAAAAGGTCAACACTTTCATAGTCGTATATGTTACCTTTCTAAAGGCCTATTCATCCCCTTTTCTAATATTTTCTGTTTGATACGTTGTAATTTATCAGCTTTCTTAGTAGCGCCTACAATTATCTATTCTAATCTTTAAAACTATATTTGTATGACACAGTATACCTACTCATATGTAGGTTTGGATGTTTGTTTAATTTTGGCTTCGCAATCTTGTGCATTTAGCCAGCGTCAAGTAAAATGTATTTCAAGCGTATTTCATCATTTCATATTAAAATTCCTAGTCACAGTCAAAGTCAAGTAAAAGAGTAAAGTGCCCTATTAAAGTGGTAGAAACTTTACTAGAACTTCTGTTGGAGTTTTGGAGCGAAGCCGAAAATCAAGTATTTCAACTCTGTATGATTTGCCCACACTTATGCACGTTTACTAAGTATTAACGGTTAATAATCCACAATGATTACACATTAAGACTCGAAGAATCACAGAAAATTATACAAAATCAACAACGCCATTTTTTCACTTTCGCGGCAAAACTCCTTGGATGTTTGTTACTCCAACGCCAATCACACTTCACACTAATATTATAAATGCGGAAGTTTGTGAGTGTGTTTGTATGTATGTTACTTCTTCAAGCTCAAACGGCTGGACCAATTTTGATTAAATTTAGTATGGAGGTAGCTGACACCCTGGATTAACACATAGGCTTACTTTTTATCCTGGAATTCCCGCGGGTCCGGGACTTACGCGGGTAACACCGCGGGGCGAAGGTAGAACTAAAAACGGATATAAATAAATATATAACCATAGACGTGCGCTGTCACTTCTCACGAATAACAAATCACAACTTATTCAAACAAAATATTATTCTAAATAGAGTCTACCTGTTATATTACGCAGAAGTTTTAAGCCATACGGACACCCGTTTTACCGCATATCAAATTTCGTGTCAAATTGTTTGTCCAATGAACATTTGTTACCTACATTATAAAGTTAAATGTCACACGCGGATGTAGGCGGCAGAAATAGAAAGTTCTTAATAGCTGTACAAACTCTTATTAATTAGTAATCAAAATCAAGGAAACTAACTCTGTCACTATATACGTAAAATCATATTATTTACGCCACATCCAAAATTAACATGTCCCTCTATCTGTTTGTTAGCGAAACAATTGGAACTATCTGGATGAAATTTGATAGAAAGATAGATAAAGTCAGCGTACTTTCTACATTTCAACGCGGGTGAAGCCGTGAGGCGAAGTTAGTATAAATAAATCAAAATATATATGTATAGAACAATAAGGCGCTTACTTTCAGGATTGACCAAATATAAATAGGAAACTCCTACTCAGGCAAGGAGTTTTATTCCTTTGCGGTTCGCACGATGAATGTGGAAGCAAAACGCTTCGTCAGAATTTGTGGTATGTCTACGAGTACCATATAGCGGTGTTGCTTTGCAGTTTGTCTGCTTGTACGATGATACGAGTAGATCGGGGTTGGGGGAACTAGATCTACAGGATATAGTTCCCCTATCCCCGTTCTACTACGTCCTTTGTTGTATTTTAGCTGGTATACTTATTGCTTCTAATATTCTTTGGAAATCAGGACATCTTCGAGTCACTTTTACTTCGTTTATTTGGGTATGATAAAAAATTGCCTATAGTACCTACTATACCGTACCTACCTGACATTGGAAAACCTTTTTCTGCAACTACAGCTGCACGTGGAGTAGATTGAATGTTTCCGGCACACAACACAAGTTATCGAACTTAGTGTGGGGCTGTGAGTGTATTTTTTGCCTTGACCAATCTGCATGGTAAGCACTTTAAAATTAAATAAAGAAACAAGGCGAGTCCTATTGCAGATGATCTGACGATTATCATCCCTGAAAATTTTACTTATAATTATTATCATCAACGTCAATGTTGATAAAGTCTATAAACATTTTCCTCTCTCTCTTAATAAAAAAAATGGCCTCATATCGAACACACATCGAAAGTGTGTCAACCATGTGCCAATGTTGCCTATAGCCCTACAAGGCCCGTTTCCGATCTTACGATGGATTCTATCACACACTGACGGAAAAGAAACTTCAATCATAAATATTTCAATAAATTCTTCACACATTAGTTTCTCTAAATAAAATTCATGTTTGGAATACATTAGTGATGAGCATACTTTTGTGAGAAATACGATAATTTGGTTTATTGATGATAGCTATCAAATATCGATTCTAAAATGTATGTTATGGAAATGTTTGTTTTCGTTTTTTTTTTCGATATTTTATTGCTAATTATGTAAATTACAATGTTATAAGATACAATGTAAAGTGTTTAAATTTCTCGATTGCCTCTTAAAATAGAGATTTTAATATTATATTTTATTTTTATAGCAATCGATTGACATTATTGAATCAATTAAAGCTGTCGTACGCTGTAGAACATCAACATTTGATTATTTTTATAGGTTGTTTTCTTATGTACATAATTGATGTTCTTCCC
The DNA here is from genome assembly GCA_948107665.1 of Lomographa bimaculata. NCBI lineage: Eukaryota > Metazoa > Arthropoda > Insecta > Lepidoptera > Geometridae > Lomographa > Lomographa bimaculata. The sequence continues at coordinate 16,780,783 of OX403589.1, forward strand.
TTAAAACTATTTAAAAAGTAGACCCTATAATTTTGTTGATTTAAAGACATAGTCACGAGATAATATCTCCATTTATACTAATCTTATGTTCAATCTTCTAAAGGAAATTAACTATTAGTTAAGGCAATAAATCCATTGCCGGATTGTTGCTACTGTTATCAAGTCCCAGTTCTGGTTATTTAGCAATAGTTAATTGGACAAAGCGTTAACCTTTGCAAATTGCTTTGAGAATTAAATTTTGCCCCGAGAGATCGTCGGTGAGATAGTACTGTATGCAAGTTGTACAAACTTGCTTTCTTGTACCAATTTCATGACGAAATTGTACACAGTATGAGTTTGTCAAACGTGGAATAGTTACTTTCTGTTATTATTTATCACTTATCAATCGTAAATATGCTTTTAGTTAAATTTAATTAGCTTATCGGGTATGCATTGGATTAATTGCAATTCTGTGCATAATCCTACTATTATTATAAATCCGAAAATTTGTGTGTAAGTATGTTTGTTACCTTTTCACGCTTCAACGGCTGAACGGATTTGGATGAAATTTGGAATGTACATAGCTTATACCTAGGATTAACACATAGGCTACTTTTTAACTTTATAATAGCGCGCAGGCCACGGCTAGTAATATTATACAACGACAAATTTGTACCAAGTCTAGACGAAAGCAGCACTATTCATTCTAGTAGGGCCTGATAGGTAGTCAATTCTTCGAGTACATTCTTTTGGATTTAATTTGTTTAATAACATTTGTTTAATCCAAATATTGGCTTCTATAAATAGATATGGCAACTATGATACAATTAAGCATCATATGAAAGACTAGATTGTTGCTAAAATTATGAAACATGTTTAATTAGTCTTCTCGAGACCATGGCCAATGCAACTTGGCCGAAACGTCGAGGTAAATAAAAATAGTTTTTTAGCGCGATTAAGTCCCGAGATATTACCTAAACTATGTTTAATTAGATATGCATATTGAATTGTTTGATTAAAAGATTTGTAAGCAGTGGCGGATTTACAAATTTTCAAGGTATAGGCTGAATAGTTTTTGCCGCCCTTGCCTCAACAATTGTCATATAGAGAGGCCGATTACTGCTTGAGGGGCGGCGAACTAGCTGTTTTACTCTAGAATATGGAAGTTTGCTACTCTCGGAATGTGCAATGACAAGTGAGAGAAGTCATCGACAAAATTTGTTGCAGACTTCTATCTGTAAGACAAGCCACAAAATTAAAAATTGAATTGAATCTGTAAGACATCAGAAAAACGTCATAGAAAAATCTTTTTGATTTCTATGAGGTAAAAAAAAATCGTTCCCCATATTTGCCGCCCCCAAAATCTGCCGCCCTAGGCTCGAGCCTACTCAGCCTGCTGGTAAATCCGCCACTGTTTGTAAGTATTACACATATCATTATATAGTCGGTGCTCCTTAAATAAAAAACCGGCCATGTGCGAGTCGGACTCGCGCACGAAGGGTTCCGTACCATTATCTATAAAAAATCAAGTTTGTTGTATGGGAGCCCCCCTTAAATATTTATTTTATTTTATTTTTAGTATTCGTTGTTATAGCGGAATAGAAATACATCATCTGTGAAAATTTCAACTGTCTAGCTATCACCGTTCTTGAATTACAGCCTGGTGATAAACGGACGGACGGACAGACGGACAGCGAAGTCTCACTAATAGGGTCCCGTATTTACCCTTTGGGTACGGAACCCTAAAAATTATATCCTAGCCTACACACCAAATTAAAATTAAAAGAAAGGGTTTTCGTAGGCGTTTTCTTTAGGATTTACAGTTGTACCAAGATACAAGACACTTTCACGTAAACGTCACATCCAGGTCACTTAGCTATCAGAATCAGTTAGTTAATTGGTCCAAGAAAAACGGCTTAATTCAGACCAATTACGAGCTCGCACTGCGAACAAGCGTACGCATTAATTGCATAGATAGCGTGAATTAGACAGGCTACCCATTAAATACCGATTTGATTTTATCGATACAAGGGCGGGACAACACTAGCGACTACGGCAGCATAGCAGTTGATATGAATGTCTGGCAAACTAAGCTACACTTTACTACACTTATTTGACGAAAACAAAAGAAATAACAATTTTGTTATCATTGGCCACGTTTCCAATACAAAGTTGTTTGCTAACAACCACATTTGCAATAAGAATTACTCGCTACTGTGTAGAGGAAAAAATGCTTCAGAAATCGGTAACGTATGCCGTATCAAGAGAACTTCATAAAAATAATCACCTAGTTTTTGTTAACTTTATTGTTATTTGTACAGTCTCTTTTTTGCTAGTAAAATAGCCAGATTAACATCAGTTATCGTCGAACAGTTAACTTTTTCTGTTAACCTCGAAATCCGTACGATTTACGAAAAACCAATTTATTGCTTAGTTTTTCGGTTCGGCAAAAAGTTTAGTTTCGTTACCGTAACGGTATTGAAACTGTAAAATACCGTTTAACGAATCCGTGCTCAATGATATTTATTATTGTGTCTGTTGAGGCGTTAATTTATCCCGAGTAGCTAAAATAATTAATTGATCGAGTGAAGCGAGATCTCTAAGTTAACATGGGTCGTTCAGCACTTTGTACTTCCACCCATCCGTCCGTCCGTCCGTCTGTCAGAGGTCATCTAGCGTCTAAATCATACAAGCGAATGACTTCCAATTCTTATAGAATATGTAAAACTGCGGTCCAAATCCAGGAATTTAAAATTATATAAATGAAAATATTAAGGGGCTTCCATATATATTAGTGGGGAGCAACAAAGTCAGTCTGTCCCTCAGCTACAGCTATTTTTATGGAATCTTTAGAACTAATCATATGATATTAGCTTATAAGTAGAGTTAGACGACTCAAATCACTTTCTTAAGATGTAAACAAACACATTACGATGTATAGTCTAAATTAAAATAAAAACATTATGGCAACACATGAGAATAAGTTTCATTTATCAAATGAAGAGACTAGAAATGAGATTTTTTATTTTTACATTGTAGTAGCCGTGCCCTGCGGCTTCGCCCGCGTTTATGAAGTTAAAAAAGTATTTTGTGGTAATTGTAGGTATAAGCTATGCATGTTCCAAATTTCATCCAAATTCGTTTAGTAGTTATAGCTTGAAGAGTTACGTTATAATCAAGAAAAAATAATTATTAAGTTTAAATCATGAAAAAAATGTTATTGTCAGCAAACCGTTTCCATTACGCAATACCTACTAAATACCTACAATAAGACGTCATTACCATCACCATAATATAAGGTATTGTAGTATGACATAACTACTATCATAAATCATCAAAAGTTGAACATCCTATGCCAATCTTCTTTACCACACCTTCCAAACAACCATAGAAAAAAAGCAAGGTGCCTGAGTTCATCGACACCAGCACCATGAATCATATCTATCTATCATTATCAGCATTTTATCTCTGTTTTCTACAATGGTAACGCTAAAAAAACCTAATGATGTTTTGAGTAAGTGCCCTTAGTTTTTACAGATGTTTTTTTATCGTGGCAACTTTAAGATGAAAAGTCAATGTCGTGACTTGGGACGCATGAGCCAATTATTTTGCGTGTTCGGTATTTTTTATTGAATATTGATTAGGTGTGGTAAAAAAATAGCAGTCTTGTTAAGTTCATAGATACCGTTGCGGTAAGTTGAATGTCTAATAAGTACATAACTTATTACCGCCCATAAAAAATACCTCTGTGCATAAATAACGTCTACTTTACCAAATCAAGTAGAACATAAGGCAAAATCTAAATTTTGAAAATACCCCCGACATTCTAACTGGAAAACGACTGCATCACTGCACCGATTTTCACCAAACAGCTAAAAATATCTCGATCAAGTCTCCTTTCAAACTAAAATCATTAAACGCAAGCAAAGCTTAAAAATCAGATCTTGACCAAATTTAAATGGGACCAATGGGAAAGCTACAGCTTTCAAACAAAAAAAAAATTCAAAATCGGTTCACGTGGAAAGAACGTAATTATGAGGTAATAAACTTTAAAAAAACAGTCTCAAAAATTATGTATTAGAGATTAAGAATGTCTGTTAAAAAAAAATGAATGAAAAAAAATGCGCCGCCGAGTTTCTTACCAGGTTCTTCTCGAGATGGCTGTAATTTTGCGAATCTGGCAATATTTATATTAACTTTCATGAGTGCCGCTTTGGGGCCCATGTGAATAAACGATTTTGATTTTTGATTTGAGTCGAATTGAGTACCTCCTCCTTTTTTGTGAAGTCTATAGAAAAATTAAAATTGGTCAAGCCGTTTAGGAGCTACGATCCCACAGATACACACTAAAAACTTAACCCATCTCTCTTTTTCATCGGGGGTTAAAACTTGAAAGCCAGTTACATTTTCGGCCTAACAGTTTACCACCTCATCACCCTCGACCATTTTAATAATAAGGGTGCAAAGTTGCAGTTTTTAAAATAAAATAAAATAACAAAATTGATAAATGAAATAAAAACTATCGTGAGTATTACACATAATTTATGTTGTTTGTGAAACACGTAGAAAATCTGAACTTACTTTGTAGTCGACTAGTTTCGGACAAATTCGTTGTCATACATCAGAATGAGTAAGTAACATGTTCTACGTGTTTCAAGCCGTATACAACATAAATTAACAAAATTGAAAGTCTAAGTCGGTACGTCATTGCATAATCATCGTCTAAATCTAAAGAAGTTGTTTAGTTAACCTTTAACCTCAAGATTTGTATTTTGGTACGATCAGCAATATTACCAAGTCATGATTTTCACTGGCATTCTTCAAGAAAATGACGTCACATTGTGAACAACGCGTGAGCAAAAGATTTAGCGCCTATATCCGCTATAACATAAAATATTATTACATTCATTACCGACATTGATCCATTTGATTGACAGTTAAGGTTTATTAGTGAGGATATTTATAACACTTGAGAGTTAGAGGATTTTATTTTCAGCGGTGCGGCGTAGTCTGTACCTACGTGAATGAGTTTTGTTGCGTACTTTGATGTAGTATATAGATTGTTGCCAGAAGATAATAGGTAACTACTCGTACTATTTTCTATGATCTCATTATTTCGTTCACGTTTGCAAATGTGAATCGTCAAGTGCGTATTCTTATCAGGGTTCTTAGGTAAAGCGAAGGCGCGCATCGATCGCGTCTTTGTTTCCCTTTACTGTCTTCAAGTGTTGCAGAATAGGCAAGCATTTAACTATCTTAACACTATTTTATATGATAAAAATACTCTTGAAGACTCCCAGATTATACCGTTCGGGGAATAAAGACACAGGCAATGAATTCCACTCCTTCGATGTACGGATGATGAACGTAGATGTGAAATGCTTCGAGCGAATTAGAGGTATGTCAACCATAAATAGATGACGTTCGATAGTTTGTCTTGTTGTTAGATGGAAAAAATGGCACGGAGGAATTAACTCACCCTACTACTACGTATTTGCAAAAGTAGTCGATTTTTTTTATACATACACTAATTTATATGGTACAGTCATGCTAATTAAAAGAAAACAGAATACAAGACATACTGGCAACGACGATGCACTACAAACTTAAATATAAAAAATAAAAAAAATTAATTAATCTTGAGTAAGATGAGAGTGAATAATCTTGTGACAGGATATTTAGCTAATGACAGAAGCTTTTCCCACAATTATTTCGTAACTTCAAGAAAAAGTTCACGAGCCATTACTATCCACATCAACAGTACATCACGTAAATAGAAAGATGTCGTGACAGCAATCATGTATTTCAAAACACCTGCGCCTGTGTCCCTTTCAAATCTATTTCATCACACAAATTACACCTCACACCATGTAATTACCTTTTTTGGGCACGTATCGCAAAGTAAAACAAACTTTATGTTTGCCTAGATAGAGTATGTAATGGGATGTTGAAATTAGTCAAGTAATTTTCTGTTGAAAGGGCGCGCGACAATGGTAATTTTGTGGTAATAGGCAAACGGCCATACTGGTAAAGTGGTCGTTATGTTCTATTGAAAAATGGAGTCGAAGATATTAGTGGCATTTACAATTACAAACTTATACAATTAGTGGAAACGAAATATACAATTATTGTTAATTCACTAATTGCATATTTCGGAAATAATTGTAGTGAGTATATACATCATTGAAACGCAAGCACAGCTTAAAAAAGCTTGGCTTGATCGGTTTCAATAAAATGTATATGGGACCTTAGAAGTATAATCTATCAAAAATATCAAAATCGATTCATAATTGGCGAAATTATCGAGTAACATACATACAAAAACAAAAAATAAAAACATACAGTCGAATTGAGAACCTCCTTTTTTGAAGTCGGTTGAAAATTATCACTATCAACTACGAAACATAAGACAATTTGGGTTATTCGAGCGAATTTCAAGAATAATATGCCTTTACAAAGTCATTGCACTAAACATTAAAAAAGTTGACTGCGAAAATTGTTAACTTATTTTTATGTATTATGTAATTTTGTGTAATCGCCTTTTAATTTCCTTCATTTTGTTACCATACTCAAATAGTTTTGGTGTTTTTTTTTATTAACGTGTTACTATTTCGCGCCAAAAATCCGCCATTTTGTTTTTTTCAAACACCTTGCACTTAGGTTTTTAAGACGAACATAACTCGTTAAGGTCCATACCTTAACTGTCAAAATCCATCTAGCCGTTAGGAAAATACGAGGTAATAAAGACAGTATTTACAAATATAGCTACATACTCGCACATACAAGAAACGCGCGAAAAACATAACCCTTCCTTGGCAGTCAGGTAAAACAACAAATGAACCAATACAGCAGCAATTATTTTTTTGTAGCACTACTGCGTGTAACACCAATTAAATTGTAAAACGTTCATTTATCAAACGATGTAGAAATCGACAGGGACCTATAGAAAATAAAACCGCACACTGCTTTTACCACTATATTGTTCTTTTTATACAACCTCTGTTTGTTAGCTAACTTATTGGATAACCTCTAATTCTCAACAAAATTTTTACACCGATCACTGACAGCCGGCGAAAGAAAAACGTCACCACGAGCTGTCTAGTGGCGCCATCTAATTATTTTGGATGGGAACTAATAGGAACTAACATATTCCGCCCACCAAGGACCACTGTCCTTAACAAAAAAATATGCTAAATAAACTGAAATGTAAATTTATACAAAATTAAGATTAGCTATCTTAAAACTTAACCGCCCACCATGGCAGAACTATTTTAAACAATATGAAATCAAACAAAAATTATAAATATAAAAGCCTGTGTGCAAGTGTGTAAGCACATCCGTTCCCTCTTCATGCCTCAACGGCTGAACGGACCTGGATGAAACTTGGAATGCCCACAAACTACACTCAGGCCAAGACCAACACAGGCCACTTCTCAACATAACAATAGTGGGTGGAGCCGTGGGGCAGGGCCAGTATTAAATATCAACATTAATTTGTTAATAGACTAATTTTGCTGACAGGTCGTTTTACTAGACCTTTTGCAGTTTTAATAGTTACAACTCTTGTAAGATTATCTTGACCAGGATGCTTTTCTACAATTTTACCTAGTAACCATTTGGCTGGTGGGATGTTAGCTTCTCTTATAACAACAACATCATTTAAATTTGGTTCATTAACCTTTTGATTCCATTTATATCTATGATTTAAATTTACAATATATTCTTTTGACCATCTCTTCCAAAAGCTTTCAACCATTTTTTGACACATTTTCCACCTATCTAAACCTGTAACTTCATTATTACAATAGTTTTCATCAGCTACATTAATCAATGATTCCCCGACCAAAAAATGGCCTGGTGTGAGAGGGAGAGGGTCACTGGGATCGTCACTCAATACTGATAACGGTCGCGAATTTAAGCATGCCTCAATTTGAGATAAAACCGTACTTAATTCCTCAAATGTTAGAGTACTGTCACCAATAGTCTTTTTCAAGTGGTTCTTCACACTTCGAACTCCAGCCTCCCATAATCCCCCAAAATTAGGTGCATAGGGAGGAATGAAGTGCCAAGTAGTTGCTTCAAGCGTTAGAAGCTGAATAACTTCATTGGGCCATGATGATTGAGCTTTTACCAACATTTCATATAACAGCTTGTTGGACCCAATAAAAGTTGTTCCATTGTCACTGTACAAATCACTACAATGACCCCGGCGAGCAGTGAACCGTCTAAACGCGGCTATAAAGCCTTTGGCTGTAAGATCTGAAACAGTCTCAACATGGATCGAGCGGCTAACCATACATACAAAAAGACATATGTAGCCCTTGTATGCCTTAGAACCTCTGCCTGGTGAAAACCTAATATTTATAGGGCCAGCATAGTCAACGCCTGTTGACTTGAAAGGTTTGCTCGGCTTTAATCGTACTTCGGGTATTTGACCCATGAGTTGAGTTCTTTTGGCTGAAGAAAATCTGCGACACGTCACACAAGTTCGGTAATGTTTTTTGACATGAATCCTTGCTCGAATTATAAAATATTTGCATCTTATGTGATTCATCATGATCTGTGGACCACCATGTAATGTCTTAAAATGGGCATCCGAAATAACTAGCCTGGTTAGATGACTCTTATCAGGTAGTATTATTGGGTGCCTTTGATCATAGCTTATCTGGGCTTTATCCAATCGACCGCCTACTCTTAAAATCCCATTTGTATCCAAAAAAGGACAAAGTGTATGCAGTGAGCTCCTTTTCAAGACATTACCATGCGATCTGATGTGCTCTATTTCTTCTTGAAAATTGTTAAATTGTATCACTTTGATTAACTTTAGTAATGTATCCTCCATTTCTTTAACTGTCACTATTCTTGTCATCTTTGGTCTGTCATTATTCTGTGTTTTTAGATTCAGCAACCTTCTGCAATATGAACCCACTCTTAATGCTCTAGTAAGAGATGAAAATCTTTTGGTAAATTCTTCTGTTTCTGTATTCTCGGTCACATTTGAAACTAAACATGCTGTTTCTTCAGTCTTCTTTTCTTCTAATGTTGTCTTTTTGAAATCTCTTTTTGTATACTTTATTTCTTTGTCTCTCAGCCATCTTGGACCCTTCTTCCAAAGTTCCAGATGCATCAACTCTCCAGCCTTGATACCTCTCGAGGCGCAATCCGCTGGATTGTCTTGAGAGCGAACGTGGGACCACTGTGTATTGTCCATTATAGTTAAGATCTCCGATACCCTGTTTGCTACGAATGTCTTCCACTTGCTGGGGTGACAACTTAACCATGCAAGTACTACAGAAGAGTCCGTCCATGCATGAATATTCTCCTTTGGTATCTCCATTATTCGTGACACATCTAATAAAAGTTTAGCAAGTAGTACTGCGCCGCAAAGTTCTAGACGTGGGATTGATACTTGCTTAACGGGGGCAACCTTGGTTTTAGAGCAGACAAGGTTGACATCAACTTCACCCTGCTCATCAACTACGCGCATAAATACCGCCGCACTGTATGCAAGATTCGACGCATCACAAAATCCCTGCAGCTCTATACGTCGTGCGTGTTTACCGCTACTCAACCATCTTGGTATGCTAAAATCCGAAAATTCATTTAAGTCCTCTCGATATGCTATCCAATCTTTCAGAAGGGTTTCTGGTAGCTCTTGATCCCATTCTATCCCGGACAACCAAAGTTTCTGAATAAAAGCTTTGGCTGTAGTGATTATTGGAGCTACCAAACCAAGAGGATCAAATAAACGTGCTATATCCGAAATGACTTGACGTTTTGTGATTGGCATTACCAGTGGAGGTAATTTTATAACATACTCGAAAGTATCCTCTGTTCTATTCCATGTCAGTCCTAAGATTTTAAATGTCATATCCAACTTGATGGTAATTGTTTCATTTTCTCTCTGGTGATCTTGTCCAATGTACTTTAATAAAAACTCAGAATTACTACTCCATTTTTGGAATTGAAAACCTCCTAGCTTCATGAACTCATTAAGCTCTTCATAAATATGAACTGCTTCCGACTCATCATCACACCCAGTCATTAAATCGTCCATGTACAGATCAGATTTTGTTATCTTAGCTGCCGTTGGATATTTAATACTTTCTTCTTCTGCCAGTTGATGTAGAGTTTTAACTGCCAAATATGGTGCACAAGCCGTTCCAAATGTCAATGTGAGCAGTTGATAATGCCGAATTGGTTCATCTGTACTGGATCTCCACAGTAATCGCTGATAGTTGATATCTTCCTCACTTACACGAACTTGGCGGTACATTTTGACCAGATCTGCTGTAATGCAGATGCGATGAGTTCGCCACATTAGCAATAGATATTGCAGATCCTGTTGTAACTTCGGCCCAACAAGCAAATTGTCGTTGAGTGATACACCATTTACGCCTTTACAGGATGCGTCAAACACTACGCGTACCTTCGTTGTGTCTTTGTCCTCGCGGATTACTGCGTGGTGTGGGAGGTACACCGCTTTCGGATCATCAATTTCTTCTTTTGGAACCGGCTTCATGTGGTTTAGTGTTAGATACTCCTCAATTACCTTTGTGTATTGTTCGTGCAATGTTGTATTCTTGGTCAGTCTCTTTTCTAAAGATATAAATCGATTTCTCGCTATTGGCATTGTCTGACCATACTGGCAATCTGGGTCGTTTGAATTGAATGGCAATTTTACGACAAATCGCCCATCTACCGCTGACCTAGTAGTAGTAGTTTTGAATATATCCTCGCACCTTTGCTCCTCTTCAGTCAACATTTTTGGGCTGATATCTGGCTCTTTCTCTAACTCCCAAAATTGTTTAAGCAAATCTTCTTCTCGAATTTGGGTATGTAGACTTAATACTCTACCTGATGACGCTGTATCTGATGGCACCTTACCTGATACAATCCACCCGAGCATTGTGTTCTGTACAATTAAATTACTCGATGGATCCTTGACTATGCCACTCTTTATTATCTCTCCGTAGACTTCAGCTCCGAGTAAAACATTAATTTTACTCGGTGATGTAAACCCTGGATCTGCTAATGGCAATTTCTTCAACTCAATCCACTTGGGTGAGTGAAGAACCTTTGAAGGCAAAATCGATGTAAGAGTACTCATAACATATGCATTTACTGAGATTGACTTACCTGGGTGATGGCGTGATTCTATTCGTAATACTACGACATGCTTAACTCGAGTGTGACCATCTCCCACACCAGACACCAAACCACTTACTGGCTGGCGCTTAAGTCCCAGTAGTTGTACAGTCTCTTCCGTTATAAAGGAAGCCTGTGACCCCTGATCGATTAATGTTCTAATTGTATACATAGTACCGTTAACTGCCTTAGCCCTAACTACTGCCGTAGCTAACAATACTTCACAAGGTGAAAAGTCTTTTGAAAAGGTTGAAACTATAGTAGTGTCCTCTCTCGGTTGTGGTTGTGATTCTGCTTTCTCTTCTTTCGTTGATCCCTGCAGATCTTTTTTCTCTATGTGCAATAATGAATGATGTCTGCGTCCACACTTTCGGCAATTCGTCGATTGGTGGCATCTTTTTACTGGGTGATTTGGTGCAAGGCAATTAAAGCATAGCCCTTTCTTTTGTACGAACTCTGACCTCTCATTTGGTGTGTATTTGCTGAATGTTTTGCATTGATATAGAGCATGCTGCCCATTACACATAGTGCATATTATAGAACTTTGCTTCTTCTCGTCTACGGATGCATGAAATGATTTTGATTTAGTTGTTGGCTTAACCCCTTCTAACATCTCCATAGTTCTAAATCTAGTCTCCATGAACTTCCTCAGCTGATCCCAAGATGGCAATTCCTCCATGTCATTTTGACTCAACTGAAGCTCCCATTGCTTTCTCGATTCTTGATCCAGCCTTGACACCACAATGAAGTTAATGATAACATCCCATGACCCTGTGTTAATCTTCAAATTTTCTAATGACTTCAAACATGCTGATGTTGTATCTAGCAGCTGCTTAATCGCGTTCGATGTCTCTGTGTTAGTAGGTTTTTGTGTAAAAAGTTTCTTTAAAACCTCATTCGTATTAAATCGTTTGTTACTATATCTTCGAACTAACTGCGACCAGGCTTCATCATAATTTGCATCTGTGCTTGACAAATTCTTTAACACATTTTCGGCCTCTCCATGTAAACAACTTTTTAAATAGTGGAGTTTTTGAACGGGGCTCAATGATTTGTTGTTATGAATTAATGAAACAAACAAATCGTGGAATGACTGCCACTCATCATAACCGTTACAGAAACGTGGCAAGGTAATGCGGGGAAGTTTTACATCACCACTAGCAGCGGATGCTGTCTGTGACGCCGGCGTTGAAGACGTCAGGTTTTTCAAATCATCCTTCATCTTTGACTTATACTCCATGTAAAGTTCCTCAAACTGTTCATATCGGTCCTCAGTAAAATACGCTAACTCGTTCTGTTTATCCTTATCACACAAGCTTACAATGTGATCGTGATTGTCTCGAAATTTGAGCAAAAGTGGCTCTAGTGCTTCTATTCTCGTTTCAATATAAGACGAAGTAATTCTCGACCTAGGAGATTTGTTGTAATTTGTGTAGGCCTTATTGATTAACTTCAATAATTCGTCTTGCTTTAGCAACATGGCTTTTGTCATCTTGATTTGTATACAAAAATAACCAAGTAGATAACCTCAAATTTTTAAGGTTATAAATCAGTGCACAAAAAGAATGTTCGTCGTTATAGAACCAAAATCTACTCAAGGTTTTAAAAGTTTATGATATATGGAACACAGTAAATCACAAGTTCAAACAATAAGTTCCCAGAAAACTTCCAAAGACTCACGGTTACCACGTTCTCAATCCATTAAATCGCACTAAGTCACTGAATAGTCTCATGATAATTTTTCACTAACTCAATTGTCCCGGGTTTCGGCACCATGTAGAAATCGACAGGGACCTATAGAAAATAAAACCGCACACTGCTTTTACCACTATATTGTTCTTTTTATACAACCTCTGTTTGTTAGCTAACTTATTGGATAACCTCTAATTCTCAACAAAATTTTTACACCGATCACTGACAGCCGGCGAAAGAAAAACGTCACCACGAGCTGTCTAGTGGCGCCATCTAATTATTTTGGATGGGAACTAATAGGAACTAACAAACGAACTGATCAAATAATTGATCTCCACTAATCGCCTCACGATATTTCCTCAACGTGTTAAAGTACCTTAACCTTGTGTTTCAATGAACGAAAATCTTAGTTACTCTGTAATTATTATGGTCGTAAACAATAATCTGATTGATTGGTACTACAGGATATAGAATTTAATAACAGTTTGAGTTTACCACCGAGGCCAAGAAGGACAGCGGGTTTGACGAGTTAGAAATATCAAATGGATAGAAAGTAGATACCCGCACTCCAGGTGACTCTAGTCCCTTGACAGGCTCTAGCTAATACAAATAATTGGTTTGATACGCATTACAAATTCAGAGAGAGAAACTAGACAATGAAAATTGGATTGCTACCTTGGATAGATAGTAAATTATAAGCAAATAACAAAAGAATATAAAAAGAGACAGTAAAGCTACAGTCAGAATAAATTAAGAACATATTGAAAGAAAGCGAATCAAAGAAGTCACGAAGCATGCAAATAGAAGTGACGTAAGGAAAACACATTTATGGCCGTTTAGAAAAAACACGACTGGAGTGAATTTCACAAAAGAAAAACACAAATAGAAAGAAAGTTCGTTGCCCCCGCCACGTGGTGCGAGCGTAAACAAACTCGGAAGAAACTGCTAGCATCATATATAAATTAATAAACATTTCAAGCAGGAAACCCTCAAGAGGTTATATATAGGGAGTGCGCAGACGCAGCGGCGCGGGCGGCCGGACCGAAGCATGCATGTGCAAATGTTTATATCAATGGACACGAAATACGCGAACGCATTCCGAAACAATGTATAAGTTACATTTGAAACAGTTAATTTAGCTTGTTATGAAATAAGAGCTTGTTGCCAAGGTGGTGGCCAAGGGGAAACACGAGATGATTTGCGTAAATCTGGAGCACGTGCTTTTGATTCAGGTTAAACAAACTTACATACTGAAGGAAGTGAAAACATTCCAGTGGTTTCAACAACGTACCTGTAAGAAAGAAAACAAAATTAGTGAAATAGATACACACTTAACAGACTTATTGGCAGATATTTTAAAACATATTTATATAACATTTGTTTCAAATGAAACTGTGATAGTATATGTAGAGTGTGTGTATATATAATGTAGTTTATGTACCTTATAATAGTATAAAAGTATTATCAAATTATTAGTTCATGTAATTTGAAAACAAGTAAATAGAACGAAGTTATGGAGTTTTAGTGTCTCAATGAAATTTAATACAAGTGCTGTCGACAAATAACATAATAATGTCATAAAAAGTGATAATAGACAATTGGACACATTCTGTGAAATATTGAATCTTACAGACTAAGTTTAAATTACTTATCTCATTAATATTGGCTAAATTAAAAAAACAATGTAATTATTTTTATGATTTTAAGTAGGTCTTCTTCGTCGTTTTTGGATGATTGAATGATCCACGAACTAGTATAAAGAAAAAAACGGCGTAGGATCGTCATGATCAACGTCTTCCTTTTCCCACCACCCAGGTATCAGCACAACATTGTAAGCTTGCTAACCCACCACGTACTGCAGGAAGAGTTCTTACTCGTGAAGAATTGATTCATCACTATTGTCAACCTATATCTTTAGTCCAAGTCACCTAATGAAACACGACTCTAACGACAAGTAAATGAATAACGGCATTATATAAGCTACTGTCACTATATACGTAGTGTTTGAAAATCTAATTTATACCAGTAGTGGAAACGTTTCTACTCACATTTGATATTTATATGAAACACGTGAAGCCGTCGGAAGTCATATAAGTAGATACACGTATAATGAGATTATTTTGTAAGGCAGGTGACATGTAACTAGATCGTTCAGTGGGTTCTTCAATAAATATTTCCGACAAGACTGCCCTGAACTGCCTTACTTACTAAGGCTTAGTTGGGTGTATAGGGTTCGAGTACCGGAGGGAACACAAGTTATCAAAATAATGTTTGTTTCTAGTTGTGGTTGTGATTGAGTGTATGATGTGAATGTTTCTGGCACCGATGACACAAGTCATCGGACTTAGTGCGGGGACAGCCCCGCTTAAACGCTTTCACACTCACAGGCGTGTGAAAGCGTTTAAGCGTTTAACGTACAGATATCCTTAAGAGGAGATGTCAGTCGGGATAAAACTTGTGTTCGTACTGGGAATGAAACTCGATACCCGCTGCATAGAAGGCAAACGCTCAACCAATTGCGCCAGTGGGCAGTTTATTTTAAACATAACATACCTACTTACAATTATCTGTCAGGTCTGAATGTCCAGCACGTCCTCTCAGCTTCCGGTGCCGGCGCCTGAGGCTCTGACACTGACCCGTTCCCACGATAGTGGTTATATTATTAAATGTTTTACTATGTTGTATGCAGTCTGAAGTCATTCATACCACATACAAATAAGTTATTTAAATGAAGATGACTCTAATATCAGGTATATTTGAACTGCCCGTTGGCTTAGTTGGGTGGCGTTCGCCTTCTAAGCAGGGGTATCGGGTTCGATTCCCGGCGGTAACACAAGTTTTCTCCCCATGGAAAATTTGTGTTTCTGGTTCTGGTTGTGATTGTGTGTGTGATGTGAATGTTTCAGGCACCCACGACACAAGTCATCGAACTTAGTGTGGGGCTGTGAGTGTGAAAGCGTTTTAAGCGTTTAGGTATAATGTTTGCGTAGTGATTATTTTCACGATTATCTTTGTTTTCATCGCACCGTATCAAATCTACAACGATATTACTTTTATAAATGTTGTCTTTTTATGCTTTGACATCCATCTTACCTGATAGAAAGATACGATGCGGCCGAAGATGTAACATGCTTGCCTAGATACCCATTCACTCTAGACTTGAAGACTGAAATTATAATTTTCAGGTAACAAAGACGCGGGCAATAAGTTCCACTCCTTCGCTGTGCGGATGAGAAACGTAGAAGAGAAACTAAATGTAAATTCTAAAAAATATTCGCCCTGCGTAAAAATAATGCACCGGGTATATTAATATTATTTTTCTGTGGAGCTTTTCTTTGTCTGTTCTAACAGCACCCACTGGATAAAAACAGGAAGCAAACGGTGGAAACAAATTTCAGAAGTTATTTCATTAATTGCTATTACACATCCGAACTTCTCTACTTTCTCTGTACGATATCAATAAGGGCACTTTTTCCTTGCATAAATTACAATCCATATTAGACGCTCGAGGCACGGACCAATATATCTTTTGATCGTGAAGTATGCGGTGAATTCATTAGTAGAGTACACTTTGTGCAAGCAGAACGGATGTATGCGTAAATGAAGATACCTTCAAGGTATAGGTTATTATATTTATTTTTCTTTGGAAGTCGATATTTTTTTTAAGTCTTATAGGCAAACATTTGACCACTATCTCACCTGATGTAAAGCGATGATGTGGCTGAAGAGGTAGCATGCTTGCCTAGAAGATACCTATTTACTCTTGACTTGAAGAATCCCAGATTATATCGTTCGGGGAACAAAGAGGATGTAGGTATAACTATACACATGTATACCCAAGAATTACATTCTTGTAGAATTAAAAATTCATTTAAAATTAATATATTATTATGGTGGCTAGATGTGCCTAAACCAGTAATATCACATTTACAGATATTCTCAATTAGTTAAAAAATTATTAAACGCAGGCAAAACTTAAAAAAACCGACTTCACCGCTTTATCTTCGGAACTTTGATCAGATTAGATGTACTTAACACGCATTATTGAAGATATTTCAAGAACTACTGATCAGATCTTAATCAAATTTCTATGGGACCACATGAAAAGCACCAGCTAATCATCAAAATCGGCTCACAACGTAAGAAGTTATGAGGTTACATTTGAAGTCGGTTAAATACGAGAACATAGGTATATATATAATACTTCAAGAACTAGTGATCCGATCTTGATCTAATTTAAATGGGACCAATTGGAAAGCAACATTTTCCAAACTAAAAAAAAAATTTCGATATCGGTTCACGTGGAAAGAAGTTATGAGGTAACTAAAAAAAAAACAGTCGACTTGAGTACCTCCTCCTTTTTTGGGAAGTCGGTAAAAAGAATCAACTCAGGAACCATAGAAAAGAATATACTTTACCCGAGATCGGATCCGCTAAGAAATATATAGTTCCGCAAGCCAACCGCCTCTACAGATTCCAAAACTAAACTAATAAGCAAATGACCAAATAATAAAAACCCACCACTAGCCATTAAACAGGTCTTTATAATGAAAAACTAATTAATAATTGACAAGAGTAAATAAAAAAATATTAAGCTTTAATATTAATAACACCTCTAGAGCATTTATAAGCTCGCCTCAAAAAATTACATTAATAAAAAGGCTGCCTTCCAATTTAATTTACAAAATGGAGTTTAACTCCCTACTCAGCAAGAATCTGAATAGAAAATGCATCGCCATTTTGGCTTTTTAAAAATAGAATCGCGTACGTTCCAAGTGCACTTGAGCGAGCTTTGTGCATCGTCGGCATTATCTGTGAAGACGGCGGCTCTTCAATGCAGTCGGCGTCAGCATGGGATGATGTCAAGTGGAAAAAGAGACGGGTGAATGACCGAGGGTGGGGTAGGTCGGTATTTTTTCCTAATATAATGTGTTCTGCGCTAATTGCTTCATTATAACGGGTTTACATAGTCCAAGATCTTTAATCTGAATTTAATGGGACGCTGGGAAATGAATAAATAAGTAGGTAGTGCAAATAGCCATGAACAGTAAAACAAAACTGAAAATATTACATTTAATTAGTGCGTTTTATTTTGTATATTTTACAACTAATTTAGATGGCGATGTTTATATCAACATTTCAAGTAAACTATGATACCACATCAATGATAAGAAACTAATTAAAAACATTAAAGATCACACTTGTCACAATTTAAATCCAGCAAATTTTAATACTAAGTTAATAAAACAAACAGATATATTACCATAAATGTGACAAGCTAATAGAAAAGTCATATTTATATATCTACAAAGTTGAATAAAGACGTGAATGTAAAACGAAGAATAAACGCACGCTGTTGATATTTCAAGATCTCCCTTTGAAATTCTAATACAAGCAAAATATCTGGGCCATAATTTATATCCATGGCACAGCAGGTGTCTTGGACAAAAGAAAAAATAATAGCAATGGCACTTGCACCCAGTGGGATGCCAGTTAGCAGGAATATATTGAACGAATATGAAATCACTGGTGTAGAAATAATAGTGTAGGTGTTAGACAAGGGTTTGAATGGTGAAATCAATATTATAGAAACAGAAAGGAATAAAACCGGTGATTGTATATACTATTATTATGCATCTGACACAAACATATCAACCGTTCAGAAATATTACAGTGTTAAAATGAAGAGCATAGATGAAATACAATTGACCAATGCAATAATAACAATGCTAAAAAATAAGCAACTGATGCAATAGTTGAACAAGAGGTTTTAAAAAGGGCATTGCACAAGGGTCACTCCAACTTTGGGCTTTGTTCAGTAAAGCCCTCCATTTCACAACAATAGGTCTATGACTACCGTTGAACTCTTTATGTAGGGATATGAGTGGAATAGGGCATGAAGAGCCATTCACACTAATTGCTTTGCTGCGAAAGGTTCCGCAAAGCTGATGTGAGACAAACAAACCAGCTTCTATGGTTACATTTACGTTTATGGCGAACTTGTTTATTTTACCTGCTCAAATTACCCTAGATAATATAATGATAATTATTTTTGTATCAGATTAACTTACTATCGGTTTTAAAGAAACTCTGAACTATTCACGGAAGTCAACCGTCGATTGTTGCTCGCAAATACTTAATATTCTGACTAAAGTCATGTCTTAGGCACTGCGGTGGTGGATTCCATTTATTCGTTCATTTACGATCATGAAGCCGTGTTGTAAATTACCTGAATGTAACATGGCTCCACGCAAACCATACGGAGACAATTATGCCGGAAGCCGAAAACTATCACCAAAGTGCCCAAATTCAGGACCCTAGCTATATTTTTCAAACTATCCGCTCCATTTCTGGCATATTTGTACTCCACCTAACGAAATTGCATCTAAGGTCTATTGTATATCATTGACTAGATAGAATTGTATATGTATTATTATGTATACACTATAGTTTAATTTCCCTTAAGCCTACCAACAACAATATTGCCAGGTTGCCAAGTTTGCGTTGTTTGTTCTTCTGCTATATAACTATAGGTGTATTAGATCATATTCTGAATTTAACTAAAGAACTAGACATTTACAATATATTTTGTAACGTTTTCATTACGTATATAAAAGTCAGACGGTGTAATACGTTACAAATAGCCGTGGAGAAAGATGCATGCCAGAGAATGAAAACAGGTCAACTTAAAGTAAATCAAGGAAGTTAGTGGGTAAGTAAATAAACTAGGTAATTTTAAACATCTGGATTATTTCATTGCTTAACTAACGTAATATTAAAATCGTTAGTCCAAAAAATATGATAAACAGATATGGTATGTTTAAATTAAAGGTAGATGAAACTGCTTTTTGACTAGCATTTGATTACCATTATTTTTGTAAGCCACGATATCTTATTGCAGTTCAGTGCGAGCCAGAACTTGGAACTTCACCTATTCGAAAACCTGCGCAGTGATACACTATGCTCGTCACCCTTTGATATATGGTTTTAATGTCTGTATGCCCCGTAATTTCACTGGGAACATAGACCTTCAATCTGAAGAATAGTAACGTTTGCACACTACTTAGTGATTGAAATAGTAGTACTCAGGCAGACTGAGCCAAAGAATACCACTACAAAATCACATGATTGTCAAGTAATGATGCTGCTGACGGTGATTTAGAAGTGAGCTATGTAGTATTTACTCTAGACTAGAGTACGTAAAAGGTATACTAAGTATAATTTATTTATTGATATGAGGCACCAAACGTGTATCTATACACATAGATTCTCTGGTTTCAAGGAAGAAAATGAGACAAAACAGCATTATTTTAAAATGTTAGTAGGTACAATACAATATTGTAAAATCTATGATGAACAAATAATGCTAAGACGTGGCTAACGAGTAGGGAGTCCTCTAAATCATCATCTTTTCAACACTTAATTACTTGCACTATTATATATTCTGGGACTAATTTCATAAACTCATCAAAGGAATAGGTAAGGTACCCATGACTTCTGTACAATGAAATTGAATTATTCGCAGTCATCCTATTTTTAGAAAACTTATACGCCTTTGTGACTCACTGTCGTCGTAAAGGGTCCAATGAGATTCCGATATGAGAGTGAAACTGGATTCTATGTTAACAATAATAAGGTTTTATTTAGCTTTAAGTATATATATGGCAATAAATAATAATGGATCGTCTCTGGCCTTGGAGAAATTAGTCACCACGAGTAGAGCAGTAAATTGAGAATTAATGTCTTGGTGTGACAGTAGACGCATATTACAAGGACCTACAGAGCTTTATGATGTTGCTGCAGAAATAAGTGGAGCAAAAATTTAATTGAAATGTATCCAATCTGAGTTTAAATTTATTTATCATCATTAAGATGATCGAAGCTAGTTTAATATAAAAGAGACTTGGTAGAATTGTTGGTGTATATAAACCACTATACGCTAAAGTATTAGAGAGGGCAGAGTCGTTGATTAATAAGGTCTTCAATTTAATAATTAAAATGTAATTATTATTTATTCTATATGTATTTAAAAGAGGTGATAGCTCAGTCGCAGTTTCTCCCGATTTGGAGATCGAGGTTTCAAATCTTACCATGGGCTTGAGTTTCTGGGGACAGTAACACCACGATAGTAAGTATAATTCATGGAGGTAAGGCATTTTTTCATACTCATCTCATTAGCTACCTGGTACTGAAATAAAGTCGCAATTAGCTAACGTAATGCAAAAAAATCTGGGTCAAGCATCAAATTGTGTTCCGGTCGGTAGCCTTGAGATCCAGCCACATTCTAAGCCCTCATTAAATCAATTGAGATAGTCAAAAGCTACTCAAAAACAATAATTATCAAAGCAGAAGGGCTCTTAAATCACTTAAAGAGCTTTCATTTTTATAACTGCAGTAAATTGAATGTCATATACCAAACCCTATATTTTTTCGCATTATAATAGCTATATTTTACGTACCTGTACCATAAATTACAGTTGAACGACATTTTAACAACGTAATAATAGACGGCCCGACTCATTTAGAACCAGTGCTGGTACAATTGCGTGTTGTATATGAAATCAACGAACATACCGGTTTCACATATGGCAGGATCATCGAAGCATTAAGTATTGGTAATATAGTAAGTGATAATTTGTTTAAAATTAAAGGTTTTCACACGAAGAATCATAATATCGACGTGTTGGGTGATTTCATTACCAGTTGATTATGACCTGAGGTGTTAAGCCTTCATAAACAGATTATTAAGGCAGGTTTAAAGCGAAATTGCCAAGTTTTATAAATGTATGTCGTTACGACATCAATACAGTCGATTAATTATTAATTTCCTTAATTCATTCAAAAACAGACGTACACATTATTAGCCTAACATATATACAATTTACATAATTTCAATTTATCAATAAATTAATTGACAATATAATAATATGGTTAATTTGGTGTTCGTTAGCAGCCGTACTAGGATACCCTATGAATAGATAGTTAATGAATAATACAGGTGACATATGAAAAAAAAAAATATTATGAAAAAAAAAATGAAAGACGCAACAACAACACAACTACCTACTTATTTAATAAAAAAAGTCGGCCCAAAATGCCTGCTGCAGCGTTACCTTGTTGTACAGCAATACTTAATTGCTCAGCAAAATACAATCAAGCATTTTAGTCGTGTCGATTCTTTCAGTCTCCCATTTGACATTGATTATTGAACAAGACCAATTGTCATCATCAAATTAAATACAAATATCAGAGCAGCAATCTTAAATGAACCAGTTTCCTTATAATCAAAATTGACCCCGTTACTGCCAAGTGCTTCCATTCAAACGGTATATCATAATAATGTATCAGAAGCACATTCCCATGATACAAACATCGTTTTAATTGGTGAGGTCATTTTTAATTGATATCTTCACTGTGAGGATTATGACACCACGATACATAGGTACTCCACACTGGGTGAGAATTACATAAAGCAGCGCAATAAGATGTTTACGCGTTTCATAAATTGACTATAAGGAACAAGACTTGTTTTGTTTGCATTATGTTCAAGAAGAAGCTTATTCTTATATTTAAAACGAATAACGCTCTGTTAGATAATACCTAAGGTATTTATTTCGGTAGATAGCGTCGCACATTCCAATCAGACATTAATAATAAGATAATTAAACGCAAGCAAAGCTTAAAAAAAACCGACTTCACCGCTTTATCTTCGAAACTTTGATCAGATTAGATTTACTATTGACACACACATTGAAACACACATTATTGACGATATTTCAAGAACTACTGATCAGAACTTGATCAAGTTTAAATGGGACCAATTGGAAAGAAACATCTTAAAACAAAAAAATAATTTCAATTTCAATCACACTTGAGTACCTCCTTCTTTTTGGGAAGTCGGTAAAAAAAGAGAATTACGTCACTTGAAGCAAACAAAAAGGGGTTAGGTAGCTTAGTGGTTATAGCAATAAGACATGACACCCTATAGCCGCGGCTTCAACGACCAAAAAAAGTTATTTTTAAAATAAATTAGGATTACTAATAGATTACGCTTCCCGCTCCCGCTCTTCGATGTCTCTGTCAATGTCAACACCAAACGGCTCAAATATGTAACCACTGCCGAGGTTTCCATATTTTCGCCGTTTGCGCTGCTTGATAAAGTAGTTTGAAATCAGGTATAGATTCAACAATAAAAGTGAAATCACATAAATATCTAGACCATACATTAACAGGGTTATTCAACCGGTTTTAAGTACTCCAATTAATAATTCAAGCAATGAAAACAGTAACATCGGCTAGTAAAGGAAGTTTCATAATGGAAAAGCGTAATTTCACAGTGGAGTGCTTTTGAATAATTAACAATGTTATTATAGTGAAAGCACGGCAAACAATAACAATCCGGTGAGTTGCGTACGCTAGGAACTATGATTGCTATACGATTTCAACGAATGTTGACATATAATGACAAATAAATAAAGGGATTGTAAATGAAGTGTAGAATAATCGAGCCGAAAACTAATAAAATATATATGGAACTTTTAAACTTTCCCGATTCGAACACATAGTTTAGGTAATATCTCAGGAATTAATCGCGTTAAAAAAGAAGACTCGAGACCATGGCGAAGCCTCGACTTTCGGCCAAGTTGCATTAACTTGGCCTAATAAAACGTGGAGGTATATAAAAATATTTTTAGCGCGATTAAGTCCCGAGATATTACCTAAAATATATATAGTTTTTCATTCATGAGGAAACATTGGTATTAAACGAATTATATCAAACATTAAAAAGCTTGTTTTTGTTATTTAAAACATTATTTTAAATTACTTTTGTAATTTCTTGTGGAACCGTCCATGCCTTTAGTTTAAATTATCTAATCATTGGTATTGACAATCGAAAAGTTTCCTTTAAATATTAAAAAAAAAGTAAATTTCCTTGAATAAAATTATAAATAAATGATTTTACACTCACAGCCCCACTAAGTTTTCCTTGGGGAAAAAACTTGAGTTCCCGCCGGGAATCGAACCCGATACCCTGCTTAGAAGGCGAACGGTCACCCAACTAAACCACCAGGGAGTTTGAATGTGTATACATTTACTAGTTTTCATTTCCCTTTAACCGGAGTACGGTAAATTTGGACCGTAGCAACCTCAGCGCTATAAAGAAAAGGATCGAATATGCTCTATGGTTCAATGTTGCACTCTACAGGTGCTTGCAAGCAGAGTAGGGAGTCTAGATGTACTAAATATCTTTAGAAAATATCCATATTATTTAGATTTAATCTCACAAAATATGACTCAATCAACATTATACCATTTATGAGGCGACAAGCTGCTTCTAGAGTCCAAGATCTAGATCAAAGCCAATATTATCGGCTTCCTAGCAATCAGAGTCCTTCCATCCGATGCCATTTCATATGCCAGCTTGCAAATCTAACGATAAATTCACCTTTACATTTTCCGGTTAGGATTGCCATGTTATTTATAATCCTGTTTATGGAGAAGCGAGACATAAACATTGCAGTTTATTCGACAGCGTATATTATAGACTACTCGTTGACATATGTAAAGCTGTAATCTTCTTCACATTTTTTTTTCTTGCGTAATTTTATAACCTTACTCTACATGAAATGGTTTATTCTTATGTGTCTCATAAGAATAAACTATTTCATGTAGGGTAAGATTATAAATTTACGCGTTTATTATTTACGAGTGTCTGAAATTACAAAAAAAAATTAAGACTTGCTTGTTTAACCCCTTACGCAAAAAATTGTAACCGTCGCAAATAAAAACAATTTTTTTTTCAAAAGTCGAAATTTCTTATACTTAGTAAGGTAAAAATCAAAGGAGTAATCACATAGAAGTCTTGGTCACCGACGTAAGGTGGCAAGCTTATCGGTATTCTATCGCTTACATTTTGAATAGCGTGCGCAGGAATTACTTGAGTTAATTCCTCCATGCCCTTTTTACTATCTAACAACAAAACAAACTATCAAACGTCATCCATTTATGGTCGATATACCTCCAGTTCGCTCGAAGCGTTTCGCTTCTACGTTCATCATCCGTACAGCAAGGGAATAGAACTCATTGCCTGTATCTTTGTTCCCCGAACGGTATAATTTCCATCAGGTGAGATAGTGGTCAAATCCTTGCCTCTTCTGCATGCAAAAAAGTAATGCATGTTATATGCATACTCTATTTTAGTTCTACAAGATTCAAAAACCTTTTTTCAATTGATAACTAAGGTATGGTCGTAAACAGCAGACAGTCAATTTTAAGGTGCTATTAGCGATTGCATAGTGAAACTGCATTCAATACAAATAGTCTTCCATACCAATTACAGAAAGGAGTCGGTTAAAAATATCACAGAAAGTCCTTTTCCAGACGGCATTATACAAAAACATGGTGCTCCATTCAAATGTCGCCAAAGCAACTCGTTTAATTGAAGAAGCCAGCATTCTTGATCTTTATATCGCAGATAAAGTACCAACTATATTTAGAGCGAGCGATGGAAATAGCATCGTAACGTGTAATTAATCTGAAATTAAACTAGCAGAGGCGTAATGAAAAGTAATGTGCAGTTGTAGAACGTAGTCGTATCATATTTTGAATAGAACATGAATTTGAACCTAATTTCAATGAGATAGAGGATAAGAAAGATCGCAAAGTTCGAAAGATCTAGACAATTATTCATCAGAGCGTCGCATCGTCGACTTACTTTTAATTGTTGACTAGAAGAATAATAATTTATAATAATGAAGTCGCATAAATGTAGTTCACAATTCTTTATCGCCCATTTACTACAGAGGTGAACATATAGATGGAATCATTTGTGATAATCTATTAACCTACTAGTTGAACTATCATATCACTATATATACGTTATAGTATATATAGTGATTATATCGTTTGTTTTGTGGCACTAGTTACCTAATAGATATCTGGTTACTAATGCTATCATTGAAAATTGTGGTCATCATCCTTCCTACTAATATTATAAATACGAAAGTCTGTGTGTAAGTGTGTAAGTATGTTTGTTCCCTCTTCAAGCTTTAACGGCTGAACGGATTTGGATGAAATTTGGAATGTAAAGAAAGATCGCAAAGTTCGTAAGATCTAGACAATTATTCATCAGAGCGTCGCATCGTCGACTTAGTTTTAATTATTGACTAGAAGAATAATAATTTATGAAGTCACATAAATGTAGTTCTAACACATAGGCTACTTTTTAGCTTGATAATAGCGGGCGGGATAGTACATATATAAATCGTAATGTGTGTGTAAATTTTTTAAAGAACGTATATCTTTTACTTTTGGATGGATTTAGATGTTTATATTCTAGAGATGTTTATAGTTATAGACCCATCGCTTTAAGCAAGTACTTTATTAAAAAAGTATTGATTAAAATTACTGACTACTTTTTTATGCTTCTCTTCACTATCAAAATTTTCATCAATTAGGCAAAGCTTATATTCCACATATAAAAATGCACTATTTATTTACATATAAAGTTGTTGAGCAAGCGATTATTCTCCCAGCCATGGTCTTATCTTTGGACATAGGACTATGAATTTAGAAGTCCGTACGTGAATATAATTCAGAATAACATCCTGTTGGCCTTGGGTGATACGCAAAATTGCTTCATTCGAGTCTATTATCATCAGATTTAATAACGCAATTCTTGCTCTAGTTCTAAACTGGAAAAATTTGTTAAGGATTATTTCGTCTCGAGTCTCGATTGTTGACATAAAATTAATTATGAAAAAGTTATTAAACTAAATGATTTTAATAGCGTATATTTATGTATATTTGATTTAAATTTATCAGAAATTAAAAAAAATGTGATCGAGGGATGGTAGAGGGAGCCCTCACCCTCTACCATCCCTCGACCTATGTATGGAACTATGAGACCCTGGACCTATGAGGGTTTTTTAATGCAACTTAGAGGAAAGACGAGCATGTCGCTCATCTGAAGGTAAAAAAGGAATTGAATATTTGTCATATATATATATATGAATAAAAAAAAACTCAAGACGAAAACAAAAGCTAGTATTTTTTTTTATGTAGGCAAACTAATGACCACTTCTCATTTCACCTGATGGTAAGCGACGATATGGTCGACGATGGAACACGCTTGCCTAGAAGATACCCTATACTATACTTGAAAACTCCCATATTGTACTTATCAGAAAACATCGACTCAGGCAAGGAGTTCCATTCCTTCTTGGTTTGCACAATGAATGTGGAAACAAAACATAAATACTTTTACACTCAAAGCACTAAGTTCAATGACTTGTATCTTAGGTGCCGGCAACATTCACATCACAATTTCCCTTCAGGAGATTAAATAAATCTAGTGAAGGAACTATGTTCATCATAAAACTACAAGGACTGCCGTTACTGACATCTTAGCCTACAAAGTTGGGTGTGTTTATTACTACAAATTCACACGTTTCCTAGCCTGCAGCTATAAAACACGTTTCCACTCTAGATATGTAATTATCATATGGACTAGCGATGGACAGAAACCGTTCTCTTGGTCACCTGTTTTACGATGAGAACGAAATTATAAACGGTAAAAAAAAACAGGTATAATGTATTAAAAATAAAAAAAAACCAACCGCGAGAAATGTGAACCGTTTTTAAATTAAAAAAACTTTTTCGTAAATTTTCTTTTTTTAATTTTTTTAAATGTTATCCCCTTAATTTTGATACCCTTCTCGATAGGTTCGGTAATTTTTTTTATTATTTCTATTTCGCGCCAAAAATCCGCCATGTTCTTCATAATTTTCAAGTTATTATAATACCCACATACTCGGTAGGTACCTACTTCTTACTATTTGTATATACACATTCAACGTACTACGACAGCGTTTCGCCGTATACGGCTAAACATTTCTGAACATACACGCAGCTTTTTCGATCCACCTGCCTTCAATGCGTAACTTATTGTCATCTTTATCGTTATGTAAATAACAATTTGTTTCGCTTGAACAGCTGTTGTTACCAAGATGATGTTGCCCATGATTCAATAGTTACGTCACGTTTGCGACCACGTGTTGACCATGACTGGTATATATATACCGTAGTAGTTTTTAGTACTCGTACTGGGAGAAATGATAAATTCAATGCAAATTCATGCTTATGTAGTCTCTAATCATGAGACTTGTCAGAAACGACGCTTTCCTTTTAATACTTTTTAAGCCAAATAATTTAGATCTATCAAGCGAAACTGATGGTATAACCACTTGAAAATTAAGCTTTATTGTCTCCAAGACTACCAAAACAATAATTATTAAAAAAATACAAGTAGCAAAATCATAAGTTTGAAAAAACCCCTGACGATCTATTTAGAACCTGGATGCACCGATTTTTACCAAACATAGCTAAGCTAATAGCTAATACGTTTAGATCAAGTCACTTTTCAAAAATATCAAAATCGGTTCAGCCGTTTGGGACCTAGGATACCGTAGACAGACACACAGATACTCCCGTTAAACTTAAAACACTCCTCTTTTGCGTCGGATGTTTAAAATAGTTTGATTAAAATTCACGCGATGTTAAGAGAATTTGCATATCATCCATAACGCGTAACTCACGCCAATTCCCGTTTTAATTAAAACTAAAAGATAAAACGCTATAGTCGCTATATCATCGCAAAACATTTCATCTAGGTGAAATACAGTTGAATGCTGGCTATGCATGAAAAAGCGCTTCAAAAAAATAAAAAATTAATTCAAAATTGGTTCACGTGGAAATAAGTTATCAGGAAACACACATAAAAAAATATTTTTTTGTGAAGTACCGACTTTCCTTGAAAATGCACGTGTGTTACGCGTATGTAGGTACGTAACGCGTATGTACAATCCAAATGAGACCGAACTCGAGGATGGTACTAGACATTGAAGAGTTCTACGTTCCATTCCTGACTTCAATATCAGACACTCGTCACTAAGTGTCAATTGGTCTAATCAAACTAGAAGTCATTGAAAAGATTAACTATTCAATTCCGGTCTCCGATTAGCTGAAAGGTACCAAATTATGTATGTAAGGATGGTAGTGAATTTCATTCAAACAAATTTCATCCAAATCCCACATTAACAAAGTTTCAAATCGAAATGTAAGTTTTAATCGCCTTCCCAGATTTGTTTACACGCAAACTTTTTTTTTTTTTTTTAAACAAACGCATTCACACTCACAGCCCCACACTAAGTTCAAAGACTTGAATCGTGGGTGCCGGAAACATTCACAGTTGTTAGTCTATTAGTACCTACAATCGAATATGGCGAGTAACAAGAAATAACGACAGTACAACTAAGAAATACCTACCTATCGTATACCGTATACTTTGAAACTCAACATGTGTCCGGAACACATGGCGACCAACCGTGATGTTTCACTACCTTATGTAAATGTGTGAATAAAATTTGCAAATGTGTGAATGACATATGCAAACTTATGTTAAATATGTGATAATATGCTAATCTATGTATTCATATGGATTGATTGTTTGTTTAGAACGGACGGTATTGTGTGGGTTTTGATGAATAGACAAGACTAAATTAAAGACTTTTCTGAAGATCTAGGACGCCTGCTAAGATGTGGAAATGATACATGGAATATTGTTTAAACGAATTGCTTCTATACTCATACCTTTTGTTAGTTTGGATGTTATTAGTATGAAAATAAACAAAGGTTGATTGTATAATATAACAAGGTCCGTTTTAGGAATTCGTGATTCCCTAAATTTATTTATTTATTGATAATAAGAACGGCCAGAACCACTTACACTAATTAACACAGAGCATAAAAAACAGAGTGATAAAAAAATAATGCGCGAAAGCAAAATTTGATTATATAAGCGTTTGTTTACAAAAATGTTACATTCACACTTCTGATATAGGTATTTAATAACTTTATTTTCATAGATCATTTTTTTTATTTTCTAAATATAAATTAAGATATCTAAGAAAATGGAAAAATGTCTAAGATTCTAATTATTTTTATAAATCTAACGACTTTTAGAACACATAATTGAACTTATTGACGCACGTTAGAATAGTTTCGAAGCTTAAACATTGTCTAAACTGTTTAACTGGTTGAACAAATAGTTCATCTGGATCTCTATGAGTTGATCATAATAGAACAAACATATCTTCTAAGTTATTTTAATGAAAAATTAATTCTTGAAATTGCAATGCCTGCTTTCAAATTTTCCGATCTGTATAAATAGATAAAATATATTGATGTACACGGTCGGACTCTCTCCGAATAATCCTAAGGCATAGGATATAGGAAACAAACCTAAGATTACTTTAGCGACAAACTCCTTGTCCTAAGGTCAGTTAGATAACTGTCAAAATTAAACGTCATCACGTAAATAGGGACAGAAACGTATAAACAATTATCTGATATTGTTGCATATACTATACACAGTAGGATACATGCTATCGCAGAGTCGTTCTATTTGGTGGTTGACTTATTGCCATCAAGACAATGAGGACTGTAAAATGGGTTTGAAATCGTAGTTGGAGGCCGCCTTTTCATAATGAAGTCAAATCTAAAAAAACATCAAATGACCATTCAATTCAATAGTATTTCATAATGAGTACACAGAAACAAAAGAACGCATACTTAGAGCGTAAAGAAGTCTTCACTCAATTACTCGGTCATTAAATTTAAATCTCTCTACAATTCGAATTAAGAGCAAATTAAAAGACGCAACGCCCAGTTTAACGACCTAGTTGCAAACCACAATGCAACGCAATGGGGTAAACAGACACGATAATCGAGTTGTCAAACAGAGCGAAAACCAAGCGGAAGCAGTTACCGCAGCCGTATCAGATGCTAATTCTGTTAGGTTGGTTGCCCTGTGTCAGAGTTGTTGAATTTGCATCAGAAAATATCCAAGTAAACACAAAAAGTAGCCTATCTCTGATAGGCTTTAGTTTGACCGCTATCTCACCTGATGGGAAGTGATGATACGGTCGAATGTGGTAAACACGCTATGCCAGTTTACTCCAATAAATTTAATATAAGTGATAGTTACATAATTATACTAAACGAAGAACTACATTGAAAGTCTTAACCACTAACTTCGATTATTTCTAACGCTATCGCAGCTAAATACCGCAGGTATATCGTGTCTTGATTATTTCCGATTTTGTTGCTATTTAAACATATTACAATGTAATATGTATCTATATTATAAAACAAAGTCTTATAACTTATTCATAACCGATTTTTATAATCTTTCGATTTGTTGAATTTGTCTCCGCCCCGAATAGCAGAATAACTACATATATAGAATATCGAAAAATTTACGATATAAATTTATAAAAAAAAAAACTCACAGTACGAGTATGAAACGTCTTATTTGATGACATGTCGATAACGGATTGACGATTATAATGAAAATATGGTGAATTGTTCTACATAATGACTACGATGGTTCCTGGTTCAAAAACAGTTGCAAATGGTTTTGTCTATAATTTTGGATAAGATTACGTCTCTCTTACTGGATAAAAAAGTACAAGGCAAACATAAAAATTAAAAAGATAATAATTATATATTTTTATAATATGGTATGAAATTACTAGGAACTTTTTCTTTACGTGGCATTACAACGCATGCCGGTTCCAGCTAGCAATGTACTTATATATTTAAAATTCTTTACTTATATTTGCCCAAAAAATAATAATTTTGACTAACTAATGTCGAGAACAAACTTTTTAACTAGTTGATATTAAAATTTGTAATGAAAAAGACTAAGTATCAGAAAAAATATCGAATGATACAGGGAATCAAATTCTTTAGCTGCAGACAGCGTGTACTAATGTAACACTCATTTAAATTGTTCATTAGTGCCACGTACGACAATACTCATGGTTGGAAATAGAATAATGACTTCATCCATCAGCTCTTGACACTATCACGATGTTTGGTGTCAATTAAATGTGCAGATCGTGCGAAGTCGCCCGTGGCGTTTGTGATTACATGATTACTGTAACTTAGACTTAAAATTTTTGAGTAGTGACTCCGATGAGCTGAAAACCTCGCATTTTTTTAGAAAAGGCTGAAATATGGTATTTTTTACGTATTAACCCTCATATCCCCGCCATTAAAAAAAAAATATAAAAACTGAATCAAAAAGATAATCCTCACACCTTCGATAGGTATGAGGATTTTATATTCGATTGCTCATAAAATTTCACGAAAATCAAGAGTTGAGAATTAAATGTGAACTGTATAGGAAAACAGCCGGACATCCGCCGGACATACTAAAGCATTTTTGGCTAAGCTGAAAAGGCTGCACGTGCTGCTCTCTCAGTCAAAAACATCTGAAGCTTAAGAACTCCTTCTAAGTCGGACATTCTTGTCAGAGTCGACGTGATTGGGCAGATGGATGTTGTGCGGTGGATTTAGTAATAATTCTCCGTTCCGATGTGCGATGCATCGCCATTTCTCTAGATTAGTGAAGTTTCATGAGCATTGTATCACGCTGGCTTAAGATTCTTTTTATATGATTCATCGAGCGAGTTGGTAATCGCCATACAAAACTCTACCAAAATTATAAATGCCACTTTTGATTGACCTAGGATGGATTTGAGGACCTTTGCTTGACCACAATAATTTAGGAATGTTTCTAAGATATTATTCAGCTAAGTGTTTGTAGTGCAGCACGAACTTTAAAGCAAGCAACGAACTGAAATACTACGTACATTCACGTGAACTGAAAGCGTAACACGGACGTCACATTTGCATACATGAATATTAAATTGTTGCACTCAAATACTGAATTAATAACAATGATGCTTCATTTTACTTTCAGTAACGCTTACCAAGTAGAGCGAATGACTTTTAATTTACCCCTGGCAAAAATATTGATAATATACAGTTATTTTTAATTTAAATAAACTACTCAAATACCAATTTCCATCAGTGTGAATTCATAAATAAAGAACTTTCGACATAAACTTTGATACCCCATTGCACCACCTTAATGCACCCTTGGCAAAAAAATATTGATAGCTAAATTACTCAAATACCAATTTTCATCGCTACAAGTTCAAAAACAAAGAACTTTCATACTAACGTTTTCACCCCATCTTAGGGGTAGAATTTCCATAAATCCTTTCTTAGTGCACCTCTACGAACTAAGACAAATGTACACTCCAAATTTCAAGTCTCTACAACCAGCGGTTTAGGCTGTGCGTTGTCTCTAAAGTCAGTCAGTCAGTCAATATGTCAGGACAAAGAATCTTATAGTACTAGATTGTAGATATTACTCTTACACGTGTAGTGTGCCAAGTGTGCGCGTGTGTGCGTATACTTGAGTACACTTACCATGAACTATTATGTAGATAACGGAACCATATCCGACCTAAAACCATTATGCATGCCTAGGAATACATAATGATATGCTAATATGGTGTAATTAACTATCTCGGTCAAATAAACTACGGAGTTTAATTTACATTATAGTTAAATTGTCTTGCACTTTGAAGTTGTAGGTAATTGTTGTTGAAATTTGTATATATTATGTCAACTAGCACACGATTTCCGATAAACATTACAAATGGCTTAGACCTTTACTTGACATTGTTTGACCGAGAGAGCGAAGCGCGAGCAAAACCTCTCCGTTTAAGCTTGGGCAAAAATGCTTTCGTATGTCCGTCGGATGTCCGGCTGTTCTAAGCAAAACAAAACCAACCCATTCACACTCACAACAACTTGTATCGTGGGTGCCGGAAACATTTACATATCACACACTCAATCACACCCAGAACCAAATGCACAAATCTCCCCTGGGGAGGAAAATTGTGCTCTTTGTGCAGAGGGCAGAGAATTGCCCATCACGCCAACTGAGTCGTTCTCCTGTACAGGTCACATTTCCAATCGATTCTCGTTAGTGAGTAGGTTCGATAATTATATGTGAGGGGCTGTAAATGTAAGAAAAAGTTTTAAATACTTCATATACCATGGACGTACCGTACGTCTAAAGACATATAATGGTCTTCGTAAACTCAAAGTGTTTTATGCAACTTAAGCCCAACTTGTTTATTTTTATAGTTTGACAGTTAAATAATTACGTCTTTGTGTTAAGAGGTAGCTGTCACGCAGCTATATGTTAAGGGCAACGACTCTTGCGTAACTGCTTGAATGACTAAACAAATCGTTTGGTTACTTAATTGGATACTTTTGTTATGATTTCATCATTAATTGTTTATATTTTGACTGACACATACAAACTTTGATTATAAGATAATAGACATCAACTACCTATAGAATGAAACAAAAGAGAATTGGTGACTGACGCGAGTCGAAGTCGAGACCGCCAATCGCTTCATTCACAAATTTTCAGGATGCGGAGCACTCGCCATCGCGTCTCACTTCTCATATCGAGCAGTAGTTCAAAATAACCGTGGCTTTCAATAGAATTTAACTATAGATTTTCTGTTATGAATCAGGCATTAAAATTATAAGCATAATAATAAAACTTCAGAGCTTAGGGCATCGAGGAAAGTTAGCAAGTCTCTCGGTATTTTATCGGATACATTTCGGAGAGTGTGCTAAGGAATTACACGATCTAGTTCATCGTCATTATATCATCGGACCTCCAAACAGACTGCTAAAGGCTATATGGTACACATTCCAATGCGGACAAAGCGTTTCCCTTCTGAATTAATTATGCGAACCGCAAAGAAATGGAACGCCTTGTCTGAAACTGTCTCCTGATAAGTCAAATATAAGTCTTTAAGTTGCGAGTGAATAGGGATCGTTTCTATCATCAACCACACTTTTTTTTTATGACCAATAGGCTAGCATTTGACCGCTATCTCACCTGATGGAAAGCGACGATGCGGTCGACGGTGGGACATGCTTGCCTAGAAGGTACCTGTTCACTCTTGACTTGAAGAGGCCTAAGTTATACTTATCGGGAAACAAGAACGAATTTATTCCATTCGTTTGCAGTTCGCATTATAAAAGTAGAGCCAAAACGCTTGGTTCTAATCTGAGGAATATCCAAAATAAAAGGATGTCTTGTTTTAGTACGCCTCGTTGTCCCATGATGGAAGGGAGCTGGAGGAATCAAATCATGCAGTTCTAACGCACACTTTCCGAAATGTTTCTTGTAAAACACGCATAAGCTAGCTACCTTGCGCCGATGTTCGAGGCTCTGAAGTCTTTTCTCAACTAGTTCAGTATGGCCAATCAGCTTTTTAGCTCGCTTTTCTATTAAATTGAATCCAAAGCCTGAAGCTGGTACTTGGCTGAGCCGTCCCAGAGGTGACTGCAGTATTCCATACAGGATCGGACTTGAGCTTGGTAGAGATTGAGAAGCTGTCCAGGAGTGAAATATCGCTTCACCTTCAGGTCACTTTCAGGTGAGGTGGTCAAACGTTTGAAATAAATGCAGAACAAAACGTATTTCCAAAATACATATTATGCTAACAGAAGTATAGTAGAACCATTCTAAATGTTAGTGTAACCCCTCTACTAAATTTCTCAAGCGATCGAGTGTCAAATGACTGACATTTTTTGTGGAGGGGCGTGCACATTTAAAATGGTTCTACACTAAATTAAAATGTAAAGGAACACATTACACTATGAAGATTAAAAAATAATACAGGAACCACACACACGTAGGTACGACTAGAAGCTTTTCTGAAGTGTCCATCTTTAATTTTATTACTACCTAGGTATGTGTAAAGCACGTAAGTACTATTAGTTATTGTGCTACTTACTTTCTATGAGAATACAATGTAACACCATTTCTAAATAATTAGGGCGTGAAATGCTAATTCTCATAAATTAGAGTAAATAGATAGATCTACTCGCAAAACACTTCGTGCCGATTTCGTTTAGTCACTAATTGTTTTCATTTATAATTGCACGAAAACAAAAGTTCAATGCCTCATAGTGCGTTGCTTTTTATCATAATCACGTTAATTATCTAAAGCTTTTATCCAATGAAAAAAATAGCATACTTATACTTCTGCGTAATAATATGTTTAGATGGTCATCAGGATATATAGTTATATCAATGGAGTCGACGAGAATTTAAACTCCCAACATATATATCAGTATATCTATAGGCTGACGATGATTTGTGTCAATGAAGTTTAGTTCAGTCTCTCTAAACCGATATGATATAAAATTGAATTTAGGTCTAGTCAAGAGTAAATGCTTATTTCTAGGCAAGCTGCATGCTACATCTTCGGAAGCATCATCACTTTCCTTCAGAACCTATCGAGAATAAAGAAAGGCACACAATAAATCGATTGGAACGAGGATATACAGTCGATTCTAGTTATTTATCGCGAATAATGCGTGCAGAGCCGCATATCACAGCTGTCTGTGCAAAAAAAAGACAAGAATTTAGACCCTATCACTATCAACATAAGTATTAAAATAAGTATACACAAACTTGAATTACTTAAATCACAGATCATCAACTGCCTCGGAATAGTGTCAAAAAAAGACAAACACTTAACACCTGAATAGACTTCATCAATCATAGAACGTAGAGCTTTTATTCAGGTAAAGATACTTTAAACACTTTCACTATCGTAGACTAGTGATGATAAATCGTGTTCTTTGAGTCAAGTGACAAGTGCTTGACGATGGTGCTCAAGGATTTATAATTAAACACAAGCAAGCTTAAAAAACCGAATTCACCGCTTTATCTTCGAAACCTTGATCAAATTCAATGTATTAAACACGCATTATTAACGACAACGTTAAAACAACTGAGGTCTTGACCAAATTTAAATGGGACCAATGAGAAAGCACAAGTTATCAAAGAAAAAAAATCTGCAAAATCGGCTTGAAAGAAGATATGAAGTAACACACATAAAAAAGAAACCGTCGAATTGAGAATATAGTCTTATATATATGTATAAGTTTTATAGTCCAAAAGTCCACTGCAAGGATCTAGGTATGGAAATGTCTGCTACTTTCATTTTCATTTCATATGAACTTTTTTCACAGTGACTAACGATTTTCTAACCGACTTCACTTAAAGAACCAGGAGGTTCTCAATTCGACTATTTTGTCATGTGTTTTAACTTATAACTTCATTCTAGGTAAACCGATTTAGATGTTTTTTTTTATTTGAAAGCTGGTGCTTGTCTTGTGGTTCCGTTTACATTCGATTAAGGTCTGACCGGTAGTTTTTGCGTTATCCTCAGTAACGCGTATTTAATTGTTTATATGATCATGGGTTCCGGAGATACAGCGGTGAAGTCGGTTTTTTTAAGCTTTGCGTTGACATTTTTTTTTTATACGATGGATTGTTTTCACATTGGCCTGCGACTTTTGTCTTTTACGAATCATGCCAACTCCGTCGCTCGGTAGCCACCAAATTTGAAACTACGATAAAATCCGATATTAAATCAAGTGTTTTTAAAATTTATAACCGTCGTCGGTCAAGATGTCGATGTGATGAATAATAGTAGGAGTGACAATGAAAAGTTGCAAGTGTGACGTTTGATAATACATTTAATATGAACCGACACGCACTTGGCCAATTTTTTCATGACACACTCCAGGTCCCTAACTCAAAACTAACATTATTAGTCAGTCAGTGAACCAGAACAATAAAAATAAACTTTGCCAACCGGCTGTGGCCGTGCCTACGTCCTGAATCACCAATGTGACAGTTTCGGCGATGAATACAAATGGACATAAATACAATGACATGTGACTCATTTTGGAGAAAAGCTTGTACAAAAATACCTGTCAGTGTTTTAATATAAAAAACATTGATCTACTAAAAACAAAAATCCTTCCATCCAGAGACAAGGGGGCTATATCGGATACTACTTGATAATAGCTTCATGTTTATATGAAACGAACATTTTGCTTACGACACGTTACTCTATCTACGGGCCAATTCTACTATATACATCTATACAGCAAAGACCTAAGTTACCATCGAGTCTATCAAAAGTATCAAAAAAGGTATCAAAAGTAATGAACAGAAGTATACTCGTTACTTTTGACATGTATTATTGAACTAGTCAATAAGTGAAGATGTTGTTATTATATTACAAATCCTGCTATAATATTATTAATCCGAAAGTGTGTAAGTATGTTTGTTCCCTCTTCACGCTTTAACGGCTGAACGGATTTGAATGAAATTTGGAATGTACATAGCTTATACCTAGGATTAACACATAGGCTATTTTTTAACTTGATAATAGCGGGCGAAGCCGCAAGGCACGGCTAGTCGTATATTTTTTTTTATAACTTGACAATTATCTTGTTGACTTATACTTATTGAGCGTGAAGAAGTAACAAATACACTCACAAACTTTCGCCTTTATAATATTAGTGTGATTTTAATATTATTATTTAGTGCTGACATGTATTTACTATTTTATGATTATTATTCAATTGTTAGGTATATTTTGTGATGTTTTCCTAACTATATTGTATGTAGAGCGTCTAACGTATATCCTTCTAATCCTATCCCATTAATGTTATTAATGCGAAAGTTTGTGTGTGTTGAATGTTTGTTACTACGTATTATAATAAACTGATTTTGATTAAATTTAGATTATATATAGTTTAGGATACAGAATAACACATAGGTATTTTAACTTAATTGACGTGGGCGAAGCCGCTGGGCACGGCTATTATTCTATATATTTATGTAATTCTTATAGTGACCAATAAAATAATTATTGATTATTGTTATATTTCATGTAGTAATGTGAACCAGAATAAATATTTTGTATCTTCTGTATGGCCCAAACTTACGTTTGAATGTGTTCTGTGATGTTTGATGTCATTTCATTCATTTGAAATGGGAGATGACATACCTGTAACAAAAAGATTAAAATAAAACTTATGGTAATTTATTTTGTAATTTTATACATACATTTAATAGACTTATTTTTGCTGCATATACAATCAATACAGGTAAGAATTCCAGTTCAATTTTCATTTGAAATTAATAATACATTGCAATATAGCAAATTACTGTAACTTTAATCAAATTGTCCGCGAATTGCATGAAATCACAATATAATATTGCAATTAGCTATAATGACGCGTAAGTTTTATATGTAA
Organism: Lomographa bimaculata; assembly: GCA_948107665.1. Lineage (NCBI taxonomy): Eukaryota > Metazoa > Arthropoda > Insecta > Lepidoptera > Geometridae > Lomographa > Lomographa bimaculata. The sequence goes on from OX403589.1 coordinate 16,819,678, forward strand.
ATACAGTAAAGCTAAGTGCTAGGGGTATAATAATTTATGGAATTAATTAAAAGGATAATTTCAACAACGCCATTTAAATAACATAATTAGACGGTCATATACACTACTCCTCTATTATGGGATTGATTATTTTAGCTAAAGTATTATAAAATTATCCCATAAGAAGTCCCAGAAAGTCCCAGGGTAATACCTCCCGCGGATTAGAATAGGGAGACTACATAAGAATAGAGAGATGAATGTTTCAATGTTATATACGGCTTAAAACTTATGACAAATTACGGACTTCGGACAACTTATTTGTCCGAAACTAGTTGACAACAAAGTCAAAATTTTTTTACGTCTTTTAAAACATTATGTGTAATACTCAAGAAGGTTATAATTTTCAGAGAGATATAACTCTATCAACAAACGAAGAGGTAGGACTTTTTGATAGTCCACCAGGGGTGGTACCAGCATTTATACCAAGTGACCAATAGCAAGAAAATAATTAATCTACCGTATTGAATGTTTCATATAAGGAAAATGTGTGTAACAATAAAAAGTGGAATGACACGATATTAACAGTCCTTATTTTTTTCATATCACAATAATATTATAAATCCGAAATGTTGTGTGTAAGTAAGTTTGTTTTCTCTTCGCGCTGTAACGGCTTACCGGATTTCGATGAAATTCGGAATGTAGGTACATAGCTTATACCTAGGACTAACACAGGCTACTTTTTAACTTGACAAACGCGGGTGAAGATCCGGGGCACGGCTATTTTACTTAAATTCTTAGAAAGGCTAAAACATCACAAGAACGAGAACGGACTCAGCTGTCAACGTTGTTTTGACATAATATACGTTTCTATTTCATCTGAGAGGGAATAAGCAAAAGGTCGGATAAATGGCTTTAATCATTGGTACCCATTAACTCTATCTGGAACAACATTAAAATGGCAACAGTAAACGGACTGCAGTAGAACATCGTCGAATTGGTTGCAATTTTCACATGAAATGAAACTCATTTATTTGCTTTAAGATATAAACAGATGTAGGGTTTAGTGTATCAATATAGTTCACATACTTGGTCATAATAGTGAAATGCAAATATTGATTTGAGGGCTAAGTAGGTATATCTTTATAGCGTCATATTAATTGAACTCTATTTAACGCCCGCGGTTTTATACGCATAATTTCCGGACCCGCGGAAATTTCGGAATATAAAGTAGCCTATGTGTTAATACATGGTCCACGAAGATGCCTCTGACAGAGGGACGGACGGATGGTAGGACAAGGTGCTGAACCACCTAAGACAAATTGGAGATCTCGCTACGCTCGATCAATTATGTGCGGATGACATACAGTTTTTACACAGCTAGTTCACCCACTGTATTTTCTGATATTCTGTGACCACTGTATCACCCTCGGACAGGTAAAACAAACTATCAATCCCGACCGGAATCATTCCCCGGATTACGACAATCCGTATTCCAAGCACAAACAGTCCTGAATCAAACAAGATACGGTTCTATTTCAGTACGAATGTAACTCAATTACGATTCTTGCAACTTGTGTTAAACGATAGGGTTGCCAATGGTAGGAACGTTTAATGGAAAACATCGCGTATCTAGTAGTGGCTCTGTGAGCTGAAAATCTCGTATATTTTTCGAAATGGCTGAAATATGCTTTCAAGCGCCATTTTGATTAAAATAAAAATCTCGACAAACAAATTCTATATACAAAAACCTATGTCAATTCTATGGTTGATTTCTGAAACTATCAGTTCACCAAGCTTAAGTTAATTAAACAACATTAAGATATGTATTGATAACCATAATGATATCCAACGATAAAACGTCCAAGGACACGAGATAATCTCAACCCAAATGTATTTGTTCATTTGATTGTACATAATAGGCGATAATTGTTCATGACGTCATTTCATTACTATAAACAGTACATTCAAACATGTCAACACGTATTTGGGTATCATGTTACACATAGCAAATTTCACTCTCCATACGCCAGTGGTGGCCAGTGGACTGAAAACTTGGCTTTATGTCAGAATAGCTTGCGACTTCGTCCGCGTTAGAATTCCTTTTTTAGAGCCCCTACTCTACCAAAGGAAGCAACCTGAAAATTTCACGTCTCTACCACCTGTGGTTTAAGCTATGTGTTTAATTGTCAGCCAGCCAATCAGCGACACGAAAGATTTATATGTTTAGATAAACCACCTAATCAGAATTTCAATGAGAGTAACACAACCCTAGCTAAATCAGTCAACTAGTTTACTGGTAAAACAACGTTTAGCGTCAAATCACTCTTCATTAGGGTATCAGTCGCCGTCAGTCAAAGTGAACATTAGTGTCAGCGGTAAACTAGGAGATAACAAACTTAGAAAAGAAGTAGTTGGGGGTTATAGGGAGATTGAAACCTTAGTAGGTCAAATGGGAAGTAAAAAACCTTAAGAAGACAATCTGGGTCCTTGTGGATAATTAAATTATAAAATTGAAAATGTTAAAACAACGATTTGGATCTGTAAAGGAACCACCGAGAGCCGAAGATTCCTAAATACACGGATATATTAATGCACCTAGCAAATTAGTGCAAATTACTGCAAATCAGCAATACAACTGTTACAATTCCTATGAAAGCAAAGAATAGGTAACTTATGATTACTCTTGAATTATTGCATCACAAAACATAATTGAGTGCTAATACTACTGCTAGGATCATCTAAACAATAACAAGTTAAACTAGAAATGTTGATCTTTACATTTTTATTATAAAAAAATGTTTTAGAATTATTTTACTCTCACGTGACCTAAGGAACTGAAGGCCAAATTTCAAACTGCAATTTTAAAAGTCTCAAATAGACGATTTAAAAATACAATAATTAATTCTCATATCTGACACTGGAAGAGAATTTATAATTGATGCAAAAGAAAATATAAAATAAAAGCTGTACTACATAATATGATTTCACACGTTGCGTGGATAATTACAACATATCTACTAACCAACGAAGCAGAAACGAGACATTGACTAGAAATTATGCTCACATTTGATGCAATCATTGTTACTGAACTGAATCAATAAATTTTGCGTGATTCATATATACAATTAACATGGGCTGTAAAGAACAACTTATAATTGACTCCACAATACTGAAACATGCCACAAGCCGCAATAGGAATTTACATCTAACATACATAGACTATAAGAAAGCGTTCGATAGTGTCCCACACTCTTGGCTATTACATGTTTTAGAAATCTATAAAGTTAACTCTGTGATAATTAACTTCATGAAGCTTGCTATGTCTGAATGGAAGACTACTTTATCACTCACGAACAACCAAGTATGTATAACCACAGATGAAATCCCAATAGAGAATGGTATCTTTCAGGGAGATTCACTGAGTCCTTTGTGGTTCTGCCTGGCCCTCAACCCGTTATCTAATATATTGAACAACACAGCATTAGGCTACAAACTAACACCAACCACGACGATTAACCATCTTCTTTATATGGATGACATAAAAATATTTGCTAAATCAAAACCGGATATGAACAAACTCATTAAATTAACATCAGAATTTAGCACCGACATCAATATGACATTTGGATTAGATAAATGCAAAACACTTCACTTAAATAAAGGCAAAGTAGTTAACCATATTGACCTAACCGAACCAGACAGCTTTACAGTGATGGAAGAAAGTGAAACATACAAATACCTTGGTTTGCACCAAGGAAAATCAATAAATCACTCAGAAATCAAAACAGACCTTACAAAACAATACACACATAGGCTTAATCAAATTTGCAAAAGACCACTTTATTCGAAGAATTTATTCAAAGCAATCAACACTTATGCAATCCCGATTTTGACTTACTCATTCGGCATTGTGAAATGGACTAAGACCGATATAGCTAACTTAGAAATTAAAACCCGAACTACACTAACAAAACACAGTTATTTACATCCTAAATCTGCAATAGAGAGAATGACAATAAAGAGACAAAAGGGCGGGAGAGGCCTGATAGACCTTAAACTTCTCTGGGAGGGGCAGGTTAAAAATCTCAGAAATTTCTTTTACCAAAAAGAAATCAATAGTCCAATTCATAAAGCTATTATTGAAACTGACGAACATTATACACCACTTAATTTAATTGAACGTGATAAAGAATTCTCAACCATCCAGGATGCCGAAAATGCAAAAATCAGCAAGTGGCGCGGAAAAGAATTACACGGACGCCATATACACGATTTAGAACTACCACATGTAGATATGAAAGCATCAAATCAATGGCTAAAACTAGGTTCACTTTTTACAGAAACTGAAGGCTTCACCATCGCAATACAAGATCAAGTCATTAACACCAGAAATTACAAAAAGTTTATACTCAAAGATCCCAATATTCAAAATGATAAATGTAGGAAATGTCATAGATATTCAGAGACCATTCAACACATTACGGGAGCCTGTCCTAACCTAGCACAAACAGATTATACTCACCGACATAACCAAATATCAAATATAATTCATCAAAAACTGGCCATCAGCCACAAACTAATCTTAAGCAACCCAATGCCCTATTACCAATACACTCCAAAACATGTGCTAGAGAGCAGCAATCATAAACTCTATTTTGACCGAGCAATACTAACTGACAAAACAATACACTATAATCGACCCGACATAACTCTGATAGACAAAACTAATAAAACAGTATATATTATTGACATCGCAGTCCCCAACACTCATAATCTCCATAGAACCATATCTGAGAAAATTCAAAAATATACCGAGCTAAAAGAAGAAATTCTACGGATATGGAAAATGAATAAAGTCTATATTGTTCCACTGGTGTTATCAAGTACAGGAGTCATTCCTAAACACTTGTTACAGGCTCTGAAAATAATTAATATACATGAAAACACATACATGACCATGCAAAAAGCCGCGATATTAAATACATGTCGTATAGTCCGCAAATTCTTGCAGGATGATAATACCGAAACCCATCAATGAGAATCCTACATGGAGATCACTTGGCTAAGGCCCGTGATCTTCATTATACCGGAACATATTCAGTGTCCCGAGACGAAATAATTTTCGAGAAAAATAATAATAATATTTATTCACATATAAGTACAAGTTACAAATAACAAATACAGGACACACATATGATCACGAAGCTAAATTAATTGGCTTGTAATGACATTTTTTTAGGGTTGTATGACACGTAGAACCCACACTAAGAGTAAATCTTGTGTTGTAGGTGTCTACATAATCTCCAATGTACAAATTGCTGTAGTATGTTAGCCACTGGTTAATAATTTAGTTTGATTAAGACACACTTGACCTATATATATACATATATATAAATAGTTCGGAATTTACTAAAATTTAAATTAATAGTTAATATTATATAGTTAAAAGTAGTAGTGTGTGTATGTGTGTGTGGTGTGTGTGTGGTTTTGTGGTATGTGTGTGTGTGTGAGTGTTGTGTGTTTTTCATTACTGAATTACTTTTAATAGTTTCTCAGTTTCGTCATAGCTGAGGGTTTCCAGCCAGGCAGTTATTGCAAGTTTGGCTTCTCGAGAATTAAATGTTACAAGTTGCTCTATCTTTTTACTTGCTTTGTTGTACAGAAAAGGTCCTAAAAAGAAGTGATGGCGATGTGCCAGTTGCGAGTTACATTTTTGTTTATTAAAGACCCTATCTTTTCTTCTTTTGTGAATGTAAGAGTCTTTTATTAGGGTTGTTTTTTATGTTGGGTCAGTATATGATTTAAGACGCTCAATTGGCGGACCGATAACACCTCACAATCCCTATAGAGTTCAGAGGTAGAATACATAAACGGCCGAAAAGTTGCTACTTTTAGGACAGCGCGTTGAGCACGTTCTAGTGCTATCATATGGTTGCTACATGCGCCACCCCATGATGTATTGCAATATGTTAATAAGGACCTACAAAGTGCATTATAAACCCTAATAGTTAGTTTTCTATCTGCCACATCCCGAAGATGCTTGAAAACATAAATTAATTTACGTACTCTTTTACTAAGGCTTTCAATGTGAGGTTTCCAAGACATTCTGGCGTCCATGGTTACACCTAAGTACCTTATACTTGGGACACAGTCTAAAGTCGGGCAGGTACAATTACCTGCTATACAATCCGTATTATGCGCTTTCAAATTGATAACGGGTTTTTGGATGTGTGTGTGTGTAAATGTAATAAATTTAGTTTTAGCAATATTAAGGGATAGTAAATTGTCTTGCAGCCATTTAGTGACCAGCTTTAGACCCTCCTCAGCATGAGCCTGAACCTCCTCCCAGCTCTGACCTACAAAGATTAATGCCGTATCATCTGCATATGAAAAGATTCTGCCATGTTTTAGGATAAGGTTACAAAGATCGTTGACGTACACCAAAAATAAGCTTGGCCCCAATACGCTACCTTGAGGAACGCCATAAGTTATTACTTGGGCATCACTTAAGACGTTACCTACTCTAGTTCTTTGATTTCTTCCATTCAAATAATCTTTAAACAATTTTAGAGCGGTTTCCCTAATTCCTATATTTTCAAGCTTCTTCACAAGTATTGGTACAGAGACAGTGTCGAACGCTTTAGCTAGGTCCAAAAATATTCCAATCACTTTGTTTTTTTTGTCAAGCTCATTAACTATGCAATTTGTTAATTGGGATACTGCATGTTCAGTCGAAAGACCAGACCTGAACCCAAATTGCGACGGCGACAGGATATTATATTTTTCTAAAAAGGATTTGAGACGGATGTTCATTATCTTTTCTAAAATTTTAGACACGGATGGTAGGATTGAAATATGAAAACCATTTTTCGTCACACAAAATTGTTTGCGGATACGAATCGACAAAAGAAACTGTATAATTCCTCAAAATTCCACGCGTATCGGTTGGGAAATGCAATCTTCAGAGGGCAGCCGGACAAACGAAAGCATTTCCGCCCAAGCAGAAACCCAGACGCTTTGCTCGCGCTTCACTCGCTTAGTCAATAAATAAAAAGCAATAATATTATGGCAGCCTATACAGAAGTATAGGCTGCCATAATATTATTGCTTATTCTGAGATGAAATCCCTCTCGATGGTCATGGAACGAATGAAGAGACAGCTTCTTGAAACCATGTCCCTGTTAAACTCTCATTACTAAAGCCCATGCCGTACCCTAATTCCGTTTCTTCGAACGATATGCCAACGGTTACGAAACACCGATACTGATACCATCAGACTTTCAAGATGTTCCGATGACGTCGGACTGTCGGCTAAAGCTTACGTAAAGTCTTATCGATGAGCTCTCTTGGGAACAGATTTAGAATAATTAGCAATTGTAGAGTGACATTATGTTTTGAGTATTTGATCCTAATTTTATATGTTGCTGTACGTTCATGATAAAGCTACCCTATTTTATTATTTTTGCCTCGTAAAAAGCAATCAAAAAGTAGATTTAAATTTAATAATTAGCCATAAACACGTGATGATAATAATAATTTAAACGTAAGCAAAGCTTAAAAAAGCCGACTTTACCGCTTATGTTTTGATTTTGACTTGATCGATTTTGATGAAATTATACGGGACCACCTCTGAAGTATAATTTACCAAACAAAAAAAGAACTTTGAGAATCGATCCACAAATGGGGGAGAAATCGGTGAACATACATAAAAAAAACATACAGTAGAACATAGAACCTCCTCCTTTTTTAAAGTCGGTAAAAAATAGGGAACCTGCCATAGCCTGGAAAAATATATATGTCGTTAAATTATCAAAAACATGGACTTGTCGTGTATATTTTATTCGGAAATGATGAGTAAGATGAAATACTAAACAGTTGGAAAGTGATTTTAATAACTAACTAAAAGCTTAATCCTTAAATGTGTCATCAATAATCAATAATTATTCCCTTCAAATACTCACAATTCACGAGCAAAATGCGACGTATAGATAAAACCATTAAGGCCCAGCTGACAGCCATCAAGTTATTTCCTAAAGGCAACAAGCGTACCGTTAAGCCAAATGTTACGTAATAAAGGCAGGTAAAGCATAAAACTATAAACTGTCGGAAACGGCTGTCCAATTCCGTTCCTGAAAAGATAAAGCTCTAAAAACTTGCTGGCAAAAAGCGTCTGTTCCGTAATGCTCATTGGGGTATAACAAAATAATCCGGCATCGTACAAGAAGTAACAGTATATTGTCTCAAATTAGCTTGCCGGTAGTTATGCATGTGAAATTCAGATTCAATATACACTAGTTACCGTTTGCATTGTCGTGATGACAAGATAGTAAACTAACACATACAATTTAATATGAATGTAGAAGAAGTTGCATAAAAGTAACATGAACTTGGTTCAAATTAGTTACCAAAATTCTGTTCTAATTATAACATTTTTACTATTATTAACATTGAACAATGATTTAGTAACGCTGATAATTCTAGAGCTTCGATCAATGGCCAAAGTCTTCTTGTGGTTTTAGCAACGAGAATTCTTAATGTTTTGTTAGTCAATTCCTTGAATAATAACTATTAACTAGTGACCGAAAATGATTTATTCTCTACCGATTTTAAAAATGGCTTCATTCAGAAAGAACCACGGCTTCCGTAGATAGTCCTTACTGTGACCAAAGTGTACAGTCATACAATCAACGCGATATGAAACCGGTACATGCGACAGAGTGCCGGAAGCTATTCCGTTACGTCATTTACAGGAGGAAAGGGTGTCTTAATTTTACACTGCGACATATTTAACAAGACATAACAACTCGACTACTAGTACTAAATGGCTTCATTAAATCATTTATAATGTCTTTAAATAAAATAAATCTTCTGCATGAGCACATACTTTAAGGCACAACTTATATTCATTGCAAATTTATGTTCTTTAATTTGACACCAATCGCGACGTGAATTTTTGGTTCATATGGGGTACCGTATCAAAGGTAGAACAGCAAAAAAATTCAACGAACCTGTTTGTATGGGTTTATTCGTTTTTCAGGCAACAGACTAACAAGTATATATATATATTATATTTGACTATGGTGAACCATATAGAAATAAATATGAATTATCATTGTGCGTAGAAATGTAGAAGTAAAATCTGCTATTAATTCCAATATGCTTCACTAACAACATCAAAGACAAGGGTAACAAATGAAACATTATCGGAGCTTTAGGGAAACTCTAAATAAATTTTGATCAAAGGAATTTCGAAGCTATGATTATCAAGTAGAAGCCCCAATTTTTATAAAAGTCAGATACTGGGAAAATCGAGATCTGAAGGTGAAAGATGAAAGTGATGAATTTTATAAAATAGAGAATTTTTTCTACAGAGATGAATAAAACTTTAGTTTCGTTTCAGATGTTATAGGCAATTGGCCCAAGGAGTTTAACTGATATTTTATATAATGAAGAATAAATAAATCAAATACTCTAAATAACTTAAAACGACGAACGAGAAGACAATTACCTGTGTATTAATGTTAATAATGTAAATTACTCTACTAAGCATGTTGCCTAAACTACTTGACCTGCTTCAGCTCATAACGTTCCAATAGGAAACGGAAAAACATCGTTATGTAAAGTGAAACATCACATAAAAATCTTGTAAATATAGTAGGCAAAGATCTAACTGTAATCGCAATAAAAACCAACGCCAGTATAAACAAACAAACATTAACAAGCGGGCGTGATAATATTAGCCTCAAAAACAAGCCAAAAATCTTTATGTGAGCATAGTTGGCGTACGCGCAAGTCCAGTTGTAGTGAAACCAATGAACAAACATTTGTATTCATTCATACCAAATTCTGTTGACTAAACAATAAGCAAATATTGACATTGCGAGTTAAATTGATTCCCTGCATAGCGGTGGAATTGTAGAAATTGTGTGTATTAGAGCGCGGGGGCAAGTCGTGACTCACGCTTGTGCATGCTTACACTAACATGTTAATTGTTGTTATGGTTATGATTTATTGCAAATAACTTAATAAAAATGCAAATAAACTAGATAAAAATGATATCATTGGTATTCGCGATTGTATATTTTACAGAACATATGATTATATCGGTTAGGATGTTTTTATGAAAACTCACCCACATTTTAAACTTTAATATGATACTTTAATATTCAATCAAGAAATAGGTAGTGTTTCAAAAATTTCCCAAAAAGTAGATAATTTTACTCAGTACAGACAAGATAGAATAGACTGCAAAAGGGATATTGTTGTTAATTCATGAAACAAGAAGACAAATAATCATTTAATATGTAGTTTATTAATAAAAATTCAGACGATACTCTCGTCTTGAGTAAAACCAAACAAATAATAGCATATAATAATGACTTCAATATAATTAAATAGCTAAAGCACAGTTTAAATTGTCATATCTATTTAAACGAGTTAATAAAAAATGTAAGCTTATTAGCATTAAAATATATACCAGAAAGTCGATAGATAGGTCTATTAAAACTAGCAATAATAACCTCCGAATAAGCAGTAGAACTAAGAAATCAGAATAATCAGAAGCTTTGAAACAAGACATGTGACATAACATCGATTAAAAAAAAATTTTGACAGATGAACTTTAGAATTAAACATGTAGTTTCTTTACCACAACTGACTGATTACATTAAATAAAATTGACCTCTGGAGCACTTTGTCAAATTTTAAATCTCCATAACGTCTATAGTTGTTAAAATACTTTGTTTATTTCTTATTGAGACAAGGTGGTTTGAAATTGATATCATGCACACAAATCATTACCGAATTGATTAATCTTTGGTGCACGGCTGCGGATGTAAATATGGCCTATCTACGAAATTAATGTGCTCAGATAAAACATTATGTGGAAGCTAAAGGCTAGCAGATAGCGTTACCGCATTACGTACGAGTGGGTACCATTCATTAGTAGGCGATTTATCTTGTTCAAGAAGTGGCAAGTTGTAGTAGGTTGTGTGGAAAGATGCCTCCGTTTACGTAACCTTACTAACAGGGCTTTTTTGTAAGATAGTATATTATTTGATGTCGCCAAATTTGAACATTTAAATATAGCCAAAAAAAAACTTAAAGAACTCTGGTGTGCGTGGAAATCTTGCCGATGCCGCTTCTTATATTTGTTATCTCATTTACTTCATTAAATTTTAATTTTATTTTGTTGCGGAGTCATGATCTCTAAAATGCTGACAATGAAAATTTTATTGGCATTTCAGCGCATGTAAGAGTGCTCGTCGCCATGTACCCATCGAATCCTAAAAATCTAATTGCGACGTAAACCTTTTTTTTCCTCACCAGAGGTAAATGTCATAATTTACTGTATTGCCATATTCTAGTAGAACATCTGTCTCCAGTCAACAAACCGTGTTTGGACAGCTATTCTTGAGAGCCAGTTCTCATTGTAAGCCTAGCAATAGCATTCTTTCGATCCTCGATGACATTACTCATAGACAGATGAGATGGTCAAAAGCTTTGTGTCCTTTGTGGATTCTGCCCGTTAAGTTTGACTACTAGTTACTACTGCAACTGTATGCTCCATGTTTCTTTCTAAACATCGATGAGAAGGTCATATTTCTTGTCAAGTCGGGTTTATAAAAGTACTTATAGACTTGTAGATCTAGTAACTTACTTGAAATAAAGATGCAAACCATTCCAATCCCTGTATCGAAAACTAAACTGCAATTCATAATCATGGTCATTGACCAAATGGCTGAGCCAGGAAATATAACAGAGTAATAGAGATTGTCGATAAGTAATTTTATTATAATAAATAATGGAAAAGCATCTCTCTAACCTTGAAATATTGAGACAATGAACTGCACATATGGTGTGACCTGGTCCAATAAATATACAACCATGTGCAAGTCTAACTCTGTTTTCATCCCGTTGTCAAAAGTAAAAGCTAGTAAACATAGCACGCGACATAGTCACGACTGTGTCAGTACGAGAGGACTGTACTTGAGGTGGATCTACGAATGGATGAGCCATTGTGATGTCAGGCGCACGCTCCGTGTTTCCCGTTGATAAATTGTTTAGGCTGGGGTACAGTTATTTACTTTTCTGACAATTTGACATGAGGTCCAGTGACGTTTCATCGAAAGATTACAAAAACATGAACTAATTATATGCGTGTTATGCTGCGGATGCCGAGTTCAAATCCTGGTGGATATTTTACATAATTTTTCACAAGCGGAATTTGTATATATTTGGTTCTAGTTGTAATTATGTGTGTGATATGAATGTTTGCGGCACCCGCATTACATTTGTTTACTTTCTTCTTTGAACTCATTACTAAGCTGTAAGTGTGAAAACATTTTTTTTGTTGTCTGTTTATTGGTTGTATAGTTTTGCATTAATAGCGTCTAATCATTCAATTCAGCAGTCGACTTTTTCATCTTTGTAACAAAACAAATAAAACTACATAATTAAAAGTAACTGTGTTGTTTTGTTTGTTATAATGTCAACATATTTGTATTATTTCCAACATTTCTCTGAGTCTCTGATGATCAAATCGCCGACACGTTTTTGTTAAGTCGTGTCGAAGCGCTAAACCCTTACGACATCGCGATTAATGGGAACAGTCACTTTAGATAAAGTTACAAAATGTACTTCAACACTAGTTATCACAACGACCTTTCCCAAAAAGGCATTACAGAATGCACTCGGTAGACCTCTGACTTCAGAAATAGCAGGCGCACGCGCAGATCGCGGCATCGCTCACGATTTTAGGTCAAGGCGGCTTGAATCCCTCTAAGATTATTTATTGCTATTTGCCCGCGACTACGTCCACTCAAACGTTCTTGTATAGTTTGTTTTTCCAGCTATTCTGTTCAATCCATTTACATTCCATTACATCACAACATTTTTTGTTTAAGATTTAATCAAGTTGATTATATTGATACTATGCCTTGTTTATTATCCAAGGTTATTAACTCTAACGACCCGCTTGCGAAAACAAATTAAGCTTGTACTGTTTGTGTAAGCTCTGGCCAATACGAGAAGACTTTTCACTTCGAGTCTCAATCAGAACGGTCTTTTCATTAAAAGACATTTAAGTTGGATGATATGAAATAAGGATACCTAGACAGCTGAAAGAAAATTCTGCTAGAGGCTAGCGCTTGACACAGTTTGCCATGTTCATCGTCGCTGCAGTCATTTAGAGGCCAAAACAAACTTGTCTAAACATTAATTTAAACACCTAAATGTGCAGTTCACTCTATTAATACGAACGTCCAAGAACAAACAGATACAACGTTATCCAATGTTTGTCCTTGGTTCCCGGCTATGAAACAGATGCTTTGTAGACGTAATCCGAATCATAAAGCACTAACATCGATGCTTTTGATCGGAAGTTGTACTTCAAACAATAGGGAAGAAATAATGGTATTGAAAAATGTTTAGACTGCATTCCATCAAAGTGTAAAAGCTAAAACTGTTTTTCAAATTTACGGCATGAATAAATACTTCATATTCTTCTTCTAAGAGTATTTGCTATCGTAAATTATTGGAATAGCATTCTCATTGCCATACAAGTTTATCGTTGAATCAAATCGGATTTAGCATAATCCCATCATAAATACCTACCGCTTCATTCATACTTCAAAACACATTATTATACGTTCATTCAGCTTTGTCTAGCTCGTAATTTGTAGTTGTTCAATGTCACATTGCTCATTTGGAAGGCAATTCGCTATAATTCCTGAGACTCCAAATACAGCATCGCGACCGCTAATCACGATTAAGCCGCAAATCTATTCAGGGAGTTCATAAAGTAGCATAATCTGTATATGTATACCCTATACCTGTGGTAGTTCGAAAATTATATTGCAAATCTACTAGCTCTTGTGAGATAATAGATTATGCTGAATCAGTCGTGGGAACGATCATAATTGAAAACCATGGGATTTGTCAGCCTCTGCTGACAAATCCCATGGTATCAGAAAATCTGACTAGATTTTCTGATAAATTTGCACAGTGAAAATGAAGCTGAAGATGAGCGCGTGACGTCAATGTACACACTATACATTACTATAAATAAATGAAAACATGATTGATTAACAATAGACGTTATTTGTTAACAAAAGCCATTAGCGTCAGAGTAATGAACTGAAACCAATTGGAAGTTAGATAATAGGAAGAGGAACACAATAAATGTACATCTACATACATAAATGGTTTAGAGACATATCATTAAGTTTTATTACTTAAACGTGTCGTTAAAAATTCAAGCGATAGTAACTTATGATATAATCGGCTTGGAGAAGCTTTTTTATTCTCTGTTGGGCTAGCGTATCAACATATCACCTGATGATAAGCGACGATGTGGTTGAAGATTGTAAACACGCTAGATCTAGAATGACAGGATGTCAAGAGTCATTGCCGGAACATATTTTTGTATTTTCGGCGACAGTATCTTCGAGTTGATGGTAGGGAACTATGACTGTATTTCGGTACAGGGTAGCAAGCAAGGAGAATACACACACCACCATACTTAAAAAAGATTGGCTGTAATATATGACTTTCACTTAAGATTATATCAAACCAAACCTTCGATCAAAGAATTAAGACAGTAAAGGCATGGTATATACGCCACTACTACTTCAAACTTTTTAACCTATAGATTGACTCAAGTAAAGGAAGGTACCCATCCGTGGGAACAAAGACAACAGGTGATATACTGGCATGTGCAGTTACGGTATGTAGTCACCAAGGTGGCATGGAGGGGAACATTGAATGTTGGGGAGTATGGACCCATCATGGTGAATTCCAATGCAGCAGACAGTGGGGTGGGCGCTCAAGTGTATCCCCGGCCAGTGTTAGTATAAACCGTTAACTTTCAATTGTTTTTAACTGACATACTAAACTAAATGGGGTTATGCAAATCGTCTTATGTGTTATATGAAACGAAAAAAACTAAATATTATAATACACGATAATTTGTAGAGGACCTTAAATACACGAACTTGAGAGTTAGACAATAAATGAAAGTACTTACTTCCATCTACCGGCTGTACAATAATAAAGCAAGATAACACATGCTATAATACAATGAAAACCCCATTTTACGGTTGATTTGAATACTTTGAAATAAAACTAAAAATCACACGCGTCTGGGGTCAAAAATCCCCGATGTTTGCTTACACCCCTACAGATAGAGCAGCCATAAAAAATCGATCCAGCCATGTGTCAAGCTCAGGCGAGATTAACAAAACGCGGTAGCAAAATGTATCTTTTATCTGTATGACAAATGAGATAGTATTAAATTAGAAAGCAGCATCAATCAATAAAGATTATGACAAAGCTTCGGTTGTAGATAAATATAGAAACCTCGTGACGGTTAAAGGGCCGATGTGAGAAAGATCTAGGTCGATGGGTAATTTTCTATTACTTGACTATGTATGTAGCACTTGGTCATGCTTAACTTATTTTGATAATAATGTAATAGCACAGTAAGGCATTGAAAATATTTTCAGCACTGAATTTAATTTAAAACTATAATCAACGAAAGCAAACAAAACATATCGGACCAGCTTGGAGGTTATTTTATAGAATAATAAATAAATATAATGTAAATCGAAATAGAAATCTCGTAAAAATCTACAACATTTTGGACGTACAATAACACTAATAAACGCAGGCAAAGCTTAAAAAAACCGACTTCACCGCTTTATCTTCGGATTTTTTGTCAGATAAGATGTAATAAACACGCCTTCTTGAAGATATTTCAAGAACTACTGACGAACCAAAAAAAATATCTAAATCTGTTCACGTGGAACGAACTTATGTGGTAACATAAACAAAAAAAACGAAGTCGGTAGAAAATCATGTCATTAAAAAGAACTCCACGCTTTTTGAACCTGCTTAAATGACAGCCATTATAAATATAAACATTGAATTCTAAACAAAGTGAAAGAGTTAAATAAACTGAATATAGGAATAGCAAAATTAATAGCAAAAAATATCCCGTGAGAATGATTGAAGATAATAATATGTCGGGGACACATGGGGTAAATTGAGGGACTTTTAATACCAGCCCTTACAACAAGCACAAAGGGCGCATGCACCGTGCATTGTGCCGTTCAGACGGTATTTTTTCCTCTTTTTTGTGCAACAAAGGATTGCACAAAACATTCGGTCACCGGGCGGGTCACGCTTCACGGCTGACAACAATGCAATGATGAAATTAATCATCGCTTCGAACGAGCTGATGTATTTTACGTCATATTTTCTAACATGCTATTTCCCAAGTGCTGTACAATGAGTATTACGGTCATAATCTGTTTTGATCATCGAATTATGTAATTGTTTTAGTAAAATTTTAACAATAGACGTTTTGATGGGCATTGCTCTTTAAAAGTGAACACTCTTACGCTGTCCTTGAGATGTCTCTAAAGTTTCTAGTATGAAACTACGTCTATCACATGTACTTCGGTGGTTAGTACAGCAGCATCAAATTTAGTGTCATTTATTGGGAGATCATTTCGAACATCATTTTTAACTGTAAAATGTTACCGAATAATGAACTGAGAAATATTTTTTCCCTTAGTAATGAACACATCAACTCTGGTAGCTTTCGGATGCACGCTCTATATATTCGATTCGCACGTGCCGGGCACGCGTTCCTTGCAAAGAGTCCGCAGGGACGGAGGGTGAGCCCTCAGTCTCTGGCTTTTGTCCTCATTAGTTACGCATGCAGTGCACAGCGCACCCTATATAGCTTTCGAAATTAGATTGTGTGAGTAACTGGGAAAGAAATATCAGAAGAGAAATAAAACATCGAAATAGACTAGGCTATAACATTTGAAGACAAAGCGACAATCTGGTATTAAGTAGGTATATTATGAAAACGAAAGAAATAAATATTTGTGTTTTAAATACCTAAAACACAGGTTTTAAAAAACGTAAATACTGTGCTACTCCAGGTGATGTATAATAGAGTCTCCATAACACACAAAACAACATCGCTAATACTTTCATCAACATTACAAATACAGTTGAATCACAATGTCCACATAACACTGAGTTTTGTGTCAAATTAAAAACTTGAAGTGCACAATACAAGCATAGTATAAACAGGACATAATACTACGCATCAACTATAACAAAATTTAATAAATACCTTTACCTTAACTCATTTATATTTCGTTATACTGAAAGCGTTAACACAGAGAAATCCACGTTGATTCCTAGTTGACAATTCCATAAATCCACGGGATTTACTATGAAAACTCTATGTGAAATAAACACGACGAGAAACGGGTGTTATCACGTTATAAATTTTCCATTCTATTGTAATGAAATAGCCAATAAATTGTCACTTTATAGCTGTGGATATGATTTAAAGGGGTCCGACGCTACAAGCCACCCCTCGTAATATAGGTTCTATGACATTTCGAAAGTGGGGACTTAAATGTCGGACAATGTTATTAAATATGGGGATAGAGTACAATAGCAATATCTAAGAAATATGTGCACAAAGCGATGCGATGTCAGTATAAATCTGATGAGGAACTTTCTTAGCTTTGTGTGAATGTAGGTATTTCATCTTAATGTTAGATTCGAATTTATTCGTACAATAGACACTAAAGTTTTTATTTGGCTTCGCAATCTTGTTCATTTAGCCAGTGTCAAATAAATTATTATTTGACACTGGCTAAATGAACAAGATTTGTTGAAGAATTTTAATTTAAAATATACTTGAAATATATTAATATTTCAAGAGTATTTTAAATTAAAAAGTCCTAGTCACAAGTGACAGTCAAATTCAAGTACAAGAGTCAAGGTCCAGTCATAGTCAAGTCATGCCCTAGTAAAGTTGTAGAAAAGTTACTAGAACTTCTACTGGAGATTTACAGAGAAGGCAAAAATCACATTTTTCAACTCGGTATCATTTGCCTACACTTATGGACGTTTAATAAGTATTTCCCAAGGTAAACCCAAGGTTCTTTAGATAGGTGTTAAAAACAAAATTGTGGATTTTTGGCGCAAAATAGTACTTAATCAGGTAATAAAAGAAAAAATAAACTATATGTCATACTGTTGTTTACAAACATTCGAAGTTACAAAGGGTTCTCGATTGATGATTCATGGATTACAATATTCTAACTGGGATGACGTTATCTGCATACAAATGTACAGTCAGAAAAGAAAAAATGGAATTGATGTATCTTCACAAAAAAAAAAAATACAGGAGAGGTAAATTCTATTAACAAGATTCGCATAACCGTTTAATGTACCACTATAAAAAGAAATATACAATAATTATTTATTGCACACCAAATAAAAGTAAAATTGTAGAACTTAAAATAATACAGTTTTATGAGGTAGTACAATGGGCGGTCTTATCGCTTTAAGCGATTTCTGCCAGACAACCTTTGGATGGACAGAAAATGTGCAGGATGATTTGGGATGGTGTGGCGTTCTATACTAATATAACACATCTAAATAAATAAATAAAACATACATAATACACATATACACAATATATACATAATATAATACTTACTTATTCTGAATCATTGATGTATGTTTGCAAACATTTAAAAAAAGTTACATTAGTCACCTTATATATACTCTTGCAACATTTTTAATTGAATCTTCAATTTGTTTACCGTGGCTGTTGGCCAATGTAACACAATTAGAGACGGTAAACATTTAGCATTTCTTTTTGGCTTCTTATTTATTTGCATTTGGTATGTGTGTCCAAAGATTATGTATATTTGTTGTGTATGTTTAGCTGAAAAGATTACTATCGAAATAAAACATATTCAAAACATAGATTTAACTACTTCGATGTTATCAAATGCAATAAAAAAAAGATTTGACAGTGTTTTGGTTCGGTTACGAGCCCACAACAATAATACTTTCTGTTTTAAGACGGTATGCAATTTATTTTAAGACGCTAACAAAATGACAACAATGATAAGTGAAAACTTTCTCAACATAATCATTTTTCATAATCGGCTCTTTTGACGCTAATATCGTTCATTCTTCGACTCTAGAAAAAATATAAATAATTATTATTCAAATAATTTAGGTATTTGAAATGACTACATTTATGTTTTTTTTTAATTTTAATGGTACAGTTTTCACACTAAGTGAATTAATTGTTATCGCTTACACGAGATACAGCGAAGTGGCTCTGATCTATACATTTATCTCTTTCTACAGAGAGGCGAGTAAGCAGCACGTCTACTTATTTGCACTTTTGGCTACAAAGATATTAGGATATTTTGAATCTGTTATTACAGAAATTGTAAAGCGAGAATTTGCCCTCAATACAGTGCAGTGCAACGGAAACGTCGTGTGCGCATCAGCCGCAATTAATTTGAACCGCATTGTATCCTGTTTGTCGAACGTAACTGTACTCAGCTGGTGGCATTATGTATGTTGTGTATCTATTGAAGCTAGAACGAATTAAATGGATCTACATTCACGTAGCTGTTGTGTCAAAATTCATTATTTATTTTAAACTAGCTGCGCTGCGCGATTTCACCCGCGTAAATCCCGGACCCCCGGAAATCCGATATAAAAAGCACCTCATCTACTTTTATACCAAATTTCATCACGATTAGTGCAGCCGTTTGAGCATGTAGAAATTACTTACACTCAAACACACTCACGAACTTTCGCCTTAACAGAATTGACTCTAATTAACAGAATTGCAAAATTAAAGCTTATAATATTATAAACACATATTCAAAAGTTCTACTATTATATATATACACACACACATATATATATAATATAATTTAAAGCACTGTAAATAACTATGTCATATTTTCACTCATAAATAAAACATAATTATTTTTGTAAACTGCATAACTGAAGAAATTTCAATTATAAGGCATGATGTTATAGAAATTCAGTAAATAATGTTATTGCAGGTAAAGATATCGTAGAAGTAGATACTGATAAAATTGATGGAGTGGTTGTTTTGATAATCATCAAGCTATCTAAAGATTATGCAAACAAATAACCAAACAATAGGTAGGTAGTCAAGATTGGAGCTCGCGGGAATATGTTTTTAAAAAGACGAAAAATACTTAAATTTAATTTATTTGTACGATACAAATGGTGGTCGAAGCTAGACTAAATTATAATTCAACTTAAAGGTACGGCATGCACTGCTTATCAGTACTGCATTCCGGCCGGCTTCTCAGAATGTCTGGCTCTACTCAGCGGTTTTAATACTTAGGTGTTTATAGTAACAACTTGTCTCTTAATACCGGAATGCATAACTCCTCCCTCCTCAACTTCGAAATCGTCGGGTGAATTAGGTGGATTTACCTGAACCCGATGATTTCGATACACATGATAATATTTCTTAACATAAAATACAGCAATTAATACTAAAATTATATATAAGATCAATGTTCCGATGCTCATATCTTTAACATTAATTATATTTTCCGAATCACTGGTTTTTGCACTGACACTTTCACTTTGGGTTAGCACTGTAGACAAGTGCTGCAGATTGGTCAAGTCCAATCCATCCAGGTTCACAGGTGCAGGTTCAGTCATCGTTTGTTGCGGTAATTCAGACAGGCTTATAATTGGCATTGCAGGTAATGTAGACTTCTGTACGTTTCCTTGGTGTCTTCTTAATATTAATCCTTTGATTTCAGCTTTGCAGTCATCATCTATAGTCAGAATGTAAGTTCCTTGGATATGATGGTAAGTGATTTCATTATTACAAGTTTGGGTAAGTACCAGATTGGATTTAGCATATACCATCCATCTCTCGTCTTGTATCTTCTCTACTTTCAGCTCTCCTAACTCTACGAGGATCTGCCGACACGCTGTAGTATCTGTAGCGAAGCTAATAAGGTGGGCGACGCAGACATCCTGGACCAGCGAGGGTGAGTAGTCTTCTTTACACAGGAACAAGGACTCGTCGACCTTGTTGCAGGGATGTAAGAGCGACACCGTTTTCGACCCTTTCGTCAAAAGGTAAGGGAGTTTAGGGAGTATGAGGTGAGTTTGGTTAATGGAATTTATGATAGGTAGTGGTAGGACTTTAAAATATGTATATGTATCTGTTTCAACTAAGGGAATATCTAAGACGAAAGTTATTTGATTTTCTTTTATGTATACCTTTAAATCTATACATTGCTCTAGTTTTAATATGTTCTCTAACTTAACAGGAAATATGAGCTTACTCTGGTGCTCAACATCTTTTAACATTGACAACAATTCATGCGTATCTACGATGGATTGGTGTAGCATTCCTAATTTGCTAAAAGCTATAGTAGTTTCAATTTCTTCCAATCTGGTGTAAAGCGTTTGAAAGTTATGCAGAAATAAATTATAAATATTTATGAGTTTTTGGATGTTTTGAGTAGTATTTGTTTCATTTAATTGCTTTCTGATTTCCCAAATTGCTTTATCTAATTGGATGAAATTGTACTTGGTGGTATTGGTAACATTAACTAATGACCTCATCATTTCAGCGACTACCGTTACCTTTTTGTTTATCGAGTTCTGCCTTGTTTTAACATCTTTTATCAATGAGTCATATCTGATCGCATCCTCGTGATCCAAATTACCAGAGATTAATTTAATAATAGAACCAAGAGGGTTTAAAATACCACGTTTACTTCTTTTTGATGGCAACAACTGATCTAATTTTTCCTCAGTCATGTTTTTAATATAATCGGTCTGAGTTTTTAGGTCACTTATCTCTAAACTAAACGGTTTCTTTCCGAAATAATTCATAGTGTGTTTATTTAAGTTTGCATATCTGTTTATGTTAAATTCTAAGTCATCGCGAATTAAACTTAAGTCTATAATCTTAAAAATAGTCCACTTATCACTACTTATGAGGGCTTGGCCTTCCTTGATCGGAAGTATCCCAGGATTGCGGTTGATCCGCTGAAGTAGAAGGCCCAGGGCGACTGATGCTTGCATCAGGATCAGGGCGTACCTGTGAAGGACGTTTCAAATCCTTAATAGGAGCTTTTGTTTCGCGGCCTCTAAGCTTAACCGGTACTATGTTCCTAACTATATCTCCTGTCACTTCAGCCCTTTTATATCTTGCTTTATCCTTCCCTCTTCTTTCATTCACTCCTTTTATAAACACCATATCTCCTTCTTTAACATTGAACTCTCTTTCACCTCCACGCTTTTCCTTAATATGCTCTTTCTTGCTTATTGCTTTATCCGTTATATACTTATATAGGTATTTGGTTCGTTTTTGGTGATCTTGTACCAATTTCTGTGTGTAATCTTTATTGAAATCAACGTCAAATGGGCTTGTTGAGTCGGTATGTCCAAACACAACTTCGAAAGGAGTCAAACCCGTAGTTGAATGTATGGACTGGTTGTATGACATTAGCGCGTATGTCATTACGGAAGCCGCATCAGTAAACTTATGTTCATATTTTGCCAATCGGTATATTTCAATCAAACTTGAGTGAAAACGCTCTATTAAACCCATCGAATTTGGGTTATGTGGGGTGCCAATGTGGAGATCTATTTTATAAAAACTGAGAGTTTCTTTCATTAAAGTATTATTGAACTCCGTGCCTGAGTCCATGCTGGCTCTGCGAGGGATGCCATATAGAGAAAAATATTTAATAAGTGCTCTTATAACCTCCGGTGTGGTTTTGTTTGCTATTTCAAATGCTTGCCCTAGCTTACTAAAAGCATCAATGATGGTTAGATATGATCTGCCTTCTATGCTGAAGACATCTATGAAGATTTCTTGGAAAGGCCTATTCTGCGTCTGGGTGAGCTGTAATTCTGGTTTTAATGGTTTTCTATCGTATTTCATAGATTTGCATGCTTCACAAGAATTAATAATAGTTGCTACTGTTAGTTCCATGTTTATCCAATAATATGTGCGTTTAAGGTGCATGAGTGTTTCCTTTATACCCCGATGGCACGTTTTTCCTATGTGGTACTTCAGAACAATATCTCTTTGTTCGCATTCATCGTCTACATACACTACCCGTTGCTTACATTCGTAAATCCTTACTGTGTCTTTCTTAAAAAGTGTGATAAATGCGTCGGAAAATTGCTTTCGGTGTGTTTCGTCTTCGAAATAAATAAAATGTTTCACTTTAGGGTTGATGTATTCTTTCAGGAACTGTTTAACTAAATCTGTTCTATTTATAGGGAGATGAACCTCTAAAACCTTTTGTTTGGGTCTTGAAATGTCTTTCACTGTTAGCTCTTCTCTATACCACGTATGTACAAGAATTTGGTTAGGCTTGGTGTCGATTGCCTCATTTAAAATAGGTATGCCTGCTGTATCTGTTTCATACACTGAATGTTCTGTTTGTGAGTTTTCAGATACAGAGATAGTGCCGCTAGATGGGGACGGAACTGAGTATGGTGATTTAGGGTCTGGTTCACGTGATCCAATTGACATAGTTTTTTCAGAGTCTGACGATATAACTATAGTCCCTTCAGCATTGTCAATCATCACAGGTTGGCATTTTCTTAAAACTTCGATGTCTCGCATTACTTGATCTATTTCCTGAAGTAACCTTTCATCATCGTCATCACTCACATTTACTTTCATAGACTGGTCATCACCTCCTACAGCATTAACCTTAATTCGAGACAGTGCGTCTGCTACACAATTTTGCTTCCCGTTTTTATAAACAATTTCATAATCGAATTCAGATAGTCGTAATTTCCATCTTGTAAGTTTGCTGTTATGTTCTTTCATATTATTAAGCCATGCCAGGGGTCGGTGATCAGTGAAGATAGTAAACCGTCTACCGTAAAGATATGGCCTATAGTGCTTAACGGCCCAGACTATTGCCAATAACTCCTTTTCTATAGTGCTGTATCGCGATTCCGCGTCGTTTAACGTCCGGCTAGCGTAAGCAATCGGTTTGTCGGATCCTATTGGTCCTTGAGATAATACTGCTCCGATCGCATAATCAGACGCGTCTGTGGTAAGTACGAAAGGTTTTGTATAATCCGGGAATTGCAAAATTGGGGCATTTACTAGTAGTTCCTTACACCTTTCGAAAGCTGCAATGTACTCGTCTGACAACTCGACTTTGTTTCGCTTTTTCAAGCAATTGGTAAGAGGGCGAGTTATTTTCGCAAAATCTTTTATAAATTTGCGATAATAACCCACTAACCCCAGGAAGCTTTTGATTTGAGTAGTAGTTCTTGGTATAGGAAAGTCAAGGACAGCCTGGATTTTATCATTGTTTGGTTTAAGACCTTCTTTGGTAATCATATGGCCAAGATAAAGGACTTCCTTTCGGAAAAACTCGCACTTGTCCAACGTAACTTTAAGATTGGTGGATCTAAGCCTTTCAAATACCATACGGAGTTTTTCGACATGCTCCTGCAAACTTGCTGAATAGACGATAATGTCGTCGAGATAAACAAGGCAATGGAGGCCCTGGAGGCCTCTCAAGACATTATCCATGGCTCGCTGAAAGGTTGCAGGAGCCGTTTTCAAACCGAAGGGCATCCGAGTGAATTCGTAGTGTCCGGATTCTGTGCTAAACGCTGTTTTCAATCTATCCTCTTCCCTGACCTCGATTTGGTGGTACCCGCTCGCCAAATCGATTGTACTAAAATACACTGATTTACCCAATTTATCAAATAAATCTGAGATGTTTGGCAACGGGTACTTATCATCCGTAGTAATTTCGTTTAATCGCCTGTAGTCTATGACCATTCTAAATTTAGTCTCACCGGAGGCATCGGCCTTTTTGGGCACAAGGTGTACTGGTGCGCTCCAGGGTGAGTAAGATTCCCTTATGACGTCATTCTCAAGAAGTTTATCGACCTGCTTCTGTATTTCTTCATTGTACACAGGTGGGTGTCTATACGGCCTTATGAATATAGGGTCTTCGTTTTTGGTACGTATGTCGTGTTTAACGCGGTTCGTGAACGTTAGCGGTAAGTCGTCACAATGAAATATATCTCTATACTCATAACACAACTTCTCAATACTCTCACGCTCTTCCTTATTTGCATGATCTAAACGCAACTTTTTCAGGTTTTGTTTTAACAATTCATCAACTTCGCACTCATTCATTGTCACGTTTACCGTACATTCCTCCTTTTTATATCTCGTTACACGTAGTGGTTTTGAAAATGTCATAGTTATTCTATCTTCGGACGCGTTTTGTATGACAGTGTAAGCGAAAGAATCTGTACACATTACGATGGCAGCCGGCATTCTAACATCTTGTCCAAAATCGGTGAATTCTATAATAGCCTCTCCATTTTGTAGATCTGTAGGGACCTTGACTCGAGTGTCCGTTCTTGGTTCAATGGTGATCTCATATGGAGGTTTATATATAATGGGTATGTTTGCGGTAGGTGTCTGTAATATTTGATTTTTCATATCGATTTTAGCTTCCAGTTGTTTCAGAAGGTCTGAGCCAATTAAACCGTCATATCGACTATCGACATCGAACACATAGAATTTATGGTTACCTAAGCTTTTGAAAGTTTTCAGCAGCGGGATGTAAATAGCTTCGCTGTGTTGACTACGAGCATGCGTGCTGATCACCTCAAAAGGCTCATATAACTTGTATGCGGAGAAATATTCATCCGCTTTAGCAGGACTTATAAACGACCGTGTACTCCCGGTGTCAATCATAAAACGCGCTTTTATTTCCGGAATCTCTATATGCGGAAGCTTCAAAAGTGAATCGCAATTTATTTGAATTATTTCGGGTGAAAACTGGAGGCCTGTACATAAAAATTTTCCGGGCTGCTTATCTCTTGATAATGGCAAGTTTCTGCCGTTTCCTCAAAAGTTTGGGGCTCTGGCATCTCTACATAATTATTTTCCTCATAATAAGCCACGTTTTGGTCATAGGATTGATCTGGCGACGGCGCCTCTACAAGCTCGTTGTTATAGAACAAATTCTCGTTTTCAGCTGAAGTGTTCAGCATATTTTGCCTTAGGGGCCGAGCCGTGCGCATCGATACATCCGAGTTCACGTTTGGTTTAGGAACCGCTACGTTTTGATTAGGGATTCCAAATTTAAAATTTTGCTGGGGTTGCCCGAAAGGCATTTGTTGTCTATTAAAGTTGTTAGCCATAGGCGGCCTATAACCTTGGCTTTGATGCGGGATTCCGAAATTGAAGTTCGGTTGTTGCCTAGGTATGCCAAACTTAAAGTTTTGGGGACCCGGGTTTTGGTTAAATCTGAATCCAGTCGAATTTGGTTGGTTTTGCTGAAAACCAAATTTATAACCTTGTGGTTGTTGCGCGGGCACACCAAATTTATAATTTTGAGTATATGGTTGAAGTCGATTTTGATGGTTGATTTGGGGATTACCGAATCTAAAATTACCGCTGTTATTAGGCAAAACAACGGGGTTCGGTGCCTGAACTGGTTTTTGATGAAACTGATTTTGATGTTGTGGTGTTGAAAATGGGCGCGACTTATTTTTTGCATTATATTGATTTATGAAATTTACTTCCTCGGTCACAACACTTAAGGCGGATTCCAAAGAAGTACACACTTTAAGGCGCACAATTCGAATCAAATCCTCAGGCAGATTATACAAGAACACATTTAGCGCTATGTTATTATACACTATCATTTTAGCGGCCTTTACACCCTCGTCAGTTAACAAATTAACCTTTGCAAATAATGTGCTCCGAATGTGTTGTATCCTATGGCAGAAGTCGATATAAGACTCTCCTGATTTTATTTTAATTTGCTCTAACTCGATAGCAATACAGTCTTCGGACCTTGGGTCGCCGAAATGTTGGATCAGAACTGGTTTGAGTGCGTCCCATGTACTAATATCCTCACGTTCACTTAACAGGTGAGCAGCTCTACCATGGAGCCTACTAGTAATTGCGTGGAACAGATAAGTCTGCTGTAACACCTTATCTTCGTCGGCAAATGCGCGGTATATATACTGGGCTTTCTTAATGAATAGGTTTAACAAGCCCGCATCACCATCAAACTTAGGTATAATAGTTAATAAATCTTTAGGGACTAATTGTATATTATGCTCCATTTTTATGGATGCTTAATTTCACTTTTACTTAAAATTAACACAATAAATCTATAACGACAAAGTAGGTACGTTATAAAGAAAATCAAATAAGTAACAATAATTACTAGTTCTAACAAACAGGAATAGATGGGAGGAAAGGATATGCGAAAAGGTCTACTCACAGTACACTCGCCCGCATCCTTCTGTTGTAGTTAGGCTCGTCCTTTTCGGTCCTCGAGTAATAATGACAAATTTGTTGGTTCGCGGATTGCTGTTAGGCGCGCTCACTGATACTAAGTGATACGCGTGCCGTGTTGGTTAAAACTCGCGGAAAACGCACTTTTACTTAGTACGCCACTTTTCACGATCGTAACCCAGCAATCCTACCGGCTGCGCCAGTCAAGATTGGAGCTCGCGGGAATATGTTTTTAAAAAGACGAAAAATACTTAAATTTAATTTATTTGTACGATACAAATGGTGGTCGAAGCTAGACTAAATTATAATTCAACTTAAAGGTACGGCATGCACTGCTTATCAGTACTGCATTCCGGCCGGCTTCTCAGAATGTCTGGCTCTACTCAGCGGTTTTAATACTTAGGTGTTTATAGTAACAACTTGTCTCTTAATACCGGAATGCATAACTAGGTACAGATAAGAGCAGACAACAAAGTATGAGTAACACATTATGTAGTTCAATGCAGCTTGTGGTGAACAATAAATGATAACAATTTGAGCAGAAAGTCTAAAAGATAAGACAAGGGCGGTGCAAAGTGAATAAACACTGCAGTAACTTTATTGGTTTTACCTTTCAAAGTAAAGTAATAAATACAACTAAACAGTCTTTATAATACTAAAGTTGTATTAAAATATGTAGTATTGTAATTCGAAGAACTGCTTTAACACACTTTAACAGTCTTACGTATAAACCACTCTTAATTTTTAATCAATTGCTTAGCTACAGTTTAACTAAAATTTCACTCATAAACGCGATTTAGCGTTAAGTAATGCTTAAATAGTTGTCAAAATTAAACACCGACATTGCCTGGTTTAAAACTTGCTAAGAGGCAAGATGGCGGGTCTTATATCTTTCAATAATAAATGTGTCAAAACTTTTTACGTAAGGCGCAAAATTGTTTACTTTGACAACCGTTGAATGTCACCTGTCTTTGATTTTCATTTCAACAGATTAATAAAACCATATTTTTGACAGCTGTATTCGTATAATTTCATTTTTAGTCGACTATTTTGGTTATAATCTGTGGCGATCATGTAAATTACGATTATTTTCGATTCTCTGTGCGTTTCTCAGCTAAGCGGCGGCTAACTAATGTTTATGAGTGAAGAAAAGTTAATCATCGATTATGGGCTTATAAGCTGCTTAACTAAGAGGTGGCTAAGCATTGCTTAGCGAAATTTTTATAAGTAAGACTGTAAATAAATCACACTAATATTATAAATAAACTACTCGTTGGCTTAGTAGGGTGGCGTTCGCCTTCAAAGAAGGGGTATCGGTTCGATTCCCGGCAGGAACACAAGTTGTCACCCCAATGAAAATTTGTGATTCTGGTTCTCAAAAACAATTGTTTGTCTCTTTCAATAAAGAGTTATTGTATTATTGTATAAGGTTATTAGTTGCATTAAAGCATGATACCTATCAGAACACATTCCTATCGATAGTATAACGTTATATTATATTACTTATACCTATTCAGATCAAAGACTAATGAACGAAGTGGGGCGCCAGTTTCCCAAAGGAAGTTCTAGGGTTGATGTAAAAATAAACTTTATCTCATGGCCGTAAAGTCCACATTAGCCGTCACATTTCTATAACTTTGATACGACAAGTTTAATTAGGAAAGTTATGATGTGTGCTGGTTATTAACTCACTGAAGACGTGTAGTTGTGCGGACTTGTTAATCTATTTAAGTCTGGCGACTAGGAACATGTCTGGATGTTGTGAAATTCCTGCTAATACATAAGGATGGATATACTCAAATAACAGAGCAAATTAACCCTAAGTTCTTCAATTAACACTTTTACTAAGGGTAATGCATGTATTAAAAGTATATCAATTGTAACTTACGACAATTATTTGTACACAAAGTCTAAATACAGTTATATTTTATTATTATATACAGTCGTTTTGAACTAGTAATGTTTAATTCTGTAGATAATTCCATTCAAGAAAAATGTTCAGATGAAAAACGCAAGCAAAGCTTAAAAAAATCGATTTCACCGTTTTATCTTCGGAACCTTGATCAAATTCAATGTAAGAAACAATCTTTTTTAACGATTAGTACTCGTAACTCCAAAACTACTGATCGGATCTTGACCAAATTTAAATGGGACCAATGGGAAAGCACCAGCTTTCAAACGAAAAAAATTTCAATATTGGTTCACGTGGGAAGAAGATATAAGGTAAAACACATATTAAATAAATACAATGGAATTGAGTACCTCCTCCTCATTTTATGAAGTCGGTAGAACAAGGGATTTGAATGAGATTTAAATATAGGTTTATGATTTTTTACATGTTTCTAGCTACAGATTACACTTTAAACATAATGTTATTTAAATACTCTTTATTATGAATTTCAATGAATTTATTATGTAAAATTATAATAACAATATTAAAATAAAAATTAAGTAGTAATACGCACGTTATTGGCTAAACCTATACGAGACGTCAGTTTCCATATTTTGGACGTCTATGATAGGTCAATTATTATGATTGGATCGTAGATGTCAAAGAAAGAAACTCAAAAATTTAATTGGGTCGCGTTTAAAATTGGTCAAAACTGTTCGCATTTTCATATATTTCGTTTGATATGGAATGTAATGTAATAATAAAGAAAGAATAATTTCTTCGCGTCATGCAGAGCTTGAGTAGCTTAGCGGTTAGAGTAATAGGGCATAACACCGCGGGCCGCGGGTTCAAACCCCGCCTCAAGCGATAATTATCCTGTCTAAATGTATCAGTAGAAATGATACAAGTTCAGTAAAACTTTTTATACAGGCAAAAGCTCTCTCCGTTATGGATACATGAAAATAACTCTGAAACTTTGACGTCACCTCGGTCTTCCCGCAAAATTGCGATATGATAAGTATTACATTCTCTCGCTCTCGTGATGTTTTATATCTTATCTAGTGCATTAAACTGAAGAGTTTTACGATGTAACATCAAGAGAATTCGTTGACCCGCAGAGTTTTCAATCGATACAGTAATGTATAAACGTAAGTGCGTTCACTTCTATAGCAGAGTAAGTTCTAAACCTTCTCGAAAAGATTTGAAGATATACTCGTACTAGACAAGTGATTTTTATCGAGCTAAATGAGGACAATAGAAAAACGAATTAGAAGTAGATGAGATATTATATTGAATGCATTGGAAAATAGATCGAATTTACTAAATTAAATAATAATTTGAACTGCCCGTTGGCTCAGATGCAGCGGGTATCGGGTTCGATTTCCGGTGAAACAAGTTTTCTCCCTAAGGAAAAATTGTGTTTCTGGTTATGGGTGTGATTGTGTGCGTGATGTAAATGTTTCCGGCACCCACGACACAAGTCATTGAACTAAATGGCGCTGTGACTGTAAGTATTTTGATGTTTAAATTAGACTTCCACTGACTGACGGACAGACAATGTACATCCTAAACCGGTGGGAAGCGAATCAGGAAACATTAAATTTTGCACTAAAGTTCTTTTAAAGCAAGTTAACTATGAGAGCGTTCAAAAATGCTTGACATAGGGTTTCTATGAGAATTGTTTTCTAAGTTATACAAATTACATCAGCAACGGCTTACTAAAATATTGTCTAAATAATAAAATACTAAGATATACATATTTATCAAGTATTCCTATAGATACCACACAGGTAGCAAAAAACTTTAATCTAAAAACTTTATCAAAAACTTATACTTGTACATCAGTCGCAGTAACTAAAGACTCTAGGAATAAACAACAGTTCGACTGAAACGCAAAAAAACTTGCCACATAAAACACAAAAGCTACCTGCACAGCTCTCGAACCCAACATGAATTCTAGCGACAAAGGCTCAGTACCCGTACATTCATACAACACAATATCGCAGTCAATAAATCAACATTCCATTGAAGTGGCTAAGTAATTTGTATATTCATGTACATCCCGTATGATTTGAATGCCCGCATGTCAACGGTACGTGATTGAAAGGCAATTGAATAAGTGCCTTTGGACCTCGTGCCTCGTGGTGCTGTGATAGAGCTCCTTGGATGGAGGCAATCAGACTATCTGTAGAGATCATCTTATTTGTCCGATCACTTGGAATTCGATGAAGCAATCGTGATTTGATTTGTAAGCGTGTTGTTCTATTTAGAATGGAGATGGAAAATATTATTGTTCACATATACATTCCAAATATTCAAGGGCCAAGGTCGCAAATTATTAGTTAGAAATTATATTCTTATCATAATTAGTACTACTCTTTTGTAGAGTCAGCCTAGGGCAGTGCCATTGCCAGACTTTTAACCACTAGCAGTAGTGTGCAAATATTACTGTATTTCGGATTGAAGGACAATGTTACTAGTGAAATTACATGGCATTAAGAGCTTGAACATCTAATATCTCAGGTTGACGAGCGGAGTGCTTTGCCGCGTAGAATTTTGAACTATTAAGGTTCAAAACTCTATCGTAGAATCGTAATGGGCAAGTACGACGCTTAACATCAGAACAACGTCTTGTTCACCTCGTCTTTCAATTACTATAAACTTATTAGTTTATAGTAATTGAGAGAATTTAATAGAATTTTAGTAACCCATTTTCTTAATGGTTTTATTTTTATTTTGTACCGTTAGGGGTTGAGACTAGGCCCATGAGGACCGCATTAAAAATTTCAATGTCTCAGAGACTGATTGATTCGGGCCTTGCTATACAGCGTGGTAATGCAGCAAGCATTTTGGGAACTTCGCCGAACATAAAAGATCGTCTAAACCATCTTTAACCTTATTAGTATGATATATTTTACAGTCCTCTTTTTTTCTTTTATAATATTGTAAATATATCAACCAAAATGGGTTACTAAAATTTGCTGCCAGTTACCTTAACGTAGTTGACAACTGCTTGCAGTGTACGCGTAGGTACATACCTGAAAATTAAAGACAGAAAACAATTAGAACTTATGTTAAATATACATAAACAGAAGTTGTTACCCATGGCAATAGCAATGATGGCCGAATTCTCAACGACAAAAATCTAATCGATATTTGTACAAGAGCATTATTAACTAAGAATGATTGTTTGTCGTGACCGATTAGGTCCGCTAATTCTAATCACGCACAAACTCTCCTTGACATTTAATTGTATACTAATATTTTTACAGTTAGGTATTTTGCTTCAGAGCTATTTTTCGAAGGTGACCTTGCTAAGGTTACTTACTAAAATTTGTAAATAAACCATGGTTAGGTTTATAAACTTTGTTGGAATCAATCAATCAATCAATCAATCAATCAAATTTTTATTCTCTCTCTTAAGTAAACATTTTTTGCCGAGTCTAGGACTTAGATATAGAGGGACTGGTGCCTGAAGTAGGTTGATAACAACCTGTATTACAGGTCACCAGGACTCCTGCTAGTACATTTACAGTTTGGCAACTATTATTAAGAAACATAACTTAATACATTATACGTTGGAGAATATCGAAGATAATATACATTTAAAATATAACAGAAGCACTATGATGCCAACAAATTTATTAAGAGTAATATACTATATTGAATTTAAAGATCCTTAGTTAATAGGATATTCTAAAACAAAAAGGCAATTTGAATAAACAGACACAACTCGAAACTAGCACAGGGGAGTTAAATGGTTAACAAGCGTTTTCAATTTTACACTTTCCCTAAATTAACCATAAACCCAGAACCCAGTAAAACTAAAACAGAAGTTACGTCTTAAAAGCTTTTACATATACAGTGACAAACATGTGAGCACTTACTGTTTTATGATTCAGTAAAGATAAAGTATATGGAAGAGGAGAGATCACCAACACTGACCCTGTAACCCTGACTTAAAATGTATAGGGACCCAAATTAGGCGAAGTTTAAGCCCGCTACGCCGAAAATATAAATACAGGTTTTAAAAACAAACACGTTGTTCTTATGCAGTCGTGTGTAAAGATTGATAGAGTGATTGATAAGGTGTCAGAACTTTATGGACAACTTGAAGGCCTCGGGCAGAGACATTTTAGGTCAGGCGAAGATTATCAGCAATCTGACATTGCCGTGAAATTGACGAGGCCAAACGGTGAACTTGGATTTGAAATTTTGAAATGTGTAGAAAGTACTCATTGTGATGGACGATGATTATTAGTCTGGGTATTTTCTAGATTCCAGGTTAAGGTCGATTTCGAAATAAATATTGACTCATTAGATCTTCATTACCAAAAAAGTACTTTATGTAAAACAATGAATCTATAGTGCATCAGTATTATTTGTTTTCTTAACGCAGTAAATAATATTTTTAAATGGCTAAATTCAATAACTCAATTAAACTTTAAAAGTCAACTCATTTAAAAGTTAACGATCCGAAAACATCCCAGGCAAAGCAATGAACAATATTAATAACGAAGACGAAATAGGTCAAGTTCAGTAAGTGAACTGATGTCAAATATTAATAAATTATCGTCATTACAAAGTAAACAACGGTGAAAGCAATACAATATACGAGTAAACTATGTCGCACGTCGTTGCTCGATCTAATTGACGCGTTAGACGCGGTCGTGTACCAAGTCGCGCCGATTTAGTCGTGTCGTGTACCACCAACTCTTGCCGATTCGGTCGTGTACAACTGAGTCGCGCGTGACCCGCGGTGTCGTGCGAAAGTGCCGCCGTTATAAATGTCTCCCCTTTATGTCGCACGGTGTAAAGACTCTATTGAATCACGACAGAGAATTTATGGAATCCATGAAATGATGACATTTTGTAGACCTTTCTTGTTTGGTGCTGTAAAGGCCTCGATATTCAAGCTGCAGAGAATTTTAATGGCTACCTATTAGTGTAAAGTCAGACAGCAAAATCCAATTATTATTTCGAAAGCAAGGAGGTATTGAGATGGAAATACTATTTTCTATTTTGATGTCTTTGATAAAATAATTCTAGAGAGTTCTATAGAAAATGTAAGCCTTATGAAAATATCTACACATTTAATAAACGAATAAACTGAACCATAATGTAAAAACAGCGTTGTACAATTTATCTTTCGTCTGCCCTTTTCGTTTCTGATAAAAGATTAATCGTTCGCTCATTTGCCTTTAAAACTAAAGTACTTACTATCGATCTAGTAAAAGTAGTACTTACTTACACCAAAACGGTTTCGTCCGAAAGATTACCGTTCTGGAAACCCAAGTGCTAATCCGTTCTTAGAAGAAACTCGTAGACCAAAGTAATATTTCCGTTTTATTAAGAATCCCATATTATTGAACAGTTTCATTACATCATAAATAATGCATTAAGGCGGAAATGTTATGATTTGCATTCGCAGGTCAGAAAATAGCTTACACTAATGCAAATTATGCGGAAGACATGAGTGCGCCGGTGCTGGTCTGGTCATCGTTTTACTTTCCATTTCGATATCAATAATTTATCTGTTCAATTTGAATCCGTGACATATAAACAACTACTACAAACAATATAGCCTTGTCTGCATTCATGATGATGATGTTGATAAATCAGGATATGATTATAGTAACGCAAGCAAAGCTTAAAAATACCGACTTCACTGCTTTGTCTTCGGAACCCTTGATCAGATTAAATGAATAAATACGCATTATTAGTTAATAATGCGTATTTGTTATGAGTTATCCTGTGTAGTTACACAGGATAACTCAAAAACTCCTAGTCAGATCTTGATCAAATTTATATATAACCTCATGAAAAACACTAGATTTTTAATAAAAAAATATTCTTCAACATTAGTTCACCTAAAAAAAAGTTTTGAGGTAACACACATAAAAAAAATACAGTCGAATTGAGAACCTCCTTTTTTGAAGTCGGTTAAAAACAACCAAGGTTTAACTAATAATATGTAAAAGTTCGGATAGGGACGTAAGGAATCGAAGATGTGAGTTAAATTTTATAAACGTACACACGTTTGAACGGATTTGGATGAGAGCATTTAAAATTGGGTTAGAAATGGTTACAGAAAAGTAAAATAACGTATACATACGTGTGAAAATTACCACTCTCATTGAAAGTAGCGCAATTGGCTCACGCACCAATGTTGAATCATTCTAACATGATAATCATGCCATAAATTCTGTACCGATGCATACAACTATGT
Organism: Lomographa bimaculata; assembly: GCA_948107665.1. Lineage (NCBI taxonomy): Eukaryota > Metazoa > Arthropoda > Insecta > Lepidoptera > Geometridae > Lomographa > Lomographa bimaculata. The sequence continues at coordinate 16,854,949 of OX403589.1, forward strand.
ACGTTGATTGACTATCTATAGATTTTATTGCAAATATGTGATACTTTATAACTAGTTGCTTGCTTCCGAGGATATCCCGTTATGGAGATAGTGGGTTAATTAATGAATAATGTACTGCAATATTTCACTTATTTTTATCGAAACTTGTTTTGGTATTGCAATATATTGTGTCTATTACTGTTGGTATCATGGCAAAAGATTTTAATGTCTTGAATATAGCAAAACGTGTGTGTAAAATAATCGAAGTTTATGTTTATGTTAACCGCTGTTAAAATCCTTGGTCTTTCAGTTTAATTCTTTCGGTGGTTTCGGAACAGTTGCAAAGGTTTTTTTATTAAGTAAAATCTTTCTCAATATTTTGATCCAGATTCCCTTTCACTTTCGTTTGTGTAAAGCCATCATTCTTCACATGCTGTGTAATCATGAGCCCTGGCATTCCCGTTAAAGAGAGCACGACCATGTTTCGTAATTATTATTTTATCAGGTTTCATCATATATGTATCCGATCACTATTCATTTATAAGATGTTGACTGTTGTTAGAGTTTACGTTTAATACTTCAATAATTTATAATTATAGCGACAATATCATAATTATTATTAAGATTAACGGTAACCCTTTTAAAAATCTAGATTGAGTTATTTTCAGCAGCTGTATCACATGTATTTGAAAATCTTCTTCTTCTAGTGTCTCTCATATACAGAAGATAAGCAGTCAACCTTTTTAATGTATCTTTGTCCAGAGTTTGGCTGATCAGTTCTTCTGCACTCTTTATTCCGGTCCATTCTCATGTTTCTAAGAAAGTCTCATTCTTCCAAGACCGTGTACACTTCATTAGACTTCTTGTTCTGAGATTTTTCCTGTCATTATTTGCAGGAATCATAATCCAAAGTCAGCATCAACATTTTCTTTGCTTGATGGTTTTAAGTAGTTATCAATTTCATAAGTTTAGGGAAATAGATCAGTTCATTCATAGGTATGTCCACAGTAGGCTTTAATTCGTTGTCTTAGTTATTCCTAGTTTAACATCTGTTTATAATTCCACGAGTGTCACCAATTACAATCAACTTTTACATTAGGAATCGTCGAGGCAGGAATCTCGCGATTGCCGTTTTCAGATAATCCGGTCGTGTAATATGGAGTTTTCTCTTTCTCGCTTCTTCAACTATTCGTAGAAAAACGTTAATGTGGATTTTATTAATTACTTCCAGATTACCTGTCACTCCATTAACAGCTTTATCAGCATAACTTAAGTGATATGTTTGTGCGCCAGGATACACATTTGTTGTTATGGCTACCACACGTTGGAATATTCTTATGTTTAATTTAAATTAGGCGGGTTTCGCTGTTGTTGCCAAAACGTTGCCAACGATAAATTTTGTTACTAAGTGGCAAAAAACTTAATTTTGAAAGTAACCTAGAAGACCTGTCTGGAAAAGACTGCAAGCACTCTCTATCAAGTAAACTTTCAAATGAAAAAAAAAACGGTATGTGTTTAATATTACGAAAACGTTTACCAGGTCTTAGCTGATGATTTATATATGTATTTTATTTCTTTTTTATTCCATAGTTTCTTTATTATTACATAATTATTTGAACATGGACGTTGCAATCTGCGGTCACAATCTATTACATTTCTTTATAGATAGGATGGCTATCGTCTATCGCCTCGCATCAGCACCTTTCACCGTTACTGCAATATTATGACAATGTGCACCTGCATTTTTTTATTTCATCTTATCAAAAAATCTTTGATCTTAGTGCGGGGCTGTGGGTATATTCCTTTTTTTTAATGATTTATTGTTTGTTATTTATTGTTTGTCTGTCATTTAGTTACAAGACAGTTTTTGACACAAGTTTCTTGTTTTCAAAATCAATAACTAAATTTGTAATTGTAAGTGTAAAAGCTTTTATTTTTAATACATTTATAAAAAAAAGAGACACTCCATTCGTAATGCTTAAAACATTATGTTTTATTTAAATACTTTTTTTATACAATATCTCATCCGATGGAAAGTGATGATGCGGCCGAAGCTGTAGCATGCTTGCCTAGAAGATACCTATTCACTCTTGACTTGAAGTCTCCCAGATTATACCGTTCGGAAAACAAAGACGCGGACAATTAATTCCACTTCTTCGCAGTACGGATGATAAGCGTAGTAGCAAAACGATATCAATGTGGTCAATGATATACTTTTTTTATGGTAAACGAACTGACACCAGAATATGACGTTAGATTTTTTTTTAAGTATTAAAAAATGGTGGCATTAGCGCTATCATCATAGTTCTATTCAATGGGTAAAAATTTACTAAATACGAGTAAAACCCATCCAGACGATACCAGATACCTATCTTACATTTTAATCTCCGATTCGCTAGCATTAAACCACCATCTCGTATCAAACACATTCTGCACACACACATATACGAATATACAAATTATCGCATTTACATATTTTACAGGATTAACTCAATGAAAAGTGTGAAGTCAGTTGCATTTGTTTATGACATTTTCTACAAAAAAATATATTTTTATCTTTCATATTCCTAAAAACAAATCTAACAGCTGTAAGGCGTTCCAACAACGCTCGACCTTATCCAAAGATAAAATGTCGAGTGCACCTCTCCAGGTTCATTCCCCGAACCACCTATAAAACGCATTAAAATATGAAACAAACATACTTCAAAAGAAACATTTGTTTTATGTATTCCGAGGTGATTAAACAAACCTAAGCAATATATCTTGAGCCTTCTCAGAAGTGGTTTAGTGGTTACACACATTCCCCAGTTGTGGGCCTGGAAGCCACTAACCATGACTTAGACCTCGAACTGTAGGGATAATATTATGATTAAGAATCCCGTTGGATTTAGGGTTGTCAGTCGGAACTTTTATGACAAAATTGATTTAATAAATAGATTCTCAGAAGAATCAGCAAAAATTAGACTTTTTTACGCTAAATAAGCAAGTATTTGACCACTATTTCACCAGATGGAAAGTGATGATGCGATCCAAGATGTAGCTTGCCTAGGAGATACGTATTCAGTCTCGACTTGAAGACTCACAATGTGGTCAAATGTTTGACTATACAGCATAAAAAAATAAAGTCCCAGTTACAAAAATAGCTGGTATAACACAATAAAAGGTAAATTAATAGATATAGTTGAATTTCGTGTAAACATACGTAGGTATTGTAAAATATACGCAGTACTCAATACTCTAATGAAACATGCTCATAAAGACTTCTTATACTCGTGTAGAACTGACGACCCTACGTATAGTAAGTACCCTTAACCTTAACTGTCTGTCGAAGGCTTCTAATATTACGTCTACTCTACACAACTAGTCCACGAGACAGTCTAATCACAACACTTTAGATACATTTTCATGCCTTTCAAGTTAAGCGTATTCCACAACAAAAACGAGAATATTGAATAATCGCGACCAATTAGGCTGTTTAAAATTTCAACCAGCTTAAATCGCTTAAGACACATCATTTTATAGGTACCTGTTGTAAAGTATTCAGAAAGCGCAATTACGAAGTGCCTGTAATTACACTGTTAACAGTTTTTAATTGTAGACATCAACTGTGAAGTACTAAATTTGTCGCATGCCAATATAGTACACGCGTTCGGTAAATATCCGTGTTAAAAATGGCATATCATAGCGAAACAAGAAAGTATTTAAAACGGTTTTCCTCATCTCGGTCCGCGGCGACATTCTATTTTAATATAGGCATCCGCTGCCGTTTACGACTGTACATCTTTTCTTTTGGGACATCTTCGGACTGCATTCCGAATGCGACCTGCCAATTACGCAGGAACGAAACACTGAATTTTTTCATCTCAACCCGACCGTTATTCGATGACTTCGACAATCTTCAAGAACCTGTCGCAGCAGCCATATATGGACCCGTCTTGTTCCGATTTTCTAGCCCCATCGTACGTTTCCACTTTTTTCCGCCCGGCCCTACACTCGCTTGACATATTGGTGTCAATGCAACAATAAAATTTAACGTGCATTTATTCATAAACCCATTGCATCGAGTTTGTTGGATTGTTGTCTGAAACGTTGGTTTACCGATACCCGACCTCTTAACCAATATTTGCAAACATTAAATCTTTAGCTGAGACAAATGATAAAACTTTTTGCTCGTCGTGCACACCTAATACCTGATTGAAAATTGTGATAAACAATTCTTTGCAATACGATTTATTATTGTGACCGGATCGAAATTGGACCATGGCTGTTTGCTGATTCCGATTCGTTGCAGGATTGGAAAGTGAAACCAATTCGTCGACTAATTAGTTCGATTAGCCAAACGCGGACGGGTCACCGAGACCGGTTGGCGCGCATGACTGAGTTTTTGGCGACACCACATGAATAATGCAACTTAGTATTATTATTTTGGTACATTGTTTGCAAGCTGTTGGCCTAATGACACCGTTAAATTTTAATATCCTTGTTCACAATGCCCTCCGTGCGGCCATCCTTTATTCTGTCAATATTTGTTAAGTTGAATTTTGGAACACAATCCCAAAAGATTAATGAGCTGAACGACAAAAAACGGCAAGCGCGTAATTGATCTTTCAAAACAGTAGCGAAGGTTAGGAAAAATGAGGACTCGTTCATACGAGTGTATCGCAAACTGCTCATGGGAACTAATAATAAACACGTAACAATGAGTTCGTCGGTTTTTGATGTGAACCAGCGCGTCAGAATCGCGGCAGCCACTCGTAAAACTAAATTCAGTCCGGGCAACTGCAATCGGCAATGGAATCACCGTCCAAAGTGCCAGGAATGAAATATACGCTATTTAAGTCATATGAAAGCGCAACGGCATTCAAGTGAAATTTCTATATGCAGAGGATATCGAATAAAAATTGTCAACTGCGGCTGTAAACATAGAGATACAAATCGAAGACATGAATTCATTCTGCAAATACATTGAACATAAAAGTGGATCAAGCGTCGGCATCCGTGTCCTGGCGGAAGGCCAATGTAGTCAATTGAATGAGTGACGATTAGCGAAAAAAGAAGCAGACAGAAAACGAACGCTCTATTTTGGTGAGTTCAAAATTTCTGAAGTACCTGAGTCAGGCCTCTCGAGTGATACGGTTCCTTTGGAGCTAGAGGAAATGCGTATTCCGTATCTGTTTACAATTGCCGCAGTATGGCGAGCGTTTTACACTCACAAGGAAATAGATGAAGCGTATGTTATGGAATTATCTGACTTGATTGTTAAAGTGAATAGAATTTAAAAGATATGAATTATCTAGATAAAAATCGAATTTGTGGTGGATAATAATGTGGATTTCAGATTCATTGTGCCAGATTTGACAATAGGATTTAACAGTCTTATAAAACTCTGCGATGTTGTTGAAGCGTGAATTAGGCTATTAACATTTTTAAATGCTCGTTTGTGAAGATTTATGTGCAGAATAAAATAAAATAAAAAAATCCAAATTCATTTCGAGGCAACTAAATAAAATATAAACTGGGACTTCACACATAGGCACTTAAATTTGTAAGCAAATGAGCGATAATAAACCAGCATGCGAGTAAGGAGGTTCTTTGAGTGTGTCGGACGTGACAGGTTACCAAAGGGGGCCTTGTTGTAAGCACGTCGCCTCTATGTCTGGGTGACCACGTTATCTGACTAGAAGTTATTGCTTTGATGTAAGATGTTCTATAAATGGCTTAAAAGATTGGATATTTTGAATTGCAGATATTACAAATACCCCCACAAAAGGATACGCGAATTACGAAATCTTATCCTATTTATTATTTATTTTGCGTTTAATGCCACTGTGTGATTATTTGATTAATCATAAATACAACCAATACTCAGATTTTGACTTGATACCATTAAATATCTACCAATTAGGTAAAGGTACCAATATAGGATTACATTATATGTATTACTATTATGTTATTATTTTTATAGAGAGATGCTTCGTAATATACTATGAAATTCATCATCGTAATATTTTTACTCATGACGTAGATGTAATGCAAGTTTCATCATGAACATGATAATTGGACACAAGACATAGTTAAATATAAAAAGGAATTTTAAAGAATTAACATTTCATAGGAATAGTCATAACAATAGTTGATTACTAATTTATACTAGCTAAGGAATTTAGGCAAATTAAATATTTAAAGTGAAAACCGCTAATACAAGAATGACACATTAACCATAAAATTCTATAAATAATGGTCAGTATATAAAGTTTATAACATAAGATAAGCGAATATGCCATAAAATTGCCCTTGAAATGTACAAGATAACAGAAACAGATAATGTTGCAAACATAACAACGACAGATAAAAAATAATTAGTGGAAAATTTGCAATGTCAGTATTTGTTATGTGAAGGATAACTCCCTGAGAATATACGTTTAACATTAACTGTTTGATAAACATAGATAATTGAATATAAACAAACACCTTTATCTATCGAGCTGCCCTTAAAAAATTTAGTATTGATATTTACTTACATTAAAACTTTTTGACTTGGCAGGTCAGAATTAAAATGAAGGTACAATCTCGTTACCGTCACGATCCTTATCAGTGAAGGCAACGAAGAATAGAGGCCTTAGTTCCTGGCCTCGTCACTGAGGCTTAAGAATATTTCTAAAGTAATGGATTTATTGTTGGAATCGTGATACCCTGGTTATTGCAAGATAATAACAGCAGACGCCACTGAATGGAGCCATTATGTCGGACCCACGACCGACACTGAAACATGTGTAAGCAATTAGACAAGCGCTTAACAATAGATTGCTGCAGATGCACAAGATATTTAGATAGAAGCATCGCAAAAATATTGTGTGAGGAACGAAACACAAATGCTAAAGTGATGACGTTCAATATTTTTCAAGAATCGGGATTTAAACATATGGACAAAGTTTTCAGTACCAATTCCGATAAAGTAATATTAATCGTAAACATTATTGAAACGAATTAAAACACCGAGCGGAACGTCAGATAAGCCGGCCATTGGCGCAGATAACGACAAACATTCCGAAGTTTACGTAGGTCTTTTAAAAAATACATTGGCAAATACATAGGTTTCCAAAATTTTGCTCACCTTAGCACCAGAGATGCTGGCTTTCATCCAACTTTCGATAAGGACGCCTTGGCTGTCGCCGAAAATCGGACACTTTAAAATATGACTAGCGTTTGTATAACTGAACACACCAAACACAGTGGCAGAAGACACAAACTAAGCACGCATCACAATATCATATCGTCGTGTTTCGACAACAAACACAGGAGAACCAATAAATGGTCTTTCACAGCACGTCAAATATTTGTTTAGTCACAGGTGCGCGATCGTAAATAAATGTGGTGTTCGGCGTCGGCGTCACGTGCGCTTTCGACGGAAAACCGCGAATAACAGCCGGTAAGGCGCGAGACGTACACGCCCCTCCACGAGTGCCAGACGCACGGGGCTTGGCGCGACTGACGGCACTGACGCATCGCGCTCTCAACTCCTAGCTCGATCCGCACCGCATCTTCCCAACCCTCAACGCCCCCAACCCCGCAATCCACATTTTTCCACCCCGAACAAAAAACTCGGTCGCACAAAGTAGCATCGGTTGCATCTCCAACTTTTTAGCCGCGGCATCCTACCGCTTTTTCTGTCATTCCTGTTATTATTCACACCATTTACGGAACCCTGAATTATCGCAATGTTATTCTCATGGGAATGCAGATTGTAACTCGATCTGTAGAATCGTCTCCGAGTCAGATTATTCTGTTCAGAAATGAGCTTTCTCGCGTTCGAGAGCAATAAAGACCTGAATTGTATTGTCTATTGAAATGAGAAAGTGTGTCACATCCTGAAGCAGAGTTAATGGCTGGATAATAAGTGACGACGTTGGAGTGCCGCTACGCGTTAGGATCACGTAGACGCAACGGTACCAGCAGCGGCGATATGCACTGGCCCTATTTGAATAATCATCGGATTGACTGCCTACACCTCCGGGCCACGTTCGTGATTGTGGGTTTCCGAGATAACGATATCTGCCATAATTATCAACCATCGATGACCTCTATCTTGAAATATTTTATCCAACATTTCGCACACTTTGAAATTCTTGTATGATTTATTATAATCTACGAGAACGGTTAATTTCTTTGAACAGAGTCATCGTTGTATTAATTGCAACCAATTCAATGAAAAATATTCCGATCCACGACACCACCCATTATGGCTATCCTATCATTTATCGACATCGCTATTTCCTTTCGACTTTTACGATTGCGATAATTAATAAAATGTGAACTTAAGAATGTGCAATCGAACGAGAGCGATTGAAATTATAGATAAACGCTGAGTGCTGATACAATTAAGTGGGGATCTAGACGACCCGGTCATTCGATTATGGCCATTAATCATGTGTTAGCCGGGCTACGTTGGTGCTGGAAGGAGGAAGTTGTCTGCTGACTATAAGAGTCCAATTTGCACATTATCTGATATATTGTGTTATGTTCTAGGGCAGATACAAATTCCAAATGATTTTTCCAATTGATTTTTTCTTGAAATTCAATTCAAATAGACTTATTGTCATAATAGGATACAACATTATTAATCGGGAAGTCATGGGCTCCCGAACTAGTCTCAAACTGTATTACAGGAGCCAGTAGCTTCTCCCATCACAGTTGACTTATTAAATTACGTCTAAACAACCCGTTATCTAAACAGTAAATTTAAACTACTTATATTTTAATAGTTGATGTATATTATTAATTTATTATTTACTTTAATGTTTTAATAGAGTTTTGAAGGAATTTAACCAAGAAATAAAAATTTTAATACGAAGTTTAGAACTCTATTGCACACACCCTAGGGGTAGTTTTGAAAAAATAAAATAGACTAGTTTCATTATTTACTGTAATTAAAATTTAAACGTTTATTCGTTACGGAGATACGTGGTAACAAACATTCACACACACACAAACATTCGGATTTATAATATTAAAGTAAGAGTAAGATAAGATAAGATGTGAAGTACGCGGAAACTCTTTTACTATGCCGAGGAGAAGTCGACCTTAAAGCTTTCTTCCGAATTTGTTTATTTATGTAGATATAAGTTCAGACAACTTTTATTTGCGGTACGAAGTTCGTCGGGTCAGCTAGTTAGTTTAAAAATGCAAGACGCACATAAATCCCAATTTCCATGCAGAACATCACAAGTGACAATCTCATTAATAATCTCTTTAACCTTTTTTTTATAACTTGAATATGTTTATTGTAAAACTAGGTCTTGGAATAAATAAAAATAATTTGATTGATGTTGTGTACGGCTTGAAACACGTCTAAATTTCGACTTACTTTGTAGTCGACTAGTTTCGGACAAATTTGTTGTCCTTCATCAGGATGTTCGTGTTTCAAGCCGTACACAACATCAATTATGTGTAATACTCACGATAGTTTTAATTTTCATAAAAACAATTTACACTAAGCCATTTAAAAAATATCTCATAAATATGTATTTTTTTTTAGTTTCAATACAATGCTAATGAGCCATGCTAGACAAACTAAACTATTAAGTGTAAAGAACAAATCCAAGCGATATAATTATTTTCTAAATTTACTACATTCATATTTAATAACATATTATTATCTTCATCACTTTAATTGCGATTGCTCGGTAAAAGCCAAGGAACATCTACGATCAAGAACGTTTGATGAGCCGACAGAATGTAAGCACGCTAACCATCCGTGCTGGTTACTGTTTCCGTAAGATCTTATTGCCAGTTCACACGAACTCTAGTAATTTTTATTCTACATCGGAATATTCATTGACTTCCGTTTCAATTAATTATTTTTACATGTCTTAAATCATTGCAGTATTGAAGTCTTTAGATACATCCGATTTTTTTCCATAATGCTTTTATATAGAGGTCTTTTTATTTCTCTGTCTGAAAAAGAAAATGAATTGAGATAAGGAATTAGAATCTATAATAGATTAACCATTGTAGTTTTATTATTATCGCAATTATTATTTAAATTTTCTGTAGCCATCTTCTAAAAAACCTTTACAGCAATTCGTGTGGATTTTATTTGTAATTAAAAATGTTGTGATAATATTAAGTTGTAATCTTTATGTGTATAACCGTGCCTCGCGGCTTCGTCCGCTATTATCAAGTTAAAAAGTAGCCTATGTGTTAATCCTAGGTATAAGCTTATACTTTCCAAATTTCATCCAAATCCGTTCAACCGCTATAGCGTGCAGAGGGAAAAAACATACTTACTCACTTACACACAAGCTTTCGGATTTATAATATTAGTAGGATTCTTCTATACGTATTCATGTGACTGAAGTCCTCCTAAATGGGTGGACCGAAATAGTCACGTATATTCAGATGAATTCAAGCATGGTATAGATTCAAGCAAAATAAATATATTCATACACGAAAAAAAAATGCATAAAAAACAATTTTCTCATGGAGAAATACGTCACTAAGATATGGTAAAGTACTAGGCAAACATAAACATGAAGGAGGTAATAATTTAGTTAAGTTTTTAGTATGGCATTAAAGTACTAGGCAACCATAAACATGAAATAAATAAAATGCTGTTTTTCTTTACGTGGCATATTACACTATGTGTGAGGATATATTATTGCTAATTTTCAACCGCCTTCAAAAAAGGAGGTTCTTAATTTGACTGTTTTTTTATTTTTATTTATGTACGCGATATCACCGCTAATTATGAATCGATTTTGGTGTTTTTTTTTTGTTTGGTAGATTATACTTCAGAGATGGTCCAATATAAATTTTATCGAAATCGGAATCAATCAAGCCAAAACTAAAATATAAACGGTGAAGACGGTTTTTTAAGCTTTGCTTGCGTTTAATTATACTAAATTAATTTAAATAATCACCAAATTATCATATTACGTGATAGATTAGCTTTACCCATCGTATTTAAGGAAACGGACCACCATGCTCCCTGATTATCAAAAGTTAATGAATTGGAATTAGATTAGGACATTTTTAATAAAAAAGCTTCCATTAAAGAAGTGGGTTAATACAATTAACATAAGATATGGTAAGTAATATAACTGATAACAATTTAGAAGCATTTGATTTTAGATAATTAAAGGACGAAAGAATGTTGTCCGTCTTATTTCACATGGAAAGTGATACTTTATTTTTTATTTGAAAGGCTAGCGTTTGATCACTATCGAACGGTATGTATCTACAATTGTGCATCTGTTGCTGATATCTCTTTGACTGTTTTATCGGCATATGTAAGATGAAAATTGGTGAACCAATTATAACGTAAAATCCACAATTCGCATAATCTCTTTAGCCCTAATTTTTGCGTACTCTAAATTTATGTATTTACTAGCCGTGAAGAGAAAAATAAAATAGCATAAATGTAAAGGTAATATTAGAGTAATTATTTTGCACAACGGATGACTTAATGCATAGTCTTATAAGCTCAAAAAAACTAAACCTAGGAGTATCCTATTCAAATTGATCCAGGCCAATAGCTTCATAAAATATAAAGTAATTAAAAAAAAAATTAAACGTGACTGTATAGCCAACTTACGTAACACTACGTAAATATTTTTTTACCAAACCTATCGAGTTGTGTATTAATTACTACTAGATAGGTTTGGTAAAAAATACGGTTTACAATTTGGCGTCAAAAACCAGCCATTTCAGAATCCACACATAAATTATATTACCAGCGAATTTGTTAAAAAAACTCGAAGTTAAAGTAATTTAATAATTGTATAAAAATCCTTAATCTACAAAACACGCAGTTAAAAAAAAAATACGGTCACCGATATTAACGACCCAGTACCAGAACATACGATCGCTATCGAGCAGTAAAAATAAGAAGCATTTAAAGTTATTACAGTCAATAACATAAAATCCCAAGAACAATACGAGCACCACGGACATAATGATGGCGACGACGGAACAAGAAGCGATTTACGTAAATTTTTGTCTTGCCCGAATGTAAGCCATAATTTTCTTAGACTTTCTCTTTCCCATTGTAGTGGAGGTGTTGACGGCAAACGCGATTTATTGTCGGCCGAGCATCGTCCAACACAACGACGACACGAGGTTTCAGACTTAACAAAGGCTCGCAATTCGCAAACAAGTTTCACTTATACCTACTGTAATATGTAGAGAAGTGAGTCAGTGAGTTAATGGGATCAATAATGTATGGATTAAGAGCAGAGAAAAAAAATTGCAGGGGTGCTTTTACCAGATTTCTTTTTTTTGTATGTATAGTCATTATTATTTATGGAGCCCATATAAGACGACGAGTTTTTTATAGAAAAGACGCGTTTGATACAAGTTACTGCACTTTCCTTAATACTAACCTTGAGACTATCTTCTAGACGTAGCGTGTTTAAAAATCTTGACCACATCATGACTTCCGTCAGGTGAGATAATGGCCCGACGCTAGCCAATCGGAAATAAAAACAAATTAATCGCCTCAAAATACCTATTTCTTTCTTCAGTGCTTACTGACGAGAAGTAGGTACTGACGGATAATAATAGGTACTTTTCACTTAAATAAGTGATACGAAACAACCACATATTTTCAACCGACTTCAAAAAAGGAGGTTTTCAATTCGACTTTATGTTTTTTACGTATGTTATGCGATAATTCCGCCAATTGTGAATCGATTTCAATCTTTTTTTGTTGTTTGGTAGATCGATCAAAACCAAAACCAAAATATAAGCGGTGAATTCGCTTTTAAGCATTGCTTGCGTTTCAATTATCTAGTTCCAATATCTAGAAACCATTCGGTTGTTTTCACTATCCTTCATATTTTCACGCATAAACTCCATAAATAAGTCCCTTTATCTTTTCAAATTGGCATGTCAAAGAAAAAAATGTGTTTTGCATTAGACTGATTTGTATAGAATATAAATCAGAATTCGCTAATAGCCAACGCAAATTTTAATTCCATATATTTTTTGAATACCTATACATATGTGTTTTAGAGTACTACTAGGAAAAAAGGATAAAGGACTTTCAAATCTTGTGAAATTCGGGATAAATAACTCGCGAGACACTAAGTATAGTATGTTTAGAATGTTTGGCATAATGCCCTGCCTGTGAACCTTCTTGGCGAATCATTAATTCTTGGGTACTTAGTATCTATACCTACCAATAAAACCCACTAACAGAGCACTTTAATTCTATTAAAAAAACAGTTCTGGGAGACGTTCAAGTTGGAATAGATCCACGAGCGTTTTGCTATACCTATTATAAAAAAGAATATAGTAGGTACGCAGCGCAGTACTATGATATATGTATTATTATATAGCTATTTTTATCAATTTATAACGTTTTTATCAATGGCGTGACTGATAGAATTATGAAGAAAGAAAGTCATCATCTTATCAAGATAGTTGATAATACCGTTTCATTGTAAAACAATAAACTTTGCATGTCTACATTATTTTGGCACATCGACTGATAATTTTTATGAGTCAAAGAATGAGGTAATCGTGAGATTGGTTACAAAATATCAAAGGAAAGGCGAGAATTTTTTGTCATTTATATGTCATTTTGTGTCAAATATTATGGACAGAGGTTTAGGTTGGATTGTCATAAAGTGATAATAAGAATTCATAATCTATTTGTCACCTAAGTATTTACGAATTACATAATGTAAGTGGGACTCAATCTGCGGTTATTTAGCCTACATTTCTGTCACACAAATGTTGGTGTCTATTCCGGGCATTGATTATCGATTATCGACGTCGAAATCGAACGATTTTCTTTTTCTTATGAACCATCGAATCGACTGAACTTACAACCGATCTACTGTCGTATCGATGTTGCATCAATTAACAATCGTAGTTTGACCTACTGGACAGGCATAATGCCAACCGTCCCTCACTTATCAGAGGCAAAAGGAAGCCAGGGAAGTAATTATTAAGTATATACAGGCATAGCAGGGGCTCTCCGGTTGTGTTTTTAGGTGGGGAGCATTTTTTATGCCCGCCTCTCTAGATTCAGATGTAGTTTATCACCTGTGGTTGTTACCTTCGATCACATCATTGCTTACCAACATGTGAGTGGCCAACGAGGTTAAAAACTTTAACAAACGGCTTTGCAAAGTATATTATATATGTATGCAGTATATGTATATACTTACATGACATTTTAATAGAAAAAATAGATTTATTTATGTACAAAATCTCTACAAGGATGACGTAAGTTACTGTTTTTACCAATAACATATATTTCACAGAATTATTGTCGATTGGCGTAACGCATAACCACAGTACACAATGGTATACGGCATAACTGAGTGGAGCGGTGCCGGAGGATGACGGTTCACGTGACGTCAGCTCTTCCCGCACCGCTCTACTATGCAGGAACCTACTAAGTTATGAGCTACCACTGTATGAAATAGTCGAGACAAAGCCCTGCACGGGAAGCAACATTACTGTGTTGTATGTAAGGTCTACTTGAAGCATCATCGCGATATTATTATTGTGTGAAAGGCGTACTATTGTACCTTAGTGTGAGTCCTGCGTCGGCAGGCGGCGCGGCGTACAGTAAAAAATAATAATAACGCTTTCATACTCAGAGCTCCACACTAAGTTTGACGACTTGTGTCGTGGGTGTTGAAAATATTCACATCACACACACAATCACAACCAGAACCAGAAACACACTCCTGCTTAAAAGGCGAATCCACCGAACTAAGCTAACGGGCAGTTAGAATTCAATCCTAGTTGTCAATAAACCTTTGCTGATACTACGAGTACGTGTGTGTTTTCTCTCAAATACCTCAATAACTAAGTCGTAAGTTCCATGGGACCCAGATTCAGGTCACGACTCTGTACTAGACTTTACATGCAACATTGTCAATACCACTTCCTTGTTGTAATCGGCCATTGATTGATACACCGGGTTGATCACGATATTGTTATACTGGTAAGATGATAACCCTGTTGGCGCAGTGGGCAAATCTTTGCTTTTTACCGTGGGTACTGGATTCGATTCATGATTCCTACAGAAAATTGTGCTCTTACACGATTTCCCTTACCTTAACTTTTTAGTCCTATTTTATTTACAATTGGTAAAAGCTTGATTAAAAAAACGTTTTAAAGTATTACTTGTTTTTCTTATGCCTTTATTGTAAATTGGTGTTTAATAAAGTGTTACCTATCTATCTATATACGCAACATTAACTACCCCGAGGCAATGCTTTACCCTTCATAAGTCCGTGTTTTCCTCAGCACAGTCCTAAGTTCTGAGGAAAAGCCTTTTCCATTGTTTGTGCCTTTCATACCTGTAACAAATAAAAAAAAAAAAATAGGGTGTCATTTTAATTTAAAACGCCCACCACACATTTAACGATACCCTATTCGACAGATTTGGTTTTTTAATGCTGAATAGGCAAGCATTTGACCACATTTTTTTATTAACCTATTACTATTTCACGTCATAAATTCGCCATTTTGTTTTTTTTTTTTATAAACACCTATCTAAGGACGCTTGGGTTTTTAAGTAGGCGAAGTTCATCCAGCTGTTTGTATGATACAAGGTAATAAACAAATTCACAAATATACATACATAAATACAAGATACACGCGAAAAACATAACCCTTACTTGGCAGTAGGGTTAAAATAGGGTGCCATTTTAATTATAAACGCCAACCACACCCTTTTTTTTTAATATTGACTTCGCAATCTTCTGCATTTAGCCTGTGTCAAGTAATAATTTACTTCAAATGTATTTCATATTAAAAGTCCTATTCACGAGTCACAGTCAAAGTCAAGTAAAAGAGTCAAGGTCCAGTCATAGTCAAGCCATGCCCTAGTAAAGTGGTAGTAACTTTACCAAAACTTCTATTAAAGTTTTGGAGCGAAGGCGAAAATTTGGTTTTTCAACATTGTATGATTTGCCTACACTCATGCACGTTTTCTAAGTATTAACGGTTAATAATCCACCATTATTACACATTTACACTCGAATAATGACAGGTTTTGAAAAATTAAACAAAATCAACAACGCCATTTTTTCACTTTCGCGGCTAAACTTCAACCACACCTAAGCTCTGAACCATAAACAAAGATATAAAATAATAAGGTTATAATAGCTCTATCTGTTATCGAGGCCGAGAGAAAACTTATTTATGGCGGTTACGTCACTGTTATTGGAAGTAACGGTAACAGATCAGTCTAACTGATAATGACTATGTGAACATAATAATAATGATATATGCTGGGACATATGCTTCTATTTGAGAGCTCATGAATTTATTGGTCAACTTGTCTTGACAATTTGAATATGAAATACTTACCTTGCCCATGAATAAGTACTTACAAAACAAAAACATACATTAAAATAATTAAACGCAAGCAAAGCTTAAAAAACCGACTTCACCGCTTTATCATCGGAACCTTGATCCACCAGCTTCCAAATAAAAAAAGAATCATCAAAATCGGCTCACAACGAAAGAAGTTGTGAGATAACTTTTGAAGTCGGGTAAGCCAGAACATCGTCAAAGTACGCATTATTCGTCACAAAATAGACATTATTGACGATATTTCAAGAACTACGGATCAGATCAACATCTTTCAAACTAAAAAAAAATTTCGAAATCTGCTCACGTGGAGAGAAGTTATGAGGAAACACTCATAAAAACCTCCTCCTTTTTTGGGAAATCGGTAAAAGAACAACCGACCTCAAATAACACAAAAAGTCAACACACGTTTTTAAATCGTTTAATTGGATGATATATTTTCCAGTTATTTTGATTTAAAAACCAAAGTAATGAATCGATTTTGATGAAATTTTTATGGGACCAACTTTAAAATATATCCATTCAAATAAAAACAATTTCATCCAAATTTTTGTTACCTCTGCACTACGTCATTAACCTATAAACCGGGTAAATGACGTAGTGCAGAGATAATAAACATAAAAAATACAACCGATCTGAGAACCTCTTCTTTTTTTAATTTGATTCATAATGTAAAAGTGTGAAACGAATCTTTTCATTAGTACATATTTTTTTAGCTTCAAGGGTGACTTAATAATAATAATAAAAGCTCAGACCTACCGGTAACTTCGGCCCTGCCCCGTGGCCGGTGGCAAACTAGTTTTCGGTTTATTTTTATTTTATTTTGTAGAATTGTACTGTTTATTACTTTTATAAAAATATTGTTAAAAATACCTCTACTTAAAAGAAAAAAATGACAAAGAGAATAATAATAAAAATTGGAAACCTATTCCTTTTTTGAAGTCGGTTATTATTTACCGACTTCAAAAAAAGAAGTCATAAATTTTATGTACAATAATATTTGGATGGTCAGATCATGAATCAGGGTTTGAGAGCTTTCTGGTATTTTATATATAACTCTTTACATAATAAACCACATGAGCTAGCTGTATATTAAATTCTTTCATTAATTCTGATTGTCAGGTACTTCATATGTTACAAATTACATCACAACAACCAACCGACTCAAAATAAACTAGCACAGTATATCCATTGATGTCATAATTAATCAACATCTTTTAATTAATGACCGCATAAAATTAAAGTCAAAATCTATGATTAGGTAAGAAGTGACATAACTTTATGAACTTTATTCATAATACTTTGTTTTAATCGATTATTTTAGTCACCGAGCGGATATTTCAATTGCTATTGATTGATATATTTGATACATGTAATTTGTTAATTTTAATGTTAAGTCATGTCGAGAGTATATTTTGATTGGTAAATAATGTTTAGCTTAATGAGTAGGTGTTGTTTATTAATTTATTAGTTGCACGTATCTACATAAAAAAATATTACTAAGTGTTCGGATTGCATAATACTTCTTACACGCCTTTTACATAAGCTGCATTTTTATTTAGTTAACTAAATATTTATGTGTGTGATTGTAAAAAAATCTGCAGACGTTTAATCCTTATTACAATAAATAACGTGTTCTATAGATGATTTAAAAACTGCCAAAACATCGGATCACGCATAAAATATGCATGGAAGAAAAGAATTTTACAAATAGGTACAATTTATAATTATACAAATATGTATGTTAATAAATGATGTTTAATAATATATATGTATATATATTATTTTTTATGTTGGATAGGCAAGTATTTTACCGCCATCCCACCTGATGGAAAGTGACGATGCGGCCGAAGATGGAACATGCTTGCCTAGAAGGTCACTCTAGACTTGAAGACACCCAGATTGTACCGTATGTTCTTTAACAGTTTTTTTTTCATATCATGTCGTATTTTTTGATCATAGAAACGCAAACAAAAGCATTCACATTCACAGCCCCACACTACGTTTAACAATTCGTTTCGTTGGTGCCGGAAACATTTACATATCTCACACTCAACACACTCAAAACTAGAATCACAAATGTCCCTTGAAAAGGAAAAATGGTGTTCCTACCGGTAATCGAACCCAGGACCGACGGCAGCGACTTGCTTACGAACTAGGTCGTGCCCTATAATATCCAACAAAATCTTATCAGAT
Source organism: Lomographa bimaculata (assembly GCA_948107665.1). NCBI lineage: Eukaryota > Metazoa > Arthropoda > Insecta > Lepidoptera > Geometridae > Lomographa > Lomographa bimaculata. The sequence goes on from OX403589.1 coordinate 16,873,462, forward strand.
AGTATATTACCAAAATACAAAATTTATTAAGAGCTTTTTATTAGTTTCACCTGTCCAGTTGTCTGTCTATAATCAAATCTTGCAAGCTAAATAAACCCACTTCCCGATATCCGATCATCTCGTATGTCGTATCTTCGTTGGCAATACAATGATATGGTACCATGAAGCTGGACTGATGACAGAGATGGAAGCTGGCCATAGGAACTTCTAAACGAAACATGATTAGCCCATCGAGTTTGGGCCCGTTTGATCAGACTTGACAAGTACTCTGGTTATATAACTTTTCAGTCCTTTTTTATTTACAAATGGTAAAAGATTGATTTAAAAAAAAAGACGTGTGGCACTCGGGGACTGCCGCGGTAAAGCTATTGCATAGCATTTTTTATCAACTTATGCGATTATAATTATTTATTTATTTTATTTATGCAGTATTTTGTTTCCTGCCACCTAGAGGCGAGTTGCTGAACTAAAGAGACAAGCGTGATATTTCAAAAAAGTCATTAAATGATCATTATCATGTTTCATCACTAATATTTCTTTATTTTTAGGTTATATTAAGTATGTGTATTATAATATTTATATATGTATTGTATATTATTTATGTATTTTGTATTTATCTTTAATTTATGTATGTAACTATATGTATATGATTTGTTTAATTACATTAATAATTATATGTATGTTTAAAATATTGCATGTATGTATAATGATTATTGCCGCACCACCGAACACTTTTTGTTAAACTTTTTTATCCTCTCCATCCTATGGTTGCCTGGAAGATATCGCTGCTTAGCGATAAGGCCGCCGATTGTACTGCTATATTGATATTTTTTCTATTGTTAATTAATATTTTTCTTGGTGTGCAATAAAGAGTATTTGTATTGTATTAAATGTTATGCTATTCATCGATAGATGGCAAAACTAAAATGTATCATCGCTGTGCCGGTCGGAATGGGAGGTGTTAGGTTATTTTCGTTACGGAATTTCTGGATTCGGTCTCCACGCTCAAAGCCCGCGATAGAACCTACGTAATAGCTTAAAAGTTTTGCTTGTTGAAATTGTATCATTGTACAAGCTCAACAGCAATAGAATACTTTTAATGAGTGTATCAAATAGGCATTCCAAGAAATATTTGATTGGTATTTCGAAGCGACGACGTCACGGAATATGTCATGTTGCTTCGTGAAAAAAAGTCAGATCACAATGCTCTACCTTGATAAGCTACCTACTCAAATTTAAAGCAAAACGCATTTAAGCATATTGGTAATACGGTTCATTTATCTTTGTAGACGTTCAAAATAAGGGCTCCTGTTTCTTATTCATAAATAAAAATCCACGCGCAAGCGAATTTCGAAATGCAATCCTTCTCTGGAAATATTTCACGAAACAATTGTATTATGAATAATTACATGGAAATTCGCTTCTTATGGCCGAAACATGCCATTTTCATTTAAACGTTGCAGTTGAGACGAGTTTAAACAATAACAATTTAATAACTTCACTACGTTACTTGCAGCGTAAATGGGCAGAGAATTCATTCATTGATTGTGCGGTTCTTCGACTTCTTCGAATAGCGTATGAGGTATGTTTGCAATCACTGAATCGATATAGCATGTCCACATGGTCAGTCGTTGCGGTAGGTCGGGAACTGATAGGATGGATTTTATCGCAGCAGATTAGTACAGGCGACTATGTTTTGGTGAACTGTTCTTATAAAACTGGTACCAAAATAATGTACAAAATCAGAAATGTTATAATGAACGCAAGCAAAGTTTAAAAAACCGACTTCACCGCTTATACATATTTCGGTTTTGGCTTGACCGATTTTGATAAAATTTATATGGGACTACATCTGAAGTTTACTCTACCAAACAAAAAAAAACATCAAGTTCGATTCATAATTGGCGGAGATATCGCGTAACATACATACAAAAAAAAACATACAGTCGAATTGAGAACCTCCTTTTTTGAAGTCGGTTGAAATTACCCCCGACGACACTCTATCTGGAATCGCACCGATTTTCACCAAACATCACAAGAGAACACTGTAAGAACATTTTCGATCAATTGGAAACTACGATGCTACTATAATTTCTGTCCATCCAAAGGTTGTTTGGTAGAAATCGCCGAAAGCGATAATACCTTATAATATTAATTTCGTAGTTACAAATTTGGATCTTTTTGTTTTTTGGTGTACAATAAATAATGTTGTATTGTATTGTATTGTACGTCACAGACATACATACAGGTACAGACTATCAACTTAAACCAACCTATTTTTTCATCGGGGTGAATAATTTGGGTTCGTTTTTATTTGTTACCACATCGAAAACTTGGCTTTGCTAAGTAGGCCATATATAACCGATTTCTTAGTTTATAGTAATTTAAAACTAAGGTTGTATCATTAGGTGATCAGCTGTTTCAACTTTTTTTATTTAACCTTTTTCTTTTCATTTCTTTTTCTTACAATGACGTACCAATTACGTTTGGTACACCATTGTAATACGATCTAGCCTTAAAACTAATAAGTAATTTAATTTTGATCTGAACCGCAAGTGGGGTAGTATACTTGTAAGAATGTGTCAAATAACAATTTTCTTATTGTCTCTATTATCGGGCAGACACTTAATTTTTTGTTCTTTGTTAATAGCACTCACTGTATTACATTGTCACATCACTACATTAACTCAAAAGGCTTAGTTCTCTTGAGTCTTCTCACTAAGTCTGTGATGTCGAGGAGCTGGATCGCCTCAACAGGCTGTAATTTTGCGAATCTGGCAGTAGAGTCATTAACTTTCATGAGTGCCTCTTTGGGGCCCATGTTAATAAACGATTTTGATTTTTCATTTTGATTAAACATTCACATGGTGAGGAAGTCTTTGTTCATGAGCTTCGGCTGTTAGTGAAAGCTTAGTTTTTAGTACACGATTCAAAATAACTACCTCTTTTAAAAATTGGATAATCATTCTGCAACAACGTCCTCATAATTTCAGAACAGCCCATAAAGTTATTTGATTGTTTTTCTTTATGAGCATCACCGCCCAATTGCCGGAACCGAGTTTAATACATGTCCACCCAAAAAGTTAAAATGTTTTATAAAGATAAAGCCTGTAAATAAAACATGCGAACAAAGGCTACAGGGTGGGCCATAAATAACTTATAGATAACAATTTATTCCTCAGAACAGTAGGTATTATATGAGCGGTACCTTTAAGTCTGAACTTTCAAAAGTATACATATGATGCCCAATTTCATTGACAATCTTGGATTGAAATCTGTTTTTTAATCTTTTAAGTGGCGTTTTTATCAGAGATCTTTTTATTTAAGTTAAACTTAAATTAGGTTATAGTTATAATTTATGTTTACTTTTGACTTATGTGTACCTACCTGTTTAAAAAGGGGAAGGATGGACTAGATTTGATAAGATTCTGGTGCAAATTGGTAGAGCTAAGAAAACCTGATGTACCTGCTGATGTATTTAATTCTAATGAATGTTCTTAAAGATAAAATGATTCGAAAAATGATTAGTACCCGTTTGGTGCATTATTAACGATGCATAATAGTTTAATACTACTATTAGTAAAAAAAAATTGGCGCTAAATACACATACAATCACTTGATTTTTATTTATACAACATTAGCCCTGCTAGGCAGAACTATAGAAGTAAATTTATAAAGAAAAAAATAATGCTTGATGCGCTCAGCGGTCAGAGCAATAGGGCATGACACCCTATGGCTTCGGGTTCAATTCTCCTTAAGCGATAATTTTTCCTTTATAAATTGACTACTTACTATTGTACACAATCACACCCACAACCAAAAACACAAATTTTCCTAGATAAAAGCTTGTTCCCATCGGAAATCAAACCCGATACCCGCTGCTTAGCTAGCGACCGCGCACTGCGCAGCTAATTACGCCAACGGGCAGTTCAAATTGTATTTACAATCAATTAATAATTATTGGAAATCATTACAAAAACGAAAAATCTGTCGCTAAAATGAGAACACAGACCACTACGACCGCTTTCACTTGAAAAAACTAAACAATTAAACAAACAACAGTAGACAGTATAACAGATAAACACTGAATTTGTCACTGCAATTGCAAAATAGCTTTTAAGCCAGCCGATAGCGTCTGCGCACCCTCGCGTGATATGTCAACGGTCCACACTGTCTGTGGTGCTTATCCGAGACATCTTGACTCGATTCTTATTGTTTTAAATTCGCTAAGGAGCACGCGATTGTGAGGGTTGACTATCGGACAATCAGCGGCAAGTGGTGATGTGAGTAATGTACCAGGAAGTCTGGGTGTCATTTCCCATTGGAGAAATACAGTAGAAGCTTACAATTAAATACCCCAATTCTAACACAAATTTGAGAATGGAGTGTAAAATAACGTATCTCAATGCAACAGCTAATTGGCTAGACTTATCCACATAGGTTTATTTATTCTTATCGATCTTTATTTTTTTTCGTATTTAAATACATAGTAACATAAATTAATTAAAATAATTTTAATAAAATAAATAAGTAAGCGTCACGCTTGGCTTATCCGTTCGGTGCCACCCAGAGTTTTGAACTTAGTTCAAAATCCTGCTCATGAAATAATAGATTAGATATATTATTATGTATTATTTCATTTATCTAAATTTCACACATAAACTATGTCAATAAACTTTTCAGGCAGTTTAAGTAAGAAATGTAATACATTTTTAGTTTTCTTAATATAATAAAATAACCTATTAATCTACGGGCCCATGGCCTATATTTCCAAAAACAATATACATCTACAGCAAAGACTTAAGTTACCTAAAAAACACCGAGCTTATAGGTAACTCAAGTGTTCAAGCCCGCTACCCGTGGGTAGAGTTCACATCAAGCTGGCGACATTGCCTCTCTGAATTGCAAAAAAAACAATTAATTGAGTTAAAGAATGTATTTAAAAAAGTATACGTATAATAAGTATGTATTACTTCTGCGCTGCTCATCATTCATATTTATATATTTATTTTATTTAATAGTTGTACTGCATAATTAAACGCAAGAAAACTTAAAAAATCGACTTCACCTCTTTATCTTCAGAACTTTGATCAGATTAGATGTATTAAACACGCATTATTGACAATATTTTAAAACTACTGATTAGAACTTGATCAAATTTAAACGGGACCAATACGAAAGCAACATCATTCAAACAAAAACATATTTTAAAAAATACAGTCGACTTGAGTACCTCCTCTTTTATTGTGAAGTCGGTAGATAATTAAACACAAGCAGAGCTTAAAAAAACCGACTTCGCCGCTTAATCATCGGAACCTTAATCAGATTTAATGTATAAACATTACTACACATTATTGAATATAGCTCAAAACTAGAAATTATACCTTGATCAAATTTCAATGGAACTACATAAAAAGCACCAGCTTTCAAATAAAAAAAGAATCATCAAAATCGGCTCACAACGAAAGAAGTTATAAGGTAACTTTTGAAGTCGGGTAAACCAGAACATCGTCAAAGTACGCATTATTCGTCACAAAATAGATATTATTGACGATATTTCAAGAACTACTGATCAGATCTTGATCAAATTTAAATGGGACCAATTAGAAAGCAAACTAAAAAAAAAATTCGAAATCGGCTTACGTGGAGAGAAGTTATGAGGTAACACACATAAAAAAAAAAATACAGTCGACTTGAGTACCTACTCCTTTTTTGGGAAGTCGGTAAAAATAGTATACAACGAAGATATAAAACCTTATCTACTAGCTTTCCTGGGCGTGTAAGAAAAGTATTTGGGTACATGGAGATATATAAAGACATGGAATATATTTTATCAACACATAAAGCAATTCAAAGTAAATAAATAATCATAAAAGAAATTGCAACAACAAGGCGGCGACCACTCCATATAACTCTGCGATAAACACTTCATTTCAATCGCTCAATAAATCTCAATATATATTTTCCCAATTTCCCATAATTGGTCTCGTTTCAAGTGATTGCGATCACGTTGTGTGTGGCAGCCCTACTAGTGGACCCAAATCAGGCGATCGCCCTGACACTGTCCGGAGGGAATAATTAGCACTTGAAGCTGTTAATTAACGATATAAAGGCTGTGCTATACACAGGCTGGAACACAGCGTGCGATGACGCCGATCAGTTGAAACCAAATCCGACCAGTAGTGTAAAGGCCATAAGAACGTGTTCTATAGCGGCAATATAGTGTGTTTATTGGAACGAAAGTTCCTTATCGCGCGTTGCGAAAGGGGGCTAGACGGAAAAAATTAAGACCAAAAGTTGTAACGACACTTTTTGCTATAGTTGTAAGCCATACCACGATCTCGTCTGATCACCGAAGTTAAGCAAAGTCGGCGCGGTCAGTACTTGGATGGGTGACCGCCTGGGAACACCGCGTGATGTTGGTTTTTGCATGTTTCTTTTAATTTTGGAACGAAAGTTTCTTATCGCGCGTTGCGAAAGGGGGCTAGACGGAATTTGAACTTCGTTCCATCCGGATGTCCCTTGACACCTCTCAAGTTTTTTTTTTATTCCAAAATTAATATTTCACAATCACAGCCAACACTAAATTCGATGACTTTTGTCACGAGAATCAAAATGGCGGGTGTATTTTAATGTATAACATTGTAAATAAATATTCACATCGCTTCACAAACACAAATTTCCCTTGGGGAGAAAACTAGTGTTCGGGCCGAGAATTGAACCAGATACCCCGATATGTTTAGAAGGTGAATGCGCACCTACTTAAGCCAACGAGTGGTTCAAACATTCGTGCATTTAATGACATTTTGAACATAGTAATTAAACTAAGTGTGGGACTGTGAGTGTGAAATCGTTTCGTTATCTTATGTTAGTTCTACCAAGTAGTATTTCAAGTATTAAAATAAGTTGCCAAACATCAAATGGTGTCCGGCAGCTATTATTGAGAACCAGTGCTATTCTCGACCACGTCAACAGATTCCAACGTATAAGATTGTGGTTAGAAAACAAAAACTTTTAGTACTTTCATAAAACAATTTAAATGGTGTGATAACTATCAAAACATCGTTGTTTCATCATTAACATCGTTAAAGGCATCGTTACATATTATGTAAGCATACCTAATAATTTGTTATGGCGTAATACCATTATAACATGAATTAAGAACCTTCTTGAAGTATAAGTGGATATGGATGCCCCAGATTTAAGTTCAATAAAAGAAGCAACTAGGTACATAGATTTTTAAAATTTTATGAACGTGTACTGTGTAGACAATAATTTAAACGCAAGCAAAGCTTACATAATTAAACGCAAGCAAAGCTTACATAATTAAACGCAACCAAAGCTTCAAAAAACCGACTTCACCGCATTATCTTCGGAACCTTGATCAAATTTAACGTATTAAACACGCATTATTGACAATTACTCAAAAACTAGATCAGATCTTGACCAAATTTAAATGGGACCACATGGAATGCATCAGCTTTCAAATAAAAAAAAACATCAAAATCGGCGCACAAAGAAAGAAGTTATGAGATAATTTTAAAAGTCAGTTAAAAACGAGAATATGGTCAATGTAGTCCACAGAATACGCATTATTGAGGATAACTCAAAAACTACTATGCAGATCTTGATCAAATTTAAATGGGACCATTTGGAAAGCACCATCTATCTAAAAAATTCAAAATCGGTATACGTAGAACGAAGTTATGAGGTAACATACAAAAAAATACAGTGGATTTGAGTACCTCCTCCTCCTTTTTTGTGAAGTCGGTAATAAACTGACTTCACCACTTTATCTTCGGAACCTCATTATATGACCAAATCAAAAACTACCGGTTACATTTTGATCACATTTAAATGGGACTACAAGGGAAGCACCAGCTTCCAAATAAACAAATAATCATCAAAATCGGTCCACCTAGAAAAAGGTTCTAAGGTTGTTTGAACTGTTACTTTCTTGATATAGCATGTGTATTAAAATGAGTTTAATAAGTCCTAATTTTCTATTTATACGAATGAATTTCATTTTTAATCCCCGATAAAAAAGAGGGGTGTTATAAGTTTATAGTTTGTATCTGTTTGTCTGCCTGTGATATAATTCCTCCATGCCCTTTTTACCATCAAACAACAAGACAAACTGTCAAACGTAATCCATTTATGGCTGACATATCCAGTTCGCTCGAAGCGTTTTGCTACTACGTTCATCATCCGTACAGCGAAGGAATGGAACTCATTGCCTGCGTGTTTGTTCCCTGAACGGTACAATCTGGGTGTCTTCAAGTGTAGAGTAATAGGTACCTTCTTGACAAGCATGTTCACTCTTCGGCCGCATCGTCACTTTCCATCAGATGAGATAGCGCGGTCAAGTGGCAAGCACTTGACCTTGACTTATATAGCAAAAATAAAAGATCCGAAGCAGCTGGACCGATTTTAATTTAGTTGAAATGTGACTTGATCGAATGTGTTCTTAGCCATGTTCGGTAAAAATCGGTGCAGCTGATTTTCTGATAGAGCGTAGGGTATTAAAAATTAATTTTACAACTTCGTCACAAGAAATATGTACGGCAAATGTGTGTATGTTAATAGTACGGGAAGAAATGTTATGGCGCCAATAAAATCACTACGATAACCCATCATTAACTTATTATATTGACTGATACGGGTTATCATTGCAAGTAACGCAAGTGTCACGAACTTAATAAATAAAAAATGCGCATACGATACGCGTGTGTAAACTCCCTTATCGGTATCAGACCACACATGTATTTATGACGAACGCACACTTACAACTTTTTGACTACTACGACCCAGGACGGGCCCAGTGTATCTAACTACTACGACCAAAATAAAGTGAATGGACGGGCCCAGTGTGCTAATTTTGACAGACTATGAAATAAGGGTCGGCAGCGCTCAATTTTATTTGTCTCAGTCAGGCTCTGGTCTTTCTGGTCGTAGGACGCGACATGGTTATGCTAATTTTATTCCAATAATCTATACGCAAGCAAATAAAGTATACATAAATATAAGCCTCTGTGACTTCCATCTCTTTTTTTCTATTCAAGATAAGTTACAAAACTGGAACTTATACCTACATCAGATGTTGTCGAGTAGTAGCATAGATATCACAATATCATTTTTTAAACCAAACAGTCATTTATCTCAATATTTCCGAAATCCTTCATGAAAAAGTAGCCTATGTGTTAATCCTAGGTATAAGCTTTGCAAATCCCAAATTTCATCCAAATCCGCTCGCCGTTAAAGCGTGAAGAGGGAACAAACATACTTACACACTAACACACAAACTTTTGAGAATGAATAAGAGACAGTAGTACCGGAAGTTGTAGAGTAGCACAGATTGCAAGAACACGATTTTCTTGTTGTTGATCAGAAACCGCTAATCGCTCAGTGGTTCAAACTAAATCTCAAGTGTGCGCAGTCTGTTACGTATCTTATTGCCGACTTTCATCCTCGTTTCGGTTCTGGGTCGAATGAATCACGATGTTGTCAATTAGGGCTGTCTGATCTAGATGCAGTTTTGGCCAATTAGCAAAAATAAATAAATGGATTGATAACTGGCGGGCTCGAATGAGAGAATCGATAACGAGACAGAGACGTTGTTATCGAGTTATATTGTATCGAAAAGATTATGATCACGCTGCACGTTGTTAGAATTGAATCAAATAAATGTTTAATAAAACAATGATGATTTGACTAGAATAATTTAAAACATCAACAAAAAAGTAACTGAAACAATTCGTTTTCCACTGATGATGATAAAAATATCACAACTATTATTAATAATATATGAACTATTTTTGACACTAAAAACCAGCTTCTACCCGTTTGAACGTTTAACTAGATACTTAAATGGAATTTAAAACTATATATTCACAAAGGCAAAAAATGGCATCAAAATCACCAAAATCTTCACGTAGTTAATTAATAACTTCATGCATATCCTCTATTGCCACTCTCATATTTAGAGCTCATATTCTTTTAAATATAAACGCTTTCACACTCACAGCCCCGCACTACCTTCAATCACTTGTGTCGTGGGTGCCGCAAACATTCACATCACTGACACAATCTCAAGCAGAAACACAAGATAGTGATATAGTGGCCAAAAGTTTGACTGCACTGAATAAAAAAAAACTTGGGAAGAAAATTTGTGTTCCCGCCTGGAATCGAACCCGAAAAGATGGCTTAGAAGGCGAAATGTCAACCAATTCCGCCAACAGGCAATATTTTATGTTATCAGGATTCGTCAAAATAAGGAAATCGATACATAGTTTATTCACTATGTACCGATTTATTCTCTGTTCTCATAAAAATTTTAAAAATAAAACTTAAAGATCTAGTTCAGCGGCTTAGAATATGCAAATGATTAAAAACTTACTTTGAAGAGTAGCTCTTACGCTATTCCTATTTCAAATAAATCCTAACAAAGATTTTATTTATAGTCGATGCAAAAAATAGGTATAATAAAAATATAGCTTAAGGAGTCTATATAGGATATACACTATGATATTTTGCTATTTATACACCACCGGTGTCCTCAAAGGCCAGTGATATCCAAGAAACCTTTTGAAAAGTTTCATTTTATTTAAGATAAACAATCGCTTCGCCATTATCTCACTTGGTGGTAAGCGATGCGGTCAATGATGCAACATGTTTGCTTAGCAGATGCCTATTCACTCGTGACTTACTCATCAAGTACTTATCAGGAAACCTAGTCTCAAGCAGGTCAGTTTTTAGTTTTGCTGGCTAGCGTTTAACCAGTGTGTGACCTGATAATAGTGTTTGAGGATAGTAAACCCGATAGACCTTAGTTTATAAGGCCAGCGCTCACCCAACTACACGAGCGGGCAGTTCAAACTATGTGGAATTGTTTTCAAAACTTTTAGCGAAGCTAAAAAAAAGCGTAATGGATCTTTCTAGCCAATAAGAATTTATGGAAGCAATATCGAACGTTCCAAAATCAAATCGAATTTGGAATCTTCGCAGCCCTATCCCACATGTACCGACAACCCGACACGATTATAAACTACCAGTTTGAGTGTAACTAAGACAGTAACACGACAGGAACAGTGCTGTACAGGAATTTTATTCCGTTATAGCATGTAGCGCCACCAATAGAAGGTTATTGCTGGTATAAATTACAAGGAACTTGCACTGGCTGCAAATTGTATAAGAGTTTGTTTGCAACTTTATTTGTAAATGGAAATACTGGCAGGATAGGACGTTCTGATTATAATGCAGCTAATAAATAGGCAAATGTTATCCGACTAATATTATAATCCGATAAATTTGTGTGTAAGTATGTTTGTTCCCTCTTCACGCTTTAACGGCTGAACGGATTTGGATGAAATTTGGAATGTACATTGCTTATACCTAGGATTATCACATAGGCTACTTTTAAACTTGATAATAGCAGGCAAAGCCGCGGGGCACGGCTAGCTTATCATACATAGTTCTTAATATTTATATTAAGAATAATTGAAGTAATTAATTATCTTTATTAAACAAGTCCAAGTTTGATAACGAATGGATAGACTTAATTATCGACATATCGAAATTACGATACCAAATGTATCTTAAAGGTATCTTACAACAAACATATAAAATTTGCTTATATATGAAAAAAGGGTAGTCCAAGTTTCGACCCTAAGGGAATTTCTGCGCACTTTCCGGTTTTGATGAAGAATAACTAAGAGTAAATTCTTGAAACGTCCCTACAAAACAACATATTTAAAAGGGGTTTTATAATAGTGTAACGGAGAATCAAAAGCTAGTTGTATCTTTAACATCACACGACTCTGGAACTATGATTTCTTCACAGTTGCATCATGAGTCCCAAATTGCATAAGCCGTACCCGAATTTAGTGAAAGTGACGAATCTCACGAATGCTAATGTTATACAGGCTTAATAATAGATGACGTTGCGTAGAAAGCAACATTATTTATTATTTATGATCTTCAAGTCCATTGTTGAACGTGCTGAGTGATTTACAATGATGATCCAACCACATCCAAGTTAGGTTCTGTGAGTCTAATTGAGGCAAATTTATATAGCAACGTCCTGTAAAGTACTTGTTCTACCTCTTGTATGGTATTATAAAACTGATAATACACAATACAATACAAAACTCTTTATTGTATAACCAGTTTACAAAGTGTACAACTAAACAATTCTTAGAAATCATAGATTTTTTAGTGGTAATACAATCGGCGGTCTTATCGCGTATAGCAATTTCTTCCAGACAACCTTAGTATGGACATAAATGTAACTGGAATGTGTTAGACGGTGGTGTACACTAGTCAAGGAAAAAAAAAAAAAAAAAAAAAAAAGTACAAGAACCTATCAAAGCAATTACATACTAAATATTCGTACATATATACGTAATTTAAATATACCTACATAAAATAATCAATATAAATGGTAGTACATAAATAAAAATAATAATAATAATAATTACACAACAATACATATGTTTAAAGTGCGAAAAAGCCCGATAATACGTTAGTAGAGAAAAATAAGTGAATTGGTGTGTTTCAGATTCGAAGCAGCGTTGCTCAAAGGATAAAATAAAATAAAAATATTTAGTAACAACTGTGTGAGAAAATATGTTACAAAATAGTAATAATGTCCAAAAAGGATGTTTGTGCTTCTGATTCTGGGTGTGATTGTGTGTGTGATGTGAATGTTTCCAGCACCAATGATACAAAGTCTTCGAACTGAGTGTGGGGCAGTAAGTATAAAAGCGTTAGTTTATTATAAGTACTATCTAGCAGGGCTTTTACTTCCAACTGCTGTGCGGCACTGTCGCAGCTTGTGAGAAGTTTACCAACCCCCCCCCCCCACGCTGTATATGTTCTGGCAGCGTCTTGCACTTGGATACTACATGGAGAGGGTGATCTTCTTTACCGACGCATAGGAGGGTAATGTGTTTAGACAAAAGTTCGTTGACTTGTGTCGTATTTACCGGAAATATTCATATCACTCATCACTCCTCAAACCAAAAACCTCGGAGAGAAAACTGGTGTTTCCACTAGGAATCGAACCCGCTGCATAGAAGGCGAACGCGTATCCAACTAAGCCAACAGCTGTTCATGAAATGAAACAAAAGTAATAAACAGTAGGTCTATTCTATATATCTATTCTGGTCGTAAAAATACGATTGTTCGAATTGATGCGACGTCGATACGACAGTCGATTGGTTGAAATTTCAGTTGATTCGATGTTCATAACAAAAGAAAATCGTTCGATTTCGACGTCGATATGACGCCCGGAATAGACCCCCAAGCACCTTTTGCCCAATGTCTGTTGCATAGACATAAATATCTAGCACTTAGATAATGTATCAGTCATCCTACGTATACTGGAACCATTGATCTTAATAAGGAAGTAAAATAAAAATAATTGACCGAGCGAAACGTTTCCGTTTCAGCTTGGGCAAAATTTCCTTTCGTATGTCCGGCGGATTTCCGGTTGTTCTCCTATACAGGTCGCATTTCTCAACCAACTCTCTTGAAAATTTGGGTTCGATAATTATATAGATTTTACTGTTGATTTAGTTTTCGGAAATTTTCAAATGGCGTAAAAATAACATATTTCAGCAATTTCCAAAAATACGTGAGGTCTTCATCTCAGAAAGCTAAATACATTTGAAACCATTCGAAAATTACGGATTATTTATAGAACTATTACGTATGTAAACAAAATTAAAGGTGTCAAAAACAAGAAGCAAATGCAGGTCACTGCAAACAAAAAAAAAACTTCAAACCACAAAATCTTATACGCGTCTAGACTTCCTGGCCGCCCACTTTCATATAACGTATCAATAATCGTAAAACTTTTTGCATCATTCTAAATGATATCAGTGTAATAGCAATTAAAATCTCAATGTTACGAGTAAAATTAATAGACTTTCTGAAAGGTTTTCCATTGGAAGAGATATCTCTTCAACAATCTAACTAAGCCTTGAAGGAAAGAGATTTTTTTTTAATGCATAATAGGCAAGCATTTGACCACTATCTCACCTGATGGAAAGTGACGATGCGGCCGAAGATGCTTGCCTAGAAGATACCTATTCACTCTTGACTTGAAGACTCCCAGATTATACCCCTCGGGGAACAATGACGCAGGCAATGAATTCCACTCCTTCGCTGTACGGATGATGAACGTAGAAGCAAATGACACAATGGGAATACTTTTTTATACTTTTAATCGATTGTTTACGTTAAAACATTGCCAAAATAAAATTTTGTTCATAAAAACATTACACTTTATATCAAAATTAAAACACATTAAATTTGTACTTACATTAATTTACATTCATTAAAAACCATTTTATTTCATATTCGTTCTTTCTGTGACATAAACAGTTCGAGCACGGCTGCCCTAAAGGAAAAATTGACCAATCATTAACATCAAAAATGTGTGAACTGATGATGACGTCATGAATCAGTTTAGCCAATTGCGCACTTTTTGCTAATTTGAATTTCCCATGCATATATATCACTTTACTCGTAAAAAATCCTAATTTGTAAGCTTTCAAATAAAATGTTGTTGTAGGTGTAATTCTATAGCTATAATTAATAAAAAAAATCCCAATTCACATATGATACGCTAATTGCAGGAGACGCTATTAAGAGCTATTAAAAATGACACAGTGCGACCTTCAGGTCGGAATATATATTTGAAGAAAAATCACAAAAGATCGCACTGCGTCGCGTCGTCGAGGTGGGACGCGACGGCGAGCGCTCCGCTCTCATCCTGAAGAAGGCTTACGAATGAAGCCGAAACAATTGTCAGTCTATACATCGACAACGCTTAATTCACGCCAATTCCCATTTTAATTTAATATTTGTGTGAATGTTCATCAAACACATACGGTTGCTATTTGATCCTCGGTGGACGATTGTGGTATTTGGGCTATTGGGCTTCCACTATCTTCCACTTTCAGCTAGGCAACACTTTCTATCGGTCCCAAACTTAGATTACAGACTTAAGAGTCAAGTGCCGTAGCGCCGGAATTAGTCCCCATCAATATAATAATGTCGAAATGCGGAGCAAATTGAGCTGAAACTACCAAGCACGAATTGATATGAAAATGTAAATAGGAAAATTACCTTTCACAAGTATCATTATTTTAAACTTAAGATATACACATTAAGGTAGACTGCAATGGAACTTTGGTATGTTTTCCATTGTTTTGGTACATTATATTATAAAGATAATAAATCTAAATTTCGCTCTCTATTTCAATATTCCCAAGTACTTCGAATCAAGAGTGGATAGTATCTTCTAAACATGATGAGATAGATGAGTCTAATGCTCATCTTTCAAGCACAAAAAAAAAATTTTCTGCCTGCTAGCGATAGTATCTGTTGTCCAAGCGGAGACATAAATGGTTTCACACTCACAACCCCACAGAAGTAGTAGTACATATACATATAAATTAGAAGACTTGTGTCGTGGGTGCCGAAAACATTCACAATATTACATCCAGAACCAGAAACTCCAATTTCCCTAGGAAGTAAACTAGTGTTCCCATCGGAAGGGATACTCACCAGTCCGGGAATCGAACCGGATACCAGTTGCATAGAAGGCAAACGTGCACCCAACTACAAGCAGTTTTATATTAATCTAAAATATTGTGTTGTATTAGAATACATCAACTAGTGTCAACTGTCAACCCTAATGACTTCGAAGTTAGTGACTCGACAGTAAATCATAGAAGCGATTGCTTTCCGACTACTTTTGTCAATTTTATTGATTTCATTAAAGTGTTCGATTAAAATCAAATTAACTTTGCGCTTTATTGGTGGCTTTTAATTAAGAATACGGAACGGAAGTTACGTATTTCCTTAAATCGAGGATAAACTTTGCTGTTTTGATAAATTAGAAAGACTATCTTAACATATAAACTGCGCGTGCGACTTCTAAGCAGGGTATCGGGTTCGATTCCCGGAGAGAACACAAGATTTCTTCTCAAAGAAAATGTGTGTTTCTGGTTCTGGTTGAGGGGCTGTGAGTGTAAAAGCGTTTATTTTATGTTTATGATACGAAAATTATTAGAATATGGTTGAAAATGTTATAATCGTAACCTTATTCTAAAAATTTTAAATGTTATAATCGAGTTCCTAGATATTATTGCGGTATAAACTTTATTTTAGGGTTGGTTACTTAACGGCTAATAAGTAATTAACGATCAACAGTCTGCTGAGCAACAGTTTCTCGTAACTTTTACTACCAAGTATAGTAATACTGTTCCTTTCATTCCGTGGTTGCAGTCGAAAACTTTCTTTCTATTAGGCGCTGAGTTATAAAACTTAGCTTCATTACGACTTCCTTATTTAATTACTTTATTAGTTATGTGTATTTGTATAACTTTAGAGTTGTGTGGGTTGTGTGGAGAGTACCGTCATTCATGATTCAAAATAGGGTTTTAAATTGTGTGTGTAGCAGCTCCTTTATTAATTACAGTAACTTGTTACATTAATTTGTAAAATACCAGAATCGCCTTGGGACATCATGCCAACTGTTGTGACCAACTTTTTTCGTGGTATACCTATTGCAAATTCAGTTTTATGATTGTTCAAATATATTTTAATAAAAGTAGATCATTTATCTGTGTAATGTGTAAGTATCAACAGGCGTTGGCGTTGGCGTGCATATTGCGGCGATGCCGTTTTTTGCGGGACTGAGTAGCTTAAACAACTATTAATTATAGATTATATAGAAGACATCATCTTAATTATTGCGGAAAATAATATAGCATTCAGAAGAAAGTCGTAGAACTAAATGAGGTAAGGATTAGAACAAGACTAAGGTAAGGTTTATAGAGTCTGTGAGCTTTCCATTTTACAAAATACCCCGTATTTATTTTTGCGAAAATGCATTTTATTTTCAAAGATGTAACGCGAAGGCTTTGTAAGTAGATATGTCTGATTCTTTAAATAAGTCCCTTAGAGCATATTTCAGATGGCACGAACTTATTTAAAAAAATAAAAATCGTTCGTTTCAAGTTACTTTGATTTATAGTTTTTCACTAATAAACACGATACAATAATTAATATAAATAAACAAGTAAAAAGACATGACAATTAATAAAATAAAATTAAGTAAAAAAATAAACAAAACTTTAATAGTGATAGTGTTAGTTAAAGAGAGTTTCATCATCGGCAGCAGATCCCCACAGTAAGATTCCGTAACTCATCAAACTATAAAAATATGCAAAGTATTACAGCCTTGCCGTCGCTACACCAGTCAATTAAAACCTTTATTGTCCACACACGATTTGTTACAAAACCCTCGCAATTTTACGGGTTGCCGAACAAATCGTGTCCCTTTTGCTACCGGGTATGATACAGACAAAGCATTGTTCTGTGATAATTCCTTAATTTTATGACCACCATCTCACGTCCTTTCACTTATTCATAGTTATGCAAACAACGAATAAATCAGCTAGTTAAAAACAGATTAGCATTTCCAAATGGAAGATTTACGGCTATTATTCGACGTTTGCAAATAATAAGACAAGATTACGTATAATTTGGTAGATATCGTAAAATGTTAATTGAGTTGAAATCACTGTGGTTAAAATTCGTGGCTATAGGTCAGAGAACATAATGTGGCTTGTTGTGGGATAGCCGATAATTTGAGCTTTAGATATTGCTATTATTAAAATTTTCATAACGAAGATTATAGACACCTATTATATTATTGAAGAGCAGTCGAGCAAAACGTTATCATCGTAAATTTTATTCATCTTTTTAACCAACTTCAAAAAAGGAGGAGGTTCTATGTTCGACTGTATGTATTTTTTTATGTACTTTCACCGATTTCTCCCCCATTTGTGGTCCGATTTTCAAAATTCTACTTTTGTTTGGTAAGTTTTACTTCAGAGGTTTCCAAATAAATTTTATCGAAATCCATCAAGCCAAAACCAAAATATAAGCGGTGATATATGTAATAGTATGAAATTAATAAAATGCGGGTCACATCTTATGGAATAAATTTAATTTACAATTCAATTAATTTTAGGTAAAACTTTAAGATACCATTTCATTTATTTTAAAATCTCTTAGAGCAATCGATTCCAATTTGGGAATGTCTCTTCTTTTTGATAAATTATAATTTAACTCTAAAGGTATTTTTTCGTAAACATGGCCGTGCTGATTTTGTCTTGTAATTGTTGGAGTGTGAATGTGTAATAACAGTGGTTTAGTACTTAACTAATATTTTTAATAGATCGTAAACGAGTATGAGTGAAGGCAATTAATACATTAAGATTTTCACTTTCTCCCCAGAACTCTAATATAAGTTCTAGTAAAAATTCTACTATACCAATTTGTATGGGGTGGTTCTTAGAGCCAAATGCCTATAACGGAAATTAGTGCCCTAAATAACTTAAAAAGTTTGTTAGTACTTGATTAGAAACAGCACAACATATAATTTAGTTACCGTCTACGACTTCAACTTAGGTGCAAAATCCTTGGATAACGTCCTTGAAAGCAATAAATAACAGCATCAATAATTACTGTTTATATTATACCTAATAATAATGATTATTGGTTCTGCTATTTTTAAACAAAATTGGTTTTGAGTTGGCCGCTAAAGTGAAAAAATGGCGAATTTGTATAATTATCTAAAAACGAACGATTCTTCGAGTGTTAATGTGTAATAATGGTGGATTATTAACTATAAATAGATCGTGAACGTGCGCATGAGCGTAGACAAATTATAAACATTTTAAAAACGTGATTTTCACTTTCGCTCCAAAACTCCAATAGACGTTTTTTTAATCAAGATGTGCAAACTTTTGACCACCATCTTACCTCTAGTAAAGTCTCTGCCATTTAACTAGAGCATGACAACTTTGACTGTAACTTGTGATTAGGATGTGCATATTTATGAAAAACTCAATACATGAAAGATATTCATCACTTGACATTGGCTAAATGCACGAAAATTGCAGAGCCAATATAAAAAAAACGAAACAAACTTCGTTGCGAATAGTAAACTTTATAGTCTTTTCGCGACTCTCGATCCCATCATTTCTCTTACTTTAAAAATATTACCAAGCAAATTAAACCTTTTGTAACGAATAAAGTATGAAATTAAACAGACATTTCACTTATTTTCGTCTACTTCGTAATCCCAAACTAGTTAGCGTAGTGATGTAATGATGTGAGTCAAACGAACGATATTAGACATTTGTAAACCTAATGCGATTATCTAATATCGATTACTGACCTCCCACGCCGGCTGTCACACAACTCACAACTCACACATCATGGTTGTTAAGTGTTGCCACATTAAGAGAGGCAATACTGACTGTAAATATTAGCGTTACTAAAATAATCCTAACTAAAGAAAGGATAATTTAACATTACGATCATTGAAAAGATCCTAAAATTGTCAGTCATAGTCAATCAATTTAAAGTAGTAAATGTGCCAAAATAACATAAGGTGTGTGATTGACGTATTGATTATGTATTAGAAATTAAGAATGTTTTAAAAAAAAAAATGAATGAAAAAAATGCGCCGCCGAGTTTCTTGCCAGGTTCTTCTCGAGATGGCTGTAATTTTCCGAATCTGGCAATAGATTCATTAACTTTCATGCACACACCATGTGAATAAACGATTTTGATTTTGACGAGTGAATTTGAATTTTGAATTTAAACCATTCTTTTACCCACCTGAACACACACAAAATAAGTAAACGCAAGCAAAACTTAAACATACAAAAAAAATGCAGTCGACTTGAGTACCTCCTTCCTATTTTGTACAGTCGGTATAAAATCAATCGGTCCAGCCGCTTAGGAGTTGTTCAGTCACAAACACACGTACAGAAGAATTATTAAATAAAGATAGGTAAACGCTAGTATGCCAAATATCTCACCTGTTAAACACAATAATAACAGGATGGTGTTCCTACAAACAGTCTCTGACTAAGCTGTTAAACTCGTAGTAAAACTCGTAACTCGTCAAAACAAGCCTAGGGATGATGTAGGTGTATCGATGAATATCATCGATAGTTCACATCGACTTATGCCGTTCACTTTCGATTGTTCAATTTATTGTCATGCAAATTATATTGAACAATATTTGCTATTGAAAGTGACTAAGACTTTTAAAGGAGGTGGTTTGTATAGTTTCTAATATTTTAAATCTTTTTGATTATTAATATTACGGGTTAAAGTAACGTCAATAGTAAAACTATAGCGCGGTTCGCCTGGTCGATCGCAAAGTCAGTCCAGTGCTGGATGGGTGAACGTTCAGTGAGATTAGCACTTTCATGTCACTGTTATAAGCTATCAGTCCTGGTTGTTAGTCGTAAGACTACAGTCGTTAAGCTATGTCGGAAGCTTTCAGGCCGCCTGAAAAATACTGAAGACTGCCCATAGTCTATATGACAAGGAAGCAAGTACAGCCAATGATTATATATGTTTTCAATAATATCTATCTACGGACCAATTGCCTATATTTCCTAAAATTATATACTTACATCTATACAGCAAAGACCCAAGTTATCTACAAGTCATCGAGCTTATAGGTAACTCAAGTGCTCAAGCTCACTACCAGTGGGTAGCGTTCCCATTATGCTGCCGGCATTGTCTCTCTGAATTGCAATGCTAGTACGTTGAGCCAAATAAGTGCCAGCATTTTGATCACGCGTCGCCTCAACCAGACGCTCTTCTTTTTATATGAGATGTATACTTTTCAGTTTATATAACTGTACCCCTAGTGTGAGTTTTACAGCAAAATATCGTTAACGTAACTGCGGCGTTGATCGAGTATACGAAAACGATTTTGGTTATATTTTGATAGCGAGTGTAAGTTTAATAGTTGGCAACTGTCCGTAAACAGTTTATTCACTCAGTTGATAGTTAATTTTTGTTTGTAATGTTGGTGGCTTGCTATGCTATAGTAAACGAATGCGACTAATTTACGTGAGTACTTAGAGATTACTATACAAACTGACTAGATTCGACTTCGTTATTTGGTTGAGTTATAATCGTCTCAAACAAAATATATGGTTTCTCCTTTTGTTGCGCTAAGTGAAAAAGAGAAAAGAGACACTCGATAGAATGGGGCGAAGTCATCAATTTTCGACTGTAACAACTTCTCATTGTTTTAATTAAATCAAAATGAATAAGATTAGTTGTAACTCAACTTGAAATTATGGTGACCTATTTGAGTACGAGCAGTGAATGGAAATAATTTCAATCATATGTGGTTATAATGTGTTTCTGAGTGAATTGATTTATTATGGTTTGTTTACAAAATGTTTAGGTGAGACTAGATATCTCAATAAACTCTCAGGGAATGCTCAAGGGTAAGTCCAATGAATTCAAAACTGGGCTACAGTAACCAAGTTGCTTAGGAGAAACAAATAGCCAAGTTTGGAAATTATTACGCTCAATTTGGTGCTGCAGCTACTGTAATTCTCCAAGCAAAATAGTAACGTGAAGACATTTCACAAAAAACCAACTTTACAGTCACTAAATAATAAAAAGTAATAATTTAACTACAACAATTTGCTTCTCACTACCAAAATATCAAGTGAATGACTCTACTATAGAAGTATCGTTTCTATACTACAGTAACTGTCAAACGTGTCACTCACACTCGGGATTAGTGTATAATTACTAACACAATTTACTGAAACTGTATAGTTTACGTATCCGAACGAAACCAAACGCAACTACATAAGTTAGAGTTAATCTCATACTCGCATGATTAGTTGAATAGTTCGCTCGTTATAGATTGCCATACAAATTACACTAAAATACGTAAACGAGATAGTAACGTATTTCGTTTGCAAACTCACACTAGGCATACTGACCGTGCCATAGAAATCAAGAATGCGTCGAGGTTAGTAAATCGTATGAATAAAGTCTCTCGCATATACCTACGTTAAATCGTTGGGAGAAATAATTTTCAAAATAAAATACACCTGCGGATTCAAGACCAAAAAGATATGCCAAATAATACGAATCATGCCGATTTTACAATTGTAATTTCACCACCCAGCAAGATGGCATAATCATCTACAAACCAAATCACTGTTATCCTTCACTTTCGCTACCCTGTTGGTAAATATATGACGCATTCAAAATGGTGGACCGATTAAGACGTCGCGGTGGCATCACGGAACTCGAAAACAATAAAGATCGAGATAAATGTCTCGATTAAAATAATCGCAGTGACCTTTGCCATACTCGATCCGTCATCTGAACATCTCTATATTCATGGGTACAGTAAAAATGACGTGTGTCAAAAACCGTACATGGAGAGAAGAACGGATTGGCGGGCGCTGACAGAAAAATTACTAGTAACCATTGTTTGCAAGAAAGAGATGTATTGTGTCCGATTTCACTTAATTCTGTGCTGCTATGAACTGACATGAGATATGGTGCTGTGTTATGGAGCAATCATTATTTTCACAATTTAAAATAAGAAGCAGTCCGCTCGAGACGCATTGTACGTATAAGAAGGAGTCGTATTTTACAGACACTGAGATTTTACCGGAAAATATTACAAGAATTTTCTTAAGGTCCAGATTTATCTTGACAAGCCAACTATTCAATAAGCTGTTTAGTAGTAAATATAGAATGCGCAACTAAATATACTATAATAGTTCACCTGTGCATAACATACAAATGTCAAGTTGGTCCCATGTAAAATTATCAAAGTCCGATCAAGGGATCCGGAGTTTTTATTTTTTATGCTAGATTTCGCCGCTAGCTCACCTGATGGAAAGTGATGAAGTGAAGAAGTCGTTTTTTTATTGTTTTTTGTTTACGTTTAAATTATTACACACGTGTTTTAAGTAAGTAATTTTTTCCTTGAGATCATTCCCTTTGTTTTTCAGTAAATAGTACATTTAAACGCAAGCAAGGCTTAGAAAAAACCGATCGCCGCTTTATCTTCGGAACCCTTGATCAGATTAAATGAATTAAATACGCATTATTAAGGATAACTCAAAAACTACTGATCAGATCTTGTTCAAATTATATTGAACCATATGGAATATATGGAACCACATAGGATGCACTAGCTTAAAAAAAAATCGGTTCATCTAGAAAGAAGTTATGGTAACACACAAATAAAAACATTCGAATTTAGAACCTCCTTTTGAGGTCGGTTAAAAGAAAGATAGATAGACAAAGAGAAAGAGAGAAAGATAACTTGAGAAATATAATATTAAAGACGTCTTCAACCGTATGTTTGTATATCTTGTATGCCTTATTGCATGATGCAATAAGGCAAACTGTAGATGCCTTAACTGCAAATGGCTTAACTCTAGCAAATTCTACCATTAAAGGAGACTTTAAGCAGTTAAATCCCTACATAAATCCGCTTTCTCACAACGATTAGCAATGAAAACGTTAATGTCAATCCGAACGCATTTATTTGTTGATATATTTGTATTGCGATTTCCTTATCTCCGCTTTCCGATGCAAATATGGCGTGGCTTATCGTTCAATAAATAATGTTGGCACTTACACTTTCTATGAGAGCAGTAAATTGTCTTTATATTTTATGGTTAAGTGATATTTTCTCGGTTTAATAGTCTGCGTTAAGTAAAGGCAGTTACGGTACCTGGCTGAAAAAAACGCACATCATTGACGTTAGTGATTAGAGTAAAACTTAATCATTACATTATCTTTGTTTGAACGTCGCATCGGGTGGTTGTTAAATGTTAACCCCCGATGCAAAAAGAGAAGTCTTTTAAGTTTAACGTGTGCATGCAGAGCTGATTTCTAACCCCCGACGCACAAAGGCAAGTGTTATAATTTGACCGCTATGTGTGGGTGTGTGTATGTCTGTTTGTGGCGTCGTCGTAGCCTTCAAACAGCTGGACCGATTCTGATATTTTTTTTGTTTTTAAGGGTGACTTAATCGAATGCGTTCTTAGCTTAGGTTGATGATTAGTTAAAATTGGTGCAGCCGTTTTCCAGATAGATGTATTTTTTAAATTTAGATTTTGCCATTTGTTATTTAGGATTTTTATCGAAATTTTTTTATACTTAATAGTATAGGTATAAAATTATAGAATATAGGTAACTTGAACGAGAATGCGTAAAGAAAGTCCATAAGCTAATAATATTTATATGATGGTTTTATCGTCGCTATATAATTGTCACTTTATTGTCGAGAAAGTGTTTAATTTTGTTAAATATTTTATTTTATATCAAACGACTTCAGCATACGTCTGATGACTAATAAATGTCATACTATTAAAGACTTATTACATTTTAATGAGGTTTAATTTCGTATTTTGTACTTTGTATTATATTTTGATAAAAATCACCATATGTCAGTCGTGTCTTTGTATATTATAATTTACCTACTTATGTAGCCTACATCTTAGGAATAATTGTAAATGACTCAGCATTAGTCTTAAAATATTCAAGTATCGATGACTAGTTATCAGTGGATGCCTTCAGTAATTGCAGTGTAGATAAACGAAAAAAAAATGTGCCTGTTTAGTCCTCAAAGAGTATCGACTTATGGTGATGGAGGAGCTTGAGAGACCAGATTCCGAAAAAAACATTTCCACACTAAATTCTATGACTTGTGTCGTGGGTGCCGGAAACTTTTCTTCACACACAATCATAACCAGAACGAGAAACACAATTTTTCTTTGGAAGAAAACTTATGTTTCCGCTGGGAATCGATACCGATACCCTGCTGCGAAATACGCGTATACAGGCGAAATATAATGATATATTGAAATAATACATTGCAAAATAGTACCTAGATTTGGCTTTTAATTGTCTGAGCAAGTTGTGGTCCGTAACACTATAAAAAGCTGTACTTCGTCATGTTCTTTATTTCCAAAAATACCTTGTAGTTGCAAATAAAATAATTGAAATGCAGACAAAGCTTAAAAAACCGACTTCATCGCTTATATTTCTGTTTTGGCTTGACCGATTTCGATAAAATTTATATGGTACCACCTCTTAAGTATACTTTACCAAACAAAAAAAAAATCATCAAAATCGATTCATACTTGGCGTAGATATCGCGTAAAATACAAAACAAAAAAAAATACAGTCGAATTGAGAACCTCCTTTTTTGAAATCGGTTGAAAAAACAGTTTAAATGTACATTTACGTCTTCTGTGACAAGTGACAAAGTACCGCTACCTATATCTCAAATGTTTATCTCGTAGCTACTTTTAAAATCTCCACGCTGCATTGAACATGTCTTCTAAAACGGCTTTATTAATAGGAGTCCCGTAATTGGCGTGATTGTCGTTTACGACAACTATTTGTTAGTTGTAAAACTAACTGACCGTGTCATTGCGTTTATTGACCACTTTGTTACAGGTTTTAGTTGTATGCGTAATTATTGTCTGTTTATTTAGGTGGGATATAGAAATAGATAGATAGATAATACTTTATTGATCCACTTTACAAGATGAGATAATACAAAGGTAACAAACAAGCTTACACGTAAAGTACCACAACAGGCGGCCTTATCACTAATGGCGATCTCTACCAGGCAACCTTCGGATGGAGAGAACTATAGAATGTAATAGACGGGATATAATTAATGGGTACATGGAATACTTCATTAACTTTTTAAATATCATTACTTACTTACGCTATGGCATAAATTAGGTAAGTTGATTCGTCGTTTGAGGATTGGGATGAATTGTATTTCATGATCCTTTCAAAATGTTATTATGAATTTTAGTTCATTGAAATAATTAAAAGAAATTATGTCGAAATCTTTCCTTTATCCTCCACGTTTTTTTTTTTTTTTTTATCTGTGACAGGCTAGTGTTTGACCACTATCTCACCTGATGGTAAGTGACGATGTGATCGAAGCTGGTAAACACACTAGACCTGGAATACGCAGGCTCTCAACGTCCTAGGAGCTATGATTTATCTTCCCATTTTAGATAGTATCATTGGTCTAAAATGAGAGAAACGAGATAATTTATATGCACATCAGTGTAGTATAGATTTTAATACTAATTTAAAGTTGTATAAAGAAAATACAATACAATACAAAACACTTTATTGTATACCAAAAAATATAAACAATGACAAATAAAATATAACAATCATCGTGGTAGTACAATGGGCGGTCTTATCGCTTAAAGCGATCTCTTCCAGACAACCTTTGGATGGACAGTAGCAGAAGAATTAATAGACAGAAAATAAGACATTTTCCGTCTATTCATTCCAGACGTGCGTAGGTACTTTTGCAAACAAATCAGCATTTTCCTGGATTTACAGGACTCATAATACTCACCCATATGTAATATCAAACATAACTCTGTTGCCGTTTCTTAATTATGTAACTTTCTAATATTTAATTAATCCGTTATAAATGGTAATTACGTTTATTTATATTAAAACTCGCTAATGAAAAACATTAGAGAGGACTGGAGTTAATTTACATTCATTAATATGGAAAATGTGAGAAATTCTACAGGATGAAGGTATTAAGGATTTACATAAGTAATATCTCGTAGACCATTTGATGCTGGACATAGTAGGACAGGACGTTATAGGAACTGGACCTTTTAGTATATTTGATTATTTTTTTTCCATATTCAAACTACAGTTCACTTCGTAACCAGTGTTTGCTTGTCGTATAGACTAGAATACAGTATTAGTGTCAGGATTTTTCAGGTCGCCTGAAGGCATCCGACATGGCTTAGCGACTGTTGACTTACGACAAACAATCGTGACTGACAGTGTGAAAGTGAGAAGTCACCGTGCTTCAGTTGAAAATCCCACTAAAGCCTGGTGGCTTTAGTGGATGGTTCCAAGCACTGCTGGTCTGACTGAACATTGTTTAACCTTGTCAACCATTTAGCAGTAGCTACTGTCATGTCCTCGAAAACAAACAATTCTAAATAAAGCTCCTCGAAGCAGCATGAGTGGATCTGTCAAAATTAGAACCAGACATAAGGAAGTAGCGAGAAGTGCGTCAAAACGTAACGCGACTCGTATCGTAAATAAAGTCGTCGACGTCTACATCAAAGCCCGTGTCTGGTGACAGATCGTGACGTCATATGTTTGTAAACATAGGTTTATAATATCGTCGGAAGTAGGCATTAATGGACAGTTGGACATTTAGTGCGGGTTATGCGATGATATATTTATGGATGTTGGCAAAGTTGGTCAATTACGTACGTAGCCAAATCACGGTCGAATTCGTTGCTTCTTTTAATAATGCGTCGTAGAGAATGACGATGACGGACAAAAGTTTACATTTATATCATTTTAATATTGGAACACAGCTTTACATATTATCTGAGAAATTGAAGGTTTTCCTTCTGTATGGTTTAGACGCTAGATGGCTCTGACAAACGGACGGACAAAGTGCTAAATCACCAACTCAACTTAGAGATTTCGCTTCGTTCAATCAATTAAAAACATCGAAGGACATGCGTACTCGTGTTATTAATTATACTGGTCAACCTAAGAAGCTCAAATAAAATTTAAATTTCAATAGAGCCCTAGTTTCACATCCACTAATTTCACTAACCCACTTATCTCAAGACTACTACAACGAACAACCAGTATCCTTCCTACACTACTCAGAGCCTGCTATAAACTTATGCAAAACCATTATTATCCGAGACTGGGACATTAAACACGCAGATAAGACGTCTAGCAGATAACAGTTGCTGGTCAGTACTACAGATGTCACTGATAACTGAGCCATCTGAGCGCTAGATGTGATCGGGGCTGTGAAAGCTCTGGAAGTGAGTTTGATAGGCATCGGTTACCACATTCTCTGTCCCAATATCCATTTTAGTAAAATGTCATTTGAATAACTATTATTTTATGGGGAGAGAGCAACTGTCTCTATAAATATAAAAAATAGGGAACATAAAAAAATAGAAGTTTATAAGTAACAGCAAGTAGGCCTCAACGGGGTTAATAATGAAGCCAGCATTTTGGACACACTGCCGACCAATGACATTTTGTATTAGGTAAGTAGGTTAGTTAAATTTGTGTATTGATTCATTATATTGTTTAACGATAAAAATGTTACAAAAATAAAAACTATAAGTAACACATTTCAAAATTAGTCGAGAGGTTTAATAAGACATAAAAATATAACATATAAGGCGGTACAAAAAAAACAAAATGAATTATATCAGCTAAAAATAGTTACGTAACTCGTAATAATTATGGTATATACTGTACTTAAAAATATGATAATTTATAATTATGAATGAAATTTAGACAAGAGCCCTACTATGAAAATATCTTTATTTTTTTGGTACCTATAGTCAACTCAAGGACACGTTAGCCATTGTGTTAGATATCTTATCATAATTGAAAGATTCTGTGTGTTAGCGTGTGCATAATAATGGTAAAAAGACTATTTCTGTTTTGACTTGACCGATTTTGATTTTTTTTTTATGATAGATAGGCAAGCATTTGACCACTATCTCACCTGATGGGAAGTGAAGATGCGGCCGAAGATGTGACATGCTTGCCTAGAAGACCTATTCACTCTAGACTTGAAGACACCCAGATTGTACTGTTCGGGAAACAAAGACGCAGGCAATGAGTTCCACTCCCTCGCTGTATATAATATATAAATATTCTGTACATCTATATAACTTAACTCCTCCTAAACGGGTGGAACGACTTTTATTATTTTTTTGTGTGTTTTCAGGAGGATTCAAAAATGAAAATTGACATTCAAGCAAAATTATTTGATTCAAGCAGAAATAATAAATATAAATTCATGAAAAAAAAAGCAAAAACATTTCTCTTGGACAGGAATATGTCACTCGTATTTGGTAAAGTACTAGGCAACCATAAATGTGAAGGAGGTAAAATACTTTTTTTAGTAATATTATATTATAGTAAAACAATAACATCTTTCACTACCATTTTTTTGTGGGTAGAAAATGCCTACTACTTCCCTTCCTTCCCAGGGATGAAGGAAAGGGTTGTGTGGGGCTCGAACCCATTAAAAACCCCCGTGAGCACTTCCTTGCCGACATACACCAATGAAATTTTACACATATGCGTGTGAGAAACTGCCGTAGCAGCTACCCCCATTCGTTATCACTGATTGCATGCAATTCCACTTGTCATTTTGCAAATGAGTTTTGTTCATCATTTAGAAAGTCTAGGAAAATTGAATTAATGGACCTGGACCCACTGTTTGTGAAATCTAAGTTAGAATGTAGGGCTGCTACTTATTACTTTCCACAGGACGGCCGACGACGCATTCACGCTTTTGGACAAAGTGCAAACCTTTATATACGAGGAACTTTTAAAGAACGACCGATACAGGATAAATTGGCAGAAATACGACTGCGATGGTACGGCCATATCATGAGGAGGCCAGCAGATCACATGACTAGGAAAGAGCTCGACCACAAATCTATACCAAAACAGCGGGAGACCCTGACTTACATGGATGTCTGTAGTCAGAAAAGACATAGAAAAGAACGAAATTGACCCAATGACGATCCAATAAAGACATCTTTGGAGAAGAATGATTAGGAGAGCAGACCCCAAATAAAAATGGGATAAGGCCTTCTGGCCTTAAGAAGAAGAAGACTGGACAGCCGACGAAGTTTATTTTAACCCAAAGCGCGACAAAAAGGTGGGTAATGTTTATCAGTCTATGTATGTATGTTTGTCCTTCCTTGTTGTTGTATTTTGTGTTTGTATGACCTTTGTGCCGTTCTAGAGACCAAACGCGTGTGCCAATTTTGATGATTCTTACGGCAATCGATTTGTCTTAATCTTACAACTGTCACTAAAGATATGGAATTGTTGCCATAATCATAATTTAACTATGGCATCAACAAGACGCCATTATGTGAAAAAAAAAGAAAGTCGACAAACTGTGCCAAGTGGTATCATTGTATAGCTATTTGAAAATCATCTTTAGGTTTCTCTTATCATTTTTAATTTCGAATGACCATTTAGGATCTGTTACGGTTTAAGTAGGTACCCCGAAGATAATGAAATAACATAGGCACCCAAAGAAAATAGAGAAAATCTTGAACCATTCAGTTGAATTGCAATCGTTCTTTTTTTGGTAATTGCAAAAAAAAATGTTGAGAAATATAATGTTTAGTGGTTACGTGGCAACCCTACTCAAACGTAATGGAAATCTGAAAGCAAACGGCTAACTCTACCTAATGAACTTTAATCACTTTACATTAGTTTTATTGAGTTTAAATGTGTTATGAATACAAGTAGCGAAACTCGCAAGTGAAACTGGTAGTAAAGTATAATTCTACAGTTTCTATTGATTTCATTGAAAACAATCCTATTTAGATAATTAATTAATTCATGATTATGCCATTACAAACATCTTCATTTTTGTTGATAGATTCAGTAGCGCGACACATTGACGAAGAGTAATAATTAGGATAAGTTTTAATTTTTTTTATAACTTACTTTTTTGAGATTCTAATTTATATAAAATTATTTTGTAATTATTATTATTTTATTGCAATGAACACGAATACCGTCTTAAATTTGATTACCATTTTTTCTGTTCTTGAATTATCAAATGCATCTGTTTTTTTATTATAATATTTGAATTTGTTAAATATATGGTCGAATAACAAAAAAAATGTGTACCTAATTGACATACCTGTTATAACGTACTATGTTATAAGGTGAATAAATGATGATTATGATAAATTAATGTAGTGTTCCTACTAAATTTTTTGTAATACTACACAGCTGTCTAAACATAAATACTTTCATTACTACCCTTCTTCCTTGCACTGTATCTTTTTTTTTTTTTTTTTAATTCTCGATAGGCAAGCATTTGACCGCCATCTCACCTGATGGAAAGTGACGATGTGGTCGAAGATGAAGCATGCTTGCCTAGAAGATACCTGTTCACTCGAGATTTAAAGACTCCTAGATTGTACTTAACGGGAAACAAAGACTCGGGCAAAGAATTCCATTCCTTATTACTAGCGATACGCCCCGGCTTTGCGCGGGTGCAATTTCGGGTGGATTAATAAAATAAATACATACAAACCTTGCCCTGACAATAACGAAAACAACAAAAAAAAGAATCAGCCGTTCTCGAGTTTTTGTGAGACTAACAAACGTCAATTCATTTTCACCCGACTTCAAAAAAGGAGGCTCTCAATTCGACTATATGTCTTTTTTGGTATGTATGTTTCAATTCCGCCAATTATAAATCGATTTTGATGATTTTTTTTGTTTGGTAGATCACACATCAGAGGTGGTCCCATATCCCAGAGGTGGTCCCAATTTTATCGAAATCAATTTAGCATTTTTTTAGAAATTCAACATTAACCTAAATTAATTTTTTAAGCTTTGCTTGCGTTTCAATTATTATTATATAAAGGCTTGAGGTAGATCACTTTCTCAACCTTGGCAGTGATTTATCAAAAGTACTATCGTTTGATATCCGATGGAAATTGGTTCTACAAACGGACAGCTTGTACCTACTGTGAATGATTTGTCATGGTAAGTTCATGGAAATGTACGGAGGCATACTTAGTTAGAGAGTGTAAGAAAATCGAAAAACAACCACTTTTATAACAAAAAATATACGTCCGTCATATGCTATTCCCAACTATATACAGTACAAGAAACACCCATCAACCATACCTACAAAGGAAATTGATTCATAAAAACAACCAATAGAATATTGATATAAAACTGTACCGACGGAAACTGAGACGTTATGTCCTCAACCACTGTACAAGACCCGCGATAAATGAGCACAATCTACCAAATGATGGAGTAATCCGAAACACCTCAGAGGTCTTGTAAACTGGATGATTATTATCATTTTATCGGCTGTGTCTCCTGATTGTATTATTTACGTCTTGTTTCGTAGTAAATTGATACGGAGTGTCGGTTATTAGGAGATACCGATTAAAGTGCTATTAAAAATTATAGTACCTACGTATCTATAAATATTCATAATGGTATACTATATTATGTTTATTAGTACATAGTTAGGTACTCATCATTGATAATTTATGATCACCGACAGGTGAACAGGTGCTTACTCCTCTAGAATAATTATTAGAGATCTTAATATCATAAAATACCATCTGCGTGGATAAAAGTAGCAACCCTACAACAATCCATGATCACAGTTAGCACTTGTGTTTTTTTTTTTTAAATATTTTTTTGTTTTTTTATGCTCAATAGGCAAGAGTAAGACCACAATCTCAACAGATGGAAATAGATGACGCAGTCAAAAATGTAGCATGCTTGCCTATTAATTTACTTTTTTGTTGTAGGACCACAACTGGATACAAATACTAAATAATATAAAAAAACATAATGAAATGAAAAGCATCATGTAAGTTTCTTCACCTAGAAGGATTAAAAAGAACAGCTTAATTATAATTAGGTTCGCCTAATTTAGCTTTTTCTGTAGGTAGCCATGCGCTTTTAACTGCACATGTTACACAATATAAAAATGCCTTTTTCATCATTATCATCATCATCTCAGCCGCAAAAAGTTCACCGCTGGATATAAGCCTCCCCTTTAACTGCACATGTTACACAATATAAAAATACCTTTTTCATCATTATCATCATCATCTCAGCCGCAAGAAGTTCACTGCTGGATATAAGCCTCCCTCAAAGATCTCCAAAATGAACGGTTGTTAGCGGCCTGCATCCAGCGTCTAAATGCGAACTTCATTATGTCGTCTGTCCACCTTGTGGGCGGTTTTCCGACACTGCGCTTGCCAGTCCGTGGCTTCGAGAACCTTTTAGATCCACCAGCCATCGGTTCTGCGTACTATGTGCCTAGCCCATTGCTACTTTACTCGTAAATACCTTTTTAAAGTTCTTGATTCGTCGATGTTCCGAATTTGATATATCACATACCTGCAACAATAGAAATTACAATGATAAGTCCATAAATATAAACTTGAAACTGTATTTTTTTATGATTTCAATTAATTGTTTTTATGATTTTTACCTATACATGTTAAGTAGGTTATATTCGTCGAAATATTAATATTATTTCGATGGTAGCACTGAACTGCGCTGTAATGGGTAGCGTCTACCATCAAGTGAGGTCCTTGTCTCGTCTTTCAGTTAATAAAAAAACACTACAGCAATTTGATAGATTTTAAATCATAAAATACATATAATCAACATATAGCTATCTCCTCTTCATCCAAAAATGTTCTGGAAGAGAGTTTAAGTGATAACCATCTATTGTGCGTACCTAAATCATGTTTAATTCTTTCTGTAATGGTGTACAACAAAATAACGCATTCACACTCACTGCCCTACGCTCATAGATTTGTACTTGCCGGAAACATTTACATACTACACACAATCACGCCCAAGAAACACAAATTTCCCTTGGGGAGAAAACTTGTGTTTCCAATGTATATCGAACCCGATAACCCGATGCTTAGAAGGGGAACGCGCAATCAATCATGTATCTATCTATATCTAGATATATCAATCACTATATATGTACAGAAAACGAAGCTGCATGGCACCTATAGTTAACAATAGATAAAATACATTTGTGTTTACCTATTACACATGCCTGTTACATAAGTACTACTAATCAGTGTCCTATAAATAAACTGGCACTAAACGTCAGTTCTCAGTAAGATAATAACCACATGTACGAAAACGTTGCCATATTTGTCCACAACAAATTACATGTAACACCTAAAACGATTATGCTAACAAGACTTGACCAAGAAAGTGGTTGCGCAACAAAAACTGTAAACATTGGGTGCGGGTCTTTAGAGCTGGTAACATAGCCCGGAAACTTCTACGTTATTTATAGATTGACCGGGGTTTAGCCGAACGGTAACCTTTGGTGGACTGCATAGTGTTTGAACCTTGACAAACGCTCAACGCTCTCTCGCAAAAATGGTTTAGCGCATGAAAAAATGTTTCAAATAAAATTGGTCGTGTTTCGCTTCTACGTATATCATCTGTACTGCGTGGGAGTGCTACTCATTGCCCGCGTCTTTGTTTCCTGAACGGTATAATCTGGCAGTCTTCAAGTCAAGGGTGAATAGGTATCTTCTAAACAGGCTTGCTACATCTTCGGCTGCATCATCGCTTTCCGTCAGGTGAGATAACGCTGTTATTCTTAAATAATATATAGTCTTACAAAAAACTTTTTTATGTGCTAATTAAAACATATTAAGGGTGGAAAGTAACCTGGTTTTCTCGAATTATTTACGACGCAGACACGAGATTTAAAGAGACAACTTTTAGAACTCCAAAATTTAGGTATATACGAAAATTCAGCTTACTATCTCTCATTCCGAGATTGATCCGAGAATTTGACTGCAATACATAAGAAGTTTTACTTCAATAAATAGCCGAAATAATGGTTCTAGACTTACGAAAATATATTCACCTCATCCACAGTTTACGTACTCAGTAAGACGTAAATCAGCATCGGAGCATTTTGCGCACGCACCCGAGTGTTCGAAGCAAGCGAGATGGTATCGCCTCTCAATTGTACCCAGATTGTACCCTCGGGGCACGTGGTATTAAGAGATTTAGCTTGTTGTGTCTAGCGCAAAGTTTACATTGCCTAGGCTATTGTGATAAGGCCTGTGTTTTGACAAACACGTCGTAAGAGAGTGCAGATACAACTGTCGAAGTGCACCTATCGCTAAGTGCCACAGACACCAATTAATCTCCTCATTGTCTTAGTTGGATGCACGTTCGCCTTCTAGGTTGGATTCTCGGGGAAACACTAGTTTTCTCAAGAAATTTGTATTTCTGGTTCTGGTTGTTATTGAGTGTGTGATGTGAATGATTCCGGCAGCCACGACACAAGTAATCGAACTTGGGCAGTGAGTGTAAAAGTATTTCTTTCTTAATGTACACGTTGGCACGTTATATTTATTCTATTATGACAGTATGCTTTTAATCGATCGTTCATGTTAATTACAATAAATATTTTTTCATTCTTAAAAACATTTTTCATATCACAATAAATAAATGAAATTGCAAGCAGGTTCGATCAGTTTTAAGCGCGGTTATTTTGACGTTCTTTCTGTTACAACTACAAACCAATCACAATACTGTCGTGAGGGAAAATTGACCAATCATTGACATCAAAAATATGTATAACTAACGTCACTAATCAGTTAAGCCAATAGATGCGGATGCTATTTCGAATAATCCCTTTTTTATCACTTTTTATTCGTTAAGAATCCAAACTAAAAAGCATTTAAATAAGATATGAATATATAGGTGTAATTCCAGAGCTAAATAAAACAAAAAAAATATAATTACATATTCTCTGCTGTGGTGACCCGGGTGACGAGATTCTACGATCGAGTTGACCAATAACTCGGACTGTTTTCAACTATTTAATTATTTATTTTCAAGTCCGGTGAGTTCTTACCATTAATCTGTGATGCTAGTAACTTGACCTCGACATGACATGTTGACTTAAAAGCATTTGACAAGCTTTACGGACATGCCCGACAAAAAGTGTAGTGTTTGACATTTATAAAAACAAATATTTACACGCCACCGTGCACTGTTACAATCGCTGTTTTTTATTCGTTTGGATTAAGTGATAAAATGGTTTGATTTTTACCGACTTCAGAAAAAAGGAGGAGGTAATCAATTCGACTGTACTTTTTTTTGTGTTGCCTCATAACTTCTTTCCACGTGAACCGATTTGGAAGTTTTTTTTTGTTTAAAAGCTGGTGCTTCCCAATGGTCCTATTTAAATTAAATCAAGATCTGATCAGTATTTTTTGAGTTATCGCCAATGATACATTGTATTAAATGAAGGTTCCGACGATAAAGCGGTGAAGCCGGTATTTTTTAAGCTTTGCTTGCGTTTAATTATTGACGAATCTCGTCTTTATGTAAGGTTTTCTTTAGAACTATAGTTAAGCGTTTAGTCAATGAGATACCTCGTGATCTTGGCTCACATAAATTAGACCCTCAATGATGTAGATGTAAAGTGAATATCAATAGAATAAAGCACAATTAAATATATTTTAATGCTAGGGTAAGCTAAATACGAGATTTGTACTAGGCGGTAACTGAATTAGTTACAAAGGATTTCATTTACTCAACAGAAAACAGATGTGGGCTACGAAAGAACTAATGTTTATCTTAATAGAATTGATTAATTGTCGTAGTGTAAGAAACTAGATACAAAAGTGCTGAAGAAGAGTGGCGGGTGAATAGTTCTTAGGTGGAAGTGATCTTTCGGTCTAAAAATGCACGCCACTGCACAAAAAAATTCATACATTTACCACTCGATCGTTTGATGAATTATATTGGAAGGATGTGCATTTTTAGACTGGCAGCTAATGACTGGTTAGCCGTCAAATTAGGCGAACTAGAGGCGGTGCAGCGAAAAAATATAAACAAATTGAGATCATCATACCAATTATAACTGGCGCAAACACGCTACCAGAGGACTTCATTATATCCTCTTTTGAGTGCGTACAAAAACCAATTAAAACTACCAATATTTGGTATTCAGCAATATAATACTTTTTAAATGTGCACTACTTATAATATATTTAAAAAAAAAACAAAGTGTTGCACTCCGGGAGTGCCGGCAGAATTGAAACTTTTTCGCCGCGCGGTAGAAAGAGAGTGGGATATTACTTCCTTTCCTTCGTCTTACGAATTTTCGATCAGGTCACGTGTCCTGACGCGAGTTTAACATTTTTTAACCATCCGAAAAAAGTGCACAACGCCGCTAAAGAAGTTTTCACTTCAAAAAAATTTTGTACGAATAGGTAATATCTGTATTATCAATGGAATGTTTATAAATACAGATATGGGAAGAATAACAATAATGCTTTATGTTTGTAAACAGGAAAGCAGTTGATCCGTCCGCCTCTAGATAAGAGGGAATTTACATATTTTATTGCACATTAGCTGTTGATAAAAATAATTAATATTTTATATACCTATATATCTAGGGTTTACATGTTATGTTAAGATATATGTCTTATTCCGTTCGTTTAATCAGCAAATAGTAATGTGTTATGAACACAAGTTTTCTCGTCAAGAGAAATTTGTGTTGCTGTTCTGGGTGTGAAATAAATATTTCCTGCACCCACGACACAAATCATCGAACTAAGAATTTAAAAAAGAATCAGTAAATTTACTAATATGCATGACAATGGTTAGTTATTGACCTGACAATGAATATAAAAGCTGTTATCCGCGTGAAATCTACGTGATGGGTGTAATGTGTGTGTGCGATGTGAATGTTTCCGGCACCCACGATACAAGTCTTTGAACTTAGTGTGGGGCTGTGAGTGTGAATGCGTTTGTTTGTTGTCTGTTATGCCGTTTGGTTTTATTGAAGAAAAACTCTCATTATCTTCCGCATTATCTTTACATATTCGTCGTTTTGTGCCAAACAAGTAATCAAATAAATTTTCTTTAAAGCATTCTGTACCTCTGTAACCTGATCACATCGATTTCACGCGGATAAACCGCCTATGATTAAAATATCAATGCACAGTGGCCTTTCACTCCAATTGTATGCAAACTACCACATCGCTTTATACACGAGGTTTCCCCAGTGGGCTGGTAATGTGATATCTGTTGTGATAGCGTCAGGTCCGCGGGTCCACTGTACACATTGCTAAAGAAGGAATGCGCCAAAACAAAATGTAATAAATTTATATAGGATAATTTTTTCTTCAAACCTGGCAATTCTTGACCACTATCTCACCTGATGGAAAGAAAAGCAGCCAAAGTACATACTACACGTACATACTTGCCTAGAGAATACCTTTTCACTCGAGACTCCCAGAATATACCATTCGGGGAATAAAGACGCAGGCAATGAGTTCCACTCCATTGATGAACGTAGAAGCAAAACGCTTTGAGCGAACTGGAGTTATGTCAACCATAAATGGATGACGTTTTAAAAATTGTCTTGTTGTTAGATGGTAAAAGGGCCATGGTGGAATAAACTCGTGTAATTCCTTCGCACACTCTTAAAAATGTAAGCGATAGAGTACCGATAAGCTTGCCACCTTACGTCTGTGATCGAGTTCAATTGCCACTGTTTTGCTAAAGTAATTGCGTTGTACCTTTTAAAAAGGCATAGCGCGTTGATAATTAATGTTATTTTAAACATAACAGACCTACAGACTCTGGGTCCATACCGTTTTATGTCACGTTCGTAAGCTGGTGCGTACGTACGTACTTGCATTGGAGCCAAAATCTTTGATGTGACCGTCGCGTTTTGTCTTTAGAGCTTCTGCTACCACGTCTATCAGATACCAGTGATACCTACATCTGAGTACCGTTTCAGTGCTACCGAAATAAATAGCATGTTTAACCCTCGACGCAAAAACAGTGGTTTTATATGTTAATCGTGTGTATATGTGTGGCTGTCTAAGGAAAGGCGTCGTAGCTCTGAAAAAAAACTTAGTATTTTTTTTTAAAGGTGACTTGATCAAAAGTGTTCATAGCTATGTTTGGTGTAAATTGGTGCAGCCGTTTTACCATAGCGTCAGGGGTGTTTTAATTTTTTTTATTTGTTGCTTGTTAAAAAATTATGGAGGCGTTCTTAAAAAAGAAATTCAAATAAATTAAATGTACACGTTGTCTTTGCAATAAATACTCCCAGTTTCTGTAACATTATTTTAATAAAATAAAAACCTTATACTTCATCATATCAATAATTTAACCCCGCGCAATACTTTCAATTTATTGCCAATTTCGTGAGTAAAATTTATTTTTTCAATTAAAAGCCGATCCATAGCAGGTTGCGCGTTGAATCAATATTCAGTTGTGAAATGTTAATATTTATTTATTTTAATCTCGTGGGTATTTTTTTAACACGAACCCTATACCAGTGACTGAAAAATATTTTTGAAATGGCTGTAATATGTTTTTTTTAACGTTCTCAACCTCCGTATCTCGAATGACAATAAAATATTAATAGACAAAAACCCATATAACAAAAACAACACAAAAAAGTGATTGGGAAAGCGATTAGAAATTGTAACTAAACTAAACCTCTAGTTAAATAAAATAATTTTAAACTTTGGTTAAAACCCCTGGCGCACTGTGAAATTGTTAATTTGTAATATAGGTACAAAAACGTGGTCATCACACTAATATACAGAAAACAAGTAGCATCGCTGGTGAGGAGGAGTCGAGGGGTGGCAACAATATCCTGAAAGTAGTGGCTGATGACCCGAAAGCGCCTGTACTGAGGCATCTAGTGCGGACAATGGTACCTCACGGGATCCCTCGTAAGTTTATGACGCACTAATTTTAATTTTAATTGTATTTCATTTTATTTCATATATCTTGTGTACTAACAAATAGCTTGTAGGCCTTATTTTATATTTTTTTACTAACAAATTGTATGGATACCTTGTTGTTCCAAAATAAACAATTTGAATGAATTGAATTTGAATATTATAAATCCGAAAGTTTGTGTGTATATTTGTTTTCTCTTCACGCTGTAACGGCTGAACGGATTTTAATGATTCTTTTTTAATATATTAATATATACCTGGGATTAACACATAGGATATTTTTTAACTAGATAAACGCGGGCGAAGCCTCGGTTCTTGATATATAAATCTCTAAACTAATTTAAATTATGATTACTAAAATTGCATCGCCTATACTAGATGAGAACAATAACAAAGATTAACATCCCAATTAAGATCAAAGAACATGAATCATAGATATATCTCAACAGAGACTAGCCATGATCTCCAAATCTGACAGCACAGTGTCAGTAGCAAACAACGTCAACAGTGGTTGTAGACTGAAGGCCTATACACTTGCCTGGAAGTAGCATGCTAGTTATGGCAAACCGGCACGCCGGCTACAGGTATTATATGTTAAAACGACATACTTGAAGTGACAACTGAAGACCACGAGACTCCGCTTTCCTGCAAGGGGAAAATATGAAACGGCTTGTGAGCTCCTTCCTAGATACTGACATACTTACGACTAGCGCAAGGGGTACCTATTGACTCGCATAATTTTCCAATTCCTAGTTTAATTTGGCCGAAAATTTTTCGCATAACAAGTTTTGGCATATTCATGCTTTGGCAAATAATGTCAGGGCATACCTTCCGTTTATTTTTGCATAACATTTGGTGGCCTTATGTTTCTAGGCATATCCTTGCAGAAAATAATATTTGAATTGTTGGAGTCATATATAGGTGCCATGACGAGCGAAGCGAGAAGGAGCGTTAGGTTACTGGTGACCAAAAAAACGAGCGAGCCGAGCGAGCGTAGCGAGCGTGCCGCGGCAGCCGCCGGCCTAGCGCCAGGACTAAAATAAAATGTAATTTATATAGTTATGCACATTCGTTTTAGGCCACTTTATCATTATGCTCAATATTGTTATGCGGAATTTTTTTTTTACTTAAACGTTCTGCTCGACATCGTGTGGCGTATTGATGCGTGGGCCAAAAGTTGTTATGCTACTTGAAATTATGACTTCAGCTTTTATGCGAGCCAATATGGACCCAGCACAAGTGGCAAAAATTTAAAATTTTAAAATACTCTTGACGATTTGTCTGAAAACGGCTGCACTGATTTTCACCACAGCTATGAAAAATTTGATCAAGTCACATCTAGAAAAAAAAACAAAATCAGCCGTTTAAGAGATACGATGCAACAGACAGACTCGCGTTACAAATTTATACAACAGAAAAAGAGGGTCGATTTTTCATCACGAGCCTTTTTTTTTATTTTGACTTCGCAATTTGGGTTATACAAAAACAACAACGCTACTTTTTCACTTTCGCGGCAAAAACCTTGTCACTGGTTTAAAACCGCGTTACAGCTACCATGCTAGTAGCTCAGCATCCTAGGTAGCATACATGCAACTAGCAAACCCGAATTAAACGTGCTAGTAGTTCGCATTTATCAGTAACTGGCAATGCTTTTGTGCGAGCTACTGGCATGTGTGTCACGGGCTTAAAAGGATCTGCATTCCACGCGCAGAATTCCTAGGCTAGCTTT
Source organism: Lomographa bimaculata (assembly GCA_948107665.1). Taxonomy (NCBI): domain Eukaryota; kingdom Metazoa; phylum Arthropoda; class Insecta; order Lepidoptera; family Geometridae; genus Lomographa; species Lomographa bimaculata. The sequence goes on from OX403589.1 coordinate 16,914,436, forward strand.
CACTGCCGCTGATGATAGCTTAGATATTACATAATACTTTAATGGAATTCTCTGTGAATCATTCATTCTCTGTGAAATTTAGTTGGAATTTCATAAATTGGAACTAGATTGAATGTTTTGCAATGCGAATGATGGTAATGAGTGTAATGATTTGTTGCAGATTGCTATATCCATGTCCTATTGAGTTAATGTAATCTCTTGATTGTTTGCTAGTGTGTATAATATAATAAATAACAGAAGAATTTATATTTTGTTTTAGAATTAAGTGTAAGGTCATATAAATTTTCGGCCGGAATTACTTTTCTGCAAATAGTTAAATTGGACCTTATTTCGGGTTTTCAGATTATTTGAATAAACTACAAGAAAACCATAGTTGTTATTTTTTATTTATTGGGGGTTATTATTAGGTCACTCCAAAATATTTTAGTTTGGAGTCACTAGTAAGACATAAAATGCAGTTTTGGTTAACAACGTGACTCAATGGTAAAAAAAAATATTTATCAAATCATATCATATCTTTCAATCATGGCACTATAGTTTCGTTTTGGAAAAATATGTTGGTTTATTATTGTGAAGTACTTTTCGCACTAACCTTTCAAATAGTTAAAATTCAAAATTATTTATTCACATAAGTACGTAGGTAAAACACGAAAAAAACTTAACAATGTTCAGAATTCACGCTTCTTACCGTTCCAATTCCCCTCATCTTTCATGTCAACCGCTTTGCCTTCCTAAAAATGCTACTGCAGAAATTATTTACAAAAAATACCTAACCGATACACGATGCAAGAAACATTCCACCGTTTATTTCGTAGTTATGAATAATACATATTGCCAAAACAGGCGTTCCTTCGATTCGAATACGCATGCCTTTTCGGGTGTGCATGCCCGATCATTTATCATTCTGGACAGTCGATGGGAAAAGTACTCTATTTAATTTTTATAATATTTGATTAAGATGAAACTGCTAATTCTGTTAATTTTTAAATTAAATTGTAACGAAAAGTGGTGGGGGTGGTGAAACACTGTGATGGATAAATAAAAATTTTCCCAGTGATACAAAAGTTTCACTTCTATTGTGTGTCTTATTGTTAATTACGACGTGTTACAAATGAAAAAAAAAACAGTGATTGTAACAAACACTGTCAAAGAATGAAACAATTCACAAAAAAATAAATAAAAATATATTATTGAAACTGTACTACACTATAAAAAGAAGTGTTTACCCGCCCCTACTTTCCGTCACTCAAAAAATGTTTGATTAAATTTCAAAGCCCTTCCATAAGAAATTTGACTTTAAAAATACCCATCCACAACTCTACACAGGAAATCCTTTGATTTTTCTGCCCGACTGTCCCATTGATTATATATTTGCTTGTAATCTGCAATGTGGTACTTCCGTGACTTACTTCACTGTAACCACAAGTGACAGCTGTCCGATTAGCTTGGTCGGATAGTCTGTTACTGACCAATGAACTATGGACTACTTATTTCACTTATTGGGACATAAAAATATTACATGTTTGAGTTCTTTTTTATTCCGCTACTGGTTTTTATTGTTTTAGTGGGTGTTATATAATTATTAATATTTGTGGCAATTTTAGTTCTTGTTTAAGACGAAACACAATTTTTGACGAATGTGTACAAAACTTACCGTATTAAAAAGAGATAAACTTATAGACAGTTCTGTTGTTTTTTTTATCGTTGATTTTGTTATTTTTGGAAATTCCTTGGTGGCATTTAGTTTTTTTTAATTGAGTAGGAAGTCTCCCACTTGATTTTATTTTTAATTTTCCTATAATTAAGAGCTTAGAGCGAATAATTTAGGCATTGTAGGGATCTAAAAGAGCCTTAAGTAAGACCAAAAGTACATATGAGGCAATTTAATTTTTTTTTAAATACCAGAAACATGCACCAAAATAAAATTGTAAGGCAAAAGAGTAAACCTTTCAGAAAATTCTAAAAAAATAACAAAATCAACGATAAAAAAATAACACCAAGCGGATTTGACGCGAACTTGTATTTTCCATATAGGTCCAACTACACGTCCACCACGTTTGGCTAACCCTCTACCAAACACCCTGTATAATGACACAGTGTCATTATACAGGGTGTTTGGTAGAGGGTACTTAGCTCAAATTACAATTTGTAATTTGAGCCAAGTATTTAAACGCGCTCTCAGTAGTTTAAATATGTAAGCTCTCATTCAGTAGTAGTTACCTAAATGAGAGATATTTCCAGTTATGTCCTTTTTCAATCCTACTATCCATCTAATATTATAAAACCGTCCTACCAATATTAGAAATCCGAAAGTTTGCGTGTAAGTGTGTAAGTATGTTTGATTCCGCTTCACGCTTTAACGGCTGAACGGATTTGTATGAAATTTGGAAAGTACATAGCTTATACCTAGGATTAAAACATAGGCTACTTTTAAATTTGATAAAAGCGGGGGAAGCCGCGGGGCACGGCTAGTAATTAATAAATACTGAATTTCTAAATTTGTTTCTTTAATTATTCAATAACTTGTCACCAAAATATAAAGTATTAATAAGTATTATATTAAGTTCGTGTGCACAGATGTTTCAACAAATATTATTTATATTGATTAACTAGTCATTAAATATTAATAAAGAAATATCGGTGAAAACGTATAGAGTATCGAATTTCATGCAGTCCGAATTTAACAGATGCTAATTTTATGCGAAATTGATTTGGTCGGGTGGTCAGTTGTCGGCAACGTACCAAACTTATTTACAATACTTCGAACTGAATACTTTAAAAGGCTTTCAAGCAATCTGGGGAAATCCATATTCAAACAAGCATTTATTTTAAAACAGGTATAAACTAGTCGATTTACTAAAAAATAAAAAATCCGACTGCGAAATATGAAAGTCTACTTTTTATGTATTATATATTATTAGGAACCTACTTTGTAGGGTTTCGTACCCAAAGGGTAAAACGGGACCCTGTTACTAAGATTCCGCTGTCCGTCCGTCTGTCACCAGGCTGTATCTCATGAACCGTGATAGTTGATGATGTATTTCTGTTGCAGATATAACAAGAAATACTAAAAAAAATAAAATACAAACGCATTTTTTTTTTTGCTGTTTTATAGATAATGGTACGAAACTCTTCGTGCGCGTGTCCGACTCGCACTTGATCGGTTATTACAATTTACCTATGTTTTTCGCGTATCCTGTATGTATATTTGTAATTTTTTTTATCGACATGAAGGAATGACAAGGGGATAATATAACATTACACAAGAAGTAGGTTTACATTTGAGCAGTCGGGTATTTTAATTTTTTTGTATATTGATTTGTTTGTATAAGCTATACTTATTTTTCAAAACATTAATTTACTTATATGAGAAACATTAAAACTTAACTTTAAATATAAACTATACATAGCGTACATTATTTTTAGATCATAACATATTTTAAATTTATAGTAAGTAGAAATATAATTTAAAAGGTGTCTGGATGTAGGTACTTTGAGATTATTTGCACACCAATGTAAACAAAGTCCATTTTGTGCGGACTGCGGTCGCATAGAATGCGTTCACATTTAATATTAGTAAATGTTGAACAAATCCTTCTCACTTGAGTGTAAACTAGAGTTATCATTATTGCAAATGGCTGCCACTAACGGCCCTACAACACACCATTATTGTACAAAGGATATCAAAGGCCAGATCGAAACACCACAAGAGGGTTTTAAAGTGTTGAAAGTGCAGTTACCTAATAATGTCATTGTTTTATAAATGGCCACAGAGGTCTTTGATCGAATAGATATGCTTCGATGTGAACACAGTTGTTGCCTTTTACAAGTTTATCAAAAAGGGAATTGTGGTCTGATTTAAGAGAATTGCACAAGAGCTTTCTTTGTCCTTAAGGGTGAATCCATAAATGTAGTAGTAGCGATAAGTAACTATATATAGTGCGCGTTCTATTATATAGCTCAAACATCTTATATATATATATATAAAAAAGGTGACTGACTGACTGACATAGTGATCTACCAACGCACAGCCCAAACCACTGGACGGATCAGGCTGAAATTTGGCATGCAGATAGATGTTATGACGTAGGCATCCGCTAAGAAAGGATTTTGATTAATTCTACCCCCAAGGGGATTAAAACAGGGGATGAAAGTTTGTATGAAACTTTGTCAATTTTAATTAATACTTCTTAACGCGAGCGTAGCCGCGGGCAAAAGCTAGTTAAAAATAAAACTATTTCATTTTGCAGTCGGCTTTATTGGTTATGGTTCCATTAGTATTCAAATATATTTGAACTAGCAGATCATCGCGGCTTCGCGCTCGTTAATCAAGTTAAAAAGCAGCCTATGTGTCAAACCAAATTATAAGCTATGTACATTTCAAATTTCATCCTAATCTGTTTAGCCGTTACAGCGTGAAGACAAAACAAACATACTTACACACAATCTTTCGGATTTACAATACCAGCTGTGCCTCACGGCTTCGTCCGCATTTATCAAGTTAAAAAGTAGTCTATGTGTTAATCCTAGGTATACGCTATGTACATTTCAAATTACATCCAAATTTGTTCAACCGTTACAGCGTGCAGCATGAACAGAAAACAAACATACTTCGAACTACACACAAACTTTCGGATTTATGATATTAGTGTGATTAGAATGACTCAACGGACCAAAAACGTAAAATTGGTTTTTAGTTTTAAAAAAAACATTATGTATATCTAACTGTGAAATAAACAGGGATTACAAGGGTTCAGGTATTGGTACGGCCAAATTCAGTTGTAGACCAATTTAACGCATACAATTAACATGCATCCTTTATGAGGATATAAACAATAAGTTCATTTAAATTTTCATCTAGAAATTCGCAGACAATGTTTAAAATATACAAACATATAAGTGCCAGTGCGCATTCAAAGGAGAAAATAAACTTATGATCAATTAATGCTATAATCACAGTTAATAACATAAATCGATTTAATATAAAGTCACATTATATTCGTACATACTTCGATTTAAGTTATTTACTGTGATTATGGCATTCATTGATCATGCAGGAGGTAAATGCTATAAAATAATTTAATGAGACATGAGAGTCACATAATAAGGCTCTATTTACTACTTCACTAATAAAGCTAAAAGCTATCAAAAATAGTACTTTACGAGTACATAAACTTGTATGAAATATTTCACTATTATAGCTCTCTGTTTCGACATAAATACCATAAGAATGGAACACAGCGGATAATAGACAAGAAAGGTCAAATAATATTGAAACTGATCGAATCGAAGGGAAAAGCTGCTGCAAGAAGGTTAGAGTTGCAATATCTTGTAACGAGAAAAAAGAAACAGAAACAAAGACGAAGTTGTTTCGAAATCCACTATAAAGTAGCTTTAGAATAGATTACTTAATTAAACAACCAATATTTATTTATTTCATTAAAAGTATTACAAGTACATTTGTGACACCTAGAAACCTAAAATCGTTTTTAATTAGTAAAATAAATAAATGAATGAAATGGTTTATCCAGATGCAGAGCTCCTCTGTTTACTATACTATCAACTTTACACGTATCTACTTTAAATATATGATAAAAAAAAACAAATAATAATAATTAAACGCAATCAAAGCTTAAAAAAACCGACTTCACCGCTTTATCATCGGAAGCTTGATCCCCCAGCTTACAAATAAAAAAAGAATCATCAAAATCGGCTCACAACGAAAGAAGTTGTGAGGTAACTTTTGAAGTCGGGTAAACCAGAACATCGTCAAAGTACGCATTATTCGTCACAAAATAGACATTATTGACGATATTTCAAGAACTACTGATCAGATCTTGATCAAATTTAAATGGGACCAAGTAGAAAGCAAAATATTTCAAACTAAAAAAAAATTTCGAAATCGGCTCACGTGGAGAGAAGGAATAGACCAGGGTAGAAGCCTTTAAAAATAATGAAAAGTGAAAAAAAATTATAATAGAATGAAACCCATTAGAAAAGGAGGGAAATATGATAAAAATGAAAGGAAAAATAATTTACGGGCGATCTGAGGTTGGGAAGGGGATGGGGGTGAGTTTTTAAGGGTAAAAAACGGTTTTTCTCGATTTCCGGCAAAACTAAAAGTCCTATCGAAAAAAGTCAAATGGAAAAGTTGTAGATAATAAAAAGATCTAAAACTTTTGTATTTACACTTTTTTCACATAACCTCAAAATTTATGTGAAAAATTCAAAAAACCAAGTTTTTGGTTTTTTATTTTTATCTTTTACAACATTTTTTTTTTTTTAACGAAATTTTGTGAAAACTTACCTTTTTATGTCCCAAATACGCTGTAATTTATTTGATTAAAAATATTTATTTTTTCACCTTATTTTGAATTAATATCGAAAAAACACCCTAATTTTCAATCGAAAATTCACCCGTCAAAATATCAGCTTTTTTCAAAAAGTTGGTGTGGTTTCTGTTCGTTGAAATCTCTACTTTCCGATGGTGAAAAAAAAAAAATATGTTACTATGGTAAATCTTCTCAGAAAATGCAAACTAAATGAAGTATAAAATAAAGAAAATGCTACGAAATATATAGTATATAATAGTAGGTATGTATGTAGTAAGACCCAGACCCGCCTAGCCCCTTCCCCACTTCCAGGTATTTCGTGGAGAAGTGGGGAACGGGCTAGGCGGGTCTGGGTCTTACTACATACATACCTACTATTATTATATACTATATATTTCGTAGCATTTTCTTTATTTTATACTTCATTTAGTTTGCATTTTCTGAGAAGATTTACCATCGTAACATATATTTTTTTTTTCACCATCGGAAAGTAGAGATTTCAACGAACAGAAACCACACCAACTTTTTGAAAAAAGCTGATATTTTGACGGGTGAATTTTCGATTGAAAATTAGGGTGTTTTTTCGATATTAATTCAAAATAAGGTGAAAAAATAAATATTTTTAATCAAATAAATTACAGCGTATTTGGGACATAAAAAGGTAAGTTTTCACAAAATTTCGTTAAAAAAAAAAATTTTTGTAAAAGATAAAAATAAAAAACCAAAATCTTGGTTTTTTGAATTTTTCACATAAATTTTGAGGTTATGTGAAAAAAGTGTAAATACAAAAGTTTTAGATCTTTTTATTATCTACAACTTTTCCATTTGACTTTCTGCCGGAAATCGAGAAAAACCGTTTTTTACCCTTAAAAACTCACCCCCATCCCCTTCCCAACCTCAGATCGCCCGTAAATTATTTTTCCTTTCATTTTTATCATATTTCCCTCCTTTTCTAATGGGTTTCATCCTATTATCATTTTTTTTGGTTTTAAAAATTATCGACCCTGGACTAGAATGAGGTAAAACAAATAAAAAAAAAATACAGTCGACTTGAGTACCTCCTCCTTTTTTGGGAAGTCGGTAAAAAACGTTTTATTGACACTATAAATAAGAGGTACAAAGTCGTCCACATAATTTGCAGGTAGGCTCAACATGAAAATGTGATATTTATCTTTAGAGAAGGAGGTCCTCACTTATTATTAATACACTTAGTTTCAGTAATATCCCGGGACTTAATCGCACACAGAACTATTCAGTCTTCTCAAGACCATGGCCAATGCAATTAGGCCAAAACTTCGAAGTAAATAAAAATAGTTTTTAGTGCGATTGAGTCCCGAGATATTACCTAAACTATGTGTGTTAAAAAGTCACTATGCAAATAATCATTACATTCATACATTTAAAATTATTATATTGGTTATTTAAAGTATAACGTGTACAAATCGATAAATCATTTGATATCAATAAAAAAAAACAGCTTATAGACAAGGTGCATGAGTTGGATGCATTATAATGGAATTTAAAAGATATTAAAGTATTTAATTTGGCATTACAGTCTTTTTTTTTACTCTAGCGACATTGATCTGAAATATCTATAGAGTAACAATCTGAACCAACAATCGTGCAAAAAACCTAAGTCATTAGTTCAAGGGTTGTCTCTATATAAAAAAACATCGGCTTATAGACCAGGTGTATGAGAGCTTATAATTAAATAGATTGTTGTTTTTTTTTTAAAGTTCCGCTTTGTATTCTCCGAACTGTATAGTTTGGGAGTCTTCAAGTCAAGGGTGAATAGTTATCTTCTAGGCAAGCATGCTACATCTACGGCCGCATTTTCGCTTTCCATCAGGTGAGATGTATTCTAATGCTTGCCTATCGAGCATAAACAAACAAACAAACAAACGCATTCACACTCACGACCCCAAACTAAGTTCAACGACTTGTATCGTGGGTGCCGGAAACATTCACATCACACACACATTACACCCAGACCAGAAGCACAAGTGTCCCTTGGGAATGAATTTGTGCCACTGCCGGGAATCGAACCCAGGACCCGCGGCGCAGAGGGCGGACAGCTGTCCGCTGCGCCAACTGGGTCGTCGATAAAAAATCTGAAGGACCTCCAATAATAATCTACCGTCGTTGGTAATGTATATCCTTCGCATATCCTCTGAGTCCACTCTTAACCATCTTCCAAGAGATTACCATTTGTCACGACTAAAGTACCATATCTCATGATTTATCAGCTATTCTTAGATCGCTCGAGAATTTGTCAGGCCTACGGCGAGATGTATAGCGCCCCTGTGCAAATGTCGAACGATTTACGACCTCTCTAGGCGCTTTATGATTTGTCGATCTGCCTTACCGATGATAACGAAGGACTTGGGATTAGAGAACCGTGATTTATTTAGCAGAGATTGAATTGGAGTCAGATAAAACAGCTTCGTGTTTGAATGGGTATGACGAATGTATTGGCATCTTAAACGTGATTGGCTACTTGTGAAGGATTAGAGTAACAACTAGGATATAAAATAATTAAAACTTGTTTATGTGACAAAATAAAGACTTAGTATATATCCATTTTTTTTACTGTAAGCCTCAATCCAGGCAGAGCCTGTATCTTAGAAGTCTGATATGGCTTATAGTTTTAAACATTAAAAGTTTATTTGGTGCATGTTTCGTTTCAGATGGATTCAGTATCGCCTGAAATTTTGTAAAGATTCACTTTTAGACAAATAGACCAGATCTAAGGAAACATGTCACGATCTAAAGATTGATCGAGCGAAACGAGATCTCTCAGTTGACTTGGGTGTTTCATCACTTTGTCCGTCCGTCCGTCCATCAGAGGCATTTAACGTCTGAACTATACAAGCTAATAACTTTAAATTCTCAGAGGGTATGAAAAGAACTTTGCAAGTTGAGTAAGTAACGGTTAAAAAAATAAATATGTTGCAAAATAACAATTTGGTAGGCATATTTTGTCCCGGGGAGTATCTCAAAAACGGCCACACATTTAAAGCTGAAACTTACGAATAATATCAATTATATCTTGTACTTGAATAACAAATAAAATCAAAATTGTTTATTCACACGGGCCCCACTCATTACAGTTAATGACTCTACTGCCAGATTCCCAAAATTACAGCCATCTGGAGAAGAACCTAGCAAGAAACTCGGCGTTGATTTTATTTTCATTCATTTTTTAAAATCATTCTTAAAAACTAATACATAATTATATTAACCTAGGTATACTATGTAGTCGCTAGAAAGAGCTTGTGCAGTGTGATTCCGTGTATCCATGTCAACAGATACAAAAATAAAATAATGATTAGGTAATAAGAAAAAAATATACAATCAAAATTATACCTCATAAGCTATTGACCCAGTTGGCGCAGTGGACAGGTGTTCCCTCTGCGCCGTGGGTCCAGGGTTCGATTCCCGGCAGGAACACAAATTCCTTCCCAAGGGATATTTGTGCTTCTGGTTCTGGGTGTAATATGTGTGTGTGGTGTGAATGTTTCCGGCACCCACGATACAAGTATTTGAACTTAGTATGGGGCTGTGAGTGTGAATGCGTTTGTTTGCTTGTTGTTTTGTATTCTCTATTAGGCTAAATGAAGGCGCGAGGTCTCAAAGAGAACGACTAGTATTTTTAAATTTAAAGATGTGTCTCTCGATCATCGAGTACATCGAGTCTCGATGTACTGGTAAAACCATTATCTTATTCGTCATAAATATATTCGTCATAAATAAACCTTGGAACGGATTAGTACTATGACCAAGTCTTCTCTCGGTCAACGCCTTTTTACAATCGACTTGTATCTCGTACAAAACTTTGCAGCGCAAATAAATTACAAAAAACCAAACAAAACAAAACTCCGAGACCGCATTCAAATAGACAGAATAGGAAAGACAATACAACAATAGAAATGTAAACAGTGCTTTTATTTCATACAAAGTGTATTTGTTGCGAACTACATAAAAATAAATTGTGCAATTTAAATTTTAATACTAGTTATGCCTCGTGGCGTTACCCGCATTATTTTCGATCAAAAGTAGCCTATATGTCCTCTTCCTTAAATCTATACTATTTTTTAACCGACTTAAAAAAATGAGGGGGTTCTATGTTCGACTGTATGTATTTTTTTATGTATGTTCACCGATTTGTCCTTGTGGACCGATTCTCAAATATTTTTTTTTGTTTGGTAGATAATACTTCAGAGGTCAAAATCGATCAAGCCAAAACCAAAATGTAAGCGGTGAAGCGGTGCTTACGTTTAAATTATGTTTTATTTATTTATTTTATTGTCTGATAGGCTAGCACAACTGTCAAAGATAATTTCAGTAACATCGTAACTAATACTTAAAGACACTCGTATCGCGGTCCACCTGGTTGATTGTAACTGACTGACAAGATTCCTTACCTGAGTTCCCTGATAAATACAATATGAGAGTCTTTAAGTCGCGAGTGAATAGGCATCTTCTGGGCAAACGTCGACCGCGTCGTCACTTACCATCAGGTGAGATAGCAGTCAAACGTTTGCCTGTCTTGAATAAAAAAAGCCATGTTCAGTCATACCAGTGTTAGAATGGGTGACCGTTGGGATTTTCATCGTGCTTCGGAAGCCACGTTAAACTGTCGGTCCCGGTATTAGGTATAGAAAAGTAAAGTAAAACATGTTTTCTTAATACATCAGTTACATAAATACACATTAAGTATTACGACATCCACGAAATCAAATTGCGTATAATGAGGGACTTAGACACAATTGAAAATATAACAGAGTCACGTAATGTATTACGAGACACGACAAAAAATATAAGCGAGAATACATGTTGTACGTACGAGTACTTAAATTGAATTTTTTGTACGCACTAAGTATACAAGTTTAGAACTAGACGCATTGTCCGAGTGTAATAGTCTAGGTTTAAAAAAATAGTGTCCGTGGGACTGTTTTTTTTTTAAATTCATTATACACAAACTTTTGGCCACTATTTAACATGGACTCCATAAAGTAATGGACAAAAAAAAAACAATTCAAATGTATAAAACATATTAGGTGATATAGTATTAATTACTTAATTTTTCATTTTGACATTTTTAATTTTATCATTGTATTTTTAATTAAGGAATATCTCATTTTGACCTTACAATATGACGTGTAAACTAATGTTTATGAATAAATGAGTATTTGAGTATTTAATATAACGTAGATTTTTTATTTATTACATATTTTTTAATTATAACTAAACATATTTTCAAACAATACATCTGGTGATATAGTGTAACGATTTTTTAAAGAAAACAAATAATATTTTCTAAACAAATACTAACAAAATGGGTATCGAAAGAAAAAGCTCTAAAATGTAATTTTCTAAAATATCTTACATATCTTATAAGATATATATAGATAACTAGCTGCGCCCCGCGGCTTTGCCCGCGTAAGTCCCGGACCAGCCAGAATTCAGGGTTAAAAAGTAGCCTATGTCCTTTCTCAGGCTCTAGACTATCTGTGTACCAAATTTCGTTGAAATCGGTTCAGTAGTTTTAGCGTGAAAGCGTAACAGACAGACAGAGTTACTTTCGCATTTATAATATTAGTAAGGATATAGACATAGAAAAAAAATGGTTGGAAAATCTACGTTACGCTTTTAACAGATTTGTTATATGTTTTGGAGTGGCATTTAAGAGCTGTTTATTTATATCCAATTTAATGGTATATTTGAAAATCTCAAAAATCTAGCGAGATATGACTTTTTTGTATTCATTTGAAAAATGAGACGAGCAAGCGTGACGCTTAGCTTCAGGTGAGCCCTGATGCTCAGCGTCACGCTTGCTCATCGCAGTGAAGTGCTATCCATAGTTTGATATTTAAATAGTTCAAAATCCTGCTTGGCAAAGCACTGCGTTTGTAGTTCCGAGATATTAGATGGTAAATCTCTATTGGACTTCCTAACATCTTGGTAAGGTAAAAGAAGCCGGTAGTCTGATAACCTGATTTGCGTGTCAGGTTTCCTTGTTTCTAACACTTAAAATGATAGGAATATTTAAAGAATTTTAGATGGCGGAAAATATAGCGCCTATAAAAGTGTTGCATACACTATTTAAAATGCAGAAACTCCAAATGAGGTGTCTGGACCTATTCTGTAGAAATCGATTAGAACTTTCTTTCGCTTGATTTACTAAAGCCATTATTAATTCTATTCATACTTTGAAGCCAATCTTGGATAGCTCAGTAGTTAGAACAATAGGGCCATGACACCATATGGCCGCAGGGTTAAACACCGATCAAAGCAATATTTTTTATATCTAAAATACTACTTTAGAGAACTTAAAGTTGTACATTTTAGGAATAAAATATATCGTTGCCATGCCTTATTACATAAGCCTTGTATGGCTTCACAATAAGCTATACAATTTTGAATCCACCGAAAAACCACATATGTGTATGTTAAATTTAATTTAATCTCTACCATATTATATATATATATATATATATACCTTATCTCTACCATATTGCGATTTAGCAAACTGGCGATCATTGGACATCAATCGAAGTTCATCGAACTCCCGATCTTTTGCGTCATTTATTTACGATACAATGATAAATTGAAAAAGGAGTGAATATCGATACTAATTATAGTAGCCGATAGTTACGGGCATCGCGAATCGAGGCTCTTCGTTAATAAGCTGCGACAGAAAAACAACAACAGTAAGTCTGGTTCTTATTTTACATCTACATATTATTTCTCTGTAAGGCTATATGATGTGTCATAAGTGTGTGTAGAGTGTAGGTACTTTCTGACATATAAATATTTCATTCCTTATTCGTAATAACGCATATACTACTGGATGATGAAACCTATTTGGAAATTCTGATACGTAGACACCCAGGCTCGGAAACATGGATTATGCTACTATCCAGGGCCCCAAATCTAAGTTATTGACAAAACGCTACACACTTGCGATACTTGAGATTTAACTAACAACAGTGTCAAATTTGGTATTCTACTAAATCAAGTACGTAGGCGACATTGTTAAAATAATTACGTGAAAAACTAAGAATTTTTCTAGTAATTAGTGCTTCATCCACGACCGTAAAAAAATAGCGAGCAAACTACAAAAATTTTCAAAATCGACGCTTTTCATGCGATTAAATTATAGCATTTATCCAATTATTATAGAAATCATTGCTTGAGGAAAGTCAATATCGGAATGTTGCTACAAGTTGTCATTGTAATGAGTTGTCAATGTTGCATAACCGTCAGTGCCAAAACCTATACTTCTTATATATGTGAATCGAAACGTAATAGGTAAATAAGTCATTATTTTATAGGGTATATTTTATTAATACTTTATAGATTTATGAAAATTTGGTAACATAAACTTTTTACTTAAAAAGCAGTCGTATTAAAATATAATTTTATTATGCTTTGATTATTCATTTAGGGTTATAAGAATGTTTTCTCTCCGGCGTGGATGACTTGTACACCGTTTTAGTCATTAAGAAATAACGGGTATCATAATCTTTTGGCAAATGCATTTAATTTGAACAATACAATATTATCAAGTGGCATTTTAACGTTTTATTAAATTCCACAACACAAACCTAAGTTAGCAGATCACAGCACGGTCCTTGAAACTAAAGGTTCCTTGCTTTGACCGATTTAATTATTCCGGTACTCGAGTTTTCATTTAATTCTTCAACGCTTACAACAAATAATAACGTGAAATAGGTAGAGCGTGGTGACTCGGCGAGTACTATCAGTTAAACCATTTTCCCTATTGGACACGAAATTCCCAATCGAACATGAAATCGAACATTTTCACAAAGTTACACTTGAATGTCGCGTCACAATAGCTAAGAGACTTGAGGCCCAGAGCTTTTACTAAGTTAGCTCACTGCTTCATCTCAACTGTACCATTAATAAGGCTTGATTAATCGACATGCGCCACACAGTATTTTCCGGGTGCCACGAATTGGTCCACCTATGGGCATAAACTGAACCATGGTATTAACTCGTTCTAAAGATGGAGGTGTCTTAATGAGCATGAAAGCGTGAAGCTTGCAGGGAGCTTAATACGTTATAATTTTTAATGTTTCGATGTATGCACCAGGGCGTATATATAGACTACTGATCAGCAAATTTTTTTATCTTTTTGATTATCTACTGGCTTATACAGTTTTAGATTTGTTAAAGGAAATATAGGCAAAAATTTCCTTAAACAAAACTAATACTGTATATATATACAGCAAAGACCTAAGTTACCTTCAAGGCACCAAACTTAACGGTAATACAGTTTTCTCAAGCTTACAACCAGTGGGTACCGTTCCCATCATGCTGGCAGCATTGCTCCTCTGAATTGAAATGGTAATTATTAAGTCAAATAAGTACCAGAATTTTGATCATGCGTCGTCTGAACAAGGCGACGAGGTCTGATATTTTTTTGAAAATAAAATGAGCTTTCTGTCCTCACGGGCCAGTATTTCAATACCACCGCCGCCACCGTCTCCGTTTGCGCTGCTCTGCCGAAGTTGACGCAGTTGTTTTTGGATTTGTCATTATTTTGCATAAATTACAGATTTATTGCGATATTTTACAAATCATGATCGAACCAGGGGGGCTATTCCGGACATAGATAATCTTTACATCGACGTCAAATACGAATGATTTTCTTTTGTTATGAACATCGAATTAACTGAAATTTCAACCAATCGACTGTTGTATCGATGTCGCATCAATTCGAACAATCGTATTTTGACGACCAGAATAGACCTACTGATACTGTTTAAAAGGCGGACGTGCACCTAAATTCACCTAATTAAGCCAACGGGTAGTTCAAACAAAATTAATCAGAATAAAGGTTCTTATTAAATACTAGCTGCGCCTCGCGGTTTTTTTTTTACCCGAAAAAGTCCCGGACCCGCAGGATTCAGAGATAAAACGTAGTCTATGTGTTAATCCAGGGTGTCAGCTACCTCCATACCAAATTTCATAAAAATCCAGATCTTTAAGCGTGAAGAAGTAACAATCATACAAACATGCTCACCAAACATTCGCCTATAGAGTATACGTATGAGTTGATTTTATTAATAATTGAACTTATGGTAAACCTTATTTATATGTAACTTAAGATCCATCGGTAGCAGACAAAGAACAAGAAATAATACCTAAACGAATGAGTAATGCTTTTTCTCGAACGTAAAATCAATGCGTAGGAAGCGATTTAAAGCCAATAAATAAAGCGAGATATACATTGATAGCCCTACATAAAGCTTACTTTTATTGATGCTTCCTAGTTGTGACCAATACCTGAACAAATATGTGTCCTTCGTTGAACAAAGGAACATAAAAATGTGGTTAAAACAAGAAATACTTTTAAGCTATTGCATAGCTTCTATCGCGGACCTTGAGTGTGGAGACCGAATCCAGAAATTCCGTAACGAAAATAACCTAACACCCCCCACTCCGACCGGCACAGCGGTGATACTTTTTAGTTTTGCCATCTATCGATAAATAGCAGAACTTTTAATGACTTCTTTTAAATATCACGCTTGTCTCTTTAGTTCAGCAACTCGCCCCTAGGTGGCAGGAAAAAAAATACTGGATAAATAAAATAAATAAAAAATTATAATTGCATAAGTTGATAAAAAATGCTATGCAATAGCTTTACCGTGGCAGTCCCCGAGTGCCACACGTCTTTTTTTTTTAATCAAGCTATTACAATTGACTAAAAAGTTATATAACCAAAGAACGTGTCAAGAACTAAACGAGCCCAAACTCAATGGGTTTATCTTGTTTAGTACAGAAGTTCCTATGGCCATCTTCCGTCTTCATCATCAGACCAGCTCCATGGTACCATATCATTGTATTGTCACCGAAGAAACTTAAGTTAAATTTTGTGATCGTATTTAGTACAATATAGATAAATAAACGTTAAGTAACTTAAGAGTCACTGTTCTATTTCTTTTTTTTTATGTTATAATTTGTAAACCCGTTTTTGTGACACTACCTCGGCGAACATCTTAACCGAGAACAGGGGTAGATTGAAAAACAGCGCTGCGAGTCCATGCACGCATGTACTCGCAGCACATGCTGAATCTACTCCTATTGCCCTAAACTACACTGATAGATGCGACCGTTTCAGTCTTGGCTTGCTAGGGTTCGTTTTCAGTGGTTTTCACAATAGACTAACTTTGTCCCTCAGACTGAGGCGGTCTGTCTATCACTTATAAACAATTTTGGCGTAAATGTGTTTTAATGTTGTGATGTGTTATTTTTGGCAATAAATTGTTTTTTATTTTTGTTTTTATTATTTAAAGTACACCAAATTTAAGCCCAATCGGACATCGGGAGTGGGTCTACATTAGCTTGCAAGATTTGATTAAAGACCGACAGATAGACAAACAACGCAACGATACAAGTAAAGCTAAATAAAAGCTTGTATAAGTAGCACGTTTTACCCGACTGTGGTCAAGTATAAAAATGTAGTCAAAAATATTTTTTTAGTTTGAAAGATGTAGCTTTCTAATTGGTCCCATTTAAATTTGATCAAGATCTGATCAGTAGTTCTTGAAATATCATCAATATGTCTATTTTGTGACGAATAATGCGTACTTTGACGATGTTCTCGTTTACCCGACTTCAAAAGTTACCTCATAACTTCTTTCGTTGAAAGCCGATTTTGATGATTCTTTGTTTATTTGAAAGCTGGTGCTTTTTATGAAGTCCTATTGAAATTTGTCAAGGTCTGATCTCTAGTTTTTGGAGTTATAGTCAATAATGCGTGTTTATACATTAAATCTGATCAAGGTTCCGATGATAAAGCGGTGAAGTCGGTTTTTTTAAGCTTTGCTTGCGTTTAATTATTTTTCCTATTATGACGTACCATTGACGTTTGGTACACCATTGGAATTACGATCTAGCCTTAAGACTAATAAATAATGTTATTTTGACCTCAACTGCTAAGTAGAATAGTATACTAAGAATGTGTCCAATAACACTTTTCTTACTGTCTCTATTATCGGGAAAACATTTTGTTCTTGTGTTCTTTGTTAATAGCACTCACTATATTACGGAACAAGTGAAACTATCATTTATATATTATTATATTATTTGTCAATTATCATTACTTATAATTAAGTATATTATAATTTGTTATTTTTAGATTCATGCACTCTTTAAAATGTTGTTTTCTTAAACACCGACGTCCAATTCCATTGCGTGATTCTTCTCCATCCAAAGGTTGTCTGGAAGACATCGCTTTCAGCGGTAAGACCGCCTATTGTTACACTTTTTTGTAAATAATTATTTTCTGTTTTGTTTTTTGTCTTAATTAAGGTGTTCAATAAAGAGTTTAACTATCTATATAAATATAATCTTCTAAAATATCTTTTGTAAAAGTTATATAAATATTTCAGTAATTGCTATCTTGCCATGCATTCCCAATAAGGTTCTAAATCTATAAGATATTATATCTCCTACATTCATTTTTAACATAATGACTCATGTAATTTTAAAGTAAGCTTGGTCCCTTTACTTGACTGCAAAATCAATCTAAAACGTGTTTCAATTACAGAATCAGTTTTCATACATTTATGTAAATTATTTGATAAAATAATATTGTAAAAGTATTACACTAGTATATTTACTACATAGTTAGTAAGTAATAAGTGAATAAAACTACCTATATACTACACAAACAAAAGCTTAACTCACTGATTCAATGACTAATCATGAAATCTCAAATATTACATGACTTTTGTACGTAAATAAATACTTTCATACGTACACTTCAAAAAGTTGTATCGACGATGCCGGAAATATTCACATCACACATAATGAACCAGTACTAGAAACACAGATTTCCTTTGGAAATTGAACCCGATACCCGCTGCTTATATAGATGCGCAATCACCCACGCTAACAGGCAGTTTCTTTTTATGTTAGTTACGCAAATATTTGACCACTATCTTACCAGATGAAAAGTGAACATGCTTGCCTAGAAGAAACCTATTCACTCCAGACTTGAAGACACCCAGATTGTACCGTTCGGGAAACAAAGACGCAGAAAATGAGTTCCACTCCCTCGCTATACGGATGATAAACATAGAAGCAAAACGCTTCGAGCGAACCGGAGGCATGTAAACTATATAAAGATGACGCTTGACAGTTTGTCTTTTTTGTGCTTCAGTTCAAGCTGAATTGGTAGATTAATAGTTTAAGGGTAGTATATGACTATATACTGACATCAGCAACGAAAGATTTTATGTAGGTACATACGGGCGAGGCCGGGCGGGTCAACTAGTTACAGATATTCTTAACAATCTTCCGCAAAATTACCCTAAATCACCCCAGTCGTAAATATTAATAAAACAGCCATAAATCTGCTTCTGTCAAACGGTACAATTTTATTATCCTGCGAAACTACCGCTTTCGTTTTTAACTCTCGCAGTCGCAAAAATTTATATTATAAATCAAAATATAAAAATTAATATTGCATTAATTAAAAAGTGAAAGAGATTGTTATGTTCTATATTGCGGGAGTCAAAACAGACGAAGGTGTTGTAAAAATGTTCACAGCTAATTTATGAGTTTAGAAAATTGGATGACAAAATTGGTAGCAAGGAGTTATGACGAATGTTATTTTATAAATCGATTATCGGTAATCGTAACTGTTGGCTTTCTAATTAGAATTTAATTAAATAATATTGACAGATGATTATGAAACTGGTTTCAATAGACTGCGAATTAATTATGACGCTGGGATGTGGTTGAAGATTGAAGAAAACATAATCCTATCTTTCAGATTTTATACTTTTTGGGAAAATATATGCAAAGCGTTAGTAGCTTATGTCCTAAGTACTGAAAGACCATTTTAACCGACTCGATTTAATAAAACGCAAGCGAAGCTTAAAAAAACCGACTTCACCACTTTATCTTCGTTCGGTTCACGTGTAACGAAGTTATGAGGTATAAAAAAGAGGAAATACAGTCGATTTCAGTACCTCCTCCTTTTTTGTGAAGTCGGTAGAAATAGGAGAAGGATCTCAATTCTATACATCAGAACTTTTTTCTAGGTGAACCGATTTTTATTAATCTTTATTTATTTTAATTCTGGTGTTTTCCATGTGGTCACTCAATCAAGGGATCCGAAGATTAAGCGGTGAAGTCGATTTTATAACTTTGCTTGCTTTTAAATTATTTCCGTAAAGTAAATAATAATTGCTAAACAAAACTGCTTAATTTTGTTGCAACTCACGTCAGCAATATCTTCCTGAGTAGGTTTCAACAAAGTATACGTTTTAATATTATAATTAAACAATTATAATCGAAACATAAAGCAATATTGGATCAAACTTCAATATTAATCATAAACATAAACATTGGTCAGCTCTATTCAGAAGTGCTATTGTCTTAAACTTATATTTTTAGCAGTTACTTTTAGAAAAAAAAATCTCTTTTAGTACATAGGATTTTATTATAAAAGACTAATTTCTTATATTTGTGCCGAAATTAAATAGAACAATCAAGAACAAACCTTTCAATAAGAAAATAATGTTAAACAAAAGTCTACATTTATTACAATTATCTTCAGTTTTGAGTTTCTGATATTTACATGCGTGTTTCGTAAAAAGAAGAAAAGTTCTTCCATCGAAACTAGTTACGTACAAGAAATAATAATTCCTCCACCGAAACCAGTTACTAAACTACGGTATCGTAGACGGCCGAAGGGGTATATTTTTGCATTTATTTATTTAAGGTAATAAACTACTTTAAAAAATACTTTGACAGGAGAAATGTAAGATACATATAATAGACATTATAATTGAATTGCCCGTTGGTTTAGTTGTGTGAGCGTTCGCCTTCTAAGCTGGGGTATCGGGTTCGATTCCCGGTGGGAACACCAATTTTCTCCCCAAGGAATGTTTCCGGCACCCACGATACAAGTTATAGAACTTAGTGTGGGGCTGTAAAAGTGTTTATGTTTATGCCAGTAGGTACTATTTGATTATTAAAGACAACCTGCGATATGAACTTATATCGCCGCTTATTTTATTACATGAAAAGCCATCTAAATTGAATAAAACTAGGCAATAAAAAGCTTTTAGCGGACAAATACAATACACATATAAATCTAACAGATTTATTCCGACGGACAAGAAATCAAGAACTTTCTGTTTCCATTCCAGTAAGTCAGTGTTGGACCGGTGTCGTAAGGTGCTGGCTTATTCATTGCTATAATTGATTTAATTCATTGAATTTCGTTTCATTTGAATACGCAATTAATAAATAGAGTTTCGATTGAAAGATAATTCGAACGAAGGCTGCTTGCGGTTTTATTTTAGGAAGGCGTATTAAAGTTAGAACGAAATCGAAAGTAATTAGTGGATTTGTCTGTTACAGTTGATTAGGTTTTGAATGAGAAATTAAGTTGTCAGTCTTGTGGTTAATTGTAGAAATTCGCATAATGGAAGTTTTGGCGTATATTATACAAGTAGAAATAATTGCATCTGTATGACTGCACAAACAAAAAAAAACGAAATCTAAATACGTCCAGCCGATTGAGAGTATACCACAGACATTTAGATACACACTACAAATGTATAACACCCCTTTATTTCGTCGGGGGTTAAAATTATATCACAACATCAAAATATATTGTGAAATTCAATATTTCTTTAAGTCGCGAGTGAATTGGTTTCTTCTAGGCAAGGGTGCTCCATCGTCGACCACATCATCGCTTACCATCAAGTGAGATAGTGGTCAAACGTTTGTCTAAAATAAAAAAATAAAAAATAGTTCAATAATTACAAATCAGTAGAATACCTTTTACCGTTGAGTTTAGGCAAGATATAATTATTTTGAAGATAAAAACGCAAAAACACCCGGTTTTTATAATACAAGCTTTTATTTAGTCTCGGAGTCGGTCAGTAATACAATTTTGCAAGTTAAATTTAACCCACTTCCCGATTGAGCTGAAATTTTGCTTTATATGTAAATCCGATGACAATCAATATTAATATGACATGTAGCTGATCTGATGATGGAGCCGGAAAGTGACCTTGGGAAATCTGTAATAAAACGACACAACCCCATCGTGTTTGATCTTGTTTGATTCGTATTGACAAGTTCTCTGGTTCTATAACATTTTAGTTATTTTTATTAACATCTAATAAGTTGTAGTGTCTCATAAAAACATAATTAAAATACTATTATACAGAGGCATATAACGTCAATCAATATGCAGGTACTTAAAGTCAATGGCAAAGAAACTTTCTCACGGTATAATTAAACAAGTGTCAGTTACACAGTATTGTTATTGAAAGCCATTAGAAATTACATAAACATAAAATGAAAACAATCAGACGGCGTTATAGAGAGTAGGACGTAAGAAAGACGGGAAAGTAAAGACAAATGTTGAAGCTTGAAACAAAATAATAATATAAAGATTATGTAAACATACAATAAGTTCAATGACTTAGGTAGGTGCCGGAAACATTCACATCACACACACTAACACACACAGAACCAGAAACACTAATTTCCCTTGATGAGAAAAATTTTGTTCCCGCCGGGAATCAAACCCGATACCCCGCTTAGAAGGCGGACGCCCACCCAACTAAACTAACGGGTAGTTCAAAGATGTATGTATGAAGCCGTGACTCGTCTCGAAAAATCCTGGGTCGGGCTTGAGCTTTCGGTGTAGGATGAATCCATGGATGGTAGGGCATATTCTCTTGCTCCCAAATTTGACCTCAACAAACTAACACACAAACATTGCAAGTTAAATAAAAGCTTGTAATAATAGGGTCGTATTCAAAGGAGGCAGTAGTGGCAAGGAGCATAGATATATTCTTCGCAGTATTCATGTTAATTTGCACCTAAACCTATTACTAATCAACTATTTTACATACAAATGATTGGTTAATTACCAACACAGCACACAAATCACAGCTGCGTATGACACATCAAGTAATCACGAAACTCAAAGAGCATCTCATCTTACGCAAGCCGGCGCCAAGAGCAATTGAAAATCAGCGTGCGCGTGCGCACGTGTTCACGCCTCATTAGACGGTAATGTCTTATGACAATGTTAGCATTAGCGCTTTGTTGTGCTAACTGCGCGTGACAACGAGCGGACAGGTGACTATGTGACGTCAGTGCGGAAGGTTTAAAGATTGGACAAGATTTGATTAGGTAAAAGTTAAGTCTACATTAAAAATAAATAGGAAATTCATAGTTTTATTTGTTTAAAGTTTTATAGATTAAAAATCATAGTAGCTCAGAGGTTAATTCCCGTATCTTACGATAATTTTTCTTTTCTTAATTTACTATGAAAAAAAAATTACGAAGTAAACAAAACATAATTTGTAATTCCTTTCTACAAGTTCTGGGAGAAGGCCTTTTTTTTTATTCCTGATAGGCAAACTTTTGACCACCATCTCTCCTGAAAGTCCTGATGGTAAGCGACGATGGAGCAAGCTTACCTATAGAAGATACCTATTCACTCGCGACCTTTGATGGTAAATATATATATTGAACGAAAATGTGATCGAATGAAAGTGAGAGATAAGTGAACTTGATAAACGCGGGTGAAGCCGAAGGGCACGGCTAGTACTTGATTTTATACTAGCGGTGCCCCTTCGGCTACATCCTGAAATTAATGATAATCCTAGGTATAAGCTATGTACATTCCGAATTTCATCCAAATCCGTTCAGCCGTAACAGCGTGAAGAGACACACATTTACTCGCAACATACGCATTTATTAAAAAAAAAATACAGTCGACTTGAGTACCTCCTCTTTTTTGGGAAGTCGGTAATAATATTAGTGTGATAGTGTGATATCTTGTTGTCTACTTAGGTCATACTTAGGCTCATTATTTTTTCTCCATTTAAGTTATACGACACTTCCGAAAACAGGGTTCTGTTACTTTCTAACATTCCGAGAGTAGTGTATTGTAACTATTAGTAACTCATACGTCTCGATAAACTTTTGCTAACAAGCTGTTTAACATTTAACTGACTTGGTATTATTAATGCCCTTTCAAAAGGGCAGCGCAGGAAAATCTTCGATCTCTCTACCGTAATACATAACATTCAAATGATTTTTAACGTTTTCACACTCACATCCCCTTCATAAGTTCGAAGACTTGTGTCGTAGATGCCGGAAACATTTATATCATGCACACAGTCACAACCAGAACCAGACACACAAGTTTCCCTTGGAAAGAAAACGAAACGGTTTGCTTCTACGTTCATCATCCGTACAGCGAAGGAGTGGAACTCATTGCCTGCGTCATTGTTCGCTGAGGGGTATAATCTAGGAGTCTTCAAATCAAGAGTGAATATGTATCTTCTAGGCAAGCATGTCACATCTTCGACCGCATCTTCACTTTCCATCAGTAAGATAGTCAAATGCTTGCCTAATTAACATAAAATAAAAACCTGGTGCTCCCACCGGGAGTCTAGTGTCAGGTTTTTTCAAGCCGCCTGAAGTCATTCAACATGAGTCAACGACTAACAACCGGAACCGACAGCTTAACGTACCTTTCGAAGCACGGTGCCTTAAATTAATTTAAAAATACTTCCAAACGGTCACCCATCCGAAAGATGTTCCCACCGGGAATCTAAACCTGATACCCTCTGCTTAAAAGGCGGACGAGCCCCGAACTTAGCCAAAGGGTAGTTCAAGTATCTATGAATGTCAGCAATATTCAATATTAATCCCAACTACCAAGTCAACTACTACAGCTACACTCAGACGCGCTTAATTTCTCACTCTTTACAAGGAGTGAGCGTGGGTTTTTCGCTAAAAGCCTATAAATTGACGGTTAACAGCAAATTACGAGATGCGAGCAGCTT
Source organism: Lomographa bimaculata (assembly GCA_948107665.1). NCBI lineage: Eukaryota > Metazoa > Arthropoda > Insecta > Lepidoptera > Geometridae > Lomographa > Lomographa bimaculata. The sequence continues at coordinate 16,938,638 of OX403589.1, forward strand.
TTCTCGTAGAATTATAGACTAAATGTACTGTGGTAAGTTCTATGGGACTTTGGAACAGGAAGTTGATAGACTTGAGATGAGACAATTCATCACCGCCTACTATGGCCTGACCCTTCCATATTGGCTGATTTATTTCCAGTACCTATGACAAAAAGATAATGGAGTCGATGATATATATGTAACCATAGATTTTGATGTATGGACACATCAGTATGCATACAAATAAGTGGCGTAATCAAATTGAAAACACTCATGATGCCCATCACCAAACTTTGCGAATAAAAACTCTCGAGATAGTAAATGATACAAAAAGAAAAAACTGGACCGGAAACAACTCAGCCGTTTTAGGATTACGACGCCATCACGAACAATTGTGATTATTTTTATGAAATATTAATGTTCGTGAAAATCATTCATTCCTATATAATAAATGCCTGTATTCGACTGGTTAACTTTCGAAACTAATACTAAAATCTTACAAATTGTTAATTACTGTATGTTCTGTACTAAGCTGTCATAATTTTCGCAGCTACCGATAAGAAGACCTAGCGCCTAAATAGCGCCACGTCATCATCAGTTCATTTTCCGAACCCAAGTGCCGAACAGCCTTCACTATAGCAACTATTATTTCATCTGTGGTTCTGGTTCAGCGTTAATATGTTAATGCGACCAAGTCACGAGCCCGCACCACTTGACATTGTTTACGATGCACTTTTGACACATTTACCGGACTTCGTGATTTGGGTAGATAGTAGTTAATTTAAAGCAACCGCGATTCCAGTAATGTATGGGTTTTGAAAAGGGTCCGTGGTATTGTTGTTATTTATACTGTTCCAAAAATTGCTGGTAGTTAAACGATGAGCTCTATTTAACGTTTCCAATTTTTTCCATTAAATTAACCCTTGACGCAAAATGAGGTTCAGCCGTTTGGGAACTACGATGCCACATACAAACACATTCAGCTATTCACAATGCAAACGTATAGCACCCGTCTTTTTTGTCGGGGGTTAAAAATATGTTCAAATGTAAAAAAAAATTGGAAAGACGACTGAAGAAATATTATGGGGTTTAATCGCTCTAAAAACATAAACACGCATTCACACTCACAACCCAGTACTGATGACATGTGTCAGTCCATCGCCGCATGATGGTTAGACTCTCGGTTTTTTATCGGATACATTTGGGAGAGTGTGCCAAGAAACTGCACGATCTTGTTCCCCCATCCCCGTTCTATCATCGGACAAGCAGACTTCTAAGCGACACCGCTATATGGTGGTGGCATTCCGTTAATACGCACGAAGCTTTTTGCTTCCACATACATTGTGCGAACTGCAAAGGAATGGAACTCCTTGCCTGAGTCGATGTTTCCTGATGTGTACAATATGGGAGTCTTCAAGTTGCGAATGAATAGGTATCTTCTAGGCAAGCTTGCTCCATCGTCGACCACACCGTGGCTTACCATCAGGTGAGACGGAGGTCAAAAGATTGCCTATCTTGAATAAAAAAAAACAAATAACTAGAACAAGAAACACACGTTTTCCTTAGGGAGAAAACTTGTGTTCCCGCCGGGAATCGAATCCCACACCCCTGCTTCGGAGGCGAACGCGCAGACAACAGAGCCAACGAGGAGTTTGAAACTATATTGTGTGTGTGACGTAACGAATATTATGTATGTGATGTAAAAGTTTCCGGCACCAACGACACAAGTCTTCGAACTTTGTGTGAGACTATGAGAGCTAAAGCATATATGTTTATGTTAAGCACAAACAAACACCAGCTACTACTACTGTTTCTTTGTGTTTACTGCTTAGTGAACCAAATGAGGTTCTTACGATAGTTCTCGACAACATCGTTACAGTTTTCTCTTATCGATTAAATCGATCGATATAGACCTCAGTGATCGATAAAGATAAGATCTATCGAATGATCGGCTGTAATAACATTGTTTGTACTTTATGAGCAATTTTATGGTTCAATCAAGGGAGCTGTAGAAAGTAAGATTAAACGATAACAGTCTTTTATCTGGATAAAAATGTAATCCAATTGTAAAAGGGTGAGTTTTTGCTTTTTATTTTAATAGGTTAGCTATAAAAAAGTTATGTCAATTTAAAGTTAATCCATTTTTTAAAGTTGAGTATTTTTTTATTTACCTCCAGTTCGCTCGAAGCGTTTCGCGTCTACGTTTATCATCCGTACTGCGGAGGAATGGAACTCATTTTCCTAGTCTTTGTTCCCCGAACGGTATAATCTGGGAGTCTTCAAGTCAAGAGTGACTAGGTGCCTTCTAGGCAAGCATAGGTTACATCTTCGGCCGCATCATCCTTTTCCATCAGTTGAGATTTTGGTCAAATGCTTGCCGATAGACATAGGTGATAGGACGTAAAAAAAGGGTTAGCGTCAGATATAAAAATATACTTAAACTTTTTAGATTATGCTCATTTGGCTGATGACCATAAATGCCTATAGTATTTTTGTGATATATACGATTTGTTTCGTTTCGTATAAAACGTTTATCATATATCATACAAATAGAAATAAACAGTAAACAAACAACAAAACATGTATTTATGAGTGCCTCTTTGGGGCCCAGTTAAATTAACGAATTTGAATTTGAATTTGAACACCAGCTTCTGTCAATGTCATACACACAGATAATAAAACGGTCTAGATATCGGCCCTCGTTATATCCCTGACATCGAGATAGGAAACAAACCTACGGTTTGTATCCCAGACTGATACAGTCGGTGTTAGTTTGATGTTTGCAGATACCTGGATAGTTGCGATGACACTACTGCGAAGAACGTAGCCTCCCGTTACTAACGGTTCACAACTGTATTTGTTTTAATCGGGCTTATCAATTTAAATGGTTTATAATTTGATTAAAACTTACGTACATTTTGAACTATTAAATTATAATTTAAACACAAGCTAAGTTTATATAATTCAACGTAAGCAAAGCTTAAAATAATTTAAACGTAGGTAAGCAAAGCTTAAAAAACCGAGTACACCTCTTATATTTTGGTTTTGGCTTGATCGATTTCGATAAAAATTATATGGGACCAACTCTGAAGTATTAGCTACAAAACTAAAAAAAATATCAAAGTCGATTCTTGGCGGAATTACCGCGTAACAATCGAATTGAGAACCTCCTATTTTGAAGTCAGTTCAACTTATTTTGAAACAAGGGCCGACAATATTTTATTTTAATTGGGCGCGGGTACAACAAAGAGAAAACAACTTCTTTGTATTGTTCTATTATAGTATATCTAATTGTTATTTGGGTTAATATTTCCAAAAATATGCGCTTATTATCTTGACTAACATCAGTAAAGCGGTAGAGCTTGTACAAAAAATAGTTACATTAAATTTAACAGTTTCGTGCTTATTTGAAGTGTAATAAGTACGTTTAAACTACACCAGTCATATCGACATTACTTATCACTTCCAAGTCATCCTATCTCCAAGATCCCTCTACTTGTACTAGTAAATGGCAACGACAGAGTATTTGTACTTAGTATGCAGTAATTAGAGCTTCCCAGCTGCGCCCACGCATCGTAGAAAGCAACTGGTCTACTTGCATACATATCACCGTTTCCTGCCATGTCACTGGGATAGACTGAAGTACCGGTTGGAATATTCAAAAGGTCGAGCTAGGCTAGGGTGCTTTGCTAAGAATTAACGATTACACGAACCTAGTGAACAAGTTAAACATAGCGTAGTTCACGTAAAAATTTCGATCGTTTTATGTTTGAAGTGAGGTTCCTGTATGGTGGAATCCTGCAAGCGCTTTTTGGCAACGGCGAAATAATAAAAAAAGACGTGTGGCACTCGGTGACTGCCGCGGTAATAGCGTTTTTTATCAACTTATTCAATTATAATCATTTATTTATTTTATTTATGCAGTATTTTTTTTCCTGCCACCTAGAGGCGAGTTGCTGAACTAAAGAGACAAGCGTGATATTTCTGCTTATAAGTTCTGCTATTCATCGATAGATGGCAAAACTAATAAGTATCACCGCTGTGCCGGTCGGAGTGGGGGGTGTTAGGTTATTTTCGTTACGGAATTTCTGGATTCGGTCTCCACGCTCTAGGCCCGCGATAGAAGCTATGCAAAAGCTTAATAATCAGTGTAATTACAGGGCTTAAAGAAATTTAACATCTAATATTTCGGGGTGACAAGCGCAGTGCCTTGCTTACAGTTAAGTGCCAACCTAAGCTTTAGCGTGATGCTCACCATCAGGCGAGCGACTTGCTCGTCTCGTCTCTTAATTATATAAAAAAAACCATGTACATAATAAATGAGAATATATAGACCTAAAGATAACTTTTCCTACTAATCCTACTAATATTATAAATCCGAAAGTTAGTGTGTAAGTGTGCAAGTGTGTAAGTATGTTTGTTCCCTCTTCATGCTTTAACGGCTGAACGGATTTGGATGAAATTTGAAATGTACAAAGCTCATTCCTAGGATTAACACATACTACTACTTGATAATAGCGGACGAAGCCGCGGGGCATGGCTAGGGTTAATTAGAGAAGTAACTTTCTGTTTGAAAAAATAATTAAAAATATGCGCTGTCGAGTTTCTTGCCAAGATTGCAATGCAAAGATGCCTCTATGAGGCTCATGTGAATAAACGATTTTGAATTTGAAATGAATTTGAATTTGTAGAGTCGTATAGTCCTTCTTATATGTCTCGGCTGAAGCATTATTCATTTCATTCAAAGAAACTTATTGATTATAAGGTCGAAAATGTCAAAGTTGATGTGGAACCCGCAATATTTATCATCTAATCATGCTTTCATCAATATATATTATTATATAAATTTATTCCATTTGTAAAGCTACTCATTTACTGTCGCATTAATAGCCGATAATAGCATTTCATCTATGACGGCAAAATTAAATGTCTTTGAAATAAAGATCTTAAGTCAATCTACAGTAAATAACTTTGCGGTCTTATAAGTTATATCACTTTTCCGCGTTTCTGTTTAGGAATTTCTTCAATCTGACACCAGCCACATATGCCTTTCGCTGTGATTGGAGAGTGGGATAATTACGTCATCAGAGTTCTTTTCAGAAAAAAAACTCGCAAAATTTAAACCATTGATTTCTGGGACAGTCACTACAAATAATTAGACTTTTTAAACTGTGATTGATTTCGAGAGTTTTTATTTTGATGACAGTTATTCGCAAAAAATATAAATTTGGATCTAATTTGGATACAAGTATTATATACTGAAACACTAATGTTACCTACGTACTAATTACAATTAATTATTAATAATGATAAAGATTTTATATGACAAAGGAAATTCTAAGTCCCATACAGCCAGAGCATGGAGAGCAGTCGCAACCAAGCCATCTTTTGTTTCAAGAACAAGCCAGGTTTAATTTTTTGTCGAAACATTGGAGGTGGTATATTGTTCCAACATTTAGTTGCTTGATAGCGGAAGCTCCTCCACTCAAATCCCCAACACAAAAGGCAGGCCCACTGCGCCAAATAGTTCTCAAACTCAATTACTTCTTGTTACAAAATTAAATGTGTTCGTGGTTAAGGTTAGTTTATCTCCCGCTCCATCGTTCATTAACCCCACTAAAGATGAGCCCTTATTTAATGTCTCAGAATGAAAAAAAATCTTTACATGTCTTAGAATATGTGACACTCGTAGCTCCGTCCGCCTAGTCGATCTTTACTGATTGATGTTTAAGTAATGTGCTGTCAGACCAGCGCATGGATGAGAAAAAAAACATAAATTATAGACATCAAAAATTATAACTGATGTCACGAATCATTCTAACTAATATTATGCGAATTTTTATTTAACTGAGTACTTCGGAGGGCACGGTAAGCTGTCGGTGTGGATGTTAGTCGTAGGATAACAGGCGTTAACCCATGTCGAATTCCTTCAGGCGGCCTGAATAATCCTGACACTAGTACACTGCCCATACGACAAGCAAGCATGCCTTAGAATAATGCTTCATTGTGCTATTGTTTACTTTTAATCGTTCATAAAGTTCCATCTGCTATTACAAAATAAATACATGAATTGCAATACATAATGAGGTGTTCCCAGCTCAGTTTCTTAACATGATCATTAATTAGAAGAGATGTTGTTATACCAGAGGTGGTGAAAGCATTGTCTTTAATTTGTGCAGGGTAGAGATGAGTAAGTTTTAAGTTATTCCGGACCATAATCTAAGTACTGTATCCACTAAGTACCAGCTAGAAGCTCTTTGTCCGGCGAGCCAAAAGACTCATTTGTGATAGTAAGCCATTCAATCCTAAATTGCAGTATCGATATTCTATCGCTTACATTTTTGACAGTGTGCGCAGGAAATACACGAGTTAATTCTTCAATACCCTTTTTACCATCTACCATCATCAACAGCAAGACAAAACTGTCAAACATAATCAATTTATGGTTGACATGCCTCCAGTTATTTCGAAGCGCTTCTGCGTTTATTATTCGTACCGGAAGGGAGAGGAAATCATTGCCATAGTTCTCCGAACGGTATAATCTGGGAGTTATCAAATCAAGAGTAAATAGGTATCTTCTAGGCAAACATGCAAAATCTTCGGCTAAAGCAAAAAAAATAAGTTTAAAAAAGACGAAACGAAAAAAAAATTATATGATAATATTTTTAGCTGCAAAAAGTCTCCGATTTCCGTCGGAAGAAAAAACAAAATAAACCCATACGCGCTAACCAACTAATCGGCCAAATTTCTATTCGTAACATATCTAAAACCGTGGTTTAGGATAGCATAAAGTTTTGACGTGGGAAGGCCGTGGGCGGACGTAGGCTGTGCATAATTACCCACGCCATCGTTCCAAGACCTACCCCACTTTCTTATTCCGTATCTAACAGGGCCACGAAGGGGAGAGCTGAAAGAACTCCACGGTTCAACTTATATTGGGGTCGTGGTAGGAACAAAAGATCGTTGATTTGTCCCGAATCGAAATTACCACGTACCCGTGAAATCGATTCCGTTTTTGTCTAATCGATAAAAGATGTCCATTGAGTCGCGTATAATCGATTTGGTCGACCCGATTTAGATGTTACAAATGAAACCGAATTATTAGTGCAATACTCTCATAATGGTTGTTGATGAATTGATCGAGCGAAGCGACATCTCTAAGTTAACTAAGGTGGTTCATCACTTTGCCCGTCGGTCCGACGATTCAGTTTTCGGAAATTTTTCAAAACGGTAGAGACACGAGGATTTAAAACTATTATATTACAAAATTGGCATTCTCTATAATCTATTCGATTAAATACGCGACCTATGGCGACTAGAACGCCTAACGCCCAAGTTATCTAGACTCATTAATAAGGAAATAACTAAGTTTACACTAAACGTCAAATATAGAGAGAGGGAAGCGATAACCGGGTTATTTAATGACTATAAACATATGCGTTTAGTTGGACGGTCACCTTTATTTACCTACTAATGCAACGCGCATTGCATCTGAATATACAGGCTGAATTTTCAAGTGGGCGTGGGCGGAGAAATTTAAAACAAAACAATTGAAATATTATTTTCTATAATTAAACGCAAGCAAAGCTTAAAAAAACCGACTTCACCGCTTTATCTTTGGAACTTTGATCAGATCAGATGTACTAAACACGCATTATTGACGATATTTCAAGAACTACTGGTCAGATCTTGATCAAATTTAAATGGGACCAATTGGAAAGCTACATCTTTCAAACAAAAAAATCTAAATCGGTTCACGTGTAAAGAAGTTATGAGGTAACACACATAAAAAAAATACAGTCGACTTGAGTACCTCCTCCTTTTTTGTGCTGTGCCAAGCGACTTGCTCATCTCATCTATCCATTACATAAAAAAATAGCCCCTTAAAAAATTCACCCTACAACTCATTATTAAATTCACCATATTAGTTATATATAGTCTGCAGCTTTGATTGCGCGAACCGGAAATTAAAAGCTACTCGTAGGTGAGGTGGGCCAGTCAATAAATGTCACTTCGAAAATGCTTTACGACCGAAAGTTTAAGTTCAAACAACTAGTAACGATACCTAGAGGCTAGACCATCTAGAGACGTGTATTTAGCAACAAAGCTTTTTTATGTAACAACGGCACGTGAACCAATAGTCCAACTCAAACACCCGTTAGCAAAACGTTTGACAGCTAACAAGTTCATTGACATAGGATCGGCAAAGTGACAAGCAATAGGGTAATTGTACACTGCTAGGACCAAAGCTTATGCCAGAACTTGTACCAACCAGTTTAGTATTATCTTCTGAAAAAAATAAGAATATATAAATGACTTCAAAATTTCCAAACGCGTACGCGTAGCCTGATTGGTAACAGCTCAATGAACTAAAAATTAAAAAAACACGGCTGCGAAAAATGTAATTCTACTTTTATGTGAATTTAAGTTGGTAATCCTATTTAATTTCCTTCATTTTGATACCCTACTAGATAAGTTTGGTAACCACTGCCTAAGTTTTGGAATTTTCACCACATGCTTTATTGAGCTAATGTTGCAGCGACGCGCGACGCGACGCCAGCCCCAGTAATATTTCATTCATCTGTATTTTAGGATATAACGGGATCGACATTTTAGTCGACACAAGTTTCATCCCAGAGCATCAAGCGACAATTAAATTTGCAAGTTTTATTTTTGATAAATATACTAGTAATACTTTAAAATGTTTGTTTAAATTAAGCTTTTACCAGGTTGTAAATAAATAGGGACTAAAAAATTATATAACTCTGGGTTATATAATTTTTAAACTTGTCAAGACGAATTAAACGAGCCCAAACTAGATTGGTTTATCTTGTTTAGTTTAGAAGTTCCTATACCGGGCCAGCTCCATGGTACATGGATGTTGAGCTAATTGAGCTTGCAAGATTTGATTACAGTCTGGTAGCCGGGATAGGTAAAACTAAATTAAATCTTGTAAAAAATCTCGTTGTGCCAAAAGAGATACTTTTTCCACTGACACTATTATTTTAATAGGTTAACTCTACCAAGGTTAAGTATTTCACTTGAGCACTTGAGTTACCTGTAAGCTTAATGTCTTGTAGGTAACTAAAGTCTTTGCTGTATATAGTTTTGCTTTAATTTTAGGAAATACAGGCAACTGCCCCGTAGCAAGACGGATTGTATGAAAAATAAATGTATTTCATGGTCTAGAAGTGCGCGCTCACCCCACAATAGTGAGCGATACTTGACTTATAGATAACCAGTTAATCGCTGGTTGTATAATCGCGCGATGCCCTGGAGAGATATCTCGATAAGTCGGAGTCAGCAGACGTGTTGTAGGCGTTATCGATGTTATCATCGCTCGTTTGGTCTGGTTTTCCTATTATGACAAGCTTTGGATTTGGCAACGCATTGAATTTGGCAAGGCTTTGTCGCGATTGGTTTTTATGCGCAGAGCCCCCCTTGAATTAAGTAACTATTATATAATCTGTGACTTTGTGAAAGTTAGGAACACCCTTATATTTAGAATTAATTATATCTTTATTCACCACAAGTCTTAAAGACAATGAGGACATCGATCGGGAGCGAAGGTCACTGTCTATAAGAGATATCAAGTTAGCCCGCGGGTTTGCAAGATGTTCAGCGTTGGTTAAGATCACCTTATTTAGAGCGAACTGTACATCACTGTACACTTGAAGCTATTATTGATTAAACAAAACAGTTACCTTCGTGTTCAGTATAAAAAATTGCTTAAGGATGCTTTTGAGGCTGCCCCGCTTTTGCAGCGCTTCAGGCATGTTTGCGGATACTCATACTGCCTGTTTTCACGCGACGATGAGAACGCGGGCCGCGTCCTTGGTGCACAGAGTACGGGCCATCTCCAACATTGCCCTAGCTATGATTTCATCTAGATTGGATTGTCCTTACCTCTGCATATCTGTGAGCGGCATATCGCACTACCGGTGCCGAAAATATTGTTATCAACGACTATAATTTGGATTATTATTTAATTTAATTGTGTTTTAATGACGTTAATGAACTTATGACATTTTTTATGTATTTATATATTTTTTTCCTTTTGAATATTTTGTAATTTTCTATTGATTTAATAATAATGACATATGATTCTATAAATTTAGATAAGAAACACAAGATTTAACCTGAAATAAAGAACTTTGAATTTTGAATTTAGTACTAATATACACAATATTATGGGTTACTAGTATACTTTATCTTTAAAATAGCCGCTTAAATGTGCCATTTATCGGCATTATAGTATTTGTACTAAATTTAAACTTCGAATAAAACTGACCTTTTATTGAGGAAAACTGTTATTAATAACTAACAACGCAAATTGTAATTATCAATTATAGCTTATAGATTGAGCAACTCCATAATATAACAAGGAATGAGATGAGTCAACGCTAGGCAACAAGCTGTTTGCAAATAGCTAATCTTAGTTTTCGGAGAAAATCTAAGGAAACCAACGTACCCATATTCCCTTACAAAGATTCTCAGTACAGTAGAAATAGAGTAGTATTCAACTTTACTCTACATAAAGTAACTACCTATAGATGATGTTTTATGGATATTAATAATATGAAATTCAATAAAATTGGCAAAAATATCTATAGAGCTCATAGATACGTATAAAATAAATTGATAAATTCTCATGAGATATATTCACTTATCACCGAATTGATACCAAAATATATTTCCCTATATAAATACTCACGTGTTCAGAAATGCAGCCATTGCTCGTAATATACTACTTCCTATCCTACTAATATTATAAATGCGAAAGTTTGTGTTTGTGAATGTTTGTTACCACGTATCTCCGCAACGAATAAACCGATTTTGATGAAATTTAGAATGTAGACAGTTTAGGTTCCGGAATAACACATAGAATACTTTTTAACTTAATTAAGCTGCGAAGCACGGCTAGTAAATTTTTTTTTATTATTTTATTTGTGTTATAAAATTATAATCTAAATTGGAATATCAGTGCGTCTGATATTGTATGTATTGGTAGAACGTAACTAATAAGATTTTGCATGGATTTAACTGTATGAATTTAGCTGCATCTTTAAATGTTGCGATTTTCTAAACCTAGCTACAAAGCGAAAAAATCCGTTAATTTTTTTATATTCTCGCCAAAGACGCCGCCTCCACCTCAGAGGAATATCCCGCGATATATTCAAACTGCCAATTGGCTTAGTTGGGTGGGTATTCGTCTTCAAAGCAGGGGGTATCGGGTTCGATTCCCGGCGGGAACACAAGTTTTTTAAGGTTAATTGTGGAAAATTTGTATTTCAAGTTCTGGTTGTGGTTGTGTGATGTGAATGTTTCCGGCACCCACGACACAAGTCATCGAACTTAGTGTGGGGCTGTGGGTGTGAAAGCGGATATGTTTATGTTTATATTCTAATAGTAGAATTTCTAACTTTGCGCGGCAACACCATGTAAACCAATGGATGCATTCGTACTTACTATTTTAACCCTCTTTGTGGATGAGCAATTGAACAATTACCTGAAACAAAAACAAAAAACACTTGAAAAACTACAAATATATATAACTAGTCGTTCGCGCCGAACTGAGATCTCGCGCCTACATTTTGCTTCATAGAAAAAATCTTTTGAGGTTAGTTGCTTACAACTTTTCTTCTATATAATAATTGTTTGACTTATATAAGTACTTGTTGTTCAAGTACAGGAATAAATGAATAAATACGTAAGTTTCAACGTTCAGTGACACAAATAATATTCACAAAATATGTATAAAACAGTGACTTTGGTGGCATAAGCAACTCCTTTATTCCATTATTTATCATAGAACTTTTAAAGTAAGTTTTATTTATGTATAATAATAACTAGATATTACTCAATACGTACCACGCATGACTAATACATAATATAAGTGAAGCCATGTCAAGTTGAAGGTTTTAGAAAGTCACAGCCCAGCTATCATGTCTTTGTGTGTTATCGATTTTCAATTTGTCTAGATATTCTCATTCCAATTCCAGGTTCCTATGTACTCGTTTATCTGTGGGTATCATCATGATAACGTTTAACAAACGGTTACTGAAATTACGAAACTCGGTTGCTTAGGCTGTTCACTTTTCCTATAGAAAAGACCAAAGAAACATCCAAGAATTCATTGATCACTCGTATGATTAAAATACGCTTAAGACTAAACTTAGGAAACGTTATCAATAATTGGTGCACCCTTAAACTACCTATATCATCACATCCCACTTATATTATAAAGGTGAAAGTTTGTGAGTGTGTTTGTGTGTTTGTTACTCTCTACGCTCAAAATTTCGCAAAAATTTGGTAAGCATGTAGCTGGATTAACGCATAGAGTCCGGGATTTACGCGGGTAAAACCGCAGGGCGCAGCTAGTTTACAATTTATTACTTTATTTTTCTTCTATTTGGCTTAATAATAGCATGTGAGTAAAAGAAACAAACCCCAAGTTCTAACCACTATGGCATTATCACGAAGGCGAAGGGCGAGTCAAGGTCCGAGGTTATCAAGTATTGATCCAGCTTCACCTTGACATCGCGAGGACGAAGCTATATGGGACGGGCTTAATGGATTCCAACTTAGGGTTGGTTTAGAAGTAGTTCCTAGTGACGGAATAACTTTGCGAGACCTTTAAAGAAATTAATGGATCGGTAAAAACGGGATTAAGAAATGTGGTAGATGTTATCGCTGGATAAAAATGGAGTTGGGTCAGTGCAGTGATACTGCCTCGATGGAGAAACATCGTTGAATAAGATGGATTTTTCAGAAGCAACCGTAGGCGAATATAAGGCGAATAAGTCGAACACCAAAAATATAGACGGCTGACGACATTACTGTCTGACTAGTGCCTTCTGGTCTTGAGTGGATGAAGACGGCAAAAGCTCGCAAGTCGTGATATCGACTGTACCTTAAAAAGTATCGGGGAAAAATGCCAAACGATGATTGACACATTTAATATTTAATTTGTCGGGGAAAAACGGGAACGGGGAAAATCGCGACTAACCCGTGCAAGATATTGGAAAAAGCTTTTGACATATTCAACTTACAAAAGCAAGAAGAAAAATATTGTATAATTGACAAAAATACCCATAAATAGTATGACGATTTAAGCACTTATTATACGTAGGTATCTTTGTTCGTTCGTTTCCCTTCATAACGTCTAAGGTTATAAACCGATTGTCTCGAATAGGGTATCGATAAAATCGTCTTAATTATTGCACGGGTGTCATGGGCTAAGGGTTGTTTATAAAAAACGAAATATGTGTTCCTCTATAAAGTAGTAACAAAAAATAGGTATCTAATAAAACAGCTCCAAAATACCATCTCAAAAATTTTAAACACATATCAATGCCACTTTTTGTTGTAATTTTATAACTCAAGAACGGGCTCACCTATCCAAACCAAATGTTTAGGCATTGTCCGGACTATTTAGTAAATGGTTTATGTGAAGTTTGCTCAAAATCGGTCGAGCGTTTCTTCATTTATCACACCCGGGCGAAGCCGGGGCGAATCGCTAGTATAATAATAAAGTATAAAGTTGTTCGGGATTTTTAACTTATGCCACGTCTAAACAACAAATTTAACCCAGTTAGATCCAACTCTTAACCCCAAACCTCCAACTCTAAACAACTTCCTTAACATTTCACAAAGGTTTTCCAAAACCTTCCGACCCCGGTCAAGGTCACGAAGCCCCGGGTCAAAGTCGCCGAAACTAGGATGCGAGTTCATGAGAGCAAGGAAATAAGGTCAGTAAGGGCCGATAAGGGTCAGGGAAGGGACTGAAGAGTTTGCAAGGGATTTGCAATGTAATAACTTGGGTATAATACCTATAAAATATCTTTAATACATACTTATTGTTGTATATCCGATCGTCTTTTTAGCAAAGTATTTGTTTTGCATATAAATACACAATGGGATGTTTGAATGGCGGTTGATTATATTATTGTAATACATTGGAGAGTAACAATTTGGGCTATTGCTTAGGATGTCATATGGCTTCAATCTAGACTATGGATCGATGAAGAACCATGCAATTTTTATCTCATTAACAATATTTAGACATGTGGTGTGACTTGCCACCCACTGAACGGGCGGCCCTTATCGGGATAAAGGCCACCTATATTGGCGACAAAAGGAGCATCGCTGACATGGATGGCTAATAGATTAAAAGTAATTATTATTAATGTATATATTATTAATTAATGTGTAATATTATTATTTATAAATATGTTGTACGGCTTGTATCGCGGATACCGAAAACATTCACACCACACTTACAATCACGACCAGAACCGGTAATACCTACAAATTTCCCATCTAAATTTGTGCTCTCACCAAGAATTGCACCCGGCACCCAAAGTGTAAAAAGCAACCATGTAACTAACTTGACCAGCAGCGGACAGATTATTCATTTAACATAATGAATGAGTATGTCGCAGATACCACCAATGCCACATTCAATGAGATCAATAACATACCAATTACAATGAAAACTCAAAATGGATCTACCAATGAAGAAAAAACACACTCGAAACTTGAAGTTATCGAAATCCTGACCCTGACACCCAATTCATGTTCCGAACATTCGTAAAATACTCCGCAGTCCATCAATACGTCGATTTAAATTGTAATATGTTTTTGTGGAAACGCACCTTCCGTCAGAGGCAATCAATTGGTATATTGTTAACTTTAATTGGTCTAGAGGGATGTTCACAACACTTGTGTTTGAAGTATTTCATTGAAAATATTGGGAGTAGAATTCTATATTTAAAAGTTTTTTTGTTTTCGCAGCGTTTGATATATCCTTGAGGACCAACTGTTACTGATGGGAACGCTACCCACTGGTAGTGGGCTTGAGCACTTGAGTTAACTATAAGCTCGATGCCTCGTAGGTATCTTGGGTCTTTGCTGTAGAGATGTATATAATTTTAGTTTAGTTTAAGAAAATATAGGCAAATATTGCCTATATTTGCCTATATTTACTTTACTAACTCCTAAACTACTGGTCAGACCTTGAACAAATTTAAATGGGACCACATAAAAAGCACAAGCTTTCAAATAAAAAAAGAATCATCAAAGTCGGTACCCCTAAAAAAGTATTGAGAAAAAACAAAAAATATACAGTCGAATTGAAAACCTCATCTTTTTAAGTTTTTTTTTTTTTTCATAAAAAAAAATCATATGAAATGGGCCTTACTTTCCTCAAAAGTCCGCCTCAAAATTACTTATGTAACCGGATGCTGTTCAAGTAAATAAACAATTTTGACGGTATGTTAAGGTGCGATGTTTTTTATGAAGAGCAGTAACTACTACTCCTTGAAACGAAACGCCGCATGTGTAAATCAATATATTATTTTGAGATGAAAAGCAGCGAAGATTTTCAATTACTAATTACACAACAACATGCAACGAAATTATTTAAAACTAGCTTCTCGCACCAACTTCGCACGAGTTTTAAGCCAAATTTTGATTTAATGTTAATTCGTTTTTTTTTACACAAAGGCCTTAAAATTACAAACACAACAAAAAATATTAGTCAAATCGATCGACGTGATGATCTTTTTTTTCTGCGCAATCTTGTGCATTTAGCCAATTTCAAGTTATACAATATTTTTAGTTGTACAATTTAATAATATAGTCCTAATCACAAGTCACAGTCAAGATCAAGTAATAGAGTCAAGGTCAGTCAGAGTCAAGTCTAATAAAGCGGTGAAAACTTTGCTAGAACTTCTATTGGAGTTTTGTATCGAAAGCGAAAATCGCGTTTTTCAACTTCGCATGATTTGCCTACACTCATGCTAGTTCACTAAGTATTTACGGTTAAAAATCCACCATTATTACATATGAACACTTGAAAAATTACAAGTTTTGGAATGGAATACAAAATCAACAACGAATTTTTTTTTTACTTTCGCGGCAAAACTCCTAGTGATCTTTTACACATGCGACAAATGTTTTAGCTAAGTCATAGTTCCCTTAATCTCAATCTAGATCTATACTAATATTATAAAAAGGTAAAATTTTAGAGGTTGTAGGGGGTAATATCTGGATCTACTGAACCAATTTTGAAAATTATTTTACCAATAGAAGTGAGTGTCATAGGCTATGTTTTTTTTTACCCGGACGAGCCAGTCAGGTCATCTAGTGTCTAATGAAGTAGATCAAAGGTAATGAAAGTTCAAACATTTACTTGGTAAATGAGTAAATTTTACTATTTACATCAATTACGAAAAGTTCATCAGCGAAGCATTACAAAACCTCAAAGTGGGAGGTGAAATTCCACGAAAAAAGTCCAAAGGGATATCGGAATGACAAAAAAATCGAAACATCGAAATCGCGTCGAAACAATGGCCGATGCAAATTGCAACCGGTACGCGAACTTTATTTATTAAGAGTACATAAAAAACGTATGCTCAATTCAATACCCCTAAAGGGAAGAGGCTTTTAAGGCAATCACGCTATTGTAAAGGAAATTGTAAGGAAAAGAAATGCGGAACGTTGTTGTTGTGAGGAATGTAGAAATAAAATGAATAGGCCCCGATTGTGAAGCATCTGCATCGAGAAACTCGAAATGTATTATTTAGAATTTTGAAATACGAGATTCTTTGCTCAAAAATTGATGCGCTTCATTTCACACTTATTAACGCACAATTATAACATTTTTTTAATATGATTCCGTCACGCTCGAAGCTTAAACTTCGGGAAGGAAGTTATAAGGGAACGACTAAAAGTATATAATTATTAATCTAAAACTAGGTTAAATTAAAATTTGAAAACACCCCCAATGCTCTATTTGAAAATTAGCTGCACCGATTTTAAACATAGCTAGACATAGAACACGGGAAGTGTTCTTAGCTATTTTATCAAGTAACTTTCAAACGAATAACTCACATTTTAAAACCAGGCTGCTAACAAAGAATAACGTGTTTACCTTTAAAACAAGCATTTTACATCATCGGCAGCATTATTACGTTCCCACACAACATTAAAAAGGATAGCGATCACAACCAGGTATATCGATACAATATCAAAAAATCTAATAAAAATTCTTGCCTCTATCTCTATCGCCTCTAAAAACAAGTATAAGGTATAACTCATTCCCTTGTTTATGTTAATATATAGAATGTTTGTGGAGTCATTACTACAGAACTGAGAAGTCATGAGTTTAATTTCCTACGGCACGACTTGAAACATAAACTAAATATTTCACTGACTTTCCATTGTAACATTCGAAATTTCCTAAAATACTACGACAATTCCAATGCGGAATATATCAATGAAATATATAGACAACGACTGTATTTTAGCATAACAATAACATAACTATAAGTTACCTAAATTAAACGACGGCAATGACGATTTAAGCTGCAAGCAGTGGACAAAATCCTTTCACTGCATTTCACATAAACTGTTACTGCTTTTAGTGTCTTATTTATAGGCGAAAATTACAGCGGGCACTTCTCGTAAAATGTTCAGAAACAAAATCGTAATCGTAAACAGGAATACTATGCCATGAAAGAGGTACACTAACCGGAGTTGATTAATTCTGAAGTATTGAATAATATTCTAAAAATAAGTTTAAGGATTTTAATTTCTAAATGGAACTAAATTGTTTTAAAGTTAGTTGCTATATTAATTTATTAAACGCAAAAGTTTCTGTGTGTGTGTAAGAGAGAGTATGTTATGTTTGAGACGACGATTTGTCACGACTGAAATGATTTGGATGAACCATTGAGCAAAAAGCCAAGAGACTTATAGACTATTTGACTGCTATACAGCATTCATAACTAAGGACATCGTCACAAGAAATGGAGTCTCTCGGTATTTTATCGGATACATTTAAACAGAATTACACGATGTAATAACCCATTCATATTCCATCATCGGACATCCAGACAGCAGCTAAGCGACACCGCTATATGGTAAATATTTCAAAACTGCCGACGACGCGTTGTAGTTCCACATTTGTTATGCGAACCCCAAATGTACTCTTTGCCGAGTCTGAGTTAATAATAATACTAGATATAAGCATAAAATTACAGTACGCGCAAAACGAATATATCTTTTATGGCAAATGAGGTTACATATTACAATAAAATTCCTAAAATTGTAACAGAATTACCACTGGGAAAGTTCAAATCTGTAATAAAAAAAGCTTTAATTAAGAAAGCTTGCTATAGAACGATCGACTATATTAATGACAAGGATGAATGAGAGCAAAGAAACATTATTTAATATTTTTATTTAGTAAACAAGGAATCATTATGCGTTACATTATTATGTATCGAAATACCAATTTCTCATTGTTGTCAAAGACAAAGCAATGACATAAATGATATATACAAAGAAGAATGACGAATTGAAAATACACAGAAAGATATATACGACTGAGAATTTAAGTACTTTATGTTTTCCTCGAAAAGATTATGAACATTGATATTATTTAACAACAGAGAATATATATTGCTATTAATGGATAAAGAGACCATTTTTTTAATCGAGGATTCTTATGGTTTTTTTATGCCTCCGCATTCTTTGTATCTAGAAAGCGTTAATTGATGAATAAGTATAATTAATAGTAAGTGTAGATGATTTAATAAAGTAAATAACGTCATAGTCTTAAGTCACAAAGTCGAATAAAAGAGTTATAACATAGTAGAAATATATGTTATAGCCAAGTCAAGCCCTAGTAAAGTGGTAGTAAGAGATATGGAGCGAAAGCGAAAATCACGTTTTTTAATTAGGTATGATTTGCCTACATCCGCGTACGTTTACGAACTATTAACAGTTCAGAATTGCAAGTTTTGGATAATAATACTAAATAGAATATAACAAAAACAAAAGTTAATTTATCACATTCAGGCTTCAAGCAGGATGCAAGCACGTCGCGAAACTTTGTGTTATTGTATTGCAAATGTTAGTATTAAATATAATAAATTTACTTTATCGTAATGGATTTCCGAAAAGTAACGCTTAATTCAATTAATATTCTTAAAATAGAATATGTATTTTTTTCACTTTCTCGGCAAAACTCCCATTGATTTCTTCAAAATAAACCATATTTTTACATTTCGGCTGAGGTACAGGGATTTTTTTAAGTAAGAGAATGAGGCTATGTGCCTATTCAATTAGTATCAAACTGACGACGTTTTTTTTAAATCGACTAGACCTAGAAGATTAGTCTCTGACTCATACGCGATCTCAGACTCTGTCAGGGCTCTCTAGAAAAGTTACCTTTTAACTGCGTCATCAACGCTTGTAATTATGAAGTAACTATTATATAATCATGCTACATCTTTGATCGTATCGTCACTTTCTATCGTGTGTAATAGTGGATAGTGGTCGAATCCTTGCGTATAAGATTTTTTTTATGTTGAATAGTCACGCTAATTATTGAGCAGTGAGATCAATTTTCTGTAATGAAATAGTAATTACCGATTAAATAATTTATAGTCGATATAAAATATCATGGCTCAGTAAAGATGCTTCAGGTAAAAGTGCATATAAACACTGCGGGAAAGTTATTTTCTTATCTATTTAATTTTAAATAAGTTAATATGGTAAAAAAGCATAAGGTGATCTGTTAATTCGCATAATTTTAATCGTCATAATGTTCATATGTCATAAAGTTATTATGCATACCTATTTTTTAGCCTAGATCTGATTCGGATAAATTAAGTTAGATTTGTTTTTAAATCCTCCATGTACAGCTAAATGAAGCAAAAGATTAAATAAAGAAATAAGGACAGACCGTTGTGTCGACGTCGCGTGAAAATTAGGGCTATCGAAAATTAATTTTTGATAGCTCTAATTTTTACGCGATATACACTGGTTTCCTGTTTATTCTCACAACAATGCGAAAAAACATGAAACCAGTAGGTATATGTAGGTGTCTTGTTAAGTGTACTACTAATGCGGGCCTTAGAGAATTGTAGTCATACCGAGATTCCAATAATTCAAACTATTAGTCGAATTTCGTGTTCCCAGAGCGGACAGTGAAAGTGGACCGCTACTGGGCTTTAATGTCAGGATGGCACAAGTTATGAGTGCCAGCGGAAGATAGAAAAGCGACACTATAATAAATAAAGAAAAAATATTAACACGTAGCGTCAAATAGAAATAATTCAATACGAATTATTTTTTCTACATGATGTATTACTCCCATGCCCCGTGGCTTCGACCGTGTAATCAAATTAAAGTATGTTAAAGTCTATATGTTAATACCGGTATAAGCTAATTATATTCTAAATTTCATACAAAGTAGTGCAACCGTTACATCGTGATGAGAAAACGTTAGTACTACCAGTTTTGGAGCGACACTGGGACAGTCATTTCACATAATTTTACGAAAAGCAATGTTTTATTATTTAATTATTAATCTCTAGAGGTTCTTCTCTAGATGGCTCTAATTTTGCTAATCTGGCAGTAGAGTCATTAACTTTTATGAGTGCCTTTTTGGGGCCCATGTGAATAAACGATTTTGAATTTTGAATTGGTGTGTCAAACGTGCATGACCTGATATTACATAATATAAAAACTAGTCTGTTACGAAATCTATTGCTTAACGTAGCACTAGCTTAGTGTAACGTTATCTATGCGTTTATGCTGCATCATATCTTATTTAATTTTACTCAGACTTACTTACAAAATAATAAAAATTAAATATTATATCAATTATATTATTATTTATTTACTTACTTTATTATAGTCTATCTGACTTTAAAAAGTATTGGAGCCTTTTTGAGCCGATAACTTTACCTATCTAAACCACTCTCGTACTCAAATTAAATATTTGAAGTATTCATACCATACTAACTTAAGTCTTAAGTTGACCTTTATCATTAAATATTTACACACTATCACACTCATAGCCTCGTACTAAGTGCATAGCTTACTACCGCAGGTGGCTGTCACATTTACAGCACAATTAGACTCAGCACCAAATACCCCTTGGCGAGGAATCGAACTAATGCCTGCCGCGTCAAGGTCTTAACAGTGAACAACTACGCTAAAAGAGCAAGATTTTCAGCTGCAGAATTATTAAAATTAATGTGAACTTGCTGTTTTCTTATGCCTTAGATCAAATCCCAAGAGCGTGCTGAGCTGGGCCACCGATATTTATCGCCTATTTATTGCCGCATTACCAGCAAAAAGCCTATAATTTCAAGCGGTTGGTGGTGAAAAATGTCCTCGGGCTGCACGCACCTTCACCTAACGATGTGACGTGTCTATCGGGTAAACTGCTATCTGGTGATCTAAGGTAAAATATTCGTGGTCTGCGAGAAAAGACCTTAGTATACTCATTGAACATGATTTAAGATAGATCAATGATACTTGAATAGATTCTTAGTTACACTTCAAGAGTCTTGAAAAATATTGACTCTAGAAAGATTATTCAACTCGCTTGAAAGTATCCGCTATATACGAGTCGATTAGCAACCGATCGATGCGGACGGCTAGACATACTCCACATCACAAGCTGCAGTTGAAAATTTTACTAAATTGTGACTTTTCCAAGTATTGGTCGTACCAATTGGTTTATCGACAAGGGTGGACCCCGCCACGAGTTGGTACTGTTCTTCCCAAATCAAGGTTTGGAGTTTCGAATGTAGTACCACGAATAACATAACATAACCGCTTTCATACTAACAGCCCCACACCAAGTTCGTTGACTTGTGCCGTGGGTGCCGGAAACATTCATATCACACAAACAATCACAACCTGAACAAGAAACACAAATTTTCATTGGGGAGAAAACTTGTGTTCTCTTATAATTATTAACTCACTAATTCTCATTTACTTAAATCATAAGTCAAAAGTTACGTCTAAACAAAATTAATTAACAACACCGACCATCCAATTATATCACACCGCCCGCGCAATACCTTTAACAAACTTTGCGTGCGCTGAAGAAAATAGCAGCACGCAAGCAAAGCAATAAATCTGACAGACAAAGCCACAGAGATGCTAAGATGGCTAATGGGTGAAGAAAGGCCCTTAGTTATGAGCCTAGGAATTATGTTATGCAACACGCACGCAGTCTGGGATGTCGATGGACTCGATGTTCCGTAGATAGAAACATGATCGATAAAATAAGAAAGCTCGTTGAAAACATGGAACAGGTACTGGAGGTTGATGGGTGAATTACAAAATGTAGATGAAGCCCTTATTCCGCATGTTGACTTTACGTTGTGATGTAATAGAAATCAATTGGAACAAATCCTTCGAAGAACAAAACCAGAGGTAGCTTCGTAACCATTATAGACATAATCGAGTTTGAAATATATAGTTTATTCTAGTATTTGTATAACCTTCGCTAATGGACATGATGTCTTTTCAACCGACTTCAAAAAAGGAGGTTCTCAATTCGACTGTATGTTTTTTTTAATGTATGTTACGCGATATATCCGCCAGTTATGAATTGATTTAGATGATTTTTTGTTTGGTAGATTATACTTCAGAGGTGGTCCCGTATAATTTTTATCGAAATCGGTTCAGCCAAAACCAAAATATAAGCGTTGAAGTCGGGTTTTTAAGCTTTGCTTGCGTTTAATTATTCTATGGTAAATTCAAAATGGAGAAGGTAATGTATATAAGGTCGATTTTCATTAATGTACATTTAATTTTATTAATATTTACTGGCCGATGTATGATTGTGTTTTTGGTAGAGAAAATTCCATATAAATTTTACCTAGGGTACTTTTCAACACGATCTATGCCAAAACAAGTCTCCAAGTCTTCAAGTAAAAACAACAGAACAAACAAAATAAAAAATAGATGAATTCTTTGATTGACACTCGTAATAAACAACTCGTATTAGGTGACCGTAATCGGAGTTAATAGCCATTATCTGCTTTTTAGAACTGAATTCTTTCGAGTAGCTATTTCAAATTGAGATTCTAAGTTTTCCATAGCAAGTCCATGCAAAACATGCTAAGGCCTATCGTATGCGGTCGACAAGTTCTTAGTTAATACAGTTGGAGTACTGCAATGAATCACCAGCGATGAAAGGCCGTGGGTGTCCACATGATACTTCCTCGGCCACCCACAGTGTGAGCAAGAATTACTGACGGCTAAGAAACTTAACTGCCGACCTGGCAGATTTAGGAAGCTATTGAAGGAAGCAATTTTAAAAGAAATATGAGGTACGTGATTCATAATTCTCGAGGAATTATCTCATTGTTCTAAAGATTTAGTAGAAATCTTCGTTACGTCCAAGTTTTTATACTACGTTCGTGTAGTACGAGAAGGAGTACGTAACAAAATCTAAGAAACAATTTATGTTTCCAAATTTTGCCGGAACAAATATTTTAAATTGTATTAGAAGTTTGAAGACTTTTTTTGTATTTGAATCCAGCATGAGATGATAAGTCTAAGTTACTTGGAATAAATGAATTATTATTATATTAGTATCTCACCGAAAGCGATGATGCAGTCGAGGAATTAGCATGCTTGCCTATAAGATATGTAGTTGATATACCACAAATACGCACGAAGCTATTTGCTTCCACATTTATTACGCGCACCGCTAAGGAATGGAATTTCTTGCCTTATTTAATTCTTTACAGTACTTCCGGATAAGTATAATCTGGGAGTCTTTAAGGATCGAGTGAACAGGTTATTATTAGACAAATTTCCTACATCGTTGATCGCGTCGTCACTAAACATCATGTGGGAAAGTGGTCAAATGTTTATCAATTCCGAATAAATAATTAAATTTAAAGACATCAATTTTCGGGTTGGTTGTTAACTCAACCGCAACATACTCGACCGCGTGGTCGAGTCGCCACTTAATTATTTTTTTTATTATATTAGTTACCTTGACCACTCATACTAAGTACAGGCGAAGGAAAAAGTCCAAATAATATAAACCAAAATAATATTATTTCTATAAGATAAAAAATCTTTTTGTATACCTACTCTAGATTTGAAGACTCCCAGATTATACCGCAACTTTGACCTGATCTGATGAAGAAGGAGGGGTGATGGAATTCGTCAATGGCTTCAATGAAGTTTGTGTTAAAATTTTATATATCATGAATTGACGTTGCGTTCAAGATCTTTAAGGTAATTAGCGCTTTAGTTATAAATGTTACCTTACAATTTCAACGGACTTCAAAAAAGGAGGTTCTCAATTCGACTGTATGTTTTATTTTGTATGTATGTTACGCGATATCTCCTCCAATTATGAATCAATTTTATAGATTTGTTTTTTGGTATATTACACTTCAGAGGTGGTCCCATATACATTTTATCGAAATATATCCAGTCAAAACCATTGAAGTCGGTTTTATTAAGCTTTGCTTGCGTTTAATTATCATGTAACTAAAATAATAAATAAATTACGAAGCTGGCAGTAGTTTGCTATATGAATTATTGCGTAAATTTATCCTAATTTAGATCGGTTAATTCATTGGTTTAGGTTTATCTTAGTTATGCATTTTATTTTTTTGCTAAGTGTCAATTACACTACATACATAATAGGGATGCATACGCGTACCTACTACAAATGCAAAGTGTGATATACTTTGTAAATTCTTTAAGATTGTTATAGCTAAGAACAGCAATGTGTTCTTTACTATCCTTATCTTACATATTAAATCAAGAGACTAACAGAACCCATTGTTCGCAATCATTTGCGTATAATTGTAGATAAACGAACATACATCTTTCTACATCTGTGTGGTAAGATCATGTTTATAAGGACAGTGCACATCAATACCAAGCAGCAAGAGAAATGTAAAGCTCTTGTCAATAAAATTTCCCATAAATTTACTGCAACCCCATAAATAGTAAAAAAATAAAGCCCAAGATGCAAATTCACGCATTCGACCTGTCTGCAAGAACTTGACGGGGAGACATGCGAGTGCGTGTTCAATACCACGTATGTGACAGGTAGCCTCCATGATAAATGATGACCAGTGTTTACATAAGTTACATGCATGCTTATCTATTTAAATTATATTTATTCATAGCATATATTGAGAATATCGGAATAAATTAGGTTTTGTATGCAAACAAATTTGTAAAAAAAGTGTGTCTTGTTCTGGTCAAAGAGATGGACATGGAAAAATCTTTGACCGTTTTGGAAAATATTCTTAGCTAGGAATGATGGGTACTTAGATTCATTTTCATCCCGGACAACTAGCCTATGACGACGATTACTAGGAGTTTTCGGGCCGATTGCCTATATTTTCTTATTATAAACTAAAATTACCCATTTATTATGTATCTCTTCAAAAATTTAATATTTTGTGTACCAGGTATAGAAATCGCATTTTACTCTAGAATAATATATTCACTTAGGTATTTCTTGCCAGGTTCTTCTAGACATGGTTCTAATTTTCAAATCTGGCAATACAGTCATTCTTTTTTATGAGTGTCTCTTGTGGCCCATGTGAATAAATTATTCTGAATTATGTTTGATGTCATCAGAGACAATTCAAACGGAATTAGGTTGTGGCTTTATGAAAATCGTTAACCGCGCTGAATGAGGCAACCCATAGCGTATTTCTATTCGTAAATATAGCTTACTTAAGGCCCACGCAAATAATTATAAATTTACGAGGAACTGTCCATAGTACTGACAATAATACACCCGAGTCCACTTCTCCGCACGTCATTATTACTACCCAGACTTTCATAAGTTTCACTACGAATACATTCACTTAACGATGATTACCATCAAGGGCAAAGAAAGGGAACCTAACAGATAGGGTCAGTTCTCTCAAGTGTAGTGTGCGCGGGATAGGACATGTTCAAAAGCGAAAGCGATAAAAGTACTAAAAATATACAGCGTTTTTAGGCTGTCGCTTTTTAGGGTCCCGTACAAACGGTACAAATCAAAAATCCGACTGCGAAATATGAAAGTCTACTTTTTATGTATTATTATGAACCTGAAACTACTTTTTAGGGTGTCGTACCCAAAGGGTAAAACGGGACTCTATTACTAAGACTCCGCTGTCCGTTCGTCTGTCTGTCCGTCTGTCACCAGGCTGTCTCATGAACCTTGATAGTTAGATAGTTGAAATTTTCAAAGATGATGTATTTCTGTTGCCGCTATAACAACAAATACTAAAAAACAGAATAAAATAAATATTTAAGGGGAATCCCATGCAACAAACGTGATTTATTTGCTCAATTTTGATAGCGGCAACAGGTAGACGCTTAAAACATTCACAGAATATAAGTATACTTATATATTCACTTTAAAAATAAATAATTAAATCAAAATAAAAGATAGAAACTCAAACAAAAAACGTGATTTTTTGCCGTTTTTATAGATAACTAGCCGTGCCCCGCGGCTTCGCCCGCTATTATCAAGTTAAAAAGTAGCCTATGTGTTAATCCTAGGTATAATCTATGTACATTCCAAATTTTATCCAAATCAAAACCATTAAAACGTGAAGAGGGAACAAACATACTTACACACTTACACACAAACTTTCGGATTTATAATATTAGTAGGATAGTACGGAACCGAGTCCGACTCGCACTTGGCCGGATTTTTTGTTTTAATTTAATTTAGACGTGAGCAGACATGGACCAAGAAGAAGACATCCGACATACAAGGCAAGGCTTAACAACTGTTGTCTTACGAATAACAGCCATTTTAAACTACATTTCGTACTAGTAGTCGGGTTTTAGTTTTTGAACTTTCTTCTTGTCTTGTTTATTTATCTGCGGCTTGGATTTGACCACTATTGAGCAGCGTTGACACTAAGATGGATCAAGCATGTGAGACTTGATCTATCCCACTTATGCAACTTAGTAAATTAAATTCCAGTACCCCGCTCACCTGCCGCCACTCTCGGAACAGCGAACATTAGATAAGAAAAACTAGCCGCGATAAAACTAACTTGTGCAATTCGCTAAAGAGATTTATCTGACGTGGAACAAGCACATAATTTTAAGTTACGTAGGATAGTAACAGGGATTATGTTCTGTTACTATACGGGTTTGTAAATCGATAAGGGTAAAAGCCAATGTTTCATGCGATTTGACCCCGGAGAACTTTGCAACATTTAATTGTCACGTGGATTAGTACAACTTTTACTTAGTTTAGGACCGATTTTCAGACCTACAAAAAGACTGAAAATACTTATCCTTTTTGAGAAACGAGGTTACAGTAACTTTTCTAATATAATGAGAGGGTTGAAAAGCTCAAGAAAATATTCGTAACAGCAATGTATTAAAAACTAGCCGTACCCCGTGGTTTTGCCTGCGTTTATTAAGTTAAACTATTCCAAATCCATTCAGCCGTAAAGAGAAATCTAACATACTTACACATTTACACACAAACTTTCGGATTTATTAGTTTAATGATGGGCGTTACTGCAAGTGGAAAAATCAACCCCCGACGGAAAAGAGGGGTATTAAAAGTTTGTAGTGTGTAACTGTGTGTCTGATGTGGCGTGACAGCTTCCAAACTTGAAATGTCACTTGCTCTTCGCAATTCGTAAGAAGGTGTTTTAGTTATGTTTGGTGAAAATCTATGCAGCCTTTAGTCAGGTATAGCGTCAGGGGTTTTTTCAAAACTTTTATTTAACTTTTTATTATACAATTAGTTTCCCTGTAAAGCGTAAACAATACAAAGTCAGCGCCCACCTTGCCGGCTGACTAAAGCACCATTTGCAATCATTTGCATGCGGAAGCTGATAAAGCCAGCACAGATAGCGTTCTGAGGGTGGCACTGATATTTAGCCTTACAGTGTTGCTATGAAAGGAAATTAAGATTCAGAAAATGGTGTTAGATAACCTCTTTTATCAGCTATGTTATTTCTCGTTTTGTGATCATGGTGGTCCGGGTTTGGTTACAGTGTTATAAGATAGGAAGAAATTTCATAACTATTTCCTTTGCAGTATGTTCATTGCCAGTAAATATAATCTTTATGATTACATGGGCGGCAGTGAACGGAGGTAAAACACTGATGGGACTTATTTGTAGGCTTCACCTCTCCCCCATTGAAGTTAGTTTTACTATTAATGTTTTGGAGCCATTTATATAAGACAAATATTCCCTTTATTATATGAATCCTCCTTATTACTACGTTAGATTTTCATTTATCGGACTGTACAAAATTAAGAGACTGTAAATGGCTGTAATTTTGCGAATCTGGCAGTAGAATCATTAACTTTCATGAGTGCCTCTTTGGGGCACATGTGGATAAACGATTTTGACTGATTGACTGACTGACTATCTTTGTCTGAGTTTTTTACTACACAGTATACCCGTTCTGAAAATAATCGAAACCGCCAATGGACCGATACAAATCAACCGATTACGACAAAATATAATTCACATAACTACCGATTAACAAGCTTGTTACGGCTTAATCAACAAATCTTATCTAAACTACAATACATCAACAGACAAACAGCTACCGTATTACAGGTACACTGATTTAAATACAATTCGTATCTGCTTTTGCAATATCAGCCGATAGGTACAATATATACAACAATCGGTAGCGATGTCGACATCATAACTTTATTTATAGCTTTGATATTAGCTCGAGCTTTTCAACACAATCGACAGCCGATATTAGATTCGTGACTATAGATAATATTTACTAACATCTGCAACAGTCAATCTGCGCCTAAATCCTGGAATTAAAGGTTAGAGAGTTTATAATGTTTTTGAAAACTGATTGTTTAAGAGACTCATCAAACAACGTAGGAATAGTAAGGTAAAAAGAAAGGAGACTCACGGTCTTCCTGCGACGATGGTTCAAGGGCTTTTTATCAACAAGGTGTTTTCGAAAACTTTATGATGGCCAGCCGGCCCTAATAGTCTTTATTAGATGACTAATAGTAATAATAACATTATAGAACTGACACAGTATATTACAAGTACTTTCAGTCTTGTTAAAAGTAATGTAATATACATTCAGAAAGATGAGCAAAATTTGTCTCACTGTGCGTAACTGAAGACGGGAAACGTCTTCCACATAGACCCAGAAAGAGATGGCGCGATGATTTAAATGCGGCGTTCCAGATCCAATCTAGAATTGGTAGGAAAAGGCACAAGATAGAGATGCGTAGAAGAAAAAGTGGGAGACGTTTGCCGAGCAGTGGGAGAGTACAGGTTAACAATAAAAAACGTAAAGAAAAATTATTTTTATATATCTGTTACATCCGCTTTACGTCCGTTTTGTCAACTATGTCCACCTGTAGAGCGGATACTTAACACCATTATTTTATTTCAGCGTCGCACAAGTTTTTAAATGTATAAATCCATTCGATCCCTGTTTTTAATTGGAGCAACGTACCGTTCGAAAACATTAAGAAGGAAAATGGAAAGCAGGGTCAATAAGATTCGAACCCTTTTAAAACACCGATGCATTGAGAGAAAGGAACCTAAAAGGCCGTATATACAGACGTCGCACAATTTATTACCAAGCCGAAATTGGAATTGGGACGGATGAAAACAATCTCAATCGTAAATCAAAAAGTACTTAAGTTTTTAAAACTTCCTTCAATTAAAAGTTTAAACCTATTCGAAAGCAACAGTTAGTCCATCGAAGTAAGCAAATTGATGGACGTCAAATTATGAACACATCAAAAGCTACCATTAAACTTGGACGCTTAGTCGCCTACTCAGTGACAAACAAAATAAGGAAGTGATATAACAGCTCTAAAAGGCGTATAAGCCGGTAATATCCGCTTTATCGTATGTTAAACATAGTTTTTGCATATTTCCGACCGTCATTAGATAATGCAGTCGTAAAGAAAATTACGGGCACTCCCACACGAAGACAAGAGAACGTTTCCTTTATCAAAGAACAGTATATTGTAGTACATTAGTATACGTGTAGCTATTACGTATTTTGCATCTTATGCTTCATAGATCATATCGTGATCGAATGTTGAATCAATACAGGGGATCGTGATCAAAGTGGGCGTTTAACCTCCGACCGGGGCTTGATCCAACGCAGAGCACCGCGTCAAGTCATCCATCATTCCCTCTATCTGCCGCAAATTAGCCCACTAAAGATCAAGCACGCTAACCGACCAGGTTATCTGGACCTACATTCTTCTAGTCACAATTAGGTTAACGAGACCAGGATATCTGGTCGGGTTTGAGTTGTGCTACCAGAACATGACACATACAAATAGCTTCAGCATAAACTACGTCATGGTTTCCAATTGACTTTCTTCCTCGAACGCCGCTGACCCCTCCGACCGTCGTAGGAATCGTGAAATCGATACCATGGGAATGGTTATTTGCATGATGCCGGTTAATTTCTTACCTATTGATTCCAATGCAATCGTATCTGAGGATGGAAGGAAAAATAATGTCGCCCCGAATTGCGAAAATTGCAATGAACCCGGCTTTACTTACTATAGTTGGTTAAATATTCCTCGAGTCCTTAGTTCCGGTCATTAAAGAGGTGCATTCCGACTTTATCGTTATACAAAATTATATAAAATTACAGTGCGCGCATTTAGATTAAGCAAAACGAAAAAATCTTTTATGGTAAACAGGGTTAGATTTTACAATAAAATCCCTGAAATTGTGACTGAATTACCACTGGGAAAGTTCAAATCGGTAATAAAACCGGGCATAAATAAAGAAAGCTTATAAAGCGATTGACTACATTAATGCCAAGAATACATGGAGGCAAACTGCACAAGCGCTTTCTAGCGACTACATAATATAACCTAGGTTAATATAATTATGTATTAGTGTTTAAGAACGATAAAAAAAAAATATGAAAATAAATGCGCCGCAGAGTTTCTTGCCAGGTTCTTCTCGAGATGGCTGTCATTTTGCGAATCTGGCAGTAGAGTCATTAAGTTTCATGAGTGCCTCTTTGGGACCCATGTCAAAAGACGATTTCGACCCCTCTCCTATTGATGAGATTTTGCTCGACCTGACGTAGATGTAGTGAGTATATAAGACATTAGAAAGCCTAGGAAAATTTTTGACACATCTTAATAAATCTCTTGTGTTCAATAGGCTCTGTGAAGACTTATTAAAGTGCTTACATCTTGATCAATGGCAGCTTTCACATTTGTTGACACTACTATACAAGCCAGAGAAATTGTAAGACAAGAAGAAATTCTATTAATTAAACACACAAGCTTTAAAAAACCAACTTTGCCGCTTATTTTTTGTTTTGCCTGGATCGATTTCGATCATCTCAGAAGTATAATCTACCAAACAAAAAAAAACATAAAAATTGATTAATAATTGACGGAGATATCGAGTTACATACATAAAAAAACAAAAAACATACAGTGGAATTGAGAACCCCATTTTTTGAAGTCGGTTGAAAAACACAATGAGCTCTCAGTTTAATACCAGTACTGGCGAAAGATCACATATAAATAGTATATAAATACATACTGTGTATGTATTCAATTAAAAACAAACAACAAAAAACGCCAAATTCATCAATATTGCGAAGTCATAATACCCGGTTTCAGGTTGTTTATTTTATTATGATGAAGAAAATAGGTCTAAAACAGCGGCATAGGTGTCTTACCAAAATCGCTGTTTTAGAATAACGAAACAAAATGGAAAATAACAGCAAAGATTTGTTGTAAATGGTTTCTTTCTCTTTTTGCAACACTCTTTTCAACGGTAAAAAAAAACAAAAACATATTTCGGCCCCAGTTACGTGCATAACCCCTTAATATTTTTTTATTTATATAATTAAATTGCCGTTTTTTGCTTTTACCACAGCTTTACGTATTCTCAGAGAATTTGAAGTTGTTCGCTTGTGTGGTTTAGACGCTAAATGCCTCTGACAGACGGACATGGCCGTTTGGCCGTCTGTCATAGGAAGTGCTGAACCACCAAGTTAACTTAGAGACATCGCTTCGCTCGGTCAATAATGTTACGATATAGTATAAAAAAGAACTAAAATCGCATTTCCAGAAGCCAACCCATCCCATTACCAGAAACAAGGAAAAAGCATCCGATCTCAAAGCGAATAAATTCCAGAATAGCGTCCACAATGGCTGATACACAAGACAACTGACCTTAACAAGGGCATTTTGCACTATTGTAATGCGTCTCAAGTACTTACAAGGCCTTGTAATGCGTTGTATGCCCTTGTTAGGCAGATGGGACATGGAGATAGTGTATCTCGAGACTGGAGGACACTAAATGCGACACGAAAATGCGAGCGCACGCGTTTCGAGCTAACGATATGGGGGTTGTTTTTGTTGTAATACGCGTGATCGAGCTTATGGAGACTTTTATTCTTGAATATTTACAACTACCGACGTGCTAGTATGTAATTTTTTTAGGGTAGTAAAAAATTACATCGAAAAATTCAATGTACTAAACAATTGTGGAATACTCTACCCATTTTAAAATACCCATTTTGCGTCGTTTACGTTGGAAGCGTAAGTAAAAAAGTTTTAAGTTTTAAGCATTTCTATAAGGACCGTTACTTCGCTGCCTGCCTTCTAAGCGAAGGTTAGAAACTTCTATCTCACTTGAAACTACTGATTAAATCATGTTTTCATCTTCAAGTCTCAACGAACTATTTATTTATTTATTCTGCGGTGTATTTAACTATGTTATTATGATTGATATGTATATATTTATGAATACTATTCCACTAATCCTACTTCCTACTAATGTTATAAATCCGAAAGTTTGTGTGTAAGTATGTTTGTTTCCTCTTCACGCTTTAATGGCAGAACGGATTCGGATGAAATTTGGAATGTGTATAGATTATACCTACCTAGGATTAAAAGATAGGCTACTTTTTTACTTTTTGACTTGATAATAGCGGGCGAAGCCGCGTGGCACGGCTAGTGGTATATATATGTCTATAGCAAAATATATTCATATAGGTATATTACAACACAAACCTATATTTTAATATTTTTTTATTTTTCTCTATCCAAAGGTTGACTGGAAGTAAGTCCGCCCAATGTCAAAGATAAAAATAATGTTTTTTTTTACTTTATTTGCTGCAATAAAGAATTTTTGTATTAGCATTGTTTACCTAGAATTTGTTTGTTCGGTACAAACGTAAATAACATTATGCTAACAACCTTTATAAGTCATTACCAATAAGATTCTCGAGTTATAATATGTTGTACAATTTTGTTTCAAAGCATTACGAATATTACGTGCCCGATATTAACAATTTCGTAGCATGAATATCAACACCATTGATCAGCTTGTACAGTCGAGAACAAAATTGTTTAACTTTTTTTAAAGTGTTTAATATTTCCTTTCCTTATACATATTCAGTTGTCAATATTTGCGCATCTGTTCTTTTTTTTATTACCTACTATTCCTACTGCGCTAAATTATATTATGATTCTTACTTAAATATAGGGTTATAATTAGAATGATACACTAGGTTGCTTAGACTACATACAGGTGATACATGAAACTTAAATTGAATTTCCTACATTCAAAAACGCAAAACGTTATCTATTAGCTAAATTGATTCGTGCTGTTAGTATCCGCGATTTTGATATCAATAACCTGACAACTTTCTTTCACGGCAGACAATGCGTCGTGGTGTTTAGTCACCAAAAATTCACGCGTTTAAAATAGGCATAACCTTATTGCTATTTAAATATTTAATTCAATATTAAAAGTTAAGTTAATATATTTTTCGACAATGTATTAACAAAATTGCTTGTGCTTCTGGTTCTGGGTGTGATCGTGTGTTTGATATGTAAATGTTTCCAGCATCCACGATACAAGTCTTTGAACTTAGTGTGGGGCTGTGAGTGTGAAAGCGCTTATGTTTATATATTACAAATGGCTGAGTAAAACTGCCACACAACAACCAGTTGTCATAAGATGCTGACGAAAGTGAGTTATCTCACTTTCGTTTAATATTTCCTTTCCTTATACATATTCAGTTGTCAATATTTGCGCATCTGTTCTTTTTTTATTACCTACTATTCCTACTGCGCTAAATTATATTATGATTCTTACTTAAATATAGGGTTATAATTAGAATGATACACTAGGTTGCTTAGACTACATACAGGTGATACATGAAACTTAAATTGAATTTCCTACATTCAAAAACGCAAAACGTTATCTATTAGCTAAATTGATTCGTGCTGTTAGTATCCGCGATTTTGATATCAATAACCTGACAACTTTCTTTCACGGCAGACAATGGGTCGTGGTGTTTAGTCACCAAAAATTCACGCGTTTAAAATAGTCATAACCTTATTGCTATTTAAATATTTAATTCAATATTAAAAGTAAAGTTAATATATTTTTCGACAATGTATTAACAAAATTGCTTGTAATTCTGGTTCAGAGTGTGATCATGTGTGTGATATGTAAATGTTTCCAGCATCCACGATACAAGTCTTTGAACTTAGTGTGGGGCTGTGAGTGTGAATGCGTTTGTTGTTTGTTTGTTAAAACTCAAATTCTTAACTCAAAATTGTTTATTAACGGCCCCAACGAGACACGCATGAAAATTAATGACTACTATGCCAGATTCGCAAAATTACAGTCAATAATTACGTTAACAATCGCCTAAAAATACTTATAAAGAAAATATGATTATAATGTCTCGAATTGTTACAAATATTTTCCACTCACCTGTACTCCGATACACATCGTAATTACCGAACATTAAGCTGAGTACACATTACCTGCACGCTT
Organism: Lomographa bimaculata; assembly: GCA_948107665.1. Taxonomy (NCBI): domain Eukaryota; kingdom Metazoa; phylum Arthropoda; class Insecta; order Lepidoptera; family Geometridae; genus Lomographa; species Lomographa bimaculata. Next base: position 16,973,235 of record OX403589.1, read on the forward strand.
GATTCTACACGTGTTACTGGAGGTGCCCGTTTCTCCGATAACCGACAATTATCGGTATCTCTAGCAATTTTAATAAAAGCTTACATCGTATTCGCATTATGTGAAATCGCTTTAGTCCTCTATGATATTTTTTTTTATATGGCGAGCTAAAACCTTGCTAAATACTATATTTTTTTTGCCAACGCTCCCAATGCTCCTGAAGTCCTCATTAAATTAAGAGCATACAGAATTGTTGAACGGTACAATCCGAGTGTCAAATCTATAGAGTTAATAGGTATATTCTAGGCAAGAATGTTACATTTTTTGTTTTTCCCATTAGATGAGATAGTGGTCAAATGCTTGTCTATCAGGCATAAAAAAAAATGTTACGACCTTCAGTTCGATTTTATATATATTTATAGATATCGTCCGATATCGATATGATATTTTTAGGGTTGCGCACCGCTTTTCTTTCTATACATACTTACTTTTCTGTCTGCCGAGCTGCCTCTTGGCATAGTAAGATTCGCGTTCGCCTTCTAAGCAGTGGAAATCGGTTTCGATTCCCATTAGCATCAATTATTTTTGACAACATTCAAATATATTTTAAATCTTGACATTAATAATATTATTGTATCTACATATTTTGATTTTTTTAAGATAATATTATCTATGAGTTTATTATGTTTTCTTGAATTGTATATATACAGTTTTATTTGGAATATAATGTAACATGACTTGCCCAGTGTAACAACTATGTTATAAGGCTAATAAACAATTCTAATTCATCGTTTTCACGCCTACAACCCCACAATTAATTAAATTTCCAAGAAAATGTGTTTTTTTTAATGACAGATAGGTAAGCATTTGGACACTATCTCACCTGATGGAAAGTGACGATGCGGCCGAAGATGAAGCATGCTTATCTAGAAGATACCTATTCACTCTAGACTTGAAGACTCCCAGATCATACTGTTCGGGGAATGAATAATTCTTTTTGTTGTTTTTGGTTTTGGGTATATGTATGACATGATTGTTTTCGGCTACCACGACACAAGTCATTGAAATTAGTGTGACGCTGTGAGTATGAAAACGTTTATGACACAAGCAGAATCAGTAACTCAAATTTTCCTTGGAAAAAAATTTTTTTTTTTTGGTTGGGTAAAATGCCTACCACTTTCCATTCCTCCCAGGATCAAGGAAAGGGGGTTCTGGGGCTCGTGATCGAGAAGATCGCCGATGGAGACGGTTCCCTGGTGTAACCGCTGCTTAGAAGGCGAACGCGCACACGAGTAAGCCAACGGACAGTTCTATACTAAACACATTCTCTTCCTTTGCGTCGCGTAGCTCGTAGAAGATCTCAACATTCAATAACAATGACTTGCAAAATATTAGCAAAAAATGCCAATACTAAAGTATTAATTAATCTACCATATGGATCCCACACTCAATGAGCGGTGACATGCCTACGAATTGAATGGATAGGCGTAGCAACAAAACTTCACGCTTATAAACATGACTGACGTGCACTTTCATGATAATAATTATTGTTCCCCGCATTATGGCTGACCCGCTTATATGCACATAGGAGGTCTAGCCGAACGTTGTGAATAGCGTTCTTAGTACGATATAAGGAAATTGTTTCTCGATTGTATCAAGTCATCAGATTTTTCAGTTTGCTCGAAGTGTTTTGCTTCTACGTTCATCATCCGTATAGCGAAGGAGTGGAACTCATTGCCTCCGTCTTTGTTCCCTGAACGGTACAATCTGGGTGTCTTCAAGTCTAGAGTGAATAGGTACCTTTTAGGCATATTCCATCTTCAGTCGCATCGTCACTTTTCATCAGATGAGATAGCGGTCAAATGCTTGCCTATCTAGCATTAAAAAAACCTATTTTACTGTAAGCTTTTGTACTACCGCTTTTTACTGTTAGTAAAACTTTTTATGGAAAATCTTTTAATTCTGATCCGCAACCTTTTAGTGTGACGAAAAGTGGTGGGGGTGACACTATGATGAAAACTTACAATGTTTCCCTGTAATATAAAAGTTTCACTTCTATCGTGTGGCTTTCCCTCTTTTTTATGCTTGATAGGCAAGCATTTGACTACAATCTTACCTGATGGAAAGCGATGATGTAGCTGAAGATGTAGCATGCTTGCCTGAAGATACCTATTCACTCTTGACGACAGACTCCCAGATTATACCCGTACGGATGATGAACGTAGAAGCAAAACGCTTCGAGCGAACTTTAATGCGTCCAAAACACGCCTGTGTTTAGGACGCATTAAATCGTACCAATTATTTCCAATTAACTGTAATTACTTATTACCATTCAATTTACTACTCAGATAAAATTTAAATCACTTTAACTTCATAAATTAAGAACTTTCGACACAAACTTTCATCCTCCAATGCACTTAACTTTTTATATTAAATGAGCAAACGTTTTTACCCCCATTTAACCCTCTTAGGGGTCACCTCTGCGTACTGAGACAAATTTCAAGTTTCTACGACCAGTGCAGCGGCTGTCAGTGAATCACTACGTCAGGACAAAGATTTTTATTGTAATAGATTCGAAAAAAGTTAACAAATTTGCTTGCGGATGTAAGTATATATAGATACTATAACATTAAACTGAAAAGGTCACTCACACGTTGTGTATTGTTGAAATGTCGGAAAGGTATCGCGGGCCTTGAGCGTGGAGATCGAATCCAGAAATTCCGTAACGAAAATCCACCATACCATAGCCATAGCCACTCCACTACCATAGACCTCTATAGTAGTCGACCATCTTCGATTAACCATGCATTTATTAATAGTAATTAGTTAATCATTAATGTATACCTACCGTATTACGAGTATCGTATTGAAAACGCTATGCACGCGTTATACCTACCTAATCATCTCGTTACTTATTTCAACTGTTTAAATGTACTTTTTTGCTACCTGTGGAGGCTTGTTAATGGCTCTTCTTAAGATTAAGTTATGTTTATTTTGTAATGATAGCTGTAAGCCACCCAAATACAATAAAATAAATAAAATAAAATAACCTAACACCCCCCACTCCGACCGGCACAGCGGTGATACTTTTTAGTTTTGCCATCTATCGATGAATAGCAGAACTTTTCATGACTTTTATGAAATATCACGCTTGTCTTCAGCAACTCGCCTCTAGGTGGCATTGGTTGTATCGGCGTTACAGCGCATGCGTAATCCCCCTCTTCGCCCCGCAATCTGGTGACTCATGCCAGCTTAGAGTTTCGCGGTTATTATACTGCATAAATAAAATAAATAAATAATTAAAATTGAAACATATTTTTATTAATTATTCATTTTTCAAATTATTTGATCTAGTTTATTTATTCTAAAATCTAATTTTTTTATTTATTTTATGTACGCGTATCTTTAAGCTGCACGCCCAAACACTTTTCTTACACGCCCAGGAAAGCTGGTAGATAATGCTTCATAGCATTAAGCTATTCCCTGTACACTGTTTTGTGCTAAACTATTAAATAAATAAATTATTTTTTTTTAATTTTAATTTAAAAGTTCAAAATGTGCGGGAGTTTTTATCAAATTATAATTGAATAAGTTGATAAAAAATGCTATGCAATAGCTTTACCGCGGCAGTCCCCGAGTGCCACACGTCTTTATATTATTTTCTCTTAAATCTCAAGAGAACAAAAACCTCGAGACTTCGCTTAGATTCAAGAGCAGTCATAATCGATTCAAAATTATACTGTAAAATTATTCTTAACTTCGGTAGCGATCATCAAATAATGGTATACGATTCTGATCATTAAATCAACTTCCAAAAGATATCAATTAGTAGATAGATAAGACAAGAATTCAAAGTTATTGAATCGTTTCCAGAGTATCAAGTTCCGAAGATATCGATTAAACCAACGATAGAATCGCATCGATACCGCTACTTTAATTTCGAGCCTACTCGAGCCAATCGGAACAAGACCGTTAATCGATAAGATAGTTGACAGTTCTTTGAAATGTTGCCACTGGAGAATTGGAGAATTGTAGATAAATATGAAAATAAGCTTCAAGAAAAAGATTATTGGCATATTTTACTTACAGACGTGCTGCTGTAACTTATAAGAAAAAGCAAAGTTACTTCGTACGTGTTGGAAATGATTGCTAATTTGTCTGGCTTCTCATATACTTTTAATACTAAAGAGGCATTGTAATTACTCAATAACTAGCCTAACTATTTTAAGTTTAATGTATTTTAGAGTAGAGTACGTTAAACAAGTATCAAGCTTAGGTTTTAATGTGTAGGTATTTGCATTCAGCGTCATGGGCTATACTATACAGTTTATTCGTAAAATGATTATGATAATAATAAATTTTATCATTAGATGGCTATTACAGCAGATGATTCCGCTACAAATTGAACCTGCGGGACGGGATCATTGTATATAGTGGTTGATTGGTCATTATCATTGTATATAGTAGTATTGATCATTGTATATAGTGGATAGCCACTATATACAATGATCAATACTACTAATATAGTGGCTCTGTGTGCTAAAACCCTCACGTATTTACATTAACTCATAACTCCGCCAGTTTGAAAAATTTCCTAAAACTGAATCTACAAAATAAAACTATATAATTTTTAAACCTATACTTAGTGGTCAAAACCTAGCAGATATGAAAACCCTACATTTTTGGCACATTCCCGACCAACGATAGTTTGCATTAGGTACTCGTAAGTATATAGTGTGTTTGTATATAGTCAAATGGAACGAATTGATATGTTCGTCATATTAATGTAATGTGTAATGGAACGAATTGATATGTTCGTCTATTATATTTGAAGTAAATTTTATTAAAAAAAGTTATAATTAAATAAAAACTACACAATTCTATTTGCATATCTCATCATGCAATAAGATTAACCGAAATCTTGTACGTTTTATTAAAATTAAATAGGTACGAAGACACTAATAAATTATACACCTACACATGTACAATAACTAAACATATTAATTCTGTTATTCAATTTATTCCATGCTGTAACAACCAAACCAAATTCAGATATGACCTAGATTGAAACTGCCACCACATAACTAAATTGTCGACAAATATCAGACACAATTACCCGAAGGGGACAATCGGTAATAATCAAACGATGTATTTAATACACATCGACATCCAACGTGGGGTAATGAAGAAATCTATTGGATTGCCTCCAGGGGCAATTGAAGTTATAGTGAATTACGAAGTACCTATTATAACTGGGACAGACATAAATTAAAACGATCCATACTAGACCAGATTACAAGAACAATTTTAAAAGTCATGATTAAATTATTTAATCGTAGGATCAATAAAATGGTAGCCATTCTTCATGGTAGAATAGACCTTATTCTTTATTCGACTGTGTTTTATATTTGTGTTGACTTCATTTATTGGGTACCTATGTAACACATTACACATATTATGGTATACTGCTGAGCTATCACCTCACAATGATAATTACGGTTGTACTCACGTTATGTGTAATTTTATCAAGAACCGGTGTTCGAACGATATAGACGCTCACCTCACCTCACGCTCATCCTTTGGAGCATGCGCGGTAGCGGCAGCGTACTATTGATACGATAGTTTTAATAACAATACTATATTATTATAATTTACTAGCCGTGCCCCGCGGCTTCGCCCGCTATTATCAAGTTAAAAAGTAGCCTATGTGTTTATCCTAGGTACATATAATCTATGTACATTCCAAATTTCATCCAAATCCATTCAGCCGTTAAAGCGTGAAGAGGAAACAAACAAACTTACACACTTACACACAAACTTTCAGATTTATAATATTAGTAGGATTTAAAACATGTAATACTTTATAAAGTTCTTTAAAATAAAGCTTTTACTAGCTGTAAATAAAAAAGGACCAAAAAGTTAATAACCAAAGAGCTTGTCTGTGAAGACGATTTAAACGAGCCCAAACTCGATGGGTTTATCTTGTTTAGTTCAGAAGTTTCTATGGCCATATTCCGTATCCATCATAAGACCAATCCACGGTACCATATCATTGTATTGTCACCGAAGATAAGTAAATTTGAGTCTAATCGGATGTCGGGAAATGGGTCTAATTTAGGTTGCAAGGTTTGATTACAGACCGACAGATGGACAACGGGACAGGTGACACTAAATAAAAGCTTGTAATAAACTAGGACATTGTTGGGACAAGGATCTATTAAATATATAGTAGTGTAGGACTATAACTATTGCAAGGGCTCGATCGATACAATACATCAAACCTGATTGATAGATAGCAGTGGAATCGATTACTGGATATGGCCAATATCGATTTATAAAGTCTTACGACCTCTTACGACAGATCGAGGAGGTTCTATCAATCTCCATCGAGTTGCAATAACATTTCCCATAGAAACTAATACGTTCCTATTGACATCCGTATAGATATTATTATGACCGCTGCGAAACCGATACAGTAAGAAGAGTTATACTTTTTAACCGACCTCAAAAAAGGGAGGTGTTTCTCAATTCGAATGTATTTTTTTTTATGTGTGTTACCTACCTCATAACTTCTTTCGTTGTGAGCCGATTTTGATGATTATTTTTTTATTTGAAATCTGGTGCTTTCCATTCCACTAATTAAATTGTATCAAGGTCTGACTAGAAGTTTTTGAGTTATCCTCAATAATGCGTATTCTGCGCGCTACATTGATGATGTTCTCGTTTTAAACCGACTTCAAAAGTTACCTTATAACTTTTTTGGTTGTGAGCCGATTTCGACGATTATTTTTTTATTTGAAAGCTGGTGCTTTACAATTTGGTCAAGGTTTCGAAGATAAAGCGGTAAAATCGTTTTTTTTAAGCTTTGCTTGCGTTTAATTATCTAACCAACTAATGGAAAATACATTTTTGGTGTTTTTTTTTTGTTACACATTGACTCCGTCATTTATAATTCGGTTTAAAAATTATTTATTGTTTGAATTTTCGAAAGTTTCAAAGGATAAAACTTTTTAGTGGCAGATCTTTGTGGTGGCACTGAGCAGCTGTAATGGGCAAGCTTGACGTTTATGATCGACTAGTCTTTTAATCACATGTATAAAAAATTGGTTCCATAGAAATTTCATCAAAATCGGTTTAGTAGTTTGGCTTATAAATCAAAATTACTGAAAAAAATGTGATAAACGAAATTTCGTGTTTTGTTGCCCTGTGACTTACTATTTCGTAGTACTACAGAATTATCTCCAGCATATGTTGTGAGGTGTAGGTTTGTTATTAAAAGAGTGTCTCATTGTATATCATAATAAGGTGTCGGAAATATCTTTTACTATACAATATTATCGTAGTCTTAGCTCAAATTGGAGCAGCTTAGAAATGCCTGAAATAAGGATACTCTTCAAGTTTTTCTTAAATAATATTCATAGCTAGAACTTCCGTCTTGAGGAAATATTTACCATAGCGAAGCCATAATGAATACTATTTATAAAAACTTACTAATTCGGTTTTCATCTTCAGTTTCAACATACCTGAAACAAAAAAAGTTATAATATATTAATACATGTACAAAAAAAAAAAAATTGTCAATATTTTTTGGCAGGGGTACATTAAGGTCGTGCAATGGGGCACGAAAGGTCATATGGAAAGTTTTTTATTTATGAAGTTAAAGTGATGAAAATTGTATCCGAGTAGTAAAATGAAAAGTAATTTTATCAATAAGTCATTGCATTAAATTAGAAATACTGACTGTAACGCGTAGTTTACTATATTATAATCACACTAATATAAGAAATTCGAAAGTTTGTGCGTAAATGTTTCACGGATATACAGATTTATCTGAAATTTCTAATGTACCTTATACTCAGTATTAACACAAAGGCTACTTTTTAACTTAATTATGCGAGCGAAGCCGCGAGTCACGGCTAGTACCTGTATATATGTAATACATATACCACTTCCTCCATTCTTTAATCTCGTTTAGGAAAACGGAAGCAACCCATTCAAAGTTCACGTATAAATTGCGAGAGTAATTCCCACTTCAGTAAGCAGAAGTGAAAGTAAAGTCAAAGTGATAACATGAAGAAACAATGAGGAAGTGGTGCCAACAATTGGTTAATCTCTGCTTCCTGGGGCCGTACAAGCTCCAGGATCGAAATCCACTGTTAATAAATATCCATTGGCTAATGATATCAAATAGCTCAATCCCATTAACGAATTTTGGGTAAAGAGTTTAATATATTGAAGTTTCCGCGACGTTTACTTAGCTGGACACGTGGTAAAACAACCAAACCTAGATTCTACCCCATCCAGTATAAAATACCTTTTTCTCCACGATTGCCATTAGAATGAGCCAACGATGGCATCAAATGAGACGTCATTGGAACAGGCAAACAGAGGATATGAATACGATTTTCCCTTTAGGGCCCATGTGAATAAACGTTGTTTAATTTGAAGTTACCCATGTTTTAGGTATCCCACCTTCATGCTAATATTTGAAAAAGGAATCTTAACACAGGATGTCCTAGTACAGTAATAAGACTTTTCTAATGCTTACCTGGTTAGCTACCATAATACACAAAGGTTAGCTGGAATTAAATGCAAATTAGCATTTAATTCGACTATGAAGTATGACCCAGTTTTATTGTGTGAAAGAAATAATGTTCTATCTATCTTGCTGCCACACTACTAGGAGTAAATTTTGAATTGAAGACAGACAGTGACCGTGCAAAGAACAAAGAGTTCTTTCTTCGCTTTATAATACGTATGTTGTTAGTATTCCTGTGAGGCTGGTTTCGACCCATGCAATTAGCAACAAAGTTTTCAATACCATCCACATCATATCGAAGATAATTTAATGAACATTGATTCCTCCATATGAAGTAAATGCATATCTACAGTCATCTGGTTCCGCAAATGAAGGCATAATAATACAATTCCGAGCTTATTTCACAACAATAAGTAAGTACTACTTTTGTATATTGTTTAAGGTGATAAAAAATTTATAAGGATGTCGATGATATTGTAGTCTGTTTGCAACAATGTTCGAGAGGAAAGATAAGGTTTTATCGACTTAACAGGTCAATTTGAAAAGCAGTAAAATGTTTACACTGTTTTCACTGCAGCGTCCAGCTATAATCCAGCATAATTTGTACAAGGACAAGAGTGTAATTGTTTTGTTCCGCCATATAACCTTAAAAGCCTTACTTCAATTATCGTATATTTTAGTTCTAAGATCTATAATATTACTTACATTTTACCTTTTTGTATTTTATGATAGACTGCTGTTTGACCATTGTTTGACCACTATATTTGACACTAATTTGTAAAGTACCCTCTATACTCATCAAAATAGAGATTATTTTTTTGCTTTATTAATTATTTACGTATACTAAATACATTGTCATAAATAAAATTTAATTTAAAAGAATATTACATTAAGTATACCTATATCAGATTTTATATTTGAAAATGCGAGCACGTTCGAGCAATTTTAAAAGCGGAATTTTGGTGATCTTTCTGTTACATCCGCGATCCAATCCCGGCTGCCATTAAGAATATTTAACCAATCATAGACATCAACAATGTGTGAACTGACGTCATAAATTAGTCTAGCCAATAGCGTGCGTTTTGCTATTTTAAATGACCGATGCATGTTTATAACTTTTTCTAAATATTTTGACAAGAAGGGCAAGTAGCATTTACAATTGATGTTTGTACGTCTTTCTAGGTTGTATGTTAAAAAAATATACTTACATTATAAATACAAACGTTTACTTGTAAATGAGTCAGTATGTTTGTCTTCCCTGTAATGATGAAATGTAAAATAGACATTGCTTATAGCAAGGATACATACATAGGCTTTGTAAAAGATACGTAGAGCCTATTATTTGAGTCTAGAATATTTTTTATAAACTATTAAAACTGTATACACTAGCCAGCTGGATTATGATAGCAAGGATTTATACGACTTCACTCACGGTTGTTTGCTTGCTTTGTTACGAGACTAGTTTCGGAACATTCGGTGTTCCTTCATTAGTCGAGTACGCGCGAAGACCGCCCGGCGTCTCGGCCGTTGGATTATGATGAACGCCGCGAATCCGTGCTACAGTTTTTTAACACTAATAATATTTACTAGACAACAAATAACTTGCGCCTAGCTAGGAGATTAAAATACCTTCAAACCTAATAAACACCTCTAAACTTCGAACTCTTATAACTCATTTCAGACTGAGCTTAGAAACATGCACATCAGATAAGTTTTGTCAACTACACTTTTTCTAGTAGGTACAGACCTTCTAGAAAAAGAGAAGAATGGCCGCGCGAAAAAAAAAGACGCCACCTTCTATGCCAACCCGGTATTGGTATTTGGCAAATGTATAAAAAGTTTAAATTCGGCATCCATTTGTAGACTGAGATTTAGTAGTTCTAGTAACTACTCATAAAGGGTTATTCGCCTTGTAATTAAACTTCGCACAATATTGTTGTTTTCCAATTAATCCCAACGCTTCCTCGTACTTCACAATTTACAGAGTAGTAAACTAGAAAGTCGAGTTAGCAATATTTCATGGCTTCCATTAATAAATGGCCTAGGTCAGGAGAGAGTCTAAGTCTCAGGTTTGAGAGCTTAGCGAAAGAGCATAAATCTTTGGATGGATGGTGTCTTGCTGCCTGTTCGCTTCTGGACAGTACATTTTATGACTATTTGGTACTAAAGTATTCATCATTTAATTTACCGAGCAAAGCAAGGTCTCTAAGTTGACTAAACATGTGTGGTTCAACACTTTGTCCGTCAGTCTGTTAGAGGGAATTGAGCGTCTAAGCAATAAAAGCAAATAACTCAAAATTCTCAGAGAATATGTAAAGTCGTTACTCAAGCCTGAAATGGCTTATAATAATATACTTAAATTAAAATATGTGTGGGGCATTTTTTTTAGGTATTCTTGTTAATGTGGGTACTTGTTAAGGGTAGTACTTCACACCGGGGCAGCTTCTCAATGTGTATCAAGCTCAAGGTCGATCGTATGGAGTATTGCGGCCACCTCTTGTATGGATCCGCTAAGTGCCAACTAGATGAGGACTAGAATGTCTTAATTAACCGTACAATTCAAAAATGTCAATAAGTGTCCCAAAAGTGGAAACATACGAGTAGAAATCAACGATAATCATTTCTCAGACGACGATTGTGACTTTAACTTTGACCTCTCAATGCTGTTAACGGTCATCCGATCCAGTGGCGAAATCCATTAAATCCGTAGATAATTTAACCACATATTGGGTACATGATATCATCTTAAACAGGCAAAAAATCAATGCATCTCTCCGCCAATGGCCATAAAATAGTGCCATATCATTAAAGAAACGCTGCTGTCCTTCTGAGCGTGTTGCAAGATTAATAGAATGACAATGTTCTTGGATAAGGTGGGATATAAGATGAACAAGATATTAGTTAGTGCTACTTTTTTAAAAATATAATCTATAACAATATTATCTGCGGGACAACTGCCTATTTTTATTAAAACTAAATATATACAGCAAATGGTCAAAGTTACCTATAAGCTCACAACAAGCCACCGGGTTTATAGATAACTATTAACTAGGTTATTAGGTATAGTAACATATGTTTAGTACCTTACAGACATTAAAAATGTTCAAAAATTCAGGGACATTCATAAACCTCGGTCATGTGAATAAAATATAATTAAATTATTGAAAGCTGTAAAGAGATTTTTAATAGACTTCGGAAAATAAGGGAATGTTCTCAATTTAACTAAACATTGCTTTTTTCATGTTGATTTAGTTCCGGTTTTACTCACGTATTGCTTTTTTTAGTAAATTTTTTTATATATTACTTCATTTCTACAGCGTATGTTAACCGGTTTTAATTATTGTTTTGTGTCTTGTTGGTCCGATCAAAATGTATTCAAAAACATATAAAATGCGCCGAGGATAAAGGAGATGTTGATTTTTCGTTATAACATTTTTAATTTCGTATCGAATGTAACCGTAAGTGTTATTATTTTATATTAGCTTCTTACGATCTACGACTGAGCAAAAGAAGTCTCTTGATGCTTTTATTTTATGGGACTTATCACATAACCTTATTGATAAGCCACATAGTTCAACTTCTTCTCTATTCAAGTAAAGTAAACCTTTCAGTTACGACAGTACCATATGCTTTCTCTAAAACATGGCCACCCTATCATTATACCAGCTATCGAAATAACAATTATCGATAATTGAACATCACACGTACTCAATAACATTAAGGAAGTTTAATCACATAGTCGTGTACCGGAAGTAAGTGTGGTAGGTACAAGCTGGGTCACAGAATATGTGAGAGTTAGTAATGCGGTAGGTATTTACTTAGGTGCGTTCGATCTGTGCGATCTGCTGAAGGCGGACTTGTAATGTTGATTTATTATACTTGAAGTATTTAAATTAACTGAAGTAACGTTGGTAATGGACTGAAGTAATGGTGATGGTCTATGACATGGGTTCACGCGAACCCCTTACAAAATAATTTAAAGAAATAGGCATTAATTTTTTTATGACATGTAAAGGCTTCGACCACTATTTCAACTGAAGGAAAGAAACGCTGCTCGTTGGCGTAGTTAGTTGCTAATCTGCCTACTAGGTAGCGGGTATGAGGTTCGATTCCCGGTGGAAAACAAGTGGTTTTCCTTCCAAGGACAATATGTGTTTCTTGCTCTGGTGATTTGGTGTGATTTGTATGTTTCCGGGACCAAACATACAAGTCTGCGAACTTAGTGCTGTGAGTGTTTATCTTTAATGATTCTGGATGTGGTTGTGTATGTCTGTAAATATTCCCGCCATGACACATGCCTTCGAAAGTGCGGGGCTGTGAATGTGAAAGTTATAATAATGAAACGTTAATTTCATTTATAGCACAAAATCAAGCAGATGCCATACCATGACCACAGACGTGTCATAAACGGACGCCCACGGCTCGATGGCGTGGCGAGGCGAATCGTAAATTGGTATAACTACGTCATAACCTTATACCACGGAAATGGGAGACTTGTTTTAGGAGTCTGATAATTATGTAAGGTTAATTCATTTTAACAACGTATACTTTACTTGTGATAATAATTCAAATATTAAACGTTTGGTGTCACCAACTGAACGTCAATATATTTGCAAAACGAAAGAGGTATCCAGGCTATAATACTAAGAAAAAAAAACTCGACTGTATAAAAGGCTGTAAAAAATTACAATTGGTACTTTTTATAGGTTTTCCGATTTTTTCAGATTTAATGTATTAAACACGCATTATTGACTATAAATCAAAAACAAGAAATCCGATCTTGATCAAATTTCAATGAGACCACATGAAAAGCACCAGCTTTTTAAAAAAAAGAATCATCAAACTCGGCTCACAACGAAAGAAGTTATGAGGTAACTTTTGAAGTCGGGTAAACGAGAACATCGTCAAGGTTCGCATTATTGCTCACAAATTAGGCATTATTGACGATATTTCAAGAACTGCTGATCAGATCTTGATCAAATTTAAATGGGACCAATGAGAGAGCAACATCTTTCAAACTAAAAAAAAATTTCGAAATCGGCTCACGTGGAGAGAAGTTATGAGTTAACACAAATAAAAAAAATACCGTCGACTTGAGTACCTCCTCCTTTTTTGGTAAGTCGGTAAAAAAACTATATCGCGATTGCTATTCATTATAGACCTATCCGGCTATTTATCACGTGAATTCTCTATCATAGTTTTAAAATCTTCGGTTTCGAAACGGTATACTATCTCTACATAGTATAAAACAACTGTCTGTCTGTTTATCCGCTAACTCCTTCTAAAACACAAAACGGATTTTGATGCGGAACGGATTTTCAACCGACTTCAAAAAAGGAGGTTCTCAATTCGACTGTATGTTTTTTTGTATTAATGTTACGCGATATCTCCGCCAATTATGAATCATTTTCATGTTTTTTTTTTGTTTGTATACTCTACATCAGAGGTGATCCCATATACATTTTATCGAAATCGGTCAAGACAAAACTTAAATATAAGCGATGAAGTCGGTTTTTTTAAGTTTTGCTTGCGTTTCAATTATTGTGATATAATAATATGTATAAACCTTCCGTGAAAAAATATCTAACTGATGGTGAAAACTGCATCAAATCCGTATAATATAGATATTGAAAGAAACAAACATTTTCCAACCAAGTCCCCAAAAACGAATTACGAGGTTTACGTAGGCTAAACCTTAAGATATACATAAACATATGTACTAGAGAATTGTAGTTCTTTTAAAATCCTAAAGAAAACGCCGCTATGGCATATCTCTCGTCTGTTATGGTCACCCACAGTAACCATTTACTATAAAATTTAAATTAAAAACTCCGTTACTTGACGGTACCTACTTCTTTATAAACGACAGTAAATAATAAGTAGTAACTGTAGCTTATAAAGAAATTCTATAATTAATCAAAGTCACTAACTCCACACATTTCATCGCATTTTTTTTCTAAATTACACCCGTCGAAGCCGGGTCGCTGTACAAAATTGTTTTGACTAGGCACTCCTACAGTAATAACCATGTAATTACAGCTAGCCAGACTTCGCGGAGCCGCTAATTCCACAGTTCGTGACGAAATCAACACCAAGCTAATATAATTATTTGCAATGATATTTACAAACTGTTTGTTGATTACCATTTGTTGAGTGAAAATGATAAGCAAATGTTGGAATAATGAAAATAATGAGGCTTGAGAAATTTATATACCTACTAGCCGTGCCCCGCGGCGTCGCCCGCTATTATGAAGTTAAAAAGTAGCCTATGTGTTAATCCTAGGTATAATCTATGTACATTCCAAATTTCATCCAAATCCGTTCAGCTGTTAAAGCGTGAAGAGGGAACAAACATACTTACACACTTCACACAAACTTTCGGATTTATAATATTAGTAGGATAAGCTCGGTGCCTTGGTAACTTAGGTGTTTGCTGTATATATATATTTAGTTTTAGTTGAGTTTTAGGAAATATAGGCAATTGACCCTTAGATATAGTCACTATCAAATAATAAAAATAAGCTACAGGTAACCAAATTTATAATTTAGTTGATCGAGCAAAGCGAGATCTCTGAGTTGACTTGAGTTGTTCGGTTCCCAAGATAAAGCGGTGGAGTCGGTATTATTGAAACTTTGCTTGCGTTTAAATTATTTTTATTCAGTCTACAACAAAATGACAACCTTATTCCCTCAGACAATCACCGAAATCAAATTACGTTAGTTATTCATGACTCGTATCCGTAGCAATCGACGCTATGATTACAATCGATTTGCAATCGAATTAGAAATCGGAATCGAATTATCGAGTCTGTGTGTGATTCGGTTGCGCAATGCAATCCAATGTTAGTTGGGATCCAGAGATTTTGTCTAGACTGCTATATTTTAAGTGTTGTATTAAATGTATGTTGACGTGTATGGAAAATATGAATAAATGAATATGAATATGAATATGGCACTTTAAGTATTCTGTGACTCTGTCACATTAAAAGTGTGTGTGTGTGTGTTAATAGTTCAGTAGTCTTAGTTGTGTGTGTGTATGTGTGTATGTGTGATGTGTATGTTTTCAAGTTGCAAGTACGTAAATATCAACTGTGTTATAAGTTTTCGAACTTTAAGTATTTAAAATTACTGAAACGTATTACGAGAGTATCATTGAAAATTGGTTCTTATCATAATTTAATAAACGCTTTCACACTTACAGCCCCGCTCAAAGACTTATGTCAGGTGCCGGAAACATTCACATCACACCCAGAACCTCCCTTGAGGAGGAAACTTGTGTTACCGGGAATCGAATCAGATATACCTGCTTAGAAGGCGGACACGCACCTTACTAAGTTCAATATTAATACTCTAATATTGACTGACTAACAGACAATGCATAATCCAAGCCATATCAGCGAGCGCTCGGTTGAGACGACGCATGATCAAAATGTACTTATTTGGCTCAACGTATTAGCAATGCAATTCAGAGAGGCAATGCCACTAGCATGATGGGAACGCTGGTAGAGGGACTAGAGGGCTTGAGCACTTGAATTTTTAAACTTTCGCGATTCGAACGCATAGTTTAGGTAATATCTCGGGACTTAATCGCGCTAAAAAACTATTTTTATTTACCTCGACGTTTCGGCCAAGTTGCATTGGCCATGGTCTCGAGAAGACTGAGACTATGGCCAAGGCAACTTGGCCGAAACGTCGAGGTAAATAAAATAGTTTTTTAGCGCGATTAAGTCCCGAAATATTACCTAAACTATTGAGCACTTGAGTTACCTATAAGCTCGATGTCTTGTAACTTAGGTCTTTCTGGTGTTGCGGCTGAATCAGCAGAGACTCTCAAAAGGCGCAAATATAGTAATCTTGATAGTGGTTATATATTTGTGCCTTTTGGGGTTGAGACGTTGGGACCGTGGGGACCGGGAGCACATACATTCTACAATGAATTAACAAAGCGTTTGGTCGAAGCAACTCGTGACCAAAATGCTGGCAAATATTTTGGACAGAGATTGAGTATTGCCATTCAACGTGGCAATGCTGCCAGCATTTTGGGTACTTTGCCTACTGGTAGCGGACTATTAGATTAAGTTTTGTACATATTTATATCTAATTATAGTTTTTTTTGTTTAATTTTAATTTAGTTTTTAGTTTAATGTAATGTACAATTGCTACTTAAATTATGTTGTTACTATGAATAAAGAATCGGTCTTTCCTGTATAGATGTATATATTATATTTATGTATTATATAGATCAATTTAATTATTCAATCTTATTAATAATTTATACTATATGTATATGATTTGTTTAATTACATTAAAAATTATATGTATGTTTAAAAGAATGAATGTATAATGATCATTGCCGCAACCCCGATCACTTATTATGAAACCTTTTTATACTCTCCATCGTACGGTTGCCTGGAAGAGATCGGCCTGCTTAGCGATAAGGCCGCCGATTGTACTGCTATAATGTATTTTTTTTCTATTGTTAATTATTATTTTTCTTGGTGTGCAATAAAGAGTATTTGTATTTGTACAATTACATACTAAAATAGCCACTAAAACTTTCTTAACCTTCTAACAACAGTAAAGTTGTTATAATTTGTCATAAAAAGTACTGTACTGCTCCATCTAGTATGGTCCATTATTCTGTATTAGTAGTAAATATTTAGAGTGGGTTTCAACACGATGGATTTATCGTGGAAACGTGTAGACGTATCAGAGACGTATGCAACTCTATTTACGAGCAATTTGCACACATTAGAAGGGAAATCCGAATGAGATACGCCTGTTTATGTGTAATTCGATGGTTATTTATTGCACAAACTAAATACGTTGATTACAAGGAGAAATCTACTATTTCAACGGGTTAAACTAGTGTTTTACAGTAAATCAAAATACTTGAAAATTCAGTAGGTAAAACATAGCCTTAAAGCTTAATATAATATAATAGAATGAAAAAATATTAATTGTAAAACTGTGTATAATAATTCAAACGCAAGCAAAGCTTAAAAACCGACTTCACCGCTTATATTTCGGCTTTGGCTTGATCGATTTCGATAAAATTTATATGGGACTACCTCTGAAGTATTATAATCTACCAAACAAAAAAATAATTTTGAGAATTGGTACACAAATGGGGGAGAAAACGGTGAACTTACATAAATCCATCAGGTCGTGTAAATACTTATTTAAGTTAGGCCTAGATATAATGTGATAGGCTTTCAAGGACAGCTGCCGGAACACCATATAGACTTTTTTAAATACAAAAAAAAACAAACAAACAAACGCATTCACACTCACAACCCCACACTAAGTTCAAAGACTTGTATCGTGGGTGCCGGAAACATTCACATCACACACACATTACACCCAGAATTACATTATTGTACATTTATTTACCCGACGAATACTTTACCATATTCTTTATGAAGTCAGCTAAAAATGAAAGGAGACCGATCATTACTTTATTACAAAACATAAAACATTATTACTCCTTAAAAAACAGCTCTTTGTTGTCAAGTCGAACAATGGGAGCATTCATTACATAGTGTAAAATAATTTATAGGTGTTAAAGGGCTTAAAGAAGTTAAAACGAGGTTGATGACCGATGGCTTCGTGTTTAATAACCTTTATAGTTATTATATTATATGTATATATTTGATATTTGAACTGCCTGCTGGCGTAATTGGTTGCGCGTCTGCCTTCTAATCAGCGGGTATCGTGTTAGATTCCCGATGGAAACGAAACCCAATGGGAGATTTGTGCTTCTGGTTCTGGGTGTATTAATCTTGTGTGTTGTGAATGTTTTACGGTATCCACGACACAAACCTTCGAACTACTAAGTTCGAAGGTTTGTATCGTGGGGCTGTGAGTGTGAAAGCATTGAGCGTTTATTTATTTTTGAGAAAATGGCTTTACGCTAATTTAAGAGAAGTTACTTAGCAATGAAATTAACAAAAATATGCTTAAAGCACATTGAGTATTCAACTTATTTAAAGAAATGTACCAGGAGACCATGAATCAGCAGAAGGTCCTCACTGATGATATTTTTAAATAATATGATTGAAGCTTTAACAAATATATCCCTACTTTATTATAATATTTTGTATGTATATATTGATATAATAAACATAAATGTATTCATTACTATTGCCTTATTGAATTTATTTCGTTTAAGTGTTATGTATATTGCTTACATTTTTATCCTTCCTATATATTTTTATTTTCTCATAAACTTGTAATTTACACCCCCAATTCACCGAATTACTAAAAATCTTCTCCATCCAGAAGAGATCGCTATTAGTGATAAGACCGCCGATTTCACACTTTAAATTAAGTTTTTTTTTTAAATTGATTAATGTAAGGTGTGACAATAAAGCGTTTTTAAGCATGTATCTATCTAATCGCCAGATTTGTGTCGAAAAATACTCCGACCAGTTTCGAGCGTATACGACTCTCTTCATTTGGGAGTAGGACGTTGACGTCCATACCAAAATTATACATTTTAATTTTTTAAGTTGTATTTATAACCATATTTGAAAATAGGTGCCATACTTAATATTTTGTTCTCGATTGTTCGACATTGAGTCCTATCTCTTATAAATTAAACGCTTGAGTCACAGACAAGAACTAAACTTTATTAGCAAAAACATACAGTATTACATACTCTATGGTAGATGGCGCTACTAGTCAGTAATGAGTGATATTGTCGATACAAAATAGACATAAAATAACACCCCCACTTATCGCAATATTCACTAAACAATTTTATATAAAATTATTCTAAACTAACAATGCCAAGAAGCAACATAAATTTATAATGTTTTGCTGAACATAAACTTTTAGTTAAAATGTCAGCCGGCATATCAGCTGTTGGCAAATACAGTACTTTAACAATTTTATCTTTTACTAGATCACGACAAAAATGATATTTAGCATCAATATGCTTTGTGCGTTTGTGAAAGACTGGATTTGCACTCAGCTTCTGTGCGCCCTGGTTATCATTGAATAGGCTGATTGTGTACATCTTATTGGTTATTTCATATTGTAATCCCTTTAGATATAATGCTTCTCTACATGCCTCAGATAGACCAATGTACTCTGATTCAGTGCTAGAGAGGGCTACACATTTCTGTTTTCTACATTCCCATGATATTACACCATCAGATAACAAAAAACACATTCCAGTATATGATCTCCTATCTACAGAGTTAGAGGCCCAATCAGCATCTACATAGCCTGTTATTTCTGAATTACCTTCTTTACAATATTTTATTCCATAACATTTAGTTCGTTTTAAATATTTTAATACTCTCTTTGCATATTCCCAATGCTCCTTTGTGTGGCAATTATTAAATTGACTTAAAAAACTTATAGAGTAACTAATGTCTGGCCTAGTTAAGACTGACAGGTACATCAAACTACCAATTAGTTGTTGATAGGGCACATGACTATTTACACCTACTTGACCTTTATTTATATTTAGTTTGACCTCCATCGGAGTATCAACAGTCTTACAATCACTTAAATGAAATTTGCTTAAAAGTTGATCAATATAGGTTTCCTGACTCAAAGTTACATATCCTTTATCTTTATTGAAGGTTACATTCATTCCAAGACATAGTTTAACTTCACCTAAGTCCTTAATGCTAAACTTATCAGATAAAATCTGTTTCAAGTTCTTAGTTTCAATTTTATCATTGGAAAATATAAAGAAATCGTCAACATATACTGTTACAATGGTCTTACATTTGTTAATATCCTTTATATACATACATGGCTCTATTTTTGACCTTTTGTAACCATTACTGATCAAACAATTATCAACCTTTTTATTCCAAGCTCTAGAAGCCTGCTTAAGGCCATAAATGGCCTTTTTAAGTTTTAATACTTTACAAACTGAACTATTACTGTTATAACAATCTGGCATTTTCATATAAATGGTTTCCTCTAAATCACCATTCAAGAACGCAGTCTTTACATCTAAATGGTTAACATCTAAACCTAACTTTATAGACAATGCAAATAATAGTCTAAGAGTTGTATGTCTCACTACTGGCGAAAATGTTTCTTTATAGTCTACACCATGTTTTTGGGTGAAGCCCTTTGCGACTAGACGAGCACGGTAACGCACGTTGTTTTCACTATCGTACTTTTTCCGCAAAACCCACTTGCACTGCACTATAGTACCATCCATTGGTACATCTACGAGTTCCCACGCACTATTTTTCTCGAACGACTGTAACTCATCCTGCACTGCTGCTAACCACTGTGCTTTCTCAGGACCTTCCAAGGCTTCTTGCAACGATATCTCACCCGTGAACATGTTGTCTTCTTCTATACAAGTACTTGCAAATCCATATCTGTCTGGCTGCTGCCTACGCCGAGGACCATTTGTTGTGTTGACATTGTTGAGTATAATGGAGTCTTCACTGTCTGTTGTACCAGACTCAGAGCTATCTAGTGTATCATTTTCACTAGGTACATACAGTTCAACGCTGTCATCTATGTTCAAGCTCTCTGATTGTTCAAGTGAATCTTCCTGAAGTGTCAAATCTTCTTCCCCCACTGGAACCATATTCACCTCATCTGAACAATTTTCCTGTACCTCCAGAACATTCTCTGTCTCTATCTTCTCCAATACTATAACATCTCGACTGGTAGTGATGACATTAGACTTCGGGTTGTAAATCCTGTACCCTTTGACATCATTGGAATAGCCGACAAGGATACATTTTTCAGACTTTCTGTCCCACTTTAATCTCTTTTGTTTCGGCACATGTACCATGATTGTACTACCGAAAATACGTAAATTACTTACATCAGGTTTTCTGCCAGTCCATATCTCGAAAGGAGTTTTATAATTTAATGATGTAGTCACAGTCCTGTTCTGTAAGTACACTGCAGTGTGTGCCGCCTCTGCCCAAAACCTTTTCTCGAGACCTGCATCGAACAATAGACACTTGGCTTTCTCAATGATAGTCCTGTTGTATCGTTCTGAGAGACCGTTCTGCTCAGGTGTGTATGGGTTCGTTTTGTGATGTACTATCCCATGCGACATCAAAAAATCTTCAAACTTGCTGTTGCAGAATTCTGTCCCATTGTCACTTCTCAAGATCTTTATGCTGCGATTAAGTTGATTTTCAACCTCTGCTTTATACTGTTGAAAGCATTTCAATGCCTCATCTTTCGTTTTCAAAAAATAAATGTATGTCATACGACTGAAATCATCTATGAACAGCATAAAGTATCTAGAGCCACCTATTGATAGGTTTTCCATTGGTCCACAGAGATCGGTATGCACAATATGCAGCAACTCAGTACTTCTGCTACCTTCTTTGGGAAAAGGTAAGCGGCTCTGCTTGCCCTCACAGCATGCGACACATGATGACTTTGATATATCAGTCTTATTATCAAGTGTCAACCCCTGTACAGCATCTTGCATCTTGTTCAAATACTGGCTGTTGACATGACCTAGACGTCGATGCCAAATTTCACTGGACACCATCACTGCAGCTGATGAACAATATTCAGGCATATTTAGTCTATACACCCCATTCAACAGACTCGCTGTAGCTACCAATACTCCTGCTTGGTTGAAAATCTTACAACCATCACTGTTAAATGAAACTTTGTTTCCTTTTGATATAAGTTGACTAACAGATAACAGGTTTGTAGTCAACTTCGGCACGCATAATACACCTTCTACTGTAATATCGTATTCACAGGCGCGTGTCTTTGTCATAATCTGCACGTCTCCAGTACATAATACAGGTACTTTATCTTTGTTTGCCACGACAATTTCCTTGATCATAAGATCCCGCGACACATTTGACAACCATTCTTCGTTCGCGGTAAGATGAACACTCGCCCCGGAGTCAATATACCAATCGCTTTTGCAAAATTCACCATTCAGAAACACGGCGCTAAAGGCATTACTGCTTGTACGTACATTTTTATTTGTAATCGACGAATTCTTGTTGGAAAATGTACACTGGTTGCGGTAATGCCCTGTTTGTTTGCATTTGTAGCATGTTATGACTTTTGGTTTTGACTTTGACATCTGGGCGTTGTCTTTGGTCACAGTGCTACCAACATTACGGTTCTTTTTGAAACTCGCAAACGCGCCACTGGAACTGGAAGCGCTATTGTCGCCGCCGTTTCCGCTTTCTTCCATGTCCAACAACTTGGTTTTAATGGCGTCTGCTGTCAATGGTATGCCGCAATGCTCGATCGCCATTATCATAGGGGAATATTTTTCTGTTAATCCCGCTAACAAAAGCGATGCGACCCACTCATCATTAATGTTAAAACCCGTCCCACTTAATTTTTGGCTTGTTTCTATGATTTGTGTCACGTACGAAGTCATTGAAACGCTATTTTCGAGTCGTATGGAAATCAAACTCCTCAGTAAACTGATTCTCCTCGTAAATCCTGAGTCGTCAAATAGGTTCTTCAATTTCTTCCACAGCTCATGGGTCGTTTGTACACTTTTAATGTGCACGTACAGCGACGAATCTATAGTCAGAATCAGCTTGGCCCTGGTTTTCGCGTCACCTGCTGCTCCTATTCCTTCTGGTACAGTCTCCGATTTGATGCAATCAGACATTCCCTCCAGAACTAAGAAATTCTCAGCCGCGAAAGCCCACTCACTGTAGTTCTCTCGCCCTTTCAATTTAGGCACACTGACAAGATAGTTTGTCGTCATTTTCACAATCACAGCGTTAATCACAGTTTATCTCAATCTGCAAAGTCTATTTCCACTAGGAATGTCCAAGGAAATTGCGAGAAAACTAAAAAAAACTGAGCACATAACCTCTTATAAATTAAACGCTTGAGTCACAGACAAGAACTAAACTTTATTAGCAAAAACATACAGTATTACATACTCTATGGTAGATGGCGCTACTAGTCAGTAATGAGTGATATTGTCGATACAAAATAGACATAAAATAACACTATCTTTATTACACAACGGAACATGATTAACATATCTATAGACTTTCCTCAACTAAAGTACGATTGTATTCATTGTAAAGACAGCTTAAAAGTCAATATTTGCATAATCATTACATAGTCAACACTGTTTGTATCCATTGTCGCACAATACGACATTTTCATTTATTATTATGTTCTATAGGCAAGTGATGAGGCAAGTGTGGTCAAATGACCATTATCTCACCTAATGGAAAGTGTTGATGAGCCGAAGATGTAGAATGCATTGATTGCATGCATTCACTCTTAAAAATAAATAAATTATTAATAATACGTATACGGATAAGTAGAGAGGAAACATGTTACTAATCCTACTAATCCTACTAATATTATAAATCCGAAAGTTTGTGTGTAAGTGTGTAAGTATGTTTGTTCCCTCTTCACGCTTTAACGGCTGAACGGATTTGGATGAAATTTGGAATGTACATAGATTATACCTAGGATTAACACATAGGCTACTTTTTAACTTGATAATAGCGGGCGAAGCCGCGGGGCACGGCTAGTAATTAATATGTAGGTACTTTGCGTGTAAAAAAACAGTTAGGAAATTAGTCAAACAATCTAAATGACACTTTGCATGAAAGCAAATTGTCTCAAAATATAATAAATATTGTATTCGCATTATATTCAAGCCCAATTTAAAAAATATTGAATTATTTAGTCGAAAATTGAGCGCGTGCTTGTTTTTCTTTAGTATGAAACGATCAATTTAAATACAAAAAAAATAATATAAACGAGCAATTTTAATAAAAAAAATATATAACAATTTAACATGGCGTTCTTAATATTCTTTTAAGAACAAAATTACACCTGTTCTATCTCTAGAACCCTGGATAAGAACTTGTTTAAACGTATGGCACAAACTGGAATAAGGTCTTTCGAACAAAATAAGAAATATTGAAGTCTACTTGTTTATTAACTAAATTGGATTTCGTCGCGTTAATTATAAGTCTGTCAACCCGTTATTAACAGACCGATAATCAACGCACCTTTTAAATCAGAGGAGATAGTAACGTGAAATTATTGGATTAGCTTCCTTTTGTAGTGTAAGATACTATGAGAGGAATTTCTACATGGACGCTGTTGCGGGCAACACTCTAGTTTATGCATATTCGCACAAAGCAAGACGCACTAGTCGACTATATTAAAAAGGGTTTAATGCTTTAGATACAAATACAAAAAACTCTTAGTACGGAGTTTTTGGAGGTAAATAATTTTGATTTGACGAGTGAAGGAACTATACATTACAAAGATAGGATGAGGATTAATATCTGGCAATAAATCTAGCAATTGAAATTAAGCCCTCAGGGCTCAACAATCGCACTGAAATACTACGAATATGCTTAACAGAATCGACAAGTGAAATTGTTAAGGTAAAAAAATTACAAATATTTAAAAAGTTAAAGTTAATTGTAGTACCGTACGTCACAAGACAATGTAAACGCACCAACAATCTGTCAATCACGCGCACACGTGGGTGCTGCATTGACATTGGAAAGTATCCGAGTCCGAGATCCGAGTAGAGTTGCGTCGTTTATTTGTAGAGGCGCTTGTATCGCGAAAAGTATAAGAAAAGTATAAGTTGCATTCGCCTGATAGGAATTTACATACATGTGTATAGCAGCATCATACATTATATTTCCCATGCAATACGAACTAGTAAAATTTATTGTTACAGCGATTAAGCGGTTTAGAATACTTTATTATCTCAGAGTGGTCAGAGTCACTTCATTATACATCTTTTTTAAGTAACATAAATTTCAATGGAAAGTCAATGTTGACAAGTGTGACTTAAGTAGGTACCTGAAATCTAATATGGATGGACTCAGCGTCGCCTTTAAGTTGAATACATTGGCTACTTCACCAGGCTCTGGTAATTTAAATATCCTGTTACCAGAGATATAGAGTTACCTGTCTTCTTTAAGCACTTCAGTGGGTAAAAGTTTATAAAATAAGTTGCTTTTGATATAACTACTTACCTACATAAAATTCCTCGTTTAAACTAACAAGACAATTTTTACATTGCCAACGACTAAGTTTCAGTTCATATCGTGTCGTTTGACGACCCAGTTGGCACAGTGGACAGGTGTCCGCTCTCAGCGCCGTGGGTCCTGGGTTCGATTCCCAGCAGGAGCACAAATTCCTTTCAAATGGATATTTGTGCTTCTGGTTCTGGGTATATTTGTGTGTGCGATGTAAATGTTTTCGGCACCTACGATACAAGTATTTGAACTTAGTGTGGGGCTGTGAGTGTGAATGCGTTTGTTATATTAGTAATTTTAAAGTAGTTTAAAGTAGTGCATGCTGTGTTTACCTATAATTGGTTGTACACATAGATATAACTGTTTAGTTTAAAAATTATGAAAGTATTTGTGTATCTACTGTTGGTAAACCAAATAAATAAATAAATTGATGTTTTTGACATGCTTTATTAAAATAATAGTTAGTTTTATTCATGTATTTGCATTACATACATAAAGATAACTTAATATATATTTCTTATAATTTAGATTACAACGGGCCCAAACAAGGCAGTGTCTGTATCTAGTAGTCAAACTGTTATCTTGGCATCGACTTAGCGCTAACAGTAGTGTTATACTTAGCAGATTATTTAAGTGAATATGAATAAAATAAATAATATCAAATAATAATATCCATCAATTACGATTTGAATTAAGATTAAGTTATAAACCAAACAAATGAATGTAAGTATAAATAAAAACCCTGTATCGAGCGAATATTGTAGGTACTTACACATTAAGTAATTTAGGACGTCGTCTTCCGAAATACCCATATAGTGCTAATTCGAGGCATGTTTAGGCATGGCCTAAACATGCTTGACTACGACCAAAAGTTTAAGGTAGTATTTTTTTAAAGAATGAATAGGTTTCTTCTAGGCAAGTATGCTACATTTTCGGCCTCATCACTTTCCAGCTTCCATCAGGTGAGATTTTGGGCTAATAATTATATATCAAGCGTAAAAAAAAGTTAAGATATGGACGAGTCCCATTACCTGCGGATGGAGTCCAATATTTTGCTTATCTTCTTAGCAAAATACTAGGAACATAAACGCTTATAGAAGCCACACCTAACTAAACCAACAGGCAGGTAAAACCTATGTTGTATATATAAAACATTTTATACTAGAACGTAAGTATACTGAGTACTTAATAGTTCCATGACATGTATTCAAAACTAACGAAAATTAAAGTGGAAAGATGATAGGACTTAAAATGCAATGGTTGCTTTAAAAATACCAAAGAGGAAAATAATGCGAGGTAGAGACAAACCACACATAAGCTACTTAAAATGCGCCAGGTAGGATCCAGATAAATCTTGTAAAGAAAGTGATAAAATATCGACGCATTGAGCATATCGACATGAATGAGACTAAAAAGAATGGTTCAACGGAGTCCATGCTAATTCACAAATAATGCATTCAATGCCTTGTCAAAAAACATTCAATGAAAGTTTCGACAAAAGCCTTAGCACCAATGAACCTTAACTAGGTTTATAGCTCAGTTTCTATTGAAGTACAGTTATCCAGCAGATTAATAAGCAGCAATCTAAGCTCAAAGCTTACGAAACCATGAATATGAGAACGAGTGGGAGTGATCCCACAATGCACAATTAAACATTTAATGCACTCAATGGCAAATCTATAAGTTTATATAGTGTTGTAGTGACAGTTATATTGGCGATTGGTATTATACACAGACAATGTAACTAGTTGACTGCTAGTACCTTTTCCCCACACGAAGAAAACAATATGCCTTTTGAAGCATCAATGCAGTAATTATGATTGGTTGTTCCGCAACTGCCGCTGACAACTGTCGCATCGGCCAATCACAAACACGCATCAGCTAATTACAAGCACGCGTCGGCTAGCACAATCATATTGTGATATTTCCTCGTTCTCTTCCCCAATGGTGAACTGTGTTATGAACATTATTAGCCTCATGCACTATCAACTAGTTTTACTATCTTTGACTGAGACTGAGGTAAAGAGCTGAACTTTGGTAAACAGGAGTTTCTAATCAATGCGTATGTTTATAAAATATTGTTAATGTTATATTTATGTCAAAAACACCTTAGAGGATCTATTCCGGGCATCGATTATCTTTACACCGACGTCGAAATCGAACGATTTTCATTTGCCATGAACCTTCGAATCGACTGACATTTCAACCAATCGACTGTCGTATCGACGTCGCATCAATTCGAACAATCGTAGTTTGACGATCAGAATAGACCTACTGATTACTCAGAGATGTTTGTGACCAACGTGATGAAAACCCGCTTCAAAAGACAAATATTTACGAATTTAATACAAACATCGGAATAAAATGTATTATAACTTAGTAAGATGAACAATAATTTAAAATCGAGACAAAGACTTTAACTTGATTATACTCAAAATCAAATATTTATCAAGCAAATAAGAACAGCATACAATTAATTTGAAACAGATATATCAAAAGTACATAAAAATGTTACAAAACATTATCAAAAACAATTTAATCTACAGCTTTTCTATGCAACTAAAGATAAGAAACATTTCTACAGAACACTTATAAACAAACAAACCATCGAACCGAAAGGCAATGAATACATCGCCGCCCACGTACACAACCATGTTTATTAATATGCCCATTCAAATCTATTAAACTGATATAATGTCAATAATATGATGGATGGGATAGCTCGAGATGTAGGAGAAAATCTATTCGTTAATAAATGCAACATTATGATAGTTTATGCAGATGAACAAGTGTTTACAGTATGAGTACTTGTTAATGACTTGAAGCAGAAGAATTTTGATGACGCAACAAAACATTATTCATGATGTATTAATAATTATGTAATTATAATCATGGGAACATATGTTTATATATACAAGCGAAGCTTAAAAAAACCGACTTCACCGCTTTATCTTCGCAACCTTACTAATTCAATGTATTAAACACGCATTATTGATGATAACTCAAAACTACTGATCAATACTTTACCAAATTTAAGTGGGACTAAAGGGAAAGCACCAGCTTTCAATCAAAAAAACTTCAA
Source organism: Lomographa bimaculata (assembly GCA_948107665.1). Taxonomy (NCBI): domain Eukaryota; kingdom Metazoa; phylum Arthropoda; class Insecta; order Lepidoptera; family Geometridae; genus Lomographa; species Lomographa bimaculata. The sequence goes on from OX403589.1 coordinate 17,001,805, forward strand.
AACGGTTCACGTGAAAAGAAAATATGAGGTAACACACATAAAAAAAATACAGTTGAATTGAATACCTCCTCCTTTTTTGTGAAGTCGGTAGAAAACATATCGATTAAGGCCGCCGTTTGAACCCGCGGCCATTATGTGTCATGTCCCATTGCTCTAGCTGACGAGCTACCTAAGCCCTACATAGAGCGACGAAATTATCCTTTTTTAAGCAATTGCATAGCTTCTATCGCGCGCCTTGAGCGTGGAGACCGAATATAGATATTCCATAACGAAAATAACCTAACACCCCCCACTCCGACCGGCAGAGCGGTGATACTTTTTAGTTTTGCCATCTATCGATGAATAGCAGAACTTTTGATGACTTTTTTGAAATATCACGCTTGTCTCTTTAGTTCAGCAACTCGCCTCTAGGTGACAGGAAAAAAAAACTGCATAAATAAAATAAATAAATAATTATAATTGCATAAGTTGATAAAAAATGCAATGCAATAAATAGCTTTACCATGGCAGTCCCCGAGTGCCACGTCTTTTTTTTTTTCCTACATTAATTCTACCTAATATGGCGAGTGCTACAGAATAAAAAACAATTGTAATTATTTTATGATAATAATTATTAATATATAAATATAACTCAGTATATATTTAAATGTATGATGCAACTTCAATTAAGACATATTTACGATAAAACTTGCAGTAGGTTAATTTAGTTAGAGAAAGGAAACCTTATATGTACCACAAAGCTCAAGCAATTAAATAAATGAAATGCCCCAAGCAATAAAACGAATAAAACCCTATACCGCTACATGAATTAAACAACAAAAATTGCAGCACAATATAATCAAAACAAACAATCTCGGGCGTGTCTCAACGATTGCCTGTCCGATGCAGTTCAATCAAGAGAACTGGAGCAATGGATGGATCATGGACGTATTACAACAAATCTAAAGACATTTGTTTTAATATATAAAAAAGGTTGTTTCATACATTCTACATTTACAAATTGACGCAAGATAGCCCTTGGTAAGTACCTATTTGGAAGTAACTGATAAAAGGACAACTAAATACCCAGAGGCTAGTTTCAGGAAATAACTTATGCCGATAAGATATTTGTTTTATAATAGTCCATTAAAAGTTAAGTTCTCGTGATCATGATGCTAGTAAAGTATCGGTGCCGAAATATCCAGTCCTCAATGAAAGATCAATAGTACAAGGTAAATATCCCGTTTCTAACAATAATTCTAATTTAGACGAAGTGCCGCAGAAAATTAGATTCATATGAATTTATATCGTAAAAGTAAAATTCTACCTACGTACACGTTGTAAACTTAATATATTCAAATAAAACGAATACCATAGCGAATAAACAATGACCATCAATATGAAAGAGTTACAATAAAAAAACGCGTGCTCCAAATTCCCCATCCCAACACTAATCATATTCTCTCCGATCCAATCACTCATTCCAACCCAGAAGTGGGACGAGTCATTAACACGGGCCCTTCGGTCCGGCCTTCAGTGGGTCAAGCAGCCCATGTTCATGTGGACCATTTGGCGCCAGATGACGAGGCGGTTACTGTACACAAAATGTGATGAGAAATCGATTTGAGCTTATTATTGAAAGTGTAGATCGACAGTATAAAAAAAATGTTTTTAAATTAGATTTGTGAAATAATACAGTGGCAATAAAAGCAGGTAAAGCAAGTGAACATGCTTAACAACTACTACTTTAAAAAGCTGAGCGTGATATATGTGAAGAGCAATTGCAACAAATTAATAACCAACTGACCATTGGCTTAGTTGGGTGGGCGTTCGCCTTCTACGCAGGGGGTCAATCGGGGTCAATTCCCGGCGGGAACACAAGTTTTCTCCCCAAGCCTTCCCTGGTTTTGTGGGGGTGAAGGTTCTTGCGGGAAGAGGGGAGACAACGCCTAAGAAGATAAGCCTCCACGATTTAGAATGGCTCAGGCGCTATAAAGATTGTCCAACCGCGTAAAGCTGTGTTGGTCTAGCAAGAATACAAAAAAATAAATTTTAACTGCCCATTGGCTTAGTTAAGATAAGCAAGATCGGGTTCGATTCCCGGCGGAAACACAGCTTTTCTCCCCAAGGTAGATTTGTATTTTTGGTTCTGGTTGTGATTGTGTATGTGATGTGAATGTTTTCGGCACCCACGATACAAGTAATCGTTCTTAGTGTGGGGCTGTGAGTGTGAAAGCGTTTATTATGATTATTATCTAAGAAAATTTATATAAACATGTAATAAATTTACTACAAAGATGCGTATGTGTACGAGATAAACTAACCGGGATAACAAATCATAGTCTAATCTATGAGAAATCGGTAAACTTTGATGAAAAGTTGATAAACTTGACGTAGTTGTAGCAATTAAGGATAATTATCATGGGGTAGAACTTTAAGCAATAACATTGGTGAAGATACATTCAGCAACAGAAGCTGCACTTACCCGAGATGTATTTACCATTGAATTACGGCAATTCCTCAGAATATTAACTATGTTAATCCCACATTAAGCCACAACTTCCCAGTTACAGTCATTGACGGCTATCTCATTATAATGAGATTATTTAACTGGGTGGCAGCTGCTCGGACATCACAATGGGCGACGTGTCACGCCCGAAAGCAAAGGGTGGAGACATGCTTGAATTGTATAACAGCTAAGGTACTGCAAAATTCTGAATACTAATAAATTCTTTTAATACAAACATATTTTTTTTATGTAAAAAGCCGGGCAAACTGGAACATATTCAACATATCCTGTCAGAATGCCCTGTCTATGGCTATGGGAGGCACGAGATAGAACATAAAATAGAGTGTCAAATAACTGTAGATAATATTTAAAAGATTGTTAGTGGTAAAGAACATTTGTTCCTCGAGTATTGTGTACATATAGCTAGTAAGGTTATTAATAGAAATAAATGATAATGAACTTTATTAAATGCATAGTGACAAATTTGACAAATGTTTTATTAGACTAAGTGTGTTTTAATATGTGTAAAATGACTAGTTAAACCAAAGAAATAACATGTATTAGAATAAAGTGTGTTTTATTAGACTAAGAACAACATGTAATAAAAAAATAACCAGACTGAAAAAAAAACATAGACACACAAATCTCTGATCATGTCAGAGACGCGACACTCTAAAAAACATTAAAAAAAATACAAACATAAAACACTATATTCAACATGCTTGATTGCAAAATATAGGTACTCCGTCTAACTAATTCTATACGAAAAAGTTTTTGATGTGAAACTTCTTGTGGGAGGGCTTTGAAATTCTGATCCACAACCTTTTTGTGTGACGAAAAGTGGTGGGAGTAAATAATAAAAAAAAAAAAAAAACAAAAATGTAAATAATAAAAATGTTTCACTTCTATCGTTTGTCTTTACGACATACCCTGTTTTTTATATTAGTTAGGTAAGCATATGACCAGACCTCACCTGATGGAAACTGGAAGTTTGTCAACCAAAAATGGATCAAAAAGATTTCAGTGTATTTGATAAACTCTATAGACTATTACTAGGATGAAGGTCATAAAGTTTTATTGTGCCTCAATTTAACGTACCATACTGTGTGTTTAATATCCCCTTGCCCCAGTATTCCGCATTGGGCAATAGGACGTCGAGACGGGGCGTGGTGGAACCTTGGCCTGAAACTTGGCTCACTGCCGGGTGCGGAGCTTTACAGTAACTTATTGTAAAAAGGTCGGATGGTACTAAAAAGTCTAGGTAGATCTTGTAGCACTGTTTCATAAATATTCACTGTTCAAATTTAATATTATATGCGAGTCAACGAGATGTAATGTGTACATTAGTCACAAACCTTACCCCACAGGGAGCAGCTTTAGTTTAAGTTACTAATAGCTTAGTTGGAACAATAATATCAGAATATGCTGAGCCAATTTCATTAAAAGAAATTGCAATACTATGGCTCAAACTCTTCTCTAAGAAGAAGTGCTGAATCCGGGAAATGGAAATACATTATGGTAAAAGAAAGTAATTAACAGAGACTTCAAAATAGATTTTAATAAAAAAATGAATTAAATTGAAGAGACATATAAATCTAAAGGAATAATACATAAAACTCTTTCTTTCTTTATCTCATGCTTTTGACTCATGTCATCTAAAACAATGTATTTTATATTTTATTTTAAGCCTATACCAGTGTCAGATGCAGTTGATATTTAAAAAACTTTAATTACATGCGATAAAATCTTTTGAATATTTTTTCAATACATGAAGATAAACTGAAGATCACGAATCCATATAAAAAAACATATTGTTTTAATTTATCGACTTCCTGAATGTACAGGAAATGTTTCGGCATAGCAACAACATGAATTACCACATCGGACCATGTAACACTCAGTTGCAGAACAATGGTTTATTGAATTCACTTTTTGAGAACATCATACCTCATGAGTCATATCGATATCGCTTTCATATCGATTCTTATTTGGATATGGCTTGTCATCTTGATATTGTCATGATTAGCATAACAAGGATCGGAGAAAACGACGCCCACGGCCGGGAGATGTAAACATTATGAACAATTTATTATGATGAAACATCTATACGTAGTTAATTTGGAGATTCACACATCTTTCTTGAATTAGTATAATCAATGTAATTCAACTCAAAGACAATAAAACAGTCTAAATTCTAAGTCTAATCAGTCTAAATTGATTGATATAAATGAGGCAAAGCCTGAGGTAAAGCGACGATGTCAGCAACAGCGAAAAACAAATAGGTTTGACGTTATGGACACGTTACGACAGGAAGAAGTAATTTTGGACGCATTATTCTTCGATCTTGACCAATCCCAAGTCCTTGTAATGGGTTACAAAAAGAAATACCTTCATAAATTCTATAATGATAATATTAATGTTTTGCTTTAGACCACCAGTGTAAGTATACATACAAAAAGCATTCGCAGTACGCGCGAATACTTAATCAAAAGTCTCTTACAAAATGAATATGAAGACGTTTCATAATAAAAAGTTGAGAACAGTTTTCAAAAGGCTTAATTTTAAAGCTACTGTGCGCATAAAGTCCGTTACGAATCAGAACCGGCTACCGGGCGTACAAAAAGGGCCTGGCTCCATTTAATATGAGCGAAATGCGAATAACTTCATACGAAGTACGACCACGAACCTTCAGAGTTCTGGTCCGAGTTTGTAAAACGTTCCAGGAAAAGATTTCCAAGTTCTATAGCTTTTTTGCTGTTAGTTCGTAGAACTGTATGTTTCATTTAACGGGTAAACATTTAAAAGTTTTCCTGTCTGGAAAGTTGGATTTTACAACTTTTTGTTTATTAAAGCGTGGTATGTCTTTCAACTGTTTTGTGAGAAAATCTGTTTGTCGTGTCGTATTTAGTAACTTTTGAAGTGTTGACTTGAATACCACTTTTGTTGCTTTTAGTAATGATTATAATGTATAACAAAAAGTCCTTCATTTAAACATTATAAAAAAAAAACTATACCTAACCATCGTTGACCACCGTAACTAGGTACATCATAGGAAGGTCTAAATTTATTTACTTTGAAAATTATTTAAGTTTAAATCGAACTCAAGTCCACTTGATGCAATCAAAATGTAATTTATTTTTGGATTCACTATATGGAGTAATCTAGACATATTCAAACTCTTAGTGAGTCGATTTAAACAATTAACATAAGTTACAAATTTCGAGTTTCGCCAACTACGAGAATCTGTCAAATGTGAGTCCAGATCCGCGTGTCCAGTTGATGTCCAATCATTAAGAATGACTGAAATAAATCAGCTTTTGCATCAAATTATCTATCTCACATACCTACCTATAGGTCTGGACTATAGATGTTCCAAAGCATAATCTTACCTGAGAATCTTTCCTTGGCGGCCGCATCACCTGCACTGGAGCCGGCATCCTCATTGGTGGCGGTACCACCACCCGGTGCGCCGGCACCGGGGGCGGCAGCGAAGGCCTAGGTCCCGGCGGTCCCTGAACCACGGTCACTGCTGGAATCAGATGCTGCTGCCGCTGCTCCCGAGCCACTATTGCGAGATGTTCAGACGGCCGAATAAGACGCGGCGGCGCTGGTAACCGCTGAGTCTCCACCAACCGATCTTGCCCGAGCCTCTCTTGACGTTCCTGACCAAGCCATTCTTGACGTTCCTGACCGAGCCTTTCTTGGCGTTCCTGACCGGGATGAAACCTCTCGTGAGGCCTTTGTATTTCGGTTGGGAATCTTTGCTCGGCTGGAAAACGAGGGATATCAGGACCGATGGGGAGCCTCAGCGATGGTTCCGTGCCAGTCCGAGGCCGGGGCTCTGGGCGCAAGGGCTGCCGCGGCGGGGGCGCGGGCGCCCGCCTCGCCCTCGCCGCCTCCGATTCGTCCGTCATCGGTGCGCGCCAATCTGTTGACAAGATACAAACAAAAATTAGACTTTAAAATCGTTGTTATAAAGAAAAAGTTATTTTATTTGTGAAACATGGGTAAAATATACACACAAATGTTTATATATTAAAGTTGTAAAATATTTGGTGCTGTAGATTTATAATCTATACTAGCCGTTCCCGCGGCTTCGCTCGCGTTTACTAAGTTTAAAAGTAGCCTATGCGTTAATCCTAGGTATAAGCAACGTAAGTACATTCCAAATTTCATCCTAATCTGTTCAGCCGTACACACTTATACATTTACACACTTAATTACACACAGTCTTTCGGATTTCTACTATAACCTTGTGTGATATATCTATTAATTATCTACCTACTAAGTAAATTTTAAAATTAATTTTATATTATCTATAACTTATGTAAGTTAGTAAACAAACAATTGCCAGTCTATTTGAACAAAATCTCACACATAGGTACTGATGATGGATGAAGCTTTGGTTAGTATGTTCATGCATGAAGCCGACATCGTTTTTTTTTTAATCACGCCATCTATCGGCATTGCACGGAACACAGTAGACTGCTACTGAACGTAATGTTTTTCTTGCACGCGCTGCGCAACGCGGCGCCACTGAGTCTGGCCGCGAATAAAATATATCGTAAAGCAAACATTGTCCAAGGTAATGAAAAAATATATTATCCAAAGAATACATAGAATTAATATACCTATACTAACATTATACGAAAGTTTGTGTGTAAATTTATTTCTGTCAGAATGTTTGTTTTGATTTCAGGATGTAACGGCTGAAAGGATTTGAATGAATCGGGATTGCTCCTAGCTTATAGCATGGATAATAGGTTAGTTTTTAACCCGTTCAAAGCCTCGGTACACGCCTAGTCTTCAATAAGGATCGCATGTAAACTATGTCCTACTAAAGCTACTGCGCTGGACGGGGGTGATGAGTGATTGATTCGGTTGAATATTGGTTTGTTATTTAAGTTTTTTTGCTAGATAGAGACGACGAACGTATTATAATTTCTTTTAATTAATGTTCTCATGGAAGAAAAATATATCTTATATGAGAATAAATATCTTTAAACCTTAAACCTTATGTAAAGTTTTAGCCTAAGTTTTTCTGTGTATTACCTAAGTATCATATTTATGCTATTTCTAAATACTTAGACTAAACTAAATACCTACTTAAAACTCTGTATCACACTACCGGCAACACACTTCATTCGACAACTTGTGTCGTGGATGTCGGAAACATTCACATCACACACACAGAACCTACCCAGGGCCACAACTCACAACCATAACCAGTAAAAGTTTCCTTTGGGGAGAAAACTTGTTCCCACCGGGAATCGTCACCCGCTGCTTATAAAGCGCGCACCCAACTGCGCCAGCGAGCCGTTCAACTATCAAAATAGATAAAATGTTCAAAAGTATGTAATACTGTGATTAATATTAATGACAAGGATGCATGGAGGCAAACTGCACAGGCTCTTTCTAGCGACTACCATAATAACACCTAGGTTAAGAAAATTATGTATTAGAAATTAAGAATGTTTAAAAAAATAAATGCACCGCCGATTTTCTTGCCAGGTTCTTCTCGAGATGGCTGTAATTTTGCGAATCTGGCAATAGATTCATTAACTTTCATGAGTGCCTCTTTGGGGCCCATGTGAATAAACGATTTTGATTTTTTGATTTTGATTTTGATACGCAAGTGATACGTGAACAAAACGCTTTGCTACTTCGCCTTGTATTTATTTGTAGGATTTACACGCGTTATCTGATGGGAGATTTGAACGACCACAGAATAATGGTTCACGCTGCGTTATTTCACTATGCAGCAGAAGTGTTAAAGACTCCCACAAACCAAACACAAAACAATGGTTTGTGAGAAATAGCTTTTTATGGCAATAGGTGTTATCTTAAACAGATCTTTGATAGTTTTGATGATAAGTTTTGTGAATAAAATACTTTTTGTTACATTTAAAAATCTTAAGATATTTTTTGTTTGAGCTGATTTTTTCCATCTAGCAAATAATAATTCATAACACCGACTGCGTATTAATTAAACGCAAGAAAAAACCAACTTCACCGCTTATGTTTTGGTTTTGGCTTGATAGATGAAAAATTAAAAAAATTAGAAAAAGATCTCGACCTCTTTAGTATAATCTACCAAACAAAAAAAAACATCAAAATCGATTAATAATTGGCGGATATATCGCGTAACATACAAACAAAAAAAAACATACAGTCGAAATGAGAACCTTCTTTTTTGAAGTCGGTTGAAAAGTGAACTCTAATTAAGAAATAAATACATATAAACAAGTCTAGTACTCTAGAATTCTTTAATTGAATCAGTTTTATGATCGATACACACATAAACGAGTTGACATAAGTACCCCCGGTTCGCTCGAAGCGTTTCGCTTCGACGTTTATTACCTTTCATTAGGTGAGTTAGTGGTCAAATTTAATTGTCAATTTCTTATCGATTTATTGTTCTTGGGGAGAAAGCTTGTGTTCCTGCCGGGAATCAAACCTAATACCCCCAACTATGCTAGCGAGCAGTTCGTGCCATAATCCGTTTTTTAATAATTGTGGCTTTCATAGAGAATATAAAAACACGCTTTGCGCACCAAATTCATTTAAATGCTTGTAGATAGCACACAAAACACGTCCACGAAGCGATTAAAATTATATTCACCTACAATCAGAGAGTCGCTACAAGAATTAACCTAGGACTCGACGTGGATTAGCGAGTGTCTAGATAAATAGAGTGAATTTCTAGAACATCTAGCTTTCTAGCTCGACATGTAGCACTCACGCATTGCCAGTTTTCTAACAGCTGCTGATAAGCTGCAGTGTAAAATGTGATTTCTAATTGGATGTAACATAAAGGAACAGGGTTAAGAGCAGGCTTCGCTTGGATACAAGCTGTTTGTTTTCGCAGATCAGCGTAAAGCGTATGACGTAGCCTACGAACAAATTATACAATTTATTCATAGGACTTAGCAAACAGGGCAGTAAAAATATGGCCGGTATAGAAGGGCGCAAGTGTAATACATTGATTTTAAGACTTTTCGAAATTCTATAGATAAATAACAAAAAATATATAAAAATTTTAGTAATTTTAAAATTCAACTGTTCAGTAGTATTTATTTACGACACAAGGCTTAAATTCAATCCAAAATAAACGAATTTTCTTTTTTTTTTCAAAATGCTGTCTTTGAAAAGTACTCATTCAATTGTAAAACTAGGCGACACTTAAAGTAGATTGTGTTAATAGAAGCAAGAAAACCACATTTTGCTTCATCTTCGGTCATATCATCACTTTCCATTAGGTGAGATTGTGGTCAAATGATTGGTTTCATTAAGGATTTGTGATTGACTAAGAATAGTCGTATTAGGTATACAATACAATACAATACAAAATTCTTTATTGTAAACCAAAAAAACAGAAAGATACAAACTTAAAACTACGAATTAATATTATAAAGCAGTACAATGGGCGGTGTTATCGCTTTCAGCGATTTCTACCAGACAATTTTTGGATGGACAGAAATTGTAGTAGCAACTGAGGTCGGTGGAGGTGTAGAGTACAAATTTACATTAACATAATATGTAAAATTAATAAGCTACATATATTCCCAATCCGACCATTCTTTTGCTAACTGTACTAAAATTTCCATGGAGCGACGTCGACTAAAAATATAATTTTAATTTTTGTTCGGTGGAGCCCAGTGGATACAAGGTATGGGCATTCAATCGTTTGAAAACAGCCGTGGAGCGCAGTGGCATAACCCAAAATAATTAAAATGATAACAAAGTACAAATAAAATACATATACTACATAAATATAAGTTAAATCATATATTCAAATGAATAAGTAGTGTTTATATACCATAGTTTTGAAAATAGAAATAGACTTTGCTTGCCTAATAGGCACAGGCAATGCATTCCATAGACGGACAGCATGCACCGTAAAAGATTATTATATATTTTTGTTTGAGTTGCCACTTAATTTTACAACTAATACGACGTTAGTCAAGTTAATAAAAGGAAACTGTATATCTCGTCACCAAATTTGTCCAGTCAAATAAGATATACCTTTCTCATCGACCTGGGTGATTCAGCACTTTGTCATTCCGTCCGTCTGTCCGTCTGTTCGTATATCAGAGGCATCTAGCGTCTATACCATACAAGCGAATAACCACTCTTAAGACCGTTAAAAGTTGTTTTTAATTTAATTAATTCTTGTGTTGTTTTTTTGAAAACATTTTCAACCATTTCGAAAAATACGCGAAGTCTTCAGCTCACAGAGCCAATTGTATAAAAGAACACAGTTCTACTTTCTGTCCACCATATTCTAAAATGAGATAATCAAATGTTTACCTCTTTTTGTGAGGCTTCCTACATTGAAAGGTTTCTGAACAATGAACACCGAATAAAGGAAGCGATGTTACCGAAAAACAGGTCGAATAATAAAATTAAGGGAATAGCTCTAATTGTGAGATACAATATGAACAAGGAATGTAGCCCGGCTTGGACCACGTTGAAGGCTAAAACATAAACGCTTTCACACTCACAGCCCCACACTAAGTTGTATGACTTGTGTCGTGGGTGCCGGAAATATTCACATCACACACATAATTACAACCGGAACCAGAAACACCGTGTTTTAACTGATCCTTTAGTTTCTTGATGTTCTGTTTTGTTCTCTAGTGGGAAGGAGGTTGCCAGGTTCTTCTCGAGATGTCTGTAATTTTGCGAATCTGGCTATAGAATGATTAACTTTTATAAGTGCCTCTTTGGGGCCCATGTGAATAAACGATTTTGATTTTTGATTTTAGAGCCTGAAATCTTTTTTTTTATACTTGATAGGCAAGCATAAGAAGTGGTTAGGAGTTTAGACGCGAATGTGAAAATATGGCTTTGTTGATTTTGAATTATTTTCCAAAACTATAAATAGATTAAAAACTTTTCTTAGTTTGTGAATGTGCATGATTGTAGGCAAATCAAATAAAAATTAAGAAACGTGAATTTCGTTTTCGCTCCAAAACTCCAACAGAGGTTTTCATATAGTTTCTACTACTTTACTTGGGAATGACTTTACTAAGACTGGACCATGGCTCTTTTACTTTGACTGTAATCGGTGTTACTGGTTTTATGAAATACCTAGCCAATTCGAAATTTATTTCTTAAATGACAATGGCTTGGCAAAACCAATATTTAAAAAAAATTACTGGTTACATTAAAAATTATTATGAATTTTAAATTAGAACGCACTTATAATTTGTATGATCTATTTTGGATCTGCCTTAATGATCTTGTGAAAATCATCCTTATCTATAATGTGCTATAATAATCAATCATTCATACTGCAATAAAGATGAAAGTTAACACAAAAATATGATAACTCAGTAACCCACCTGAAAAAAAACAACACTTCAGCACAAGCACTAAACAAAACCTTCACTTTAAACAAAAGAAGCGATATAAAGACCCACTCGGTACAAAGAAAACGTAATAATGCAGAAGGTGCATTACACTTGGTCGCTATGGCAACACTGTGTACAAGAATTTCCCTCCAAAATGAACGCATGCGCTTTGCACATCGGTTTGCTACAGATTTAAACCACAGTAAGGGAGATCACACTGATAATATTATGATTATTTATGATGGCTCTAATAGTAGTAATTCGTGTGGGTAACTTTGTTTTCTCTTCACGCTGTAACGACTGAACAGATTTAGCTGAAATTTGGAATATGCAAAGCCAGGAATAAAAAATATAAACACATAGGCTACTTTTTATTTTCAGATCAACAAGAGCGAAGCCGCGTGGAACAGCTAGTCTTTATATAAAACTTTTATTAATGCTCGACCAAAATTATCACAATTAGTAACATTCACTTCCTTATTTATTTTGTCCATTGATAGTTATATGTTAATTATTATTTATATTAGAATTTGAATTGCTTGGAGCGACTTGGTTGCAAGTCTTTCGTTTTTACGCTGGTTTCCAAGAGCACAATTTTCGGAGTACACAGTTTCTCAACGAAGTAAACCGTTAGGGGTTTGTTTTTCTTTTTGTTGTAGGTACAAAACCAGAACCTTAATAAATATTGTGTTTCAATGTTGATTACTTAAATAAAGTAGCTTTATAGTTGATCTACTGTATCTACTGTTGCCCCTTTACAAAACAATCAAAAACAAACTTCAAGCGGATTGAAATTGAGTTCAATAATGCTTGCACTAACAGCGCAAACATACTTGTCTTGGTCGCGTGTCTTGCCCTAAGCATATTTTATTCTTTTCCTAAGATAGCCCGCAGTAGCAATTTTCGTTGTTATTATACTAGGTACCTACGTAAGTGCGCAGGGGTGATTGAATGGGGGAAATATTTCTCATTTCCTCGTTGGATAAGATTGCTTGTATCATTTGCGCTGTCGATGTTTGAAGTCATCTGCTGAGATGCTGTAATGACATGATTTAAAATGAATCGTGTAGACTGTAGACACAAAAACGATTATTACGGTTCACAAGAGCACAAGTCTCATAGTTGTATAGAATCTTCATTTATTAAGATTCACGTACATTTCAAACTTCAAATTAAATTGAATCAGGAATATGCGTGATTTACAGGTTTTGGGACGATAAGTCACTGCGAGGTGCCATAGGGTTAAATAGGCAAGCATCTGACCGCGATTTGACGATGCAGTCGAATGGTGTAGCATGCTAGGTTATGAAAAAATTAGCGCTGAATTGGGGAAACTTCTTCCTGAATGAGGCTAAAGAATGAAGCTGAAACAAATGACGATCATAACATCGCCGTGTAAGTCATTGACTTTTTTTGGATTGAATATTTTGCTATGTATAATATTATGCAAATTTAATGAGGTAGAGACGTTTTAATCTATTCTTATCATTGGCATGCACCCTTCTTTGCACAACAAGATAGGGGCTAAAGTAATACTTAGTGACAGTGATCCCTTTCAAATTGCTTATTCAAATAAATATATTTAAGTCCCCCTTATATCTGATCATATTATTATAATTTATTTGATCTTCATATCACATTAAACTTTTTGGAAAATATAATCTTGAAATTTTGTATACATACATATACTATTATATTCTGTGTAGGGTATGTTTTGCTATAGCTCTCAGCTCAACCCGTCCATCAGAAGAAAAAGAACTACACTAAACCTACATATTAAAATTTGACCATGTCCGTCAAGCTGAAAAAATATACTTTTTCTTACACTTATACTATCATAAACGTTCATAGAATTAAAGATTTACGATAATAGTGATACCATCCAGAATCCATATCAATTATCCACATTTGTATATGTTGTGACACAGTTTAAAAAACAATTTTAGTAAACATACGGCACGGTCACAAAACTCATACAAAACGTACACATCTTACGTCTAACACTTACGACTCCAGTCACGTCTCTCAGACTCCGTCGTTAAAAATCAAATAGTATTTCTCACTACGATCAAAGTCTCATTTGGATTTGTAATTCCAGTTACAGGTAATTATCGACCGAGTTTGTATCGTAGGCGCACTTTAATAAGGGGTCTGACAGACCGCCCGGTTGTATACGTAGGGCGAATAACTATGAGGCGGCCGAAGGGTTGATGACTTACAAAATTACCGTTCTATGGAAAAAAATATGTGATGGATAATTTGTGTTAAATAAATGAAAATTTAAGAAATAATGGTGCTAATTCTGTTGAGCACCGAACTAACCTAAACTAAACTAAAAATAAACCGAACTAACCTAAACTAAACTAAAAATAAACTAATTTTAAGCACCGAACTAACCTAAACTAAACCAAAAATGAACTAATTTTAGTCAAAGAATACCTAAACGCTATTCTTTCAAGTATAAGATCACATTAAAAATAATCCAGATCCTTTTCATACAGACTAATTTGAGTTAAAAATTTTTATTTTTAGTCTTAATTTGACGTAAAACATGTACATCAGAATAAGAATTTGGTGATTTTCACTAAATAGAGTAACTAAACTAACTTAGTCCTGTCAAACTTAATTTTAGTCTAATCTTGCATTTTCTGAATAGGTTTTGGACTAAAGCAGGACTAAAACTAATTTTAGGCTAGTTTAGTCTAATTCTGGACAACAGAATCGGCACCATTACTTATTATATAATAGAGATAATGATCGTTTTTTTTTGGATTGAAATCTATATAAAAAAAAAGTATTAAGTTACTAGATTTTTTTCGCTAAAAACACAGTTTTATGACCTATTTTGTGCTTGGTATATCTAAAAAAACGGCTACACATTTAAAGCCGAAACTTACGTATAATATCCGTTATATCCTGTACTTGACAAATAAATACAAAAATTTTACACTTACTATCATTAAAAAAAGTTAAGCATAACCTCAAAAAAGTGTAAAAGCGATATCTTTCATATATTTTTTTTTCTATTTGGTAAAATGTAGGCCCTAGGTCTCAATGCGGGGCGTGAACTGAGACTATTTAGATATTTGTATTTAACTAAGAAAAGAGACGAGCAGTTCGCTCGCCTTCTGGATAAGTATCACGCTTGCCTTTGTGACTCAGATTAAGATAACGATTAGCGAAAAAAATATTACAACTATATTGACATTTCGGTCTCCAATTTCGTCATTGCAAAATAACAAGCAACTTCCATCTTAAGCACACTCGGTTACTAGGTGTAACAATAACATAAATCTTAAATGGGCAAAGAAAGTCAAGATTAAATCATAAATGCCAATAAGGCGCACGTTAATCTTCAGATTACCTAATTGCCATAATTTACACAACAAAATACCACTTTAAAACGCTCAGCCGTATTTGGGAAGAAACTTGATTGTTTGCCGTAAAAACAATAATGTCTGCAATTACGCGTATGAGTAACCATCCATCGAGAAACTCTATACTTTGTAGAAGGTGGTAAGACGTGACACATGGGTTTATCAACACTCTTTTATGACTGAACTTTTGAACTTTATACCGTGGTAATAAGGGTTACGTTGTGATAATTGAAGTGATTTGCTCGGAGAAATCGATGTTAGCACGTATAAGCCTTTAGTAGTTTGTGCGACAAAGTAGCGAATGTAACGTAGAATAACTTTACGACCGATTTTGCGATAAGCACTGTATGATGATCGGCTACTGTGACTAACCTTTTTATGTATAGATACTCCTATAAACGAATAACTGCCGTCTCTGAGTACCAATAACAAGCAAGTTGAGATTCTTGAATAATGAGAACTTTGATTAGCAGCGAATCTAGACAATTCTTCATTAACAGCTCAATATTAACCCATGTATATGTAAGTAATGACAGGGGAAGGTTGCTCTATTTGCATAAAAATATCAGAGCGCCTGATTGAGGCGACGCGTGATAAATGCTGGTTATTATTTGGCTCACCGTATTACCATTTCGATTCAGTGAGGTAATAACAAACTTATAACCACCGGATATATAGTTACTAGCTTAAGGTTTAATGCCGCCAGCACTATGGGGTTGCTAGCTACTGGTAGTGACTAGTAGGTAGCAACCCCACAGTGGCTGCAACTATAGTTATACGGCAACTATACATCCGGTGGCTATAAGTGTGTTCTGTATATAATTTTAATTTAGTATTAGGACAGGCAATAGGCCAGTAGACATGCGACACATTATATTAAAAGACCTGAGACATGTAATTAGATCATTTACGTTAGCTTGAACAAATATGTTTGTTAGTAAAGAACTTTTAATAAAATTAATAATGGATATAATAATTTACCATTTCCACACAACCTATCAATAGACTTGCCTAAAATTATTACCTATGTGTAATTTTTTTTAATTTAAAATATTAAAAACATTAAAATGCAAATATCACCGAAACTTTTCTTCAGACCTTGATCAAATTATAATGAAATCAACTAGAACGAAATACCTTTCTATACCTTTTCGAACATAACTAAATACTAAATAATTATCCAAATCGATTAATAAATGACGCAACTTCGAGTTGACATACATAAAAACCAACGAATTGAGAACCTCCCCTTTTTTTTTAAGTTGGTTAAGAAATGAGTGACTAAAAAATAAATCATATAAGTACTTTTTTTACAAACCAAAAGGCTTCTTTTTTTTGTAAGTACAAAAGAAGCCTGTACATGATTTGTTTTTTTCTATGGCTAAATAATAATCTTTCGGCGTATTGCAACAAAACTGTGTCGCACGCAACTGACAGCTAAATAGCGTCCAATCTTATCGTATCTCGACTCGCATAATTATGCAGGGATAATAAGTGAACGCGCTTTATCGTAACGGGCATTTATGTGGGTTAACTTTTTAAGAAGCAGAGTCATGTCCGAGATCTTCATCGCGATTTATCAGCCAATCTGGACGACAGATGTCGCGCCGATATGGTCCAATTGACCTTTTGCCGACTGTACGCTCACGAGTCGGTGACGATCGTAACAGGGTTACTAAATAAGTTTTATACATAATGCTGCAGCTCTTTCTTCTTACTCGTTATTGTTTAAAAATAATATTTATTCCTATAACAATAAAACATATATATTATGTTTAAAAGGAGACATGATAAGAGCCTACGAAACTTACAGATGCTGCTTATCTTCAGTGTTATTCAATGGAAAAACCCCAAAGTAAAGTATTTGAGTCGAGGGACCGAATAAATAAATATATTTCTACTATGCCTATAGCACGAACAAATTTTTTCATTCTTATTTCTGAACATGTTACAGTATAAGATAGCAAAATTCTCAATATAGATCTCAATCGCAAGTCTATCGGTCTTTTCTACCGACTTCACAAAAATGGAGGAGGTACTCCAATCGACTGTTTTTTTTATGTGTGTTAACTCAAATCTTCCCTTCACGTGAACAGATTTAATATTTTTTTGTTTTAAAGATGTTGCCTTCTAATTGGTCCCATTTAAATTTGTTCAAGATCTGATCAGTAGTTCTTGGAATATCGTCAATGCGTTTAATCTAATCAAATTTCCGAAGATAAAGCGGGGAAGTCGGTTTTTTTAAAGCTTTCCTTGTGTTTATTTATATAGGATACATTTCGGAGAGTGTGCGGCAGAAATGCATAATGTAATTCCCCCATCCCTTTTTACCATCGTACAACCAGACAATCAGCCATGCGTCATCTCTTTTTTTTTTTTTGTAGTCCTGTACTAACTACGGGCCAATTGCCTATATTTCTTAAAACTAAACTAAAACTATGTACAGCAAAGAACTAAAGTTACCTACAAGACATCGAGCTTATAGGTAACTCAAGTGCTCAAGCCCACTACCAGTGGGTAGCGTTCCCATCATGCTGGCGGCATTGCCTCTCTGAATTGCAATGCTAATACGTTGAGCCAAATAATCAGACATCTCTTTATGGTTGATATTCCAAGGGTGTGCATCAAGCATTTTCATTCTACATTTATCATACGTAATGCAAATATGGAACTCTTTACCCGAGTCTATGTATCCCGGTAAGTACAATCTAGGAATCTTTAAATCTCGAGTGAACAGGTCTTCTAGGCATAAATCCTCCATCCTCGACAACATTCACACAGGTGAGATAGTAGTTAAATATAAGTTTGCATATATTGAATAAAAAAACTCTATGATCCAAACTTTCATTGAATAAGCTACAATTTGGAAAATTATCTAATTCTCGACTCATACCTACATGTAGTATTTAGAAATGAAAAAAATATTAATGCCGATATAATATTTTCCTTTCTTTTACTACTTTAGTTCTGCCTAGCATGGCTAATACTGTAAAAACAAAATCAAATGATTTGTGTGAACGTTATCAACGCAACTGCAATGTTCGACTAGTAGTAGTTTCAAACGATTTCGGTAGATGGCGTCACTCATATATACTATACTATAAGACGTTC
Source organism: Lomographa bimaculata (assembly GCA_948107665.1). Classification (NCBI taxonomy): domain Eukaryota; kingdom Metazoa; phylum Arthropoda; class Insecta; order Lepidoptera; family Geometridae; genus Lomographa; species Lomographa bimaculata. The sequence goes on from OX403589.1 coordinate 17,020,137, forward strand.
ACAATGATGTAAGGATAATTTCGTCGCTTCAGGCAGGGCTTGAATCCTTTAGCGGTTAGAGGAATAGGTCATGTTTTTTTTTTTTTTTATACTAGATAGGCAAGCATTTGACCGCTATCTCACCTGATGGAAAGTGACGATGCGGCCAAAGATGGAACATACTTGCCTAGAAGGTACCTATTCACTCTAGACTTGAAGACACCCAGATTATATTGTTCAGGGAACAAAGACGCAGGCAATGAGTTCCATCAATATAAGTTATATTGTGCCGCACACTCTCCGAAATGTATCCTATATAATTAATTATTCATGTGACCCCTGGGTTCAAACCAAGCCTAAGACGATATTTTTTCCCGTCTAAATTTACTATTTTATTGCCTAGCATGACTAATGCTGTAAAAATAAAAACATACCGACATACGTTTTCCTTTTTATACAAATAGCACGCCACACCTTGAAGTAGGATATAATATATATGTACCTACTTTACCTACAAGCTCGATTTGCAATTTACCTATTTATGTCAGAGGAAGTGATTTGCCACGTAATTACATGGATATATGCAATGTGATACCTTTACACCTGCAAGGGAAATGCTTAGGTATAGCGTCATTAGATGCCAAGTAGCGTCAAAAGTCCCAATAAGATATAATACACTTTGTATTGGCGTAGAAACGGTCGTTTAAATCATATATTGAGTACTAGCTTTAGCGTCCGGCGTCGCCCAGGTAAAAAAACATAGCCTATGACACCCACAAATAACGTGGTTATCTATTGGTAAAATAAATTCCAAAATCGGTTCAGTAGATCCAGAGATTACCCCCTACAACCTCACAAGTTTGCCTCTTTATAATATTATATATAATATACATATATGTACATGTATATTGACGAAGAAGCGATCGCATTGAGCTCTAAGTCTCTTCGCTAATTAGTCGCGATATCTCATGTAAATTGCATGAATATTGACGACACTAATCGATTGACGTAATCATCAAAATCGGACCACGCCATTGATCTCTATAAAGCCACAAAGGAACAAACATAACCTCATTTGCCTTAAAAGATTTTCTTACCTCATTTGCCATAAAAGATTTTTTCTTTTTGCTGTTCTAAACGTTTAACTACAAGTACTCAAGTTTTCAATTTCTATTTCTCCAGCCAAGCGTATAGGCACAACACTTTCGATACTGCAATTCTACACCCCAACAATGCCAGCACCCGAGGCGTAAAATACCAACGCGGTCGCTATTTGATGAGAGTTGCGTTTAGTTGCATGTTGCAGCAACCAAAGTTCAGTCACGAGCGAAGATAATTTGTGAGTTTTGGCATTTAGTTTTGCACTTCAACGCTGGGCTGGAAGTTCCTTTGAGTAGATCGCAAGATTTTGGGACTGAGGAATAATAATATTGTAAAAGCTTTAACCTTTTTTAAACTACCTAAGTATAACATAACTATAAGCTATAGTTATGCAGAAAAACAAACGACATTGTTGTAAAGTTTAATAGGTTCAAAGTCAGACGATTCCCAGAAAAAAGACCATAAAAAGTATTTTTTTAAATGTTTTTTACTATTTAATACTTTGTGACCATACTCGGGACCAGTTGACGACGTAAGTTCATTTATATTTTCCTTAATCTAAAGACATTCCACAAATGCGCACGAAGCGTTTTGCCTCCACATTCATTGTGCGATCCGCAAAGGAATGGAACTCCTTACCTAAGTCGGTGTTTCCTCCTTTTCCTGTTGATGAGTACAATATGGGAGTCTTCAATTCGCGACTGAATAGGTATCTTCTAGGCACGCTTGCTCCATCGACGACCACATCGTCGCTTACCATCAGTAAAGAAGGTGGTCAAAAGTTTGCCTATCTTGAATAAAAAAAAAATAGTTAAGTTTTTAATGAAATTCAGTTAGCGCAGTGGGCAGGCTCTCTGCGCTGTGAGTCTAGGGTTCGACTCCCGGCAGGGGCACAAATTTCCTTCTGAAGGGACATTTGTACTTCTGGTTCTTGGTGTAAATGTGTGTGTGATTTAATTGTTGCCGGCACCCACGATACAAGTTGTAGCGGTAGGAATCTTTTGCAGGGTTCACTTATGACAGTTTTAATAAGCAATACGATTTATCTAAATTCAATTCGATGGATCAATTCTAAAATTAAAATGAAATTACTTTAGTTATATTTCTAAGGTCAGCCTTGTTACGTGTTACTCGCGTAGACGTGAGTGCTACTCAATTACTATCGGATATTGTAGTAGCGACCTTAATTTAATCGATACGTGATCGGCCTATTAGCTGTACGTCCAGTAAACTAAACGGTAATTGCATCACATTGCGGAAGCTCGAATTATCCGACTTAAGGGACATGATATACAAAGCGCCCGAGGCGCGCGTCCTGTACTACCGTCATAAGAAAAAAAGACGTAACTATATTTTTGTCAAAATTGAGTTATATACAACAGAAATGTCTTTGCTATTTAGTATAAGTTATGACTTGTGGAAGATGAGTTTTTTTTTATGTTGAATAGGCAAGCATTTGACCACTATCTCACCTGATGGAAAGTGATGATGCGGCCGAAGATGTGACATGCTTGCCTAGAAGATACCTATTCACTCGAGGCTTGAAGACTGGGAACATAGACGCAGGCAATGAGATCCACTCCTTTGCTGTGAGTCTAAATTAAAAGCAAGATTTAGTAGGTCGCGTTTGAATATTTTAAATTAAAGTAATAATAGTAGTTGCATCTATTTTGCTTTCGATAATGTATAGGTATAACTCAATCTTGTCAAAAATGCAGTTACTGTTTTTTTTTTCATTTGACGGCAGTATACAAAACGGCAGCGCGGGGGGAGGAGTCGCGGGCGCGCGGCTCGGGCGCTTTGTATATCAAGGTCCCTTACGTCATGTCCCTAAAGGTTCTTTGCGCACTTGATACTTAAGGGCTTACTGGCTGGCGATTATTACACGTTTTCGGTATACAATATTTGTAGCATGTCATTAAATGAGGAAATATAATATTTATTATAATGAAATATTCTTTTCATGTTTTGCTTTGATAATGGGTTAGATTAAGACGTAGATCAGCAATACATAGCGCTTGTTACTTTGGGATTTCATTTCTGCCCAGGAGTAAGGCTCGTTCAGTATCATCAAAATGTATACTACTGATGAAGACTGTTCTGGAAGAGATATGCTAACAGAACGAATAATGTCTCTTCCCACCTCCTCCACAGCTATGGTAAATCATCACCAACACATAGATCATTCTGGCACTTATTTGGCTCAACGTATTAGCATTGCAATTCAGAGAGGCATGATGGGAACGCTACCCACTGGTAGTGGGCTTGAACACTTGAGTTACCTATAAGCTCGATGTCTTGTAGGTAACTTAGAACTTTGCTGTACATAGTTTTAGTTTAGTTTTAGGAAATATAGGCAATTGGCCCGTAGATTTACACATAGACTTATTCCATTACAATGAAATAGAAGTGCGCAGAGCGACATCAAATTATATTGAACTCTCTGTCAACTAAATGTATCAAACGTGCGGCAGCTTTTATGAACCAATAACAAACGTACAACATCGGCTATACTTCGTGTAGAGACTACAAAAGTCAAGGCAGACGTGACCAGCGTCAAACGGAGTCGGATTTGAATAAATAACGATGGACCCCTGCTCATTTGTTAGCACTCGAGAGAAAGGCGTCGGATCCTCGGCTCACTGCAATCATAAGCTCAATCTAGCTTTTACCGAGTTTCTGGTACGTGATCATTTCTCTGTCAGCATTTGGAAGGGACTTTCGTGGTTTTACGTTTTACAATAACAGTATAGAGGTTTACGACTTGAGCCTTAAAACGCACCGAGAAGTATGTATGTCTCGACTTCTCGGCCAATTGGGAATATGCATGTTGAAGTGGAACTTCTTATGGGAGGACTTTGAAATTCTGAACCGCAACCTTTTTGTGTGACGAAAAGTGGTGAAGGTTAACACTGTGAAAAATAATTAAAATGGTTCCCTGTAATACACAAGTTTCACTTCTATAGTGTGTCTTTACGACACGCTCTGTTTTTTTACCTTATTACATTACCGCTAAAAAAGCATAAAATTAACATTAACGCTTTCACACTCACAGCCCCACACTAAGTTTGATGACGTATGGGTGTCGGTAAAATTCACATCACACACAAAATCACAACCAGAACCAGATACACAAATTTTGCTTAGGGAGAAAACTTGTGTTCCTGCCAGGAATAAAACCCGATACCCATGCTTAGAAGGTGAACATCAAAACATTAGATCAAAATAAACATTTGAATGCGTAATTTGTGACTTTTTTTTTAGAAGTTTAATATTTCAGGGTGGCGAACACAGTGCTTTATTGCCGTGCAGGATTTTGACCTAAGTTAAATAATCTGGATTTCCATACAAAATTATATCCTGTACTCTACTATCTACGGGCCAATTGACTATATTTCCTAAAACTAAACTAAAAAAAGAAAAAAAGTACGAAAGAAAAAAACAAACTGAGAACTAAAAGGAAAAAGAAAGTAAAAAAAAAGAAAAAGTAACCTATAAGCTCGATGTCTTGTAGGTAATTTAGTTCTTTGCTGTATTTATTTTAGTTAAATAGGTAATCTAGATGGCACTGAACAATAATGGGCAAGAGACGCTTACCCTCGGGCGAGTGACTTGCTCATTTCGTCACTCATAAAAACCACCACGACCCAATCATGGCTGCCGTATAGGAAAGTTGAACAAATGAAATCTCTTCTTGTACATTGAATTTTTTTGTCATCTTTTATTACTTCTTATCGCAATAGACAAGTATTTTATGAATTAAAACAACCACCCTTACCTACCACGCAAATTGTGTATCACACGGGCCCCAAAGAGGCACTCATAAAATTTAATGGCTCAAATTGCCAGATAATTTGAGTCATTGAGTGAATTGCCATTCGCAAAATTACAGCCATCTCAAGAAGAACCTGGCAAGAAACTCGGTGGCGATGGGTTCATAATTTTTTTATTACATTTATATCTCAACATTCGATACCATCCAGCACGACAGCTTGCATCACAGAGTAGCGAATTTCACTTTATCAGATTTCAAACTTCCTTTAACGCGGCACGTCTGTAAGTACATTATTTTTATCTGTAGAAAGCCAGGTTTCATAACAAGGTTGGGGTATGCTTCCGGTACTTCTGTGGAGATGATATCGTTCTAATGGTTGTTTTCACACTTCTGGAACACAAGCGGTACTTTATATAAGTTTTTAGTAATGCGTGATAATTTTTAAAGAGTTGGAGGAAATAGATGCATAAATAAACACAAACATAAAAGCTTTCACACTCACAGCCACACTAAGTTCGATTACTTATGTTGTGACACACACAATCACAATCAGAACCAGAAACACAATTTTTTTAGGGGAGAAAACTTGTGTTACAGGAATCAAACCCGATCTTGCTTACCTAAACTAAGCCAATGGGCAGTTCAAAAATTTTTTTTTGTATTCTTGCTAGACCAACACAGCTTTACGAGCAAAATATATATTTTTTTTTTATAGCGCCTGAGCCATTCTAAGTCGTGAATGCATGGGCTTATCTTCTTAGGGGTTGTCCCCCTTCTCCCCCGCAAGACCCTTAACCCCCTTAACCTTCGCAAAAATAATAAAATGTCCAAATTAGCCTGAGCTAAGGTATATATAGGTAGCATTCACGTTTTTCTAGACAAAGTTTGCTATATAAATAAACTAAAAATCTAAAAACCACGTTTCTATGTTCAGTTACCTCTACTAGTCTTTCCGAGCCATTACAGACATACGATGTTTCATACATATTCACACATTTTTGAATATTTTATATCTCTAGTCGTATCCAGCACAGATTGTAAAATTAAGTGGCTATGTTTTAACTAAAACACTAGGTATGGCATTTTCTCGACACTCATTCAATCTCCCCAGAGTCGGCACTTTTCAAACTGTGTAGTTGAGTGGTAGGATTTTTATGCAGAGTCCCCACCATTGCCAGACATTGATATTCAACCGCCAATCGGTAGTGTATAAACACTACTGTATTTCGGATTGAAGAGCAATGTTTCCAGTAAAATAAAAAAAAATTTGAACACAACAAAGCTCAAAATACCAACCTCACCGTTTTATCTTTGGAACCCTTAATGATTATTTTACCTGATTTCATTTAAATTAAATACGCATTATTGAGGATAATTCAAAAACTACTGGTCAGATCTTGATCAAATTAAAATAGGATCAAAACGGTGGCACCAGCTTTCAAATAAAAGAATTAAGAACCCATTTTTGAAGTCGGTAATAAAGAGTCTAATTCCTCGCATAAATTTAAATTTAGCCAGCGTACAATGTCAGCCCTTAAGTTCCTTTGTCTAGCATAATCCCTCGGACAAATACAACATTATGTAATTAGTGCAAAGGGTTCAACCCTTTCCTCGTGTTGCAATAAAGGGTGCTCATTTCAAGCCTGATGGATTACTTTGAAGTTAGATGTAATGCAGTAACGGTTTTGTGACAGATTAACACAACTATCGGGCTAGGAGACATCCCGAATAATTACTACCATTATATATGTATAATACAAAATATGTATATGTATAACAATACTTATTTATTTCTTTAGTTTTTTTTGCGTCAGGGAAATCCTTTAAGGTTTTCCCTCCGATAAAACCTAGTAAATCCTCAGTAAACCCTCGAATAAATACATGCAATGGTCAGTCAGACCAGTGCTTGGATGGGTGACCGCTTAGTATAATTTTCAACTGAGTGTCACCGTGATTCGTAGGGCACGCTAAGCTGTCGTTCCCGGTTGTAAGTCGTAAGACAACAGTCGTTAAGCTATGTCAGATGCCTTCAGGCAGCCTAAAAATATTGACACTAGGAATGCCCAGTAGTCTATACGACAAGAAAGTTAGAATATAGATTAATATTTTTAAGATAACTATGAAAAATACGTGTTGTTTTGATAAAAAAGCGTGTTTTCACACTCACAGCCCCTGCAACAAGTTTACTATTATACATATTCACCATTAAAATATTGCTTTGTTTTCTATCATTAAACAGTCAATTTAAATTGAAACTATTTAACAAGCTTTTCTTTTTTTTTCAATTATTTTTTATTGCATCATATAATTATGTAACAGCTTTAAAATTCGTATATTATACAATTGATGGAAAAACATAAATAAATACATGTAGTTGAACATAGACCTCCTTTTTTTAATTCGGTTAAAAAAGCAATTCGTGGACTACTTCGGCATACTTTAACAGCAACCCTAAACAGTGGTACATCAATGGAGATCCGATTTAGTACTTAAGATAGCCATGCTAAGAGTAATTTAGCATGCAAAGTTGAAAGCTCCTAAATCAAACGCCTTATTAAATCAAAACCAAAGTCATCATAATTTCCAAGGCTACGGGGGTGGACTGACTTGATAGCGTGGGCTCCCCTTGCCATTGTTGAGTATACTTGATAATTTAGTAATTTTTCATCGAGACGCCCTGTTCCGTGATTAAATAGGAAGGAGTCTTAGACATGAATTGAGTATTTGCAATTTTAAAGTCAAAGACGATACGGATAAACATTTTGATACTAGGGACCCTAAATAAAATTTAATAGTGAACTCGTTATTTTGTATCTGGAACCCTATTACCCTATTTTGAAGTATTTGAGTAGTCAACTGGACCGCTATATAATATGGAAAGTTGAAAAAAGAATTACAATAACAACTGAAGTGCGACAAAACAAATGAAAGTCGTCCAAAACCAACATAAGTTGATAAAAACAAATGAAGACTAAAAAAATTTGTTTCTGTTTCGTGATTATTGAAATATGTTTTTTAAACACAAGATAACCTTTTGAGTAATTATAAATAGTGTTTGTGACAATGCGGATTGCTCTAACTAATCTATCAAGAACACAGGAACAAAGTGGAATGGAATTCCTTGCCTGAGCCTGTGTTTCCTGATAAATACAATATGGGAGTCTTTAAGTCACGAGTGAATAGGCATCTTCTAGGCAAGCGTGCTCCATCGTCGACCGCATCGTCACTTACTATCAGGTGAGATGGCGGTCAAACGTTTGCCTATCTGGAATTTAAAAAAAAGTGTCTTCCCTTCAATAAAAAAAAGTGTTAAAAGACTTTTAGTACACTAATCTTGTTTAAGTTTTTTCCTTTTATATTTGGCTTCGCAATCTATGTGCATTAAAGTAACCAATGTTTTAAGTTTTTAACCGACTTCAAAAAAGGAGGAGGTTCTCAATTAGATTGTATATTTTTTTTGTGTGTTCTATCTTCTTTCGTTGTGAGCCGATTTTGATGATCATTTTTTTATTTGAATCCTGGTGCTTTTCATGTGTTCCTTTTTTAATTTAATTAATATCTGATTACTAGTTATTTAATTATCGTCAATAATGCGTGTTTAATATATTACATCTGATCAAGGTTCTGAAGATAAAGCGGTGAAGTCAGTTTTTTTAAGCTTTGCTTGCGTTTAATTATTTAGTTTAAGTTTTTAAAACGAGTCCCAGTCACAAGTTACACAATTACACATTAACACTCAAAGAATCAGAAGTTTTGCAAATTAATACAAATTCAACTACGTCTTTTAACCGACTGCCAAGGAATGGATGTCCTTCGCGCGTATCTTGTATACCAGACCGAATTTCTATACATTTTGTTGGTGAATAATGGTTTAGATACAATATTATTAATATTTTACTTTTTGTATTAGGTAAGTAGATTAGTTATTTGTATATTGGTTAATTATATTGTATCTAAACCATTAATTACCAGTAAAATTAATATAATAATATTATGTTTGTAAGTATATTTGTTTTCTTCATTACATAGTATCTTCCAAACGGCTGCATGGATTTCAACGGTATCGTTATATTTGTCTTAAAAACCTAAGTGTCCTTAGATAGGCAGTAGATTCATTAACTTTCATGAGCGCCCCTTTGGGGACCATGTGAATAAATGATTTTGATTGGTGTATGAAAAAAAGAACAAAAAAAAAATAACCTAACCTATCAAGTTGGGTATCAAAACGAAAAAAATTAAAAGGAGATTTTATATTAGATTTAGATTAGAGAGAGATTTTATATTAGATTTAGATTTTTATATTAGATTTTATATACATAAAAATAGGTTCACATTATCCGCAGTCGGGCTTTTTTTAATTTTTAATACATTGACTTGTTTCACTTTCGCGGCAAATATCATATCTTTCCTTACAATTACAGCAGCAAATTTAAATAACGTTTTAGTGAAAGAGGGGTTTTCAATACAACATCGTAAAAAAGAAAAGTGCAAAGTAGACACCTATACAGCCATGGCCTTAGTCCATTGTCTGTATCACGTTGCTGTACAGACAATCGTGAAAGCTGCAATCTGATGCTGCTAATGATCAGTTAGATGGGCGGCAATCGAGACGTCTTCATTAGGGCACGTCGGGTAACTCCGATTGCGATCCTTATCGGCCTTGTTTGAAGGGTTCCGCTTGCTCCTTTATTAGATGATAGGGCTTGAAAGGTTCTGATGATAGAATGCTACGTGCTTAACTAGGAAAATCAAAACATGGTATTATAAAAAAAAAAATACTAGTAGTAATACTAATTTAACTAGTGGGTATGTGAGCTGAAAGCCTCACATATTTTTCAATTTTTTTTTTTTCGGTTTCTCCACAATTTAGAATAATCCCAGAAACTGAATAGACAAAGAGATTCTATATAATTATGATGATTGCGACCTATAGAGAAGAACAACCAGAAATCCGGACATCCGGACATACGAAAGCAATTTTGTTCAAGCTGAAACGGAGACGCGCTCGCGTTTTCGCTCCCTCGGTCAATACATGAACTGCCCACTGCATAGTTGGGTAAGTCTTTGCCTTCTACAAGTGCCGGGTATCGGGTTCTATTAACGGTGGAAACGCAAGTTTTCTCCCACAGGAAAATTTGTGCTTCTGGTTCTGGGTGATTAATGTTTCCGGCACCTACAACACAAGACATCAAACTTAGTGTGAATCTGTGCGTTTGAAAGTATTTGTCATGCCTCGCGACTTCGTCTGCGTTTATCAAGTAAAAAAATAGCCTATGTGTTAATCCTAGGTATAAGATGTTTTATCCATATCCGTTCAGCCGTAACAGCGTGAAGAGAAAACAAACATACTTACACATTTACTTATGTGTATAAGTGTATAACTTCGGATTTTTAATATAAGTGTGATTAACAAATAAGACATCACTTTCCATCAGGTAGGTAAGATAGAGTTCGATATTTATGTTTTTTAGTATATTATTCGTTTTTTTTTTTTTTTTTTGGTAGATAGGCAATCATTTGACTACTATCTCACCTGATGGAAGGTGAAGATGCGGCCAAAGATATAACATGCTTGCCTAGAAGATACCTATTCCACCCAGATTGTACTGTTCGAGAAACAAAGACGCAGGCAATGAGTTCCACTCCCTCGCTGTACTTCTTTTTTTTTCGTCTCACTTGTAGCCTTTCCAGAAGTTCTATTCCGAATAAGTTATTTTTCATCCGGGTATAACAGTAACAACGATACACAGATAAAATGACATCACTTTCACAAAACTGCATTCCATCAAAAATGATATCACAAATACGAACCACACCCACACATGCATCCAAAAAGGTGGGGGTGACTCATCGGCACGTTGCGTTGCACTTGTGTATGTGTTGCATATCAGGTAAATTAGCTGGATGTGACTATGATTTTTTTAGGTATTTTTTTGTTTTATATCTGTTGGCCTAGTTTTACCGTTATCTTACCTAATGGTAAGAGATGATTAGGTCGAGGGCTTAGAATGGCTCTCATCTTTTTGTTAGTCATCTGACTAACGTATAGAAATGTTTAGTGATTTTGGCGGCCGATTTTTTACCTAAGGATAACCATGACTGTATTTCGACACATGGTAGCTTGCCAATCGAGCACGAGAAAATGACCTAACACCATGGATTAAATCTAATAATGCCTTCACCGGAAGCTCCAGCCCCCTCTTTTTAGGGTTCCGTACTCAAAGGGTGTAAAACGGGACCCTATTACTAAGACTCCACTGTTCGTCTGTCACCAGACTGAATCTCATAAACCGTGATACATAGACAGTTGAAATATTTACAAATGATGTATTTCTGTTACCGTTATAACAACAAATACTAAACAGAATAAAATAATTATTTGAGGGGGCTCCCATACAACAAACGCGATTTTTTTGTCGTTTTTATAGATAATGGTACGTAATCCTTCGTTCGCGAGTCCGACTCGCACTTGGCCGGTTTTTATTTTATTAAATACTCACGTTACAGTTGCAGAATGTACAAGTTTTGATTTTTTAATATTTTCTTTTTTTAATGCTTGATAGACCTTTTTGGCAACTATTTTACTTGAAAGAAAGCGATGATGCAGCCAAAGATGTAGGCTTACTAGTATAGATATCTGTTTAGCCTAGACTTGAAGACTCCCAAATTATAAAGAAAAAAATAATCAACAGTCTAGAGTGTGATTATTGTCTAGAGACTATAGGGTCTAGTCTAGAGTTCTAGATCATTCCACCACGCTATGCTTGGGTGGATTACACATTACTTCCACCTTTGTTGTTGTAAAAATGTCCGTTGTCTTTAAGTCGTTTGTCTAAGCGTTCGCCTTCTAAGGAGGGGTATTGGGTTCGATTCCCGACGGAAACACAAGTTTACTCCCCAAGGAAAATTTGTGTTTTAAAACATGAGTAAGTTTTTGGTTCAGGGCCTAACAGAATAAGAAACAAGATGTTAGATAAGTCCACCACTTCCATCTTACCCTTGTATGTATATCTTTGTATTCGAACAGGGGTGTCAACCCTAACAAGCAGGGGTCGCGAGTCCACACTAGACCCTCAAATTTTGAAGATAAATGCACCTTCGCAGGTCGTTTACATGGAATAAGGGGACCCAATTATTACAACATGTTTGATGCAACTCGGGAGACTGATTGAGGGGAATGATGAATTGACTGATTGAGACTGATGAATAAAATATTTAAAACTTGCCACGTTAAATTTAAAAAATATAAAAATTCATGGCTTTTTCGAAGAAAAATGCCTAACACATCAATTTTTAAAATCGGTCCATTGCGTTTTTTTAACGCGGTTGCAAACAATGTTAATTGAAAAAAAAATGTTAAATATCGAAAAACATGCCGCGTCATATTTTGTTAGCGCCGTATTTTGGAATATCTATATAATACGAGTATATATATATACGCCCCTATAGTATACGATGTAAGCGATAGAATCGAATATGGATTAAAAATTTGCTAATCTGGGGGACTACAGGGCACTGTAGCTGCAGATAATTATATGGCACTCAACCATTACGCTGAACTGTAGACATCAGCCTAGATATATTAAGGATATATCCGATTTCTCTCTCGGTTGTTTTCTCGCACTGTTACGAGACTAGTTTCAGAACAGTCGGTGCTCCTTCATCAGTCGATATGCGCGTAGACCGTCAGGCGTCTCGGCGTGAACATCGGCCTAGATAGATATAATCGATATAAAACACATTAACCCATACTAGAAATTCATTTATATTTTGTTTGGATGAGAAATCTAATTTTACAGTTAGTAATAACTTATATATGAACGTAATTCATATTTATTTTAACGACCCGACGTTAACTGTTATTTTACAGCAAGCCGTAATTTTCAATTATTGTTTTAGGTGTCTAGCTTACGGGTGTTTAAAACGAACCATGTTTTAATTAGAGACAAGTGTAATTAAAAATTGATGCATCGTGCACTGAATATATTAAATTAAAGCTATTCGTTTATTTATAACTTTTCCACGCTTTTATATCCAACAAGTGAATATTGCTCGTCTAAGCGTTTAGAAAATAAGTTTTATATTAAATAAGTTATTTACCTACCAGACTACGACTTTTTACCGATCAATAACATTAAAAATTTAAAAAATCAAAAACTCGACTGCTAAGTAGTCAACTTTTAAGCAATGCACGCAAATTACTACCATTTGATTGCATTGATTGCCAATTAATTATTCATAATTAAATTCAAACTTGACCAGCTCGATCACCACGGCCTCTCGTGCCAGAAAAGTGTTGGCTGAATTTCTCGCCACGCCAGCCTCAACGATTTCATCACGGTCTTTTTTACAGCGCCAATGTTCCAGCCATTCTATTATACTTCTTTAACATAACATAAACAAAAATAATTAAACATTTTATCGCGTGTGCCAGCCGTGTGCTCTGTGTTTTAAAAAAAAAGATATTAAATGACAACTATGAATATAGTTTTAGCTGTCGGTGTGCGCACGCATCATAAAAATTCACTGTCATCGTTTGTCCCAAACGCACTAAATGTATAACTTCAAAAAAAAAGTTTTTACGTGTGACACGAGCGCTACTCCAATTATGACTGAAACAAATTGTGTCCTTTGCACCTTATTTATGCGATGCAGATCTAAGGAGTTAGACATATCTTCCCACTTTCAACAACATCATTGACCGAATATGTATAAATACAACTAACGTAACCTTTTGAGGGTTTTGTTCATTGCAAGAATAATCTGTTGACATTTAATACGATAATTAAATAGATAAGTGCCGCTGCGCTTCACTATGAACTCTACCTTTCTAAAACCTTGTAAGTATTAAACATATTGCATAATTTAATAAAACCTAACTTATACGCAATAAAACCTAATGACTAAACCACCGTTTATACAAAAAACTTGAGTGCATAAAGTTCACGTTTCACTGCGGTTCTCTGAACGTACGTACGTATTTTGTTCGTATAAGGTATAGGTATATCAAGTTTTTGTGGCAAGCCGTTGCAAAGTTTTTTTATGCTGGTTAAGCAATCACTTGACCACTATCTCGCCTAATAGAAAGTGTCGATGCGGCCGAAGATAGTAATGATATAATCTGGTAGTCTTCATGTCAACAGTGAATAGGTATCTTCTAGCAAGCATGCTACATCATCGGCCGCATTTTCACTTTCCATCAGGTGAGATAGTCATCAAATGCTTGCCTATCGAGCAGAAAAAAATGTAACATGCTTGCCTAGAAGGTAACTACTAACTCTGAATTTGAAAACACGTTAGGGGAACAAAGACGCAGGCAATACGTTCCAATCCCTCGCTGTATGATTAATGTAGAAGCGAAACGCTTCGAGCGTCCTGGAGGTATATCAATAATAAATGTATGAGGTTTGACAGTTTGTCTTGTTGTTATAAAGTACTGTAAAATATTGTTGTAAGAGTCGCTTACTATAGCAACCTCTGTGGTGTTCCTTCAAGCGTAGTCACGTCCAAAATACACCAACAACCTTGTATTTTTTTCATTAGATCCCGCCCTGCTAAAGCTTGCTTTATCTTTCATCTATTCTACAGTCTACGTATAAAATAACTGGCAATATTTAATTTTAATAGTGTTATTATTTTGAATTATTCGATCCTGTGTTCTCGCCAAGGACCCGGAGAGGCAATCACTACCGCGTAACAGCGAGGAATATTGACCGCACCATGGCTCTGCAGGCTTTAAAATCAAAATCAAAACAAAATCGTTTATTCACATGGGCCCCAAAGAGGCACTCATGAAAGTTAATGATTCTAATGCCAGATTCGCAAAATTACAGCCATCTCGAGAAGAACCTGGCGAGAAACTCGGCGGCGCATTTTCTTCATTCATTTTTATTTAATCATTTCTTAACTCTAATACATAAGTATATTACCTTCCTGGGATATGTTCGTAGAAACACGTAATTTGTGGTTTAAAAAAATATTAATTTTATATTATTTGGAAAAAGAACTGGTAAATCTTATTGGAATAACAATAGTTTTATGAGCTAGCAAAAGTTCTGACTTTTTATCCAAATATTTTTGTAGAATCAGCTACTACATTTTTTTGGCTCAAACCGAGCGATGTTAGGAAACTCTTTCTAAAGTTAATCATTGCTTTTAACTTTCCCATGTGCTGTTGCAAATAAGGTTATTATAATATTACCACGGATAGTTGCTACTGTTTCTCTGACGCCATAAGCCGCTATAGTGCGCTCTCAGCCTAGCATGAAATTAAAACGCTGATAACTTCTGTATTTCTGAACAGATTATTTTGTTTTCATTTATCAGCATTGTTGAAGGTCAACTTTTAATGGTGTGATATAAAAAAATCTTAGTCAACGACCCTATCGTAGTAAACGAGTCCCCAGACTATATGGTTTTTTTTCTTTTCATGCCATGCAGATAGGTATGCATTTGGTTATCTCACCTGATTATAACGAAGATCTTTCTTCCCCGAACAGTATAGTCAGTATATAATTTGGGAGTCGTCAAGTCAAGAGTGAACAGGTATCTTCTAGATAAACATGTCACATCTTCGGCCGCATCATCACTTTCCATCAGGTGAGATTTAGGTCAAATGTTTATCTATAATTCATAAAAAAAATTATGTCAGGCAATTGTACCCGATATTATTTCCTAAAAAAAACATCATCAAAGTTTTCAAAAAACCGCTTCCCAGCTAACTGCCGGGTAGTACAAACGGTATCATCAAGAACACCAATCACGCCAGGCTATTCCTGGCGCAGATAGATAAATTAAATAGATAACAAGCGAGACGCCACTGGCGATTTGCCCTAATTAGGGTGACGGAGAAAGCGAAGGGCGAAGCAACGGTAGGCGAATTTACGAAGATGCGAAGAGCTTACAAGGCGAGTAAGCGATGAGCTAAATAAGGATCAGGCGAGGCGCTAGATTTGAATTGGTCCAGATAGCATTCAAAAATGTTTCAACCGCTCGCTGGCGTAGGTTGCGCGTTTGCTGTCTAAGCAGCGAGTATCTGGTTTGATTCCCGGTGTTGAACACATGTTACAGATAAGGGAAAGTGTGTCTGGTTTTGGGTGTGATTGTGTGTGTGTTGTTTTCGTTACCTAAGGTACAGTTTTTGAACTAAGTGTGGATGAGAGTCACGTTTTAAAAAAATATGGGGAAAAAATAACATATTCATATTCGTAGTCGAATATATTCATACCTCGCAAAATTTCGAAGATTTTATTTTATCAAGCATTTGACCACTATCACCTGTTGGAAAGTGATGATGCTGTCGAAGATATACTTAGCATGTTTCCCCATAATATTATATTTTACCTATTCACTTCAAGTATCGAAGGTGCTGGAAACATTTATATCAAACTAGCCGTGCCCCGCGGCTTTGCCCGCTATTATCAAGCTAAAAAGTAGCCTATGTGTTAATCCTAGTTATAACCTATGTACATTCCAAATTTCATCCAAATCCGTTCAGCCGTTAAAGCGTGAAGAGGGAACAAACATATACTTACACACTTACACACAAACTTTCGGATTTATAATATTAGTAGGATACATACATTTTCTACTAGGCGTGTGTACACGCCAGGTAGAAAATGCTATGTAATGAAATGCTAATTTATTCTTTAATAATTTTATCGTAAATGTTGAGTTTAATGTATATTAAACTCAACATTTTCATTTTTACATTTATTTTGCGTTTAATGTACCCTATATGAAACTCAACATTTTCGATAAAATAATTTAAGAATAAATTAGCTTCTTCCGGAATTCCACGGGCAGATACACAGTGAACAATGCCAAACGTGCCGTCATTAATTAATAAATATTGTGATAATACCATGAAGACGCAAATGGTAAACATGCACAATCAGGGCGCATAATCACTTTAAAAAAAAAAAACTTTCAGGTGATATAGCGGCCAAATGCTTATCTATCTGGTAAAAAATAAAAACACTGCATGAAGGCCGCTTCCAAGTTCCAACCAAGAAAAAATTGTGTTTCTGGTTCTGGTTGTGATTGTGTGTGTGATGTGAATGTTTCCGGCACCCACAACAAAGTCATCGAACTTAGTGTAGGACTGTAAATAAAAAAAAACGTTTTTTTTTTTGGAAATCTATGGGGGATTCCAATATCCAGCATTGTACTTCATGCGGTTGAGATGATGAAGATGATGATTGTGATAATTGGAAGTACTTGTTTATATTAATTAAAACTATTAGATCAAACTTTTTATACTGAAAAATCATACGATATAAGGCCAAGGCCGAAATAACACTGATGCATAACACAGATGTAAACAATAAGAAGTTACCGACCCAATACGAGTATTTATCTTCAGTTAAGTTATTTGTATATATAACTTATAAATGACCTCATCAATTGCAAGAAATACAGATAATTGTTTTCTTTTCTTCAAAGGAAATCGCCGGCATAAATCAATCAGTACACAAGATGACGTCATCAAGGCACGCCGAAGGAACTTTAGCAAACAAGAGTGCAGGCAAAAGAAATATTTAAACCCGGTCTTTTTATACTCACTTAAGCGATAACCACGAGAAAATTACTCATGGGTCTAATAACCATCGATCTTGTAAAAATTACAGATAAAACGTAAGGAATATTAGAAAGAAGCTGAACAAGTCATTATACCAAACAACCCGACTGATGCGTACTATAAAGTGAAATAGCTTTTTTCTACCGACTTCACAAAAAAGGAGTTACTCAAGTCGACTGTATTTATTTATTTCTTTTTTTGTGTTACCTCATAACTTATTTCCACGTGAAGCAATTTTGATTTTTTTTTTTATTTGAAAATGTTGTTTACCAGTTGGTTCTATTTAAATTTGATTAAGATCTGATCAGTAGTTCTTGAAGTATCGTCAATAATGCGTGTTTAGTAAAGTCTGATCAAAGTTTTGAAGAAAGTGGTGAAGTCGGTTTTTTAAGCTTTGCTCGCTTTTCATTATTTATTTTACAGTTTTCATTAGTATCTATTATGCGATTATATTAGAACTTTATCACAGCTTTATTAGAATAATAAATATTTAAGTTATTTTTTTTTTTTATTTGTTACAGGCTAGTGTTTGACCACTATCTCACCTGATGGTAAGTGACGATGTGATCGAAGCTGGTAAACACACTAGACCTGGAATACGCAGGCTCTCAAGGATAACTGCCGGAACACCGTATTTCGCTTGGCGGCAGACTTTTAACTTGATGGTGGTAAGCTACTTTGGTAGCAAGCCAGGCGGCAACTCACAAAATGCTCTACCAACCCTCAATTAAGTGAAAATGGTTGATTATTAACTTAAAATCGTTATAAAAATGGTAATTCCAATTAAAAAATGTTAAATGAAACCGCAACATGATTTTCAAATACCTATTCAATGACACCAATTAACACAGTTTCTTGACTTTCAATAAAATTATTTACTTTTCACAATATAGCGTCTGGTTGTCGCCATATTGAATCTTGATTACTGTCTCTGTTTAGTTGATTAAAACAAATCGAATAACGTACTAATCGAAATCAACCAACGCGTTTGGTCTCTAGAACGCCACAAAGGAACAAACATAGTACATACAAAGGAATAAAAGCACATACTATTTACATAGGCTGATAGACACATTACCCTCTTTTGCATCGCGCAATCGGGTAAAAAGCGTCGATGGTATTCTGTAACAACCAACTCTTTAGCCAAAGACAATACTTTTAAATAAAATTACATTTTTCACAACATTAAACAAATTTAATCAAAAATAAATCATATTTGTATAAAATTGAGGAGGAATACGTAAAATAAAAAGCACTCAAACATTTTGTAGACCGCTCGCCGAAGGAAATACGCCTGAACTCTAGCTGCGTTCACGCTGAATTATTGTGTGCCAAATAAATCTAATTTAATTAGTTCATACGTTAAATATTGGGTAGTTAAAGTGCTACAGTTTCAAATCTGTTTACGAATTCATTTAACCTGTCCTGAACCTGACACAACCGGTTTCCAGAATATCAGCAATAATGTTAAATTGAGGAAGCCCTAATAACCGAACCACCATGTAGAGTTGTCGGTTGACCGAGTTCATTTGATACCCGGCGTTGTCATTTAGGTAACTTGTGGACATTTAAAACCAGTCGAAAAGTGAAAATATACGTAGTTTTTGCGAACATATTGATTTATTGGAGTTTATTAAACTCCGTATTATGTGCCCTAGATTGCCATCTCGTCGGTTTTAGAAAAAAAAATGGTTGTCTGTAAAGTCGGTTTACGGACGATAATTTTACGTGATAACGTCATAAGACGAACGCTTAGGCCGATCGTGCCTAGAGAGGCACGATCGGCCTAAGCGTTCGGCGTAAGCGCGAATCAAGCGATAGAGATCGCTTGTTCCGCGCTTTCGCTTGCACGCTCAGGCTCAGGCGGAACGTGACACTTTTTCCTGCGTGCAACCGGTGTTCATCGATTTATAAAACGTTACCACGTCAAAAATGGTTGTCTGTAAATTCGGTTTACGGACGATAATTTTACGTGACAACGTCACAAGAAAACATCGAAGTTTAGGCCGATCGTGCCTCTCTATCGCTTGTTCCGCGCTGTCGCTTGCACGCTAAGGCTCAGGCGGAGTGTGACACTTTTTCGTGCGTGCAGCCGGTGTTCATCGATTTATAACGTCAAATCGTCGTTATCACGTCAAAATAATAATAATAATCTTTATTCAGACATTTGCATCCTATACACATAATAATCACATGAAATCTTAGTAATAAAAATGTAAGAAAAAATAACTTAGTCCTATAGGGGTATTTGCTTATGTTAAATTTAGTAAAAATGTTTCTAATTTACTTAGCTATAATGTGAAATTAAACTAATATTATCACATCTCTTAAAAATACCACTCTAAAAATCTCAAAATTAGCTATCTCATAATCTGTAATCTCATTTCTGATTTGTGGAAGTCCTAAATAACATTAATTTCCGCCGGTTGACAGAGTTATAAAATAAAAAATATTCTATACACAGCTGTATCATTCAGATAGCCTGTAAACAGTTTAATGAAACCATTATAAAATGAGTAACTTACGCGTTCATTTATTTACGCTATATGTACCTATTTATTTAAACTGACGTAACTATACTGAGTAAATTTATATGAAAGCTAATGGGGAAGAGGTAGGTACAATGATTGTCACGCTAGTCTTGTCAAAAGTATTGGGTGTCACTGCAGATGTAAGAAAAGTTATAGAAAAGCGTCCTACCTGCCTATACATTTCTAAGACATTTAAAACACGTGCAAAACTTCTAGACCAAAGACTCACAGATTACTCTATAGATAAACATGCTCTATATTACCTCCCGTACAGCAAAAAGAAATGATTCAGCAGATCTACATAATAACCCGACTGATGCCGCGCAGTAGTTAGACATTATCGATCCTTCAGATCGATTTGTAATCGTGCCTGTCTAGGATCAAACTAGTATTTGCAGATCAAGAACTGACGTTCTAGATATAAGATTTCTCGGTGGGATTGCTAATAAAGATCATTCATGTCTATATAGAAGGCAATAATCTGTAGACTTGGTTAATCTAATACCGATTACAAGTTAGTTAAAATAAGAAATTGTTGATGCTGGTATAGTTGATAATTATGATGCTGACCTGTCACTTAAAAACATAATTATCAACTATACCTACATCAACAAATTCTTATAATAAATAAATAACAAAAAGTAAAGCAATATCTAAAGCTTCATATCACAAGGTGAATATAAAAAATCTAAATACCGTCGATACAGACATAGATAGACAGATATGGACGACAAACTAATACCACCCCTTATTACGGATCAAACGTTAGAAGGGAAATTATAAACCACAATGAAATACGAGTATCATATTATGCAGTTGTTAAGATGATATTGTAACATCTGCTGCGAAAGTCTCTAAGTGAATCAACAATTTTGTCTAAAGATGAGATAACTGTATCCATAAGAATTCAATATTCGTGACGAAATTTTACGTAAGTAAGATCGTGTTGCACAATCCCCATTCCAAAACGCACGAAACCACCAATACATAACATCTCACAAAAAATCAATAGCTATTTTCATGGCCTTATGCTCCATTAACTAAAGCACTTCCATTCTTGGGGTATCTGATATCATCATGCCGATAAAAACTCGAGAATGGCAACATTAATCATTCCGAACAATTCCATACACATTATCACGCTTGACCGTACTCTCACAAAAAGCTGAACTGTTTTGGTAGGGATTAAGTTTGAGCTTATTATGATGGTAAAAAGTTGGGATTACGTCAGATGATCATGTAACATTTGAGCGTTCAATTGGTTCATTTGAGTAGGTAGCACTTTTTAAGGATAAAGTCAGATCAAAAAGGAATCATGTGGGATAAAGAAATCGTATATTTTTAAGGGGATTTTGAGAACAACTGCATTATCCTTATTGTGAGACTTATTTGTATCTAGGTCGTAAGGATCGGTAATATCTTTAAATAACTTAGAGACGGCCATTTGTATCCTTGCCCTTAACTATGAGTTAGGTAATTTTGATGCAATTTCTTGTTGATTAGTAAATATATTCATCGCAATGGTAAACCCGTTTTGTTGTAATTACTATAAATGTGACAATTATTACTGTTTTTTTACTGTTGTCTTCGCCATCTTTGTGCATTTAGCCAGTGTAAAGTTATAAAATATTTCAATTGTATTACATATTTCATTATAATAAAAATCCTAGTCACAGTCAAAGTCAAGTAAAAGAGTCAAGGTTCAGTAATATTCAAGTCATGCCATAATAAAGTAGTAGAAACATTACTAGGATTTCTATTGGAGTTTTGGAGCGGAAGCGAAATACACGTTTTTCAAACTTTGTATGATTTGCCTACACTCATGCACGTTTACTTAGTATCTACGGTCAATCCACCGTTATTACATCAATCCACCATTATAACATATCAACACTCGAAGAATCAAAAGTTTTGAAAAATAATACTAAATCGACAGCGCCATTTTTTCACTCTCTATGCAAAACTCTTATTCTGTTAATTAACACAAAACGTTAGAGTAGCTGCAAAATTGATTAATGATACAACAGACAACTTAAATCATTTACATCTCATACATACTCCTATTACAGGCTGCCTTCCGTAACAGTAATTTGACTCCAAATATAGGGTATGATATCATACGTCAAAATTATATTAATTATTACATAAAGGAAAAAATATACCACCACGTGCCCTGAAACTACGCTGGAGGCGACACGTAATTGGTTTACGATACAAACATGTCTCACGTCTTACAAACCTTAAAAAAAGTTACGTAAAACTTCAAGTGATAAATGAACTTTAGTCTGAAAACTCATTACTTTAATATAAAAAAATAATTTACATATATTATACGCGTAAAACGTATGAGTCTCAATATTGATTGATATGGGTCTTTAGCTACAAAAAGTACTATTGCCAAACTAAACATTCATATTGAAATTCAAATTTAGGTTAAATACCCCACAATTAAACAAACCTATAGGTAAGTAAGACATTTTTCTTATTAACTAATTACTCATAAGTACTTCTTCATTGTTTCCTATTCGTACCTTAACGTATCATTAACCCGACAACGAACTATTAAGAGCAAACCATTTAAATGTACAGTTAACTAACGGTTCGCTTAACTCATGCATCAAAGGAATAAAACATAGGACCTAAAATACTACCCTGTGCCACACCCATCCACAGAGAAAATGCCAATGACCTTAAACAAAAACTATTCTACGAAACTAAACCAGAGCTATTATTAAGCTAATTTGCCATACACCAACCTCTATAGAGGCTTTGAATGTGTAGATGGCTGTCTATTAGGTACAGTAGTTTATCAAAAGCCAGGGAAAAAACCTTTTTAAAAGGAAATTCAATCTGAAACGTGACTAGTGTCTATGGAAGTTTCGAAACTTGTGGTATAATAACATTGAGGATTCTGAGTTTAGATCAAGTTATTATAAAAAAGTTGCACAAGATTTTCACAATTATTCGTAAAAAATATTCTGCAAACGTACAGTATGAACAGATGAATACTCGTGTTTTTTCATTAACAAATAAGTTGACTTTAAATATTATTTCATTGTACAATGTCCAATTTATGTCTTGACAAATAAATTGATTGTGCCTTCACAATTAATCACACTTATTTCATCTTCGTTTAATAAATGAGTAACTTACTCCCAAGTCAAAAATGGTTCCTAAATTCGATCTGAATTTTACCTACCTTTTTATAATTAAATTGTGTTAGCACATTCGTTTCATAACAAACAATTCTCATATTAAAACTGACAAAATCAGCACACACAAGTTACGGTTATGCAGAATTTCATAATGCATCAGAGGTTAACGACCTCAATACAAATAAACGCATATGAAGCAGAAAACAAACATAAAGCGTTAATTTTATCACCTTTTGAGCTTCAAGTGGGATTCGTCTGATACGATTGTTTTGATTGCTATAAAATAACTTCAAGCTTGGTATCGGTATTTATGATCACGGGCCAGATAACGGTTGTTGAAAGTGATATAAGAATTATAATGATTGAGATGGAATAACACTTCATTCTAAAGGAAGAATGAGAGTTGTGGATTTGGTTCATTGTGTTTTTTATCTGTATTAGTTTATGAATTATTTTTTCAAGTATCAAAATCAATTAATGATTCGAATGGTTTTTATAGTACTTTTCACAAATATCGATGAAATTTTTGTGTTAGATTGTTAATTAGATCCGATAAATAATGTTTTCCTAATTTACGCGAGCGAAGCCGCGGGGAACTACTAGTAGCTATGTAAAATTACTCGCAGTAGGTATTTTTACTACCTAATCTACCTACATAGCCTTAATCACCGGTCATGGTGCTTGTATCCTAACCATTAATTATCTTTTCATTCAGTGGAAGCAACAAAAGAACTAACAATTGTGACGCTTTTGTTTGATTTATTTGCATAAAAACTGTACTGACAATGATGAAGTATTTTTTTTAGTAGCTCTTATAAGTGTTAACGAAGCACCAGATTTAACAATGACTATAATTTTACTATTTGTCTAAGTTTTTTGCTGAGTTATTTTTATTTTTAGAATTCGGTAACTAAAAAGGAAAAAGGAACCCTTATAAGATCACTCTGTTATCTGTCTGTATGTCAAGAGCCCTTTTCTTTGAAACACATAGAGGTATTAAGTTGCAATTAATCACGCTAATATTATAAACGCGAAAAATCGCACAAGTGTGTCTTCACGAAGGATTTGGATGAAATTTGAATGTAGGTGGGTAGATCTGGAACAACATATAGGCTGCATTTTAACGCGGGCAAAGCCGCGGGGAGCTTCTAGTAATTATATATACTTATGTTCATTGAAGCTGTAAAAATGAAGTCAATAAAAATGGCCATATATTTAAGGGGCCTCCGGTGGTTGATTTGCCCATACGATCGTAATACCGAAATTATTTATAATTCAAGCATATTACCACCATAATGTGTTGATATTCAGATTAAAAACGTAATAATCTAGGTTCCTGGATAGTTTTTATTCCAAAATAATTACCTAAAACGAAATATAAACCAATTGATTTTCACACATTATTACGACGTAAATGTCGCATTTTTAACATATTCGTTTTGTATTAAAAACTAACACATTTCTTTCGGCATTACAACAGGAACATAGATTATCATTTCAAGGTACTATTAATGCAAAAAACAATGGCTAAACATTACATTTTCATTCATTATTTTTGGTATTGCGGCACCTATCATATTTGTTCGGTCGGTAGTGCTATCGCATCAAGCATGGACACAGTTTGCCAGTTGAACAGAGACAGCCATAGACTCGTTTCACAGACTACCCCGGCCTCTTAAGGTTTACTCGGTTTATTAAAAAACTAATGGATATGAGCTCACAGCACAAGTAAAAGAAATACACCGAAAATCTCGAGATGGATGAACTCGACAATCTACCTAAAAGTTTGGTAGGCAAACTACCGACGTACAAGTTTGTACGGAACCTTCGTGGCGCGACTTAGACCCGCACTTGTCCTGTTATTTATTTATATACTGTTAGCGAATCGTGTTAACACATACGCGAAAGTTGGTATGTATGTGTAGTAAAGTGTAATAGGTACACGCAGGGTATCATGTGTACAGTGGTTTGAGAGTATGTTTGGATCGAAATGAACTTTGGTGCGGCGCGCCGCCTTGTCATATTTCATACTAATATTATAAATCCCTAAGTTTGTGTGTAAGTATGTAAGTGTGCAAGTATGTTTGTTCCCTCTTCACGCTTTAACGGCTGAACGGATTTGGATGAAATTTGGAATGTACATAGATTATTCCTAGCATTAACATATAGGCTACTTTTTAACTTTGATAATAGCGGGCGAAGCACGGCAAGTATTCCATATAATCATACAAATTATTCACAAAGTATAGTCGAATTTTAATTGACAGTAACAACATACAGGCCAATAATCTGCCAAAGTGCTCATAACATGGCATATCAAATTCCAAATGGCCGTAAAATATAGGATTAGCATTAGAGGCGAAGAAATCAATGAAAAATATAAATAACTCGCACCAAAAAAAAAAATTGTATTTATTGAAGAAGTCTTTTAAAAAAACATGTATTTAGCTTAGAAACCTTTTGACCGAGCAAGCGCCAAGCGTCTCCGTTTCAGCTTCGACAAAAATGCAAATTCAAATTCAAATCTTTATTGCATTCTCTAAATGTAGATAGGTGGTAGAAATAAATGACAGTACATTAGAGACCCTGTTGGGCACAACAATTTAGAGCAGAGGAGGACAACATGCTTTATTAATCATAATGTATCAATTTAAATCATAATAAGATGTCATAATTATGTTTTGCTTTTGTATGCTTTTGTATGTCCGTCGGATGTCCGGCTGTTCTCCTTTACAGGTCGTATTTCTCAACCGATTCTAATTAAAGTTTGTATGCAGGTTTGATAAATAATTATTTTTAAATTTATTTATCGATTCAGTTTTTAGAATTTTCAAAATGCGTAGATACGGAAGTTGAAAACCGTTAAAAACATATTTTAGCCATTTCGATTTAGCTGACAGAGCGCGTAGTATTTAGTACTTTTAGATAGGAACATTACATATTCTGATATAGTCGAAGAACATAACGCACAGATCAATTCTATTTATATTCGTCTCATTAGAGCCAATTCTAAATAAGGTCGTATCCATAAATGAGAACATGATTCTCGAGACCGAGCTGCGAATAAGGATATCTTTAAAGATTATGTATATTTTAACCGACCAATCACATGAACTAACTAGGACCAGTAGATAGTTTTAGATGTATGTTTTATCCAAGGTTTTCAAGATTGAAACGATAATTTGACAATAACTACTCTCACGTTTTGCTTCTACATCTTAATACATAGTTAGGTGAACTTTATTGTAAAACATTCCAGAAAGAAAAAAATAAGAGTGTGAAAAAAATGTTACATAATTTAGGCTAGTACAATGCGGCGGTCCTATCGCTCAAAGCGGTCTCTTACAGACAACCTCATTCAGGCGAGCTTCCACACTCATCAGCCGTACATCGAAGGAGTGAAACTCAATATCTGCGTCCTTGTTTCCTGAACAGTATAAACAGGGAGTCTTCAAGTCTAAAGCGAAATAGTATCATCTAGGCAAGCACATCTCCACCACATCGGCCGCATCGTCACTTCCTATCAAGCGAAGTAGTAGCCAATTGCTTGCCTAATTAGCATTAAAAACAATATTCTTAAACTAATTAAAATTTATATTTTCATTAGGATGATCAGAATGATATTGATTATAAATGATAATTTTGTAAAATTTTGTACTGTGAAACCATTAATTACCTATACGTATTTATTTTTGATTAATTATACGCCAACAAATAATATCTATAAGTCAACATTTATATAAATAAAAAATAAATGGACAATTAAGAACATTGCCCTTTTGGTATCCTATTTATTTGATAGTAGCCAACGATATTACATAATATAGTTGACAGTAACTCACTACTAGTAAAAACGTACAGGCCACTTTGTTCATACACGTATGTGTTGGTGACTTGGAGAACAATTAATTAAACGCTAACTAACTCGATAAACCTCTATCTCGTGTTGTTTCCCATGAAATCAACTGCACACTGCAAACGGCGGAACACGCACACGATTTCTCACGACATGTCCAAATTCTTCATAAATTCCTAAGATTTGTCAGTTTATGATATAAATTCAATTGTTTTGTTCAAAATATCTTAGTTATTACAAGCTTTTATTTAGTTTCACCGGTCCCGTTGTCTGTCTAATTGTCGGTATGTAATCTAATCTTGCAAGCTAAATTAGACCCACTTTCCGATATCCGATTGGACTTAAACTTGGTGTACTTATGTATCTTTGGTGACAATACATGATATGGTACCATGGAGCTGGTCTGATGATGGAGACGGAAGATAGCCGTAGAAGCTTCTAAACTAATTAAGATAAACCTATCAAGTTTAAACTCGTTTGAATTAGTCCTTTTTTTATTTACAACTGATGCTTGATTTTATAAATCTTTTTAGTTCATGACTTGTTTTTAAATTCGATATATTGCTTGTGAAACGTATTCACTTATAAATAATCTTGAGTCACAATACGGTATTAATGATGATAAAGTTTGGACACAGTAATAAGGGAGTCAAAATAAATTGGATTGTATCTAAAAATACTTGAAAAGAATGAACGTTTGTTACTGAAATATACATTTGTTTATAATTTAATTCAAAACATCATGCAGGAATACTTAAACAACAGATGTTGTTGAATTTTTAATGTATTCGTATTAACTATATCTACTTATAATAAATGCAAATGACCTTGTATTCAGAGTCCATAAAATGAACTCGTAATGATACTACAAAAGCCGTTTCACAACAGCGTCCGAACAAACTTACAAACTGTTTAGAGTGCCACAGAATACGCAAGAGTGCAGTATTCAGGTCATCAATCAAAGTGCCAAATGTAATATTATTACTTTTCTTAGTTAATTAAAAAGCAATTAAGCTCAGATAGATCTTAATAGAAGCGAGGTCAGGGTCAGATTTAAGATTATCATCTGACGAAATAAAGATATTGGTTAAGGATGACTAACTGATTTATACGTTAAGAAACCAAGACCGATCTTTGTACTAGATTGTAGGACAAAGTGAAAAAGAAAGAAAGTTTGCACAACACACATAATTTTATAAAATTTCTGAAAAAAGACGTTAATAATACTAGAATTAAAACCAAAATTATTAAACCATTAATTTTCAGTTCATAACAATGAGTAAATATACTAAAAAATCAAAATCCCAAAACCCTTTGGGATTTTGATTTTTTAGTATACTTAATGTTGACGGCCTCAAATCAAATAGGTACCTTAATAACCCTATTAAGGTACCTATTTGATTTGAGGCCGTCAACATTAAGTCTATACAATTGATTACCTAAACCGAAATAGGGACTCTTCCATTGTTTAAAGTCAATATGAAATAGCCAGAGGCTTTTACGAGGGCCTCCTAACAGCAGTTAATCCACTTAGCATGGAATCGTGACCTTGCTCTGCAACACACGAAGCATCAATTTGTCGGTATTAAAGTGCGTACGCTTTATTTGTACCACATTAGCTCGAAAACAGTTCAAATACATCGGAGAATCTTACGTCTTCTCAATCAAAAGTCAATCTTAAATCGAAGAATCACGTTTGAAACTGGTATAACTGTTAAGTAGATTATTTATCTATGTTTAAAGGTAGATACGGGTGTACTTACAATTTATCATAGTTATCACGACATACGTGTGGAGCTACTGAGTACCTTAATGTATTTTGAATTGTCGCTTGAGGAGTAGTCATTACCTGAAACAAAAATGTACGCTTTAGTTTGTTTTGTTCGCGAACTATCAAATGAGTCGCTTTGGAAAAAATCCTGATCACATCACCACAATTAGTAACAAAATTTTTACTCCTTTTTTAAGGTAGTACAGTATAGGTGTTACCACTTAAGTAACTAATAACTATGACCAGCTTAAAATAAAACAATGTCATAAGACATTTTCTTGTTAATGTCGTAGCAACAATATAAACATGTATCACTGCCGCGTTGTTTATAGTCTTTTGTATTTTAAAACTATCGTTTGCATCATTTCCCCGTCAATGCGGTGAGATCGCCGTAGGGAAACGCGTGATGGAATGCTCCAGAAACCACAACAATCGTTACCTCGCGCTGTTGCCAAACACTTGATGAGCTGTCTTCCTTTCCTTCAACCTCATCAGCAATTGTAACTCTCTCATTAGGTAGTAGAGTTCGTATTTCTCTGGCATATTTAGGATTAATTTTTGTCTGTTTGATTGCCTGTATTGTGTGGGGTGCGATCGATTCGTCTATATCAATGTTAATAGCGGTCAACAGGCCCTATATTGGAGCAATGACTTCGGTTTGATATTGAATCACTTTCTGTGAGTGGGTAAATTATTATGATTATTTTTTGTATTTATAGCTTTTATAATGTTGTGTGATTGTCTTTCCTGCTTATCGTATATACTAGTAGGCAGTCCTAGCACAGAAGAAAGATTATTGTACGTAAAATGTTTTCCTCTTCTGGTGTCCGGAACTTAACTAAAAGACATCCAACGTAGCTTACAACAACTATCCTACAACTAACAACCGAGATCGAAAGTTTACCGTGCCCCGCTGCTTCGCCCGCGTTTATCAAGTTAAAAAGCAGTATGTGTTAATCTTAGGTATACATACCAAATTTCCTCCAAATCCGTTCAGTCGTTACAGCATGAGGAGAAAACAAACATACTTACACATTTACTCAGAAACTTTAAGATTTATAATATTAGAGTGATGTTAGGACCAGTCGTACGGGTTTTGCATTAAAAACAATAACAGATACTTTTTTTTAGCTTGAAAAAGGCCAAGTAGTTTGAGTATTCACTTAGCACCAAGTTCGGAGAACTCTGCGAATCATGATTTCAATTGGCATTGTGGTGTCAATATAACAAGTGAGTTTGGTTTTCTTCTTTGGTTTTTATCATTCAGATAGCCCAGCATTATATTTTCATGTTATAACTATTTCAAAAATAAACGGTTTCACACTCTCAGTCCCACACTGAGTTCGATGACTTGTGTTTGGGTGCCAGAAACATACATATCACACACACAATCACATCCAGAAACACAAGTTTTTCTTGGGGAGAAAACTTGTGTTCCCACCGGGAATCGAACCTGATATAAAGCCAACGGGCAGTTTAGTAACGGTATTCCGCGGCTGTCTGCGTTATTTTGGATAAAAAGATTCACCCTGTTACAGGCTATGTCATACAAAATTTCACCAAAATACATTCAGCGGTAAATGAGAAGGTAGCTACCTCGTTTTAATCTCATTGACGCATATTATCGAACTTAGCTTATATTTAGAATTTTACTTCAGCAGATTTTGTAATATATGAATAAGCAAGTGCGATGGACGGGTCGAGTACCTACTTTGATATAAATACGTAACAATTATAGTTATTCAACTGTTATAATGTATCTACCTACTATTGCATTCCTATAACGACGAACAATATTTTTTTATAATCTATCATATTATTATGTAAATGAGAAATGTCTTAATGAGAATATCTAAACCTAAACCTAGCTTTTCCTCGTATTTGACGCGAAAAGAATTGGCCTATGTTCAAGGGTCTAGATTCTATACTCTTACAAACCAAACAACATCCAATACCGCTCGCCGTTATATAGAGGTTCATAAACATATTCACAAACTCATAGACAAGCTTTCGGACTTGAAATATATATGCACTCTATTTATGTGCAATAGTCTTGCAAGAATTCGAAAATAGCTAGACCGAATTGAATATTTTTTGTTTTGTTGCCTCAATACAGGGTGATTTAGGAAAAAAGAATATTCGGAAGAAACCTAAGAAACAACCGTCAATAGAAAAAAATCGACTTTGGTACTTGGTATGGGAATTGCTACTTAGGATTACTTTCAATAGATGGCTTGGTACAAAGTTCACCGCATCATGAAGTCTTAGATAGAAAATTATTAAAATACAATTTACTTACGTAATAAATGTAGTAGCTATTTTACTGTTCAAAAGTCAATTAATGTGGAAGCATATCGCAAAAACAGCCAAAAAAGCCAGTTCTAAAAGACATATATACAAACAATAGCAAAAATATAAAATAATTCACAGGTTATCTCTACAAATTCCACAAAACGTACTAACAAGCTTTGGAATACGTATGCAAAAGGCTAAAAGCGTGAAAACCGTACAAAAGGATTTCACAATGTACCGAAACGGTCGTGCGACCCCACCATTCAACAATAGTACTCATTAATTAGATTTCGCAACGTTTGTCTAATCTAAAGAGACAACAAAGACTATTGTGTAATATACAATCTTATCTAGCACAAATACCAAGAAGCACCGAGTAGGTAAAAATCTGATAAAGTAAAGTCTGTTCCCCGTAAGCAAAACATTTGAAAATTACCATCAATTTCAGAACTGAACAGCTTTGCCTCAATTAAATTGCTAAATATTTTCAATTAACTCGTGAATGTTTTCAATTAACTCCTGAACATTTTCAAGTAACTACTAAATATTTTCTGTTGCCATAAGTTCTTTTCACCTCTTTAATTGTTGGATTTCTTTTATACCGTTCCAAATTGCTGTTTTTACACTCAATTTTACGATTGCTAATTATTTCGGTAATTTGACATTCGTTAAAATAAAACAGCCGGTTTCAAGTCTACGCTTTCGCTTTGTTAAGATCTGATTTAGTCCTTGAGTTTCGATAAATTCATTTAAAAATTATAATATTATTGAATTACGGCTATCACTCACGTCATTTGATTTAAAAATATTAATTGGCCACAGAACACATATGACTCAAACATATCTTGTTAAATTGAATAGGTCCTAATTAAAAAAACTGGTACTAATTTGGTTTAAAGTATTATTATTGCAAATCAATGCCGCCAACATGATGGAAACGCTACCTACTGGTACCGCGCTTGAGCACTTGAGTTGCTTATAAGCTCGGTAACTTACAAAATGTTAGACAATCCTCATGTATAAACCACCGTCAAATGTCTGAAAACCATTGCTCCTTCTCTAATCTGCAACTTTGTCTATATGCGTCTCATTCTCTTGAAATACGTGTGAAGATAGTTATAAGATCGATAACAGGGAATAGTACATTTCAAAAAGTTTATTTGGTAAGTACTAAATAATACAGATAAGATACATTTTTTGGGTTGTCTCTAGATTAAAAAATTAGCTCTTATATATTTTTTTATTTCAATGTATGTGACGATTGCATGTGACATAGAATTATATATTTATAGCTTTTGATAGCCTTCTCACATTATTTGTACGCCAATCTGGCAAAATATGTTGATTACGCAGTATTTTAAATGTAGTACAAATTTTCTTATCTATATCCTACTAATATTATAAATCCGAAAGTTTGTTTGTAAGTGTGTAAGTATGTTTGTTACCTCTTCACGCTTCAACGGCTGAACGGATTTGGATGAAATTTGGAATGTACATAGATTATACCTAGGATTAACACATAGGCTACTTTTTAACTTGATAATAGCGGGCGAAGCCGCGGGGCACGGCTAGTTATATATATAAACAACTAAAAAAAAGACTATATTGTTTTATTCTTGAGTACGTGTGACTTAACTCCTAAACTGTTGGACCGATTTTGATGAAATTTTTTGGTGTAGTCAAGAATGGTTTAGATTCTCGATACGATCCGATAAATAATTTTGTCTTAATGAATTTATTTCGCTAATTTATTTATAAGTTCTGTCTGTACCTATGTACCTTCACATGTTTCTTTATCTTCAAAGGCCTCGAACCCTATGAAACAAGAATAAAGACTAACCGTTCAATGCCAAAAATACCTAACAATCAACTATTCTATTTCCACGTTCTGTTTTTAGAATGTTTTACGTGGAGAACACCTGTAGCTTGCCAATTGACGTCACACGGGACAAAACGCACTTAGGGCTTTCTTGCTGATGTTTGACATTTGACAATGCGGTTTTGAATTTCGCACGTTCTGAAGAACTCTAGGAAACAATAATTTCACATCGACATTTATAATCAGACCCGATAATTATAATCAGACAATTATATATTACGTATCTTTATTGCGAGTACTTTTTATTTGAATTAAGCAAAAATGAACCTTATTTCTTAGTAGTTTTGTCGTTATTGAAATGAAACCGTTCACAACACAGATAGGTAGTAGTCGTAAAGGGTAAAGAGCTGTTGTTGCTAACGTTGTCAATCGTGACACGGACGAATTATTTAAACGCAAGCAAAGTATAAAAACCCGACTTCACCGCTTTATCTTCGGAACCCTTGATCCGATTAAATTAATTAAATACGCATTATTGAGGAAAACTCAAAAACTACTGGTCAGATCTTGATAACATTTAAATGGAACCAACCGGGAAGCAAAAGCTTTTAAATAAAAAAGTAATTATTAAAATAGCTTCACCTAGAAAAAAAACTTTTTAGGTACATATAAAAAAGCAATCGAATTGAGAACCTCCACTTTTCAAAGTCGGTTTAAATACGGACTTAATGCCGCATCTATAACAATTGAAGTAACCTAGGTCCTACAAATTACACTGTCACAACGCGAGCTACACGCACACAGATACACTAAAATGTCGTTCAATCGGCGCCACACATAGTAACTATATATTATCTGTGACAGTTTGCAGCGAGATGCGCAGATTTAGGGCATTTGCATGCTTCAGATATGGTAGGAATCAGTAGGATAAGGTCACGTACGTCCGTATTTCTTTCGAGCTATACCGTGATTTGAAAGGCTAGTTGTTAGTCGTAAGACAACAGTCGTTATTTACAAAATCTTCCTACCTTCAAAAACTTAGCCATCAAAAACCCTGGCTGTCCTGGAAGTCTTTAAATAGATAACGTACTCAGTTCGGCTTTTAGTAAGGATAACATGGTCAAGTGGGGATGCTCAAAGATAACGAGCCTGTCTCTGCGCAGAAGATCTAACTATGGCACATTTTATCACATGCCCTGCGTGCCCTGTTACCTGTTCGCAACAAGAGCTCACACAGCTATTTAACGGTTGCCATCGACACGCTAAGAAGAAGTCGATATTTGATGTCGGATGCCTTCAAGCAGTATGAAAATTCTAGCACCGATTTCACTCGATTGCAACAGAGTTAGGAAATAGGGGGTCCGCCCCTATTTTCTCAACCTGTTGCGATCGATCCGCCCCCCGATTACCTATCTTTGTTGCAAACGGTTGAATTTTGTTTGAACAAATTGACAAAACTCCTAAGAAATAAGGTTCATTTTTGCTTAATTTTAATTGAAACCGCGTGCAACAAAGATACGTAATAGGGGGTCTGAGAACATCAACATTAAGTTTTGTCTTCAAAGAAAAATTGTGTTTCTGGTTCTGGTGTGTGTGTGATGTAAATGTTTCCGGCATCCACGACTCAATTTATCATACTTAGTGTGGCGCTGTGAGTGTGAAAGCGTTTATTTATTTATTTAAGTTAACAAACCAATAGATAAGTACCGATTAGACATTTTACGACACGGGGATGTTTACCTTACCTACGATAAAATTATCTAACCGCTATCGATATTGTGTAATCGAATGCAGTTATCGATAAGCGGTATCGATAAAAACCAGCCAAGTTTAAATTGCTTATCTTCTTAGAAAGCACACAAGAATAGATAGACACTTATGTACATGTTCTTGTGATAGTAACTGTAAGTTATACTGAATGTAATCTTTATGCATATTATAACTGTTATTTATGGGCTAGCTTAAACATAATGTAATAACTTACTTATTTAATATAGTTTTAATTTCAATCTTATTCTAGTTTGTATAATATAGCCATGTGCTAGGCAGATTTTAAGTAGTACATTAAAAGAAGAAAAATTATATTTTTTATTTTATTATTTTTTTATTACTGACTTAGCAAACGTTTGACTACAATCACACCTGATGGAAAGTGACGATGCAGTCTAAGGTGGAGCACGCTTGTCCAGTAAATAACTATTCACTTTACATTTGAACACAACCATATTGTACCTTTCGGAAATACAGATGACGGGAAAGCGTTCCATTCTTTCGCTTGTAGTCTGTCGTGTTAGACTCAAACTCTTTCAATAGATGGAGTCACATGTCACCATGAGACGTAATAAGTAAAGAATAATTTCGTCACGTCAGGCAGGGCTTAAGTAGCTCAGCAGTTAGAACAATAGGGCATGACACTATGGCCGCGGGTTCAATATATATACTTTATAGCGAATAATTTAAAAGTAAGCAAAGCTTTAAAATAACCTACTTCACCGCTTAATCTTCGAAATTACAGGTCAGATCTTGGTCAAATTTAAATGGGACCACATAGGAAGCACCAGCTTTTAAATAAACAAAGAATCATCTAAATCAGGTCACCTGGAAAAGTGATATGAGGTAACTCGCATAAAAAAGATACAGTCGAATTGAGAACCTCCTCCTTTTTTGTTAAAATGATAAATCCCTATGTCTGAGCACTTTAGTGGTGCAATCCGGATTAATAATCCACGATCTTAAAACCGATATTTTAATAATTATAGATCTGTTTTTTTAACTAAATAAATAAATATAAAAATGGCGTGTTAACAAAATAATGCTGATAATATTATTTTACCATTTATTTGTTCCTATTACCTGACTACTGCCAAGGAAGCAACTTTTCTAGATCCTCAGATCATTCCAGAATACAACATAAATGTACATGTTGCAATATTGCCTTTGTTTTAATTCGTACCAATAAGTTATAATATTCCTTTCACTGACTGAGACCTTCAACAAACCGACAAAGATATCACATAACACTGCAGGTCAAATCACGGAGTGCTCTTGACATTTACCTTCGCAGAAACAATAATATTATTAGCTCAATACTATATATGCCTTACCACTATGAAAAGTGTTATGCTTCACCCACGGACATAAATAATTTAAACACAAGCAAAGCTTCAGACTCAGAAGTCCAAACTCAAGGTTTGCCAAAGAGCAATGGGGCGTAGTGTCATAGTAGAAATATATGAAATCGTATCTATTTTACCACCACATTTTATACTATTTTATTGTACCTAACTTGTTGGTTTGTTAAAATATACATTTAACCTATAGGTACCTTTAAAAGTCGGAGATAGTGACAACCCTACGTATTCGGCTAGAGTAGGCATTTGAATCTCCTACGGGCCTCGAGTCATCTTACTGATATTTCTACTATGGTAGTGTGTTAGGCATCAAGCTGCTAGATCGAGTTCCTCAAGAGTTCCTAATACAACCATGCGCTCTAAAACTGGTATTGTAGACGTAGAAAAGAAGACAGCTTCTTTTAATTGAGATGATTGAAATCTATAGAGATAGGCTAAAATTTTCACACTATGGCAGCCTGAAGACGATGTCATAATTACATTGCCGATATATTATTATATCTCCTGAAATAGAAGAATGACTCGTAGATAATGCTGCATTAAGCATTAAGTGCTCATATGTACATAGTATTTGTGATTGCAGTTTATTAGATAAATAAAAAAAATATTATAAATAGATAGCATAGAATACATCATCTTAATTATAACGGTAAATAAAGCATTCACAAGATAGTCGTAGAACTAAATTAACCTAGGGTTAGAACAAAGCGCGACCCTATCTTGCCCCACCTCGGCGAGGGACTGCTTACGGGGGGGGTTTTTAGTGGGTTCGAGCCCCACATACCCCTTTCCTTCATCCCTGGGAAGGAAAGGAAATGCCAGGCATTTTCCCCCCAACAAAAAAAAAAAGGGTTAGAACAAAAATCAAAGAGCTTTCTAGTTATTTACTTTTTTTTTTCAATCTTGTACTGTCTACGGGCCTATTATTTGTCTATTCGGCCAATTTCCGAAAATTACATTTTCTTTTTTTTAAGTTACACATTGATTGGATATGTGACCGACTCAGAGTATTATAAACGCTTACACACTCACAGTCCCATACTTAATTCGATGACTAGCGTGGGTGCCGAAAACATTCACAATACACACACAATGATAACCAGAACCAGAAACTCAATTTTTGCCTTGGGGAGAACACTCCCCGTCGTGAATCGAACCCGATACGCCTAGATTAGAAGGATAGAAGGCGAACGAGCAGCCAACTAAGCCAACGGGCAATTTATCATAGCAAAATATTTTTTTTAGGGACCTTGCTCTTGTAACCCTACCATTAGTTCTCGATAGCAACTCGCGTGGTTCTCACGTTAATCGTCCAAGACAATGGGTATTCAATTCGTGGTTGGGCTTGACCTTGCAGGTACTATCACGATTTTGCACACCTGCATTCTTTGACTATACGAACTATAGGAAGGCGACTGCAAAGGTCTTGTGGGCTTATTGTCGTCATTTATTTCCAATACACGAAGAATACATAATACACGAAGCATAAAGCTGAATGAAGTAGTAGCAAAATTAATATGTTTATAATTAAACGCAAGCAAAGCTTAAAAAACCGACTTCATCGCTTATATTTTGGTTGTGGCTTGATCGATTTCGATAAAATTTATATGGGATCACCTCTGAAGTATATATCTATAAAACAAAAAAAGTCATCAAAATCGATTCAAATTGGCGGAGATATCGCGTAACAAACATACAAAAAAGACATACATTCGGATTAAAACCACCTCTTTTGAAGTCGGTTGAAAATACCCCCGTTGTTCTATAGGGAAGGGCTGCACCGATTTTCACCTAACAACTATGAACACTCTCGATTTCAAACAAATACTAATTCTAAATTGATCCAACCGTTTTGGTGCTATGATGCCACAGACAGATACACATACAATGCGTATTCCAGGTCTAGTGTGTTTACCAGTTTCGATCACATCGTCACTTACCATCAGGTGAGATAGTGGTCAAACACTACCCTGTCACAAATAAAAAAAAAAATGATACACACTACAAACACACAAAAAATTTAATCAAACAAGTGGTAAATCGAAATGTTGATAATTTAAACGTAAGGAAAGCTTAAAAAACCGACTTCACCGCTGATATTTTGGTTTTGGCTTGATCGATTTCGATAAAATTCATATGGGACAACCTCTAAAGTATAATCTACCACACATAAAAGAATTTTGAAAATCGGTCCACAAATACATACAGTCCAACATA
The DNA here is from genome assembly GCA_948107665.1 of Lomographa bimaculata. Taxonomy (NCBI): domain Eukaryota; kingdom Metazoa; phylum Arthropoda; class Insecta; order Lepidoptera; family Geometridae; genus Lomographa; species Lomographa bimaculata. The sequence continues at coordinate 17,058,344 of OX403589.1, forward strand.
GAACCTCCTTTTTTGAAGACGGTTACGGTACACCCGACGCGACAATCGATCTTTAAAACGACTGGACCGATATTACTTATACCTAAGTATGGTATTCTGTAGTATAATGAATAAACGCTTTTACACACACGGCCCCGCACTAAGTTGTGTCAAAGATTTGTGACGCAGGATCCGAAAATATTCACATCAAACGAACAATATTACGTACAGTGTGTGCAATATGTAGGTTGTTAAAATGTATTAATAGCTTGAGTCTTATCTACGTAGGTATATTGTAGGCATAAAAATGAGGAAAAATTCACGGCAAATCCTAATCCAATAGTAACTATAAATTAATCTGTGACCAAACTAACCTTAGTTTCGTGCGTGCATTTTTCCTCGATATGCAGAAATGGCAAAAAACGTGTTTCCTTGTTTGAATTAACACGCCTATACTTAGATTTTTTAAATTATATTCGTAATTTGAAATGATTTGGTATAGACCAGAGGTCGGCAACCTGCGGCTCGCGAGCCACATACGGCTCTTTAGATTTGAAGCTGCGGCTCTTTAGTTCCATACGCAAATATGATTTATTTTATTAAAAAATATAAAACATTTAAAAATCATTCTGAATCGATAAACGAGGATTAGGCACCATTTATATCTCTGAGCCAATTGAGTTGTTCTCTCTTTTCACCGCACCCCTCTCCCGTGACAATTTTTTTTGTGGCTCATTAAGAAACTTAGAAATTTTGTAAGTTGTATTTTTTTACTCTTCCGACTCAAAAGGTTGCCGATCCCTGGTACAGACCGATAGTGGAACGTAACATTTACCTTGCAACTTTTTATAATTCTAAGTCGCTGAATTTTGTACACATAATGTGCTAGGCGTGTTTAACGCTTAGTTAAAAAATTAGAGAATTCGAACCCATGCATTACTTAATAATAATTTAGTTTTGTAAAAACCCGTATAAAAAGGTAAATTTAAAATTAAAGTTAAATATGACTACCTAGTGACTACTTTTATAAAACTTAGAACATTGTTATTTTGTTGTTATTAATCTAATATAAATATTTGATATAGGGAACAAAGGTAAACAATTTTTTTAAATAAAGCTTGAAATTTTTGAATGACTGAAAATATGTTTAATTATTAAATATTTAACGTCATTCAGACGACCAAGTGCATAGATTTATCTAATTTGATTTAATCAAGGATACTATGTTACACACAAGGAGAATAAAATGAGCTACTTTTTAACCTAATCAATGAGGTCAAGCCACGGGACACACCTAGCACACAAAATTAAAGTCAGACGCATCGACGCCACAAAACTTTACAAACTTATAAAATTACGGCAAAAAATGTGCCAAATTACAAACTAAACTTAATATATTGCGGACCCGCCCTGAAGAGAAGTAATCGTGACCAAAGCACCAAGTTAATTAAACTCGGAGTTAAAGCTTCTTGGTAAAAAAATGTAGGTACAGTTAGCCGAGGCGATGAAACCCGGGTTCATGATAAAGAATACACTGAGGTTAAAGTATGGGCGTGACTGTAATGGTTAACTTTAACTGCAAGACAAAATGTGCTGCGATTTACAGTTTTAAACGGGCTTAGAACAAGTAATAAACAATGCAGTATAAACTGCGCGTTGGCTTAGGTGAGCGTTCGCATTCTAAGCAGGGGTATCGGGTTCGATTCCCGATGGAAACACAAGTTTTCTCCCCAAGGAAAATTTGTGTTTTTGTTTCAGGTTGATTGTGTGTGTGATGTGAATGTTTCCAGCACCCACGACACAAGTCATCGAACTTAGTGTGGGGCTGTGAGTGTGAATGTGTAAACTTAAGATTTTTTTACTTGTAGATAAGTTTTGCCATATTGACTATTGAGTATTCAAGGTAATTGTCGTCATTTGTACCAGTCGTGCACCTCCGTAGATGCTAGTAGATATATTTCTACTATACTAGTAGTGTGCAATCAAATGTGATAAAAAGCCTTCCTGTCTTTAGACACTGCTCAAACTACACAGGCATTGTGAGAGCACATGCTTCTTACCTTTTTAGATACAGCATTCTACTAATATTATAAATCCGATGTGCTGCGAACTGCAAAGGAATAGAGCTCCTTGCCTGAGTCGGTGTTTCCTGTTGAGTACAACTTAGGAGTCTTTAAGTAACGAGTGAATAGGTATCCTCTAGGCAAGCTTGCTCCATCGTCGACCACACCGTCGCTTACCATCAGGTGAGATTGTTGTCAAAAGTTTGACTTAGATATTGAAAAAAAAATCGAAAGTTTGTGTGTAAATGTGCAAGTGTGTAAGTATGTTTGTTTCCTCTCCACGCTTTAACCGCTGAACGGATTTGGATGAAATTTGGAATGTACTAGCTTGTGCCTAGGATTAACACATAGGCTACATTTTAACTTGATAATAGAGTGCGAAGCCGCAGGGCACGGCTAGTGTCGGAATAAAAAAATCCTTCTGTTGTCGTTTTAATATCCACGTCGAATACGCACCAAATACTTTTTACGAAGAAATTACCAAGAGTAATAATGTCAGATAAGATTCCAAAACACGCAATGAAGTTTCTACGTACTTATATACGTATCGTATATTACGTACGTTTTATACTTTGATTTGATATAAATAACCAGGTATTGAGATTACATGTTGAATTCATGATTCAAGATCTTTCGCACAGAAGATCAATGACGTAGGTACATCTATAAATGATATCATATTGTACGATTCATGTCACAAAATTATATATTTGCTCAGACGCAAGTTGATGCATGACAGTTGTACAACCATTTCAAACGTGTTTACGAACCGTGGCGACCTGCGGCCACCCAAGTGTAAATCTTGAAATCTAAAAATATTCTCGCGTAAACTACCATCAACAATGTATTATTATCACTTGCCTTACACATAACTCAATAAACTAGGTCACTGAGAGAAGATTCTCTCACTTTATCGACTAGTACTAGAGCTACGACGTTTGTTCCACCGGCAGAAAAACTACCTCCGGGACACAAACTTCCTTGGCCAACATGGAAGGCGCTCAACAGGCTGCGAACCCAGGTTGGCAGATCAAAAGACAATCTGTCCAGGAGGGGCTACATCGACCGACCCAAGCACAAACCAATGCTAATGTGGAGCGTCAACGCAAACAGATTACTATGACTCATTTATTATCATGCTCAGCAAGCCATAGTTTTAAGCCATTGTACACTAGAAGACCTGTACGAAGCTAGGCTGAATGCTGTTTGCGTCGCCGAGTATTGGGCAAAAAAGATGTAAGTGTTGCCATCGACACGATAAGAAGAAGTACTAGCTGACATGTATGTAATTTAAACGCAAGCACCCTGACTGTACTAATTTTCTATGTTGGTCGAGTTAACTACTATAAATATTGTAAACATTTAAAGGCGACTCGAGCACGCGGGCGAGTTAACAACCAACTCCAAAGCTGCATCAACAAAATACATATTTGGAACCCTTGATCAGATTGATGAAATTAAATACGCATTATTGAGGATAAATCAAAAACTACGGATCAGAAATTGATCAAATTTAAATGGAACCACATGGGAAGCTCCAGCTTTCTAATAAAAAAATATATCTTAATGAGTTCACCTAGAAAAAAGTTCTAAGGTAACATACAAAAAAATACAGTCAAATTGAGAACCCTTGAAATGTAGTCTCGTAAGACGTTATAAGGAAAGGATAATTTCGTCGCTTAAGGCAGGGCTTCAGTAGCTCAGCGGTTTGAGCAATAGGGCATGACATCCTATGGCCGCGGGTTCAAACACCACCTCAAGCAATAATCTTTCCTTTCTAAATTTATCTATATAAATAGAAAACCTCTTCCTTTTTTTGAAGTCAATTAAAAACTCACCTGAATAGATCTTGTAAAGCGAATCCAGCAATCCTTGCATCATTTTGCTTAGTTTACACTGACACTACACAAAATCACACTAAAACTTGCACATCACAATATCAGAACATCATCTTTCCATTACATCACATAATGAGGCATGTTCATCTCGAATTGATACATCATTCCTAATTATATAACGACCAGTCATCGAGATAATTAGTTCCACGTTGTGAACAAAGAAACCGTTTATTGATTTCATCAGAGATAACGAATTATTCGGTTAAAAATTATATAGCGAGCATAGGTAGGTACAGGGATTTATTTCGACTGTTAAAAAAAATATTGGGCTTTTTGGCTTCCGAAAATATGTTTATAAATGATTAGTAGATTTTATTTCAACTTGTCTTTCTTAAGGCTGCTAATGATTTTGATTTACAATGATTAAACGCAAGCAAAGCTTAAAAAATCGACTTCACCGCTTATAATTTGGTTTTCGCTTGACCGATTTCAATTAAATTTATATTGGACCACCTCTGAACCTACCAAACAAAATATCATCAAAATCGATTCGTGATTGGCGGAGATATCGCGTAACATTCATACAAAAAAAAACTCCTTTTTTGACGTCGGTTGAAAATGATGATGCTCAATTCAATGTTTTTGTTTTTATTAAAACATTATGGAGAACTGCCATACTAGCTATAATATAAGCTAATTGTAATATTTTCTTAAACTTTACAAATTTTTATGCATATAAACAACAAAAAAGCTCAGAATAAGACACCGAGCTTCAAGATAACCAAAGTGCTCAAGTTTACTACCGTTAAATTGCCTCTCTGATTGCAATGCATTATACGTTTTTAATAATAAGAACGTTGAGTAAGTTAGTTTTGGGAAATGTTACAGTTAAATAGAATGTTCTTTTTTTTATTTTATCTAGTTCATAAAAAGAGGACAGAACTATCAAGATCATGATAATATCATATCATGACATGATATATTTTTATTTTATGTTTTTTGTACTGACATTAATTTTAATATTTTAATGATTTATACAAATCTTACTCAAATTACAATTATAAAAATCTAACTATAAAACGTGTAAACAATGTTTATCAATAAATGAGTATTTAATACTAAGACACCAATAATTTTATGATTATGATACATACTTCGCATCAAACTAACAAAAAGGTATATTATAAGCATAAAAGCATGCCGCCCATTTTTTTAAATTACGCTTTTACATTTTACTCGCCAAATGCCACAATCAAAAATCATTACTAACGTTAAAAAGACTATAAAGAAATGACTATACAAGTTCAATGTCCAAGACACAGTGGCCAAATAGATACAACGGTAAAACTGATGGTAATCATCCATCAGATTTGCGTAACTCTGATAGCAATTACTCTATACATTCTATGTGCATGTTTGTTAGCAGCTTGGCTCTTTATCGTAATAAAAAAAGAACATTAACAAGTATAGAAGGTATCGAAGAAGGTTATCGTGTGTTCTCTTTGTTGGAAATTAGCGTCAAGGAGTTTTGCCGCGAAAGTGAAAAAATGGCTTTGTTGATTTTGTATAATTTTCCAAAACCTGTGATTCTTCGAGTGTTAATGTGTAAAAATGGTGGATTATTAACCGTTAATACTGAGTAAACTTGCATAAGTGTAGGCAAATCATACAAAGTTGAAAAACGTGATATTTGCCTTCGCTCCAAAACTCCGATAGAAGTTCTAGTAATATTTCTACCACTTTACTAGGTCATGACTTGACTATGACTGGGCCTCTCTCTTTTACTTGACTTTGACTGTGACTTGTGACAAGGACTTTTAACACGCATACACTTGAAATATATTATTACTTGACACTGGCTAAATGCACACGATTGCGAAGCCAAAATAAAAAATAAATAATTAGCGTCAAAATAAAACAATTGATACCTGAAAAACATGTCGTATAGTTAAGGGGATTGTTATATAACAAATCTTATACTTATACTTTCCAATCGTGGTCAAATGGGTCTTTTCAGCAAAAAATATAAATAATGAAATAAGTCGCGGAAAAAATATCACTATCAAAGTGAACAAGTAACTAATACTTTTAAAAGTTTTTATAATCAAGCTTTTAGCAGTTGTAAATAATAAAGGACTAAAAAGTTATAACCAGAGAACTTGTCAAGACGAATCGAACGAGCCCAAACTAGATGGGTTTATTTTGTTTAGTTCAGAAGGTCCTATGGCCATCTTCCATCTCCATCATTGGACCAGCTCCATGGTACCATATCATTGTATTGTCATCGAAGATACATAAGTAAACTAAATATTTGAGTCAAATCGGGAATTGGGATAATTTAGTTTGCAAGATTTGATTACAGACCTACAGATAACAGACAGGTGAAACTCAATTAAATCTCGTAATAAATGGATAAAGACAAGACTAGCACAGGTCCGAGGCGAATGGCAGAATATGAGAGAGGCTTATACCCAGCAGTGGGATCAAAAGGGCTGTGGATGATGATGATGATGAATAAATGTTTTTTTCATCATCATCATCAATTTATTTTTATTTTTATTTGTGGCAGGCTAGTGTTTGACCACTATCTCACCTGATGGTAGGTGACGATGTGATCGAAGCTGGTAAACACACTAGACCTGGAATACGCAGGCTCTCAAACATTCGATCATAATAATTATAAAGCATGTGCAAGTAATAACAAAGTCAAAATTTTGAAAGTACACCCGACGCTCTATCTGGAAAACGGCTAAGCTTGCGTCGGGGGCTAAACAGAAATGAAAACCAAACTCAACAATGCCTAATATAAATAATAAAAAAAATAAAGACAAATATTTACTGACACAAAGTACCAAAACGTTATCGTATTGACATATTATAGACGGATGTATATTGTTGTAGGCCGAATAGTCACGAGGAATGCAATGCAAGCGTGTACAGTTACTGACGATGTGAATAAAAGAAACACGATATATCGAGGACAAATTCCAGGGAATATGGTTAACTGAGGCCTTAATTACGTAGAAAGCAGTAGTATTACAAAATTAATGAAATTATGCTTCAATGCGTATCGACAGATTACAATCAAAGAAGTGGAAATGAGATTAGTAATAGTGTAATTAATATGTTTGACTAAAAATATTAATTGCAACGTGGATTAAAATTTGGTTCTTAAGCTGCCACTGGTCACTCTTACTATACATTTTTGAGTTAATAAAGAGATAATAAATAGGGAAATAATTAATAGGGAAGTATAGGCAAATCTACGGGAGATAACGAAAAAAATAAAATAAAGGGATATTAACTGATCGCCAAATTATCGAAAACCCAAAACTAACCAAATACATGGTAAATATCCCGTTATTAATTCAAACATATATAGTTTATAAATTAATTTAAACTAATTAGTACTTAGTGTGAGTGTAATAGTGGAATAATAAATAATGCGGGTTAATCAAAATTATTTCAAACGCATCACCATAACAAATAATGATGATTCAACATCTGATTACAACACAAAAACATACATAACTAGAACTTATTGTTTTAAAACTATAAATGATGTAAAAGTTGATTAAAACACACGATACGAACAACAAAAGTGGTGTAAGAACCAAGGTCAATAATGTTGTTATGCCTTACGAACACGCCTACGACAAACGGCTTAATGAATTTAGAACTGTCGGAAACATAATGTTTTACATGATGTACGCAGTTGATGGGACTGGCCATGTAGAAACTGATTAAGTACGTAGGAGGAAATTACGAAAGAAAACGTCATTTTGACAATGACATGAACGATTTTTTTTCATACAAAAATAGTTAGGCTATTTATCACATTACAAAAAGAACTGGCAAATTTTAAGGGTTTTAAAACACGCGCTATTTGCATTTTAATACCGGTATCTCCGGTGATTATGAGACACAAAAAAGATTATGTAGGATTTTTATTAATCTTGGCACGGATCTTATATATTAAACAGAATTAACAAGCGTACAGCGAAATAATTTATCATTTACAATAAGGAAAAATATTAGAACAATAATATTATATTCTGTACCCAGTTAATCTTATCGTTGCAATGCACGGAAAATAAACATTTTATTAATAATATTCAGTATTTTTAACTTTTGTATTAGTTAAGTATTAATAATTTTTGTAACCTGTATTGCTTTAGCGAGAAAGAAATCTTTTTTGCCAAGACGGTGATTTATCATCAAACCAGGGTTACACTACTATTCAAGAAAGGCATCTACCATTTATCACAGAGAAAAATGCAAGGTAAACGGACAGTTCAGGAAATTAATGTGACTCGACGAGCAAATAAAAATTTGAAACGCAAGGAAGGGGAAAATAATATCGGTTAAACCATACGGCCTAAAAACAACGAAGATGAAAGATATCATTATAATATATTAATGAATACAAAATTCGTAGTCGGTGACTACAAAGAGTCGTAATTAATACAGACATTGGAACGTTAAGCATGTGGCAGTGCTAGCGCTTGTGAATTAAAAATAGACATGCCAATAACAATGTGTACGCAAATGAAGACACTAATGAGACGTCAGAATGAATAAACAACAGAATTAGCTCCGCTTGAGAGACTCAATGGAAACTTCGATACAAAGCAGCACCGCTAAAGCGCGCCAACTTTACACCCCTTGCCAGTTTTCTTTCTTATTTTTTACCGACTTTTAAATTCGCAAACTATGATAATACTATTACTTGTTAATGAACCGAGTTGTTCTAGAATCGACGGTACTGACATAGTTTACTGTCTAGGTTTATTTACAGACTCGAACTTGTCGTTTTGCTGAACTGTAGACCGTCCAAGTTAGACATGCGAATGCTTTCGATTAATATCAAAAGAGACTTCGAGATTATGTTACTTTTATGCAGATTTAGGAATAATTATAATTCTCACTACGATTCAAATGACACGTATCTTAAGAACGAGATCTTAAGAAATTCATAGATGTCTTTGATGATCGAGCGACAACTTTTTCCGTGGTAAATTAGAAGTGACGTGTCTGCTCATGATCAGGCAGTTGAGATCTCGACGACGCGACTGGTCGTTGAAAGTATAAGGATTGATTTATTTAATAAAAAGCTAATTCACAGTACAATAGAACATCACACTCTTCACTGAATAATATTTGAAAAATGATCACTGTTAGTGGATGCACTCGCGACGGTTCGATCGGGTCGGGTCGTTGCGCATGGGCATCGATATGTCGATCGCGCGGATTGGGAGTATTGGGACCTCCATCGACGCGTGGTCTCCCGCCCGGGCGGCCGGACTATCAGATCGCGCAGTCGTGCAGGGCGGCTGATCGCGGATCGCGCGTCCGCGCCGTCCGCGGCTCACCGCACCGCCGCCGCCACTGCCGCACCGGAATTATTTATAAATTCACAGACAAGGGGTCGTACAATTTGCACGACGACGGTATGCCGGAGCTAATGACTGCACCAGGTCGCACCGGAAACTGAGCTGCGTGAGTTTGATGACTCCTGCGCCACGACGCGTTGAGAAGGAATGGCGCCTTGTTTCCTCTTTATACTGCTCTATTAATCAAAGCTCTGACCGCTGATGAATACAGCCGAGTTTAACATCTAAACAAATCTCGGAAAACGAACCACTTTTGTAAACAAATGTCTTACCATCGCCTACACAACACACATCACGGAGCATTCGCATTTATAACAGCCTAAAAATCACATTCATGTTTGCGCAAGCAGGTGAATTGTAAAAGAATTTTCCGTCGACCCTGGCACCTACCGCCCACCTGAGCAGGTGGTTCTGGTATTCGCCAATGGACACCGGACTCGGGTTATGACATCAAGTTCGGCTCGTGGGCGATAACACCAAATTAGATACCACTTCTGATTAACTATGATTTACGGAGCCAATAAGTTTTGATGTGATTAGGTTATACTTTGTTAGTCTTCAAAACCAAATTGCCTGTTAGCAATCGCGATCTCACACAGTATTTCTAAATCATAGATGAAGACCAAGTCACGTGGTAAGCAAAACGTGGACTTCGAATTTTAACAGATTGTTTCTCGTCTGAAATAACTCTAAGAACGCGTCGGTTCACAATGAATCACTTTCAGAATACAAAAGACCCGAGCGTTTGGCACCGACTGGTATTCGTTCCTAGTTTCTTGACAAATGACAGCTAAAATTAAAGCAATGAGTTGTACATTATATTTTCCTATGTAGCGGCTGAGATGCAGTAAATGTTTCGGAGCATCGCAAATTATTATTTAGGTTTAGTAGTGGTGAAATATCGTTCACGACGCATATTTTTCTGGGTAATGATACTAACTTCTTCATTTCATTTAGCCAGAACGTGCCAATTTTGAAGTCGTTAGAATTTTATTAGGTTGCGCGTTGTAATGCACTGTCTCGACGCCCTCTGCAATCGTCTGTCGACGACTGACGAGTGACAACATCTCTCTTCGGTTTCATCGGCGTGCGTGACAGAATAGACGCCCTTGTCTATTTCTACCGCTGGTTGTTCACTGCGCGGTTTAACAGCGTTTACGTTAATTCTAACGCACCTGTCGACTGTGACGTGGTTTTTGTTCTACGGTTTAATTGTTGCTCGTAAACTATCGTCTGAAATATTTACTTTCATGCGCATTCCGCTATGGGTTTAAATTTTGGCATGGACAGTTACACCTGCCTGACCCGCAACTAGAATTAGAAACTTATCAAGGTATATTGTTTGACATGAGCTGCACGTGTAGTAGATTCGGTATGTACAGCTGTTTTGATGATTGACGCAAGAAAAATATTCACAGCCAGTCCTAGAGAGAGTCTAGTTAAAGAGCGAAAAGTGAAAAAACTGTAGGTATAATATAAAGACATAAAAACGAAAATGCTCTTATTATTTGAAACAAAGAAAAAACATATGACATCAGTTCAATTTCATCTGAAAACCAATTTGAATTTTAACAAGATCTAATCAACTTATGGAAAACTTGTAATCTAAGACTGGCGGCCAACTTAAAGGTGAATGAAACACTGTTTAAGTTAAAGTTCAGCCCTGTGTTAATTTTAAGGTTATCTACCTCAGGATAGGTAAAAATACCCTGTAAACTAAATACCCACCTGAATGATAGCATGTTCAATGTTTACTTGTCGAGTTTATTTAAACTAAACAAGAAGCCGATGTTATTTATTAAACCGAACATCCGTGTTGAATTGAACGTCACGGAGATGCAAGATTTTGTAACAACAACTACTTTGTAATCATCTAGGTTATGTTACTTTAACATGCGCATTTCAAAGGTAGGAAAGATAAGGGATACAATGCACATCACTTATTTAGATATGTGCATTCGAAATAAGCTACTCAAACGGCTAAAATATCTGGAATACTGAAGTCGAGTCGGTCGTTCATTGGATTTTAATAGATATATCGAGTAATATCCATCTCATACCAATTATAGATATGCTGTATATCGAAGCTCCGTTGTAAATCACTGTGATGTCTGTCAATGTCAAGTTGTTATTTTATTACAGAATTCCCGCTTTACCTATGTGAAGTCAAACTGAAAGTTGGAGATGAAAATTATTGAATGAAATTAACTTTCATACATATATTATCTTTATGACTTACATATTTCTTCTGTAGGGGTGTATGTGACTGAACTCCTCCTAAATTGTGGGCCGAGTTTGATGTTTTTTTTTGTGAGTGATGTCAGGTGGATTATAGATGGTGTAGATGCACTGGTGATTCAATGGTTTCAATTCGATCCCATAATAATTTACGCGGGTGTAGCCGCGGGGAATAACTAGTTACTTATACTCTTCAATATTTCATGGTGCTATATCGTTTGCAGCCTTTAAGCGAATGTATTATAAAAACAACCGTTATACCTAAGTACCACCTCCACAGAACTTAACATTACCGGGCTGCGTCCTTGCTTGGCAAATTCTGTGTGTTAAGTTCTGTGGAGGTGGGTCAGACGCATTTCGACTAAAATATTAACAGTTTGCCAAACTATGCAGCAATTTAAACCCTCAAAATGTCAACTATTTGTTAAATTTAACCATTTCCAACTGCCCATGAGCGTTTCCTCCATGATGTCATGCATTCCTGTGAACTACTGTGTCCATTTGGGACGGTGCATGTGGGTCAGTCCAATTGTGTGGACTGATGAGGATGCTTCTGATTATTGCAAAATTGGAGACTTCGCGCGCTTTTTAACCGGAAAAGCAGGAGGCTCTCCATTCGTCGAGATCTTTTGTTTAATGTATGTTAAATCAGAACTCCGTCATTTATAGAAAAAATTGTTTTGTTCGAAAGGATATACGTTCTAGTTGATCCCAATATAACTTGATCAAGATCTAATGATGAGTTAAGGAGATATTGTTAAATGCGATTGAAGTCGGTTGTTTTTAACTCGTATATTATTGAGGAGTAATGTAGGTTATACGGCTTTTATTCTGTACGTACTTGTAGATCGATATGAGCACTTTGCTCATATGCAGAAATCAGTAATAATCATTCTACATCCAAAATATCAGATTTCCTATTCCTATATTATATATTACTATGTCGCACAAAACTTCTAAGCAATAAGGTTAATTTTTGTTTAATTCAAATAGAAACCGCTCCCAACAAAGATACGTACCTAATTAGGGGTTAGGTGAAATAGTAGAACTGTCCGTTAGTTCGGTGCACGTCGCCTTGTAGCAACGGGTATTAGGTTCGATTACCGGTGGAAAAACCAATTTTCTCCTAAATTTGAGATTTGTGTTATTGGTTTTGGGTGTGATTGTGTGTGTGATGTGAATTCGAAAGTTGGGAAATCAATAGTTATATGCAACGCCACGGATTAAGATTTTTTCGTGCAATAGTCCATTTGATACAATTTTGTTAGCAATATTTTCACAATCGTCGTCATAACCCGATATGGTCTAGTGACTAGTGGCTAGGATACCTGGCTCTCACCCAGGAGGCTCGGGTTCGATTCCCGGTATCGGAAGAAACAAATTTTTGCTTGTTGTTTATGTACTGTACGTTTACGTTTGTGTATTCAATTAATTAATGTTGTGCCTGATCCTGCTTACAGACACAAAATTTCAAACAATACCAGAAGAAGTATAATTTAAAAAAAAACTTCTGTTCAACCGATTCTCATGAAATTTTGTGAGGAGGTTTGATAATTACATAGATATTTTTTGACGTTTCAGCTTTTGGATTTTTTTAAATAGTGGAAATATGGGGGGTTTAAATTGTAAAAAAAGCCATTTCGAAAAATAGGCGAGGTCTTCAACTCACAGATCCACTAATCCTTAGTTTATCCTACTAATATTATAAATCCGGAAGTTTGTGTGTAAGTGTGCTACTTACACACTTGTTTGTTCCCACTTCACGCTTTAATCGCTGAACGGATTTGGATGAAATTTGGAATGTACATAACTTATACCTAGGATTAGCACATAGGTTACTTTTTAACTTGATAATAGCGGGCGAAGCCGCGGGCACGGCTAGTTGTTTATATTTATAGATTGACTTTTGATAAGAGAGCCTCAGCCGTCACAGGTAGGTTCGAACAGAACAAAACTGGCAAGGAGAGTCAAGAGGCGTGGTAGACTGCGATAGAATACACCACTGCATAATAGTACTCATTTTTTAGGGTTCCGTACCCAAAGGGCAAAAACGGGACCCTATTACTGAGACTTCGCTGGCCGTCCGTCCGTCTGTTACCAGGCTGTATCTCAAGAACGGTGATAGCCAGACAGTTGAAATTTTCACAGATGATGTATTTCTATTGCCGCTATAACAAAAAATACTAAAAATAAAATAAAATAAATATTTAAGGGGGGCTCCAATAAAACAAACTTGTTTTTTTTACCGTTTTTTGCTCGATACTAATAACGGTAACAGGTAAACGCTTTAACTATTCACAGAATATTTAGTTTTATGTTCTCTTAAAATATAATTAATTAAAATAAAATAAAAATGATAATGGTACGGAACCCTTCGTGCGCGAGTCCTACTCGCACTTGGCCGGTTTATATGTAAGTGACAGACGGGACGTGCAAGTCGCTCGGCTGATGGGAAGCGTCACGCTTGCCCGTTACAGTGCCACCCAGAGTTTTATAACTTAGAACTTTAAAATTCTTCTTCTTCTTCTTAGTTATGGCTTCGCAATCTTGTGCATTTAGCCAGTGTCAAGTGATAATATTATATTTCAAGTGTATTTCATACTATGAGTCTTAGTCACAAGTCACAGTCAAAGTCAAGTAAAAGAGTCAAGGTCCAGTCATAGGAAAGTCATGCCCTAGTAAAGTGGTGGAAACTTTACTAGAACTTCTCTTGGAGTTTTGGAGCGAAGGCGAAAATCACGTTTTTCAACTTTGTATGATTTGCCTACACTTATGCACGCTCACTTAGTATCAACGTTTAATAATCCACCATTATTACACATTAACACTCGAAGAATAACAGGTTTTGGAAAATTTTACGAAATCAACAACGCCATTGTTTCACTCACGTCAAAAAACTTTAAAATTCTAACTCCAGCGCGGCAAAGCACTGCTCTTGTCATCCTGAGATGAACAAAATTAAAAAATATTATTTTTTTCATAATCATTAAAAGAAATTAGTAATATTCAACCAGATCGATTTAGGAATAAACAATGACAAATAAACTTAAGTCTTGTATTCTATCAGAGCGCCTGGTTGAGACGACGCGTGACCAAAATGCTGTCACTTATTTGGCTCAACGTATTAGCATTGCAATTCAGAGAGGCAATGCAGCCAGCATGATGGGAACGCTACTCACTGGTAGTGGGCTTGAGCACTTGAGTTACCTATAGGCTCGATGTCTTGTAGGTAACTTCGTACTTTGCTGTACATAGTTTTAGTTTAGTTTTAGGAAATATAGGCAATTGGCCCGTAGATAGATACATAACGTTATTAAACTTGTATACTAATAAGTGTCCTTACTTGAATTATCTTAAATCATGCATCCAGCAGCAGCGGAAAAAAAACAATAATTCAGGTCATCCGTGGAGCATCAGCATCAAAGATAAAAACTGTTTTATCACCTTAACTTACCGTTAAAACCAGTGAGGACATTTTTTAAAATAATATGTGTAATGGAATTATATGATGACCGCCATATTTCATACCTGAAAAAGAGAGAAATTAATATTAATGTTTTAATCTATATCATTCGTTATTACAGTTTTTCTACAAGTGGATTCAGCAAATGTCATTATCTAAATAAATAAATAAATAAATAGATGTTTTCACACTAAGATCGATGACTTGTGTCGTGGGTGCCGGAAACATTCATATCACACACAACAATCACAACCAGAACCAGAAACACACATTTCCTAGGGGAGAAAACTTGTGCACCCGCCGGGAATCGAACCGGATACCTCTGCTAAGAAGGCGAACACTCACTCAATAGGCGAACATTCACCTCTAAACCAAAGGGCAGTTCATTATATATTCTTTTTTTATGCTGGATGGGCAAGAATTTGACCACTATCGCACCTGATGGAAAGACAATGCGGCCGAAGATGGAACATCCTTGCCTAGAAGGTCCCTATTCACTCTAGACTTGAAGACACCCAGATTATACCGTTCAGGGAACAAAGACGTTAGCAATGAGTTCCACTCCTTCGCTGTTCTTCCGTTATATGTTAGAATTTAAAGAATTGTTATATGTTTGAATTTAAAGAATTGTTATATGTTTGAATTTAAAGAATTGTTATATGTTTGAATTTAAAAAAGATTTAACAAATAGCGAATTAATTTCCCCGATTACATTTACAATGTTAATTTTATTGGTTTTTATCGTCTTAAGAAAATGTTATACAGCCCTCGTAAAATGGTATCGGCTGACCTAGTGCGATAAGAACTCGTTGACTTTGTGGAAACAAGTTATTCAATAAAATCATTACGTGAACAATAAATAATAACAATGTACCGAACTACTGCTATTTACAATATATTATCTAACTAGCCATGCCACGCGGCTTCGCCCGCTATTATCAAGTTAAAAAGTAGCCTATGTGTCCTAGGTATAATCTATGTACATTCCAAATTTCATCCAAATACATTCAGCCGTTAAAGCGTGAAGAGGGAACAAACATACACACAAAATTTCGGATTTATAATATTAGTAGGATAGGATACTCAAGGATTTTGTAGCTTAAGTAATCCGTAGGTTTGTTTCCTATATCGATGCAAATACCATACACAATGTGTGAGAGAGACATACATGTAAATGAGGATGGGATATAAATAATAAATAGAATAAAGTGATAATTAAACGAAAGCAAAGCTTAAAGTATAATCTACCAAACAAAAATAAACCATAGAAATCGATTCATAATTGGCGGAGATATAGCGTAACATACATACAAAAAAAACATACTATCGAATTGAGAACCTCCTTTTTTGAAGTCGATTGAAAAATGTAAAAGTATAGATTGCTTGCTTACCAAATAAAACCTGGGACACGACGTTGAACTTTATAGTCGCAATAAAAACAATTAATAATTATATTTCCAATAAATAAGTAACGCTACGACTAAAATCACCTTCGCCGTGGACTTAAAAAACATTAATAAAAAGATTACAATTAATTATAATACCAAATAAAAAGCTACAAACAATAATAAACGTACTTATAATGGCCGCTTATCGATTTTATTATACAAAAATCCTTGACCGAGAAAAAGCAAGAACAACAACTAAGAGTTTTCGCGAAAATATATCTCTGCGTTGATATAACTACAATTCATAATAGCCTTATCCTTGTAATTCTGTAATCACAACTTATCCTTGTACATCCGGTGAGGTAGTGGTCAAACGCTTGCTAATCAGACATAGTCCAGAATTATCCCGACTAATACGAAACCGTAAGACACAGACAGTTTTGAGTTTTTAACCATAATTTAAACGCAAGCAAAGCTTGTAAACCCGACTTCACCGCTTTATCTTATAGACCCTTGATTTGACTGAATTTATTAAATACGCATTATTGAGGATAACTCAAAAACTACTGGTCAGATCTTGATCAAATTTAAATGACGACTCAGTTGGCGCAGTGGACAGGTGTCCGCCCTCTGCGCCGTCGGTCCTGGGTTCGATTCCCGGCAGGAGCACTAATTCCTTCCCAAGGGATATTTGGGATATGTGTGTGGTTCTGGGTGTAATGTGTGTCTGATGTGAATGTTTCCGGCACCCACGATACAAGTCTTTGAACTTAGAGTGGGGCTGTGAGTGTGTTGTTTATTAAAAAACAAAAAAAAAATTATGCGTGTGTAATACCTACATTAAATCTGATCAAGTTCCTAAGACAAAGCGGTGAAGTCGGTTTTTTTAAGCTTTGCTTGCGATTAATTATTTTGAAGTCGGTTATAAAGTTTGTTTTTTATTTGGAAATAATTAATTATTACCTGTGATCTCTCTTATTTGGTTTATTTACGTAACAATACAATCCATGTAAAAACCATTTCAATAATGTATTATTTTATCATCTTTACAAGTAAGTTCTTTTATTAAGCAGGTCGCGGCAATCGAGTTGAGAATTGATCGTTATCGATAACATAATCGATAATCGGGCGTTAACATCATATAATAAGGTAAACTGCGTTAAGACAGAAACATCATTCGTCAGTTGTGTTACAAACTTTTATATATACTCCCAGTTTATGCAGAGTTGAAATTAAGACAAAATGAGAAATAAATTATTCATTTGCTACTGCTGGGTTATTTTCTGGATAATTTTCCAGCATTTAGCCAGTGTCAAGTAATAATATAATTCAAGTGTATTTAATATTAAAAGTCCTAGTCACAAGTCACAGTCAAAGTCAAGTATAAACGAGTCAAGGTCCAGTCATAGTCAAGTCATGCCCAAGTAAAATGGTAGAAACTTTAGTAGAACTTGTATTGGAGTTTTGGAGCGAACGCGAAAATCACGCTTTTCAAGTTGGTATCATTTGCCTACACTTATGCACGTTTACTAAGTATTAACGGTTAATAATCCACCATTATTACACAATAACACTCGAAGAATCACAACAGGTTTTGGATAATTATACAATACTAACAACGCCATTGTCTCACTTTCGCGGCAAAACTCCCTAAGGAAAGTTAATTACTATATTGCCAGATTCGCAAAATTACAGTAATTTTTCTAGACTAAACGTTAAATACCATCCTCGACCCTATCACTTACCATCAGGTGATATTAAGGTCAACGCATTAGCATTGCAATTCAGAGAGACAATGCCGCCAGCATGATGGGAACGCTACCCACTGGTAGTGGGCTTGAGCACTTGAGTTACCTATAAGCTAGAGGTCTTGTAACTTAGTAGTTGTAAGTAACTTAGTTCTTTGCTGTATATAGTTTTAGTTTAGTTTTAGGAAATACTAGCCGTGCCCCGCGGCTTTGCCAGCTAAAAAGTAGCCTATGTGTTAATCCTAGGTATAATTTATGTACGTTCCAAATTTCATTCAAATCCGTTCAGCCGTTAAAGCGTGAAGAGGGAACAAACATACTTACACACTTACACACAAACTTTCGGATTTATAATATTAGTAGGAAGTAGGATAGGCAATTGGCCCGTAGATTAAATGTTTACGCTAGCCTATAAGGGATAAAAAAAAAACTAGAGAAAAAAATGTGAGAATTGACGAGAATTTCATCAGGATTTCCTCGAAAGCTCAAAGCTTGTCACATGATTCGATATTGCTTCCCCCTAAAAGAAGGCTGTCCGACAATGGCGGCGCCATCACTGCTTCAGATAAGTTGTTTTTCAGAATCTTTCAAGTATAGAAAGCTGCAATAATTGCTTGATAATATAAAAGACTACCTTTTCTATGTCTTCAAACCTTTGCTCAGTGTAATAGCCCAATCTGTCCCGATTCCGAGCCAAACCGATTAAATCGCAAATCGATTTGGACATCGATATGATAAATCGAGTTGGGACGTCGCCTTGATTTTGGTTGTTCTTGATGGTAAATTATTGTGTTACACTGAGATATAGTCCTGTTTGTATCATTAGGTATGAAACCCAAGTATCCGACTGAGGAAGTAATTTGTGTATTTCTTGGCGTTCTAGATACCAAACGCGTGGATCGATTTTGATGATTCTTAAGTCAATCGATTTGTCTTAATCTTACAAGTGTCACTAAACACAGTAATGAAAATTCAATTTCGCGGCAACCAGGCGTCATATTTTATGAATTAATTAAACGCAAGCAAAGCTTAAAAAAGCCGACTTCACCGCTTTATCTTCGGAACTTTGATCAGATTAGATGTGCTTACCACGCATTAGTGACGATATTTCAAGAACTACTGGTCAGATTGATCAAATTTTAATGGTACCAATGGGAAAGCAACATCTTTCAAACAGAAAAAAAAACAAAATCGGTTTACGTGGAACGAAGTTATGAGGTAACACACATATAAAAAAATTACAGTTGACTTGAGTACCTCCTCCTTTTTTGTGAAGACGTTAGAAAAACCGACTTCAACGCTTATATTTCGGTTTTGCCTTGATCGATTTCGATAAAATTTATATGGGACCACGAGGTATAATCTACCAGACAAAAAAATAATTTTGTGAATCGGTCCTCAAATGGGGGAAAAATCGGTGACCATACATAAAAAAATTAAATACATCCAGTTGAACATAGTACTTCCTCCTTTTTTGAAGTCGGTAATTATTTATATCTAAGAAGAAGTCTTGCATCAATCGGTTAGCTATAACGAGACCAGCTGACAGACAGACAGCCGACACGTTTTTCCAAACTGCCTGTACTATCTCGTCACTCGTCCATTTTATTTATACATCACTTACAGTTTACACACAGAACTAGCTGTAAACAAGTGTTAGGTACTCACGATTGTGCCATTAACACGGTGATAAGGTGTTTTATTAGTCGACTGCGGGACGAAGTGTACCTTTTTTAACCGACTTCACAAAAAAGGAGGTTCCCAATTCGACTGTTTTTTGTGTTACCTAATAAATTCTTTTTGGTTGAGCCGAATTTGATGTTTTTTTTTCTACTATTTCCAAGGTAGGTATAGTAGTAACATAATTTAAGATTTCACCGCTTATGTTTTGGTTTTGGCTTGATCGATTTCGATAATATTTATATGGGACCACTGAAGTATAATGTACCAAACAAAAATAATTTTGAGAATCGGGATCGGAATCCTCAAATGGAGAAGTAATCGGTAAACATACATGAAAAAACATACAGTCGATCATAGTACCTCCTCCTTTTTTAAAGTCGGTAAATAAATACACAAAAGGCGATAGGTTTTAATCAATAACCGGCAACTTTGAACTGACTCCGATTTTGCTATCATTCTCGCAATCTCAAGTGAACTTATTCCACTTGTTTATGAGAACCGAGAGAATGTTTGACAGCTTCGATAGCTAATTAATTCACACTGCAGCAATTGCGATAATTATGATCCGTTATCTGTCGCCCTAGTTTAGAACTTATAGATCTGGAACTGTTCGATTGATTTATAATTATGTCTAAATATTGTTAGAATTCTAATAAATTGTCTGAATATGATATTTGCAAGAACATATTGCATATTTTTACCGACTTCTCAAAAAGGAGGAGGTACTCAAGTCGACTGTATATATATATATATATATATATTTTATTTGAGTTACCTCATAACTTCTCTCCACGTGAGCCGATTTCGTTTTTTTTTTGTTTGAAAGATGTTTAAACAGATTTTTTATAATATTGGCAATGATATTTATAACTGGATATATTTAAATAAGTACCTACTAACATATACTAAGTACATTTGTATAAATAGAACAAACTTACATTTTTTACTAGCCGTGCCCCGCGGCTTCGCCCGCTGTTATCAAGTTAAAAAGTAGCCTATGTGTTAATCCTAGGTATAATCTATGTACATTCCAAATTTCACCCAAATCCGTTCAGCCGTTAAAGCTGGTTGAGGGAACAAACATACACACACACACACAAACTTTCGGATTTATAATATTAGTAGTATTTAAACTATCTTCTTGACAAATTTCATTCAAATCTGTGCAAGGGTTTAGCAGTTACATGTACTTACCTAATACTTTAGAAAGTTTATTAAAATCAAGCTTTTACCAGTTGTAAATAAAACATTTCAAAACCGGCCAAGTGCGAGTCGGACTCGTGCACGAAGGGTTCCGTACCATTATCTATAAAAAATCAAGTTTGTTGTATGGAAGCCCCCCTTAAATATTTATTTTATTTTATTTTTAGTATTTGTTATTATAGCGGCAATAGAAATACATCATCTGTGAAAATTTCAACTGTCTAGCTATCACCGTTCCTGAGATACAGCCTGGTGACAGACGGACGGACGGACGGACAGCTAAGTCTCAGTAATAGGGTCCCCCGTTTTTACTCTTTGGGTACGGAACCCTAAAAAGAACTAAAAAGTTATATACTGAACCAGATAACATGTCCAAACGAGCCCAAACTCGATGGGTTTATCTTGTTTAGTTCTGAAGTTCCCATGGCCATCTTTCATCTCCATCGTCAGACTGCCATATCATTGTATAGTCACCAAAGATACATAAGTAGGTACACCAAATTTGAGTCCAATCGGACATCGAGAAGTAGGTCCAATTTAGCTTGCAAGATTTGTTTACTGACCGAGATATAGACAGACTACAGGACAGATCAAACAATAAAAACTTGTAAAAATGTAACAAATAAAAAAAGTTTAATCAGTATTACTATGAAATAAAGCTCCCATTGTTTGTTGACCCTTTTCTATTCTATGTACATAATTTAGTTTGAGATTAATAGAAGATCTTTGGGAGAGGCCTATATCCAGTGGACTTCTTCTGCAGCTGACGATGATGAATATATGAGAATAGTTTGATGAGCCAGGTGGTGAGGTGGACAAGTATCTGCCCTAGGGCTGCGTCCTGGGTTCGATTCCCGGCAAGAGCACAATTTTCCTTCCCAAAGGAGATTTGTGCTTCTGGTTCTGGGTGGGATTGTGTGTGTTAAAATAAGTTTATTGTAATTGTAACTGTTATTTATTGTATATATTTGGTATTATTTTTTCCTGAAGTTCGTGAAGTCATGATTATTGGGTTACGACTGAAAATCAGTAACTATGGTTAGACCTTTCTAACCATAGTCGTATGCTGAGTCGTGACCTATATTCATGACACTCACAACATCACACTTTTTTTCTTTAACTAGTTCTATTTTTCTATGTTTATGAATACTTATATTTATGTGTTTTTTATTTATTTTGCTGCTTTTTTAGTGTAATGCTGTGTGTGTCATAAATAAATGTATTTTCTTTCTTTTCTTTCTTTCTTTCTGATATGTAAATGTTTCCGACACCCAAGATAAAATAAAATAGTCTTAGTTTGGGGCAGTGAGTGTGAATTCGTTTGTTAAAGATGTGTATGGAAGTTATCATACTAGGAGTGTTAATGTTAACCACACTACTATCTAGGCGGATGAAAGTGTGAACAAGAAACCCAGCGGCACTACGAAATGGAAAGCAAAACGGTGGTAACAACATAACGTATGAATACACCCATGTACCTACAAGAGGCGAGAGGTCACCATCGGACAGTAGATCTGTCGCATTTCTCTCCATTTAGGGAATTACACACCCTGTACGCATAAGTTGGCTTTTAGCGTCTTTATTTCGAAAGTTCACATGGTAATAAAATACGAGATTATACAAATTACATAATTTGAACGCAAGCAAAGCTTAAATAATTAAACGCAAGCAACGCTTAAAAAAAAACTATTTCACTGCTTTATCTTCGGAACTTTGATCAGATTAGATGTACTAAACACGCCTTATTGATCAAATTTAAATGAGACCAATTGGTAAGCAACATCTTTCAAACTAAAAAAAATATTTAATCGCTTCACGTCGAACGAATTTATGAGATAACACGCATACAAAAATGTATATGTACATATACAGTGCACTTGAGTACCTCCTCCTTTTTGGAGAAGTCGGTAGAAAAACCGACTTTACTGCTTATATTTTGGCTTTGGCTTGATCGATTACGATAAAATTTAATGATCTTTTTATGAATATGTCTATATCCATAGTTCTATACTCTTATTTCTTTTTAGTGTGTACACCTCCGCCAGATGCAGTCCATATTAATTTAAATCCATGCTAAGGTTTTCTGGAAGAGATTGCTTTATGCGATAAGACCGATTATTGTTAAACTTTTTAAGATTTAGTTAGTTCTTTAGATATGTATCTATTGGTTTTCAATAAAGAGTATTATATTGTATTGATCCTAAACAGTAATTTAAAATAATTAAAAAGAAACCTAATTTTTTTTCAAACACTTTTTCAATGATAACCCACTTGACATAGTTCGTCGAATTTAAATAGTCACTATTTGCACATGCATAAATATTGCGTATGTTGATAATTATCAAATTATTTGATTGACCTATTCCAAATTGACGTTGATTGCATTGCAGACCATCCTTAAGATTGCCTCATCACAATTAGGCGTTAGACAACATCATTCTTTCTTGTTTATTTTAATATTTACGTTGAGAGTAAAGGTTTTTTTTTAATTCGAGATAGGCAAACTTTTGACCACTCTTACCTGATGGTATTTTATTCTTTTGGTACATTTGCACTATGAAAGCAAAATTTCCATTGTGCGCTTGTTGGTTTAAATATTTATCAATATATTTTTATCCATATTCAAACTACGGGCCAATTGCCTATATTTCCTAAAACTAAACTGAAACTATATACAGCAAAGACTTAAGTTACCTACAAGACATCGAGCTAATAGGTAAATACGAACGGCTTGAATATGTAACCCCTGCCGTGGTTTCCATATTTTCGCCGTTTGCGGTGCTCTGCCCAAATTGCCGCGGCGCCAACCCCATTTTGTGTTTCATGAAGATGTGACGGTTTATTTAATGCTGATAAGAAAATATTTTTTTTTGTATGCTAGGCAAGGATTTGACCGCCATCTCCCCTCATGAAGAGTGGCGATGCCGCCGAAGACGGAAAAATATATTGAATGTTTTGCGTACATATATCTACTCCAAAACGACTTGTATAGCACGTATTTCGGCGTTTTTCACAACTCTGTCTTATTTATCCTACGGTTTTTGTATTAGAAAGCTTAATTTATATACCTATTTATAAGAAATGACGGCGGTCCAAGTCATGAATGGCTATTCCACTATATTAGCAAATATAATCAAAACACTTGTGTCAAGTGATGCTAACTCGTGTTACTCGTGATGTTTTGGAATGCAATCATGATTCGAACTATAATAAATATTTGTTTTACTGTTTTGTTTGTTGGACGTAGATAGATATAGATGTATAAACATGTGTTTGCCAGATATGTTGATAAGTTTCAATGGACTAGAGTTGAGGTTTCCGGTAAATTTTGATATTCATCATCATCATCAGCCTTATCGACCCACTGCTTAGCCTCCTCTCCCTTGTGCCATTCGTCTCTATTTTGCGTTGGTTGCGATTTTAAGTTAGCTACCATTTTGACTTAAATTTTTCAATACTTTTAATAAAGCTATCAAAAACTAGAATAAGGTATTTATGCGTTATAGACAAACATTTGACCACCATCTCACCTGATGGAAAGTGATGATGCGGCCGAAGATGTGACCCCTCGGGGAACAAAATGTTAAAGCTAGATCCTTATTTAGCTACAGAACCTTTTTTATAATCGCACAATAAGTCTAATTATTGCAAAAGAGCAAAATAAAAAAAACAGTATGTGTCGCTAAGACACGATAAAAGTAAAACTTTTGCATTACAGAGAAACATTACCCCTACCACTTTTCGTCACACAAAAAGCTTCGGATCAAAGAAAGAAAGAAAGAAAAATAATTTATTTCGATACGTAGCAAAAAAATTATAATAACAGTGAAACACTTATGAACTAATAATTAATTATATATCCTACTAATTTTATAAATCCGAAAGTTTGTGTGTAAGTGTGTAAGTATGTTTGTTCCCTCTTCACGCTTTAACGGCTGAACGGATTTGGATGAAATTTGGAATGTACTTAGATTATACCTAGGATTAACACATAGGCTACTTTTTAACTTGATAATAGCGGGCGAAGCCGCGGGGCACGGCTACATACATATATTAGACATGCCGAAATGGGTTTGCCTCAGCACAAAAGTCAAGCACAAAACTCGACGCTGATTTTCAGGCAAACCTGCGGGTGATATATAAATGTGAGTAAACTTATGAAATAAATATTTATATAAATCTAAATAAATAAATAAAAAAACGATAATACCTATAAAATATAATATACTTACGTAAAAAAAAATAACTATAATACATACAGGAATACTTATTATATGCACATACATAAAAATATTTATAACAAACAAAAAACTAAAATCAGAATTTCAAAGCTCCCATAAGAAGTGCCACTTCAAAATCAAAAAACCCAAAATTGAAATCAATTTGCAATGTTATTGCGGACACGTTTAAACTAGATTTTCCCCAAACAAACCACAAGGCGCCGATGACGTAACAAATGGTCAGAGTATCGACGGACCACCCCACTCGGCCGTCGACCCAACCTGCCGATCAAATATACCATTTCCAGTTCAAAGATTTACACTCCTTTCGGAATAACAAACACTAGCCAGGAGTTGCAGTTCGACCGCTAGACTTTGTAGCGTCTTGAAGTGAAGCAGTGAAAAAACTTGTTAATATGACGTAAATTTTTTAAATTAAAAAAGTTTATCTTTTTCACCAACTCCAAAAAAGGAGGTACTCCATTCATCGGAATCCTTTGCCAACCGACTTCAAAAAAGGAGGTTCTCAATTCGGCTGTATGATTTTTTTTGTTTAGTAGAGTATACTTCGATGTGGTCCCAAATAAATTAAACAATTTTCGAAATCGGTCAAGCCAAAACCGAAAAATAAGCGATGAAGTCGGTTTTTTAAGCTTTGCTTGCGCTTCAATAATTTTATGTACCCTAGAACTTCGTCATTTATTTACTGATTTGGAAAATTATTGTTCTGTTCGAAACGACCCGTTATATAATTACTGTACGGCGTACGTTCTAGTTGGTCCCATTATAAATTGATCAAAATCTGATGAAGTTTCGGAGATATTTGCTATTGAAGTCGGTTATTTGTTTTTTTTTAAACTCGTATATAATATTATATAATCACAATAACAATGAGCAAACATTTACAGTCTTATTTATAAATATGTCGCTTAGCAATGCTTAGCCACCTCTTAGTTAAGCAGGTCTTAAGCCCATAATCAATGATTATTGTTTTTTCACTCATAAACATTAGTTAGGCGCTACTTAGTTGAGAAACCCACAGAGAATCGAAAATAATAGAAATTTACATGATTGCCACAGATTATAACTAGAACAGTCGGCTAAAATTTAAATTATACGAATACAGTTGTCAAAAATGTGTTTTTTTTTTCCTTAATTTTGGCTTCGCAATCTTATGCATTTAGCCAGTGTCAAGTGATAATATATTTCAAGTGTATTTCATATTATAGGTCCTAGTCACAAGTCACAGTCAAAGTCAAGTAAAAGAGTCAAGGTCCAGTCGTAGTCAAGTCATGCCCTAGTAAAGTGGTAGAAACTTTACTAGAACTTCTATTGGAGTTTTGGAGCGAAGGTGAAAATCACGTTTTTCAACTTTGTATGATTTGCCTACACTTATGCACGTTCACTAAGTATTAACGGTTGATAATCCACCTTTATTACACATTAACACTCGAAGAATCACAGGTTTTGGAAAATTTTACAAAATCAACAACGCCATTTTTTCACTTTCGCGGCAAAACTCCAATGTGTTTTTATTAATGTGTTGAAATGAAAATGAAAGACAGGTGACATTCAACGGTTGTCGAAGTAAACAATTTGGCGGAGCTTTTTTTATACCGCGAAAGTGTAAAAACGGCGTTGTTGATTTTGTATAATTTTCCAAAACCTGTGATTCTTCGACTGTTAATGTGTAATAATGGTGGATTATTTTGATGCACGCCTACACCCCTCTTCTCATCTACCATGAGTTGACTGGTAGAGAATGTCCCTAGCATTAATTCCACCTCTTGTACTTTTTTGTGCAATAAAGAATTAAACAAATAATAATAATAAATTATTAACCTTTTAACTGTGGAACCTTTTATATTTGGATAATGGAGCCAAAAAATAATGTGAAACAAAAGAGTTTGGCCTCGTGTACTTTATCACTCCTTTTTATTACGCCGTGGTCGGGTGAAAAGGCAATGCAAAGCAGTTGGACTGCACACGTCGACAGTAAAACAAAACAAACCTAATGCAGGCGAATAAAAACGTTCCGCCATTTTACAATGCTATAAAAGTCCACATCAAAGCTGCAACAGCTTTCAATGAACGTTGGGACGGATTCGCGACTGCTCCATCTCAATCGTTATTTATTACTTTAGTTCCTAGACTTATAGTTTATATAATTAATATATCAAGCTGTGCCCCGAAGCTTTGCCCGCGTTTATCAAGTTAAAACTAGTCTATGTGTTAATCCTAGGTATAAGCTATGTAATTTAATAAAATAAATGACTATAACGAATGTATAAACACAAATATTATATAATGTTTATTATGTAGTATTTGTGTTTATTTCTTATCTGTCAACAAAACCTAGCAGTCCTCCTCTCTTCTAAGATTATTGCGGTGCCCCACAGGGTCTATATAGAACTGTACTCCTAAAAAACACCTGTTTATTAATATTATTATAGATTGCAATAAATAAATGAATATGAATATGAATATTTTAAAGTTAAAACTATCTTGAGTATTACACATTATGTTTCAATGTTATATCCGGCTTAAAACACGTAAAAAATTACGACTACAAAGTCGACTTTTTTTCATGTGTTTTAAGCCGGATATAACATTGAAACATAAGCTATGTACATGCCAAATATCATCCTAATTCTTTCAGCCATTACAGCGTGAAGATCAAATCAAATCAAAATTGTTTATTTACATGGGCCCCAAAGAGGCACTCATGAAAGTTAATGAATCTATTGCCAGATTCGCAAAATTACAGCCATCTCGAGAAGAACCTGGCAAGAAACTCGGCGGCGCATTTTTTTTTCATTCATTTTTTTTTTAAAAACATTCTTAATTTCTAGTACATCATTTTCTTAACCTAGGTGTTATTATGGTAGAGGAAACAAACATACTAACCCATTTACGGGTTGTTCCGTACTCATCCTATGACGTCTCATCCTACGGCTATTTTTTTCTTAACTCAACCGATTTGTATTCTTAACTTAACCGATAGCAATTTATATTTTTTTTATTCTTAATTCATTCTATGCGTATTCTTAACTCAACCTATGACATTTTCTTTTTAAAATACTTCGATTTTCGTGTGTAAGGTTGGCATAAAAATATAGTACTGTTAAAAGTATTATTATTTTAATAAAATAAAACGATTATTGTGACAATAATGTTATATTTTTTTTTTAAATGAACGTAACAAATAACGTACAAATCAACATTAAATAATTAAAGTTACAAAACAGATATACACACAAACTTTCGAATTTATAATAATAGTGTGATTTGTAACAAAAAAACGTTTATGAAAATGAATAACAATCGCGAAAATAGTTAAAAAGTAGTAAAAAGACAACTGATTTTGATCAAGAGGCATTTTCTTTATCGATTAAAATTATTTTATATTATTTTATATTTTTTGGCTAGCTAGTTCGGCTATTTTGTTTCTGTTGCTTATAATGTCAAATAAATAAGACATGAGTCAACTAAAAGTTGCCTCAAAGCACTGTGAATTTGGCGATGAAGTCATTTAAAGAACTTAAAATATTTATTGAAAGAAAATAAATATCTGACAAAAGTGGTCATGGGCGTCCAATTGGGACAAAATTACTGACGTTGAAATTAAAAAGTTGCATATTTGCAATTAAAATAAAACAAGCCACGACATTTTCGGAAATTCAGTTAACAAATATGGCGTTAAAATCAAAACAATTACGAAAGAGACAATGGAAGGCGATGCCATAAAAGATTTCGCCGAAGAAGAATTAAGCAACACCCCCCGGAATGTGAGACCACTAATTTCTAAGAACAGAGCGAGTACTGTTCTTGTTATGACTGACAGACAGACAAACCTCAATTAACACTAGTATCATTAATTAACATTCGAGTTTTAAGAATTATGTGAGTTTGCAAAAGCAATAGGCATAACTGCGAATAATCTGCAAGTACCTGAGCTATTGTTGAAACGTGTAATAATAATTTTAAAATTCCAACTTAAAAAGAAAAGAAAAGTGAATCGTTATTTACTAAGCAAGCGTGCTCCACCTTAGACTACATCGTCACTTTCCATGTGATGTAGTCAAACGTTTGCTTAATCACTAATAAATAAATTAAACGCAAGCAAAGCTAAAAAAACTGACCTATTCGCTTTTTTATTCGGAACCATTAAACATAAACGCTTTCACACTCGCAGCCCCACAATAAGTTCTATGACTTGTGTCGTGGGTGCCGGAAACATACAAATCACACACACAACCAGAACCAGAAAGACAAATTCTCCTTTAAATATGCATTATTGAGGGTAACTCAAAAGCTATTGTTCAGATATTGATCAAATGGGACCATGAGACCATATGGGAAGCACCAGCTTTTAAAAAATATTCATCAAAATAGGTGCACCTAGAAATAAGTTATGACACATAAAAAAAAATTGAATTGAGAACCTCCTCCTTTATAAAGTAGGTTAAAAAACGTTGCAACTAAAATGTCACAGCTACAAAGACATTACTATCTAGTTATAAATACGTATCTTAATACATGATTGAAACAGGCTTGTCCCAAAAAGCTCGTTGTTCATTAAACCACGAAACCTTGAAATTGATCCAACCGCATCATCGGTGTGCATGTCAACCTACTTTTAAGACAACTAATTTTAAATTATCCTCACCACTATCGCAACTACTTAAAGCCCAAATTTGAATAACGTGTCTCATAATCTAAATATGGATACTTGACCACCTCAACGGTAAATCCTGACATGTGGATAAGATGGACACATGTCAACAATGCCTTATATCGATATATTTCAATATAGTAATCGGATTTGTGGCTTATGATGAAATTGAAGGAGTTAATTAGGTCCTTTCTCTTTGATCTAGATACAAAATTGCAAGCATGGAAGTACGGCCCAGTCTGTAATTAACTAATCACAAACATTTTTGTATCGACCTCTTTTTTACACTTATAGGCTTGAATTAAATTCGAAGTATGTTACTGCCAAAAATAATTTTACTTACTGCCTTTGAACATAATATAATACGAGTATAATTATGCACAGTAATAATATGATCAGATCCTTTGATTATATGTACTATATAATCAAAGATTTGAGCCTACAGCAACGTGAGGTTTAGTTTTCTTACGGGCTCAGCCTTACGCTATGAGACAGAGCAATTTTGCATTACATATTTTCATTAGAAATGATTGAATCCTAAAAAAAAATCTAAATTATAATTTTCTTTGCATGTATAGCGTATAGCGTGTTTTATGCCTTTTATAAAATCCTAAGGTAAATCTAAAAAAATGTTATTAATTATGTTAATTTCACAAAGGAGGAACTAAAAGATACCTACGTTCAACCAGTAGCATTGTTACGCCAACGTCATGCGTATAGATTTGATATAGTAGGTAATGTGTTCTATCAAGATGATTGTATATTACTATTGTTTGAATCATCTCAACGGAGTATCACTTCAATCGATTATATTGGCAATCTAATTTTAATTTATTAATCTATCTAAAACTAGGTTAACTGCTTTGAAACAATAACAAGAACGGCTATAAAATCAGCTAGATTAACTTATTGTATAATGTAAACAGATCGTAAAATATAGATCTTAAATAGCTTCTCAATTAAATGATCCGAAAATAAATACAAAGAACACTTCAGACATTTTCTTGAACATTGAATATGTCTGTGGTCAGTTCAGTCTCTCAAATGTTATGATTTGTGAAGTCAAAAGTCAACATGTCAAGTCAACTCGTGTTTAGAAGATGCCATGTCAATATAACTGTGATGATAGGTTTTATATAGGTGATGTGATTAAGTTACAAATAACGGCGAGGAAGTTTTTCTGTCTTAAGGAGATCGCCGAAATCGCCGAAATGTTCACATTTTATGTGCACTGTACAAGATTATGTTTGCCCTAAGCTCTCCGAAATATCTTGAAGAACGGTTTATCTATCTCTCTTCTCAGGGGCGACCACGTACGTCTCAAGTCTCTTACTCGGACTCTTTCACAGTAACAGCTATTCACTTATGAAAGTCTCCCAGTTGACATTCGTCGAGGTACATCGATTGAGAATTTTAAAGCAAAGGTTAACAACCACTAACTTTTTTTAAAGAATAATTAAGTTGAGAAACAAATCTTTCCACATGTTAGCAACGTTTAATAATGTTTATGTATCTATATTGCTATATAATTATATTTGTGATAATATAAATAGATGTATGTATTTGATTATGTATGAAGATAAAGAAATACTGTATAATACTTAATTAACAAATATTTATAAATGTATCCTACTAATATTATAAATCCGAAAGTTTGTGTGTAAGTGCGTAAGTATGTTTGTTCCCTCTTCACGCTTTAACGGCTGAACGGATTTGGATGAAATTTGGAATGTACATAGATTATACGTAGGATTTACACATAGGCTACTTTTTAACCTGATAATAGCGTGCAAAGCCGCGGGGCACAGCTAGTTATTCCATAAATGTTTAAACCCACTTATATTATAAATCCGAAAGTTTGTGTGTAAATGTGTAAGTGTGTAAGTATGTTTGTTCTCTCTTCACAATTTAACGGCTAAACGGATTTGGATGAAATTTGGTATGTACATAGATTATACCTAGGATTAACACATAGGCTACATTTTACCTTGATAAAAGCGGGCGAAACCGTGGGGCACTGCTAGTTAATAAATAAAACTTACTTCTCCGCAGCATGTGTACTTCCACTTAAAATCTACACGATACACCGAGGTTAACTGGAAGATAATGCTTCACAGCATTAAGTTCGCCTGTGTACCTACAACTAGTGTTTTTATGCTATAAATAATTTTCAATCAATCAATCAACAACCTAAGTATAATGGTAATTTAAAACAAATACTGAAACTCTATTCTTCATTGTCTAACTAACGTAACCATGTAGGTGTCGTTCTACTGATCTGGACCAAGTACAGCTTCGAGAGGGAAAGTGGAAGTGAATCCCATAAATTCTGGACGCACAATGTGAACACGCTTGTCGAGGGTCGAGCCGACTTTGTACTCTTGATTTGTGGCCGTGTCCTGAGGTGGTATGGAAATTATATATCGGAGATAAATGTGAGGCTTTACAGGTACAATTATCAAAATGTAGGCAGAATTTTTGTATTAAGTTTTCGAGTGTCATTACTGAGTATCTGTATTTATTCATTATAATCAACAGCATTTTACTTGTGATATTTCTTATATCTAAATGTTTACAAGACACAGTCCATGGAATTTCATAAATCACACTTTTAACACTAGGTATGCGGTGAAAAAAAAATTTTATAACCATGAACAGCCCATGACGTTCCCATAGGTGGGATTCTTAGCCTTCTCTCATAAGAAGATAGTGAAGGCCATAACCCACAATTTATCATTATATGATTACATAGATACTTTATATTCTGGTTCTAGGTGTAATGTGTGTGATGTGAATGTTTCCGGTACCCACGATACAAGTCTTTGAATTTAGTGTGGGGCTATGAGTGTGAATGCGTTTGCGTTAATATAAATAGGAACTTGTAATTAAACTAAGCGCCACCGAGTTTCTTGCTATAGTCTTCTCGAGATGGCTGTTATTTTGGTAGAAAAATCATTAACTTTCATGAGTGCCTCATTGAGGCCCATGTCAATAAATAAATTTGAAATTTGAATGTATAGCGAGTATGATAAATACCTTATCTATGAAAATTTTTCTTTTAATGCTCTCACAACATGTTTATTTTTTTTTATCTTTAGGGGATGGAAAAAGCAACATATAAGATATCTCACTCATAGCCCTGCACAAAATTCGAAGACTTGTCTCATGGCAATATTTACATCAAACACACAATCACACCTAGAACCAGAAATACACATTTCTTTTCAGGATAAAACTTGTAACAGGATAACCGCTGCTTGAAGCGGTCGCCCAACCAACAACGCAAGCGAGCAGTTCCAAATAATGATTACCTATTTTTTTCACTACTTTATAGAGTGCAAAAGAAAATCAACTTTGTATAATCACCACCAACGATTCGTTTTCAAATGACCATACAAAAATGTCAATGTCACCTCAACCTCTTACAAAGCTCTCATGCAAACAAAAAACTTGTCACTACCATTTACCAAACAACGTGTTAAACCCCTGTATAGAACTTAAGCTTAAACGATGTCTATTTGATAGAACGAGGGTTATCGACCTCGGTAAATAGCTGTTGCCGCAGCACAATAGACAATCGGATCTATTGAGGTCCCAGCATCGACTGGTGTTCCACAAGGGGCAATATAATACTGCATTTGCTTCTTCAAAATGTTATTGTAAAGACTGGTGATCTAATCGGAGAGCTCTTAAAGATACTCGAATGAACAGTTACTCTAATGGATCTTCAGATTTTGTATCGTATATTAAGCCAAGTG
Organism: Lomographa bimaculata; assembly: GCA_948107665.1. Taxonomy (NCBI): domain Eukaryota; kingdom Metazoa; phylum Arthropoda; class Insecta; order Lepidoptera; family Geometridae; genus Lomographa; species Lomographa bimaculata. Next base: position 17,091,993 of record OX403589.1, read on the forward strand.
CTGATATAAAGTCGTCTTATCGACGACGCTCGTTATTTTGGTTTTGTTTTTTTAATTTGCAATTATTATAAATAAATTGCATGCATATTCTTTTTTTTTTTTTTTTACTTGTGACAGGCTAGTGTTTGACCACTATCCCACCTGATGGTAAGTGACGATGTGATCGAAGCTGGAAAACACACTAGACCTGGAATACGCAGTTATTACCATAGTTATCTTTGTATTGCGTTCATTATAACATTTGAGCAGACATAATTGTATAAGATTAGATCAATTCATAAATATTAATAATAGAAAGAAATATGTAAGTATGTGAATTATGTAAGTGAAAAATTAAAAGGAGTTAAACGATACATAATCGTTGTAACGCCTTGACGAATTTTAATTTGTCAATTTTTATCTTAGTAGTATTGTCTCGAGAACTTCTATTACCCTGTCTAATTAGATTATTTAGGTACTTAATATACAAATGTTAACATAAAATGTATAGCGCCTAAGGGACCTTGATATACAAAGCGGCCAGGGCGCGCGGCAGAGCCCGCATTGCGGGCGACCGCCCGCAACGCTTTCCCCGCGCTGCCTCAATTTCGTGTATGCTCTAAGTGTAATAAAATGTTCAAAGCGCCCGAGGCGCGCGTACAGGACGCTTTTCAAGTCCCTTAGACTCCGAATTTGTCGATATTTAATCGTTTGGACTATACACAGTTCTTTGTTAGGTATCTAACTACAAATCACATTTATTATAATTATTTCAATACATATGTAATAGGGTGTAAAACCGTTTTGTAATGATTTAATAATGTAGGTGGAGAATAAAGTGGCATCAGTACAGATTTGAATGCGATCAGCGAAAAACGGACCTGCAATGTGCCGATACAGGCTGATACCGGTTATGCAGGTAATGCCAGTGAGTATCACACTAATATTATATATCTGAAAATTCGTGTGTGTCACACTATACTATATATCCAAAAGTAAAGTGTGTAAATGTGTAACTATGTTTGTTTCCCCTTCACGCTGTAACGGCTGAACGGATTTGGATGACTTTTGAATTGACATAACTTATACCTAGTATTAACACATAGGCTGCTTTTGACGTGAAAACGTCTTATAAATCGATGAACACCGGCTGCTCGCACAAAAAAGTGTCACGTTCCGCCTGAGCCAGAGCTGATTTTTTAAACTGGATAAACGCGGGCGAAGCCACAAGGCACGGCTAGTTAGCCATAAAAAAGAATTTACTCCACCCGAGGTTTCAGCTATCAAGGAAGCAGTGACAAAATGGCGACTAGAGACGAGAAAACTGAACTGCGCAAATGAAACTGTATGATTGTATGCTTTGTACAATACATACCACATTCATTATACTTCTATTGTTAGTTGATGCTAGTCAGTTTCGTCACGCCAATTCGCAAGAATGCGGTTTACTTTACCAAACCACAACATGATCTTAAGAGAGTAGATATACACGAAAGAATAATCTTTAAGTCGATGGAAAAGATAGAATCTTTTACAAACGTGCCTTCATATAGATGGAAACTAGTTTAACCTTGAGTCACTAATTTGCTCGTCGTGATGTAGCCTTAATTGAGCTTTTAGAGTCGACAAAGAGTAATGGGTTACCCCATTACTCTTTGTAACATTACGATAGTTATCGAATTCGAGACATCCAACGCACTTCACTAGTTAGGCTGGTTACACATTCAATTTGGTATCTATGAGTGCCAATTAATACTTAAGTTTCCAAATAAACGTACTACGACCGAGTTGGCAGCTCTCTGCCCTCTATCCGTAGGCTCTGGGCCCGATTCGCAGACGTTGCTCAATTTTCCTTTCCAAAAAACATGTGTGTTCTGTCATCAGTTTTTCTGGTTTTGTGTATGTTTCCGGTACCCACGACACAAGTTTTCGTGCTTACTAAGCGTGGGACTTGAGTGTGAATGCTTTTCTTTTGTCTAAACGCCAAAACGCAACAGCACATTTTTTATATTATATGTACTTACCTAGTACAGACACGATAGAGATTCGTACCCTCCTCTACAGCATTTCCTAGTGTTTATCAAGTTTTCATAGCTACAGTAAATTCGCAAAGCCCATTCTGAAGAATACCTGCGATACCCATGCTGAAAGACCCAATAAAAGACAGAAAATATAATGCAGTTCTGCTGAGAATTTAAAATGTACTGCTGAGCGCTAACCCGCTACCGATACCACACCGATTTCAAAAATACCAATACCAGGATTACTATGGATAAGGTATCAATAATAAGTGAAGACTTGACAGTCGAATAATAATTATGTGTGATCGAATATCGATGGATGAAAGCTAAAGTTAGCTTCTATCGCGGGGCCTTGAGCGTGGAGACCGAATCCAGAAATTCCGTAACGAAAATAACCTAACACCCCCCACTCCGACCGGCACAGCGGTGATACTTTTTAGTTTTGCCATCTATCGATGAATAGCAGAACTTTTAATGACTTTTTTGAAATATCACGCTTGTCTCTTTAGTTCAGCAACTCGCCTCTAGGTGGCAGGAAAAAAGATACTGCATAAATAAAATAAATAAATAATTATAATTGCATAAGTTGATAAAAAATGCTATGCAATAGCTTTACCGCGACAGTCCACGAATGCCACACGTCTTTTTTTTTCAGTGAAGATAAGTTCTGCTGATCTCAAAGTTGAATGAGTAGTAACGTAACGATACCGATAAGTGCCTAGTATTCCACTGGGTAGGTATCATTTATAAGTGAAAACTTAACCGAAGGCTGAGATCGATAGACAAAAGCGCTGGCTTACTCGTAACGCATAGTTATTATTTTCGCCTAAGGCCAGAAATCTTTTTTTTTTTCAGTAAAGATATGCAGTTCTGCTGAGTATACCTACTGAAAACGTACAGCTAGACCGCGGGACCGCTATCGCTACCGATATCACATTGATCTCAATAATAAATAACGTAACGATACCGATATCTACCTAGTATAATAATTCCACTAGGTAGGTATCAATAATAAGTGAAGACTTAGCCTTAGTCGAATAGTTGGTGTTCGGCTGTGATCGATGGACGAAAGCGCTGACTTAATTAGAAGTGATTATTTTAGGCATATCTTGGCGAAAGTTGGTATAACGATGTTCACTCGTAGTCTATGTTATAGTTATAAAGCATATTTAAGTACCTACATTAATAAATCTTACAACTCACGATTTGATGGCCAAAGTATAATGCCATTGTGGATTTGTATTCTGTGAAAGTCATTGAAATGGCAAATGTTTTTAGAATGAAGGTTGACATGAAATATTTATAGTTTCTGTTCATCTGTGTTGTTCAAATGGAGTTCAACCGAGCTAGACGCTTACATCTATCGTAAAGTAGAAACGTTTTAGCGATTCTACTTTACGACTTTTGAATGTCGTTAAATATTGTGTCAACTTTAGAAACCTGCGCTTTGGTAAATTCCGGACCCTCCCATGCCTCTTCATTCTTAACCAACTTAAATAATTGGAAAAGTTCTCCATTCGTTTGAATGTTACTATTTTTAGGTGTACCGATTACTGCATAACTCCAGTCTCGGGTTCAATCCCAGCCTCAAGCGATAATTTTTTTTCTAAATTTAATACTTTAGTTCTTAGCTATGTTTGGTGAAAATCGATGTCCAGCCATTTTCAACTGACTTCAAAAAGATTGGTTGTCTGTAAAGTCGGTTTACGGTCGATAATTTTGCGTGAAAACGTTATAAGACGAACGCTTAGGCTCTCTTTCGCTTGTTTCGCGCTCTCGCTTCCACGCTCAGGCTCAGGCGGAACGTGACACTTTTTCGTGCGTGCAGCCGGTGTTCATCGATTTATAAGACTTTATCACGTCAAAAGAGGTTCTCAATTCGAGTGTACCTATGTTTCTTTTTGTATGTATGTGACGCGATGTCTCCGCAAATTATGAATCGTTTTTGATGTTTTTTTTGCTTAGGGTGGTCCCATGCAAATTTTATCAAAATCGATCAAGCCAAAACCGAAATATAAGCGATGATGTCGATTTTTTTAAGCTTTGCTTGCGTTTAGACCTTCGAGTTTTTGTTATACTACTTTTGGCTGCTCTTCTTGAGAGCTTAAGCAAGGCAAGCATATTTACCACTACCGACCACATCGTCAGGCAAGATGGTAATCATGGTTAAACTTAGCCTATTAGAAATTTAAAAAATGTTTACCCCTAAAGATAAGGTCCATAAGGTAGTTCTAGATACTAAAAGGCAAGTCTTTGTTTGACCGTATTTGCATAGTAAACGGCTATCCGATCTGCTTTTACTAGTCAAAGTTCATTCAAAGCCTCTTGTACGCTCAAAGTCAACAAAGCGGGTTCCTGTCGCTGACATTCCGAAAACAAGGCCGCGTGTTATTGTTTAGTGACCACTGAAGGTTTGAACGAGGAATATGCCAAGCTTACCGAAGTAAAGGTACAGGGTTACTAATCACTTGAAGCTTTGCTACGAGCTACGCTACATGCTACATAGTAGTAGTCGATTTAAGGTGGTGCAGAACCGCGCTGGGTTGTGCTTAAGTATTTATTTATTCCAATACCCAGTTCTACAATATAAATGTTAAAGTTATAAAAAAGGTTAAAGATGGTTAAGACGATCTTGAGTGTTCGGCGAAGTTCCCAAAATGCTCGATGCATTACCACGCTGTATAGCAAGCCTCTGCCCAAAATACAACCCAGCATTTTGGTCATGTGCCGAAAACGTGATTTGATTGAAAGCCTATAAAGACAAACCTCAAACGTCATCCGTTTATGATTGACATACATTAAGTTTGCTCAAAGCGGTTCGCTTCTACATTTATAATTAAAAACAATAAATTACACATTACAAATCCCGTATAAATATAATAATATTTCAAGAAATCACTTATATGATAGTTGTTTATAAATAGAACATTATGAATTAGCCTGATTCAGATATTTGTTGTACAAACGTAGCATAGCAAATCTCGATGTAGCTGACCACGCTTATTGACGAGCCCGCATTAATAGGTACGATTACAGCAAGGTTATTGGTTATTGATATTTATGATTGGTTGGTTGATCTAATGCATCTGTGCATCGGTACATTTGTGAAATGGCTGGTACACGTTTTGTAGGTTGGGTATAAATCAAACCTGGCCTTTTCGTCATTGATAATTAATGTTTGGTTTGTTTGTATAAAGTAATGCTTTGAAACTCCACTTTAAGAGAATGTTTGTGAATGTTTCCGGCACCCACGACACATGTCATTTGTACTAAGTGTGCGGCTGTGTGTGAAAGAGAAAAAAACGATCTAGAAAATAAATTATCAAAACATAATCTTGAAGAGACTACAAAATAACTGTGAATCATTATATGAATCTTACTTCATACACAAAATACTTGTTATTCCGTATAGGTCAGAAATGGTAACCAACTGATGACATTAATTTGAGTAGGCAAGACTAATCGAGACAATGCAATTGTTGAGCTAATAGAACTTGAAGAAATAAAAGATGACGTGAAGCACCTTCCAATTGAAATACAATAAATCATAATATATAAAACAAATATCTAAACCATCGAACAGACGTATGAGTCCACATTAGTCGCAGGCATGCTTTATCACATCAGGCAGTCATATGAGCCGTGATAACATTCCACGTGTATGGATACAGTGCTGCAGGAAAATGGGGAGGCTAATACCGACTAGGTATTGAACTGACGACAACAGCTAATCAATTTTACAGGATGCATCCGCACAATGAAGCAAAAACAGCTCAGTGAAATTAGAGGTAAAATTATGGATCGAACGATTGCGGTTTCATGCCCTAAAAAAGGCTTCAGCTTCCTGTGAAATCCGTGATGACGGGGTATTTTTGTGCTTGCATGTCAACGTGCTACTCTTCTATATATTCGCAGTTTGTTTTACCACCCTGGAGTAGAAAAATCTGCCGCCATGCCATAGAATGCTTAGTTTAGCAACAAAAATTTGAAGGTAAGAGTTTGTTTGGTATCAAAGATCTTTATAGTGCCTCCTACTTGCTGACTGATTGACGAATAAATTGCTGAAGAACGCTAGACTTTGAGACTACGCTCAACCAATTATTATACAAAATACAACATTTATACATTACAACATATATTACTCACGATCCTCGCATTAGGACAAGCCTGTACGGCAGGTAATTAAATTAAATTAAAGTGGTATTATTAAATGGACCTTCTCCAAGAGAAAATAACACTATTATTTTTCTCTCGATTCATCATCATCATAAACGCGGTTGAAGCTGCGGTGCATATAAGGAACAGCATCATGACAACACTGCCGTTTCAGATAGACAGTGTCTGGTCCAATAGCTGTCGAAATGCATTCTACAGAACCAAGTTAGGTAACATGACCGATACCAGGTAAAACGGCGGACCAGTTGTCACATGGTGTACATGCGCTATCTACGACAGCCATGTATATAACTTACGTGTATATACTGCTGTTATATGCAGAGGTATGCGATAACGTAAATTGGTATCGGAGTGCGCAACTTACCTCGGTTCGGTTACGGCTAAGAAATTAGGTTTAGGTTTTCAAAGCCGTGACTGTGGCGGATTGCTATAGGTAAGTCAGGTAGTCCTAGGGCTTTGCTTTTCTAATCGAAAACAATGGAATGTTTTCATTGAATGATTAATCACGGCAATAAACAAACATTTTCAGCTCCGGGCACACCGCATTTCATCTGTTTTCGACACGTTTATGCAGCTATTTACAAACGTTTATTTTCCTACGTCACTCAAAATAATGTAATAATAAATATAATAAATTGTATCTAGGGATTAACGCCAAATTGTGTTTCTTCAAAATCGTGCGTGATTTACTGTTATGCCATTTTAACACATTTATTACGGACCGTACCGATGTTTTTGTTATTTACTTTTCTATTCTACTATTTGTTAATAACATTGTATGTTGGAGTAATGACTGTAATAGCAATAGTTGGCCTCTCCTACAAACGCTTTCTCACTTCTTCATTCTCCTTTTTTAACTTTCTTCTCTTATATATTTCATATCATAGAATTTCGTACTTTAAACTTAGTCTCATTAATTCTGTAGTAGTATTACGAAATTTTGCATTTAATTTATGCCATAACAGTTAGTTTTGACTACTTTATTTCAGACTAGCCGTGCCTCGCGGCTTCGCCCGCTATTATCAAGTTAAAAAGTAGCCTATGTGTTAATCCTAGGTATAAGCTATGTACATTCCAAATTTCATCCAAATCCGTTCAGCGGTTAAAGCGTGAAGAGGGAACAAACACACTTACACATAAACTTCCGGATTTATAATATTAGTAGGATAACGTGAAGTACTATTTTTTAACTCCATATACGTACACTGCGTTATGGCGTTAACAACTCAAGGCCGGCTGCGCGTGAGTTTCTGTGTGATGGATTGTAAGTCAACAAAGAGAAGAGTTATGGTATGATGTAGTTTTTGGTAATCTCTTGTTTGTCATGGTCTTTTGTATATTTAGTTTGATATAGATGATAGATAGATAGATAAACTCTGTATTGAACACCTTAACAAATACATGACAAGGAATAATAATCTAGAAAATAAGTGTAACAACCGGCAGTCTTATCACTTAGAGCGATCTCTTCCAGACAACTTTTGGATGGAGAGAAATAAAGCAATGAAATTGGACGACAATAGAATTGGAAAACGGTGTTTTGTATAAATATAATAATATAAATAATATAACATACATAAGCAATAATATACCAAAATAATGAAGATGTCATATATTATGGCATATACATAAAGGACGTAAAGTCTGAGAAATTGTCAAAGATGCAGTGTGCCTGTGATTTAAACACACTCATAAAACCTGCATCTCAGTAACAGCTGGACATATTTGGATCAAATTTGTACGCAGATAGTGTTTATGTCAATGACGTAGAACACATGGAATGTTTTTTTTTTTTTTTATTTGTGACAGGCTAGTGTTTGACCACTATCTCACCTGATGGTAAGTGACGATGTGATCGAAGCTGGTAAACACACTAGACCTGGAATACGCAGGCTCTCAAGGATAACTGCCGGAACACCGTATTTGGCTTGGCGGCAGACTTTCAACTTGATGGTGGTAAGCTACTTTGGTAGCAAGCCAGACGAGCAACTCACAAAATGCTCTACCACCTCTCAAATGTCACCTGATTAGCACCACCCGGGGACCACGTGTAGGGAGTCAGACTTAAGGGGTATCCTCCTACGGACGTGGGTGACTCAGCCCCCAAAAATGTAGCTTATTATTTATTTTGGCTACTTTTTATCAGATTAACTTGGCATAAAACATACAAAACCTTCTTAATCGAAAGTATACACAACATTATACGTCATCACTTACCATCAAGGGAGATAGTGGTCAAATATTTGCCTACCCAGAACAAAAAAGTAGCTAATTAAGTATATACATATATATATATATATATATATATAAGAAAAAAATTCAACGATATCCGTATTAGTACACTCCACAGCGCTGTTTAACTTACTGCAAAGTAAAACATTAATGTTAACTAACCTCCGATGTTAAATTTTTTTGAAGTGAAAACTTCTTTAGGTGCGTTGAGCATTTTTTGTGTGAACAAAAATCATGGAACTCGCGTCATCGTCACCAAACGCTTTACAGATACATTTCAGCTGTCAGCGCGTGCACAACCTTCTTTGCAAACCAACAATAATTCAAAAATAATAATCTAAGAGCTCGACGATAAAATTTTGCCAAAAGACCAAAGACTGCCCCGCATATTTTTGTATTGGTTTATAATTTTGTCCATTAATGACACTTTTAGTCTCTATATTTATTTCATAAACTTTTTGATCACGTACTCTAGGTACGTCTATAATACTAAAATACATAATAACCCAGCCTATTTTACATGTTTATCAATACAACACGTATCATTTAACTCTTATCTTATAACATACTGTGTTAGTCAATGCACAACTGTAAGCATCGTCATCATTAAATCAATTTTAATTTCCCCTGCTTAATTAAATCATTTATGCCTGGTTAGTTTATCTGAGATCGCTCCGACTTGACTCTTGACCTATGTCTAGGCTGATATCCATCTCACCCGTTTGCTTGGCTCGAATATTGATCGCTTCATGACGTTTGATGTTAAATTATAATTTGGAAGTGTAAAGATTACTTTCGCAGTCTAGGTCAAGCCAGGTCATCACTGCAAAATAAACGTTGGAACGTCAATTTATACAAGGAACTAGATAGGTTGCTAGGTGCTAGGGATGTTAGCAATTAAACTTTTTCAACCGCCAAAACAGATAAATCAAAAAGCTACGAAAAAATTTCCTTTGCTGCAACATTTGATCCTTCTTATCAGCACCATTCTTTGACATTCAATTCTTTTAGCGATGCTTGCCACTTTTCATTATTCTTGCGTCGATAACTTAGCGAATCCAGTAAATCCATTCTCATCCTACAATCATTGGACCTTTTCCTCTATGATATGTTCCCCCCTCCTTCGTTCTGCAAATGCCATTACTTGTGTTCTTCTACTGGTAAATCAATAATGGGGTACTTTCCAACCCTAATAATGTAGATTGTATAGATGTATATAATTTTAGTTTAGATTAAGAAATTTAGGCAATTGACCCATAGATAGCTTTATTTATTGAGATTGTTAATTAAAATATTATAAGAATAATTGATGGAAGTAGAAAACTGTGGAATGTAATAGTTACGACTATTGGTGAGCTGTCGGGCGTCAATCTCTAATTTTCATTCCATTCAATTGTTAATTCGATAAAAATTGATTATGAAAAAATAATTAAGTAGATAATTGGATTTAAAATTTACAGCCGATTTTTAAGATACATTACTTTAACTTGGTTGAATTTGTAAACGATTCCCTTTGACTGTAATTTTCATATGATCGATGATTCAAACATTTGGTAGTTTGTTTAAATCGTCACTTACCATCAGGTGAGATTGTGGTCAAAGATTTGTTATAATACAACGCGTATTATTGATAACCCACTTCTTTTGTCGAAGTTGGTTTTTAAGCTTTTCAGTATTTCATTGCTCAACTTGCTGGGCTAACGTTCAGAACGACCTTAAATAATGTTCTTGTTTCCGATTACATTAAATTGTACAGTGCCCACGATCCTGCACGTGCAGTATCAATAATATCAGCATTTCGAAGTGTGCAATATCAATATAATGGACGGGCTACCGTCAGGCTTGCTACCTCGTATCTCATAGTGCTGTTGAAATTGATCGCCTTGTCATATTGTACTAATACTAAATTGATAGCTTGTCTAAATTTGATTATGTCTTCTAATAAGTTAACGTCGATATTAATCGTAAAACATCGTTTCGTTGTTCAAGTCTTAGTAACGTTTATAATTGTTATATTTTAATTTAGCTTTGGGTTCTGATGTAACTTATATATATTTATTGCTTTTATGTACACCGATATTAGCTAGTTTTTTACTTTATTAGTTCATTGACAACGTATTCTCGTAAACTGAAGTCTAAAAGGGGGAGTTCATTTAGTAAATTCTTAGAAGCATTTACATTGTATGTAGATTGTTTGTAGCCCGCCGGAGAAATGCAAACGCAAATACAACACAATTCATGGATTAATTTTTGTCTTTGCAAAATATGTTACTACTAGTCTTCTAAAAGGATTATGGACATAATTCCAAGGCGTCAGCATTTCACGCGAAATTATAGTACTTTACCCCATTCTACTTAAATTCTGGTGGATATGGTCAAATACCAGCCCATATGCCATTGCTAACGGTAAATATAAACCTAAACCGGTTCCTTCGTAATATCTCTTTAAAATGATAAGCTCACGATATTTCTTGACGTGTCGCAAAAGAGAGCTTTCATCCGCGCATTTCACTTAACCCCTAAAAAGGAAACCATTAAAACGAGATTGAGTCTCAAATGATCGATGGAAGAGACCTTTGGTAGTTTCCTGGTCCGGCTATTACTCCACATTCACACTTCCTTGTTTGGACAAAAGTAACAAGCAGGACGTTCATTATTCAGCCGTATCGCGACAATAGTGCCACTTCTCGCCACATAATAGAACAGGTTTTATTCATCGGTAACACTTAAATTGTCAGCGTAGCTGCAAAGCTGAAAAAAGCAACACTGTCAGACAATTTCTTGCTCCACAGTTCGATATCAGCTTACATAATCTAGCTAAGAACGTACTTTAAAAGGCATTAGAAGGTGCTATTAAAATCGATTATAAAAACTTTTCGACGAAATATCAAAACCTGAATACGCAAAAAGTAAATTGGCACCCAACAAAAAGCATACGGTTTGTCAGAATTGGTATGATTCATCGAAATAAATCGATTTGATGGACGCTATCAATTTACTGCGTGCTGCAAAAAAGCAATCTACAAAAGGGTTCGTAATGCAAAACGATACAATACGGAGAGTCCGTAGGAAACCGACCTGGCTTCATTTGCCGTTTGTCCGGTGTACGTTTACATTACATCACTACAAACTACATTAAAATAACATTAGGGTTTTTACAATCCTTTGATATGTTAAAGCTCTGTCAAAGAAGTGGACGCGTGTGACGCTACATATTCTTTAAACTTTTGACCATTCTTTACTAACAGCAAAAACAAGATGAACTAAGTAACTGGTACCTATAACAGTTTTAGCTTCTCAAACAATATGAGGACGGAAGCCATTTAGCCACATTTACCTCGGAATCCTATTCGCGTAGTCCATTGCCCTCCATAAAACTATTAAGAACCATCGACATCAAGGAAGCGGGAGCCAGACTCCAATAAAGGCTTGTTATGCAGAATTTTACTGGAGCATTGCACTGCAGCGGTGCAAACTTGGATAATTAAGGGTCGCTGACCCCAAGACTGGCGCTAGTGCTAAAATTCAAACTGGGTTTCGAACCTCGCGTTGGACCTGCTCAATTTCTAAACTTTATAATTAATTGGCGATTTGGAAATGAAAAATAATTAGTAACTGTAAAAGTTATAGCTAATCACTAAACTGGTAAGTAACAAATCACTGTCGCACTCTTTATCACTTCGCTCTAAAAGCTTAAGTATGGCTGGCATTTATAATAGCTGGGATATTTTGGTATTACCTGAACAAACATCAAAAGAAAGATTTAAAGTTTATGTCCATATTTGGAATATAAAGTTGTTGATCTAGTCTGATATTATAACTTCTGCAACATGTGTCATGTGGTGTAGTTTCTCATTTTATCTCAGAGTTACATCTGTCTGACCTTCAGGATGGAACGATAAATCTTTGTTTCTTACTCGGTTATTGTAAGCGTAGGCACATGAGTGGGTGTTTTACTTTAGTATTTTACTTAAATACTTATACGTCGCACAAAATTGCAGCGATATTTGCACTAAATCTAAAGAGTTCATCCAAAAACTGGTCATCAACTTGGGTGCTCGTGGAACGTGGACCTAATATAACAAGTTTTCCAAATAAGTCCTCGTTCATTTTTGAAATCGCTATTTCAATGGCTAAGGTAAAATGCTCAAGGATTCAAGATTCTCCGAACAATCCATGCTATGAAATGTCACATGGTAAACGCATCGGCATTCAAGTGTCAGTCCGAGTATTGTCCAAAACGGGTCTGCTCTGTTCAAGGCATACTTTTTTTCCGATACGTGAGACTCCATGGCGCGTCGTAACAAGCATTAAACCAGTTCTATTTTTTATCCCGTCATCACGCTGTACCTGGTAGTAAACACATAGCACACTGCACAATACAACATATTATTTCCTCATAAAAATCCTCCCTCTTGGGAGAGATTCTCGGCTAGTACCAAATTAAACATTCCTTCACGATTTGATGATCCTCGTTAAATCATTACAATTATCGACTTTCACTCGCTCGTATGTGACCGATACTATAGTAATTGGTCCCAAACAAGAAACTGCAAGAGTCGAAATTATTCTCATTATAATACCATAAGTGGATTACGAAAAAAATGAGTATCACGCGAGACTTTCCTTTCACCTTCTCGGAACGCAGTCCGCTAATTACCGAGTTCATCGGTCTCGAGTTACACTGGAGCCTATTTAGGTGGACTGTTTGACTGTTTACTCTGTGTAGTAGATTCATACCTAACAAGATTCAATTCTCCGGACCTGTATCATACAGGTCCGGAGAATTGAATCTCGAAGACAGGTTTACATCATGTACAAAAGGCAGACTAATCAAAATAATGATTCGCAATAATAGCATGGAGCGCTCCAGAATTTATCATTCAATCAGGTTCTCTGTTCGGTCGAATCGCTCTGGAGAATTAAACTGTTCGATAGCGTTGCGTCATCTTTGTTTGAGTCAGCGCTCGTGCCTACAGACATCTCCCACACTTTTCATAAAGACTTAATTTAAGCCGGAAGCTCGCAGAAAGTCAAGTCTTCTTTATTAAGCTCGCTTCGTGTTTAATCTGCGATGCGGACGATGCGGTGATTAGTGCTGGCAGACAGATGACAGATTAGAAATGCAAACGACATTGTAAGCACCACAGGCACCATTGAAAGTGCAACGAGATTTAACACTTCTAAAAACTATGAACTGGCTTTACTTGTTCGAAGTTGTCCATAACTTTGCCGTGATGTATTTCTATGTGGACAGCTTAAACAGCCATCCCGGTTAAACAGGTTAAGACGGAAATCTAGGCAGCGATTTAATGAATCGCATCCGCAGTTGTCGCAACAGCCAGCGGCAGACCTCTGCCTAAGGAGGCTCATTAATCGGGTACATGCCACTCAGGCTGAGCTTACAGCGGCGGCTTAAAGGATTTCATAAAGGGCTCCTCATTTATGTCGAAGCTTTCTTTGAGTGAATTGATGGAATTCCTTTTTCTATGCGCATTTGTATATTACATGCTGTGAATAGAGTGGTGACATGACTTTTATAGGATATAAATCATTCGAACAAGTCATAATAACGGTTGGTAAAGTTGGAAGTTTCTTATCATAAAACAAACGTCAATAATCAATAACAATTTTATCGAGAGTAATAGCTTTATAGGCCAAGTTACTCGTGCAAAAAAAAATCTACTTTGGGTCATACTTCTTAGTAACAAAATTTCACGCATCTTTCTGTCTGCCTGGTGGATCAATAGTTTGTAACAGTTAAAACTTAGCCACAACAACGTATGTACCTACTTATTATCTTCTAATATATAAAATTCTCGTGTCACAGTTTTCGTTGCCATACTCCTCCGAAACGGCTTGACCGATTTTGATGAAATTTTTTGTGCTTATCCGGTATCTATGAGATTCGGCCAACATCTATTTTTCATCATCATCATCATCATCACTTTTCATCATTATCAACGCGGGTGAAACCGCGGGGCGCAGCTAGTATACTATATAGATAGCTATACGTCGAAGTAATGACGACGTTAGGTATCTCAGGTAATTTGAAGCATAGGCTGAAGCCTATGCTAGGTTATATAGGCATAGGTTCAGTAATGAGTTACCGGAGCATCAACGACAATCGCTAATTTAATTTATGGACTAAAGATGTTTTTATCGATTTCACTCATTTCGTAATATCTGCCTCATTCGTTTTTTAACAATAAGTACTTGGATTACTACTTGAGACTGCATGCTATAATCTGTTTAATCCCAATACTCATCTGCAAAGATATTTAGCTAACGGCACTACTGTGACTATATGGCATGCCATCTGGTTCTTAGGACGTAATTTAGCTTACCTAGCCTCTAGTTCCAAGCATCTACCTGTTAGCCTCGACAAGATATGCGACACAGTGAGCTACCGAACGACCTTTTATTTGCTGGTCATTATGCCGTGTCTTTAGTCAATTAGTTCGTTAAGACGTTATCTGGATCGCTGTCGTTGTGGACTGTAATTTAGTTGAAGCATACCTATTCAAGAAGCGGCCTTCTTAAGGAATTAATAAACATCGGTAAAATTCGGCCAAATATTTAAATTCATTTAAACTCATAGTTACGAGAGAACTAACGCATGGATATCGCATAGGAGAAAATTAATATTTCTGTAAGAAATAAGTTTCAGTTATATTTGGAAGTATTGGAACATCTCATTGCATCAGACAAATGCCTTCTTCGGGCCACTGTCAGCAGAATATCAATTTCCAAGGTCAGGAAAACAATGCTGTATTTCATATGCACAAATACATTCAGGGTATTACCATGTCCAATGAAGGGTTAGTCTAGTCTAGACTGTGGTCTAGGTAGCATTTCAAATAAACGCAGAGGCTGGATTTGCACAATTTTCTATTACACAGTGGAATGTGAACTCGGCGTAGTGATTACCAGGATGCCAGGCTAGCGGTCAGGTGTTTACCATCAGATCTATTACGGCCATAGGTGGTTATTACTCGAATTGCGGTTAAGTGCAGAGTTTCATTGCAGTGACGTCAGACTCGTAATCTAGAGTGCTTTTATCGACAGATAGTGATGACCAGGCGTTTTAGTAGCCTGCCAATTCTTGATAAGTACGAAATGGAAAACAGATCGATAGGTGTAGGGTAGGTACTTATCTATAAAACATCATACACGCTGTTTGAAAAAATTACCCTGTTTTTTTTTATAACGGACACAACGCGTTTTGTCTATGATTTGCTTATGATTCCTTGTTTACCGTGAATATTATTTTACGAAAAACAAAAAAGTTTATAGGCATTAAGTATGAAAACATTTATAAGCATCGAGTATCTGTTCGGCGTCAAACTGACAAGTTCGAGGGTCAAACACGCATCTCGTTTGTAACAACGTTATTTTCTAACAATAGTTGAATGTTTGCCGTAGGTCAATGTGCTTGCAAAACATTAGTTAAACAATAAACATAATTCGGTTCGTAACAAAAACACAACGCGCAAGGGTAAATATTTGCATAAGAATAGACAGACCGAGCGACAGGATGTTTGGTAGTTAAAAAATAGAATGTCTGAAATAGGAACAGCTATTAGCAGTTTAGTTGGATCTTCGCGATAACATTATGCATTTAAAGTAGAACAATAAGTATCTCAGTTATACTTTGTCAAAAGCTTCCAGAGTTTGACGATGTAAAAAATCCGTTTTTATGACCATTGAAGGATCTTTTTGTAGGTAATTGTTGGATGTCTGGTCATCGTCTCAAATCTATTCTTGGTATTCATTAGGTCAACGGACTATGAACCTGAGCCCACTTGAATTGTTCAGTAGGTAGATTCAGCAGAAATAACGTTATTGGATATTGATGTTTTGAGGTTGATTTGAATAGGTATCATTAGTCTGGTTGTTATTGAGATCTTGAGTTATATGAAACTAATTATCATATTTGTAGGTATTCAAGCTGATTATCAATAACTTAGTTCTTCCATGTTCTATCGTTTAAGTTTTCAATCATTCAATTTTCTTTTTAATGAATTTGTATATCCATGTTTGTCGGTTCCATCTTCGGTTCTAGAAATAAAAACGTCTTATATTTTCAATTCAAGTCATCTATGCCATGCCTATTGCAATAAAATAATTTCAAGGAATTAACTTTCGATGGCTGGCATCATAAAAAGACAAACTAAAATCCAGTTTTATCCTTGTCTAATCAGAGTTATCGACAAAATCGATGAATCTCTTACGTCCTTCCCAATGAGAGTAAAAAGTTTCGGGCATTAAAAAGCTCGTCCTTGCGATCGTCGATGTGGTTCCATTGTGGTTCCCGTGGCGAGGTTGCATTCCCCGCGTGCTCGCAGTGCATCGGAGCGCAGCCCGGAGCCCGGTGCTCGCGGCCCGCCAAGAAGGCTCGCAAGGAACCGTTCTCCCGCCTAACTGCCTGACTCGACAATTAACAACACAACCCTTGAACATTCCAAATGGAACAACTTTGTCACGCAGAACAACACAGTTGACAGGTCCCGTTGAATGACCGGTACATTGACTTGTGAATATCGAACGTTAAGTTACTAAATAATAATGTTATTTTTAGAGAATATTCGAAGGCGATAAGCAACTAGATTAAATAATGTAATTCTCTAGGAACCCAAATGTAGGACACGTTGATAAACAAACACTTCGAACAACTTTATCAGCTCAGATAAAGTAACTGGTCGTCTTACTAACCTGATGGCTCGGCGCAGTCGCTCATAATCCAAGCTGCATTTTAACCTCAAAAAGCACCCTTAGCACGGTCACTATACGAAGGTCACGGTTATGCAACGTTACATAATAACACCAAGCTTTAAGACACTAGAACAATTCACGAAGATTACTGTTAAATGTTGTTATCATAAACACACGAATGCACTGTTCGTTGCACGTTTATTATTCAACAAACGACTCGAGTATCCATTCGGGGTTGCATCTGATCGCATATTTGAGAAGTTCGAATTATAAGGGGGGCACCGTTGCGGTTTCGTTGTCATAAGTTTTGTGCAGTTTACGATAAAACATGCCAGTGCGGTGCAGTGCAGCCCGCGTGACACGACTAATATGGCGGATGGGTTTGAACTAGCGACGTACGCCTGCGCGCAGCGTTGCCTGCCGTGGTCAGGTAACAAAACATGGCGACCGTGGCGCCATCTAACTAAAGCCGGTTGAACTTTAGTGTTATCTGCCATATAAGGAAATGAGTGGTTACGTTGGTTATGGAGCGAAGTAACAGATGGTGCTCTAAACGACAAGCTTAAAACTACGCTGCTACCGCGAAATGTTTGATATATAACGTAATAGACACCATAACAATATAATGAAACGTTAAAATCAACATAATATATTTATTTTCTTCCAGTCATCTCAATGCGATGATCACGAAGAGATGGAAACAGACGTAGCTTAGAAGATAAGTATTGTTATGACACGTATGACGTCACACTAGAGGTTGACTGAAAAACTTAGCACCATCAAAAAAAAACACGGTTTATTAACAGATATCTTTATTTAAAAATATTTACACTCAAAATGATACATAACGTTAGTATAATAGACACCATAATAATATAATCAAACGTCAAAATCAACAATAAATATTTATTTTCTTCTAATTCTGTATCTCAACGCGATGAGCGCCAGGAGATGGAAGATGACGTAGAGAACAAGCAGTGCGATGACGTCATTCCAGAGGTTTTCGGGCACGAAGTCGTATTGATTCAGTACCTCGCCTCCGTTACTCAGGCAAGGGGCTCCCAGATCGGACACCATGCAGGCTAGGGAGAGAAATAGGAGTTAGTCAACACACAATATTGTCCACTGCAAGATTATTAACTAGTCGTTCGCCTCGAGCTGAGATCTTCGCCTTCATTTTGCTTGATAAAGAAAAACGTTTTCTTCTTAATAACATGTAATTGATTGATTTTTGTTTTTGTACGATCCAATTGGCGTAGTGGACAGGTCTGCGCCGTGGGTCCTGGGTTCAATTCCCGGCAGGTGCACGAAGGATATTTGTATCCTTCCCAAGGGATATTTGTGCTTCTGGTTCTGGGTGTATTTGTGTGTGTGATGTAAATGTTTCCGGCACCCAAGATACAAGTCTTTGATGTTAGTGTGGGGATGTGAGCGTGAATGCGTTTGTTTGTTGTTTAAAAACAGGATATTACGTGTAAATTCCAGCCCTAAATGTTTGTTATTCTTGAGATAGACCCCGGGATAAAAAAGATCGAAAGCAGTGACTTCGGTGGCAAATTGATATTTTCTAATAAAACTTTTTTTTAAAAACGTTTTCGTACTCTAATTGTGTTCTTTACAACGACACCACATGGGCAGAAAAAAAAGAAGGGCTAAGTTAGAGAATTCCTCCCCAAACTAAATATGAGTTTCTGGTTATGGGTGTAACTGTGTATGTGATTTGAATCTTTCCGGCACCACAACACATGTCATTGAACTTTGTGTGGTGAAAAGATTTATGTTTATTAAGTATAGGTAAAAGATACACATATTGGTCAACAAATTCTATCTGGGTATTGAATAAGAGGTTTTTTACTATTAGAGGAATAATCAATTGCTGTCTCTTTGTCTTGAGATTAAAAAAATTGGTCCTTAAAATACATCATCGCTTTCCATCAGGTGAGATAGTGGTCAAATGCTTGTCTATCCAGCATAAAAAAAAATGAAGTAGGAGTGGTTTACGTCCTTGTTCGTTTGGCCTACCAGCGCGATTCATAAAATTATTTTTGCGTAGGTACTGGCTTATTACCATAGTAGAAATATATTTCTACTATGTTATTACCGACTTCCCAAAAAAGGAGGAGGTACTCAAGTCGACTGTATTTTTTATTTATTTTTGTGTTACCTCATAACTTCGTTCCACGTGAACCGAATTTTAATTTTTTGTTTGGTACATGTTGCTTTCCGATTGGTCCCATTTAAATTTGATCAAGATCTGATCACTATATTTTGAGTTATTGTCAATAATGCGTGTTTATTACGTTAAATCTCATCAAGGTTCTGAAGATAAAGCGGTGAAGTCGGTTTTTTTAAGTTTTGCTTGCGTTTAATTATTTTGACATAGTTGTCTAATTTCCGGGCGGTTCGTACTTATATCATTGTGTTTTATATAAGTATTGTTGTTTTTTTAATTTAATTAAGTCAAAATTCTAATTTCATGTAATTCCCAAGGAGGCCATTATACCTGGCAGACCCTTTTTGTAGGGAATGCCCTGATGAGGCGCCATGGCGTTTTACCTGTCTTATCTTTATTGCACTTTTTGTCCGAACAGATGGTTTATGACATTACAAATAATGCGTGAAATAATATTAAAATATATCCTTATTTAGTAAGAACTATTATGTCGTTTCTTGTAATTCTCAGAAGTAAGAACTTTAGAAGAGATTTTTGGGCAAAAACGATGTGGACGTAAAAATTGTCCAATACTCTCATATGGTTTACTCGCAGAACGTCCCATTCGCATTTGGTCACGCAGTCGCAAAACGTCCCATTCGCAGAATGTCCCATTCCCAAAGCGTCCCAATCGCAGAATGTCCCATTCTCAAACCGTCCCATTCGCAGCCTGTCCTATTCTCAAACCGTCCCATTCGCAGAATGTTCCATGCATACATCGCATTAATAAGTAGGCTGAACTGAAAAAAATAATCACCAAAATCGGCGCACAAAGAAAGACGTTATGAGGTAACTTTTGAAGTCGGTTAAAAACGAGAACATCGTCAATGTAGTCCACAGGTAACACATTATTGAGAATAACTCAAAATCTACTACTCAGATCTTGATCAAATTTAAATGGGCCCAATTGGAAAGCAACGTCTATCAAACAAAAAAACTATTATCAAAATCGGTTCACGTGGAAAGAAGTTATGAGGTAACACAAATAAAAAAAAATAAAAAAATACAGTCGACTTGAGTCACCTCCTCCTTTTTTTGTGAAGTCGGTAGAAAAGAACGTAGTAACCGTAATTTTGACTATAACATTTGTTTCTAAGAACTTTAGTAGTCTAGTTGTCCTAATTTTTTTTCTCAGTGTATATTCACCGATACACACTATAAACTTATAATACCTCTCCTTTTTTCGGGGGTTAATAAATAATTGTGGATGTTCAAATCAAATCAAATCAAAATGTATTTATTTGTCAAAGTATGGTAAATAATTAATGGTAGGTAATAGACGTAGTATTAGTTCCACATGCCCTACCGTTTCCGGTGTACAAATATTTAAATGTAGAGATCAAATAAGTAACATTACAAATGAAAGTATTAATTTTGGAATACTAAATGAAAATTAGTATATAATATAATAAGTCAGAATATCATGTAAATAAAGTATGACATAAATTATGGTGACATGTCAAATAAGTAAGTAAAACTAATAATTAAGAATGTCAGTTGAATATATATATTTTTTTACCGACTTCCCAAAAAAGGTAGGGGTACTCAAGTCGAATGCATTTTTTTTTATGTGTTTAACCTTATAACTTCTCTTCACGTGAGCCGATTTCGAAATTTTTTTCTTAGTTTGAAAGATGTTGCTATCTAATTGGTCCCATTTAAATTAGATCAAAATAATGCCTATTTTGTGGACTACTTTGACGATGTTCTCGTTGAACGACTTCAAAAATTACCTCATAACTTCTTTCGTTGTGAGCCGATTTTGATGATTATTTTTTTATTTGAAAGCCGGCGCTTTTCATGTGGTCCCATTGAAATTTGATCAAGGTCTGATCTCTAGTTTTTGAGTTATAGTCAATAATGCGTGTTTAATACATAAAATCTGATCAAGGTTCCGAAGATAAAGCGGTGAAGTCGGTTTTTTAAGCTTTGCTTGCGTTTAATTATTATTCTATTACCAGTAATTATGTTATTCCAATTCATCAATAAATTCTTTCACTGTATAATAACATTTGTTTATTAGTATTATTCGTATAGGGACAGAGCTGATTATTGATAACACCACCGTAATAGTGACGAAACGATCGTCTAAATATCAGGTTTGTCGGCGACTATAATCTACGTAAGTAATGAGTTTTTTGTAAGTTTCTCGTTCGGTTGGACCGGATTTACAACTTCCTACGAATGTGGGAGAGATTGAATAACTGACCTTTTCTTGCTGTGGACTGGTTTTAGCCAGTTTTTTATGGTTAGGTTTTATTAGCAGGTGCTGACTTGTCTATCAATATTTATTAAATATTGCGAAATATTGATCGAGTTTTTATAAAAAGCACTATACATTATAAAATAATAGAATATTAAATATTTATTATGACATCAATGTTAGTTTGTGTAATAAATCATTTATTGTGGCTATTCTATGTGTGGGTTATCTCGGCGTGAAGGGTCACGTGATCAAAAGTGATCACGTTTGGTTAAAAACTGGCAAATTAAAATTTTGAAAATATCTCTAAAAATTCTATCAAAAAATTGCCTATACCCATTCTGACCAAACATAGTTTAGAGAACACTCGCGACCAAGCCATCTTTTACTTCCACAGACAGAGTCACCTACATTAAATTTATAACACTCTTTTTCTTGAGTCGGGTATTTAAAAAAGTTTAGGGATGTCACTCACTTATGTTTTGAACTCCATCCCACTGCACGATGCTCATAGCTTCGTTGGAGTACATCAACCAGGACAGGTGGCGGATCCAAGACACGTACTTCGGTATGGAACTGAAAAATAAACATAAAACATTATCGTTTTGGTACTCGATGAGGTAATTTTGCTCATTTTTTGCCAACCTAAAATCAGGCCGAATTCCGAACGCTCGAGGATAGGAAGAGGCAACCCAATTTTTTATGTAGAACTCGATGAATATTATTAAATGTACTTGGTACTCGATGAGGTAATCATTAAACGCAAGCAAAGCTTAAACAAAACCGACGTCACCGCTTATATTTTGGTTTTGGCTAGAATAATTTCGATAAAATTTATGGGACCAGCTCTGAAGTATAATCTACCAAACAAAATAAAATCATCAAAATCGATTTATAATAATTGGCGGAGATATCGCGTAACATACATACAAAAAAAAACATACAGTCGAATTGAGAACCTCCTCTTTTGAAGTCGGTTGAAAAATGGATCATTTTTTGTCGCCTGCACAAAATGCTCCAGGCTACGATTAGGCACCCCTGATTTTTTTAGCATAACTTTTTACACACAACACCCCCATATATATCTCATCTCGGTACTCGATGGGGTAGGGTTGACGACAACCGGCCCACGGTCTATTAAGTACTAGGCGATGTAACTACGGTACATTTACACATTCGTACATTTTTTGTACCAAATAATTAATCACTATTTTCCTGAAGGCCTGTGTCTTGAAAAAGCGTGAGCTGTGGCCCGAGGCACAGTTCAACCCCAATGTGTTTGTTAACAATGCATTAATAATACGATTTTAATGTGGATATTTATACAATACATTAAAGAAAAAGAATATTGTGGACATTTTGTGTAGTAGTTGTGTGTGTGTGAATGTATGTGTTCTTATATGTATGCATATTATTTCTGTGAAAGCCTTTTATATTATTAACAAATACATTTAAAAACGACGTTACACATAATGAAAATGGTCACAATAGTGTTTGTGATAAATA
Source organism: Lomographa bimaculata (assembly GCA_948107665.1). Taxonomy (NCBI): domain Eukaryota; kingdom Metazoa; phylum Arthropoda; class Insecta; order Lepidoptera; family Geometridae; genus Lomographa; species Lomographa bimaculata. The sequence continues at coordinate 17,115,037 of OX403589.1, forward strand.
CGAAAATTATTCAAGCAAATGGAAAGTTTAGACATTTAGGGTGAGGCTGGGTAATTATGAGACATCGATATTTCGGATAAAAATAATACTTATAAAAAAACATCAATAGAACATCTTCCATTAACATTCAGTGTAAAATTAACCTTAAAATGTAATGGATTACATTCGATGTCTCATAATTACCCCGCCTCACCCTAACACTTCATTGAAAACCAAATTACAATGGATACATTAAATATAATACTTGAACTTTGTGTACAAAGAGCGGTCTTATAGCTCAGAGCGATATCTTCTAGACAAGCCAACCCAAATGAATATAACTATTTAAATATGGACGGTGGTGTATCCAGAATTTTTAAAAACAGTTTTATATTATAAAGTCGCTTACAGCTAAATAGATAGATAAATTATTCATCTACACAAAAAAAAAACACTGATAAAGAAATCTTAAATTTAACATAGGAGCACTAAGGGCGGTCTTATCGCTCAAAGCGATTTCTTCCAGACAATCAAAGGGAGATGATATTTTTTTTACAAACAGGAACGGTGGTGTATCTTAACTCGAAACCGTCCACTTTTTTGATATTCTCTATTATCTGGCAATTCATACGAATGCATCTAATGAAGGAAGGAAGAATGAGAGTCTAACAACAGTTTTGATGAATGTGAAAATGAAGGCAACTGGTTATGAAAGTAATGGTTACGATTAAAGTAGTAAAAATATACCTCAATTTGACGAAAAGCCCCGATGTCATCATGAGAGAGTAGTCGAATGGCACGAGGTAAGCTATGGCGACCGGCATCGAGCCGAATGCACACGAGAAGAATGAACCTGGAAGTAAATATATAAATTCTTCAGTTATATTTCAACAGCCCTTTGGCTTACTTAGACGGGCGTTCGCCTTCTAAGTATTGGGTTCGATTCCCGGTCAGGAACACAATTTCACTCCGTTCAACGGAAACGCGGGTTCAATCTCCGCTTCAAGTGATAATTTTTCCTTTCTTAATTGTAATTTATAAAGTTATAATATAAGATGCTGTGTTGACACACAATAGTGTTCCTACTATTACTATAGCTAGTTATAAGTACATGGAGTGTTACAAATTAGTTAAGTTTTTGTCCAAATAAAAAGATTTTTCATTTTCATTTTCATTTATCACCAAACTTACTAAGCAGAAATAATTGGAGCCACGATATGCATTTTTATTTTATTTATTTTTTTATGCTAAATAGGCGAGCATTTGACCGCTATCTCACCTGATGGAAAGTGTGATGCGGCCGAAGATGGAACATGCTTGCCTAGAAGGTACCTATTCACATTAGATACTGTTCAGGGAACAAAGACGTAGGCAATGTTCCACTCCTTCGCTGTACGGATGATGTGGAGGTATGTCAACCATAAATGGATGACGTTTGACAGTTTGTCTTGTTGTTTGATGGTAAAAGGGGCATGGAGGAGCTATCCACTAGCACCCAGATCGTAGAAAACTTAGGGTCTTCAAGGTTTCGGAGATAGATGATAGGCTTGTGAACCAACGATATGTATTGATGATAGGCTTGTGTTTGACCGCTATCTTACTAGTTGGTAAGTGATGATAGACAGAGGTGGTAAAAACGTTAAACCTAGAATATGATTGGATCTCAAAGAAAGAAGATAGAAGTTTGAAGTTCGTTAAATCTTTGGCGGCAGACTTTGCTAATAAAGTGGTACAGAACATAGGGTAGTTAGCCAGGTAAAACGCACTAAGACTGTTCCTGATGCCGATAAATAAGTAATCACTTTGAATGAATCTTCTCATCAGAAAAAGTGTAGAGTAAGAATGTAAAACTTTCTTTTTTGTTTTTTTTTAGGAAAATGCCTTCCACTTGCCCTCCTTCCTAGGGGAGAAGGAAAGGGACGTGTGTGGCTCGAAGCCACTAAAAAACCCCCGTGAGCAGTCCCGCGCCGAAGTTGGCTGTTAAACTTACCACAAGCAATGGCAACATTGAGCACCAATATAGCGATGAAGCAGGTGAACCCAAATGCGTAGAGAGTGTTCCTGAGGCCCGCTATCCAATACACTACCAGGGTGAATAGTGTGGGCTCCACGATAAGGCCGGGGAACTGGAAAATATACATGACAACATAAATGCTGCTGCAGCATAATTCACGACCCCGGATGAAGTTTGAAAACTGGTGTCGAGATGCAGGAAATGACTTGGTATCAACTGGTCACACTGGTTAAACTAGAAATTTATAGCGTTTGTTATTTCGCCAACCGATAACACTTAAAATGTTGAGTGTCCTGATATTTAAACTTAAAATAAAGCAATTTTTTATTTCGTCAACAGGAAAAGATTTTTTTTCGTGAATATTCATAAACAATAATAACACATCGATTTATCCAATCATAATAAAAATATAATTATTATTTCTTTGCTAATCCTCTTAAAGTATGGGGTAGAAAATAGGGTATGTTGATAAATTTATAAAGGAAAAATTATGGAACCAAAAATATCGGCGGACCCCGCCTCGAAGCGATAAGTTTTCCTTTATAAATTTATCAATATGGTTCTGCCTAGCATGGCTAATGCTATAATAACAAAATCAAAAAAATAGGGTGCCTGCATTAACTCTAACAATATAACTAATAATGTACTTGCATAAGCTTAGGATATTTTCACAGGTAACGAAATTGTGTATTTTGCTTTCTTGTGACTTGTTTGTGTTGTTTACGGCCGATTTATTAGGTCAATAATATACAAGTATTCCTTTTTGTTTTTGGAGTCGGTGCCAATCAAACCTGGTGTTTTTTAAATATAATAGCAGAATTTCAGCGTATATAACGCGCACTTTTATGGTTCGCTTGTCATAAAGGAGTACCTCTCTTATATAAAAAGAGACATTTATTATTTGTGAAGGTAGATACGTATATAATATTATGTCCTGTAGAGATCCAAGACGGACACATGGTGGCTGGTTACATCGTCTTTGATCGAGATAACGCCGATTAATAACAATCCTTTTTAACATTTACCCCAGCGCTAAAGAACGGTATATGCTCTTTTCATACAAGATTTTAAACCAATTTAAACTAGGTACGAATGCGATTTAATTTTATTCATAACATATACTTATTTAACCATTTGTATGCGTTTAAAATGCATTGCATTTGAATAGCAGACAGGCAACCTTGGTTATGATTTAAGGAAATAACGTACAAAAATATATTATTCCTACGGCTCTAGGACCACAATAACAAGTTATTAAAAAAACACTTCATCAGGTTTATAATTAAACATTCTAATAATGTATTTAAAAAAGATATTAATGCAAGCCTAAGTCATATTTTTTACTTAACGTCTGACCACTTTACACCCGACGAGAAAAAGGTATAAGTTGTGTATCCTACTATTTTTTGTGTGTATAAGTGAGCAAGTGTGTATTCATGTTTGTTCCCTCTTCCTACTTATATTATAAATTCGAAAGTTTGTGTGTAAGTATGTTTGTTTCCTCTTCACGCTTTAACGGCTTAACGGATTTGTATGAAATTTGGAATGTACATAGCGTATACCTAGGATTACACATAAGCTACTTTTTAACTTGATAATAGCGGGTGAAGCTGCAGGGCACGGCTAGTCTCTCTATACACTTATCTGTTTGTCTGTTTATGGCATCGTAGCTCCTATTTGGCTTGACCGATTTTGGTTTAGTTTGTTTTTGTTTGAAAGGTGACTTGATCGAGAGTGTTCTATTACTCGTAGCTATTAGGTAAAAATCGATGCAGCTGTTTTCCAGTTAGTGTCGGGGATATTTTAATTTTTTTGATTTTGCCACTTGTTTATTGATGGTGATAACATTCGAGGGTGGTAAGTATGCTAAGGCTAAAATAGGGTCTGGCTTTGAAATAAAGTTGCAGTACACTGTCCTTGCTTTACCAGCAAAAATTGCATTATATAGGATAAGTAAAGGCAAGATGGAAACACTATTATATTAATTTCAAATCGTGGTTACTTATATTTGGTCTCCTATGTAGTTGTTGCTATGTTACACTGTTGTATTTTAGTGATGTCTCAAGGTGGTACGGAGCTTATAAAAAATTGATTAAGTTTAATTTTCATTCAAAAACAATTTAATCTTGAGTCGTGCCACTAATGTTCAACAAACTTGCTGGATCAATTATATCAGAATTATAATTATTATTAAAAAAGTAGTATTGAAACAATTTAACGGTTAATATACATACTCTTAGCTATATTTCGCTACGAGTATATTAACGGTTAATATACTCGTAGCTATTATTGGTAGAGTATATTAACGGTTAATATACTCGTAGCTTAGATCGTTGAGTATATTAACGGATAATATACTCGTAGCTATTATTTGTAGAGTATATTAACGGTTAATATACACGTAGCTATTATTTGTAGAGTATATTAACGGTTAATATATACGTAGCTATTATTTGTAGAGTATATTAATGGTTAATATACACGTAGCTATTATTTGTAGAGTATATTAACGGTTAATATACTCGTAGCTATTATTTGTAGAGTATATTAACGGTTAATATACACGTAGCTATTATTTGTAGAGTATATTAACGGTTAATATACACGTAGCTATTATTTGTAGAGTATATTAACGGTTAATATACTCGTAGCTATTATTTGTAGAGTATATTAACGGTTAATATACTCGTAGCTATTATTTGTAGAGTATATTAAAGGTTAATATACTCGTAGCTTAGATCGTTGAGTATATTAACGGATAATATACTCGTAGCTATTATTCGTAGACTACATTAACGGTTAATATACAATTATTCGTAGAGTATATTAACGGATAATATACTCGTAGCTATTATTTGTAGAGTATATTAACTGTTAATATACTCGTAGCTATTATTTGTAGAGTATATTAACGGATAATATACTCGTAGCTATTATTTGTAGATAATATTAACGGTTAATATACACGTAGCTATTATTTGTAGAGTATATTAACGGTTAATATACACGTAGCTATTATTTGTAGAGTATATTAACGGTTAATATACACGTAGCTATTATTTGTAGAGTATATTAACGGTTAATATACACGTAGCTATTATTTGTAGAGTATATTAACGGTTAATATACTCGTAGCTATTATTTGTAGAGTATATTAACGGTTAATATACTCGTAGCTATTATTTGTAGAGTATATTAAAGGTTAATATACTCGTAGCTTAGATCGTTGAGTATATTAACGGATAATATACTCGTAGCTATTATTCGTAGACTACATTAACGGTTAATATACAATTATTCGTAGAGTATATTAACGGATAATATACTCGTAGCTATTATTCGTAGACTACATTAACGGTTAATATACAATTATTCGTAGAGTATATTAACGGTTAATATACACGTAGCTATTATTTGTAGAGTATATTAACGGATAATATACTCGTAGCTATTATTCGTAGACTACATTAACGGTTAATATACAATTATTCGTAGAGTATATTAACGGTTAATATACACGTAGCTATTATTCATAGAGTATATTAACTGTTAATATACACGTAGCTATTATTCGTAGAGTATATTAACCGTCCTATTTGAAAATTGAAAACTTTTTAAAGTGAGATTTTAAAGAAACTACTAAGAATAATCAACACACATAGTAAAAGTAAACCTGAAAGAAACAATGTCTACAGAAGAAAACTCACCAGAGCCAACATCCTAGCAGTATAGTAGATTGGCGTGGTGTAGAGTCCAGCTTTCAACTCTCTGTTGAAGAGAGGAAACTCCTCAGGGAACATGTGAAGGACAGAGTACATCGGAGTAAAGGTGTTTTCTGCGATGATGATGAACAATGCTCCTTGGACGTCTTGGATGCCAGCTTGAGTAAGTCTGGCAGTGCCGATGAAACAGAGACCTGCTGTTAGCGCTATTGCCTGAAATATAATATTTTTCATGTAAAACTAAACAACAGATGAAACTGATGGCTAACTATTTTGCAAGCGAAACGTTCTCTATCTTCGCGATCGTGTCAAATATATAAGCTATTAAGATGTTTGACAATCAATACTTAAGATCTATTGGCTACTCGATAAGTTCATCCGATCGCTAAGTAGTTACATTAAAAGAAACTTAAAAGCATTAGACTTGAGGTCTTTTGGATAGCTGATAGTAGAAACGATCGCGAAGATATAGATGCTCGCTTGAAAATTGACAGAGGGGATCAGCTACGGCGAACAGCAAAAATCATAAAATCGGGTAGCCCAAGAGGCATAATATTCCTTTAAAGAAATCCTTCATAACAAAATTCATTAGCGAGGAACGAGGACGACGTATGCTTTTTTTTTTTTTGTGACATGCTAATGTTTGACCACTATCTCACCTGATGGTAAGTGACGATGTGATCGTAGCTAGTAAACACATTAGACCTGGAATACGCAGGCTCTCAAGGATAACTGCCAGAACACCGTATTTGGCTTGGCGGCAGACTTTCAACTTGATGGTGGTAAGCTACTTAAACTTGCGTGCTTGTAATTGCCGAAGAGACAGTTAGCGTCAGTTGCGGCGTCAAGAACTGCTCATTGGCTCGAACTGCTCATTGGTTTAGTTGGATGGCGTTCGCCTTCTAAGCAGGGATATAGGGTTCGATTCCCGACTTAAACACAAGTTTTCTCCTTAAGGAAAATTTGTGTTTCTGGTTCTGGTTGTGATTGTGTGTGGTGTAAATGTTTCCGGCACCCACGACACAAGTCATCGAACTTAGTGTGGGGCTGTGAGTGTGAAAGCGTTTATTACAGAACGGCCAATCATAACTAGGTACTTGATGCTTCAAAAGGCATGTTGTTTTCATGAAGGGGACAATAGATACTAGTACTGTGGAGAACAGAGACAAAAATAATAAATAGAAATTATGGTAGCAATTTCAAACCATATTATAATAAGAACGAATACAATTTTACTGAAATTAAGTATTACTAAGGAAAAAAAATTGCCGGTAGGTACTTATTGGTAGTAAAATAAAACCGGCCAAGTTGGACTCGCGTACGAAGGGTTCCGTACCATTATCTATATAAAATCAAGTTTGTTGTATGTGAGCCCCCTTAAAATATTTATTTTATTTTATTTTTAGTATTTGTTGTTATAGCGGCAATAGAAATACATCATCTGTGAAAATTTCAACCGTCCGCTGTCCGTCCGTCCGTCCGTCTGTCACCAGGTTGTATCTCAAGAACGGTGATAGCTTCACCGTTCTTGAGATACAACCTGGTGACAGACGGACGGACGGACGGACGGACGGACGGACAGCGAAGTCTCAGTAATAGGGCCCCGTTTTTACCCTTTGGATACGGAACCCTAAAAAGGAAGGGAAATGATGGCTAATCTGTTAGATACCTTTATCTTTATATCAAATAATCTAACTAATATCATGAGATGAAAGGTCTGAGCTTTGAGATAAGCATTTAAATTTCGATGACCAAATAGCAGCAACACAATGTTTCATAATCTTAGTCGTAACAATCACATAAACTGTTACCAATCTTACCAATTTCTGCGCAATGCGCAAGAGCTGCACTCGTGGGTCTCTGACGATAATAAGCATGTACCGGTACACAAGCCAGGCTATCTTGATGATGAACGATGGGGATTGGAATGCATCACGTTTCACTTTTTTGGGTTCCTGCAAAAAAAATACAACGATAACACGGACGTAATGCCGCATACAAAACGGGCGAAGCACCCTAGGTCCTACAAATGTCGCTTATCATAACGCGAGCTACACGAACACATGTATACGAAAGGTCCAACAATCGACGCCAATTCATTTAGTAACTACTAGTCGTTCGCGCCGAACTGAGATCTCGCGCCTACATTTTGCCTCATAGAGGAAAACTTTTGAGGTTACTTGCTTATAACTTTTTTTCTATGTAATAATTGTTTGATATCGATATTTGTTGTTCAAATACAGGATATAACGAATATTATACGTAAATTTCAGCGTTTAGTGTGAGACCGTTTTTGAGATAGACCCCGGGACAAAATATGTCTAAAAACAGTGACTTTTGTGGCCTACCAAATCGTTATTTTCCAACATAGATTTATAACCTATTAATTTTTTTAAACTATGAGTATTTGAAGTCATTCGTTTATATGGTTTAGTTGCTAGATGCCTCTGCTAGACGGACGGACGGACAAGGTGCTGAACGACCCAAGTCAACATAGAGATCTCGCTTCGCTCTATCAATAAACAAAATAATTATTAAATAAAATACATTTATTTGAGATGTTTAGAACCTATATTTACAGTACTCATACCGAAGCTCATGTGGTTGTGCAACTAATGTGAACCGGTGCAATGGTTCCAACCGGCGCGCGGCGGTTTACGGAGAAAAACATTTTACAGTGTCCGAGTCGATGTACGCGATGTATGAAACAAGGGCTTTTGCATACAAAAAACGTTTCTTACAAAAACGGGACACAGCACCTGCTTTCAAATAAAATAAGAATCATCAAAATCAGTTCGCTAAGAACAAAGTTCTGAGGAACCTAACACATTTAAACGAGATATTTGCTAAATCTTTAAGCATACGAAATGCTACAAACATAAACGAGTTTTAAAACTTACTTATACCTAACCGTTTTCTCACTTGATTATTGTCACGTTTAATCAGTCGAATATTAATGATCGAGCAAAGCGAGACTCTTCTAAGTGGAGTTGCCATCAACTCCACTTAGGTGGTTCAGCACTTCGTCCGGTTGTTTTTCTATCACAGCCATTTAGCGTCTAAATCATACAATAACTTTAAATTCTCAGAGAATATAGTTTAAAGCCAAATATGACAATTAAAATTATATAAATGAAAATATAAAGGGGCTACGGCCATACATGTATGGCCGTAGCCCCTTTATAGTGAAGAACAAACTAATTTAGATCTATTTTGGGGGTTTGGGGGTGTAGGGCATCGTTGAAAATAACAATTTAGTAGGTTAGTTTGGTAGCCTACTAAATTGTTATTTAACACTGTTTTGTACCTTTTTATCCAGGCGTCTATCTCAAAAATCATCACGCAAATTTTAAAAGCTGATATTAAATGATACTTATCCGTTATATCCTGTATTTTAAGCATAAATCAATGTAGGCGGGAAACCTCAGTTTGGGGCGAACGACTAGTTAATTTATTTATCGTTAGCTGTAATGGTATACCCAATCATAATGGCACACCTACTTTTATTGTACCTAAAATGGCATTTATACTCTGTTTGTTTTAATTTAAGACCATTTTATAGGCATTTAATAGTGCAAATTTATTGGGTAATTTATTTGGATCTCAAAAAAAGAGTAGGTACTGTAGCTCGAGAGATCTGATAGATATCTGGTTTTATAATGAGACTAGAATATTCCAGTTCTAAATTGATTCTTGTTGAGTCCACTTATATCCAGTATTTTTATAATAAAAACGATGAGTTTCTGAGATACATTGTTTCTTTCTTTTGGATTCTTTAATGTTTTATTTCCTTTTTGTGAATTTGTCGCCACATCTTGTAAACTCACCTAAGCCGTATTACGCGCTGCATAGTTGGTTTTGCATTTGCCTTCTATGCAGCGGGTATCGCATTCCATTCCAGAAACACAAGTTTTCTGCCCAAGGGTATTTTGTTTTTTGTTTGGGACACACACATTTTTATAACAATTCGTGTTTGGTTCTGGGTGTGAAGTGTGTGGCACTCTAGACACAAGTCTTCAAAATAAGTGTAGGGTTGTGAGTGTGAAACCGTTAATAAATAAAGTTTAAATTCCTAAAGGTTCTTAACTCGATTGAATTTAAATCTTATACCAGTACTAATTAACTGGTATTCCTTGCATTAGACTATGTTTCCCGATTAGTAAGTACGATCCCCAGATTGTCCTACTCCCAAGTCACTAAGGCCCAAGACTCCCAAGAATATAGCCGTGGAAACTTCTAGGCAAATATGTTTCCATATGGACTTAAGACATAGTAGAACTATATAAGTAAGTTATCTTCATAGAGTGGTACCAAACGCGGCTTGTATGTGTGCACGGCCGTACGCACGTGCCTCAATGCTTAAGACGAAGTTTCCTTACCATGAATAAAAAAGCAAAATTAATAATTTTGTCTACTTGAAATCAATAACCAGATATGACCAGATTTTTATTACATACAAGCCAGATACTTCTTTTTGTAACTGTCTTTTTTTAAGGGTAGGTTTGACCGCGGTCTCCTCTATAGCTAAGCGGCAAAGCGGTCGACGCTATCAAACTTATACTTGTCTACAAGATAAGACCCGTTCACACTTTGACTTCAAAAGATTCAAAGCATGTCGTCCTCCTCTGCTCTAAATTGTTGTGCCCAACAGGGTCTCTAATGTACTGTCATTTATTTCTACCACCTATCTACATTTAGAGAATGCAATAAAGATTTGAATTTGAATTTGATACCTAGCTCGTATTATTTGGTTACAAGAATGGTTATACGAGAGAAATCAACATCATTATTTAATTCGATATTAATATATAGAACTATACTTATGCAATAAACAAGTTTTTATTCTGTATTTATTATCATAAAATATTTCTAATCATATATTACATTAAACTAATAACTAAATTAAAATGAACCAAAAAAAAACTATAATTAGATATAAATATGTATAAAACTTAATCTAATAGACCGCTAAAATAAACTAAATAATAAATTAAAACTAACCAAAAATAACTATAACTAGATGTAAATATGTACAAAACTTAATCTAATAGACCGCTGCCTGTTATGTTATTGTATCAGCTGAGGAGGAAGGAGATTCTCAATTCGACTGTATGTTTCTTTTTTTGTATTTATTGAACGTGATATCTCCGCCAATTATGAATCGATTTTGATGTTTTTTTTTGTTTGGTAGAGAATACTTCAGAGGTGGTCCAAAATAAATTTTATCGAAATCGGTCAAGCCAAAACCGAAATATAGGTAAGCGATGAAGTCGGTTTTTTAAGCTTTGCTTGTGTTTTAATTATCATTGGAATAATTTAGATTTTACTTGCCAATAAAATACCATAAGAGTAAATTTAAAATAGAAAAATTATCGCTTGAGGCAAAGTTAAATTAAGTCCTTTAGTTTTGCCTAGCATGGCTAATGCTATAAAACTAATAATTCTCCTCCTCCAGTGAGGAACGCGCATAGACCGTTCGGCGTCTCGGCGTGTACCGAGAGGAGCACCCAACTACTCCGAAACTAACCTCCCAACAATCCGAGAAGCCAACCGTGAGTGAAATGGTTTAAATCCTAGATAGATTTGTAACAATTAGCTGAAAAATTACCCCTATACATCGGCAGCTCGTGTAAAGCCTATTTAGGCTTGAAAAAAATAATAAATAATAATTTAGACTTTTAAATTCTATGTGTTAATCCTGGATTTTATTATACCCACTTCAAATTTTATCCGAATCCGTTCATCCGGTGGAGCATGATGAGGGAACACACATATACACACGTTACTTACTTACTTTAAATTATTGTAATGACTTACTAAAATCTTGTTACTAATTTGTAGCAGGCACGAATATTTTATTATTTCTCGGTATGTTGAAATTAAAATGTTCACTTGTCTAACTAAGACTGTCAAAAGATTCATTATGAATTTGAAATGCATAAATATTTAGAAGTCTAAGTAAATTAATATAATTACTTCCTTCTCTGTCTTTCGTCTTCCTACCTAGTCGTTGAGGAGGAAGGAGCTCTTCCTTCTTAATGACTGATGAGTCGCTGCGATGATTATTCCTAAGTTCCAAACCTTGAACCTATGTATGAAGGCCTTTACAAAAAAAACTACTTAAAAACATAACGGTTTCATAACTGAGCCAACGACTATTTATTACTACATAAATCCTAGGTTTATTAGGTACATTACGGTGTTGCTTTATTTTCTGGGGAGAGGCACCGAAGTAACAGTTACAACTATTTGATTTGATGAGGAATCGAGATTACAATGAGGTTGAAACCTAGTTAATGTTATTACTGCACCGCTATATATTGATTCTATTACTTAGTTCTACAGATTTTAAGAGAAAATCTTCTAAAACTATATAAAAAAATACTGATAACTATACCTCTTCCTCATCCATGAGATGGAATTCCAGCTGTATCTCCATATCCAGCTCCTTAGCCGCGTCGCTGACGGCGAAACGGTCGCAAATGTTCTTTACGGCCTGGCGTGATGCCGCTTCAGATCCAGGCGTCTGCGCCAGCACCTTGATAAAGTAGTCGGTGGGATTGTACATGATGGGGCATTGGTATCCGAGACTGGGAAAGAGTTGAGAATATTAATCATACAATATTAATCAAGCTAAAATGGAATAATATATTCCTATGTATGTATTTAGAGTGATAATGCTGATAAAGAAAATGTTGCTGCTCTATTGTTTTACATAACACATATGTGTTGCTGCCCATGTGGGGTATCGTTGAAAAAGAGCTTTGCAAGTAGAGTACAAAAATCCTTTTTTTAAAGATTTATGTTGTAAAATAACAATTTGGTAGGACATCGTAGTACGTCACTGTTTTTAGACCTATTTTGTCCCGGGGTATGTCTGGCAAACGACTAGATATTTAAAATGTTATTGCCAACTGAACCATAAAGCAGCTTGCTATTTCTCAGACTTTAGACTTAGACTTAGACTTAGACAATCTAACATAATGGCCATTAAACTTGTATTTAGAATGAGCTGCTTTCCTTTACAGCATTGCATGGTGGAGAACTGCTCGTTGCTGTAGTTAGTTGTGAGTCTGTTTTTTTAAGCAGTGGGTATTGAGTTCGATTCCCAGTGGAAACACAATTTTTCTCCCCAAGGACAATTTTTGTTTCTGCTACTGGGTGTGATTGTGCTTGTAATGTGATTCATTATTGTGTGATAGTGAATGCAAAAAAAAATTTAACTTTAAAGTAAATAACGTATATTTTATTTTTTCAAAACTACCCCTAGGGGTGTGAAATAGAGTTTTTTTACTAAACTATATTTTAATTATTTTCTCAAATTCATAGGAAATGAACATACATTTTGTTCCTTATCTATTGACTGATGCAGTGACCGATTTAACTACCTCGCAATGAATCCCTTATGATCCCTCAGGATTCAGGAAGTCCTATTAGGGTCAGCTTGTCAAGATCAGTTAGATGATGAGCCACAATTGTATTGGAGCCGTATTGGATAATTACAGGCCTAGTAACAACAATAAGCAAGACTAACGAACATCTGCTTACATGCAAAGGTGACCTAGTTGCTAAAGTTGCATGAAGCATTATGTTATAAATATAAACATAAACGCTTTCACACTCACAGCTCCACACTAAGTTCGTTCACTTGTGTCGAGGGTGCCGGAAACATTCACATCACAATCACAACCCGAACCAGAAACACATTTTTTTCTTGGGGAGATAACTTGTGTTTCCGCCGTGAATCGAACCCGATACCCCTGCGCGAACGATGTACTAAATGTTACCATTTAGTAACATTCAAACGTGACGAGACGGCGATGTGAGGTCTTTTTTACTTGGAGCGGTTGGGTTTGTCCCTGTACTTCGATCGAAACTCTAATTGGTAGGAGGAGCGAGAATATCTTATTAATATTTTATTTCCCGCATCGCCGATTGTTATTTTTTTTGTTTTATCACTTTTAATTTATTTCAATAAAAAATCAGTCATCATTTTTTTCCAAACATCCTAGAAACAAACTACCTCTTAATAATGTGCCTATATATTTAATATATGTAAAATATGTTTTCATTTTCCGTAATGTAATAAAATCATAAGGCCATAATAATATATTAATATGACAAGTTATAAGAGTTCATCGAGTATGCATTATTAGTCTATTTCGACTATGCCTCAAAGTCTATAGATGACAAATTATTACTTTTATTAATTTATTATTTCAACCTTCGCGCTTTGCAAATATTGTCAACTAGCTGCGCCCCGCGGTTTTACCCGCGTAAGTTCCGGACCCGCGGGAAATCCGGGAATAAAGAAGCCTATGTTCTTTCCCAAGCTCTAGACTAGCTGTGTACCAAATTTCATTTAGTACACAGCTAGTCTAGAGCTAGTTTTGGCGTGAAAGCGCGACAGACAGACAGAGTTACTTTCAAATTTATAATATTAAGATAGGATTATGACGTTAATTTATTAGGATCTTTCGAGGTCTGTGGGATAATATTATTATAGACATTTGTAATAGAAAGGTGCAAGTATTTGAATCTATACCTACCCTCCTCTGTAAAAAGACCCGAGTCCTAACCCTATTACCATACACCTTAAACTTACAAAAAATGCTACTGATATTTATGCCGAACAATATTCTGCAAGAATTGGTATACAAATTTCCCTTGGGGAGGAATATTGTGCTCCTGACGGGAATCGAACCCAAGACGCGCCTAAAAAACAAAGACTTGCTTTTTGCACCAACAGGGTTGACGATAAAATTTCGCTGTCACTTTAATACAGTTTTTTTTTATCTCTGATAGATGGGCTAGCGTTTGTCCGCTATGGAAAGTGATCCTATGGAAAAATATATATAAAGTGATCGAGGATGGTAAATCTGTTAGGCGTAAAAATAATGATCCAAATATGTACTAACAACAGATGTAACTAACTTACCTTTCAAAAAAGGCAAGCGCTGACGTTGCATTTCCTGCAAAGGCCACCCTCCCTTCTGCCAAAAGCACGAGCTTGTCAAAATGTGCCATCAACTCTGAAGAAGGCTGGTGGATGGTACATATCACTGTCTTGCCCTGGGCGGCACTCGCTTTCAAGAGGGTGACCAGCTTCTGAGCCGATGAAGAATCAAGTCCAGTGGTCGGCTCGTCACAGAAAAGCAAGCCAGGGTCTGTTAAAAGCTGAAACGTGAAAGATTCTTTAGGATTTTTGTGTTTCGAGAAATTAGTACCAGGCAAGCACAAGTTCTATCTAGCTTGGTACATATTCTTGAATTCATTGATAGATGATTAGGAATTCTTACTGACGATATAACATAAG
Organism: Lomographa bimaculata; assembly: GCA_948107665.1. Lineage (NCBI taxonomy): Eukaryota > Metazoa > Arthropoda > Insecta > Lepidoptera > Geometridae > Lomographa > Lomographa bimaculata. Next base: position 17,130,068 of record OX403589.1, read on the forward strand.
TCAGTCACTTTCTTGATAACGTATAAGCCCTTCTAATCGAGAGTTACGATTTCGAATCCTACCACGGCCTAAATCTCACCGTGAAGGTGACATTCTAAGGTAATTTTTCGTGCTCGCTTGGCTACCTACCAAGTGCCGAAATAAAGTCACAGTTCACCATCCCCAAGTATAAAACCTGTCGCCACAATCACTACAAATTATTTCGGCAGCCATCTTTCAGAGTCGTTCATTTACAACCTCATCATCACTTTCCATCAACGTGTTCAAAAGCAGAGATAAAAAAACATGGGAAGAAAGAAGTGGGGCAGTCTTTGGAGACTGCCCCACGATAGAAATGGAAAACTATAAAGAGACATGCCAGTAGCCAGTATACTACGCGTTTGGTGACGATGACGCGAGTTCCATGATTTTTGTTCACACAAAATGTGCTCAACGCGCCTAAAGAAGTTTTCACTTCAAAAATAGATAGTTAAATCCACGTCTTTAATATCGATCAGAAACTTAGTGGACGTCATGAGTCAGTATATCAAGGAAATTTCAACACTCCACAAAAAGAAATAAATATATAGTTTTTTTCTTTTTGTGGAGTTTGATAGACTAGATTACAGTGATTGAGTGGATGACAGTGTCTTTGGCCTTGGTTGGCCTTGAAATTCTGCAGGTTAGGTAACAGGTAACCCTGACTTATGGTTTCGTAATTGATAAAACCGGATTTAAATCTAGCCAGTTGATCTAGGTTGAGGAGCTTATTGCCTAAAACAAGTTACTGAGTTTTTCAAAAACTCTTTTTTTATTTTTATAACTGTTCGTTGGCGTAGTTGGTGATCGTTCGCCATCTTAGCAGCGGGTATCGTACTGGATTCCCGGTGGAAACACAAGCTTTCTCCTCAAGGGAAATTTCTGATTCTAGTTTTGGGTGTGAATTATTCTTTGTTATGTTATTTCACAAATTCACGCCGAGATTTTCAGTTTTTTTTTAGCACCAGCGAGATTTTCTTTATGGATGTCTCTTCTTGCCCAAAGGGGAAGGAATTTATTTATATTCAAGGAATTTGTAGTGAAAATACAACTTCCCCGATCCTGATAATGATATAGAGCCACTGTACTAGTTACTCATCTGTTTCTTGCGAAAGGTGAAAAGGTGTTCAGGAAAGTATAGGTAGGTACATAAAAGCATCGACATCAATACATGGATTTTGGGTCCACGCTCAAGTGTCCACGGAATATAGGCAACAAAAAGAAAATGTATACATGTATCCACGTTACGTATAGGATATAGGTTAATTGTTACACGATCCACTTGTTTGTAGGTCAATGCATAAATGTCAAACATACCTCAGTAGCAAACGCCAGTCTCTTCCGTTCTCCTCCAGACAGAGTCTTGAGGCCATCCAACCCCCCGATCCTCGTAAATCTAGAATCGTAGAGGGCGAGCTGTCGCATCAGTTGGTTTACTCGTCTCTTTCTGGCTAAATGTGAAGTGCGGTTGTCCATGCGTAGTCTAGCCTGGAGAGGAGGAAACAATTATCAACCGACTTTTACAACGGAGGTTCTCAATTCGACTGTATGTTTTTTTGTATATATATATATAGGTTATGCAATGATTTCTTTTTTGTTTGGTAGATACTATATTTACTTTAAGTATACTTCATAGGTGATATTGAAATTTTATCGAAATCGATCAAGCCGAAACCAAAATATAAGCGGTGAAGTCGGTTTTTTAAGCTTTGCTTGCCTTTAATTATTTTAGTTATCAACTAGTACAAAAATAAAAAAACCCAGAAACTATAAACTTTTCTCAGTTATTGCTCAAATTACGAGAAAAAAAAATTCGAGAGGCAACTCCGTCGCCGTCAGTTTGCTCAATGCTTCAATATTAGTTTCTTTGCAAAAGCTCTGTATTAATGTGCAAATAAACCATACATTTCTATCTATTTATTTAGAGACGAAGATGTACTCTAACTTTATGCATTTATGTATTTCAAACAGCAACCATTTTACGTCTTATCATATTCAAAGCGGTTTAGATGTTACCTAAAATTAGAAATGGTAGGTGCAATCACTTGGCCACGAATTAAATTAAAATAAATTAAATTCACTTAAAAATATATACTGTTTGATTCCGGGTTGTTTAAATGTCAATTGACACAGCTGGTTTCGTTTTTTTTAACTTAATGGGTACTGGTTTGTGTAGGCCTAAAATAAAAGATACGCTTGAAGAACATAATCCTTCTTTTCCACTGTTAGGTAGAAATATAAAAACAATAGGTCCAGTTAATGTTCTGCATGGATAAATATGTTTCCAAATTTTTTTTATGTTGAAAACATTTAACAAAAGTGCTTCTTTCTTTGAAGTCGGTTAGTAAATGGACTCCAAAGGGATCACTTGGAAAAAAAATGTTTCCAAACGCAAATATTGAGTTGTTATATATGTTTAAGCAATGCATATTTATTCACTGTTATTTATATAATAAGCACTAATAAGCGAATGCTATGTAATTTTTTAAGCTGTTAAGAACTAGTCGTATTTAGTGATAATTAAACGCAAGCAAAGTTTAACAAATCCGGCTCTACCGCTTTATTTTCGGAACCTTGATCAAATTAAATGCATTAAACTCGCATTATTGACGATAACTCAAAAACTACTGATCAGATCTTGATTAAATTTAAATGGGACCAATGCAACAGCGTTCAAACGAAATATAAATTCAAAATCGGTTCACGTGGAAAAAAGTTATGAGGTAAGAAACATAAAAAATACAGTCAAATTGAGTACCTCCTCCTTTTTTGTGAAGTAGATAGAAAAAAATATAATTGAGGAAAAGCTATCTACGGCCAATTGCCTATATTTCCTAAAACTAAACTAAAACTATATACAGCAATGAACCTTGTTACCTTCACGACATCGAGCCTATAGCCTACTGAGAATGTAGCGAAAAAAAATCTAAATAAATGGAATCCAGAAACATGATTGGTCAAAGTTTTCTCTATACAATTATTTTTCAAAGTCTTTTGAATGCTTGATATCTTTTATACTCTGACTAGATTAAAATTACTATAGAATATTATAAATACCATAATTTAAGGATGTATCTAAATATAAAATATTTATAATCTAAATAAATAGAATCCAGAAACATAATTGGTCAAAGTTTTCTCTATACAATATAATATTATGTCTATAATCTTTTACAATCTGACTAGATTAAAAAAATAAAATAAATAGAAACCACTTTTATTTTAAATGGTTTAGCTCTCATCCAAAACATTTTTTTATGTTTTATCTCTTAATCGAAATAATGAGTCATGGTTCTGATTGATATGTATCTCTTTTTAATCAAGGGTGAGTAAATAGAACGTCCGATTTTTGACACCTCCTAAAATATATTTGTGTATCGTTTTAAGCTCGATACACCACGAGATGGTTTCTTTGCTTAAGAACCCGTATACATTTTTATGTCTGTCTCGCTCGCACAATTCATTCATTTTGAGAAATAAAAATTATGGAGCGAGTTATGGAAAATGTTGTCAATAACTTTACTAAATAATTATGTAACGGATACTTTAAATTAATTTTAATTTAAATACCTATTAATTAGACGAAGAAAGAGTGAAAAAAATATAAAATCAATTTGACATCGATTTTCTCCGCCAATCCAAAAGCTAAGAAAACGAATATCAGTTTATAAGATCCGTGATATTATTATTTAGGGATTATATTGACAACATTTACAATAACCGTCAGTTTTATATCTCAAAATCAGTGAATCGTGCGAGCGAGAAAGACATAAAAATGTTTACGGATTCTTAACTAGTCAAATGATCTAATACTTACCATAATAGTGAGATGTTCAATAACAGTAAGATTGTCGACAAATAGGTCATCTTGGTGCATGTACCCGCTCTCTTGGTTCATGAAGTCGCTCACTGGCTGCCCATTCATGGTTATATCACCGTCGCTGACTGTACCGACTACGGAACAAATATTAAGTTTAAAAACACACTCACTAAACATAAACGCTTTCGCACATAAAGCCACAATAAGTTCGTGGGTGCCAGAAACATTGACATCACACATACAATCATAACTAAAACCAGCAACACAAATTTCTCTTGGGAAGAATACTTTGTTATTAGTGATGGTAGTATTAGGTAGGTTATTACAGTTAACTGTTGTACAACTTCGTCCATGTGAACATTTTCAGAGATTATAAAGACCTATAAGATATATATATATATTTATATTTTATTGATCGAACGAAGCGAGATTTCTAAGTTGACTTGGACAATTCAGCAGTTTGTCCGTCCGTCCGTCCATCCGTCCGATAAACTATACAAGTGAATTAAAAAAAAAACAATAAATAAACAATAAAAAAAAAACAGAATAAAATAAATATTTAAGGGGGCTCTCATACAACAAATATGTTTTTGTTGCTCGTTTTTTATCGATATTGATAACGGCAACAGGAAGACGCTTGAAATATTCACAGAATATTTAGTTATACATATATGTACTTTAAAGATAAATAATTAAATCAAAGTGAAACAAATATTTAATGGGGGCTCCCATAAAATAGACATGATATTTTTGCCGTTTTTATAGATAATGGTATGCAACCCTTCGTGCGCGAGTCCGACTCGCATTTGGCCGGTTTTATTTCATTAATGCAAAAAGCAACCTTGTCTATTTAGGATTTTAGGTACTCACACTAGATTAGTAGGTACCCTATTAATTTAAGATCATACACTCAACATAACAGGTTAGTATAGGCGTTTCCTAAAATTAGACAGATTTTATACACTACTACTATATTTTTTTGAATTATTTAAATTCAAAAAAATATAGTGATTATTTAAATTAGTCTAAATTAAAATAGATTTGCATTCAGACATTTTTAAAAAATGTCATTGATTAAATTTTCAAAACCGAGCCTTCCTGTTTAACTTGTATATAAAAATTTAAAAAAGCCATTAGGTACGCCTATTAAGGCAACATCACATTATCATGCTGATACCTACATATTTGTTAAAAGCTTCTACGTAATAACGCATTTGGTTCGCGCAAACGGTTTCCACTCGGCGGTCCACACGTACCAAATATGTATTGTGTTTCAGCTTTATTAGCAATGCTACTAGGAGCACGCTGCCCCCACTTAGTGTGAACGTGTTAGATTAGAACACCTGAATTACCTATAAGCTCGGTAGGATATAGTACCTAATAAGCTCTCATGGTACTATAAACAAAACATACAAATGGATTCACATTCACAGCCCCACACTAAGTTCCAAGACTTGTATCGTGGGTGCCGGAAACATAAACCAGAAACCAGAACCAGAAGCACAAATGTCCCGTGGGAAGAAATTTGTGCTCCTGCCGGGAATCGAACCCAGGACCCACGGAGCAGAGGACGGACACCTGTCCACTGCGCCAACTCGGTCGTCGTACTATGTAAATTTAGTTAAACTTTACAAAACATAAATAAATTGTTCTTTAGACGGTTTGATTCTCATTATTCTTATTCTTTAGGGCTTTATCCGCGTTGATCCGGATAAAAAGCTATGCACATTCCAAATTTTATCCAAATCTGTTCAGCCGTTGCAGCGTGAATAGAAAACTAACATTCTTACACACACATTTGCAGACAAACTTTTCAATTTCATTAGCTGTTACAGCGTGAAGAGAAAACAAAAATACTTACACATCAACACATACACAATTTTTTGAATTTATAAGGTGATATCTTATTTTGTAACTTCTGTAAATGTTCTTAAAACGAAATTTAAATATAAAACTCAAAAATAGATAAACAAACATAACACTAATTAAAAATTTTAATGAACTAGTGTTATGTTTTACAATAATTGTTTATGGACAAAAAATGTTTTGAACATAATTTATTAGTCATTTTGCATATTTATTTTAGATGTCTACAGTTGAAACAGCCTGCAGGCAGTTTGTCTAGCTTTTTCAGCTTCCTGGTTTTTAAATTACAGAACCAGTTATAATTTGTTCCGCCTGCAAGAACCTGATGAAAGAATCTGTCATATACTAGCCGTGCCCTGCGGCTTCGCCCGCGTTTGTCAAGTTAAAAGTAGCCTATATGTTAATCCTAGGTATAAGCTATGTACATTCCTGTTGCTATATGGCAAAACATAGTACATCTACTAATTTATGACTAATGTATCAACTATGTTTACAATCAATAAATAAATTATGAATTATGAAATTTATGAATTCATCCAAATCGGTTCAGTAGTTACATTGCCGGAAACATTTACATCATAAACAATTGCACTCACAACCAGAAACAAATTTCCCTTGGTGAGAAAACTTCTATTTCCACCGGGAATCGAACCCGATGCGCTGCTTAGAAGGCAACAGCGCAGCCAATTAAGCCAACGCGAACGGGTAGATCTAATAAAATTGAAGTTTTTATTAAAATTAAAATTATTATTTCTAGACTCACCTGGGCTTCGATTTGCTAATGCAGACATCAGAGTAGTTTTGCCAGCGCCGCTGCAAATAGAGACACAGTTAATGTTATGAAAAAAATATTTCTCATTCAAATTAAAAATGCAAAGTATTCGTCACGTGCAGAATAAAAAATATGAGAAGACGATTAAGCCGGTAAAAGTGCAAACGGCGAAAATATGGAAACCTCGGCAGCGGTTACATGTGGGTTATGCCACGTATCCACGAGCCGTTTGATGTTAACAAGGGTCATGCCACTGGGGTCACTGGTGGAGAGTCAGAGCTCTCCACTGGCTTGCACGGCCCCACAAGTCTAGGGGTGGCTTTGGTGAGCAAGGTCACCCCTACATGGGCGCAGTGGCCCGGTTTGTGCGGGGGCCTATGTCCGGGGCAAGATAGACACTGCTAGCGCGACCCTATCTTGCCCCACCTCGGCGAGGGACTGCTCACGGGGGGGTTTTTAGTGGGTTCGAGCCCCACAGACCCCCTTCCTTCACCCCTGGGAAGGAAGAGAAGTGCAAGGCATTTTCCCCCCACAAAAAAAAGGGTTATGCCACTGCGCTCCACGAAATAGTGGACAGCGCTCCACGAGCACTTTTTCTGACTTTTAACTGAACTGTTGGGGTACCGAGATCTCTATTATCTCAGGGATTCTATTTTCAAATATCTTTCTTGAGCGCCTCGCCTGGTTGACGTGACGCGTGATCAAAATGCTGGTGCTTATTTCCCTCAACGTATAGGTATTGCAATTCAGAAAGGCATTGCCGCCAGCATGATGGGAACGCTAGCCACTGGTAGTGGGCTTGATCACTTGTTACCTATAAGATGCCTTGTAGGTAACTAAGATCGTTGCTAAAGATGTATATAGTTTTAGTTTAGTTTTAGAAAATATACGCAACTAGCGGTGCCCCGCGGCTTAGCCCGCTATTATCAAGTTAATCCTAGGTATAATAGTAGCTTATGTGTTAATCCTAGGTATAATCTATGTACATCCAAATTTCATCAGAATCCGTTCAGCCGTTAAAGCGTGAAGAGGGAACAAACATACTTACACACAAACTTTCGGATTTATAATATTATTAGTATTTGTAGATAGCTTCTTCCATATATTAGCAACAATTTTTACTTATTATACGTTTCATTTGATTGATAACAGATACAAAATGTTTGTCCCAGGTAACACAATACGACGTATCAACGAATGCAGAACGTGGTTCGCTTTACTATGCCTATACCTTCGGTAGAAAGCGACGTATAGGATTACTATTGTCATATACAGATTATATAACAATATTATATGCTACTGTTATTAGTCACGGTATATTGATTTACCAGTGTTTTATTGAGATAAGTATCATCGGAGTATATCCGATGATAACCAATTCAGACATTTGCTTGTTTTTTGTTGCGGACTATGTACTTCCCAATAATTTAAACGCAAGCAAAGCTTAAAAAATCCGACTTCACCGCTTTATCTTTGGAACTCTTGATGATTAAATGTATTAAACACGTACTATTGAAGATATTTAAAGAACTACTGATCAGATCTTGATCAAATTTAAATGGGACCAATTGGAAAGAAACAGCTTTCATTAAAAAAACATTCAAAATCGGTTCACGTGGAACGAAGTCGACTTGAGTACCTCCTCCTTTTTTGTGAAATCGGTATAAAAATAGTTTTAAGTGATGTCTTATTGTAGTAGTCCGCTAGTACCCTCGCTTTGTACCCATTAGTTTCTATGAAGAAGTACCTTAATACCCTTGATTTGTACCCTTGAAATATTAAAAATGTTTGCCGTCGGTTCTGCTTGTCTCTAAATTAGAGAGATATATTGTATTTTTTCCAGACCGAAACTTTCGTCTTGTACTTATACATATATTGTAATGTGGCTAACTATTACCAGACGTTAACATTCGAACTAACAGCTGGCGCAGTCAGTAATCGCTGCGGATACCGGTTTCAATTCTCGGTGGGTGCACTTTCTCTCTAATGGAAATTTGTGTTTCTGATTTTGGGTGTCATTGTGTGAAGACCAGCATTATAGAGTCCCAATAGTTTCAAAATTAACTGTATATAATGAGGCATACATTTTAAATTGATTTCAGAAATCTCAGATTAACATAACCGCACAAAAACGAATATTTGATTAGGTTAATTAAACAGATATAATATATTTAATAGAAACACGGATTTACATAAAAAATATAATAAAATATTGTACTAAATATTTATTAGCATTTAGTCAATGTCAGACATTTCTCACGCATTCTTTATATTGTCTGCATGTTGAGTATCAATATAACTACTAATGAGTGAACAGTTTTTGAGATTTTACAAGCGTTTCTTTAGTGTCACCTGTCCCCTTATATGTCTATTTGTCGGTCTGTAATCTTGCAAGCTAAATTAGACCCACTTCCTGATGTCCAATTGGACTCTGGAATTTGGTGTACTTATGTATTCGGTGACAATACAATGATATAGTACCATGAAACTGGTCTGATGATGAAGACGAAAGATGGCCATAGGAACTTCTGAACTAAACAAGATAAACCCGTCCAGTTTCGGCTTGTTTAATTCGTCTTGACAAGTTCACTGGTTCTTTTAGGAACGTATCTAGTTCATAGGCTGGAATTAAGCTAATGATTAGTCCGAATAACAATTTATAAGATATTTTGTGGTTAAACAGTTCGACCTGCAACGTGTTCAAATAGCTACCATGTCATTGTGAAGGTATCCTAATCTAACAAAAATAGACAAAAAAATGTTAATGCTGTATCATAAAACAAATATATTTCAAGAAAATTAGTTGCAGTTGTCTATTTTTCCTTATCTGAAGTAAAATTTAATATTTCGGAGATAGATTGAGCATTGCCAATCAACGTTGCAATGCTGCCAGCATTTTGGTTACTTTGCCAACTAGATGCGATCTATTAGATTAAGTTTTGTAGATTATTTATCCTAGTTATAATTATTTTGTTTAGATTTTATTTAGTTTTTAATAAAATTTTACATAAATATACACAATTGATATATTCGATTTAAATTTTTGAGCAAAAAATTAACTAAAATTATATACCTACATCTTCCTATAAGTGGGTAGGGACAAAGGATTTTTCACAAAGACCAACCGATATAATTAAAAGAAAGCAAAGTTTAAAAAAACCGACATCATCGCTCATATTTCGGTTTTGACTTGACCGATTTCGATAACATTTATATGGGACCAGCTCTGAAATATACTCTACAAAACAAAAAATAAATCATCAAAATCGATTCATAATTAGCGGAGATATCGCGTAACATACATACAATAAAATACATAATTAAAAAACAAACAGTCGAATTGAGAACCTCCTTTTTTGAAGTCGGTTGAAGAATGTAGCGTAGTTTACTGAAGCATTTCGCCAAGGCAAAAAAACAATCGACTGTTATTATCATCACTCACTGCTGGGACTGGAAACTGGCGCCTAGGTCGTAATCCACCGAGCTGACACTTACATACGTCTCGCAGAAACAATCACACCCAGAACTAGAAACACAAATGTCCCTTAGAAAGGGAATTCGTGCTCTTGCTGGGAATCGAACCCAGGACCCACGGTATACACAGCAAAGACTTGCCCACTGTGCTAAATCAGCTGTCAAAACAAAGCTTGTAAACAAAGACAACAAGTATAATAAAAAAAACTACAACGTACCTTGGTCCCATTAGAGCTAGAAGAGTTCCTGGTTTTGCAATACCGCTTACTGAAAAAAAAAATCATTTTCACCCTCATACTAAGTTAACTTTTGTCGTGGGTACCGGACACATTCACATCACACAAACACAATCACAACCAGAACCAGAAACAAAAAAATCCTTAGGGAGAAAACTTGTGCTCCCGCCGGCAATCGAACCCGACACCCCTGCTAAGAAGGCGATAGTGCACCCAACTAAGTTAACGCCCATATTTATAAAGTTCCCCAAAATAATGGTTACTTCCAACTGGTAGGAACTGTCACAAAAAACGAATTCAATTTCATTGGCAGTGGTCCTACTGTAGATCCAGTTGTACCACGGACCGTATTATTTTCTTTGGTACCACTAATTTTCACCAGTTGAGTATTACTACCAAAGGGCGGCTCGTTCCGCCCTCAGCGCTGTGGGTCCTGGGTTGGATTCCCGGCAGGAGCACAAATTCCTTCCCAAGGGATATTTGTGCATCTGGTTCTGGGTGTAATGTGTGTGTGATGTTAATGTTTCCGGCACCCACGATACAAGTCTTTGAACATAATGTGGGGCTGTGAGTGTGAATGCATTTCTTTGTTTTTGACAAAAGAAAGGCTAATAAATCATAATTAAACGCAAGCAAAGCTTAAAAAATCCGTCTCTACCGCTTTATCTTCGGAACCTTGATCAGATTAAATGTATTAAACACGCATTATTGACGATAACTCAAAAACTACTGATCAGATCTTGATCAAATTTAAATGGAACCAATGGGAAAGCAACAGCTTTAAAACAAAAAATAATTCAAAATCGATACACGAGGAAAGAAGTTACGAGACAAAAAAAAAATGCAGTCGAATTGAGTACGCTTTCACGCGAAAACTACTTGACCGATCATCATGAAACTGTGTACACATATTCTTAGACGTATTCTGAGTAACATAGGATAGGTACTTTACACTTTTTTTTATTTATTTAATAAATTAAAATTTCAGTGCGAGTGAAGTTGCGGGTAAAAGGTAGTATTAGATATGTTTAGCGAAGATGATGCAGCTGTTTTTAAGGAATGTCGTCGGTATTTTCAAATATTAAATTTTGCCACTTGTTCAAAATTCCTTACCATTATTGACAAGTCGTTTGAGTTTCCCATCCTTCATCTTAATATGGACGCTTACGTCCCTCCATACCAGCGTGCATGGCTGTGGAGCATGTGTAGACCCCAGGATATCTTCTACTTCCGGAAACAGGTCGTACCCCTTGGGACGGACCAGACGTTTCAGGGGGTCGACGTAAACCAGGTCGGCTGGAGTTAGTTCCTGGGGAAGTTACATTTAAAAATACTTCTACTTATTCACAACTTCATATTTTACATATTGCAATGTACTACAAGTTATTATCAACTATAGCAATGACGTTATCAATAATTTAAACGTAAGCAAAGTTTTAAAAAAGCCGATTTCACCGCTTATTTTTTGGTTTTGGCTTGATCGATTTCGATAAAATTTATATGGGACCACCTCTGAAGTATAATCTACCAAACAAATATATAATTTTGTGAATCGGTGTACCAATGGGGAAGAAATCGGTGAACATACATACAGTCGTACGTAGAACTTCCTCCTTTTTTGAAGTCGGAAATAAATAGGAAGATATGTGACTAGCTCCTAGAATATGGATCGGTTAAATTAGGTGTAGTGCGCACAATTAGCCACGCCTCCCGGTGACGCTGCAGAGGCTACACACAGCAAGCACCATGTAGAAAAAAAAACAATGTGCCACATTCACAATCGGATTAACGTTCGCGTCGCACGTAAATTGCGTGAGCTTTTTTTTGTAAATAAGCGGTAAAGGTGGGTAAAGTAAATGTTTCCAGCACCCACGATACACGTCTATGAACTTAGTGTGGAGCAGTGAGTGTGAAAGCGTTTGTTTGATGTTCTGAGAATGCTTTCTCGTTTGTTGTCCGACTAAGTACATGCAGATGAGGTCGGCCAGGGTAGCTGGTTGTTATACCACCCCTATGGTATAACACCCTGGCCGACCTCATCTGCATTTACTTAGCCTCATCTGCAGCTACCCTAGGGTAGGGACTCTACAATTAGCTGTTAACCTTCATAATTTTTATCGCAAGATATCCCATTATCTCTCTAAACTATGATGGAATTCTCGAATAACTTAAGGAATGTATGAAATGACAATAAATATCTTGTGCGCCTTACATAGTTCCGGGCATACGGAGTCTGTCCAGTTGTCCACGATCCAGTCCACGACATTAAAAATTTCTTAACCTTATTTTTCACCATATGGACACTCTCAAAAATCTAAGTTTGTCTGCTTGACGATATTAACAAAGTTACAAATATCAGATTTTACCAGCTAGACGCGCGTGTGTCCAATTGATACTAAGTCTAATTATTGTATTTCGATACAAGCAACCATAAAACAGGTTTGGCGTTTCACTAGAAAATCAAGAATGACTAGCAAAAAATATGAACAATTTATAACCTCTTTTATTTGTAGTTATAAATTCTCGCCACAAAATAAAGTAGGTGCTATGAAAAATCAAACCAGTTCAAACCAGATTTTAAAGAGCTTAGGTATTTTGTATGTTTTAGAGTTACTTAGTAGATTATAAGAGTTGTTGTTTTAGATAGTCAAAACGACAAAATCCACCATAAAGCATGTAAGCTCGAGTATTTTATATTTTAACAAATCTTGGTAAATAAAAGTAAATATATAGTAAAAAAAAACATAGTAAATAAATCTATGAATCTCTAGTAGCAAAATAAATATCTTTATAATATGCTTTTAACCATTTTTTTTCAGACCTGTTGTTTACTAATCTTCATTTACTTTTCCGATTTTTTTGACGGGTTTTATTTTTGTTATCCGATTTTCACTTGTTTTTACCGATTTTCATTTCTTTGCATTGAACTTTATTCCTACTTTTATGGAACACTAGCGGCAGTGCCCCGCGGTTTTACCCGCAGGGCACATCCAGGGCGTCAGTTATATATTATAACTTATTTAAAACTTACGCATATATAGTTATATATATGCGTAAGTTTTAAATAATTATATTATTATCAAGTTTATTTTTTTTATACAAAGTTACTTTGAATTAGCGCTCCATACTCCACAGGGTGGTCGGGCATCGAGAATGCAACACAAAAAAATAATTAAAAAAAAACTAAAAAAATGATTTTTTTGATAAGTTTGTAAAGTGCCGAGCTACGATTACAACCAATTATCCAACTTACTTTTGAAATTATCAAAAAAATATTAAAAAAAATGTTTATTTATATATATTTTTTGTGTTGCATTGTCGATACCCTACCCCTCTGTGGAGTATGGAGCGCTAATTCAAAGTAACCTTGTATATGTAGCTATATAATTAATTACACATAATTACAACATAATTTTTTTATTGAAACGCTTTTTAGTTAGGTATTTTAATGAATATATAGTAAACCAGTATATCCAATTCAAATTAGCAAAACAAACGCAATTGGCTAGACTGGTTTGTGACGTCAGTATCCGCGTTTTGCAATGACCTGTTAACAACAGTCGTGGCTTCTGACGTCACAAAAAGAACTTCGGAAAGACCGCGTTTAAAATGCCCAAAATTGCTTCCATTTTTAAATATACCAGTATATTTGATACGAAAATGTTGGTTCTAGAGATGTAAAGTAGTGTCACTACGAGTAGTACCATCAATGCTACTAGTGGTATAAAGACGATATGTGATGTTTTTATGAATTTTCTTTTTTGCCGGCAATTTATTAACGTAAACTATCCAGTAAATAAATCAATATCCGTATTCCCTATACTTATTTGAATAGGATTTTTAACGTTAGTTCTAATTATTAACTAAGACAAATGCATGATTGCTTATTAATTGTGTGGGTAATTGATAATGGTGATTAGATAATAGGTTAGATATTTTTGCACTGACGCAATTTATTTTTTAACTAATTAGGTTCATTAATATGTGCTTATGTAATTTGAAACGTTTGCAACTTGACGTGTTGCTGTTTAAGTAGATATATTTTTAGATAAAGATAACTATTATGTTTAGAACAATTGCACAGTACATAATATAGTATTATATACCCTACGGTATATTGCCTATATTTTCAAAAAATAAACGATTAACTTCACTATCTGGGAACAAGCATAATAATAATAATAATATTGGGCACATAAAACCTATGCTTTAGGTAGTTTAGGTGAAAACAACAACTCATGTCAATTTTCATCCTATTAATCACAGAAGAACATGCAATTTTCTTTTTAGTTATATTATAAGTATTCTTATTATTTTTTAGTATTATTAATGTATTATGTAATTAGATGTTATTTAACGTATAATAAATTAATACACTGTTTAACCATTAACCACCAATTGATGCTCTTATATACACCATGTTATTCTTACGTTATTATGTTCTGTACTTTGTGATGTGCATCTAATAAATAAACAATTAATTTACTTAAACTGATAATTACTATTTAGTTCTTACCCACCCATTATTAAATAGCTCGAAACAATAGACTGTATTTATTAAAATATACAAAAATATTATGTATATATGCAAGACAGAAGGAATGCACATTTAAATCAATAGAAAAGCTGTGTAAATAAAGATCATCACAGTATAATATAAGCTCTAAAGCCTTGACATTTTCAACGAGATTTTCGTGAATTTTATATAACTAGTCCACATTAGTTTTATCTCTACATCTTAATAGTGGTCCGTTTTGAGTATATACAGTTAGATATAAATAATTAAACAAATTCCGTTATTATACTATTAGACAAGTAAATCAGTTAACTTAGGTATTATATATATTATAACATTCTATACACAGGTCTTTGTACATAATTATTTCGTTATCTATTATTTGTAATATAAAGTGATGATAAAGTTGTTACGAAATACATATAATCCGTTTATTCCCGGTCGTCTCCACCCTGTCGTCCCCACTGGGTACGAGAAAAAAAAGTTTCGTTCGTCCCCAGTGGTGACGATTGGAACTTTTTATTTCCCACTCGTTCCGCTTTAGACCGAGAGTCTAAATACATGGGGATTTTAATAAGAGTTTTTTTTTATACTCGATAGGCAAGCATTTGACCACTATCTCACCTGATGGAAAGTGATGATGCGGCTGAAGATGTAGATTTCACGGATTCCTTAAAACAGTAAGTATTTGTTTTTTAGTTGTAGAGATTCTCTTGCCGCGCTATGAAATAATGTAAAACTAAATCTCGACGCAAACGCCGAAGAAAAAAAGATACTAATACAAATTGACTGTAATGACTCTATGGCCTCAAATCCGTAGTAGGAATGCGTGGCCGCCCAAAAATATTATGAAATCGCTGTTACCGGTTTCCCGTTGCGATAATTATTTATTTTTAAATCGTTACAAAGAATAATAAAGCAGGATATATAATAATAGAGCACAATATTTTATGCATGGGAAGTACTCACAGTTATTTCAAGGGACGATAAATCCGGAATTTTTCGTCCACTTTTCTTCCCCTTGCCACTTAACGACTTCTTACTCATTTTAAAAAAATCACTGAGTCAATTAATAAAAAGTTTAGCACAATTTTTAAATTACGAACTTCATTAGTAACGTCCGCGCGTTCATTTTCTACGCGTGCATAGCTACAAGTTTTGTTTTTGATAACCGGAGCACGCGGCTGCCTTCCACCGCGATGTAGTCAGTTTGACATTTCTCTATGAGATAGACTAGGACGGCGTATATAATTAGAACGAGACGCACTAAAATCTATTGACGTGTGATTTATAAAATTGTAATAAAGATGGAAAACTAGTTACGAAGCACTAAGGCGGGAAAGAACGTTCAAGTTCATGGGCTCCATGGTTACTTCCCAATTGTATACTAAAGGTTCCCTTTAGTTTAATAATAGAACAGGCTGTTGAAACTACATTTATTTACTTCAAAATACTTAAATGTACACAGTTCTTCAATAAAGATTACTCTATCTATACTAGTACTAATATTATAACGAGGAAAGATTTGTATTTTTGTATGTAACGAATAAACTTAAAAGCTACTGTACCGATTCCAAAAATTCTTTTGCTGTTTGAAAGCTACATTATCGCTGAGTAACATAGGCTATATTTATCACTAGAATTAATTTGAGATCCTTGTAAATCCCTACTAAAACCAACCCAAGGTGTAAAAAAATTGCGATAAAATGTCTTTCATCGCATGCGCTGCGGAATGTATTGATGAAAGAACAAAAAATGTTCTACAATATTGTAGAACATATCAATATCTGCCAAATATTTGCGAGACCATATGTCCAACTATTGTAGTTATGTCACTATAACTGCTTTTTTACATTTTAAAAGTTGACCATGTTAAAAGTTGAAAAAAAACCGATCATAATCAGACCATGTTTTTATATATTATAAATCCGAAAGTTTGTGTGTATGTTTGTTTTTTCTTCACGCTGTAACGGCTACACGGATTTGGATGAAATATGGAATTTACCTACATAGCTTATACCTAGGATTAACACACAGGCTTCCTTTTTAACTTGATAAATGCGGGTGAAGCCGCGATGCACGGCTAGTTATATTCTATAGTGATAACACAGTCGCTGTGACTCTTTAATATAAAAATTCGTACAAACAAACAAATTGTCCTCGGTATATTTATTTATAATTCTTTTTTGTATCTTATTGCCGAATCTAAAAACTAGCATAAGTCATATATTCATTAATAACCATAATATCCAAAGGGAAATAAGTAGAGCATATTTTTCGACTACGCAACGCAAAGTATGGCAATGTGTTCATCAGCTTAAGTTTTACCTATGTTTGTTACTTTGTGGCGTTATAGAAACCAAACGCGTGGGCCGATTTTGATGTTTCTTACGTCAACCCATTTATCTTAATCTAGCGAGTGTCACTAAAGACATGACAGTTATTCAAATTAGATATGGAGAGAACCAGATATCATACAGTGAAAAATAAAAAAATTAAACGCAAGCAAAAAAAAAAAACCGACTTTACCGCTTTATCTTCGGAACCTTGATCAGATTAACTGTATTTTACACGCCTTTCTTACGATAACTCAAGAACTACTGATCAGATCTTGATCAAATTTAAATGGGACCAATGTAGAAGCAACAGCATTCAACAAAAAAAATTCAAAATCGGTTCACGTGGAAAGATGTTATGGGGTAACAAACATAAAAAAATACAGTCGAATTGAGTACCTCCTCCGTTTTTGTGAAGTCGGTAGAAAATAAAGTCGACGAACTGTTTTAAGTGGGTATCATTGAATCGGTATTTCAAAATCATTATTCTGGTTTTATTATCATTTTTAAATTTTAATGACCATTTAGTCTTTAAAGATTAAAGGTCGGTTAGGAACCAATCTCACTTATAATATTTGCAATGCTAATAATAAAGCTGTGGTAAACTTCTTGTACAATTATTATTAAAGAAAAAGTTTAAATGTTAATAGTAAGTAAGTACGTGTGTACACGTTTTACGCAGTCGCGCTAGTCGGGTTGATTACCGACTTCACAAAAAAGGAGGAGGTTCTCGACTGTGAAAATGAAAAAATGAAAATGAAAAATATTTATTTGCTGCATAAAAAACAACTTACGACTATTTCACTATGTTAGTAACTAACATGCGTAAAAACAAAAGGTTTTATGCAGATGAATCAATAGTTCAATACAAGATGTACCTGCTGGCCCCCACACTAGGCAACGCCTGTATCGTGATGATCTGTTTAATGTTTACACAAAGTGATATTTATACCTCGGTTTACAGCTTATTACATTTTTTACCATAAACAACTTAATATAGCTACTTATTTAATAAACATACAATTATAAAGTTTAAATACATTCTTATAACTTAAAACGTATGTTTTATTTTGTATGATTGTTACGCGATTTCTCCGCCAATTATGAATCGATTTTGGTGTTTTTTTTGTTTGGTAGAGTATACTTCAGAGGTGGTCCTATATAACTTTTATCAAAATCGGTCAAGCCAAAACCGAAATATAAGCGATGAAGTCGGTTTATTAAGCTTTGCTTGCGTTTCAATTATTGTTTGTTGTCAGTAACAGAATTGATTAAAATTCTTACAGATTTGCATAAAAATATGATTGCACATAGGTATAATAAAATAGGTAATGTACGCGGGCGATGCTGGGGGACACAGCCAGTTAACTAATACAAATTTAAAACCTAAGAATATATTAATAGGTATATCCAATGAGCAACTTTTGATAACCAGTTTATTTTATTGGAAATTTATTATTTGGCACTAATTGATTTTTAAAAAATAGGCCTGTGGCGTGAACTCGTCTTTGGTATTATGATTTATTGTTTTTATATTGATAAGGCCTACATTATCGTAAAAGGCCTTAGAATAGAGTTCACCAAACTCCGGTCAAAGACTTAACGGTCGTTTATCTATACAGGGAAACTTTGTAAATTGAAAATAGCTGTCATAATCAAAATTCATCATGCACAGGTAAATTAAGTTGCTTATAGAAGTGTATATAGAATTCTAAGTACTATATGTAAATCTTCAAAGAATTATCAGGGCGTTTGGTCGAAGCAATTCGTGACCAAAATGCTGGCTAATATTTTGAACAGAGATTTAGCATTGCCATTAAACGTTAGCATTCTGGAGCTTTGTACATATTTACATCTAGTTATAGTTATTTTTGGTTAGTTCTAATTTAGTTTTATTTATTATTATTAAAGTAAAACGTTATTGCCATTCAAAGTTAACGCTCCGTTTAGTGTAACTTGGTTTTATGCACTCGGGCCCTTATTATGCTAATACTAATATTATAAATCCGAAAGTTTGTGTGTAAGTATGTTTGTTCGATCTTCACGCTGTAACGGCTGAACGGATTTGGATGAAATTTGCGATTAATTATTTGCGATAGACCACAAATAATTATTTTTAAGCGCAAAAAAATAACATGATTTTTGCAACTCACAGATGCGACGAGTATGTTTGCCTGATGTTTAGTATCATCCAGAATTTGAAACTTCATCCGTTAAAATCACGAATTTAATAAATTCAATTAAGTCGCGAGTGTATAGGCATCTTCTAGGCAAACGTGCTCCATCGTCGACCGCATCGTCACTTACCATCAAGTGAGATGGCGGTCAAACGTTTGCCTATCTTGAATAAAAAAAATAAAAAAATCCGTGGTTAAAATCTTGTAGGGCAATGCACTGTGCGTAAATCTAATAAACATAAAACCTCCGTCGATCGCATCATCACTTACCATTAGGTGAGATAGTGGTCAAATGTTTGCCAGAATTTTAAAAAACTCTTCGCCTGATGGTAAGTAACGATGCGGTCGAACATGAAGGTTTGCTTGGACAATACCTATTTACACGTACTACAAGACTCCTTTCGCGAAACACAGATTCGAGGAATGGAAACTGAAATATAATGTTGAATATGTTTATGAACTGCGGTAAAGTTTGCCTATACTGAATAAAAAAAGGTAATTTAATTGGAAACAGAAACATTGCCTTTCTATCCAATAAATTGTAATGTTTGCACATTACTGCTTGGCAGTAAAAAAAAACTATATTTCGCACAAGCCAAAGACTAAAAATTATATCCATGGTCCAAGATCCACAGAAAAAAAAACTAAAAAATCTATCATATTTATGATTACAATAAAAGTAGTATAATAACTATTTATAATCTATAAGATTATACTTAATATATACTACATCATTATAATGTTTACATTCTTAATTCATAAAGCGGACAGCATTGGATATAATTAGATACAAATAGCTTTAGACAAGTTTTTTTAATAAGTTAAGTTATACAAAAAATATTAAGCTTCTTTGAATCTGATAGCTCGGTGACATTTCTATATACTCGGTTATTGTCAAGGTATTTGTTATTTTTTGGGGAAGGTAAAGATTATTCAACATATTATACATTTGTAACCTTAACCTTTTTTTTGGCGGTTGTTTCTTATATACGTTGTGTGAACACAAAAAAAAATATACACAAAATATAAATAACTAGCCATGCCCCGCGGCTTCGTCCGCTATTATCAAGTTAAAAGTAGTCTATGTGTTAATCCTAGGTATTATCTATGTACATTCCATATTTCATCCAAATCCGTTCAGCCGTTAAAGCCTGAAGAGGGAACAAACATACTAACATACACACTCTTTTGGATTTATAATATTAGTAGGATTTAAACGTAAGCAAAGCTTAAAAACACCGACTTCACCGCTTATATTTTAGTATTGGCTAGATCGATTTCGATAAAATTTATAAAGGACTACCTCTGAAGTATAATCTACTAAACAAAAAAATAATTTTGAGAATTGTGAATCACAAATTGTTTTCTTTTATGATTTTTTCTTTCCCTAATTTAATAAAATTTGGCATTAAATGTAAAAGCGTGTGTCTTTACGACACACTCTGTCTTGTTTTAAATTTTGTTTTTAATTTTAAATTAGATTATACGAAAAACTGACACTAAAAAAACCGGGCTTGTAATTTTCTTGTAATTTTCCACTGGTTTCTCTAATTAGTATAACTGTGGGTGTGTGTTTCCTTACTTTGCTGTTTTATTTAAGCTTACCTAAGTATATACAGGCCGCATACCTACCCGCAATACAATACCACAATGTAGTTTATATTGACACTTCGACTGACCACATGGTGTCTATGTGGTTAGTAGAAAGCCTTGTGCAAACTTAACTTTATTGTTAAACCACAAAATATATGACATATATGCCTATAACACACAGATACATTAATGTTATAAATGCGAAAGTTTGTAAATGTCTGTAAATGTATAAGTATGAGTAGGTTTTTTTTTATTTTTTATTTGTGACAGGCTAGTGTTTGACCACTATCTCACCTGATGGTAAGTGACGATGTGATCGAAGCTGGTATACACACTAGACCCGGAATACGCAGGCTCTCAAGGATAACTGCCGGAACACCGTATTTGGCTTGGCGGCAGACTTTCAACTTGATGGTGGTAAGCTACTTTGGTAGCAAGCCAGACGAGCAACTCACAAAATGCTCTACCACCTCTCAAAATTGAGAGTATTTGAGGTGAGATTTGTTTTAACCGACTTCAAAAAAAGAAGAGGTTCTCAATTCGTGTGTTACCTCAGTACTTTTTTCTAGGTGAAAAGATTTTGACGATGCTTTTTTTATTTGAGAGGTGGTGCTTTCCCACGTGGTTCCATTTGACCAAGATCTGACTAGTAGTTTTTTTAAGTTATTCTCAATAATGCGTGTTTAATAGATCAAGGTTCCGAAGATTTAGCGGTGAAGACGGTTTTTTTAAGCTTTGCTTGCGTTTAATTACTTAATTTACAATTAGTCAATTAAATTTCAGAATCTATATTGTATCATCTAAATTTATGTCAATTAATATTTGATTGATTGATTGATTGAGTAAAAGCTTGATTTTTTAAAACCTATTTAAAGTATTATTTGTTTAAAATAAAAAAAATAAAGGTCGATGTGTAGATTAGTCGTTATCGGATACTTCTGCTTGCTCAATAGACTGCGAGTACACCCGGAAAGTAACTATCACTCCAATCAAACACTTTGGAGATCAGCTCAGCGAACCCTCACAAAGAAATAGATTCAATAATCATTTGCCCAAATTATTCAATGGCCAGTGCCGGTGACGCAGACATGGTAATAAAAAATTGTCCAAATAGTCGTTGACTGATAGGATGCCAAAAATATGTGAGTGTTGTGCAACGTAGTACGAGTTAGATATTGTAGATTTATGATTAACATAAACATGAACGCTTCCAAACTCACAGCTCCACACCAAGTTTAATGACTTATTGTGTCGTGGGTGCCGAAAACAATTATCACACATAATCACTAACAGAAACACAAATTTTCCTCTGAGAGAAAACTTGTGTTCCCGCCGGGAATCGAACCCGATACCTCTGCTTAGAAAGCGAACGCCAAAGGGCAGCGTTTTCGGCAAGATTTTTAATCTTATATATATCGCTCCCTTTCTGTAAGAAAATGGATATTGTGTTGGAGGATGGTAAGAATACTTCAAGAAACAATAGTATAAAATGTGTAATTTAAGTAGTATAAGCATACAACAATAACTTTGACTTAATGTAATATGACTAAGAAGGTTATTTCTTTCTCATTGAGTGACTAGCGTTTTACCATTATCATCCATTATGGTAAGACTGGAATCAGGGGGCTGGACTGAAGCGCTGAGAAACCTACACGCAAGACAGTTCTCCAAACAGCTGATATTTTTTTTTTCTTTTAATTTTGGCTTCTCAATCTTTTGCATTTAGCCAGTGTCAAGTTATAACATATTTCAAGTGTATTTCATATTAAAAGTCCTAGTCACAAGTCACAGTCAAAGTCAAGTAAAAGAGTCAAGGTCCAGGAGTCCAGTCATCTTCTAGAAGAGACTCTACTAGAACTTCGGAGTTATGGAGCGAAGGCGAAAATTATGCTTATTCAACTTTATGACTTGTCTTCACTAATGCATGTTTACTAAGTATTAAAGGTTAATATCCACCATTATAACACATTAACACTCGAAGAATCAAAGGTTTTGGAAAATTATACAAAGCAACGAACGCCACTTTTTCACTTTCGCGGCAGAACTCCCAGCTGGTCATTACCACTGGAAGGTTCAAACATGCGGCGGCTCCTGTGATGCGGGTTGCCCCTTTCTATCAGATATGGTTGAGGGTTGAGGGGACGATGGTTGTTCACAAGACATGCTCGTGAACGGGTGCTGCATGTCTTGACCGGTCCGGCTGTTTTGTGGTGAAATGTAGGTGAAGATTTACAGTTAGTGGTGGTCATAATTATTCTTATCTAAGAATAGCATTTTAATTATAACTTAGACAATTTAATATAGTATTACATATTTTTTACATATTTTTTCTTACTTATTGAATGTTTTGTCTAAAAATTTTGTAGTTCAAAAAGGGCACGTATAGATACACTAGGTCTTTGGTGACAAAATTAAAAAAATAACCTACACGCAATAATATAAATATACAAGTTTAAAATACTAATAACGGACTTCAATCGTAAATCTCCGAAACTCTTCATCAGATCTTGATCAAATTTTAATGAGTGGTCCCATTAATAATTGGAGTATACTATTAAAGAAAAAAAAATCTTGAATCGGTCCAGACATCATCGATTAATCGGTGAACATATAAAATAAAATAAAAACCGACAAATTGAGAACCTTTTCCTTTTTTGCAGTCGGTTAAAAAGGGCCGACTTACGGCTCAGTTGTAGAAAATAGCCCACGCGCCAAGTACCAAGTACAGAGAGATCAATCGCTGTAAGTAATATAAATTGGATGAGACTTAGGGCTCTGCTAATCTCATAATATCCGCTGTATTGGGGTCTACCTAACCCAAATATCACTCGTGCTGATTGGCTCGGAAACGATGTGACAGCAACGTTGTGAGGCTTCGGTTTTCTTGTAACGTATATGGATACGTGATACGCTGCGGGGACGGGTCAACGAGCAATGGCTCGTGGAATAGGGTTGGCAGCTCGTGAAATTTGCTAAATAGATTTATTGTCACATCTTACATAAAAACTAACTTAAAGTAACTTAATTTAAGTGCGCAATCGGTCTTATCTTTAACGATCTATTCCAGATAACCTTTATATGGAGCAGATTTTGAGTAGAATGGTAAAACAGGGGGTGTACAATTAATTATGAAATGTTAGTAATATATAACATAGAATAAACAGTTTCAGTGGGTGCCGGAAATATTCACATCACAAACACAGCCGCACCTAGAGCCATAAACACAAATTTCTCTTGAGGAGAAAACTTGTGTTTCCAAGTAATCAAACACGATAACCGCTGCTTAAAAATGCAAATGAACCAACTTAGCCAACGAGTAGTTCATAAAAATAACAAATTCAATATAATAGTATATTTATAACATACATACATAAATACTTTTATTATATTAAAGTACGTAATTCTAGCAATGAAAGAAATATAACTTTGAGCTTCTTTTTGTTCAATTTGACGTTGAGCATAATTATGTATGAAACCGAAAAAGACGAAAATATTGCGAATGATTTAATATATGTAAAAATTGTAACATCATGTTACTAAAAAGCCATCGAACCAACCGCTCTCAGTGTAGATATAGATAAGAAGAATCCACTTACTAAATATAATAATTACTTTATATTACTACCAATTACCAACAAGAAGCATTAAACAAGACAAAAACAAAATTTTTGTTTACTTCGTAAGCTAATTTAAAAATGATAAATGTTTATTGTTCCTAAAAAGTATTTTTTTCTTTTAATTTTGGCTAGGCAATCATGTTTATTTAGCCAGTGTCAAGTAATAACATATTTCAAGTGTATTTCATAATTAAAGTCCCATTCGCAAGTCATAGTCAAAGTCAAGCAAAAGAGTGAAGGTCCAGTCATAGTCGAGTCATGCCATAGAAGTGGTAGAAACTTTACTAAATCTTCTATTGTAGTTTTGGAGCGAAGGCGAAAATTACGTTTTAAACATTGTATGATTTGTCTACACTTTACACGTTTACTATTTATTTACAAATCAAGCTTTTAATTGAGTCCCAAACTAGGCCGGTGCCTTGTCTTGGGATTCAGAGTAAGCATATAAAACAGAGATTTATAGTACTGTGTACTACTGCTACCTATAACTCTGCTAGCTGACAACCCTATAACCGCCAAGCTTCCGCGATACCACAGAAAACTGAGTACAAAATATGGAGCATGTCGCTATCTCTTTCTAACTCCATACGACAAGAAAAGATAGCAGATGCCACAATGGAATTTCTGATATTCAGGTATTTAGGGCTTAGAAGAATCATAGGCTATATTTACACGAGTAATGCCTTTTCTTGCCTTTGAAAGGCTTCGGCTGGGTTTGTCTGACACTTGGATTTGCTAAATATTTTGCATGTGAAGGATAAAATTTACCCAGAACCAAAAATAATGGATTTTAGCACAACATGTATGTACGTAAGTAAGTATAAGGAAAGTAAGGTTAATGATGTTAATAAGTAGATAATCGTACCTATAAGTTAGTATAGTGACAAAAGTTTTTACTTAAAGTGTAGCAACGCTACAGGCTACGCTACGTCCCAAGGCCCAATGCAATGGTTGCATTTTTATCTAATTTCTCAATACAGCCGTTATAGCATGTTTTTTGCGCTAAATTCAGGCAAACACACACACACGCATAATTTCGGAATAATTTATTAAGAATGTAGATACTTACCTAGATGTAACACAGTTTATCTTCATCCGAAGTTCAATGTGTATGATTAGCCTGCACTTATTCACGTTTGTTCAGTATTTACGGTTAATAATCCACCATTAGGTGCACATTAACACTCAAAAAATCACTGGTTTTGGAAAATTATATACAAAATCAATCACGTATTTTTTTCACTTTCGAGGCAAAACTCGCACATCACGTTTTAAAACATTACATAAACTACTTAGCGTCATTTGTTTTTTCTAATTTCACGCGTTCCAGTTTCAAATTTTGAATTTAAACTAGGACTATGTTTTTCTTCACGGCCAGTCTTAGCCTGTGTTGTATTTCTTTTGTAAACGTAAGTTAGTACTTTTTGAATGGACTCTATACGAAGAAATTAAGTGAGGTATAATTTACACTGCAAATATAGTAATTTTGAGGCTATTTAAATTGCCATGATTTTTTTTCTTTGTGGTTCAATATTGAGATTGTAGTCTGATACTTACGGTGATAAAATAAATGAACGTTTTTCACACTCACAACCTCACACTAAGTCCGATGACTTTAACTGTGGGTTACCTTAAATATTCAAATCACACCCAGGGCAACAAACACACATTTTCCTGGATAAAACTGGTGTTCCCATCGAGAATCCAACCCGATACCAGCTTAGAAGGCGAACGCTCACCCAAGTACGCCAGCGGACAATTCAATTTAATTCAGTTTTAAACTCATTTTCTATTCATATTTTTAGTTAGATGGCGAATTTAAATATTTCCAGTAATTTTTATTCTCGTTGGTGACTAGTTCTTTCAGCTTAAACATATAATAATCAGCGGGATACCATTCTGCATAGGAGTGGAACTCCTTGCAAGAGTCTGTGTTCCGAGATAAGTACAATCGTGGAGTCTTCAAGTTGAGAGTGAATAGATATTTTCTAGGTAAGTGTGCTCCATCGTTGACCGCATCATCACTTAAAATCAGGTGAGATAGTGGTAAAATTTTTGCCTAACACAGATAAAAAAATCGAGGACGAATACTTGCCATGTTATTTCGTTTAGATTGCTATATTTTGCGAATCTGGCAATTAGAGTCATTACCTTTTATGAGTGCCTCTTTACCACGTGACTAAATATTTTAAATGTTTATAGGTGAGTTAGAAAAATATACAATTTACCTTAAAATAATTATTTATTATTTAGCTTTACAAAAACAATATACCTGTATAATAACTAGAACAATTATGATGGATAACATGTAAATGACAAAACATAAAATGTGATTATTTAAATCTTAATACGACAGTTATATTTTCTGTCGTATTAGGATATATAAGAGTATTCTTTAAAAAGTAGGTACATACAAATCCAAATAAAAAGAGATTATTATCATTTATAGTTTTTATATGACTTAATGTGACCGAAAACATATAATTCAATTAATCATAACTTACATATTAAACTATCTTATGATACAATGCATTTTGCTAAAGTATTAATAAAAAATATTACAAGTGTTATAAAATCATTTAATATGAATAAATATAGCAAAATTAAAATACAGAAAAAAATTAACATTTAGTTTAGACGAACTATTATTAGACATAATAATATTATTTATAGATTGTACATCTTTCATATTTTATAGGCATATTATTTATATTATAAAAGGTATAATAGCAATACATAGTAGATATATTATTGTACAGTTCGCATAACATACCTAGTTTATCCACATATATAACGTCTTATATATAGTTATTACTTCTATATTTCTATATGAATCATATAAAATTAAGCAAGTCCACTACAATTGTTAATTTACTTAGAATAAGATTTTATTTATCTATGATAATAGTAAACTGTACCTACTTTAGGTTACTAAAATGGCAAGAGTCGGTGTTTGTATAAAACAACTTCTAACTACCCCCGTTTTTTAACATAACTAAAAGAGGATGCATTGGTTCCTACGATACTTACTATTGATATGACGCAATGAAACGGTAGGCTTTTAATATATCTAATACCTTTAAACGAGCAATTCTTGTACATATATATAATCGTTCAATCGATCGAATCGATTATATATATAATCTGAATCTCGGAATCTCGGAAACGGCTCCAACGATTTTTATGAAATGTAGTATGAAGGAGGTTTCGGGGGCGATAAATCGATCTAGCTAGGTTTCTTTTTAGAATACGTCGTTTAAGCCGAGCAAAGCTCGATCATCCAGGTACAATATGTATGTATATTTATGCCAGATAGCATTTGACCGCGTCTCACTTGATGGAAAGTGATGATGTAGATTGCTTTATATACGCCTATTCACTCTAGACATGAAGGTTTCCAAATATTTCAATTCTTTTAGTTTATGCGAAAATAATCTTTTGTAACCTACAAATGCAAAAGTATATCTCTATAATAGTTTCACGAATTTCGATGAAATGTGGTAGAAAGTCTAGACTTTGGAATTCTCATGGGCATATTATCCTTTTCCCCACGAAGACGCAGTACAGTCGTTGTATGGTAAATAAACTAGTCATCATTTGGCGCGACGAGTGCGCCATAGAAGTGCGAAGTACGCGAGGAGTCGGAACCCTATGAACAGTAGTCCCATGTTTACGACGTCCATCGTGAAGTCATCCTGCGGACAAACGACTTCATTAGGATATTTAAGCTTTAACCAACCTCTAAAAACCTTAACAGTATGACTACACTTACGCGTGAAACTAAGCGTGTCAAGCACAATCTGACCTGAAGCAGGTTAAGTGAAGTTTTCCACCGTATAAGCGGTGGTTTCTATCTCGAGCCGTTGGTTGTGCAGCAGTTTCCTCCAATATTTCTACTAATTACCTCAGAGGAACTAAGTGTGTCCAGCACGACCTGTCCCGAAGCAGGGCAAATGAAGTTCTCCCTCGTATCAGCGATGGTTTCTATCTCGAGCCGTTGGTTGTGCAGCATTTTCCTCCAATATTTCTACTAAATACCTCAGAGGAACTAAGCGTGTCCAGCACAACCTAACCTGAAGCAGGGCAGTTGAAGCTCTCCTTTGTACGAGCGAAGGTTTCCATCTCGGATCTCTGGTTGATCAGCAGTTTCTTCCAATATTTTAAAACTTAACTCAGAGAAACCAAGTGTTTCCAGCACAACCTACCCTGAAGCAGGGCAGTTGAAGCTCTCCCTCGTACAAGCGATGGTTTCTATCTCGGATCTTTGCTTGATCAGCAGTTTCCTCCTACTATTACCTCAGAGAAACTAAGCGTATCCAGCACAACCTGCCCCGAAGCAGGGCAAGTAAAGTTCACTTTCGTTCTACTTGGTTCTTTTGGTGTTCGTCTTGGTTTCTATTTCGAACCGCTGGTTGATGAGCAGTTTCCTTCAACATTTGTAAAACTTACCTCAGAGAAACTAAGCGTGTCCAGCACAACCTGTCCCGAGGCAGGGCATGTGAAGTTCTCCCTCGTACAAGCGATAGTTTCGATGCCGGACCACTGGTTGACGAGCAGGGCTTCGTTGCCGTACCGGAACCAGGAGAGATAGGATATCCAGCCCAGGTATGGTGGAACAGACCTGGAACGACGTGAACATGAAGACTGATGATAAAACCAAAACAAACGCATTCACACACACACACACAGCTCCACATAAATTCAAAGACTTGTTACGTAGGTGCCGACAAATATAGTGCATAAATGTAAAAAATATAGCCATCGATTTTAATTAACTGCCTCCATACGTATCGTATAATTAAAAAAGTTTTCGTATCCGGCATTTAAATGTATGCAGGATTATTGGCTATGCTGAAGCAAAAAACTATGACTGTGATAGTAACATTCGAGACGAAATTGGATACATTAGTATTTACTTTGGCGGACAATCTTTGATTTAAGATGCAATAAACTATTAATGTACCAAATGTAGAACCTGGATCTCCGCAGAGCTCCACAAAGAAAAGCAATTTAAAACACTAATTTAAAAAAAAGTTTATAGGCTAGACTATGTTTTAGGATGAAGCGATCGAAACGTGATTTGCAACTTGGCTAACTAAGTAGGTGTTGTAGTGTTTTAAGTTATAGTCAATATTATCTGTGGTCATAGATTCACAAAGCGTAATCCTACTATTTTTTTTTTTAATAGTTTCCTAGGTATGAGTTCGTATCGCAGAAGTATCGATAGTCTCGCTAGCTAGACCCATTAATAGTAGACATATTATATTTTCATTTCTATTTCACTATTTATAGTTTACTAAGTTTTAAAGTACAAATAAAGAGACTGTCTTACCCAGAGTTGAGGAAAAAACCTCCGAACAGCATAAAGGGTATAATGATGGGCGGGCCCACGGACGCTGCCATGCTGACGCTGCTGCTAGCGCATGATATCAGGTATCCTGTTAAGAGAAAATAAAGTTATTGGAACTGACGCCAAGTTTAGGTATGTACCTAAAGATAGCAGAGGGCGAAGCGCCCTGATCCCAAATCTATTAAGCCAAGCTCGATGTGACGCGATGATCTTCTCACTCAAACCGACTGGCTCGAGCAGCGAGTGGAAAAAACTGGTGTAGATCATTGTCCAGTAGTAGGACTTGGTAGATTATTTAAATTAAAAGTACTAGTCACAAGATAAGATTAGAAAAGGAGATTAAAACAAATAGTACTCAAAAATGTTGTAAGCCGCTTGCCAAAGGAAAAGTGCCCAGAATAAAAATATTAAAATAATTGAAACACAAGCAAAGCTTAAAAATACCGACTTCACCGCTTTATCTTCGGAACCTTGATCAGGTTCAACGTATTACTGACAATAACTCAAAAACTAGTGTTCAGATCTTGACCAAATTTAAATGGGACACATGGAAAGCACCAGCTTTCAAATAAAAAAAAATCAATAAAATATAGACAATTGTTCACTAGATCGTTGGGATATACGAAGTTGTTCAAATAAGTGTGGAGTTCGTTCCCAGTTGAGGCTTAATCCTTCACTTACATAATATCTAAGTGAATATTACATAGTAATAATTTATCTATATATATAAAAATCAATGACACTTTTCGTTGTAATTTTATAACTCAAGAACGGGCTCACCTATCCATACCAAATGTTTAGGCTTTGTTCGGACTATTTAGTAGATGGTTTATGTGAAGTTTGCACAAAATCGGTCGAGCGGTTCTTCATTTATCACACCCGGGCGAAGCCGGGGCGGATTGCTAGTATATAATAATTTCTACTTGTGTTTCAACACAAGTAGAAATTATTAATTTTTACTATTCTATGTACGCCCAAATCTATTACATATTTTACACCTCATTAATTAGCATTATTTTTTAATTAAGCTCTGCTTCTTGTTTCTCTACTAGTTCGTCAACGTCCAAAAATGTAGGGTCCGGTTCTTAATGATAGCCGGCCGGTTCACGTTTTATCTGAATAATTGAAGACTGAGCGCCCGTTTTACCAACATTGGGAAACTTTCACACTGTCTATGTTATAATAGAAGATTAATACATTTTTTTCCAACGCACAGCCTCATATTAAGTTTAAATAATTGTAGTATGGGCGCCAGAAATGCAACACGTAGTTAATTGTCATATACGTTTTACTATATTTTTAAAAGGTATTTTAAAGAACGAATAATTATTAATTATAATTTATTTATAGATTTTAAAGCTCTTTTGTTTGCTACTCATTTATATGTTTTTTTTTTTATATTGTGGTGTGCTAACTTTCCAAGGAGAACTGTTCAGGCTAGCCCTGGACAAAGATACATTCAGAAGCATAAATATTCTGTAAAGAAGAGCACTTGAAGAAGAAGAAACCTCCCAACGGGATTTTCGATATCTGTCACCCGGAAAAGCACCCTTTTTTATTCTTGATAGACAAACGTGACCGTTATTTCATTAAGCGACGATGCGGTTGACGGTGGAGCATGTTAGTCTAGAAGATTGTACTTATCAGGAAAAACAGACTGGAGTTCCATTCCTTTATTGATCGCATTATGAATGTGGAATCATAACGCTCAGTCCGCATTTGCGGAATATCTATTATACCATATAGCAGTGTCGCTTAACAGTATGTCTATAGAAAATGAGGCTAGGTAACCGACAAGGTTACCTTCACATTCCACGCTTTGAGCGAACTGAAGACATCAAACCATCATCATCTCAAACCTAACCATTCCTATTTTAAAAATATTCTAAGAACCAAAGCCGAGATATATTATTATTAAATAATGTGTGGGGTCATCGTCACTTCATCCTTGACGTGACTAACGAGCGTGGGGGGACAAAAACAGCCTGTGTGTGTGTGTTATAACTAATGTAGTCTCTAGCGGACCTCCGCGCTATAGTTTTTTATTCAAAATAAACATGTAACTATGACCGGTTTCGTGGGTTCACGAGAGGCCTCGAAATCGTTCCCAATTAACTATCAAGGCTAACTTTGGCTGTTGTAGGCATCTTCCTGTATTCCAATGTTCTATATGTATAGGTACACCAACCACAAGAATAATCAACATCGGTTCACCTAGGAATAAGTTTAAAGTACTGATTAGATCTTGATTAATTTAAATAGTACGACCAGAAATATGAAGCACCAGCTTTTTAATAAAAAAAGTATAATCAACATCAGTTCATCTAGAAAAAAGGTCTGAGGTACTAGCATTTTTATTTGACTTATTTTTGAAGTCGGATTTAATGTTTTTTTTTTGACATAGCCCTTGAAAGACTGCAAAAGCACATTTACATAATTGAGTATTTGTTGTTTTTTTTATACGAGTCTATTTTAACATGGGAAGTACTACACAAACAACACTACTCATAATTGGAATAAATCGCTTAGTAAATCACACTTCACACTAATATTATAAAGGCGAAAGTTTGTGAATATGTTTTTATGTTTGTTACTTCTTCACACTCTAACAGCTGCACCAATTTTGATGAACTTTGGTACTAGCTGACCCTGCATTGAGAGGCAGATATACGTAAATGACCACCTTTTTTAACCACAGCCAATTATCCCCCTTACAATTTTGCACATAAAGGCGCTTGTTGCGTAAATTATAACGCAACAAAATGGTTACAAAAGTGCAAATCGATGTCATTTGCATGAGTTTTGATATGTTTTTACTTTATTTTCTTTTACGTTATGAATATAAGAAGAAGAAGGCATCATTTATCATATAACACAGATTCCGAAGAATATTGTTATTAATCTGGTTTTATTATAAATGCTGAGTGAAACGATCACAAAGTCACGCGATTTAGGAGACATTTTGGTATCACCCCCTTTTATTTCGAAATTCCCGCGGATCCGCGACTTAGCGAGTAAAACCGCGTGGCGCAGTTAGTCATTTATATAAACTGATGAAATTATTACAAGGTATAATGCATAATCAATTTTAAATATGAAGCAAAATACGATCAAAAAATATGACGTGATAGTATGGTGAAATAATAAATGAACCAATTAAAAACACATCAGTAAATGTTTCTCATTCAAGTATCATCGCACAATGTTAACAAATGTTGCGTAAGAATACGCAAAAAGCAATTATTATAATTATTTTGTTATTATGAACAACGTGCCTACATTTACCAAAAAATGTAATTATTGTAACTACACATATAAACTTATACATAACTAGCCGTGCCCTGCGTCTTTGCCCGCTATTATCAAATTAAATAGTAGCCTATGAGTTAATCCTAGGTGTAAGCTATGTACATTCCAAATTTCATCCAAATCCGTTCATCCGTTAAAGCGTGAACAAGGAACAAACATACTTACACACTCACACACAAACTTTCAGATTTATAATATTAGTATGATTACACCTACAACATCGTTTTCTTAGTTAATCGCATATTCAACCGACTTAAAAAAGGAGGTTCTTAATTCCACTATATGTAGTTTTTTTTTGTAGTATGTATGTTACGCGATAATTCCGCCAATTGTGAATTGATTTTTATGTTTTTTTTTGTTTGATAGATTATATACTTTAGAGGTGGACCCATACAAATTTTATCAAAATCGATCAAGCCAGAACCAAAATATAAGCGATGAAGTCGGTTTTTTAAAAACTATGCTTGCGTTTCAATTATATTGGGAATTTCATTGAATTAATAGCATTGAGGTAGGAAATAAATTGAATGTTTTTAGTTACAACAACTAAAAACCAAAGATTTGTCATCCTTGTTTAAAAGTCAAGTCAATGTACAAAAAATTTCAACTCGACTGTGAACCTACTTTTTTACCGACTTCCCAAAAAAGGAGGAGGTACTCAAGCAGACTGTATTTTTTTTATGTGTGTTACTTCATAACTATTTATGAACACGTGAGCAGATTTCGAAAATTTTTTTAGTTTGATAGATGTTGCTTTTTAATTGGTCCCATTTAAATTTGATCAAGATCTAATCAGTAGTTCTTGAAATATCGTCAATAGGCATTATTGACGATATTTCAAGAATTTTGTGACGTAATACTTTGACGATGTTCTCGTTTACCCGACTTCAAAAGTTACCTCATAACTTCTTTCGTTGTGAGCCGATTTTGATGATTATTTTTTTATTTGAAAGCTGGTGCTTTTTATGTGGTCCCATTGAAATTTGATCAAGATTTGATCTTTAGTTTTTGAGTTATAGTCAATAAAGCGTGTTTAATACATTAAATCTGATCAAGGTTCCGATGATAAAGCGGTGAAGTCGGTTTTTTTAAGCTT
Source organism: Lomographa bimaculata (assembly GCA_948107665.1). Classification (NCBI taxonomy): domain Eukaryota; kingdom Metazoa; phylum Arthropoda; class Insecta; order Lepidoptera; family Geometridae; genus Lomographa; species Lomographa bimaculata. The sequence continues at coordinate 17,164,248 of OX403589.1, forward strand.
TGCTTGCGTTTAATTATCATGTTGCGTTTAATTATATTTAATTTCCTTCATGTTGATTAGTACTTGGTAACTTTTTTTTTTTTTTTATTGACATATTACTATTTCGCGACAAAAATCCGCCATGAAAGTTTTGCCGCGAAAGTGAAAAAATGGCGTTGTTGATTTTGTATAATTTTCCAAAACCTGTGATATTTCGAGTGATAATGGGTAATAGTGGTGGCTTATTATTATTAATGCTTAGTAAACGTGTATAGGGCAAATCATACAAAATTGAAAAACGTGATTTTCGCCTTCGCTCCAAAACACCAATAGAAGTTCTAGTAAGGTTTCTATCACTTCACTAGGTCATGACTTGACTATGACTGGACCTTGACTCTTTTTCTTGACTTTGATTATGACTTGTGACTAGGACTTTTAATATGAAATATACTTAAAATACATTATTACTTGACACTGGATAAATGCACAAGATTGCGAAGCCAAAATTAAAAGATAAAAAGACCTTGTATCAGAACTCCCAAAATGCATCAGGAATTTTCTGTATTTGCATTTTAATTTGTTTACTACCCGTACAGCCTTCAATCTTTAAATGCACATAATGCATACTAAATAAACTTTACAACCAGTCGAGTCAGTTTTTTGCCATTGTTTTTATGCGTAACCTAGATAATATAAAAGTATAACAGATACTTCCGCATTATTGACGACCCAATTTGCGCGGTAGCTAGTGCCCTCTTCACCGTGGGTCCTGGGTTCGATTTCAGGCAGGAACACGATATTCCATATTGATTTAGTTCCGGTTGTACTCACGTTATGTTTTATTAATCGAGAAAATCGACCGATGTTCGAGTGATATAGACGCTCATCACACAATCACACCCAGAACCAGAAACACAAATATCCCCTGGGGATAGAACATTCTATTATTATTAAAACTACCGTGAGTCATATTCGTATTGATTTAGTTCCGTTTGTACTCACGTTATGTTTCATTTAATCGAGAAAATCGAACGCGGTGTTCAAGCGATATAGACGCTCATCACACACATAATCACACCCAGAACCAGATACACAAATATCCCATAGGGATGGAACATTTTATTATTATTAAAACTACCGTGAGTCATATTCGTATTGATTTAGTTCCGTTTGTACTCACGTTATGTTTAATATTAATTAATATAATATAATATTAACTATTCATTTAAATTTTAGTAAATTCCTAACTATTTATATATATGTATATATATAGGTCAAGTGTGTCTTAATCAAACTAAATTATTAACCAGTGGCTAACATACTACAGCAATTTGTACATTGGAGATTATGTAGACACCTACAACACAAGATTTACTCTTAGTGTAGGTTCTACGTGTCATACAACCCTAAAAAAATGTCATTACAAGCCAATTAATTTAGCTTCGTGATCATATGTGTGTCCTGTATTTGTTATTTGTAACTTGTACTTATATGTGAATAAATATTATTATTATTATTATAATGTAATCGAGAAAATAGACCGGTGTTCGAGCGATTTAGACGCTCATCCTCTGGAGCATGCGCTGTAGAGGCAACGAGTGTACTTACGCGCCAGGCTAGGTCGGGTTTCTCAATTAAATTAAACATAACATGAGTACAACCGGAACTAAATCAATATGAATATGTCTCACGATAGTTTTAATAATAATACAATATTCCATCCCCAAGGGATTTTTGTGTTTCAGGGTTTGGGTGTGATTGTGTGTGTGATATGTAAATGTTTCCGGCGCACTTTTTTATGTTAATAGGTAAGCATTTGGCCGCTATCTCACCTGATGGAAAGTAATGATGCGTCAAGTCTGAACTTAGTGTGAATGCGTTTGTTTATTGTTTGTTTTGTTTGTTTGTTCTTCGGGTACTAACCATGACTATAGAAACCTTTATATACAAAGTACTGCTACGCTGTAAAATTTCGTGACCATTCTCTTTTTACATAGACTGCACAAGAGTGAATTACGCCAGCTTTGGTTTGAGTGATTACGTTCACGTATGTATGTATGTTTGTTTGTTCCTTTGTTGCTTTCTAGAGCCAAACACGTGGGCCGATTTTGATGATTCTCACGTCTATCGATTTGTTTTCTTGATCTCAGTTGCGATCGGTTTAAATTGAAAATCAACAATACGCTCAAGAAATAAAGTTCATTTTGGCTTAAATCGAGTAGAAACTGCTCGTAACAGAGGTAGTGGGTCAGAAGTCATATCAATAAATCCTACTAAGATTATAAATGCAAAAGTTCGTGTGTGTGTGTGTGTGAATGTTTGTTACGCGTATCTCCGTACCGAAAAAACCGATTTTGATGAAATTTTGAATGAAGATAGTTTCAGTTCCAGAATAACACATAACCTACTTTTTAACTTAATTAACGCTGGCAAAGCCGCAAGGCACCACTACTATATTACACACAGACACAAACTTTCGCATTTATAATATGAAGTAGGATTGGTGTATTAATATTAATCATATTAGTATGTTATAATAAACAACTAACACAATACATTTTAATGCTATAGATACACTTTCATAGTTTTAATGCTGGCACTTATGTGGCTCAACGTATTAGCATTGCAATTCAGAGAGGCAATGCCCCCAGCATGATGGGAACGCTACTCACTGGTAGTGGGCTTGAGCACTTGAGTTACCTATAAGCTCGATGTCTTGTAGGTAACTTAGTACTTTGCTGAACATAGTTTTAGTTTAGTTTTAGGAAATATAGGCAATTGGCCCGTAGATTTATAATGAAGCTTTCATAGTGATGTTCAGAGGATAGCCGTGGTCGTCTTCTTAATCCTTATTAGAGATAGTGAATATCATTCGCGAAATCTAACAAGACTTACCAAAGGAAGTAGCAACGTTCGTGATCAGCGCAGCAAGCCCCGAAGCGATGAGGAATCTCTTCGGGTCCGGGTTCAGTCCTATCATATAGTAGGCTATCGTCGTGAAGACGAGAGGTATCGTCGCGAACACTGGTGCTTCTGCCAACGTCTTCGATAGGAAGTAGACGTCGGCTCGATACATCCCTGAATGGTGCTCTCGAATGAAGATTGGAAGCTCTGAACAGAAGACCTGGAGGAAGAAAATCGAATTAAAGATGATTGTGATGTGTGATATGATAAAATAAAGAAAGAAAATACAAATGCGCACGAAGCGTTTTGCTTCTACATTTATTGTGCGAACCGCAAAAGAATGGAACTCCTTGCCTAAGTCGGTGTTTCCTGATGAGTACAATATGGGAGTCTTCAAGTCGCGAGTCAATAGGTATCTTCTAGACAAGCTTTCTCCATTGTCGACCACATCGTCGCTTACCATCAGGTGAGATTGTGGTAAAAAGTTTGCCAATCTTGAATAAAAAAATCCTCTAGGATATTGTTGGATTGAGGAGTTGGTCAAGAGTGGGTTATTTAATAGCATTTTTGACTGATCCTTTTTTTATGTAAGTTAATTATAATATATTTTTTTCATTTATCTGCACTTGCAGCATTGCCAAGACGCACAACAAACTGTTAAAAACTAGCCGTGCCCCATGGCTTCGCTCGCGGTTTTCAAGTTAAAAATTAGTCTATGTGTTAATCCCGGTCATAAGCTGTGTACATTCCAAATTTCATCCAAATCCGTTTAGCCGTTACAGCGTGAAACAAACATACTTACACACAAACTTTCGTTTTTTAATATTAGTGTGATTATAGGGACTTTTATGTAAGTCTTACGAATTAACAACCTTGTTGATGATAAGGTACTCACGTTGATGACAGCGAAGATGTTCTGGAAGGTCATGTTGGTGAGGAACATGAAGATAGCTCCGTTGATGTTCATCACCCCGTCCTGGTCCAGATTCTGTCCGAAGTATATCACGCCGATGAGGATAGATACCATCTGCAACAGTGGCAAAGTTAGAAATCTTCGAAAAATGTCGTACACCGGGAATTCCGTACAATTTGAGCTGCTCGTTGGCTTAGTTGGGTGGCGTTTGCCTACTAAGCAGGGGTTTCGGGTTCGATTCCTAGCTGGAACACAAGTTTTCTCACCAAGGAACATCTGTGTTTCTGGTTCTGGTTGTGATTGTTTTCGGCACCCATGACACAAGTCAACGAAATTTGTGTGGGGCTGTGAGTGTGAAAGCATTTATATTACGATTGCATTTGACTTTTTTTTAATGACACAATGAAACAAGTCCGATTCGCTTTTTGCCGTATCTATAACTTTTTGTTATACACTATTATTCACATTACAAACACAATCACAACCAGAACCATAAACACAAATTTTACTTGTGGAAAAAAAAATGTCTTCCCGCCAGGAACCGAACCCGATACACCGAGCAGTGTTACTTGATACTTACAATAGTCTGCAAGAAGCGCACTTTGATGAGCATGGGTTCCTTGGTGACAGAGAGCCAGGAGCGCCACAAGACAGCTCGGAACTGCGCGCACCACGACGCTTTGTACGGCGAGCGGCGCGTGCGGATAGCGGCGGCACCCGTCCACGCAGCATCCGCCCAACCCGTCGATATCTTCCTCTACACAAATAAAAAAAAAAAATCGAGTCTGAATGATAAAGATATTTTATATATGAAACATGAGTAAAATATACACACAGATTTTTATATGAGCATGCACATTGGTCATACAAATTATTAATAGATCGTCATGTTTTGCATATATAAGCGTACAAATCAATTTATAAATTACATCCAATTGTGGTACATATCCTTATATTAATGTCATAGTTAAATTTAATTCATTCATTCAATTCTTCATTCATATTATGTCATTCATCTCAATTATCAAATTATCATTATGTCATATTATTTTGTCTGTTAGAAATTCAGTTAAATTGTAATAACACTTGTCTGCTAGTAATTTTTTTAGTTTTTTTTAACAATGCTGATGGCCGTTCTTTCATTGTTTTGGTAATTTATTATAGACTAGCTTTTGCCCGCGGCTTCGCTCGCGTTAAGAAGTACAACAAACTTTCATCCCCTATTTTATCCCCTTGGGGGTAGAATTAATCAAAATCCTTTCTTAGCGGATGCCTACGTCATAACATCTACCTGCATGCCAAATTTCAGCCCGATCCGTCCAGTGGTTTGTGCTGTGCGTTGATAGATCACTATGTCAGTCAGTCAGTCAGTCACCTTTGAGTTATATAATTATTTAGATGACAGGAGCCATGTAAAATATACTTTTTTGCATGAAAGCCGTTTTAGCTGTATGCAGGCACAATCATGAGTTATTTTTCCCATTAATTCTTACCTGATGATATAAAGCATTTTCCGCTTCAGCAGCGATCTTGCATCCCATTTCAGACTTGGCGAAGGCGGTGCACACGGTGTCAATGGTGTGTCTGGTGACCTCCTCTCTTCCCGGCACTCCAGCGAGGAGCTGGATGAAGTGGTCGGCTGGATTGTAGTTTGGAGGACACGCTGCGCCTAGACTGGAGGTAGAAGAGACGATTGATAAAAGATGGTCATCGTGCTAAACATTGTATGCAAGATATTGTTCTATAACCTTTGTTACTCATGTTTTGGACAATAATACGAAGTCATGCCTCCAGTATGCTCGAAGCGTTTTACTTGTAAGTTCATTATCCGTACAGCGAAGGAGTGGAAAACTCATTTCCTGCATCTTTGTTTCCTGAACATTATAATCTGGGTGTCTTCAAGTCTAGAGTGAATAGGTCTAGGCAAGCATGTTCCATCTTCGGCCGCATCGTCACTTTCCATCAGGTGAGATAGCGGTCAAATGCATGCCTATCTAGTATAAAAATAAAGTAGATATTTTTCCTCTTTCGCGTCAAAACCATTAAATCGGCTGCAAACTGCATTACGGATAGTGTTCAAACGAATTGCATGATCTTATTCCCGCATCACTGTTTTACTACAGAACATCTAGACAGACGGCAATGCGGCATCATAGCGGAATAGGTATTTACTGAACAAAAATGCTCCATTTTCAACCGCATCGTCGCTTTCCATCAGCTGAGATTGTGGTCAAAAAAATAGTATTATAATGACTTAGTATGACGACCCAGTCGGCGCAGTGGACAGGTTTCTGCCCTCTCCGCCATGGGTCCTGGGTTCGATTCCCGGCAGGAGCACAAATTCCATCCTAATGGGAATATTTGTACTTCTAGTTCTGAGTGTAATGTGTGTATGATGCAAATGTTTCCGGTACCCACGATACAAGTCTTTGAACTTAGTGTGAGGCTGTAAGTGTCAATGCGTTTGTTTGTTTAAGTGTGATATTTGTATGATGTCATACGTACTCTTTAAAGAAATCCGTGGCCTGATCAGGTGAGCCAATAAAGGCGACCCTGCCATCCGCCATGATGAGGAGCTTGTCGAACATGGCATACAGTTCTGAAGAAGGCTGGTGGATGGTGCAGATCACTGTCTTGCCCTTCTGGGCAAGACTTTTGAGCACCTACAATAAAAAAGAGGTGTTTCAAAGTTTAAGAAAACATGGTGCTTGCAAAGCTATTTAAAGATGTAGAAAAGAAATAAAATTATATAAGAACTACAAAATACTTAATCAGGTGAGCGTTCGACTGTTAGTTGAAATCCTACTAATATTATAAATGCGAAAGTTTGTGAGGAAGTAAGTACTTTCACGATGTTCTCGTTTACGCGACTTCAAAAGTTACCTCATAACTTCTTTCGTTGTGAGCCGATTTTGATGATCCTTTTTTTATTTAAAAAAAAAGGTGCTTTTCATGTAGTCCCATTGAAATTTGATCAAGGTATGATCTCTAGTTTTTGAGTTATACTCAATAATGCAACACGCATTATATAAATTAAATCTGATCAAGGTTCAATGATAAAGCGGTGAAGTCGTTTCTTTTAAGCTTTGCTTGCGTTTAATAATTTAATAATTTTATATTATAATCTTACGGTCGTCATTTTGTTTTATATAGGTATTAAAAATCTAGCCTATTTATTAAACGATACCCTCTTTGTAATCAGTTTATTAGTTTGGATTGAACGATACCAGCCCCCCGATTACCTATCTTTGTTGCAAACGGTTTCAATACTAAATTGACATAACTCCTATGAAATAAGGTTCATTTTTGCTTAATTTTAATTGAAACCGCGTGCAACAAAGATACGTAATAGTCAGGGAACAAACGAACATAGACATAATCATACATTCTTACATAAGGTGCTAAAACATAATAAGCCGGGTAGTAAGTAGCAGAGATGTATACAGTACTGTAAGCTTATTTCATATTTTTATCATCTCCCTTTGGTTGTCTAGAAGAAATTGCTTTGAGCGATAAGACCGCCCTTTGTACTCCTATGTTAAATTTAAGAAGTGTTATTCTTTAACACGCTTTTATTAGCTTCACCTGTATGTATGTATGTTTTATTGTAATCAACTCCTTTGAGCATGATTTTGACCCACTTTAAACCGTCAGATTTCATTTAAACTTCGTGGACTTATCGAGGACCGATAACAATATCAATATATGTATTTTTTTATTTATAAAGCGTGTTTTTAAGTTTTTTTAACAAATATATTTATTATTGGTGTGCAAATAAAGAATTTCTATCTATCTTATCAAATTGAGGGTAATAATCTAAGAATAGTTATCGAGGAGTTTCAAATTATAGTATTACCTGTATGACATTCTGTGCCATAAACGAATCCAGGCCCGAGGTGGGTTCATCGCAGAACATTAGAGGGGGGTCGGTTAACACTTCGCTGGCGAACGATAACCTCTTCATCTCGCCCCCGGATATGCCCTTAAGCCGGCCCGGGATGCCGATCACGGTATTCTGGCATTTGGAGAGCGCCAACTGTAAATGTAATAAGATATGTAAGTAAGGGTAAAAAGTAGAGTATATAGATCCCTTATTACGTGTCTTTGTTGCGAGCGCTTTCTATTTAAATTAAGCAAAAATTAACCTTATTTCTTAGTACTTATGTATGTAGGTATTTTGGGGTTAGGGTCAGGACGACTTCAAATTGAAAGAGATGGCGAGAAACCGTGAGGCGATAAACATCAGCCCTCAATATGATACGACTAAGAACGCTATGCCAGCAGCAAAACGACTAAAAAGAATAAAGATTTTCATAAGTGCACATGACTTCAAATGGTTTAGACGTAAAGGTTTAAAGCTCAATATTATATGTTATATTTTCCCAAAAATATTGTAGATATAAATTAACAAGCGACGCTCACAATCTTATTCATACTCGATATAAGCATAAAATTACAGTACGCGCATTTAGGTTACATATGCAAAACGAGTAAATCTTTTACGGCAAATGGGGTTAAATTTCACAATACAATTCCTAAAATTGTAACTGAATTACCTCCGAAAAAATTCAAATCAGTAACATATTAATAAAACGGGCATTAACATTCAGAAATTTTATCATAAAACGATTGGCTAATGACAAATAAATGGGGGCTGAGTCACCCACGTCCGTAGGAGGATACCCCTTAAGTCTGACTCTCTACACGTGGTCCCCGGGTGGTGCTAATCAGGTGACATTTGAGAGGTGGTAGAGCATTTTGTGAGTTGCTCGCCGGGCTTGCTACCAACGTAGCATACCACCATCAAGTTGAAAGTCTGCCGCCAAGCCAAATACGGTGTTCCGGCAGTTATCCTTGAGAGCCCGCGTATTCCAGGTCTAGTGTGTTTACCAGCTTCGATCACATCGTCACTTACCATCAGGTGAGATAGTGGTCAAACAATAGCCTGTCACAAATAAAGGACACTGCACAAGCGCGGGTAGAATATATTCTTTTCTATGCTTATTAGCGACTACATAATATAGATAAAATAATAACGATGTAGTGTTTAAGAACGATTAAAAAAAATTAATGAAAAAAAAATGCTAGTTTCATGTCAGCTTCTTCTCGAGATGGCTGTAATTTTGCGAATCTGGCAGTAGAGTCATTAACTTTCATGAGTGCTTTGGGGCCCATGTGAATAAACGATATTGATTTTAAATATAAACATTATCGTAACATACTCCCTCTATACCACACATAAGTATCCGCAAACTATACACATTTAGCAAGGTAATACACAATTTTCTTTCATAATACTCACCAGCACAGACAATACACAAGAGTCATGATGCAGTTATAGTGAAGTCACGCCCTAGTAAAATGGTACAAACTTTACTAGAACTTCTATAGGAATTTAGTAGCGAAACGAAACTTATGTTTTTTGACTTTGTATGATTCGCCTACACTCATGCTCGTTCACGAACGATTAACGGTTATTGTTCCACATTAACACTCGAAAAATCACCTAGTTTTCGAAAATAATACAAAATCGGCGACATTTTTTCACTTTCGCGCCAAAACTCAGTCACGGCAGTATTGATTGGTTGAAAATAAAAATGAAGGCGATCACTCCACAAAGGTTTGATTAGGTAATAAATAACTAACTTACTTCTATAATAACCTCGTTGACTCTTTGCATTCGCTGTTTGTAGGGTATGTGTCTGTCCATTCGCACCAAAGCCTGTAAAAAGATAAAGACGCTATATTTACCTGGTTAATGAGTTATTTGACGGGCTGCGAGACCATATTTCTCCCAATGAGATAAGAAACTGTGCCCTGTTACTATATATAAGTGCTTACTATAGAGTATAGAAGTAATTAACTAGATAGTGTCTCTACAACTTCAACTAGGTATAGTAGCCTGGTCAACTTACGTATTTTTGTACAAAAGGTGAAGCTGATTTTTTTTAGATAAGATAATATAATTCTTTATTGGCTCTCTATTTTAAATCTTCTTTATGTTCTTTGCGTTTTCTTTATTTAAAAATCTTTTCCCTAGAAAGTATAAAAATAATCCATAATTCTCCTTGAATAAGCAAAATTTCGATTTTAATACTGTTTTTTAGGTAGAAATTTTGTTTTTTTATAAAATATTCATAATTAAGAGCCAATCAAAACATTTCTTAATCCACCACTCCTTTTTGTAGGAGAAAGCTTCTTTTTTATCCCCGAATTTTGACATTGGGCTGTACAACAAGACAAGATAATTGTTTTATAAAACTGAATATATGTACAAGTTTACTAAAGACTTACCAAATAAATAATAGAGCCCCGTAAAAATACGAAATTTCAAAATAAATCAATAACAGGCCATGTTTCTGGATTACAATAAGAATGTAATTTCAAGAGACTATGTTTTGGAATCCACCTTACCAATAACCACATGATATCTTAAAGGTTAGTCTCTCGTGACCACGGCCGGTGCAACCCTGCCGAAACGTCAAGGTTAGTCAAAAAAATGCTATTTTGAAAATAAAAGCGCGAAAAGACCCGGTTTTCTCACATAAACATGATTGAAGTTCGCGAAAGTTTAAAAAATTCTATCTTAAAGGTGTATGAAAGACAAGGCAAATGCAGCGTCGGACGTCCAGGGGGAGATGGATCGACGATATCGTTAACATTGCGGATCGATCCTGGGCAAGACTAGTTCAGGTCCGAGGCGAATGCCAGAATATGAGAGCGGCCTTTATCCAGCAGTGCGATCAAAAGAGATGTGGATGATGATGATATAAGATGGACCACTGGAACCACAGTCTCGTCAAAACATAGGTTAAGTAATTGCTAATAGAAAATAGCATCTCGTATGGTTAACTAACAGTAAGCTTAAAACATAAACGCTTTCACACTCACAGCCCCACACTAAATTCGATGACTTGTGTATTTGGTGCCGGAAACATTCACATCACATACACAATCACAACCAGAACAAGGAACACAAATTTTCCTTGGGGAGAAAACTTGTGTTTCCGCCGGGAATCGAACCCGATACCCCTGCTTAGAAGGCGAACACCACCCAACTAAGCCAACGAGTAGCATCGTAGTAGATATTCCACAATTGCGAACAAAACGTTTTGCTTCTTCATTCATTATGCGAACCGCAAAGGAGTGGAACACTTTGCCTGAGTCGGTGTTTCCTGATGAGTACAATATGGGAGTCTTCAAGTCGCGAGTGTATAGGTATCTTCTAGGCAAGTTTGCTCCATCAGGTGAGATAGTGGTCAAACGCTTGTCTATACTGAATAAAAAAAAAAAAATACGAGTAGCATTTACCTGAAATACCAGATGTTCTCTAACAGTCAATGTGCCTATAAACAGGTCTTGCTGCTGCACGTATGCTGACAGCGCCATCATAGCTTCAGGAGTGGCAGGCTGGCCGTTCAGGGCTCTGGTTCCACTGGCCACTACGCCGCTTGGAGTGCGGAAGGTCAATGTGTTGAGGAGTGTGGTCTTTCCAGCACCTGATGAGCCCATGAGTGCTAGTAGCTCGCCGGGGTATGCCGCGCCGTTTACTAAAAGCAAAAGGATAGAATATTAATGAATTTTATAGTTATACAATGAAAAAAGAGGACTCGTAGTTTTGCCGCGAAAGAGAAAAAACGGCATTGTTGATTTTGTATAATTTTCCAAAACCTGTGATTCTTCGAGTGTTAATGTGTAATAATGGTGAATTATTAACCGTTAATACTTAGTTAATGTGCATAAGTAGGCAAATCATACAAAGTTGAAAACGTGATTTTCGCCTTCGCTCCAAAACTCCAATAGAAGTTCTAGTAAAGTTTCTACCACTTTACTAGGGCATGACTTGACTATGACAGGACCTTGACTCTTGTACTTGACTTTGTCTCGTGACTAGGACTTTTAATATGAAATACACTTGAAATATATTATTACTTGACACTGGCTAGGTTACGAAGCCAATTATTAAATATTCAAAAAAAAAGATGACTCAGTTGGTCAAATCTTTCAACTTGTAAAGGGAAGTGAGTGTGAATGCGTTTGTGAAATATTGTTGCCAAAACTCTATAAATAAGAAAAATTAAAGTCAGCCGAAGCAGATTATGATAAGTAAATAGAAATTTACGCTTGAAAGTACCTACAACATAAACAATAGTATTACGTAATTGCACATACTGTTTAATGTCAAATGCTTGCCTATCTGGCAAGCATTTGACAGCTATCTCACCTGATGGAAAAAGGTTAAGTATTCACTCTAGACTTGAAGACACCCAGAGTGTAACGTTCAGGGAACAGTAATTTGTACAGTAAGGGAATGATACTGACTGACTATTGCTTTCTCACAATATCTTTGGAACTACTCGACTGGAACTATCACGTCTATTCTTATCGTCTCAATCACGGACCACTGAGTAACCCGTCGCTAATTACCGGTATGATATACATCATGTCAAGTAGATATTATGCGAATGGATGGCAGAGGCGAAATAAATCGGATAAACGACTTGACTTAGTTGGGTGCGCGACCGTCTTCTAAACAGTATCGGGTTCGATTCCCGGTGGGAATACAGGTTCCCCCCTAAAGGAAATTGGTGTTTCTGGTTTTGGGTGTGTTTGTGTGTGTGATGTGAATGTTTCCGGCACCCACGACACAAGTCGTCGAAATTTTTAAATTCGATTTCAACATAATGGTTTCAACCATTATGTTGAAATCGTAAAATAAAAAAATACAAATCTCACCATTCCTAAGCAGCTGCTTCCTCTGCTGGAACATGCCATTGGAATTGGACTTCCAGAAGTTCCAGAACTTGCCTCGCCTGGATCTGTTCTCTGTGGCGAACGCGTTGATATCAGCCCAGGTGTAGGTGACCTTTTCCTTGCCCCCGATGGCTCCATAGTTCCCGCGCTGGGCTGGAATCGCGAGGGTCACTTCTCCACCGCTGATTCGGGGAGAGTCGTTTGGTGAGTGGTGTTCCTGGAGGATTTAGAGATAGATTCATTATCAGTTAGGTATCATTAGATTTCCTCAAGCCCCAATCAAACTCCACAATCCTACGAAGTTAGGTAATATCCTAAATTTAGGGTAGACCAAAAGTATGTTTGTTTTTCTTTGACTCTTACGCACTCACAGTCTTACATGAAGTTTGATAACTTGTATCATGGGTGCCGTAACCATTCGTCGTCAACTTCACACACACAATTACACCTAGAACCAGAAACATACATTTTCCTCAGGGAGAAAACTTGTGTTTCTACCAGGAATCGAACCGGATAGAGATTAATGTTCAATTAACGTCCAAACTCCAAATGATTGACGTATTTGGGTGAGAGCAAGATATATTATAGAATAGACCCTAATTAGAACAAGGGCTATTTATATATTTTTAATTTCTCTTTATATATATATTCTATTTATATATTTATATACTTTTATCTCGACCACATAGCCACTATGTCCTTCTTTATAATTTGAACAATCTCAGTGTTAAATTTCATCATGATTGGTCGTTTAGCCGTGTAAATCTATAACTAACAGACTCACACATTTAACTCCGGCTTTATATATTAGTGATGCTTTTTTCGTCACTCTTGCTTGAAAAGATGCATTTCCCGCTTTTGGAAAATACTTCTCATTAAATACCATGGGACATTTACCATGTACCTTTTTTTTTTGAGGTTATTTCGGTGCCGATCACGAGATATTCCCTGATATAAGTAAAGTAGAGAAAACCACCCGTAAGATAAAGTAATTGACTTGCTTCGCCAATGCTTGCGAATAACATTCTAAGTTTTCAAAATAAAAAAAGTAAAGAAGAGGTCAATTCATGACGAGAGAACGAGATAAAAATGAAACGAGCGACAGTTAAATTTAAACCAATTTTATAAACATATTTATGAGTACCAAAGTTCCGTTTCTGCACACCCCTCACCTACTTACCTTCCATTGGCAAGGGGAAATCGAAACAGTCTAAATGACACTATCGGGCAACCACAACCTTAGATATGGTTTCTTGAACAACTTGAAGTATCAGTTACGGAAGTCTGAAGGCGCGTGGCTATTTATTATGTTTTTTTAATACTTGTTTGTGGTGCTTGAGTTCAATATTAAAACAGCATCACTTAAAAATAGCAAAATTAAAGACTCAACAATTAAAACGATATTACGAGATAAATCCTACTAATATTATAAATCCTAAAGTTTGTGTGTAAGTGTGCAAGCGTGTAAGTGTGTAATATGTTTGTTCCCTCTTCACGCTTTAACGGCTGAACGGATTTGGATGAAATTTGGAATATACATAGTTTATACCTAGGATTAACACATAGGCTACTTTTTAACTAGATAATAGCGGGCGAAGCCGCGGGGCACGGCTAGTCTTTCATATCTTCTTGTTTTGCTATGTTACATGACTGCTACAATTATGACTAAGTCCTTAGTAGCTACAGGCAAACTACAATATGTCATCGTTTTTTTTCTGCTCGATAGGCAAGCATTTGACCACTATCTCACCTGATGGAACGTGTTTTCATTCTATTATCAAATTCACTCATGACTTGAAGGCTCCCAGATTATACCGTTCGGGGAATAAAGACGCGGGTAATGAGTTCCACTCCTTCCTCCTTCGTAAATACAAAGGTTTGTGTGTGTATGTTTGCCACGAGTTATATATATAATGGTTATGGCGATAGTCTGGAATTTATCCCGATCAGGGATCGCAAGTGGCGGTCATAACGAAGGTAAGTTTTTATACCGGGTTTATGACTAATTGGGGCCCTACAGACTATAAAGCCATGTAAAAAAATACAATATTATTATGAGCTGTATGAATAGGTCCTATAAGCTAATTTGCATATAGGCTTATTCTTATCAAATGACAAATAGTCTGTGTAAAAAAATTAAGAAATTCACGTCGCGATCGTCCATTTGTCGTCTACAGAATTGAGGAAACCCCGTGAAATTGGGCGTTAATTACCAAACGGACTTAGGGGGTCATTAGACGATCAGTCCTAATTCCTTCCGATCCGTTGTATCCGGGACAAGTGTCTGGTTACGACAACACGGACAGTGTGGTGTGTTAACGCCCTTATTAACGCCAAAATCGCCGGTTTATGATTGGATTTAGAAGTTATTTGCATGTCAGCAAAAAAAGAACGAGGCGGGGTTTTAAAAGTAGGTATGTGATTATTAGGATGACCTAGATATAGGAACTATTTTTCTGCCGAATTATGTCATGATAGCTCTAGCAATATTGCGCTAAAACGTTGACAAAGTGCCAGATGGTTCACTTTGAGATTTCGCCAGCGTACAGCGCGATGATGATGAGATGAATAGATGATGAGATGATGATCAAATGCATGCCTATCCAGCATAAAAATAAAAACGAATCAGGAAAAGATCAAGTACCTAGATATCTTCCGTCATCGACTCCATGAGTTCATCAATCCTCAAGTCCACATCTCCAAGTCCAAATATATCCAGTAACGATGTTTCAGAGATTCGGTTTTTTAAGAGTCTATGTTGAAGAATGAATGAATGATATCAAAGACATATTCAAAAACAGACTTCACCATTAACTTGTATAAACAAATATTCGTTACTATTAAAATCCAGATTAGTCAGCATTAATACTGAAACTAGGTGTTCCTGTGTTATAAACAAGTATAATTGATACGTCAGTCATCACAAGATTTAGTTTTCCACGGTTAAGACAAGCTAAATTTGCATTATTTATGTAACCAGGTTGGGATTATTAAGTACTTTTATATAAATTTAAATATAGCCGTGGATTATTTTTTTGTCGTAACGCATACAAATAAATCTAATAAAATTCTACGAAACTTAGGTCAGGTTTTATAATATTGCATCAAGGTAGACAAACCGTCTGTGTGTCAAAAAACTCGATCTAGACACGCGGAAAAAAATAAATGCAAGGCCTTCCTTAATCAAAGGTATGATATTTAAAAATGCCTATACTATATATTTCGCATTCATTTTTAAAGATGAATGTAAATTATACGTTTATGTTAATTTATTTATTTTAAATTGAATGTGACGCAGTTGCATTTGTCAATTAATAATAATTTTGTGACTTAATTCAGAAGCTAAGCCTCCAAATATAAATAATGTATCTTGTTTGACTGGGATTTTTTTTGCGACTGTATGCAAAGGAATTGTTTTTTTTTTTTTTTTTTTATGTTGGATAGGCAAGCATTTGACCACTATCTCACCTGATGGAAAGTGAAGATGCGGCCGAAGGTGTGACATGCTTGCCTAGAAGATACCTATTCACTCGAGACTTGAAGACTCCCAGATTATACCGTTCGGGGAACAAAGACGCAGGCAATGAGTTCCACTCCTTCGCTGTACGGATGATGAATGTAGAAGCAAAACGCTTTGAGCGAACTGGAGGTATGTCGACCATAAATGGATGACGCTTAATAGTTTGTCTTGTTGTTAGATGGTAAAAAGGGCATGGGGGAATTAAGTCATGTAATTCCTGTGCACACTCTCCAAAATGTAATCGATAGAATACCGATAAGCTTGCCACCTTACGTCGGTGACCGAGACTTTGCAACCTGGACTCGATTAGCTTACTGTCGCCAATTAGTCTTTTGGCTCGCCGGTCAATAGATTCAAGAGCCTCCAACTGGTACTTGGCGGATCCATCCCAGAGGTGACCGCAGTACTCCATACACGATCGGACTTGAGCTTGATAAAGGTTAAGAAGCTGTCCCGGAGTAAAGTACTGCCTGACCTTAGCGAGGATACCCAGTTTCTTAGCGGCCAGTTGTGCTCTAGCTTCTATGTATGTGCCAAAATTAAGGTTCGACGATAGGGTAACGCCAAGAATCTCAAGCTTGTTCGCCATCGGTATTGCTACATCTTGGAAGGTCGGAGATAGATGGAATGGTCTCCGTTTTGCGGAGAAAAGACACGCCTGTGTTTTTGACGCATTGAATTGAACTAAATTGGCATCGCCCCAATCGGACACGGCCATCAGACTTGAGTTCAATCGTCCGATCATTGCCTCTCTTTGTAACTGGACTTGTATCTCATCAGCTCGTGCATTGGATATGTATCTTTCGACAACAGTGCTGTCGTCTGCGTACCCAAAGATACCGGGCTTTAGCAGATCGTTTATATGGAGCAAAAAGAGCGTTGCCGAAAGAACAGACCCTTGAGGTACCCCGGCATTAATAGCCATAAGATCGGACGAGCAGCCGTCAACGACAACTCGAATCGATCGTTCCCTCAAGAAATCCGAAATCCAAGCACATAAACTGGGAGGTATACCATACGCAGGAAGCTTGCCTATAAGGCTGTCATGCCATACCCTGTCAAAGGCCTTGGAAATATCAAGCGATACCGCAAGCGCTTCGCCGTGTTTTTCCAAGGCCTCACTCCATATATGAGTGGCATACACAAGAAGGTCTCCTGTAGACCGGTTCTGGCGAAACCCATATTGCCGGTAACTCAGGAGGTCATTCGCTTCAAGGTAGCCTAGGAGCTTCTTGTTCAGTACACGTTCCATTGTCTTGCAGAGAATGGACGTGACTGAGATGGGCCTATAGTTGGCAGGGTCGGCACGACTTCCTTTTTTGGGCACTGGTTGCACGTTGGCAAACTTCCATGCTTTTGGCACTTGACCAGACGACAAAGAGAGGCGGAAGAGGCGTGTCAGAATCGGAGTCAATTCAGGCGCACATGTCCTCAGCACTATGGCTGGTATGCCATCAGGGCCACTGGCCTTGTTCACGTCCAGATTGCGTAGGGCTTTACGAACATCGATCTGTCGAATGCGGATTTCCATCATGGACGACTCGCAGACAGATAAGCTCGGAGGCACAGCGCTACCAGCATCTAGACGTGAAGATTCCGCAAAGAGTGAAGCAAACAAGTTTGCCTTCTCCGTAGCGGTGTGAGCCAATGACCCATCAGCCTTCAGCAGTGGAGGCAGTGAGGGGCGGCAGAAGTTCGCTTCAACCGACTTAGCCAGGGACCAAAATGCTTTACTCCCTGTGGGATAGGAAGCAAGTTTGGCCCCTACTCGGCTAATATGGTCAAAGCGTGCCTTCTTAAGAACCTTTTTGCATGACTTAGCGGCTTTGTTAAAGGCTTTCTTCTTTTCGCGAATATCCTTAGCCTTGCGGATTCGAGCATCAGCCCAAGCGGTGTAGGCCTCTTGTTTTAGCGCTATAGCGCTACCACATTCGGCCCCAAACCAAGGGCGAGCTTTGCTGGACAGAGGTACGTCTGAGAATGGAACAAAGTATTCCATGCCTTGACGCAGCACATCCACCACAGCATCCGCACAAGCAGAGGAATCGCTGGAAGAAAAGCAAACATGCCGCCAAGGATAAGAAGCGTAAAAGGAACGCAACTCATCCCAATCTGCCGACTTGTATCGCCATACCCGCCGGGTGCCTGTGAGGCTGCGATCGGGCGGAGAATGGACAGATACAGACTTCACCAGACAATGGTCGGAACTACCAAGAGGTGAAGATACCGACACGGAATATCGGTCCGGATCTGTTGTCAACAGAAGGTCCAAGCAATTGGCTGTATGGCCATCAATATCTGGTATCCTTGTTGCCTCTTGGACCAGCTGGGTGAGGTTGTGCGTCAAGGCTAACTTGCGCATCTCTCTCCCAGCATGGTCAGTGGTCTGGTATGGGAATAGCCACTCCTGATGGTGGGCATTAAAATCCCCCAGAAACACTATTTCAGCAGAAGGATACCTTTGATGAGCCACATCGGCCGCCTCACTGAGGTGTGTCATGAGCCTGATTGTCTCAGCGTCTCCTGAGTGTGAGCGGTAGACACCGGCATAAAGAATCTTCTCCATGCCAGTATCCACTAAAACCCAGATGGTAGATAAACTGGGGTCTTCAAGGTTTCGGAGACGCTGATAACAGATGTCATCGCGAACGTACACGCAGACTCCCGAGCGTGGCTTGAATTTATGCTCACGGGTGTAGCCTGGGTATGTTAGGTACGACGCGTCAGTTGGACATCTGATTTGCGTCTCCGTGAGAAACAGTAGGTGGGGTTTAGCGGTCTCCAGATGGTGATGGACCGGCGAGATATTTGTGTGCAACCCTCGGATATTCGAGAGGTGCACTTGCAAGGAGAGGACGTGCTTCCGCTGTTTTAACGATTTCCTTATTCTGTTTCTCATATTGTATATAGGTGTGTAGGTAAGAGGATGGAAGTGAGTCGCGGCGCTACTATTTGACTCAGGGCATACAACAAAAAAATAACTACATCAGTGGGGAACCAAACCGGAGACCGCGGGGACGCCCGAGCCCCCCCAAGAGTGTCCATTGGGTCCTCTCATCCGGTCGCCAACCGGCACGATGGCGCACTCCTGGGATTTTTCGTCAGATGGCGGGGCAGCCTTTCATGAGTGGCTAGCTCACTACTTGGGCCCCCAACTATCTGCGGTCGGCCAGCGGAGAACCGTGCCTCGGATCCCGCTGCTCTCCGAGTTTGATTACCCGATGCAGCGTTATTGCGTACGCCATTCCAGTCTCAAAAGCAGCGCAACTAAACTCACTTCTTCCTCTACTCGGCTGGCCCGGACAACATGGTGGAACGCGAATTAATCGCTTGGCACCATGACTTTGTCCGGGGGGTGGTATGAAGGCCGTCGGCCAAAGCCTCCCACCTCTTATCGTTTGCTCCTTAGCACCACCCAGGGGCCACGTGTAGGACATCGAGGGCTAAATCCTACGGACGTGAGCAAATATGGACCCCCAATTGTGTACATTACATGGATCATTGCCAGGTACCTCTACAATTTAAAATTAACTTCCCTAATTATATCAATCAGTACTTCTTAGTTTAATTGTACTCAAAAACCTCATCAGTTATGACTCGACTAAAATTCATACATTTGTTACTGATTGACTCGTTATTTAGGATCGACTAAGATCACGATCCTAAATCACGAGTCAATCCGTGAAATCGCTTTATGTTGGCATCCCAACATAAGGCAATCTCATGTCGCGCGAGGCTCACTAATTTAATGAAAAGCTCTGTTGCTAATATCATAAGCCACATTTTGTACTGCCCGCCGCCCTTTTCAGGTAATAATGAACCAGTTAATATAACCATAGTCATTTACCGACTTCCCAAAAAAGGAGGAGGTACTCAAGTCGACTTCAAAATTACCTCATAACTTCTTTCGTTGTGAGCCGATTTTGATGTTTTTTTTTTTTGAAAGCTGGTGCTTTTCATGTGGTGCCATTGAAATTTGATCAAGATCTGATCCCTAGTTTTGAGTTATAGTCAATAATGCGTGTTTAATACATTAAATCTGATCAAGGTTCCTAAGATAAAGCAGTATAGTCGGTTTTTTTAAGCTTTGCTTGCGTTTAATAATTTAATTATTTTAATGAACCTCATAATCATTTTAATAGACCTACTAATAACGATGACATTATAGTTTTTTTATTTTTCTTAATATTGGCTTCGCAATCTTTTGCATTTAGCCAGTGTCAAGTGATACTATATTTCAAGAGTATTTCATATTATATTTAGTCCTAGTTACAAGTCACAGTCAAGTAAAACAGTCAAGGTCCAGTCGTAGTCAAGTCATGCCCTAGTAAAGTGGTAGAAACTTTACTAGAACTTCTATTGGAGTTTTGGAGCGGCAGCAAAAATCACGTTTTTAACTTTGTACGATTTACCTACACCTACTATTTACGGTTAATAATCCACCATTATTACACATTAATAGGTACTTGCAGAATCACAGGTTTTGGAAAATTATACAACATCAACAACGCCATTTTTTCACTTTCGCGGCAAAAAATCCCATCATTTTAGTTCTCAGTAAATCGCTTTCTCTCGAAGAAAAGTGGATAAGCTGTGAGTACCACCTTAGTAACGACGTGTAGACACAGCAGGATACAGCCGATCATGTTGAATTGAATACAATTAGGTGAATAGATCGGGTGATAGACCCGAGTCTAGACTTGGACGCCATAATGAATATTACAAGATCCTATGAGCTAAATGTTGTATGGTACAGTATACTATAAATATTCTCTTTTCAAAAATCTATCAGAGCGCCTGGTTGAGGCGACGCGTGATCAAAATGCTGGCACTTATTCGGCTCAACTTATTAGCATTGCAATTCAGAGGCAATTCCGCCAGCATGATGGGAACGCTACCCACTGGTAGTGGGCTTGAGCACTTGAGTTACCTATAAGCTCGATATCTTGTAGGTAACTTAGTTCTTTGCTGTACATAGTTTTAGTTTAGTTTTAGGAAATATAGGCAATTGACCCGTAGATAGCATTCTATATACTTTATTCATAATTATTGTTAGCGTTTCCTTCAATATAGCATTTTAATATTGCAGGATGCGTTTTTACAAAAAAAATACAAAATATGTTTTACACAAATAATTTTTAAGGCTTTCCATTATGTAAGAGTAAGAGTTAAGATTTTTGTATTTTTTTATATAAATTGTGTGTTTATTGATTTGCTATTGTTTATGCTTGTACCAGACTTGCATAGTTTATGACGAGTCTTTATTTAAATCTATTTGTGTCTATAACTTCGTAGCTCCGAAACATATGGACCGATAGACCGGTTTCACTGCAGTTCTTTTTTAAATTCAGAAACTAGTTGAAATAAAATTGTTAGGTATTAGTTATGTTTAGTTAAAATCGTGTGTTATTTGGGACAGGGAACGAATCGTTGTATATTAGGGGAATAATTTTTTCTTGCTTTGCACGTGCTATCGCACTGGTTAAGACAAAAGTCGATCCATGAAAATCTCAGTCTCAAAGCTACAGAAGTTTACTATACCTAAATGTTTGTGTCAATAACGTGATATTTACCATATAAATATGTTATAAATATCCCTAAATTATTGACACAAATATTTACAGTGAGAGTGATCATGGTTCCTTAAGAACAGATAAAGGTAGTCATAATGTTTATAGTTTAGCTAGCTACGTTTTTCATTCAAGAGTCTACCTAGCCGTTAAAGTTGCCCTTAAATTCTTCGCAAAACGCTCGCACAGGCTAAAAAGATAAAAAAACCCTCTTCTGTGGTTCTGGCACAGTTTAATAAATTAGAGTTCCGTGGGTGCAGGCGTGTCAAACTTTTGCAGTTTTCATTTAATGTTATGTTCACTGTGACGATTTAACGATGTACTTCTGTATCTTATTTGACCGGATTTACAAAACTTAGGTACCTAGGTTGCTCTTATCTGAGTCTTATATCGCTATTTACTTATCTAGCCATTTGAATAAATTGATAACATCTCTAAATGTCATGTTTGAGTGGTTATTATTAGTTTAAATTACAACTTATGCTAAAAAATCTCATATCAATAGGTATTTTTGGCTATTTATAATGTTAGGTTGTTATATTCTAGTAGCTGTAAAAGCTTTTAAAACATGTATGACTGTACCCCGCGGCTTCGCACAATAATTCGGCCTTTTGTCGACTATTGTCGGTAATGAAATTAAAAATGAGAGAATTTTCTTTCATAGAAAGCTTGTACATTCAATTAATAACACAAAAAAATAAAAAGCCACCTTGGTCGAGTCGGTCTCAAGTCTTTCAATACTACATGTGGCAATTGATTTTTACAAATACAAATACATTTATTGACACAAGATTTTTACATTTATTTTCGTTGCCCCTGATGTTGTTGAAAACTGTGTTTCAGGGACCAGCGCCTTCACCCATTTGTAGCTCAATTGTATGTCAATTTTACATGCTAACTAAAATATTTTGTATATATTAACGTTTGGGTGCGTATGTGCAAGCACGTGTATGTATTCGTGGATTTGGATATATTTTTAATTGTATAAATAATAAATATATTATAGGTATACTAGGTAGAATCTGTACTTAAGATGAATAAACAACATATATATTTTTTAACTTGCGAAAGGTTGAGTTTGAAATTAGAGTCTCTGAATATGGACCTTAGTTTACCTAAATTAGTTAATTCGTTTTTATTGTTTTATTTATATTAGTAATAGATATTTTGTTAAAATAAAGCTATCCGTAAAGTTAAGATAAGGTAGCTTTTAAAACAAACATTTAAAATATGGCTATGCTTCATTTATTACTAAGGTACTTTAACTGAAAATCAGTGTTTGAGTTCTCTGCTCGGCAAAAAACCTGAGTTAAAACATTTTGGCATCACAAATATCAATGATAAACTCATATCAATGATAAACCTAATATTTAATGTTAGATTAAAAAAATATATTTATAGTGCCAAATAAATGTGTTTTCTTTCTTTCTATAAGCAAATCGATATTCTTGACTCATTCACTATAGCTTGGTAGATATTTAAATATTTACGAAACCTTGTAACATCAGATAGTTTTTGAAAACCAAAAACCGACTTCACTACTTCTATCACCAGAACCTTTCACCCGATATTAGGTCCTTTTTGATGAAGAAGTGCGTACCTAAGTTGGTTGACCTACGCCGTAGATAATTTGTAACATCCCCAAAAAGTTTGACACAAATAAACAACAAAAATTCGGTCGACACCACCATTTTGGATGTCAGTTAAAATACCTACTAGAAAACGATAAAAGAATGTCAGATCATTAAAATAGGTGGCTCACAGACCGGTGGTATAAAGAAACCTGTTTTACAATTTTGGTGGTTCGGCAACACGACGTCAAATGTTTCTAGCCTTGGCAACAAACTTAATAGAATCGTTATTAATGTAGCGGGGGTTTTAAGTTATTTGTGTAATGACGGTCCGTACTGAGAAGTAATTGGGAAATAATTATGGCATTATCTGCGAAGGGAACATAGGCATTATAGATAGTATGTTGTCTTGAGAACTTGTCTGTAAGTTTATTTTAAGATTAATTACCTATTTTCATTAAACATAGCTTGGACGAGTCCTGGTACTATATAGGTAATTAGATAACTTACCTTATGATCAATAATTTACATTTATGACGTTGTAAATTACGCTGAACAAGTTATTTATCTATTATATCATACTACAACAAAAAGACTAAAAAACAAAAAGTCGCAATAGTTTTAAAAACTACTCAACAATAATTAGCAGGACCAGAAAAAATTGAGGCAGAAAAATATGATCTCATTTATCTATTAAGAGTACTATTAAAGCTCTACATAAACACTACATGAACATGTACTTTATCATAACACAGTAATACTAACTACTAACTACGCTGTTCTCTACTTAACAAATATTTTCAAACTCCACTCACCGGCGGTGTATTACTGTAAGAAACACGCTGGTTATCCACCGACGCAGATATCAAAGGCTCCTGCTCCTCATTTCCGGCGGTAATCGTCATTTTCCCTTTTTAAAATCACTCAAATAAACTTTCGCTATATTTTTGGTAGGTATATCAAAGCACAAACATATTTATCGCGGGAGTAACACACATAGACAGAGGAGTGTAAAGCGCGCGGGCTGAAGACACAATGTTAGTGAGTTGCGACGACCGCTCCTCGCTGCCCGCTCTATTGACTAATGATCACTTTCTGTGAACAAGTCTCACTCATTTTAAATTAATAACTTAGATACTTGCATTATAATTGTGTGCTTTAATGATAATGACAAATGTTATCTACCTGTCCCATTCTTGGTGGAATATTATCAAGTTATTTATTTAGTTGGTTATCATCTCGTTTAGGAAATAGATGGTAGGTTCAATGGCTTGAGGCTCCATTCTTTTGCTTCCCACGTGTTTGAGAAGGCTTGCGGAACATAGATTAGTGTAATCTTGTGGGCAACTGCGCTGGTTTGTCGTATGGGTCATTTTTTATTCTGGTTGGTCTTTTCTTCTCACTGATATCTGACATGGAGGGTCAATATCTAAGTATTTTCGGAGCAATTCGAATATGTGATAAGTGTTTAAATATATTCCCAGATATCATTATATGTGCGAACTTGGGGGTAGGCGTTCGACTTCTAAGCAGGGGTTATCGGGTTCAATTCCCGGCGGGAATTCCCGGGCGGGAAAAGTTTTCTCCCCAACGAAAATCGTGTTTCTGGTTCTGGTTGTGATTGTGTGTAATGTGAATGTTTCGGGCACTCACGACATAAGTCAGCGAACTTAGTGTGGGGCTGCGAGTGTGAAAGTGTTAATGTTTGTTTATGTACCTGTCTATAAAAATATTTAGAGTAATCTAGAGTTTTTAAGGTAATATTTTTGTTCATAGGTCTGCACTACTAGTTATTAAGATTAACACTACTATTTACTGCAGTGAAGTTATTCTTTAATATTTAAGTTATATAGGTACCTACTTAAACCGCAATGTTTGATTTGCAACGAAATTGAAACCTCATTAAAATATAACCTATTTTATTTATTTTATATTTTTATTGTAAGTTGCAGATGCAAATATTGTTTGTAGATAACCTCCGGAAGACACGGATATCTTATAAAAAAACAAAATTTTTCATGATAAACATAAACAATAAAAAACAATATCTTCATAACCTTGTATGTAAATGTTTATTCAAAAAAATCTTATTTGAGATAGCAAATAATTATTCAGTAAATTATCATTTTATACAATATTTTCTTTATATATTAAACTAAACGAATCTTACTGATTTCTATTAATGACGAAATGACACACGACAAAGGAACTATTGATGTACACTTGAGATGTTACAAACGCGGAGCAACCTCATGTCAGGCAAAACGTGCTCAGAAGTCTACACTATTATCTATACTTTCAACTCATTAACGTTCACTTTCATCTTATCAGTAAATAATAATAAATAATAACGTTTTTGTCACAATAACATTAACATTTAACGTTAGATACATCATAAAAATCAATACAGAAGACTTTAATGTTATTGGCACAAAACGTTTTAAAAATCAACCCTGTCTTTTACAAAGTTCTTCAAACACTGACCACGTTTTGACATCCAAGGTCACCACCAATCTTAATATATGCAAGTAGCCAGCAGCATTAATATATGCATTACTAGCGATCCGCCCTGGCTTCGCCCGGGTGTGATAAATGAAGAACCGCTCTACCGATTTTTTGCAAACTTCACATAAACCATCTACTAAATAGTCCGAACAAAGCCTAAACATTTGGTTTGGATAGGTGAGCCCGTTCTTGAGTTATAAAATAACAACGAAAAGTGGCATTGATTTATATATATATATATAGATAGATATGGTATGGGTAAAATTTAATTAATGAATAATGACAGCTATATCACATTTCATTCGTTAATAAACCATTGGAGTCACATGTTTACAAATACTTCTCAGATGTAATAATTTTTTACTATATGAGTGATCGGATGGGGATGTTTTTATCGTCCAAACACGATTAAGTGTATATTTTCAGCTGCATCTGACACGGCGCTTATCTTTTTTGTGTAGTAATTGAAAGGGGCAAAGGCTTATACTAAAATAGTAAAGCTCATTGCACCTATTTCACTACCTCGAGAAATGTTCTTGTTAATTATCTGGCAGATGACTTCATACAAATTCTTTTTTAATCTGATATGGCGCCTATCCGGAAATTTTAACACAGGGCCTAAGGATTTGTAGAGCCTCTTAAAAACAATGATTTTAAATAACTCACTTGGTTTAATAGTCAAGCAACTACTGCGGCGAAACAAAATACTGGCCAGTACTTTTTTATTTCGAGCCATAAAAAATATATAAGCTTGGTTAAAAAAGCGCTTAGACATAGAACATATCAACATATTTACTAGGATACGGCAATTCATCTCCCCAAAACGTACTCGATGCTATCTATTAACTATAAGTAACCGGATGACCGAGCGACGCTCGTTAAAACGACGATTTCTAAAAATGAAACCAAGCTAGATCTATTTATCGCCCCCAAAACCCCCTTCAGAGATTCAGATTACAAGAAGTGCTCGTTTAAATGTATTATGTTTCTGTTTGTAAGCTAGACTAAAGACCAGGCACTCTGAGATGATTCGGTAATACAATTATTATACAAAATTATGATTCCACTAAAGGGACGCTAGTGTCAGGTGATACCTACATAAATGCATACAAAAAAATAGGCCAGCACGCATCTGACGAACGCATCGCAGGGCAATTTTTATCGTCAAACCATTTTAAACTTCCTCAAGTTGCAATTAAATCGAAAATTAATTAAAACACTTTTCATTGTCAAATGATTGACGCGACGTTAATTATGAGCGAAAGGTTGCACGCAGTAAAGCGTGCGCTGAACGTATTTAAATAGTGTTCAATATAAAACAAAAGAACTTAGTGAATATTTGAGTGGCAAATATATGTACAAGTGCATTACTTGATATACATGTGTTCATTTTGTAAATCTGAATTTCTTCTTCATTCATCCAGACTTTATTACAGCAACCAAGCTTTTAACGGTACCCCAATCCAGCGCAGATTTAAAAGTGTGTGTATATAAGCTAACGTGCGAATTTTCGCGTTCAGTCTACGAGTTTCTATCGGCGGTTGTTTATATTGTAATACAGAAATAAAAATCAACATGCAATTCGCATAAATCTAGAAATAATATAAACAACATCGGCATTGCATAATCTTTGTTTATATATCGAGGCAATTTGTTTGTATTTTAATTTTTGAAGCAAATCCGTATTCTGTTCATCACGATTATAGTTTAGTCTTTGGTTATCAAGCATTCGGTATTTGCTTCGTCAGCAATTTTTGAGAGCCCAATAATGAATGGGCTCTCAAAAATTACTGACGAAACCTAGCTTACTTGTACGTATCACCGCTAAGTAACTAGTGAAATAATGGTATTCTAGTAGAAAATATAAGTTATTTGAGAAAGATAAAAAACAAAGATATACTGATATTGAATGATGAAAAATTGCGCCGTAGAATTTCTTGCCAGGTTCTTCTCAAGATGGCTGTAATTTTGCGAATGCCAGATTCGCAGTAGTCATTAACTTTCATGAGTCCTCTTTGGAGCCCGTGTGAATAAACGATATTGATTTTGAAAGATACAAAAAAATTTACCGAGGACAATATGTCGCATTTCCCATTTTATTAGCACCAAGTTAAAAAGATATGTAACTAAGGTGACCGAACTGTTACTTAATTTTCAAACAGAATGTCGACTATATTAGAATGTGACCGTAACAGGCTTGGGCACGACCTAAAAACTCGATCTAGCGCGACAAAACCGAAGCCACAAGACGAGTCTACGATTTCATATTACAGATATGCAAATACATTGGTAGGTATAGAACATTCTAGATTTATACGAGAAGATATCGACGCGACTAACCACAGAGTGCGAGCACGTGGGTTGAAAATAAACACTAAATTCTCTAATACTGACTTGCTTGACTATTGGATCGGTTTAAATTGAGCGAGATATATTGTATATCTTTTGAAACCATATTGATAAAAAAGTTAATGATCTAAGGAAATGTAATCTATCATGAGATAGTCTTGCCTCACATCACACTTATATTAAAAATGCGAAAGTTTGTGAGTATGCGTGTGGATATGGCTGAAGTTTTGATGGAGATAGATTATACCCTGAATCATGTTTTTTTTACAGTATGCAACACAGTAGAGCGCAGCGAGTGAATTGTTTATTTATACATTTATTTAAGATTTGAGTTAACTTTAGTTTCCAATAGTGATGGTTTACATTTTTTAACCGGTTTCATTAGCAAGTATAATTGAACTTGCGGTGGAAGTAGCAGATGTATACGTAATACTATAAGACATTTAAATGTTTTTATTTATTTTGGGGTTCAAGGATCCGATTTAGAAGGCGCTAGTTAAGTCCTAAGTCTCAAGTTTCAAGTACCAGATCACGCACGTACCATCGCGTGAACTGACTCGTTCGAGCACTGATGTGATTTTGTGGAGAGCGAGAAAAATAATCAGGAAAAAGCTCAAAGATATGTTCTCGTAAAACGCTTAATTTATTGAAGATACCACACATATACAACAATTAAGAACCATACCATTCAACTACAAGACTCCACTTGACTGCCCAGTCGGCGCGGTAGGCAAGTCTCTGCCTTCTGGGGTACGATTTCTGGCAGAAGCACAATTTTCCTTCCCAAGGGAGATTTGTGATTCTGATTCTGGGTGTGATTGTGTGAGCGATAATAACTATGTTAGCTTTTCCGCCACCCATAATACAACTCTTTCAACTTAGTGTGGGGCTGCGACTGTGAATGCGTTTGTTTGTTTGT
Source organism: Lomographa bimaculata (assembly GCA_948107665.1). Classification (NCBI taxonomy): domain Eukaryota; kingdom Metazoa; phylum Arthropoda; class Insecta; order Lepidoptera; family Geometridae; genus Lomographa; species Lomographa bimaculata. The sequence goes on from OX403589.1 coordinate 17,193,232, forward strand.
ATCACATCGCCGAGCTGTTTATAGCGTAGTGCGTCCACATTCTACATCGATCCATCGATTGTTTTGTCCCTTAAACTTAACTTTAGTAAAGGTCGATCTTGGCTATTGTTACAGTTTTAAACAATGTTATTTACAAATTTTTTAAAGATGTGACAGACCTTTAGACTGGCACAGCAGTGAACGAATAAAGAACGGGAAAACATATGAGAAGGAAATAAATACATTTAACTTTATTATTATGTATTTGAGCGCTTCCTTAGCTTCTCTAAATAAGGTGCGTATACGTCTACATTTTTTATTTTATTTTTACTTGTCACCAAGAATCTCTGTACAAACATTCCTGTTTATTATTCAATATCTAGATAATTAGGGGCAAGCCACTGATTCGGCAATAACTGTGACAGGTTATGCTAATAAGAGGTCGTTCTAATGCTCTTGAATTGACCAAAGAGATATTTTACTTATGATATTCGGCACCTGTCGTGGAAATTTTCTGACTGACATTCTATTATGTCAAGAAAGAATGTAAGGAAGTTGTTGACGAGCCAGTTGGTGCAAGTCTCTGCCCTCTGAGGTTCTAGGTTCAATTCACAGCAGGAACACTATTTTCCTTTCCGACGGACATTCGTGCATCTGGGTGTAATATGTATATAAATGTTTCCGCCACGCACCATGCAAGTCTTTGAACTTAGGAGTTGTGAGTGTGAATGCGTTTGTTTTATTCGCCTGATGGTTACTGTCATGCAAAGAACAGAAACAAATCTACAGCGTAATATGTGCCACCCTGGAACACAGTCTCAATTTTTATATAGGAATTTCGATTTTAATGTTATTATTACTGACTAGTTGTTGCCCGCGAATTCGTCAGTTTAGAGTGCAAATTTCTATGATTATTTTCTTAGTATTTCACTACAATATTACAGGAAGCTATCCTATCTATTTTACGTCTTATACGCTCTTGTTTAGGCTGTGGGACACGACACGGTTTATTTGTTTTATACTTATATTTAAATGTATTGATTACTCGTATCCAGCTATGCTTACAACTACAAGATTGCTTTTAACAATCACTTCGATTAAATTTTCGGGTCTTCTATCTAATAAATCTTTTACCAATACCAGAATCTGCCCAAAGTCGAATTACCCAACTGTTTTTTTTAAGGATGGTATTAAACATTTACGAAGAAAAAATCGGCTATGCTCAAAAAGATTTAGGAGAGGAAAATCTAAATTTACTCTGACGATGAAAGATAACCTAGTAACTAAAAGGTTAATGGTTATGCTGACGGTATAATTATTTTTTAGGTTTAGTAAAATCTTATCATATAAAACAAAGTTGGGTTACGCCGTTTCTAACTCAAAAACGGCTAGACCGATTTTTATGGTGTTTGATTTGTCTCCGCCTCGAATAGCAGAATAGCTATTAAAACATCGAATAAGTTCACGAAAATATTTTATTATTAGTGAAATAAAACGTTTTCAAACATTTTGTATGGAACCTTATTTTATAATTTTGAAATTATGTCTGTCGGGCTTGGTAAAGTAATAGGCAAATATGAACATGAAAAAGGTAATAATTTAGTTTTTTAGTATGGTATTAAAGTACTAAACATCCATTAACGTGAAAGAGGTAAACGCTTTTTCTTTACGTTGCATTGCATCGCATGTTTACCATCATCTGTATTTCCCGAAAGGTACAATTTGGGTGCGTTCAAAAGTAAAGTGAATAGGTATTTACTGAGCAAGCGAGCTGTGATTGTGGTCAAACGTTTTATTAGTCAGTAATAATAAAAAAACCGGGTAGAGCTAGTACAGTAGTAGTAAGCTAAAGAAGGTTATCTCAGCAAATATTAATTATTGGACGTATTTATTTCTAACATTTATGAATGCTGCTGGCTGAACGCATACGTGGGTACATAACTAAATAAATGCCCAAATGAAAACTAAAAAATAATGCTATGATTAATAAACCAAAAGTTAATCCATTAGATTTATTATCTTCTTTTAATGAAATGGTTGCGTCATTTGCAATATCACTCCCTAATTATCAAATATTTGATGTTATTTTAAATTATAATTCGTTCCCAGAATCTAAATGACCGGTAATCGTCGATAAATTGACTGTAATATGTTTTTTTTTTGCAGATTTTAACTATCTATTGTGTCTACTATTGATACCTGTATAGTTATAAAATTGTTAGTAAATGTATATATCATTTACTATGGCAGAAATATGACATGTGTACCTACAAAGTTACATCCACAATCCCCACACAAACCAGTATTTTAATTTTTAAGTGTAGGTGCGAACTGAACACCGAGTAATTACTTAACCGCTACCTGTTGCTTACAGAAAAAATAAGATGTTGATAAAAGAAATCTCTGGGATGGATCCGCTAAACACCAGCTTGAAGCTCTCGAGTACATCGACAGACGAGCAAAAAGACTCATTGGCGATAAAACGCTAGTCGAGTCCAAATTGCAAAGTCTCGGTCATCGACGTTAGGTCGCCTATCGTTATCCTATCGTATAAAGTTTGGAGAATGTGGGCAGGAATTACACGAATTAATTCCCCATGCCAGTTTTACCATGTAAACAGTCAAACATCATCAATTTACGGTTGACATTTTGCGTACTGCGTAGGAGTGGAACGCATTGCCAGCGTCGGACGTAGGTACTGTTTATGGATTGTCCAAATATGAATGGTTTATTTTTTGTCAATGTCGACGACCCAGTTAGCGCAGCGGACAGGTGTCCGCCCTCTGCGCCGCGGGTCCTGGGTTCGATTCCCGGCAGAAGCACAAATTCCTTCCCAAGGGACATTTGTGCTTCTGGTCTGGGTGTAATGTGTGTGTGATGTGAATGTTTCCGGCACCCACGATACAAGTCTTTGAACTTAGTGTGGGGCTGCGAGGGTGAATGCGTTTGTTGCGTGTAAAAAATTGCAGTGTCTGAAACCAATAATGTAAAAGCGTCTGAACCAGTTAAAGAACGTACTATTTAGCGAGCACTAATGTCAATTTAATTTAGTTGTTACGTTTGTTTCCCACTATATTACACATTACACAGCTAGAGATAAAGTGTGTGTTGTTTTGGTCATACGTTAGCCAAACTAATATATAAAATATACAAAAATTTAGAAGCAGTACCTAAAATACCATCCGAATCACTATATTATTTGTAGTTAAGTAATTATATAAAAGCACTTTCTAGCGAATGCACATGTTTACACGTAAATAATTATTGCACCCACAACCAAACACAACCAGTACGTACGCGTACTTATGGAGCTCTTACACGTTTGAGTAGTCAGTTTAATTATCTTTTATCAAAAACTTTTTGTTTATGTGATTGAGAGACAAGCAAGTCGCTTGCATGGTAAGCTTCACGCTTGCATTGCAGTTCAGTACCACCCAGAGTTTTGAACTTATATAATTCACTTCTGCGCGCTAAAGCACTGCGCGTCACCCAGCGATATTAAATTTTAAATCCTTTAAGCTCTGTAGTTTCACTGAAAACATTGCCCTTCAATCCGAAATACAGTAATGTTTGCACTCTATTGCTTGGCGGTTGAATGTCACACCATTCAAAATCAAAATCATTTATTCACATGGCCCCAAAGAGGCACACTACCACAGTATTGCCCCAGACGGACTCTGCTAGAGCACTACAAAAACTGCGTGAAGATACAAGGAGACAAATTTATAACTTTATTATAGGCCGGTACTTTAAAATTCCCCGCAGAACCTTTCCCCAGACTCTAAGCGGGAAAGTTGATAGCGAAATCAAGCCGGAGCTTCTGTATATAATCCTTACTTCACTTACACACGAATCTACAATCAACGATGCAATCAATAAAGATATTTAATAGCACGTAATAAAGACGTAATCTACGTGACCATTAGACGCCTGATATTTTTGTAAAATTATTTATCTTGTTTCGAGAAAAAAAAACTCGATTTCCGTGAGGTACAAAATTATTATAAATATTAATGTTAGCTACTATGGACCTACAAACAATTAGACCACGGGCCTTGAACAAAACTAACAAAATAAGTGTTGATACATGTACGTGATTATAAACAAACTAAAACAATTATTATTATTTTACTTATTATAATTTATGTATAATCTCCATTACTACACTTTTGCTTGCAACAATTTATCATCATACGCAGCTGCGACGGACGACGGTCGTACTATTTTCACTATACGACATTTTTAGCAAGGCGGATTTTTCATTTGTCGCTTATATTTTGTTTTGTCACCTATGTTCCGTGAATACATTTAAATACCCATCCATGTATTAGAGATCTCAGCTATCGATGTCGGCTTACATATCTTTAAAAAAATCTGACGGTGAAAATATTGACTTCTGCTTTACAAAGCGCATTTTTAACCTTCGCCATAACCTATTGGATCCAAACCACTAACGATTGCAGACTAATAGCCGCATAAGTACACGTACTTGCTAGCCTGTGTCTCCGGCTTAACAACATAATATATATCACAAGGCATCTGACCACAAACATAACTCATCTCCCCACTTCACACTTGCCACTGTTTAACCAAACCAAACCTTATAACTATAACGTATTAAGGCATCGTCAAACTATCGATCGGTCGTGTATATTTCCGCTACTGATTCCAACAAGTACTAAATTAGTCTCTATTCTCTAAACGTTAAAGTTTAATTGTATATTATCTAGCGCATTTCGTTCAAACAAATGTACGTTATCGTGACTACTTAAGGCAAACTAAACTGGTACCGCTTAATACGTGAGGTAGCCTGATGTAATATAAGTCTTAAAAGCGAAACTATTTTCTACTCGACGATATAATACTGCTAAGCCTATAACAGTTAGAACAAATTAAGTTGGCGCATGGCGGGGGCGCTGCTTGTATACAAATCGAGTAAAACCATTACAATTTACTATGAAGCCACGTTAGTTCCGCCTTTTCGCCACGCGCCAACTTATTCTGGGCGTCCTGTTCATAAATTAGTCTATAGAAAGTCACTTTACATAGACATTTGATAAATTATATAATCGATATTAAAATCGACGAACTTACTTGTAAGTGAAAAATGATGTCGCTACTTAGAACTATACTTATATGAGAGCATTAAATTGCCTAATAATTACAATGTTTCCATGAAATTACAAAACTATAAAATTATTAAGAAACGGCCTTCACTCACGTCTTTTAGTCGAAATTGTCGACCTAGGTTTGAAGCTGGGTTTCAAATGACTTGAGTAAAAGCTGCGACTTGATAATTATGTATGTTTTTCAGGAAAACTTTAATAATAAAATTACAAGATGTTTGCATGGAGCGGCGGCCCGTTCTATCTTTTCTTCCTCTCGCCGTAACATTCCTCTAACTATAATATAATTTAGATAAAAACTAATAACTCGATACCACGTGGTGTACTTGCTCTCTTACTCACATTTCATAATGTAAAGTCAAGTGTATTGAATAATGTTTCAACCATTAGGTATATTATCCTTGTATGAGAAGACCGTGTGTGTCTCGTGACTACGGCAGTGCAACCCTGCCGAAACGACGAGGTTAGTCAAAATAATGCTATTTTGAAAATAAAAGCACGAAAAGATCCGGTTTTCTCATATAAACATGATTGAAGTTCGCGAAAGTTGTCACTTGTCTTTGGAATTGTCATTTTTAAATATATCCTGCGAGAGTATATGTAATTTTGATATCGAAACATTATGAATAATTAAAAGAAATGTATATTTCAAGACGAACGGACATTTATGTGCCTAAACAAATTATCACTATAAAAAACAACTATTTATAGTGATAATATAAAAAGGAAAAATTATACTTTTTCCTTTCTAAATTTATCATTATAGTTCTGCCTAGCATGGCTAATGCTATATAAATAAAATCAATTAGTTGTTTTTTGTATTTAAAAGATATATTAAATTTAGATATTAAAGTAAAGACATAATTCACTTTACCACTCATCCATAGTTGTCTTTACTTAGGAAGTTGGATCCTAGCTGTAAGTTTTAATGTAAGAGCTCTGATGAATAACGTTATGTACGCCTACATTGTCCTACATATCGGAACATTGTACGTTATTCCAATAATTGTGTGTAATGTACGTTGTAGCTTTCCATTTCCATTTTTCCGCCATGTTTTTACCCCTACACTAGTCTGATGTTAGATTATCTCTAATGAGCCTGAAATCGTACTTCACCCGTGATTACACTAAAAAAAATTCACGTCCTCAATAATTAACATCTTAAATATACATAAACATTCCAAAAGTTATTTATAAATTAATAAAATCGATTCCAACAACATTATAAGTTCCTTTTTAAAAAAATATCCAGAAATAAGATGATGCCTAAATAAAAGTTTTAAAGTAAAGAAAGTTTCACATCTACCCGCGCTTAAGACGCACCTATATCACAGTCAAATCGGCCGCCGCCCATCTCAATACATCTGTTTACACACACAAATGCACGTATGCGTGCACGCAACACACGCACACAAATGTAACGCACGCAATGGAGACTACGGTTCAAAACTCTTAGTAAAACTTGACAAAATGTTACTTACAATATTAATTGAATATGGTATAACATTATTCAATGAGTTCTGTGTTCAATAATCACCAAAACACCTTTTAATGTGAATAGTCGATCGTATTCTCCATTGCATGCGCCCATTTAAGTTATAACCTGACCAAATCTAAAATAACATTTTATCGGATCGGCCCTCTAACTCTGGAATCTCGATCGCGTTGACACTTCATAAAAATATCATACATCTGGATAACCCGCTAGATTTTAGAAGTACAACAACTGTCTAATAAAAATAAAACTAACAGCTCTTGTAAGTTTTTGATGTTACAAGCTTTTATTTAGTTTCACCTGTCCCGTTGTCCATCTGTCGATCTGTAAAATCCTGCAAGCTAAATCAGACCCACTTCCCCATATCCGATTGAACTCAAATTTGGTGGTAGCAATATAATGATATGGTATCATGGATCTGGTCTGATGGACACGGAAGATGTCCATAGGAACTTCAGAACTAAAGAAGATAAACCTATCTAGTTTGGGCTCGTTTGATTATTCTTGACAAGTTCTCTGGTTATATTACTTTTTAGTCTTTTTTTACTAACAACTGGTAGAAGTTTTATTTTTAAAAAAAATTATAATTTACTTGTTTATCTGAGCGGGTTTTACAAATCAATTGAACGGGATGTTACAAGAGTTAGGTTTAAATATCGCGATACCTCATTACAATACAAAACTGAACCCTAATCGTCTGTATTAAAACGTCTTTTTTAAGTATACACTGCTTGCTTATGCATTCTGCCAACAGTTCGTTTGGTCAGGTCCTTATCATAAATGACGCAAGCCTCCACAAAATGCCGAAAACTTGCAAGAAAAGCGCGCTGTTGCTAATTTATCTATACTTAATTATAATAAATACAGAGAACATGTGTATTTATGCAGAATATTAATTGATTTATATGCATTGAATAGTTATTCGAAAGCCTTGTTCAAGAATGGTTATAAAATTGACTGGGTTTACTAAACATAAACGATATAAAAAATCTTATATTGAGTTAGTTTTGGCAAGTTTTAATTCATAAACCTTACACTTTCTACTTTTAAACTTGACCTTCCTACACATGAGGAAAGTCTGTATGTATGTAATTATAAGTGTATCATTCTTACTGTTTTCTATACATGACACGGCTCTGAACATCATTCAAACTTTACTAAATACATTTAGAAAATAAACAAGGCTTACAAAAACTATTAGAAACTAGTTTTAGCATTTGACTAAACATATTAACGATACGATTCTATAGGTACTTAATAATTATACAAGGTGACATGCAGTTTCTGGCATCGCTTCCCTCCATCATAATGAGTATCAGTCTTGGGACAACCTCATTCCCGCACTGACAGGATAGAATAATTAAAGCATAGACAAGTGATTATAGCAAATATTGAACAGTAGTAAAATTCGTTTTTTTTTAGGTCTAATTAGCAAACTCGGTTTTGGAGTGAAATATATCTTTAGCAATATACAAATCTACGGAAATTTTAAATGCGGACATTTTACGTTCCAGCTTTGACAGAGTCCAAGATATCGGACTGTCATGAAGGAAATTCGACAGGTCATTGACATCAAAAACGCGGAAACTGACGTCAGGAATCAGTCTAGTCAATAGCGTGCGTTTTGCAATTCTCAATTAGCAGTGCTTAGTTATCAAAAAAAATCTAAGCGTTTGGGAAAAAAAATAGTTGACCTTTATTTGAATCTCATCCATATTTTCTATTGGAGGATTTACTACTGTTCCTTATCATTTGGTTCAATAAGCACAATATACATGAAAAGTTCCGAAAATTCTTTCTGAATCAATCTTCGCAATTACATAAGACTGTAGCATTCGCCACATGGAAGAAGTAATAATGACATAAGAAGAGTCCATTAATATTCTCGTCCTATCGTCAACCTTGTAGCCATATACATAAGGTTCACGTCTGCGGTACATGCCAACGGATTTCCAATCTAAACGTCACTGAAGCTAAATTACTGAAGCTAATCCACTGAATCTCATCCTTAACCGACTTTATATTTACGTCGGTATGGTTCACAAATGCGGCACGTACTTCGAATATCCTAATGAATATCGCATGCAGAAACCGACTTTAAAACTAGGTAGGTGAGGTTCACAATGTCTGTGGCACAGGCTTCGACGGCCGGCGCTAGAGCCGCCTGCTCACGGGCCACTGTCAGTTGTTTTTGTCGATATTGTGGATGGCCCACTGAAGGGAAGTATTCCACGAATATTTTATAGCCTCTTCGAACTTTTTCCGGAAGTGCTCGATCGCTTTCTCCTCGGAGAGGTCCATTACCTGAAAAGTACAAGTTTATAACATTATAGTACACAGCTACAAGCCTTTGTTTCAAGGCTTGATACATTTATGTATATATTTCATCCTCGATCGCATCATCACTTACCATCAGGTGAGGTATTGGTCAAATTATTGCTTACACTGAATAAAACAAACCTTTTTTATGATTATTTACTCATAATAATGAAAATGATATTAAAATCAAATCGTTATTCCTTTTTCTAAATGTGTAGGTAGATGGATATTAATATTTTTTATTCTACATATATAGGCAAGCATTTCACCTCTATTTCACCTGATGGAAAGCAACGATAAGTAGAATAATAGAATAGAATTGAGATATGTAGAACAGAAACATTGATTCCAAAGTGATATATAGCTATAAAAATATATATCATTATCTATATTTTATAGTGATAAGGTGGCAAAGGGGCGTCCATTAATTACGCTTTGAGGAGAGTGGGGGAGGTGGGGTTAGAGCCAAACCTCACCCAATCTCACGTGGGGGAGAGGGGGTGTCTCAGCAGATATCATGTAATTTATTTTGCAAGATACAGTGAAAAATTGCGAGAAAACTGGGTTTAATGAAGTAAACAATACTACTGATATAGGACCAAATCATAGTTAGTAGGGGTTAGTCTTAAATAAAAAGAATTGAACAAAATGTGTGTTAAACAAATCTAACGCAATCAAGCACATATTAACTTATTTACACGAAATATACGCATTTTGAAAAATCTCATGTGTGTTTAGGGGAGGGTTCGAGGAAAATCTAACGACATCTCACCAAGTGGAGAGGGGACAAAATCGCCAAAATCATCATAGTTAAATACATTAATTATTATTAATGTATTTAACTGTAGCATTTGCATGGACAATATTGTAAGTGACTGAATTCCACGACACAGGACTCATACTAGTGTGGGATTCAGGGCTCATCAGAAGTAACATTATAAGTAATTGTAATATTGGTTGTGTCTAAATATTTAAGTGTCAATGAATAAATTATTATTATATATACATACGAGAGTTTCCCTCAAGTACTGCAAGTCCTTTTCTGTACTGAGCTCCGGCAGACCTGTGGAGATCATCATCGAGAACAGCGACAGGATCAGGTGGCCGTGCTTACGGAGGATCTTGAAGGCCTGAGAATAAGTTTTTAAGGATAGAAACAGATCGTCACACCCTCGGACAGTCTTACCAATGTTGCAATAAGCTCCATTAACCACTTTATTTATCTTACACTTCTTTTAAATGTAACGACCCAGTTGGCGCAGTGGACAGGTGTCTGCCCTCTGCGCCGTGGGGCCTGGGTTCGATTCCCGGCAGGAGCACAAATTCTTTCCCAAGGGATATTTGTGCTTCTGGTTCTGGGTGTAATGTGTGTGTGATGTGAATGTTTCCGGCACCCACGATACAAGTCTTTGAACTTAGTGTGGGGCTGTGAGTGTGAATGCGTTTGTTTGTTTGTTTAATTGAGAGACAAGACGGGCAAGTCGCTCGCCCGATGGTAAGCGTCACGCTTGCCATTATTACAGATAAGTGCCGCTCAAAGTTTCAACTTTTATAGGTTAAAATCCTGCGGGGCAAAGCACTGCGTTCGTCACCCCGAGATATTAAATGTTAAATCTCTTAAGACCTGTAATTACACTGGCAACATTTCCCTAACAAACCTTTTCGTTAAGACCTTTTACGCGAACAAACTTAAAACTGTAAAAGAAATCTAAAGATCATTGATACTTGAAGTAGGTACCTTTTTTTCCTTTCTAAATGTATCACTAAAGTAGGTACCTGTTTCAATGATACACTTGACGCCTTCAACTTTGTTTTCTTACAGACTTCACAAAAAAGGTGGAGGTACTCATGTCGACTGTATTTTTTTTTTTTATGTGTGTGACCTCATATCTTCTATCAACGTGAACTGATTTTGATTTTTTTTTGGTTTTGAAAGACAAATAGATGACGTAAGATTCATCAAAATCGGCTCACGCGTTTGCGCCCACGCGATAAAGGAACAAATATATTATATACATAGGCTGATAAACACATTACCTTCCTTTGTACTGTTATACCTAGGTTAATACAATTATGTATTAGTGCTAATGAATGATTTAATAAAAAATATTTAAAAAAAATGCGCCGCCGAGTTTCTTGCCAGGTTCTCGAGTTGTCGAGATGGCTGTAATTTTGCGAATCTGGCAGTAAGTAGAGTCATTAACTTTTAATTAATTGGCCTTTAGTTAATTGGCCAATTACCTATATTTTCTAAAACTATATACATATAAAGAGCAAAGACCCAAATTTCCTACAAGGCATCGACCTTACAGGTAACTCAAGTGCGCAAGCCCACTATCAGTGGGTAGCGTTTCCATCATGCTGGTGGCATTGCATCTAAATTGCAAAGCTAATAAGCTCTGTTAGCTGTTTTTTATGTATTTATCTTTTGGTGTCAAGAAAAGCTATTGTTGAACTGCCCGTTGCCTTATGCGGATGCGCATTAGCCTTCTAGGCAGGGGTTCGTTTCCCGACGGGAACAAAAGATTTCTCCCCAAAGAAAATTTGTGTTTCTGGTTCTAGTTGTGATTGTGTGTGTGATGTGAATGTTTCCGGCACCCACGAACGACACAAGGCATCGAACTTAGCGTGAGGCTGTTAGTGTGAAAGTGTTTATGTTTTTTTTTATTGTTTTGTACTGTACCCTTTCGCAATGCTCCTTGAATACAGAGAAATGCACAGTGTTAGCTCCCGCGCCACGCTGCCCCTTGTTGATGACGTGGATGATGTCATGCGTCAGGACGAAAGGACCGCGCTCCCGTTTGAATCCGTACTTCTGCTTGAAGTGGCCCAGGAAGTGGCCGAAGTCTATGTGAAACAGCTGCGGAATACTTTATTGTTTGATTGAAACGTTCATGACATTTTTAATAATTAGTATTAATATTACATAATAAATTTAATTGATCGAGCGAAACGAGATCTCTAAGTAGACTTGGGTCCTTCAGCACGTCCGTTCGTCTGTCAGAGGCATCTAGCGTCTAAACCATATAAGCGAATGACTTCAAATTCTCATAGAATATGTAAAACTACGGTCTAAAGCGAGAAATAACATTTAAAATTATATAAAATATTAAGGGGGGCTCCCATACAAGTAAGTGGGAAACAATATTTCTTTTTATTTGCCCTTGTGGGGTATCGTTGAAAAGGGCTTGACAAGTATAGTACGAAATCGGTTTAAAAAAATCTATGATGCCACCAAAGTCACTGTTTTTAGACCTATGTTGTCCCGGGGTCTATCTCAAAAACGGCTTTACACTGAACGCTGAAACTTACGTATAATATCCGTTATATCCTTTACTTGAACAACAAATACAGAAATCAAACAAATATTATAAAGAAAATAGCAGTTAACTTCAAAAGTTTTTCTCTATGAGGCAAAATGTAGGCGCGAGATCTCAGTTCGGCGCGAACGACTAGTAAATATCTATCAATCAATAATATATATAATTAAATATAAAAGCATTACACATAATAACAATTTATACGATTTCACTTACGACTGTTATCTCGCATTGTTACGAGACTAGTTTTGGAACAGTCGGTGCTCCTTCATCAGTCGAGTACGCACGTCCGGCGTCTCGGCGTGTACAATACGAGAAAAAAAATTATGAAATTGTATAAATCCGTGATCCTTGAGCGAAATTGTATAAATCCTTGATATGAATAGCTTAAATTTAAAAGCCCACCCGCACTAAGTTAAAAGACTTTAAAAGACCCAGTTGGCGCAGAGGGCAAGTCGCTGCCCTCTGCGCCGTGGAATTCCCGGCAGCAGCACAAAATATGATCTTCTCGAGGGAGATTTGTGCTTCTGGTTCTGGGTGTGGTTGTGTGTGTGATGTAAAATGTTTCCGGCACCCACGATATAAGTCTTATAGTTAAGAACTTAGGGTCGTGAGTGTGAATGCGTTTGTTTATTTACCTGTCCGCTTTTCTTGACCATTATATTGTCAGGGTGTCTGTCAGCTATCCCAAGTACGTAAGTGGCGACGGAGTAGCCGGCGCAGCTCATAGTGAATTCGTCCATAGCTTTGTTCGACTGAGCATCGTCGTTGTCAGTCTGCTTTTGAAGCCAATCTGAAAGAAAGAAAGAAACAACATACATTTATTTGGCACTAAAAAAAACCTTTAAATGAACTGTTTGTTGGCTTAGACGAGTGGCGTCGCCTTCTAAACAGGAGTATCGGGTTCGTTTCCTTGCTGAAACACAAGTTTGTTCCTCAAGTAAAATTTGTGTTTCTGGTTCTGGTTGTGATTGTGTGTGTGATATGATTTTTTCCGGCACCCACGACACAAATCATCGAACTTAGTGTGGGGCCGTGAGTGTGAAAGCGAAATCGTTTGTTTAATTAAAATCTAGCATTATAATTAGGGTTTGTATCAATATGGAATATATATGTGATTCCAAAAAGGTTTAACTCGGAGAACTCGACACTGATTTTAAACCTGAAAACATTCATAACGCCCTTCGTCTTCTCTCTCGCTCGCACAATTCGATATTTTTAATAAATACAATTATGTACGTGTGTTTTTGAAAATGTTTACAAATAACTATAAGGACATTAATACAAGGATGTTTCAAACTTTTTTTCGCTATCATATCATTCTATAAGATGAGAAAAAACACAGCAAATTTCAATGTGATTTTCCCGCTTTATTCGTTTAACTTAAAGATATGAAAAGCGAAAGGTAGATTAAAACATTAATTGTATTAATGTCCATATGTATAGTTGGTTGAAAACATTTTCAAAAACACACAAAGCTAATAGTATTTATTAAAAATATCGAAGTGTGCGAGCGAGAGAGAAGACAAAAAGAATAAACCTGCTGGCTGTTAAAAAAAGCTGCTCGCTAACTTTTTTTATATTTCGTTGCCAACAAGCGTTAATACAAAGTAACCTTATATATTTCATATATATAAATCATACATCTAAGGGGATAGGAAGGGAGTTTTGCCGCGAAAGTGAAAAAATGGCGTTGTTGATTTTGTATAATTTTCCAAAACCTGTGATTCTTCGAGTGTTAATGTGTAATAATGGTGGATTATTAACCATTAATACTTAGTAAATGTGCATAAGTGTAGCAAGTCACATCGTGATTTTCGCCTTCGCTCCAAAACGCGGAAGTTCTAGTAAAGTTTCTACCACTTTACTAGGGTATAACTTGACTAGGACTTTTAATTTGAAATACGCTTTAAATATATTACTACTTGACACTGGCTAAATGCACAAGATTGCGAAGCCAAAATTAATTGAAAAAAAAGGGTATAGGAGGTTCCCGAATCCCTATGAGAATCTCTGTATGAGATCCTAAATCTATGGTAAGCACTCACGTAACAAAGGAGTTTTCTGCAGAGTGGAGGTGACGACGCTAATAGCGGCCTGTTTCTGTATATTGGCGACTGTCTCCGCGTCTTCCACGACTTCTATCATGCCGACTGTGTACTCCATCGATATACAGTTGTAAGGGTTCAATCTGGAAATTTAAGTTGACGTTACTTTTGGCATTAGGAAAAGTTCTGATATTGACAGCTGCCATGTCATCTCGCTCCCACTATTGCCGTTTATCGCTCGTAGGGGTGAGATGACATATCAGCTATAGTCAATATACAAACTCTTTATTAAATCGTGCAGTGATTGAGAGCGACGCATAGAGACCGGTAAACTGTTCCAGACGCGAATTGCTTGTACAGTAAAAGCTACAATAAAACACAAAAACTCTTTTTATTGACACCTGTATCCTACGGCATGTAGCACTAGTAATAAGATAACTTTTTGGTTGAAAGGCTAGACCGTTTATTTTCCAAATTATGATGGGATTTCCCAATATTTTAAAAAAATAAGGAAGCGCGCGTCTTGTGTTGAGGCGGTGCAACGAAACTCTAAAATGGCGTCCGGCCTAGTCCCCCCCACCTCAGCTCGCACCCCGCGTATTCCCTTTAACAATGTAGGTAGTTATCTAATAATAAGTAATAATCATGTACCTAAATGAATATTAAATAGGTCGCGTCACTTACAACACAAAAAGATAAATACAACTTACGGAGAAACTTATAAAGATAGGTACATTGGGCGGTCTTATCACTAAGAGCGATTATCTCTTCCAGACAACCTTTGGATGGAAATATAAACGAAAACAAAATGAATCAAATAGATTGAAAAATAATAGAAATACAATATTAAAATTAATACATACCAATAATAATATCAGAATATACTTACATAAAATAAATAAATATTTACATATAAGTACCTATAATACATATTATTTAACATATATAATTCACACACATATAGTAGCGTTTACATATTGGACAAATAAAAGTTTTTGACTTGAATTTAAAAGATTCTTGAGTTTGCGCACGTTTGACATTCACAGGCAGAGCATTCCAGCGACGCACGGCTTCTATGGTAAAAGAAGAATGGAGGAAGCTCGTGCTGTGCGCTGACATTATGAGACGCAAGTTTTCCGATGCTACCTACTTAGCATAACTAAGCCGGCATGATCTAGCATGACACTCACCTGAAGTCACACCCCTCACTCTTCCACAGGCTGTCCATGATCCGCAACATCTGCAGAGTGAACATGTCCTGTCGCAGGTCGTCACCCATCTTAAGGATGATGCGAATATTTCCACCGTCCACGTCGTCATTCTCGAAAACCAACAACAGAGGTCGCATCTTGCTGTCCATCACTCGGCAAAGGGTGGGCCTGGCGGAAATGTTTCGTTTTAAGTTTAGTTTTGGCTCCGCATACTAAGCGCATTTAGCCAGTGTAAGGAAATAAATAAATATTTTCGATTTATTTACATTTTTTAATGTTATTTATTACGTCTTACCACAGGATGCCCGACATTCGAAAAGCCATTTTTAGAAATTAAATTACTCAAATCAAATCAAAATCATTTATCAACATGGGCCCTAAAGAGGCACTCATGAAAGTTAATGACTCTTAATGACGTAATAAATTAATGACGAATACTAAACTTAGAAATATGAATAGCTTTTAAATAGTTATTGACATCTACATTTAAATTAACAGTGAGAGTGACCATAGATATAGCGAAACGAGATCTCTAAGTTAACTTGGGTGGTTCAGCACTTTGTCCGTCCCTCCGTCTGTCACAAGCATTTAGCGTCTAAAGTCTAAACCATGCAAGCGAACTTTCTAGCAATTTTTCAGAAAATATGTAAAGCGGCTAAAGCAGAAAGTATAATTTAAATTTTATAAATTAAAAAATTAAGAGGGCACCAATACACTAAATGGGGAGACAATTTTTATTTTTCTGCCTGTGTGAGGTATCGTTTAAAAGAGCTTTGCAAGTAGAGTACGAAACCGTGTTTTTGTTGGACATAAAACCATTGTTGGAAAATAACAATTTGGTAATACATCAATGTCACAAAAGATTGACCTATTTTGTCCCGGGGTCTATTTTAAAAGCAGCTTCATATTTAATTATAAAACTATAATATCCGTTATATCCTGTATTTGACTAACAAATACAGAAATCATATCTACAATTATTATTAAGAAAATAGTTATTAGGTTCAGTTTTTCTCAACTAGGCAAAATGTAGGCACGAAATATCAGTTCGGAGAGACCGACTTACTAGGTAGATGTTTTAAAATAATGCTGAATAGTTAATCAGGAATTTAATTATTTTTTTAATAATATTAAATACTAGCCGTGCCCCGCGGCTTCGCCCTTAAAAAGTAGCCTATGTGTTAATCCTAGGTATAATCTAAGTACATTTCAAATTTCATCCAAATCCGATCCGCCATTAAAGCGTGAAGAGGGAACAAACATACTCACACACACTTACACACAAACTTTCGAATTTCTAATATTAGTAGGATATCAGCATGATTTAAAAATATTCCTCCTGTTTGGATGTCGGTTAATAGCTGAAGTACTCACTTGATCTCCCCACAAACGAAGCTTGGGTTGAGCGGCGACACGAAATCCCGTAGCGTTTCCTTACAGTGGTTCTCTTGCAAGTGCTGCTGAAGGGCCTCGCGTGCTTTCGAAATTCCTTCTTTCTCGCGTATATTATTGCTCACCCCTGTTTGAAACCATAAACAACAAACATTAAGCAGATAAAAAAGACGTGTGGCACTCGGGGACTG
This sequence comes from Lomographa bimaculata, assembly GCA_948107665.1. Lineage (NCBI taxonomy): Eukaryota > Metazoa > Arthropoda > Insecta > Lepidoptera > Geometridae > Lomographa > Lomographa bimaculata. The sequence goes on from OX403589.1 coordinate 17,210,313, forward strand.
CCGCGGTAAAGCTATTGCATAGCATTTTTTATCAACTTATGCAATTATAATTATTTATTTATTTAATTTATGCAGTATTTTTTTTCCTGCCACCTAGAGGCGAGTTGCTGAACTAAAGAGACAAGCGTGATATTTCAAAAAAGTCATTAAAAGTTCTGCTATTCATCGATAGATAGCAAAACTAAAAAGTATCACCGCTGTGCCGGTCGGAGTGGGGGGTGTTAGGTTATTTTCGTTACGGAATTTCTGGTTTCGGTCTCCACGCTCAAGGCCCGCGATAGAAGCTATGCAACAACTTATAACATAAGCTCTTCCACACAAATAGCCATCTAACAACAAGACAAACTAGCAAAAGTCATCTATTTATGGTTGACATGTCTCCAATTCGTTCGAAACGTTTCGCTTCTACGTTTATCATCCGTACTCCGAAGGGGTAGAACTCAATTCCCGCGTCTCTGTTCCGCGAACGGTATAATCTGGGAGCCTTCAAGTCGAGATTGAATAGGTATCTTCTAGACAAGCAAGCTACATCTTCGGTCTCATCATCGCCTTCAGAAAACTTGTGTTCCGGGAATAGACCCCTGCTTAGAAGGCGACAGCGCAACTTAACCACTAGGTAGTTCAGAACATGTTTCGTATTGTAGTTAGGTTTGGTAATTATAGCACATAATCAAAAAAATATTATTTCCTAAAAATGTTATCCCGAAATCACACTAATATTTTAAATGTGAAAGTTTGTGTGTATATGTGTGTGTAAGTGTTAGTTTTCGTGTGCTGTAACTGTTTAACGGATTTTGATTAAATTAAAAAAAAAATAGCTTGCACCCGGGATATGTGTTAACTAACACAGGCTACTTTTAAACTTGATTAACGTGGGCTAAGCCTGGTGAAACATATGTCTTAAGCCGTTCAAACTAGCCGTGCCCCGCGGATTCGCCTGCTATTATCAAGTGAAAAAGTAGCTTAATATGTGTTAACCCTGGGTATAAGCTATGTACATTTATCCCATCAGCCGTTAAAGCGTGAAGAGGAAACAAACACTTACACACAAACTTTCGGATTTATAATATTAGAAGGATTACGTTAATCGTTGGCTTATTTGGGTGCACGTTCGCTTTTTAAGCGCGCGGGTATCGAGTTCGATTTCCGGTGAGAACACAATGTGGATGTGATTGTTTTTGTTATTTTAATGTTTAAAACGGTACCCACGACACTAGACATCGTATTGTGGGTAGTGAGTGTCAAAGTGTTTATGTTATGTTCATATGGGATCAGGAGCACGCGATGAAAACCTTGGTTTTAATCGCGTTTACTTTACCATATAAAATATGTTAAGATATATATGTTAAGAAAAACAACAAGTTATTATTATTCCGACAAGCTTAACTATCATAATTAGCACACGTTACACGACAATTATATTCAACTAGCCGTGCCCCGCGGCTTCGCCCGCTATTATCAAGTTAAAAAGTAGCTTATGTGTTTATCCTGGGTATAAGCTATTTACATTCCAAATTTCATCCAAATCCGTTCAGCCGTTAAAGCGTGAAGAGGAAACAAACATACTTACACACAAACTTTAGGATTTATAATATTAGTATGATTATTTTAACAAAAACACAGTAAACATAACGTAGCATAAACATAAACGCTTTCACACTTACAGCCCCACACTAAGTTCGATGTCTTGTGTCGCTGGTGCCGGAACCATTCACATCACACACACAATCACAACCAGAACCAGAAACACAAATTTTCCTTGTAGAGAAAATTTGTGTTCCCGCCGGGATTCGAACCCAGTACCCCTGCTTAGAAGGCGAACGCTCACCCAACTGAGACAATGGGCAGTAAACTGTTGTTTAATTTTTAAAAGTAGTATATTGGAACAGTATACTCACACTTGAGTTTGTCGAGGCAGGTAATCTGCCTCATGAGAGGGGTTATGTGGTCTTGGGCGCCGCGACAGTAGGCCTCTAGCATTAGACCGAAACGCACCGACACCGACTGTACGTGCATCTCGGACCTATAAACAACATAACCCTGAATTAATATGTTGTCTCTTATTGATAAAAAAGTAATAGAAAGTGCAGTCATGATTAATTATTTGGAATAAAAAAAATGAAGTATAAGTAATGTATTATTCTATATATTCATTTAGTAATTAAATATTTTTTTATGAATACCAATTAGACTTTATACATTACTAGTAGTCCCGGCGACCTTCGTTCCGCCTAACAGTCAATGAATGTGCATGTTTAGGAAGCCATACCCGGCATGCGTTACAGTGCCACGTGACTATATTATTACCTCCTTCATGTTCATGTTTGCCTAGTACTTTACCAAATCCAAGTGACGTATTATAAAACAATTTTTATACTCCTATAAAAAATACGTTTTTAAAAAATATCATACGTCCGTCTCCTGGTTCTAAGCTACCTCCCCACCAATTTTGAGCCAAATCGGTTCAGCCGCTCTTGAGTTATAAATAGTGTAACTAACATGACTTTCTTTTATATATATAGATATAATCTGAATATCGGAAGCGGCTCAAACGATTTTCGTTAAATTTAGTATGCAGGGGGTTTTTGGGGCGATAAATCGATCTAGCTAGGTTTCATTTTTAGAAAATTTAATTTTATCCGTGTTTTCAGGCAATGAAAAACTGCTACAATATCATTAGAATACGAAGGTAAATTTCGCCATCATCAAGGTTATAATAGCTCAGGTGGGAAATCGAGCTGTCCCGAAACCAGAAGACCCCGGTTCGAAACCAAATATTAATCTTTTCCCCTTTTATTCAAGTTCCTTCTTTTGTGAGAAAAACTATTATTGGGAGCCCTTTATCAACGCATCTAATTCCACTGATTTACCACAAATAAAACACTAGGTCATCCAGGTACTAGATAATTAATGACATCGCTAGTCGAGCAACAAATCCTTGGATTTGTTTTTGTTTGACAGCCGTCTCAGCACGCACACGTGCGTTGCGAATCTTGGTGGCGCTTTGTAAATGCTTTCACAAATTCATTCAAATGTTTTTCATTTTGGATGGGTGCCAGATGTTATCGTAGTTTATATCTACTTACATATAGTTAATAATAGTAAATTAATATATAAGTTAAATAAACGTTTGGAAATTAATCCATAGTCTTACCTCAAATGCCAGAACAGATAATGTCCGATGGTCATGTTCCTGAAGGCCCGCTTGAGTAGGAATAACGCCAGCTCGCACATCAGATACGACTCGTGTTTAAGCGTTTGTACTAGTTGCAGTAAGTACAGGAGTAGATCGCCGTCCCTGTATAAACAAAAAAAAAAAATATAAAATTGAGAGACCAAACGAGTAAGTCGCTCGCCTGATGGTAAGCGTCACGCTGCCCATTACAGTTGAGTGCTACCCAGAGATTTTTAAACTTATATAAGCAGGTCAAAACCCAGTGCGGCAAAATACTGCGCTCGCCACTTTGAGATATTAGATGTTATATTTCTTTAAGCCCTGTAATTTTACTGGAAACATTGTCCTTCAATCCGACACAAAGTAATATTTGCACACTACTGCTTGGCGGTTGAATGTCGTGCAATGGTGTGGTACTGCCCCAGGATGCTCTGCAAGAGTCCTACCACTATAGAATAAATATGTAATTCCGTTGTTTTAATACAATTCTGGTTTAAGATGTGACAATTACATGTTAAGAATCACAGTGTCAATTTATTATTATTAACATGAGTTAATTCCCCCATGCCTATTTAACCATCTAACAACAAGACAAACTGGCAAACGTCATCCATTTATGGTTGACACACCTCCTTGTTGCTAGAAACGTTTTGCTCCTACGTTTGTTATCCGTACTGCGAAGGAGTGGAACTCATTGCCCGCGTCTTTGTTCCCCGAACGGTATAATCTGGGGAGTCTTCAAGTCAAGAGTGAATATCTTCTATGCAAGCATGCTACATCTTCGGCTGCATCATCGCTTTCTATCAAGTGGTCGAACGCTTGCCTATCAAGCATAAATATATTGTAGGAACCATTGTACAATATTATAATTTAATTTAATTATAGTAAAAGTAGTAAAAACTTGATAATGTTTAATATTAAATTATTGCACAGGCAAAGCCGGCGCGGGATGCTAAAGGTGTTGGTCTATTGTTTCGCGGGACCGGCAAGCGGCGGGCGTACGCGCAACCACTTGCTATCCGCTATCGCTCGGTCGATCGCTCAGTGACAAACTGAAGCCAAAGCAGGACGCACGTCACCTTTACCTTCCCTCGCCCGCTAATCGATCTCGTAATTTGTCACATTGAATTTATTCTGTATCCATCTCATAGTAAGTGCTAATAAACAGTTGTGCCGTGTAGCTCCGGAGTTTGATTGATAGGAGAAGCGATCAATTCCCTATATTGGTGACCTCGTGAAGACGCGCAACAATGGTTGAAGAAAATTCTAGTTCAAGCATGGAGACGGAAGGTGGATTTTTGAGCAAACTGGGGATCAAGATGCCACCGTTTTGGCCGGAGGAACCTGCACTTTGGTTCGCACAGATCGAGGGTCAGTTTACCATCGCCGGCATCACCGCCGACGCGACAAAATTTTACCACGTGGTCGCTCAGCTTGACCACCGCTATGCAGCCGAGGTAAAGGACGTCATCACAGCCCCCCCAGCTGACCAAAAATATAAAAAACTCAAGAA